>OZ034804.1:37636573-39045573 GCA_964028335.1 Altica lythri | reverse complement strand
AACCAATATATCTGCTAAAGTGGTGGCTTCCTGATTGGGAACTGCATATGCTTCAACCGATTTAGTGAAGTAGTCCATTACAACAAAGATGTACTTGTTTCCTACATCGGTCTGTGGAAGTGGCCCCAATACATCTACTGCGATTCTTTCAAAAGGACTTCCAACCAGGTATTGCTGCATTTCCGCCCTCGGTTTTAAGTGCGGACCGTTACTGGCAGCACATGTAGTGCATTTACGACACCAATCTTTAACATCATTAGTGCAATTTACCCAGTAAAATCTATCTCGGATCTTTTGCAGCGTTTTCGTGATACCCAGATGTCCTCCAGAACTATCATTATGCATCTGTTTTAAAATTTCTGGTACAGCACTTTTTGGGACCACTATTTGTATCCTTGTTTCTGTGCCCTCGGAATTTTCTACAAGTCTTTTAAGAAGCCCACCGTCCACAATAAAAGAGTTTCATTGGGCCCAGTATGCTTTTAAAACAGGAGAGGATGAGGTTATCTCTCTCCACAACGGACGACGCTCCATTCTCTTCCATTGCCGAATCTTTTTCAGAACGGGATCGTTTTCTTGTTGCTCCTCCAGCATAGAGCTCTCGTCGTCTGGCACAACCTTAACTAAGGCGAGTTTTTCCTCGTTCGGCTTCACTTGGGTTTAATGGGGGCAAGTATTTTTTATGTGGCCTAGTTCTCCGCAGTTCCAGCACCTCACTGGACGCCTTCTTTTTGAAGAAAAGTTTATTACCCTCTCCACTACCGCTTCGACGTCGCTAACGGCATAAACGGCATGGTCGAAGTTACCCGTGTCTTCCATTAGTCGAGCAGTTGCATGTGAGGCCTCCGTCGCCGTATCGAACTCCAGGGCAATGGTCAAGGCGTTTACAAGAGATCTTGGCCTCGCCAACCGTACAGCCCGGTGCAACTCGGCGTCTCGAAGACCATCGGTAAAGGTTTGGATCGCCAGGCACTCCAGAAAATCTTCCGCTGCATTTGGATACGCAAACCGTACGATTTTTTCCACTTCTGCCTCGAACTCCTGGATAGTTTCTCCATTTTTCTGCTTCCGTCTTTTCAACTGCACTCGGTATACCGGTTGTAGATGACTTTGACCATAACGCATCTCTAGACGATTCACCAATAGCTCAAAATTGTCAACCTCATCCGGTGTCAATACATGCAGAACGTCTAAAGCCTCGCCTCGCAGAGCCATGGTTAGTAGGAACAATGCCTTCTCCTGGGGTGACCATCCATTCGCTCTGGCCACTGCGTCAAATTGTTTCAGGTAATTTGACCAGGAAGTCATCCCGTCGAATGTCGGGGGTTTTATCGTCATTCGTACCTGGGCCGCCGCTCCGTTTCCTCGTCATTCGACGTCTACGTGGCCGGTTTCTCTCCTTTCTGTATTTCCGTCGCCGTGGTGGATGATTTGGTTTCGGCGACAAGCTTCCAGTTCTTGTTGAAGCTTCCTTATCTCGGACTGCATTTGTTGGTTGATCTGGTTTTGCTCGTCTCGCAAGTTGGCGACTTGTTGATTTTGTTCGTCTCGCAAGCTGGACACTTGCTGATTTTGTTCGTCTCGCAAGCTGGACACTTGCTGATTTTGTTCGTCACGAAGAGTGTACATTTCGGAGCGCAAATGCGATATTTGCTGGGAGAAGGAACTGGATAACTCTTCTGGTAGGGTAGACATCCGTTGTGATAGCTGGGACATATCTTCGCGCTGGCTCTTCATCTGACTGGAAAGCTCCTCTCGCTGGCTCTTCATCTGACTGGAAAGCTCCTCTTGCTGGCTCGACATTCGTTGCGACAGCTGGGAAAGTTGTTGAATTTGTTCTTCTTGTTGGCTCGTCATTCGTCCTGATAGCTCCTCTTGCAGCCGGGAAAGTTGTTGAGTTTGTTCTTCTTGCAGCCGGGAAAGTTGTTGAGCTTGTTCATCTTGCAGCTAGTTCAAAATTTGCTTTTTGAACTGGGTTTTCGAACTCCACAGCATCAGGGTCCAAATCATTATTTACATAGTATTCACGTAGCCTTCTTAACAATACGGATTTGCTTCCAGTAGTTTCCAACTCCAATTCTTCGAGCTCTATTCTGAGCTCAGTCACCAATAGTTCATTTATCTTTTTTCCAGGCATTCTTGTATCTTCACCCTACACCTGACACCAATTTGAAACACTTATGGGGACTTTTACACAATTTATTTACAAAATTGTTAAGATACACAGAACTCTGCTAGATAACGTCTAACTACTTGACAATACAATGAACTCTTGTGAATACTTGAACTTAAACTGACGTTAACTGCCCATGCATCCCCTTATATACAACTTTATTTAATCTAGTTAGTGTGTTTAGATCTTTCTAGAATTTTCTAGAAACATTATTTAAAATGGTCAGTTGATTTTTAGAAGTTTCTAACACACAATAACACCGAAAATTATAAAAATTTAAGAGTCAATAGGCCAGGCCACAAATAACGTTATTAACGTTACAGCCTTACACAGCCAGCTACTACCCTTGTTTAAGATCTATTGTTTTTATGGTAGTCAATGGTAGTTTTAAAGTCCCTTTATTTATGGGATTTTTTCATGACAACTTTATCCTGTATAAAAAAACGTGTGCGTCTCGGTACGCGCGGCTGAAGTGATAACTTCAACTAATCCAAGTTGAACTATTTCATATTGAAATTGTTTAACTTGAGAAAAACTTTGCTTATTACTAAAATTTTATGTACATTAATATGATAATGTGAGAAAAGGCTATTTATTAATAAAATCTTTTATTGAGTATAAAATATATTTTATCCTTAATTACAATTCTTGAATATGTACATTAGAATTTTGTGTATGTACATTATTAGTATTATTATTTAATCCTATAAAAGTAAAATTGGCTTATGGTAGCTATAATAAGCAACGAAATTTTTACATTGTATGTCATCTAAAAATCTTGCAAAGACTGCATCAAGTACAGTTCCATGACTTGTTGTGGCTTCTTCTGGCTTATTTATCATTTTTAATTGTAATTTTGATTTCTATATAAATATTGAACGTAGAGCCTTTGCGTGTTTTTGTTTTGAAAATAAATTTAAAGATTTAAACCTGTTTTGGAACGAAGTTCCCTTTCGGGCGTTACGACCAGTTACGACTGAGGCTAGAGGCTAGCCAAAAAAAATTCAGACCAAAAATTGTCACGACGACACGACACAACACACGTCTGTCCGCCTCTCTCACAGACCAAAAAATAAAAAACTCTCTCTCTCTCTCTCATAGATAGATAGGTATATTACAATTAAAAAGACATTATTTTAAATTAAAAGAAAATGTACATTAAAAAAAAAATACTGTAGAAAAAAAATAATTAATTATAATAGTATTATATTTTATTTCATCCTGTTTTTATAAATTAAAAAATTCATAAAGATTTTAAAAATAGTTCGTAACTTGACTAGTTAGGTACCTACGTCAAATATTTGGCCCAGAGCCGACGTGTGGTATTGCTTACAACACAGCACGAAGAGCTGTTCGCCAGTGGATGGGCATAGAACATCGAAAGAGCTGGGAAAGAACAAAAGGTAAAATACAGTCAAAGAGAATGCTGCAGACACCTACTGGTGCTATAGCGGCAGATGCCCTTGAGCTGAGGAGGAAGACCCTGCGGAAAGTGGTTGGCTTCATCAGCGGCCACTGGGTATTTCGCGGACACCTACATAAGATGGGAATTCAAGTTGAAAACCTCCTATGTAGAAAATGCGGTGAGGAGGAGGAAACAGCCTTCCACGTGATATTCATGTGCCCAGCCCTGCAAGGTCTGCGTGTGAGATCCCTTGGCCTACCGACTGCAGATCAAAGGGAAGAACGGGCAACCATAGTCAAAAGAATCTCTTGGTTTATTAAGAACCTGGGATTTGACGGAGAATGAGGACCTGTGAATGAGGGTGCACAATAAGCTGTACTAGCTGCGATGCAATCCCATGGACTACCTCTAAGCCTGGCCCTCTTTAAAACAAAAAAAAAACCTACGTCAAATTACCTTAACTGTCAGTTACTGTCAAATATTTTAATTTTAAAATTTTGAATTAAATTGTTAATTCCTGTTTTAAATTAAATTGAAATAATAAGTAATTCTAGATATATGTATGTCATCTAAACTTCTGGTATTGTATAAATGGACACTTTTTTCAAAAGAAAGAAACTGTTGAAAATATTCAGGTATGGATTTACTATTTTCTATAGTGTAGTGTCGCGACTTTGTTAATACAGGTAGATAATAAATAATAAAATAATAGAAAATAATAACAATAATGTATCCTGACATTTGTGGTTCTCCACAAATTTTGAATATTGCTGAGTTAGGTAAGTGGAGATTTTATACAGACAATAATAAATGTATAAACACTCTGTTGTGTTTACAAATTACAATTGCTTAACTAATTAATTGAAAGGAACTTCGTTCCATCCGGGTGTCCCTAGACACCTCTCACCTTTTTTATTTATATTGTTCACAATGTTATTGATAAATCGAATTATATTATTAAACTTACCTTTCGTTAAGAGATTAATCTTCTGCTTGTTTCATTATATTATATTTTTTATAATCACTTTCAAGACAGTTTCGGTGACAGTTTAAAATTATATTCTCACTGTCAACATTATATCTATAGCATAGTGAACACTGATCAGAGGCTAGCGCTGTGTGGAGGCTAGTGCTGTGGGTTAAAGTGAGAGAGAAGTTACCTGCCTACTAGACATACTGGCACCGTAACGCGTTACGTTACAAATCAGTTTACCCTCGCATAAGAAGTTATCACTTCAAAAACATTTTGCAAGTTCTAAATTTATACTAAAATTCTGACTTGTTTAAATTTGTTAACAAATTTTTTGGTCCTCCGTCCAGAAACAATACTATTAATTACTTCAAAATCGTCCGGAAAATGACATTTTCCGGCCTAGGCCGGCAAAGTACCTTTTAGATTATCTAACGAGATGGCGCTATGAGTCATCATAAATACATAATGAATATTACAAATTTTAATTAAATTTATTTAAAAACAGCGTATAATATACTAAACTAATAAGTTTTTCTAAAACTAAGCAGGATTCTAATTTACATTTAATTTCTCTTACAACTTTTATTTTAAATTTGACATTTATGTCAATTTACAACTACTTATCATTCGATTATGCAAATACATATATCGATTTTATTTTTGCTCATTGAACCATAATAGTTCATTGTTTCTATGTACTATTTTTATATAAAATTATTAGATATTAATGTTAATATTTTCAATATAACAATTTTTACTGTGCTGCTTATTATGCGTATGTATAAAAATTAAGGATCTTGAAATCGATTATCAGAAAATCATTCCCTATTACTAATTCTATTAATCGTGCAATAGATGTAAATAAACACCTAAACTTGTATGTCACACTGTAAAAAGGTTTGAACTTTTGAAAATATTAAGAATTAGTCGGACCAAAAAATAGTGTGTGTTACACGCCCGGAAAATGTTTTGCAAGTGCTCGTATTGTTTCGCCTCGGTGCTACGCACCTCGGCTACACAACTTTACTCGCTCTTGCAAAATGACATTTTCCGACCTTGTGTCACAAATAACTATTAAATTTATTTATTTCATACTAATACATTATAAACAAATAAATCCTTAGTTACCGTAACTATAAACATGTTCATAACTCCCTTGGGCAATTATAAATCCTTAACTCCCTCTAATGTATTTACAAAAATAAATTTACAATTGTCGAATTTCCCACTGAAATTGTTGCCCGAATTGCAAGAATTTTTCGTTAAACTATTACTACTGTCTATTACTGTAGTCAGACATGATGTTGATGCCTCACTTTTTTCATCTGACACGCCAGCTAACATTCTTGCAGTTTTTTTCTTTAATTCCATGCTATCGGCCAAATACCCTTCTGCTACAGCTGAACTTCGCCATCCACCATGTCTTTTCAACGTCGTCATATTTGCTCCTGCATTGACCAAGGCAGTCGCGGAAGTCCGCCGCAGACAATGTCCGGTGAAAGCTTCGGGATCTGGCAAACCCAAAAAACTAGCAATTTTGCTAAGAATTTTTCCGAATGTATTTTTTCCAACGGGCTGAACTGTGCAACGCTGTTCGCGATACGTTAGAAAAAATCTTTCTGGACCCGATGGACGTAGAGACATATACTTTCTCACCAGGCTCAATGCGGAAAACTCATTTTCTTCTACAATTGTAAATTTCTTACGGATATCTGTTTTACTTTCTGGAATATCAACCACCATAACTGAGCCCCTATCTTCAATATGATTAATCTTCATATTTAGAAGTTCTTGACCTCTGCAGCCTCCGAAATAACCCATAATCAGAACCACCTGTACAATAGAGCAATAAATGTGCAATACTTTACGGTTTAATGCATTACCTTGTGTAACAAATGTGTTTTATCAGAAGCATTCTTCAAAAATTTGACAACGTCATCCCTAGTGAACACTTTTGACTTTCTTGGTTCATAGCCTTTACTTTTTCGTTTGAGAAACGCTTCCAGTTCATGAAACTTACTCCCATCGGTATTATTATAAATTACCATCATTGATTTTAACATGGACCACTTAGTCCACAGTTAATTAGGACTGTACGATTCAGACTGTAATAAAAGTAAATCAATATCACTTATGCTAGAACGTGGAAGAATAAACACATACCATGTCTTGAAAGTACGCCAACATTATGGTTTCAGTTATATTTTTCTTTTCAATACTGTTAACTTTCAGCCACTGTAGAAACTTGTTATATTCGTTTTTATATTTCGGTTCTGACTTTGTCGGTATTAGTACAGCACGAGCTTTCTCAGCTTTTTGTAACAAATCGCCTGAAATCTCACTTTTCTCCATGTTTTCATTCATTTTTACAAATTAATGAATTTGACAAATTTTTATTTACAAATTTGTCAGTCGATATATCCATAGTAATCATGCCTACTTAATTATTAAAAAACGTTGGTTTAATTTTGAAAACCAGAAAATTTTGGTTTTCACATTTAATTAGTATGAAATAAAATTATTTATCTATCACGTGAGTTATTGGATGTTAATAATCTCGTGCAACTTAACAATCCCTCGGGACTAGCGTCCCTCGGGATTGCAACCTGTTACCCTCGATAATTAACATCCTCATAACTCCCTTGATACATAAATAACTATAACAAATCATGTAGCGGAAAACTGACTGACTGTATTAATAAAAGTTACCTAAGGGATGATATCTTTATTCTATTAACAATAGTATTTAAAAATTGTGAATATAAAAATAAAATCAACGGTGTTTTAAAATATATTTTATTAAATAACTGATATATGATTTCCTTCTTTCTTAACTATGTTTAATCTTCTTCCTCGTCATCGGAATTACTTTTAATAATTCCCAAACTTTTAGCAACGCTCTTAACATTTGCTATAACCTCCTCTTGTACTAAATTAAAACTCATAGCTAACAGAGATATTCCAAAAAGTAAATATAATGAACACAATGCTATACTAATCATCACTCTCTCATTATCTGTACTGACTTCCTTAGCAGGTACGAGATCTCCAAAACCAATTGTAGTCAAAGTTATAAAGCAAAAATAGGCAGCATCAAGATAATCCCATCCTTCCCAGGTCATAAACAAATAAGCTCCTGCTAGAATATAACTAACGACTAGAAACACGCATAACCAAATTGGTACCGGTCGGATTCTTGTCTTCGTTGTATCATAACCGTCTCCATCGTAGTACTCTACGTCTGAGTCGTCTTCTGTATAATGGCTGCGCATGCCATATCCTAACGGTGTCATCATTTTTGGACTGTGACTCATCCGTGCTAGAAAAATAGAGTATACTTAATATGTAATTGCACATTTGTTAAAAATATCTTAGATAATATTAATTAATATCTTATAGTATTGTCACTGTTCAATATTCGATACAAATATGTTAGTATCGCAGATAATGATCTAAGAACTTTAAACTATACCTCTGCGCCCAATTGTCTGTAACTGGCGTCATTGTGAAGTAAATGCAAATGGAACCAATGCGAGGTTCCAATGAATGCTAGTTAAGTTGAAAGACTTACTATTTTTGTCTTCAATAAAAAAAGATACTTTTAAGAAAAAGGTTAACACTGGAGAACATTATTAAGTTCGATAGTGCTGGTTGACATTTTTCTTAAAAATATCTCTTTCTATTGCGCGTTAATAAGACAAAGATAGTAAGTAAAGTAACTGTTAAAATTATGTGCTCTGAGTTTATTTTAAAACGGATTAATTAAAATATACATAAAAACACACAAAAACATTTAAGACAGTAAAAGAATTTGAATACATCGGAAGTAAATTGACAATGGACAATGATGCTACGAAAGAAATTAAAGCAAGAATACATAAATAAGGCCAATAAGTACTGGTACGCAAAACAACAAATTATAAAATCAAGAAATATTACAAGACAAACGAAAATAAAAATCTACAGAACGGTAATAAGACCAGTAGGTACTCACCTATGCATGTGAAATATGGACGTTAACCAAACAAAATAAAAATCATTTAAGGGTATATGAAAGAAGTCTTCTACGAAGAAAATATGGTCCAGTAAAAGATGATATAACTCTAAAATACAGAATAAGAACGAAAGCCGAATTAACAGAAATATATACAGATTTAGATATTGTTCAGGAAATAAAAGCAATGAGAATGATTCGAGCAGGATATGTAATAAGACATGATGACGACAGACTTGTCAAATTAGTGTAGAAGAAAACACCAACAGATAGGAGACCTATGGGAAGACCACGACTTAGATGGAAATATAACATAAACGAATATTTAAGAGCAATGGGGAAAAAATTAATAAACTTACGATTTGGCGAACGAGATCTTCCACGTGTTCTTCCCCCGCGACTAGGTGAAACAGCCCTTCTAGGAGAGCTACTGGATCTAGGTCCTTCTTTTAGAGAATCCAAGTCTTCGTCCACCTCATCCACTTCACTAGAATCTGAACGATCTTTGGGTAATGCTAAAAATTGGCGATGTTTTGAAATACTTCTAGATTGTCGAGGGGGCATTGATGTTGATCTTTTCTGAGACATTCTTGGTGTTATCCCTGTAATCAAAATATGTAAAATTAGGTGAAGTAGGTACATGCACATAAAAAGGTTAATTAAAATTGAACATTAGTGTTAGCTAAAGATTTAATGCAATAATAATAATCTTAACAGAGGATTAGTCTAACCAGTCAATATTTTAATAATAAAATAAGATAGTACTATAACTAAGTACATTAAAAAAAAAACTAAAAGTCAAAATAAACAGGAAAACATAATAGTCTAAGAGCTAGAGCCGAGATTTGGCTATCATCCGTAATATTATATTTCTCTTTAGCAACATGTTCATTCCATACAGCTATTTAGGTACGTTCCTGCTCGTTACTGATAATATGAATAATTTTTTTTCCAGTCAAAGGTGTTGATCCGACAATTCTAAATCCCGACGGGCGAACACCTGAGTGGATACAAAAGAGGCGAACAAGGGGACAAGGGTAAAGAGGGCCAAAATTTGGGCAAAAAATCGTCATCAATACTAATTCCGCCATTTCTACGACGTAATGTTGGACCCTTAAGAAGCTTACATCCAAAATGGCGAACAGCTGGGTGGATACAAAAGACGTGGCAGACAAGGTAAAAGAAGGCGAAAATTTGGGGCAAAAAATCGTCATCGATAATATGCCCGAGATTTGTACTATTCAATGAGAAGTCTAAATCCAAAATGGTGGAAAGTTGGGTGAATACAAAAGAGGTGGCGCTTTGTTTGCCGCTTCCTTTGTATCTACTCAGGTGTATATTCACCCCTTATAACTACCGCTATAATAAACTTATACGACGAAATATACTAAATAAAAAAGAAAGATCGAAAACTATCCTTATTAAATGAATAAAATCTGCTAAGGCATTAAAAGGAAATAATTAATGATCACTTACAGGCATCTTTTCTTCATTTACATATATATTTTTAGTAAAAATTGTTAAAGTCACGATTTGTCTTCTTTTTCTGCCTAAGCATTAAAACTTTGGCAATGTAGCTTTTTCGCACGAATAATTTCAAATAGGTACTATCTCCTATTAGTGACTTTCTTTGGAGATAAGTGACAAAGACTGAATAACTCTTATAAAAAGGTATTGAATTCTATTTTCATCAATGCTGCAATGACCACATCAAATTCTTTATTAACTCTTAGACTACAATGGAAACACTCTCATTATAGGTGCCAATTACTCCAGTAGAGATAATCGTAGAGTGGTAAAAAATCTAACCGAAAAATCAGCACACCATCATATAATAAAATTGTGGATTTATAAAAAAAATATACCAACACTAATTAGTATAATAAATATAGTTAGAATATTGGACCCTAAGGATTTACTTCTATTCTGCTAGATGAAATCTGCCATAAAGTTCCATTTTTATCTTGAATATCGTATTTAATTAGTTCTCTACAGGTACAAATCCATTGTTTGCTCACTGATTCGCAATCATTTCTGCCAATAGATTAAAATCCTAAGTGATAAAGCGAATACTAATTACACTAATTATCATCACACAATCATTTGTACTTTAATTTAATTGAAAATGTTAATGACGTTGATCTTTTAAAAATAAAAATAATGTAACGGGATAACCGAATAAGAAAAAGACCTTTACTTGAAAGACTGTTTTTAGGTTATTTATTGTCGAAATGTCTAATGGGTAGTCACGTGTGTAGTGATTAGATTAGATCATCTTTTTCGCAAATTCTAGAATGTTTATTTGTTGTAGGTATATAAGAGAATATATGGGCAGTAAAGGGCAGTTCAAATAATTCATTGTCCAGAGTTCTTGTTACAATTTTAGAGACTCTTAATACATATTCTGTAAATAATGACTTTGAAGTGTAATTCAATATCCGTCGGGGCACATAGCCTGGCAAGTAGTTGTTTCTTCTTAGTTAAATGGTCAATGTTTTTGAAAATATTTTTCAAAACTCGTAAAGCGATAGAATAACTAATATTCTGCATTTTGCAACATTTGTTCATTAATAACTCGCTTTATTAAGTAAGACACTATTACAGTTTTCTGTAATAATACTTTAAAAGTATCTAGACCAGGGTCTTGTTGTCAAATCGAATTTTGGTTTTCAATTAGAGGTGAAGATGTCACTACTATCACGGCGTTTACACTTTTGTTACTGAAAGAAATATATCGTTCGTGATTTTAGTTGAATCTTTAGTCAGCGATTATGCCTTAAGCTCGCTGACGGATAACATATACCTTGTACTGATGAGGCCCAATAGGCCAAAACCGGTCTACAAGTTATGTAGTCCCTTCTAATTGGAAACTAAAATGATTGGTTTAAATTATCTCTTACATATGCCAACCCCATTTGACTTTGAAGTGTAATTCAATATACGTCGAAGCACATAGCCCGGGAAGTAGTTGTTTCTTCTTAGTTAAATGGTCAATGTTTTTGAAAATATTTTTCAAAACTCGTAAAGCGATAGAATAACTAATATTCTGCATTTTGCAACATTTGTTCATTAATAACTCGCTTTATTAAGTAAGGCACTATTACAGTTTTCTGTAATAATACTTTTATTTAATAGGAAACTATTTACTTTCATTTAGAAGTTATACAAACATGAAAATGATATTATATCTTTTAAATACTTGCAATTAGGGGTTATTACGAATTAGAAAAAAATCATTTCTAATAAAACCAACAAAATCTTGGACAATTTTCTTAATGTACCCTAGCGGCAGTTAAAAAATCCCTCGTAAGGATGTATTTGACCTTTTAGAAAAACTTCAGCGCACACTATAAGTGAGCCTTCTTGGTAGCCTACTCTAGGACTAAAAATGCATTCTTTAAAACGCTCTTGTAGTCTTTGTCTTATTCTCTTACCACCATATTTACGATAACGCTAAAGAAGTAATAGGTCTATTATTGTACGTCTATGTGTAGTAAAATTGGCTTCTACGACAATCGAAAATCTGGGAAACCGATTGACATACAGAACTTACGTCGATAGGTACCCCAGATGTCTGATTTTAAACTAACTGTGCGTTTAGTTGGTTTGCCGAACGTGATAAATTTGATTTTTGAATTCAATAGCCCTAGCATGACAATTTCGCAGATTTTGTAACATATTTGCGAATTTTTCCTTGGGAACCAGTTCCAAATCGTCCGATGTAAGCTCCAGTTTCTAAAAAAAGTTTAAAAATGTATATTGCAAAACGCTATGAGATACCTACTGTTGAGCAAGATATTGATCAACCCCTTTCTCTTGAAGCAATGCAACAGTAGCAACTGCTGTTTCAGGAACAATAGAACATTTTGATTAGTGTTTGTTTAAAATAATATAACTTAAAATTAAACATTACAAATTATTAAAGTTTTAAGTATCTTTAACGAAATTTAACCACTCCGTTTTTTGTGCCGGTGAGTGTATACATTTTTGTAACAATTTATTTTAGAAGTTGCTAATATCTTCTTAGGTTTTAAGTTAGTGGTTGTAAGTTTTTAATTAAATCAAAGTCAAAGTTTCAATTTCAAATCGCTAAAAAAATTTAGTTATTTTTTTACCTTGTCATTTTAGGTACCTACTATACTGTTAGAAGCTACAAAGAACTCAAATGTTTTACCTTTACCTGGAATCATCCTATCAAATCCCCCATCTTTACCTACAATATATTTATTAAACAAAACTGGTGTTCTATCAATTACAGAAGGATCTATCTCCATTTGATATTCTTTCGGTGGTCTTTTTCGATCTAGTGAATATCCTCTATGTGGTGGAGCATGATTTTGTGGAAATGTGCTGGAATTAGTAGAAACTTTACTAATTTTCCTTTCTTTGTCTTCTATTCTTTGAACTCTACAAGACTTGCTTCTAGAATGCGAAAAATTCCTAGGAAAAGATTCATCCAGATATCTGAAATTACAATCGAGGAATCAAGCTTATATTATAATAGTTTTTCAAAGTAAATAAACGAAAGATTAATAAATTGTTTTGACGCTTTGTATATATTACCGTTACATACATACTTAATGTGTTATTTTGATATAGTCCATTTCACCGATTTTGGCCGATGACAGAAATCATACTCGAAGTAAATTTAGAGTTACATCTCTCTCAGATACAGGCAAGTTAGAAATTTAAATAAGAACGTTTGTTTTTTAATACAACACTTACGTAACTGCATCTTGTTTCACCGGTAGATAAAAAGTATTCCATACGGAATTCTTGACTTAATTCACATTCCTAGTAACCGTCATGTACGGCTCGTTGTTGAAGGGTTGAATTTAATAATTATTAATGTCATATTTTTGTAGATGTCAAACCACACTGATAGTTTCAGAAACTTACGACCTAATTTAGAAAAAAAAGTTCTCCGCCATTGGTAACTTGGATGACAGTCTAATCTTATTTCAGTGGTTTCTAATATCAAATCGGCCAAAAACGATGAAATGGACTATACCAGCATTTAGACAATAAAGCATTAAACCTCAAAAATTTTATCGGCAAGAAGGATTTTAATGCACTTTAATGCGCTGGATTCGTGAAAAAATCAGGAAATTTTGTGAATTAAAGCGATGATGTAATTTGGAGAAACTCTGTTTGTGCATACAAAAAATGATTTCATAAAGTGCATCGCAAACAGACAATAGACCAAAAATTCAGAATTATTCGCAGAGATAAGTTCATTTCTGTTTTTGAGGTCGCTGAAAACGAATATGATAACGAAAGTGATCTCCAGAGGACCTTGTAACCAGGATACCTACTATTTACCTAGTCTGCTGGAGTGTTCGGTATATTTATTAGCTAATTAGTCAAAACTAAATACTAGGGGGTTTTGAGGTCGCTGAAAACGAATATAATACCAAAATGATCTCTGGGGTATCTGGTGCACAGGTTTATCTTGTCTCCTGGAGTTTTCGGTAAATTTATTATACAATCGGTCAAAACTCAATACTCGTTGGTTTTTGGGCTCGTTGAAAATGAATATGAAATCGAAAGTGATCTCCAGAGTATCTGGTACCCAGGATACCTACTATTTACCTCGTCTCCTGGAGTGTTCGGTATATTTATTACACAATTAGTCAAAACTTACTACCAGGTGGTTTTTGAGGTCGCTGAAAACGAATATAATATCAAAAGTGATCTCCGAGGTACCTGGTGCACAGGATACCTACTCTTTATCTTGTATCCAGGGGATTTCGCTAAATCTATTATACAAATGGTCAAAACTTAATACTCGGTTGTTTTTGGGCTCGTTGAAAACGAATATGACATTAAAAATGATCTCCGAAGTACCTGGTGACTACCATACCTACCGTTTACGTCGTTTTATGGAGTTTTTGGTAAATTCATTATAAAATTACGCAAAACTCAATACGCGTCGGTTTTTGACATTAAACATAATCTACGGAGTACCTTGTGCCAAGGATACGTAGGTATTGTTTATACATCGACTCGTGAAGTACTCGCTAAATTAATTACACAATTAGTCAAAACTCAATAATCGGGGGTTTTGGGGCTCGCTGAGAACGAATATGAAATCGAGAGTGATAAAGAAAATTAATGATTTCTCTATTAGTTCGCCGATCCCCACTGTGTTAGGTCCAAAAAGTCCTCGCCTTCTCCATACATCCAACTTTGAACTTGATAATATTTCCTTTTTAGATGTTGGGTAAAAGCGTCTACTGTAGGTAACATTTTTCAAATTACTACTTTTTGATTTTTAGATATAGACATTAAATTTATTCTTTATCTATAAGTTTCGACGAACTTTATATTATTTAACTGATATTACTTAGGTACATTTTTACCACTTTTTCAAATTTCTTATAATAAAATATATAATAAAAAACGGGTGAGGCAGTCAGTGGGACTGTCGGCAGCAGTTATGCTTCTATGCACGCTCCCGGATTCATGAATTTGTATGCAAAGGATTAAGCAAAATAATTATGAGGTCGCTAAACAGGAATATCATATTCGTGTTCAGCGATTTCAAAAACCTCCTAATACCGAGTGCACATTCATTTTGTATCCAATTTGCATTTGCACCAGGTGTCTCGGAGACCATAGCCATCATTATATTCGTATTCAGCGACCCAAAAAACCCCCGGGTACCAATTTAGCACTGACTTTGTATAAAATTTGCATAAAACCCTGGGCACCAAGTGCCGCAGAGAGTTTCGAGATCCTATTTTTGCCTTCTCTGCTTCTTTTTATACGCAGCGGTACCATCGATTTTATAAAGATTCATCAATACTACCAACGAAATTTGAATCGCCAAATAAAAAAAAAGGTTATTAAAAACCCCCAAATATTGAGTTTTAACTTAGACGAATTTTATATTTTTACCGGAAACTTATGAAGACGACGTAAACAGTAGATATCTTAATTATCAGGTTCCCTGGAGATGACTCTCGATTCATATTCGTTTTCAGCGACATCGAAAACCCCCTGAGTATTAACTTTAGACAAATTGTGGAATAAATTTACAGAAAACTCCAGGAGACGACGGAAATAAGTAGGTAATTACCAGGTACTCCGAAAATCACTTTCGATTCATATTGGTTTTCAGCGAAATTAAAAACCCTCGAGTAACAAAATTGAACTTATTTCTGCGAATAATTAACGAGTTCTGAATTTTTTTGTCTATTGTAAGTTTGAGATGCACTTTACGAATGCATTTTTTGATTGCACAAATGCAGTTTCCGAAAATTAAATGATCGCATAGGGTCACAAAATTTTCTGACATTCTCAAGAATCCAACGCACCAAGCCGCAATAAAATCCATCTGGCCAATCAAATAGGAAACCGGACAATTTTTTAGATAGTGTTTAAAAATAATTTTTATTCATATTTATAGCCATAAAAATAGTTATTTATGCAACTAGTGCGTAAAGTGACCTTTTTTGACGAATGTGAATGTTGTCGCATGAGCCGCAGGCGAATGCGACAATCACATGAGTCAAAAAAGGAACATTTACGCACGAGTTGCATACAATATTTTTTCTACAACCGAATTTCTTTACAAGAAATACAAGTATAGGCCTGATTTTTTTTACGCTTTACTGAAAAAAAAAATTATATTTAAAACATATTTTAGATAACAAAATATTTATTTTCTAAATTAATCTCACCTTATAATACCGGTACGTAGAAACGCGAAATACTTGAATTATAAATTAATTGAAATGTCAATCAGTCATTTAAATAAAAATACTTACCCTTATTCATGAACTGATATTTCTGTCATATTAAAAATCAAATTAAAAATTACTGAATATAATATCTAGTTTTGTATGTATTAAACTGCAATAATTTAACAATTAAATATATTTACACAAATTTACACAATTAAATAATAACAAAAAAAGTTTCCTTACCCGGAATTGAATCCGAGTCATCTGGGTAGAAGCTATATACCTTACAACCTCGGCCACTAACACACATAAAAGTATATGCATAATCTTATACAAAACAGTGCTTATTTTACTTTTTTTCACTAGTGAAAAAAAAACTTTTTTTCACTAGTGAAAAAAAGTTAAACTTTACGAATCTTAAACCGTGCGTAAAGGTAATACTTTACGCACGGTTGTAGAAAAATAATATTTTAATTAAATAAATCCTTTGTAGTACTTGAAAACGTCAAAAACATAATTTATTTAAAATTACCGCGAATACAGCACTTCATGTCAATTCAGATCGCGTGACGTCATATGTGGGGTAAACAAACTACAAGCAATATAACAAGTGATCAGTGCTTGGATAAATTAAGTATTTTTTAGTTCTTAATCATCATGTGTTGTACCTCGATATGGAAATACGTCAGTAACTACTCCAAACAAAATTTTCATTGATGTACCTCGAAAACCAGACATCGAAAGAAATGGTTAGACCTAGCAAGACAAAAGTGCGATGGAATGTCTGTTACTTCACCAATTTACTTTTGCGAATATCACTTTGATGTAAACTGTCTTATTAACGATTCAACGTTTATTTATATCTAGCAGGCTATCTTTTTATTTATTCACGTTGGTATTGGTTTTTGTCATGTTGCCGTTTGAAAGTTACCAAGTCACTGCAAGTCACAAACTGACAAGTTTGACAACAAATATCATAAATATAATGGTTAAATGCATTAAAAAATTAATATTCCGAAAAAAAAATGTGTAGAGACAAAAAAATGAATACAAAGATGATATTACATGTTTAGAAAAGAACAGAAAGTTTCAGAAGAGAAAATTATATAAGATCTCTTAGGTTTTTAATGTAAGTAGTAATTGTGTTTGTATACAAGATTATTTCAATATTTTCATCAGCAAATAGTTCCAAACATTTTTAATTTCATTAATAGTTGTATATGAAGTTATTTGTTACATTAAATACACTTTTACATTCTTATTACATTCAAATTACTTATAATTTATTAAGCATACCTAACCTCACATTTCTTCTGTCAGTCATTATTTTACAATGTTGCCAGATTACACACTATAGTAAAAGTTAAAAATGTTTCAGAATAAAATATTTTCATTAATTTCTTTAATAACAATGATCCATAATGATAATTAAAATGTAATTTGATAGGACATGTACGAATCGATATTTCATTCATTAATCTATTACCAATCAAATATCATTTAAATTTTTATTTCATACATTTTTTAAATATTTCGTGTTTTTTTTTAGGTTAGTGTTAAATATAAACGACAAATCTTATAAAAAGATTTAGTTAATGGTAAAAAAGCGGCAAATAAAAGGAAGAAAGATAAAGCAGATACATTTAAGAACTTCATTTAAAAAAAATTGCAGTGGCAGATTTGGACGTACAATTATAAAAACGAATATTTTACTTCAGATAAACTTTTGACTGACGCAAAACAAAACTGAGATTTAAACGGTAAACGAACTTATTTATACAAAATTAATGATATATAAACTTAAAAACGTGAACTGACGACAAATTTTAAGTGAGCGAAGAATAGCAAAATCTCTTTCCTTCAGAAATTTATGAAATTAAAAAAGTGCAATGAAATCATCAGATCATATTAGACTCTTCAAATACTGACATTGACTATCACAAAACTATAAATAGTGATATTTTCAAAAACTGGATTGTTAATTAACTTATTCCTGCTTTATTTAATACACATTTTCAGCAACAAAATATATATTACAGAGATAATTAAGCAGCAATAACATTTTGATAAAAAAAAGAAAAAAAAGACAATTATACTTACAAAATACAGAAGCAACGATAAGACATATGTAGTAGATGAAATATTAAACTAACATAGACATGATTTACTTCGATTACCTCTATTTTGCATTTTTATATTCGGACAAAACTTGCGACAGAAGCTTTAAGACAATGTAAACCAGACATGTAAAAAAAAAAATTGTAGACACAGAAGAAATTATTTTGACTGATTGGACTTATTACATGAAAAACTGTTCACTTGACAACATTTTACCTTTAATACTGGAGGTGAATTGAAAATACATAACGAATAGATGAACGTGACAATAGTTTTAACCAAATCTGTTACTCCAATTTTTGTTGTTTATATGTTTTTTTTAATGTTGTATGTTTCATTTTTTTTACTTTGCTTATTTTAGCATTAGTGTATCTGCTTTTCTGCTGAATTATTGCACTGTAGCTATTGAACACATATTAAACGGATTTTCATTATTTGAAGCATAACATTTTGTGGCAATATTTATCTTTGTTCTACTTATCAAAATAGCTGAAACAAATTGGTATGTCATAATACCGCACTACCTGGAAAGCCCCACGAAAATGAAGACTTTTTTGTAAATGTTTTTATTATTTGCTTTTATTTAATTAAGTATTATTATTTTGTAAATGCATTCATTATATCTAAATATATATTTTTAAATTGACGATTTTCGTTTTTTGTGAAAGTACTAATTTTTAATGATTTTATGGAGTACACAATTATTATTTTATATATTGTCACTAACACTATGATTTTATTGAGGACATGACAACAGCGCATTTACAACTGAGAATAAGATTAAATATACAGGGCGAAATTCATCACCCTAACAAGGCCTACTTTAATAAAAATAAGCTTTGAATGGTGTATATTACACAACCCACAACACAAATAATCATATTTAGTGTGTACGTAATGTAGGAAAATAACTTGGTAAATAATGGAACTAGTTTTTGGTTATGTTCTCTTTTGTTATTTCTTCAATAATTTCGACGGTTAAGATAAACAAAAAGAGGTTGAAATACTTACAAAAATGTTTTCACATTACTATTTAGCAGAACAAAAGTCAGAATTAGTGACAAAGAAACCTCCGACCATGAAAATATCAACTTTTGGGAGATTTCTATTGTCGGCTTTTGTATAACCTTCTTCCATGATAAAAACTTAACAGAAGGCTTCAAGCACTTGCGACAACTTTTGTTATGACTATAGTACTTCAATTCGTTACTAATTACAATTAAATATTTTTAGAAAAATGCAAATAAATCGTAGAAAAACGCGAAATAACATACAATGCAGTATTGTTTACTTATGGCTAACCACAAATGACGTCACGCACTGTGATTGGCGTTTGGGTTCTTACGCTGCACAGATAAATTTACGCAACTTTATTTATTGATTTAAAAATATAAATCGTTGTTCTTTCTTAATAGTATATTATATACCAAGTGACTAAAGTGAATGTTTTAATCCCGCACGTGATGTTTATTGCCTGATGGCTCGTAGAGCCCGAGGGCCAATAATCACGTAAGGGATAAAATATGTCTTTAGTCCTGAGGCATATACGCTATTTTTTGCACCTTCCCAGTATTATAACTTTTAACTTTGATACAATTAATAATTTTGATAAGTTATATAAACACGGTACTTGGATTACTCAGTAGGTAACGTTATAGCAACAGTGTCAACAAAATTTTTCAATTCAGTGACATTTCAATTAATGCTGACATTTAAAACAAATTGGAACTTAACTAACAGAATATCAAGAAAATGAATCAAGAAATGAATGAAACTACATATTTTGATATAGATAAGGCAGCTGACATGATAACGGATGAATTAATGGAATATTTCCTAATTTTTGTCCTAGTTATTAATAGTGATGTAGCTGCGGTAAAGTTTGATTCTTACTTTATGTCCCTAGGGATTTGAAATGCAACTTTATTTCCCTAGGGACTAAAAGATACACTTTAGTCCCTGTTATACGGGACTAAAGTTGTCACTTTAGTCCCGGAAGTGCAAAAAAATCTTTATTGAGTGATATTGTTGTACAAACAACCTTTATTTTAAAACACATTTTAGATTTTTTTTCGATTACTGTCCGGTACCCTATTTCGGAGGTTTGACCGATTTTAGTGCTTTATTGCCGTAAATAATTGGTTTACTAGGTTGAGTATGATGGGTATAGATTTGACTACATATTTTATATTTTATCTAAAATAATATTTTCTTTAAATACGTTTCTAACGTTCCTTCGGGTATTATGTAACAACACAGTATATTCTAATTATTTGTTACATTCTTCATACCTACCAGACTAAGTGCAATATTTTAAGAAAAATATTTCATAAATTCGAATTATGAATAATTCATTACTATGAAACAGTATTTAGTAAGGAATAAATCTAAGATGAATGTTAAACAACCAAGAAATGTATTCTTTAATTAAATATTTTGCATTAATAATTAAAAAAATATAAACCGTTTAAATTTTTTATCTACGATTGAAACGCAATGGATGTGAGTCATAAATTAACCAAACATAAGAAACCGATTTTAAATTTTTATATGCAGTATAGCAGCGATTCTGAAACTGTGAGGCGTGTTAAGTTGGTCGCAGTAAAAAACAAAATTATTAAAACCGATTCATAAATATTTTTAGAATGCAAGAACTAATGGCTTGCTTTGTGGCAAACAATCTCTTTAAGTTGGGTTCCACCTTGGAAATGGCGACTCTTAGTTCTTTTCTAGTTAAAGCTTATTTTGATATTTAGATGTTAACGCAGCAACAGCAAAAGATCCTGTTTACGAAAGTTAGGACGTGGGAAAATTTAACAAAATCCTTATCGTCTTGGCTTTTATTACTAAAATGACATTTGGAAGGTCGATCCAAAAATTTGTTAAAGATTTGGTACTGAAACCAATTTTTAGTGAAGTGCTGAACAAACTTCTTCTTGGATTACAAACCTAATTTCAATCGGACAAATTGGTATTTTCTTCTACGAAAATTCGTATTCAGGTTACATCCTGGATACTTCTACAAAATGTGGGAAATATATCAAAGCAGTTTTCTTTCAAAGTTTTTCAAAGATACCTACGAAATAAGAAAATTTATTAAAAATAATTTGTCGCAGAATTTTGCCAAACCCTTATGACATTCTTCCTTTAAAAATACCGCTATTTCACTTCTGGTCGTAGATACGCTTGACAACCTTACCGCTCGTGGATAAAGAAAAAAGCAATAAAGATTTATGTTCAGCTCCCATATCTGTACAAATCGCAGAGAAAAACTTTTATTTTATTGGCCTAATTCCTATGCACTTAACTACTTTAGTCACTACTTCCAAAACAATATTCAGACCATGGCTTAGAGATTTGTATGCTGAAGCTTTCCGATGAATCATGCAATTTGTCCAAATAATAACTGAGAATTCCTTCCTCGCAAGCGCTTGCAAACTATTGTAATTACTAGCCATGGCTTGTTCCATTGCAAATTCAACGTAATTATTTGTAATCCTTAACAATTCGTTGGCTATAGTTCTTCCTTTAATAAGTTTGCAAAAGAATAATTCTTCACGTATTGTAATACCTTTACTAAATCATATATACCTATCAAATTAAATGGGATTCATTATTGGAGTTATTTGCCGCATCAAGTTGAATAGCAAATAATTTTCCAATTTGCTGAGATTTAAGCTGCTCCTGAATGTTAACACAAATTATATCTTTTGACAAAAGAATATTGCCGCGTTGTTTAGCATAGCTTTTACCAAACAATGTTTATAGATATCTTTGGAAGTGGGTAGAATAAGTTGCTCTGCTATTATAGTGTGTGGTTTTTTACATTTAGCTACTTTGTAAGCCACTTTGTATGATGCTAACAAAGCTTTCTCGTTCAATCCGAGCGTTTTCTGAAAATTTCCCTTCTGTTTTTTAAATGATCTGAGGTTTTCCTCAAAAAATTCACGCGGTTTACTGATATACTGTTTGTGCAATATTACTATGTGCCTCTTTAATTTGTTGAGTTTTCAGCTATCTACAGCTAATACTTAACTTTAACAAATACCGCAATCCGGTTTTTCTTTTCCACTAATTTCAATGCTTATAAAGAGCAAATTTAGGTAATCTTGGTCAAATTTTAGGGTTTTAGACTTATATCCTTGTAAATCAGATAAATTACAAGGTTCTTCCTACGTTTAGTTTTTGTGTAGCTCCAACTGGAAATTAATCCATATTTACAGCGTAGAAAATTCAGGTTTAGAGCACTTAATTTTAAAATTTATTTTTTATCTAGGCTACACCTGTAAACGCGCTTTTCTATTTATTTCCGCGCATCTTATGTCGAGACAATTTGATGACGTTCAACACCAGCTGGATATAAATGTTGCCTAGTCTAATTTGTATTATTTAAATCTTGCGATACAACACAGGGCGTAAAACTGTTTGTCATAAAAAAGGAAGAAGTTAAGTATGAGAGTTTGAGAACTGCTGGAGTATAGTAACGTAGAGAAGTTTCAAAAGAGTTGGATATTAAACAACTTACATTTTATGTATAGTATAGGTTTAGCACAGATTTCACTGGATAACAAAGTAACCAATTCCCAAAAATTGTAAAAAGTAAAGGTGTATAAGATTAATGAGCCACACCCTTAAAGCGATGAATTTATTCAAAGATATAAAAAAAAGAATACGAGTGGGAAAACACAGTTAGGATTTATTAAAGGGCTTGGTTGTAGGGAGGCTCTATTTTATTTTAAACTACTTGTACAAAAATTCTTTAATCAGAAACAAGATGATTTCTTCTGCTTCACTGACTTTCTGTGAAGTTAGTCATGATACGTTTTGATACAATTTAGTGAACTTTCATATAATTGTTAAATCAACTCTATAGTTAAAAAGACTGTGAGTAAATTCACGAATCTATTTACTATTCAAAAACTGAATTATGAAATTATTTTGAATCCTTACTTTACCATCAACATATTTATACCATTACATAAACTTTCTATAAATTTTCCAGTGTAACTACATCCAAGAGCCGTCCAGTAGACGATTCATGCAATTGTAAAAAGTAGATGTTAGTATAGCGTAAGGTACGTAATAATTTCAACAGAAGCTCTTATTAAATACATAAGTACAAAAAATATATATATACTTACCTTAATATACCCAATGATATCTTAAACTTTCTAAGGAAAATAGGACTAGAAGAGCTGCTATAAGTCTGAGAAATCATCAGAAATATAGCAAGAAAAGGGGGACACAATAGATCTTATAGGTCGCAGGTGTATCTGTTACTCCTAACCACATACATACATACATACATACATACATACATACATACATACATACCTTAATATTTAAGGTTATTTTTTTAGCAGCCTATTTAAGATTAAACAAAATTGTCTTACTCTTCATCAGAACTATTAAAATTTTAATTTTAAAATTTAACCTTTATAAATTAAATGCGTTTTTAACTTTCAGTAAAAAGAGTAGGAAATTGTTACCATAACGTCATACTTTAACTACAAATTAAGAATATTTTTAATTACTAACCTTAACTCTGTATCAGAATGCGATGTCGGAGCTAAATCTCCAAAACGATGATCTACAGCTCTTGGTGTTCTTGTATATCTTTTGAATGAACCGTTTTTGAATCTTGACAGCTTTGTTGTACTAGAAATAAATATAAAATTATAATTATGGGTGTTTATCATGGCTGATAGTGTTATTTTTTTCAAAAAATATTTTGTTTTCATTTTCGGTACAAATATAAAATTTCAAAGCCTTCGCATAGATTCGAGTAGTACATGTACACAAAACACAGTTGCAAGAGCATGAAAAAGGCTCTTGTTGGGACAATCGCGAATGTAACATAGAGCTCGTGTAATGTGATGTTTATATGTGATGCTATTACATAAATGAAAGAGATTCAATATTTAATAATAGTTATTTTGACAATGCTACCAATAATGGGAGTGTTAATCCTTTTGCACATACAGAGATAGGGACAGCATTTATCAAGCAAACACGCGAAGCATTGATGCAACAAAAGAGGCTCGCTCAGCAAAATATAAGCAGCAAGCTGTTTCTGAAAAAAAGGAAGGTAAACTGTATGGCTCAGCATTTTTCTCATAAAGATATAATTTTAATTTGCTGCAGCTCTAACTCAAGCAAAAACATCCGATTAACTTGGAATATTGACAACAGTTTTCAGACATATTTATATACACAATCAACTAAGTATTGTTTGATTGGATTAAAAATGTCAATTTAAGGGTTTTTGACCCTAAGCTTTTTTTGGCTAATTCTTTTTTCAAAATTTCAATAATTTTTAAAAACCCTAGTTAGTTGAATAGAAAATAACTTATATTTCAATAATCATTTTACATTTTTATAATTAATACATTTTTAAATTTAAAAATTCTCAAAAAAGTATCTTAATTTTACACTAATACAGCCTCTTAAGGGTATAAATGATATCAATTTCAAAGAAAAAAACCTTTAAAAGGTAAAATTTAGGAAAAGATAAAGTTTGATTTCCTAGTTAATTTATAGTCTTTATTGTAGAGTGTGGTAACAGAATATCTTACTCTGATCGAAAGGAGCCTCTGGTAGATTTTCCTCGTTTTAATTTTTTCGAACTCTTTTGACACATATAACAACATACTCTCCAATATAAAAATCTGAACGAAGAAGCCATAACGTCACCTATAGTCGAGAGGCAAAGAAGCATTAAAGGTATGCCCAATATTGCATAAAATATTGTAACTACTTTGCCCCATGGTGTTTTCGGAGCTATGTGACCATAACCTGAAAAAATAAAAAATTTGATTAATAAATTTTCTTAAATCGGTACAAATTTAAAAATTACTAACCAAATGTCGCCGCTTTGCGTCGAGTGTTGTACCCTTCTACTGTTCTCTTATATTTTCATAATAGAAATTTACACATGTTGCTCTCTCTCTTGTTAAATAATTGTAACTTTCTTATAATTTTAGAAGAGGTAGAAGATACAATAGAAAATTTAGATAAAAACATGTTTTTTTACATTTTTTGTAAAGTAAAATAAACAAAAAAAAGTGTGTGGTGTCAAGGGACACCCGGATGTAACGAAGTTCCTTTCGATTAATTAGTGAAGGAATTAGTAATTTGTAAACACAACAGAGTGTTTATACATACATAAGCATTTATTATTGTCTGTATAAAATCTCTACTTACCTAACAGTTCGTTTCTTTAAACAAAAGTGTCCATTTATACAATACCAGAGCTTTAGATAACACATCTTTTTAGAATTACTTTTTATAATTTAAAACAGGAATTAACAATTCAATACAAAATTTTAAAATTAAAATATTTGACAGTAACTGACAGTTAAGGTAATTTGACGTAGGTACCTAAATAGTCAAGTTACGAACTATTTTTAAAATGTTTATGAATTTATTAATTTATAAAAACAGGATGAAATAAAATATAATACTATTATAGTTAATTATTATTTTTTCTACAGTATTTTCTTTTTAATGTACATTTTCTTTTAATTTAAAATAGTGTCTTTTTAATTGTAATATATCTATCTATGAGAGAGAGGGAGAGAGAGTTATTTATTTTTTGGTCTGTGAGAGAGAGAAACATGCGTGTGTCGTGTCATAGTGTCGCGACAACTTTTGGTATGAATTTTTTTTGGCTAGCTCCTAGCGTCAGTCGTAACTGTTCGTAACGCGCGAAAGGGAACTTCGTTCCAATAAAAATATCCTGTATTTTTTCCACTTTCTATAAGCTAACATCTTATTAATAAAGAGTAATGTAAGCTTTCTTGCGTCGGTTTAAAGTAGATCTATTATTAAAGTTCAAATTATTTTGTTTCATTTAAGTAGGCTTGTCCCTAATTGGTATATAGTGATCGACAATACGCATACCAGCGTGGAAAGTCCACAGACTTAGCGCTGGATGATTTGAACAGACTATTACCAAAGTCAATATAAGACAAAGAAGTAGCCCTAGCGGCGTTCATTGACATAGAAGGAGCCTTCAGTAATGTGGGACCCAAATCAGTGACCGAAGCACTTTCAAGGAGGAGAGTCCCCACTCTAATATGCGAATGGGTTTATACCAAACTAAAGCATAGGATCGTAGTATCCAAGTTAGGTGAGTTTCCATTGAAGCAAGAAAGAAGAGGTACTGTCACTTCTGTTGTGGTCAGCACTTGTGGATGACCTGCTTAAGAAACTGCCTAGGTATCGCAGATAATATGGCCATAATTGTTCAGGGGACGTTTCTGAACACAGTCTCAGAACGTATGCAGACCGTATAGAATATTTTAAGGCATTTGCTGGAATGCAGGGAAAATTAAAAAAAATATTTCTGCTAAAGAATGTATGTTCAAATTTAAATGGAGAGAAACATGTTCATTCATCAAAATCATTGCGTTTCTAAGGAAAAATTATCAAATATTTTAATAAACACGTCAGCCACTGTTACATTATTTATTAAACAAAAACAAACTAACTTAAAAATGGCTATCTAAGTCAAAGGTAATAATAAGTTAATATACGTTTTACAGAGTCTTTGAAAATCAAAGAACATATAAACCGTTTACTAAGAACCAACAACAACTTTCCTGGCTATATGCCACACGGACATTCAATTACAGTTCAAAGTTAAACGGGGTTAGTATATCTGCACGGTAGAACTAACCATTTTAGTTTGCAATTCGTAAGGATATCACTTGTAGACCGGTTTCGGCGTATTGCGCCTCATCAGTACAAGGAAGATATCCGTCCAGAAGCTCTAAGAGTATCTAGACTGGAGATATGTCTGAAATCTAAGGTACTGCAGCAGTTTTTAGTTAGTTAGATTTTGCGGAGTGACCGAACTGAAAAAAATGTAATAGTAAAAAACCGTAACGAAAAGTCCGTGGAATAAAACCGTTAAATGAGCCGGGTTCGATTCCTGGCCGATGCAATTTTTCTTAATACATAAGATCGCCAAATAATTGTAGTCTTCCTTAATCCTTGTATTAAATAATTATATATGATCACTGATCACAAGTAATTGTTCAATTCACTTCAAGTGATTGATTTCATGTTTTTTGTACGTATATTGGTATATTCAATCAGATAATACTTCAGAGTGTTAAGATAGCTGTACTTTCCCATCTCATTCATGTCCGGAGTGCAACATCTCGTTTTTTAATACTTACATATTAATATTCATTATACTGTTTTTTACAATTAACATGATTTGTATAATTCTTTGTTTATAATTATATCGGATTGTGTAATTTTTAAAACCAAAATACTCCACAAAATACTTTATCTTCTACAAATTCAGATTAAATATTAAAAATAGGATTAATAATATGAATATTTTAATAATAAACAATAGCTAAATATTTATATATTGGTATTCACATTTTTATACATATATTTAAATAAAACAATGTGAATGCTTTTAAATATTGCTTCAATGGTATTTTAACATATCAAGGTACATCTATACAATGCAAAATAAAATTCCCTTCAATTTTAGTACCAATTCACACCGCCAAAATTTATCTCATCAATTTCAACATGTATACATGAGACAATTGGATATTTAACAATCAAATAGCGTAATGTTAATTAAAAAAAATATATCCGTTGTTCTAGTTGTGGCCCTGTGAAATCCCAAAGGTAATTAACAAGGTCTTCGCATCAAAACCAGCGGAAATATCAAGACTATTTCGGAACTGTACGCTATTAATTTGATATACTCACCGTGGAAGCTTGTTGATAATAATATAATAACAATAATAATAAGGTCTCAGATCGCCGTAATTAGGGTGGAGCTCGTATTTCTAATTGTCAGTGACATTAATGCCACGGTCAGTTTCTGGAAATACTAATCGCTGAGTTTTTGGTTATGACATCGTGAGTAAATAAATTAACAGGAACTGAAGTTGAATATGTGATTAAAATAAAAACTATTTGGTTATTTAAGGTTACACACTGATCCTAACAATTGAAGAATACTAATATTAAAATTGCAATAAAAGGATATTACCCAATACATTTTATATTTACTTTATAAAGATACTTATTTTCGTAGTCTTGTCTCGAATACAAAAGACTCAAAAAATCGAAATTGAAAGACTTGGTATCGTGCCGTCTCGTGCAGCGCCATTTATATAGAAAATAATCAAAACAACAATACAAAGTTATAATATCATATATATCTATATATATATATATATATATATATATATATATATATATATATATATATATATATATATATATATATATATATATATATATAGGTACAAAAGGAGCAAATTAACGGGCATGTACGCAAAAAGGATCATAGGATTACGAGTAAGAATGGTAACCCAAAAATAAACAGAAAATTATTAAATTCTGGCTGATAAAAAAAAAATATTGTACGTAATACGTCCCAAAGTGCTTTTACTGGACTCGCCTGCGGCTCGCCCTGCAATTACCCACTCGTCCAATAAAAGACCACTTTCGGGACTTGTTACGTAAACTACTATTATAATTTAATAAAATAACCGTTATTTTTCGAAAGCATGTTACCCAAGAACAAAAGTATTATTATCAATTAAAGATTCTGTCTATGGATTCACCATCGTTAAAAAGTATGTATTGTGTTTTTCTTCATACTTCTGACATTATGTATGAAAAATATACGAAAGAATTGTAAGAAATCAATAAAAGTAAAACCGTGTGTACTAAGGTATGGCCTACAAACTTTCTTTTGTCATTAGGTGCTCAAACTACAAACTTAAATGAACTTACTTGTGAGCAAGCATTATATAATTGACCATGAGAGAAGCTATTTTCTCTCAAGTCCATTCCCACTTTGAGATTTTGCCTCTGAGAATTGTTTATTGTTATGGCAAAGCAGACTTTGAGGGCAAATATAATCCCAAATATACCAAATTCGTCAAAGATAATTCACTTAAGCGCCCACTCATAATCAGGTATATATAAACTCGGTAAAAAAAGCGTGTTTTTAGATTAACACATGCCATTTATTAACTCGATTTGGAGCTAAACTAAAATTACTATTTATGTACCAATTTATCAATTTACTCTTTGTTCTATTAGGTACAGAAACGCTTTAATATAAATTTAAAATCACTATTTCATCCTTCAATGGGTAGACTATGCGTTGAAAATTAACACAGTTCTATACAAACGTTTATTCCTTATTTTATCAGGTATTTTTTTTAATTTCCCCTTTTAGAGGAGACAAACATAATAGTAGCTAAGTATCTGCATTCTAATTTACAGCCCAATCAGTCCAATAGTTTGGGCAGTGAAAGATCAGTCAGTCACCTTTGCGTGATATATATAGAACCCATTATTCCCTTTTGGGCCATAGGATGGTTACGAACTTCCTCCATTCGTCACTTTTTTTTGCTAAGTGTGCCATTTCAGAAAATGCTTTACCAGCTTCATCCAATTTTTGTCCAGGGTACTTTTTGGTCGTCCTTTCTTCTTCTTACCATGTGGTTTTCAAAACATCGCTCTTCTTGCAAATATTTTCTCTTCTCCAGTTTTTTCTCACAACTCTTCGTTTCGAATTTCTTTGGGCCACTAAATTCGAAAAATGTTTCTTAGGCAACGATTAAAAAATGATTTGAACTTCTTTTTTATTGTTGGGGTTATTGTCCACAATTTGAATCCATAAACTGGTTTAACCATGGTAATAAAGATTTTTATCTACTCTACCTCATATTATGTATCAATTTTTAGTTCGTGAAAACTGTCATTATAGACAGCAGTGCGTGAAGGATTGAAAGTGTGCGTGAAGTAACAATGTATTTTAAATGGGATTTACTTTTTCGCACTGTTTTTGACACACCTTCATATAATCAAATATCCTTAGCATTCGCGTTGTCATGGTGTTGCTATGAGAGCATTACATTTCAACCAAAGTCATTCTGACAGTTTTGTAGTTTAAATTTTCAAATGTGAATTTCTAATTATTTTTTATTTGTTTATCGTAGATAAAATATTGTATGAAACTGTGCGTGAAGTGCTTTTTGCGCACTTACGCGATATATAGCACTCGTTTCGCTCGTGCTCTAAACATCGCGTGCGTGCGCAAAAAGCATACTTCACGAACTGTTTCATAAATAACTATTATTTTCGTGGGTAGTTTTACGATTTCATTTTCAATATTTAAAGGCGCTTGTTGCTTTGGCTGTTTATTTGTTGATATCCTTTATATTTACATTTTCAACTGCTACTATGATTCTACTTTCTCTACATCTTCTCCATCTATTGTTATCTTGTAATCAGCTTCTGTGTTTAAATACATGTCTTTGGATTTCTTTTTATTTATTTTTAAGCCAACTTTGTCTCCCTTACTTTTCAGTCTCTGCTATGAGACAAACATCGTCTGCGAAATTTAGATCTTCTAGCTCTAACTGTTCCAACATATTCCATTGAATCTCCCTTTTTCCCATTTAATTATTATTTGTTACCATCTTACAATATACCTTTGATAGTAATAATAATAATAATAATAATGTTAAGTGATTCAATTTATTTTGAAGTTTTATAATGAACAGCATTTTAAATTAGTATTGGTGTTTAGTTGAAACTTGTTGAAAACTTCTGTATTAACAAACCCTTTAAAATGCAAGTACGCCCACTCATCTTCGTAATCCGTGCACGCTTCCATTAAATAACGACATTGACCCCGTTACGCCTTGTCCAACCATCCTAGCCACTCACTGTATCAAGACTTATTTTAAACTAGTTGATGCCCGCTAAAATCATTAACTTTTGATAATTGTATCGAAATTAATTCAACACAAAGCCGCTGGAAAAGCTTTAATCAAAAGTTGTCAAATTCACTGAATCTTTTATTTGAACTATGTTTATAAAAACATAAATACCTAAATTAATTTTAGTACCTATACAAAAATGTAAAAAAAATATATTTAGCAAACAAATATAAACCATCACAGATTTAACCTTGAAGCAGATTAATTAAATCTTACAGTTAATCCCAATGTTTACACATCTACACATCCAGAACTAAACAAGGTGTGATGTACTATATACTCTAGATTCCTTAACCTAAAATTAGTTATAAACACACAAACTTGACTAAACTTACAATCATAGCCACTGCTACAAAAGCAATTATCATCAGAAATATTCTTAGCACAGGTACACGTCTTTATGAGGATTTCTTACAATCATTATAACCTTATACTACCTCAGGGCTAGTACTTGAATAGCACTAAATTATAACGGCAACAGCTGAAAGAAATCACTAGGAGATAACTTACAGATCCTGGCACATCAGGTACAGATACTTTGGCAAAATGAATTACAGGTCACAAATATGTTGGTATATACTTTCCCGATTACCAAACCAGCAATGACTGCAGGTACGGATTTTATCAAACAACATTCCAAGACAAACTTTAGCTGGTGCTGGAATGGAAAAACTGACTACAAAGTCGTTAGGAGAAGTATAACCTTAACCTAAAAGATGAACTTTATAACACTGGTCACTCAGAATCTTTAACACTAAAGAGTTTCTTCTCAGTCACCAAGTTTTAGTCGATAGACTTGTTGACGATCTTCAATTTACTGGAAAGTTCTCTATCACTTTTGGACGACTAAAGGCTAGTAGATCAAAACTCAGTCTCTGTTTCTCTTTCCAGTTTCAGATATATTTAACAAATGTATCTGATAAAGAATTTTTGTTATGTCACAATGCTTAACATAATCTTTTTTGTAAATTCTTTTATCATTCTTTTATCATTTCATTATGAACTCTTTATGTCATTCAGTTTCTTTTAAATAATCTCCTCAGCAATGTATAGTTGATTCAAATAGAAGTGTCATCAAGTAGTCTCTGGAAAATTCAAATTTGTAGTGGCAGTACCCACGTTTAGTGAAATTTGAATCGCAATATTAGCCAGCTTGTGATCAGATTGCTACATATGCTCAATATAACTATAAACATTTTGACACATCGCGATGACATATAATTCCCTAACTAAATTCTGCTTCCATTGAATCTAGTAATAAAGTTAAAGATGATCTCACACGTACCCAGCCCACTTGATGACACTTCTATTTGAATCAACTATAGTTATATTGAGCATATGATCACAAGCTGGCTAATATTGCGATTCAAATTTCACTAAACGTGGGTACTGCCACTACAAATTTGAATTTTCCAGAGACTACTTGATGACACTTCTATTTGAATCAACTATACTATAAATATTTTTAATCGCATCTACAAATATGTGTCAAAACATTTTTAAGATAGTGGATATTTTGGTACCTTCTACTTTGTTTTAAATAAAAGCTCAACATGCCTTGTAGGCAAAGGGCAGACCCCGATGGACCGGAACACACGGTGCTCCACTGCGGTAAATGGAGCGAGGAAAGGCGTGGTCTGTGCCCTGGTATCCGGTCCTCTGCTGAGTTACTGGACTGGATGCTAGGCACACCCGAGAGCTGGAAAAAGGGTGCCGCAATAATAAAAAAAATTATCAAATCAAAAGAAGAAGCAGAAAGAGCTGCTTATGGTTAAAATAGCAAGCTAAGATGAGGGTTTTTTTAGTGGGTACCCGAAACAATACGAGCACTTGCAAAATATTTTTCGGACGTGTAACACACACTATTTTTTGGTCCGACTAATTTTTAATATTTTCAAAAGTTCTGTTATGTTCAAGACTTGACTGATTGTGCTACCTGAACTAAGACCATTGACTAGAAGACAGATATAAGCGCCACATTGGATGTTAAATATTATAGTTCTGTTGTTGTGTATTGTGTAATAACTTGTTTAATACTTAATATACGTGTTTAGCTTCAGAAGTTATTAGTGTTTTAATTAACATATGTTGCAAACACAACAAGTTCAAAAAGTTTTTACTTTGTGACATACAAGATTAGATGTTTATATAAAGATGAGAGAATGAACTATTTTCATAAATTGACATAAATGTCAAATTTTAAAATACAAGTTGTGAGAGAAATTAAATGTAAATTAGAATCCTGCTTATCTTTAGAAAAAGTTATAGGTAAGTTTAGTATATTATACGCAGTTTTTAAATAAATTTAATTAAAATTTGTATTATTCACTATATATTTTTGATGACTTAAAATTTAAACTCATAGCGCCATCTCTTTAGATACTCTAAAAGCTACTTTGCCGGCCTAGGCCGGAAAATGCCATTTTCTGGACGATTTTGAAGTAATTAATAGTATTGTTTCTGGACGGAGGACCAAAAACAATTTTTCCCCTCCAGCCTTCTCTGCCTGTAGAAGGTTGATCAGACGGTTCGAGGCAGGGACATACACATATATAAAGGCAAAAAAAAGGCATAGGGCTAAAAAGATTAGTAACAATTTGTTTTTTTTAGGTCTTTTTGTGCATTCTTTTACCAGTTTCTCCATTCACTTCTGTCCAATGCTTTTTCTTTCCAGTTTTCCATCTTTCTGTCTTTCCATCTCTTTCTTGGTCTTCCTTTCCTTCTCCTTTGTATTGACTTTCGTGAGAGTATCATTTTTGGCATTCTTTCTTTGCCCATTCTTTTGATGTGTCCTAAATACCGTATTCTCTGCGATTTAATTACCGTCGTTATTTTTAGATCTTTATATAATTCTTCTTATTCTTTGTTATTTCTCCTTCTCCACCGATCATCTATTTTCCAACATCTACCTTCTACTTTTAACATTTTATAAAAAATCCAATACTTTTTACCCTCACAGAAAAATCTGATTGTTTTTGGCAGCTTTTTATAGGTTAACTTCAAAAACCATAATCAAATTCGTCAAGATTATGGTAAACAAATAAGAAGATGAAATGCATACTATGTTATTTTGTTGACACCATATCTTCGTAAAACGATTATTACTGACCCAATTAAATTTTACAGTTTAGGAAGTAAAACCATTTCCGGTTTGTGTTTTTTTTTAGTGCTATTTTCTTATTTATTATTTTTTCTGCTTTTTCGGTTATTTTTTATTTTACTTTTTAGTTTGTAACATTTTTTTTTCAATGTTTATTGTTTTTTATCTCTAATATTTTTAATATTGTTTAAAGTATGCTAAACTTTTATTAATGAATTTGTGACTGAAGTGTTTCGACGCATTACGGGCTATGAGTAAATAAAAGGTTGCAGATTGGTGTCCTGTGAGATAACATGTTTGCAATTTTTTCTTAAAGTCATTTTCTCGTTTGTAAATTTATTATTTCGGTTTGTTTGTCCCTATATACCAAGTCTCTACATTAGTAAACCATTCAAATTAATATTAAAACTGGCACCTACATTTCGAATATTTTGATATTTCTGATGAATATGTTGAAATAAAATAAATTGTTTTAAAGATTGCATGACTTAATTACATTTAAAAGATTTTGGAATAATGTGCTAGTTTGTTTTGTTTATATTTACATATTTTCGGTGTACCTTTCTGTGTCAGTTAACATACCAATATGCAATGGAATGTAGAGGAAAGATTTATAATTCCACTTACGAGCATCAAATACTTAACCGTTGTACTAAAATCCGCAAATACAATTAGTATTTTCGTAGCAAATTAAATCAGTTTGATAGAATATGATTATTATTAGAAAATTCAGTAACTTTAATGATCCAGGGATTTACTTGGTTGACGATAGCTTTTTTACCGTCAAAAACAATATTCTTATATATAAAGAGTTTTTTCATTGTTTTCCATATTATCGTTGCACTTTCGTGCTCGAACCTGCTCACCTGCTGATCATTTTGGTAATATGTTATATTCATCGATTAAATTATGCAAAACTTTATTGTAGGCTTAAATTAGATTATTTGTGGTTATATTTGTTCTTAATTTGGGTACTTTGGTCTTTTAGTGGGATTACTACCAAGAGTTTTAAAAAGTTCGCTTCGAGCTTTGTTAACACAATTTTTCAGGTACTGTCATCTTAGTTTTCAGACCTGTTAATATTTTAATCGTTGATGTTGTCTGCTGTCGAAGTATGGTCAATAACTGGCATATGTATGTCGACGGAGAAAACATCTTCTTGCTCCTCTTTTTCTCTCTACATTTCTAATAAAACTTCTCATATCTGCTACAATACAGGTTCGGACAGCAAATAGATATTTAAAATGACTCCTCAAATCTTTATTCGGTTATGTGCTACTGATATAAAAACCGCTTAATAAATACTTAATGAAGAGCAGGTTCAAGGTTTGTTCATATCATAAGTTCATTTCTAAAGGTGGTCGGAGTTCTTTCTAGATTTTGTAGCCCACGGGGACGATTTCTGCTATTGGATCCTAAAAACTTTGAGACCATCTGGATTTTTGCTAGGAGAACCGCTTTCTGTAATTCCTTGTATAAAGTCCCATTGTCAACATTACCTAATTAAAATTGGTACAGTCCCAACCCTGTCCATTCGACGTTGCCTTTGCAGTTGTACTTCAAGGTTGCAATTTGCGATATTTTGAAATATTCTCCGCGTTCTTCTGGAGCAGGTTGCTGTCTGGTAGTTTGGTAGTCCTTTTATTTTATTTTTTTACTTTAACTATTTCGGATCTTTTGGTCGTTACAAATTGGTCGGTCAAAATGTTACGATCCCAATAAAGTTTGTAGTTCTCGTTTTCTAGTATTGTTTCTAAAACAAAGTTGTAATTTGGATATTTTTTACCTTGTAAGAGATTTAAAGCCAGCACTTGATGTACAATTTTCGCTGCCGTATCATGTCTTTCTATGCAGTGGGAAGGTGCAATCCCAATGTTTCAGGAAATATTTGTCCCGAGATCAGCCAATAGTTCGCCGCTACTTTCTCTACATAATCTTGCATGATCTCTGTGATATGTCGTCCTTAACGAAGTGCAAGAGATGATCGTTTACGTATACAATCTGCTTTAAGAGCTAGGTCAGTCACCAGTTCTTTGTTAAGAAATGATCTCGAAGCTACTCGAAATGCTGCAATTTCTGCTCGAATAGTCAGAAGGAGGTAGAAAGAAGCTGGATTGGACAGCATAAGACCAGCAACTGCACCACTTCTAACCAGAGAGAACAGAGTTGCAAGGTTGTGTTTTGCCAGGGATCATCCTAATTGGTCTGTAGACGATTAAAAACGTGTTTTATTTACAGATAAAACTAGGGTGGGCCTAAAATCCTCTGATGGGCGCGAACGAGTCTGGCGGAGACCAGGAGAGAGATTTGCGCAATGTAATATCTCTCCAACGAGTCCATTTGGTGATGGCTCTAAAATGTTTTGGGGCGGTATTTGTTATGAGGCTCGCACAGAGTTAGTCCCTATTCGACCCACATCTATGAACATTTTGGTTGAACATGTAATGCCCTTTGGTCCTTTTCTGGGAGATGATTTTTTGTTTATGCAAGACAATGCTCGACCTCACGCAGCTAGAGAAGTATTGGATTACCTTAATAACATTCCGATACCCTTTATTGAGTGGTCACCAGAAAGCCCGGATATGAATCCCATAGAACATGTCTGGGACATGCTTAAAAGAAGGGTTAGAGCCTATTTAACTGCACCTGCCAACTTGAGAGAACTTGAAAATGCAGTTCTTGCAGAGTAGGAAAACATTCCACAGGATGCCATTCAAAATTTAGTTAGAAACATGCCTAGGCGTATGAATGCGGTGATTGGAAGTAGAGGAGGCAAGACACATTATTAACTTTTGGTCCTTTGAACTGTGTTGTCACTAAATGTTTATTAACTTTTTCGTTGACTTAAAAAGGGATTGTTCACTTTGTTGAAATTTAATTCTAATAATGCCATTTGCCTGTAATATTGTTCTGAATTGTTAAATTACGCAAAATATAGCTTTCGATTTCGATTCCATCAATTTATTTTTTAAAATAAAATTTTTGTGAAAATTTATTGTATTGGTGCGTTAATTTTGTCCAGGAGTATAAAATAAGGATTATAAAACTAGTTACATAACATGAAAAATTTTATCCTGCAGATATAATGTTATATCAAAGCAAAGATTTAAAATTTTATATCGCAAAAATGATGTAAAAATACGTTTTAAATTTTAAACACCGCTTAAATGAAAAATACCATATAAAACTACGTTTATATGTTATTTATTAAATAATAAACACAGAATGCCAGTAGATATACTTTGGGTTTACAGAAAAATCTACTTAGCAATAATTTTGGATTATTTAATTATTATATGAAACAGTAAAATTTCCATGAACTTGAATTTGTAATTAAATTTCACTTCTAATATTTATAATAAGCACCATATTAAGAAAACTGTTTAAAATTCAATGCCAATATAATGTGTTTTATAGCATAATCTATTTTATTAGGGTATATAAAATTTTGGTTCAATGAAAATCTACTATTAAATTTTGAATTAACATAAATGCAGAATAAATTTTTGGTTTTGATGAACACCTAGTTAAAAAAGGTCCATTCGTTAGTCTTTTTTTTTATATACTACTTTGTATACGTTTCTTTACATGAATTTAATTAGAAATACCTACCTTTTTTATCAATTTTTTTTTTGAAATATTCAAATCGATGAAGAATCTCTATACACTTCAAGAAAATGCTATTCAACAACATTATTAATGTTAACTTAACATACTTAATTGGAACTAAATTCCTTACGGCAGGCTTGGAGGAGATAGGGATTTTGCTGCGTGACTGAACTAAAAAAAAAGTAATAGTAAAACCGTAACGAAAAACCGTTAAATGAGACGTGCAATAAACGCATCCTGGAAGTTATTATACGTAGCATCGGTGGTTCGTTGGTAGAATGCTCGCCTGCCACCCGGGCGGCCAGGGTTCAATTCCCGGCCTATGCAATTTTTTTTTTTGTATATATCACTTAACTTTTACCTTTGTTTGTTAAAGTAATATGAGATATAATTTTTTAGTAAGGAAAGGTGAGAAAAAATAAATGTATACATTACTCTTTAAAGCTCACCTTGAATTTTAAAGAAGCTTCTTTCTTAACGCCAAGATTTCACTGATTTTGATATATTAACCGTTAAATGAGACATGCGCGGGCGTTACAGTCGTATACACAAGCGAGTAGTATTATTTGCCGATTCTACATTAGCCGAAGGAACTTAGTTCCTACCTGATGTCCCACGACACCATTTTAACTTGTTTGTTTTATTTCTCACATAAAGTTATATCATCACGTTAATTATACTTGGCATATTTTTTTGTGGAAACCAAATAACTAACTAAAATTACGAAATTTTAATTTCTTTCAGAAAAATCTTACCAGATATGGAGAAACAGAAAACAAAACACTCAGAAAAATATTGCACAAATAATTGCAAGCTTTCATACGAATGTAAAGTATCAGTACAAATCGATTGGTTAGATTGGTCGCCCCAGTTAGGTTAACTGCAAGGGAAGAAGCCAGTATTGTGAAAGAGATAGGAGTTAATCTAAAATAGTTAATCATCAAAATGTACGAGCAAGTAGTCAACAGCAAACCAATGATAGAATTTGTTTAAAAACATGTTATCAAAAGCAATAAGTTTTGAGAAAGCGTTATTTATAGTGACCAAACAAACTGCCACCCTAGCACCAATTATCCGAGATCGACTATAGACATCTGTCAAATTCACACTTTCCCAAAAACTACCAATGTAATTCCTATACCTAAATCAGGAAATTAGCAGACACGGACAGAATCCTACCATCGCTCTATAACGGACTAGATAAACTTTTTGAACTATTTACAAACATAAACTACACACAAATTCCACCCTACCACAGTTTCAACACCTTATAAATGAACTGCAAAAAAAGTCTGGCATGGTGTACTTATGTAAACCTGCCTATTGTATTAAAAAAAACTTATCAACTTACCTCTTAGACCGAAAAACACATGCAGTAGATCTTTTAATGATATCAACCTAACACATAAGGGCAAGAGAATCTTAGCAAACTATCTGGAACGCATTTTCAACTAGCAATCAGAAGACCAACATATGTTTGACAAAATAATTAAAACAGCTTTACTCTTTGAGAAGTTGAGTAAACGCATCGGAAGATGCCATTAAAAAACTTTACTTTACACATACAAAAATTATATTTGACTAATAGTCCATTAGAAGGCTGCCCCTGTGCACTTTTATGCCATAACAGATAAACTGCATAGCCACGTCAGTTCGGAAAATCCTCCGAAAGTGTCAATACATTGTCAACCTGCACCTGCTCAAGTATAGACGTATACAAATACTACACTTACACCTCTTTGGCACAGGATCTCAAACAGAGGTATGCCACACTGCAGGGCTCCAAAACCAGGACCCAGGAGAGCCTATGAACTCCCTGGAACATCGGATGTACAGCCATCTAGAGGAAACCGACTCCAAGCAGCAGGACAACATCTTTCAGAGAGCCTTTAAAATTAACACTGTTAGTAAAATTACAAAATTAGGAACAAAAATGTACCAAAGTAGGCCAAGAGTTTCTGTGGTTTCGGTCGACCCATGTTTGATTTGACTTAACCTGGAAACAGCTAGTTTAGGAAAGAACCTGTTATATAGTCTTTATTTAGACGTGATTTACAAAGCAGGAAAACAAAAAATGTAGCCCTAGTCTAAACAGGACATTAAAACAAATTGTAACTTACCCAATAAACAATCTGAAAACAAAAAAAAAAACGAAAAATTAACCTCTTTTGGATCAGATGACCGGATAAAATTTGAAGAAAAAAAATAGAGCCATGAAAATTGGAACTATTTATCTAACTGGAAAGTACAAAGGTAGCAATGATGGTACTATGGTATTCTTAGGAATAATTTAAAGCACAGTGTTCAAAAACTTGAACGAACCCAAGCATATTGCGAATATTGTAGGTACTTAAGTGAATTGCCCAATTTTCGCCAACTTCATACACCAGTGCAATTACTGGATGTTAACCTAATAGAACATGGCAGAAATAGAGAAGACTCAAAAATTTCATGAAAGAAAAATGGAAGAACATTCCACCAGAAGCTACAAGAAAACTTGTGTTAAGTTCTTTAAAAAACTTATTACTATCAATAATGCACAAAATAATGGATTTTTAAAACTTGCAATTTATTATAAGAGATTTAAGTGTATAAAGACTTTTAACATCATTTCGTGTTAATATTGTTTCAATTGTTGTAAATTACGTTATATTTGTTATTTATTATATACACTTAATAAAATTTCTATATTTGATTTAAAAGATATGTTTAGGAAAGCTTTATAAAAAAAATGATTAATAAAAAATTTTGCATAGGAAAAACTGACCTTAAAATTTAAGCCATTTTTCACACTGACAAGTAAGTATGTTACACAACTTCATCTAATTAAACAAATTTACATAGAAACTAACAATTATTTGATATGATTGTGTACTAACGATCTTATCGTTAATGATTTATTTACCAATTATTTATTTTTCAGGACAACTTAAAAATGATTGTTATAAAACTTTTCAAAATTTTCTATTTTAAGGTAACAGCAGGAATAAAAGTTAACAACAATTTAGGAATTAAAGATAATACAGAAATCATTAAAATGGAGGCTTAGAACATATAATACCAAAGACAGTTTCCGTCTTGCGGATTTGAGACTGGTGTCTGGATCTTGAAATTTGGGGAGGGGCGAGCTAGTGCTTAGCCAGCACTGAGGCCACATATGACCCATTGTGCATCCTCCCGTATGTAGGGATATCCTCACCTCAGGCAGTCACCGGGCCTAGTGATTTAAAATAGGTGATGAGGCTCCCGAGGGGGACCTCCCTGACATCGGCTGGTGTAAGCCAATACTCGCCCAACACGGATCTTCTGATTTCAGAAAAAGCAGAGCAGTCATACATAATGTTTTCTACTGTTTTCTCTTCTTGTTTGCAGCCTCTGCATAGCGGCAAATCTGTTAATTTCATCCTAAAGAGATGTTGTCGCAATTGGCAGTGACCTGTCAAGATTCCCACAGCTGTTCGGAGATTTTGTCTGGTCAATGCCTTAAATTTTTTTGCTGTTGCCTCGCCAGAATGAGGTAATAACTCTCTGGTCAGTTTTCAGTTCGTAGTTTCATCCCAGCACTGTATACATTTTTGGTGAGAGTGCTGTTTGATAAGGTCCACGACTGCGGACAATGTTAGCTTGGTAGATGGGCGAGGGCTAACACATTTGTAGCCCGCAGCCCTCCTTGCTAAATTGTTCGCAATGCGGTTGCCTTTAGAGTTCCCATGTCCTTTGATCCAGCTGGTGTATAAAAGAAAATAAAAAATAACGGAATATGCTTTTTATCGCCCAGTTACGACGGTTGTCTTTTTAGTTTTGCATATAGCCGCTTAGAAGGCGCTACCAATAGAACATTCATACACAAATTTAACTTCAATCTTTTGTTGACATAATTCCAGAATTTTATTTGAAATTAACAATACGGATCTTAGCCGAGAACATTTTCGAGCAATAATTTTTAACTATTTTCGGAGAATATTATCCCAACAGCAATATCTGAAATGGTTTCTGTGTTTGGAAATGAAGCATCACACCAGTCAACGATTCCCGCTGGTATGGCAAATTTCAACGAGGTGACTCCAATCTTAGAGAAGAATCCAAGGTAGGTCCACCCAAAACAGCATTCACAAAGCAAAACATTGATGCGGTTCGTTATCTAAGATGACCGCCGTGTAACATACAGGGATATAGGGGCATCTTTGGGCATTTCAAAGACCTCGATCGAAAAGATCCTACATGAAGAACTGGGTGTTACGAAGTTGGTTTCCCATTGGATTCTTCATTTGATCACAGAAGAGCAAAAAGCGGTTTGCCTCAATTGGTGTCAAAAAACATTGGAACGGTTCAACAAAGGAAGTTTAAAAAAACGTTTATAGTATTGTTAGTGGCGATAAATTTTGTTTCACGATAAGGAAAAAACAAAAGTGAACCGTTCTTGAACTGTGTCAAAGAAAATGGTCGCAACTTTTGTGTCAAAATCTGGTCATGTGCGGGAACGAAGGCATAAGAAGATCAAAGAACGGTTTCTTCCGATTGATATATAAACGAATGTTTATCAGAAGTTATCGCGAAACTCCGACAAAGCAACACACAACGGCGAATCATCCTACATCAGGAAGATGCATGTGCTCACATTACCCAAAAGATAATCGCGTTTTTGGAGCTTCAAAACATTTAATTGTTAGATCATCTGCCATATAGTACCGACCTAAGTCCTAACGACATCATCACTTTCCCAAAGATCAAGAATTCAATGCGTGGGCAGCGATTCCAGTCGCCAGAAGAAGCCAGCAATTTTGCACTGCAAGCTGAAGACTGGAATAACTGTTTTATCCATTGGTAGCTCTGTTTCGAATTTTATATTATACATTTATAGAGTATTTGGATTTGTCTTTGTCCTGAATAAGATATTAAGTAATAAAATATGATATTCATCAGTAAAAAAAATTCATTAAATGTTTTGTGTGACTGTTACGAGTTTCTACGAGAATAATAGCATAATACAATATGGCCATACCGATTTAATGATCTTTAATTTGATGAATTCGCGTTCGTCCTATTAATATAACATAAAGAAAATTATTATAAAAGTAAAAACCAAAAAATTACAAAATCGAATGTTCTTAATCTTCCCAATCTTAAAAGAACAGGATAATTGGAAAAAATTGGAATGATGTTAGAAAAATACGTATAAAAGCGGAAATAAAGGAAACAAACCAAGAAAAAAATTCATAAATCGTAAAAATAAAAGATGAAAACAAAGAATAAAAAGTTTTAATAATAAAAAAAATATAGTGATTGATAAGAAGCATCAGTATTTATTTACAAATCGCAATTGATTTATTTGTCGTGTATGCATTCTTCAAAAAGTAATTGTTATTGTTTATTCAATACAATTATCAGAAATTATTGTTCGTTAAATAATAGTAATTATTGTAGTCAGCAAGTCAGCACTTTTGGATTACATACTTTTTAGAATATTAAATTTTTTTAACATTATTACAAAAGAGTAAAAAACTGGAACCAATTGAGAAACTCAAGTAAAATGAGAAATGATGGAAAAAACTGGAAAAAGAACGAAAAACTCGAGAAACTATAAATCAAACGAAGTGATAGATGTGAAACATTGATATATTACCTACGTATTTATATAGAACAGCTGGAGCTTATTTGTATAAATTTGCTTTTAATTATTTTTGGAAATTCAGAGAAGGTTTAAAACATACAAACCAATAAGTAACAGGAAATACTAAAAAAAAAATCCTTTTTCAATTTTTAGTGTTATGCAGTTCTTCCATCGCTTATATTGCAGAAATATCCGGTAGATAGCATTGCGTTTCGATTTCTAACCAATTAGAAAGTATATTTGGATGTTTTTGGTCGGAATAGAATAATCAGTATTAAAATATCAAAAAAAATGTCATTAAAAATTAAGAGAAACGAAAAATGGTAAAAATCGTAAAAACAAGCAAAAATTGAAAAAGGTATCAAAATCGAAAAAAAAAGAAATGGGAAAAAAGTAACTATACGAAAAGATCGTAAAAAATAAAAAAATAGAGAAATAAAAAATAATAGAAAAAAAAATTGAACGAAAAAAAAAAGAAAAAACTTTATTAAAATAAAACTATTACCAAGTACCAAATTCTAGAATTTTAGAAGTAGGTACACAAAAAATGATCATTTGGACAACAATAGGTCGCTCCGCGACCGTAAGCACTTCCTTCCTTTTAAAAAAATATCCTTGAGCTCACCGTTGTTGAAAACATAAAAATCTTTGAGTCATGATTACTTTTTGGTAGATAATTATTCCTACGCAACAAAAAATATTAACATTTTAAAAGTTAAAAAGATAATATGCTTTGTCGTCACAAAATATTACCAGTAGAGTAACTTATACTTCACACAGAATAGTGTAATATACGTCATTTTATAATTAAATATAGGAAAAAGGTTATTTCCGTCACAAGTAAGAGAAATTCTCATAACGATAACTTTCATCACTAGTGATGAAAAAAGCACGGAGGCTGTAAATCTAGTAACGTTGGAGAGAAATATGTTGATTAACCAGTTAACAGCAAAAATCAAATACAAACAAACCAAAATTTTATAATCCATACAGAATATAGGGCTAATCAGTTAACAATATAACAGAGGTGGCATCGTCTAACTCAGCGGTCGCCAACCTCTTCAATGTAGGTATTGAGCTACTTTGTTAATTTTGGAATAAACAGCGAGCTACCTACACGGAAGCCACGTAACGCAACGTAAATGAAATAATCCACAGTTAATTTATCATTATATGTATTTATTTTACTATTTAACTGGTAATACATAATACATAGGTACCTACTAATAATAAACTAATAACAAAATAACTAATATTACTAGTACGTACTTGTTCATAGCTACATTCCTACCTACCAAACGAAGGTGTTTGAAAAATAAACACAAACTTTTATCCAGCCACAACGGCATGTCACGTATGATTTAAAAATAGTTAATAATAACAACAAAAAAGTAACGCACTATCATGAACATAAATATTGAAAAATAAAAAAGCACGTTCAATGAGAAGGCTGACACTCAGACTTATGGATAATTTTTTTAATGTTTGCAGTTTAATTTGATACAGACATTCAAATATAATTATCCAAATGTTCATCTGTAAGTCTATACGCTTCTCAGGCATCTCGACTTTGCGACGCCAGCGCTACCTCGTGGCACAAGGCCGCGTTAGCTTGAGTCAGGTGCTGTGTATTGCCTATTGTTTATCATGCAAAATCACTCTTCTGTAATAAGCGTTATTTAAAAACTTTAGTTGAAAAACCGCTAATTCTCGATTGTAAAAATGAACATCACGATCAAGAAATAAAAAAACTTTACCACTCCATAACATTTTATTTGATAAACATTATTGATACATACTCGACTCGACGGACTGCGACAATCCAATCCTTGCGACGAGCTACTTCCCACGATTTCGAGGGAAATCTATAATAACTTATTCCCGGGATAGTATAACCCCGGAAATTGCACCCAACAACACAACAAGTGTGACCACTAACTTTTTTCGCGGATATTTCACGACAATCGATTAAAATTTTAAATTTAAAAAAGTACACACTTCGCTGGAATTACATAGCATATGACACTTATGACAGCCGATTGACCCAACCGCATGTCGCGGCAGTCCGCTTGGTGGCGCCACTAGAGGTGCCTGAGAGGCGTATAGGCTACTTGACACATAACTAATTTCATACAATAAATGAGTATTTCTTACAGTATTTAGCTTACGAAAACGAAATATATTGATTTTAATAACTAAATGTGTAAGATTAATTTAAAAATTCTATTTAAAAAATGTGTTTAATTTGAATCGCCGAAAACGCTGTCGGCCATGTTGTGACGTCATACAAATTGTAAACAAAACGAGTAATTTGACGTGGTGTTATTGCAAGTATAAATATTTCGATAAAAATTCCTTATCACGTTCTTAATTTATTTGCTTTATTGAAAAACAATAATAAATTCATTATAGACGTTGGTTTTACAAAAGCAGACAGCACAAATTTGCCAAAAATGGATACATTAATTGTTCGTAATTTCTTTGCCTTGAATCCAGATTTCTGCTCTGCCGATTTAAGAAATGTCAAGACTTCTCTGTAAATACAGTGCAGTTGTTAAATAGTAGACATAAAAAGGAAGAATGAGTGTATTTATTCTTTTCAGAAGGGATTCAAAAGTACCTACTCATTTATGTCATAAGTATCGTAACCTCTGAATAATGTAACTAACATCTATTTGTATTCCTTGATGTGTTTTTGCATTCTCGGACGATGCAATAACGATAATTACTGTATTTTTTATGGAAATTAGTTGAAATCATGTTTTTAAAGTAAAGTAAACTGAAAAATTGTCCGTGTTTATATGTCAAATGATTGTTTACAATATGTATGACGTCATAAAATGGCGGACAGCGTTTTCGCACCTACATGAAGGGATGGATTTTAAATTACAGTTTTGTGGTTTCGTAGGTGTTGAAAAAATATAGTAATATTTTTTTACCTTAGTAGCACAAATATTAACTATTTAGGACCTAGTTTAAAAAAGAGTCAACTAGCCTATTGCGATATTTGTTCTTAATAAACTTCATATTGGAAAAAGAAGATTCACACAAATAGGTTGAACTGAATAATGCTTTCACTTTCAAGGCAACCCGGCATAGAACTGAATATTTGTCTTTACTTACAATAGGCCAGATACATTCAGTACTTGAGACTAACGATTTTAAGGCTAAATCATTTTGAAACTCAATGACTTCCATTTCTGTTGCAGCGATGTCTTCGCCAAAGTTCTGCATAACACAAGTTGCAAACTGTTGGATATCAATTTCCATAAAGGGTGAAACAACAAACTGCGCTACTAAAGCCATTTCGTTGAAATCTTTAAAACGATTTTTGAAGTTATTCTTCAGGGTAGAAATTATTTCTACATGATATTTGTTGTCATAGCGTTATAATGGATTTTGAGATATTTTTTCTGAAAGAATAGGAAAATGCTTGGCATCGCTGTTATTTAGGTTTAGTTTCCAAAACTCCAGCTTTTTGATAAATGCTTTTATATCAGAAATCATTTCCGCTAGTTCTTTGTCTCTCCCCTGAAGCTGCAAATTAAGTTCGTTTAATTTCTCTGTCCACGAGAAAACCAAAATCTCTCTAATTCCGGAGTCGGTTCATCGCGTTGTTTGAAAAATTGAACTATGCCAGATAGGACATCATTAAAATTTTTGCAGTTTGTATTTTTTAAATTAAAATCGTTGTGAGAGCTACCAGAATTGCCTCCGCGAGCTACCGGTAGCTCGCGATCGACAGGTTGGCGACCACTGGTCTAACTCAATACATTAAAATCTGAATTTTAATAATCCTATAGTTTTCCATAATTGTTCGATTATCACAATTAACCAATATTAAAATCATAAATAATGTTTAACAAAACAAAATAAAATATGCTTCATTTTTTTAGTATATTATTAAGGTATAAAAATGGTTGAAGAAAAAGTATAGTGTTTAACTCGTCTAAAACACTTTTTGAAAATCGTGAACATTACCAGCCTCAACTGTTAAATTATTATTTCGCTTCAAAAAATTTTACTTTCTTCACTCGTAAAACAATATACTATTTTATTCCATTCCACTAACTACTCAAATAATAATAATTGCCAATTTGTTTCCAGTTTGCTTCTTTTACAAACAAAAAGACTAGAGGTAGATATATACACAAAAACCATAAACATATTTAAACAAATTATAATTTTAGGCAATAGAAAAATTTTAATAATATAATAAATTGAAACTTAATTAATTAATTTAGATTTTTAATTAAATTACCTTACAGAAAACAACCAACATTTTGGCAACTACCGATAAATCACTTGCACTTTCACAATCTTTAACTAATATTCAAATCGCACCATATCACAGACACGGACTGCTATTTCCATCTTCGTCTATCTCATACATCCTGAAATATCCTACCAAATCACACTAATTCGTATGAAATAGATCCCCCCTAATTTCAGTAGTTAATATATAAGACAATACCTGTTCATTTAACAAAGTTATGTAATACATTTACATTACGGGAACGTTACTACCAATTAATTTTTTGACAGTGTTATATTTTTTGTGAAAAAAAATAATGTTCCGAGAATTAAGTAAGTAGAATAATTTAAATTTTTACGCATTTATTAGATTAAAATCAGTAAGATGCAGTGTATAGTACGGTTTCGTATTTTAAATGTTTAGATAGTGAATATTCATACTGAATTTCATAAGATTAAAAAAATATATAAAGTAGACAATTATTACAAATAATCAAAATCTTTATCGATTAACTTAATGATTTAAAGAAAATTATATTTTCAAACATGCTTTAAAATATTGGTACAAAATAAAAAATATTTGTAAATATATGATTTATAAATAACAAAAAAAAATGATTATTTAAGTATGAAACAAACATTTTTTTAAATCAAATAAAGAAATATCTTTTGACTAAAATTAAAATCCAACAAACCTGCGTTATTTTAGTCAAAAATCGATGTTTTTTTAAATTTTAAAAACTTTTTTAATATTACATAAAATTATTTGAAATTTATAATTTTTAAAGGGCTATAAATTAGAAAATACCATAGCTTTTGTGGCATAGTTACACAATCGGGTAATAAATATTCAAAATCTTTACCTATTAATTTAATCCTTTAAAGAAAATTATATTTTCAAACATGCTTTAAAATATTGGTACAAAATAAAAAATATTTATAAATATAATATTTATAAATAACAAAAAAAAATGATTATTTAAGTATGAAACAAACATTTTTTTAAATCAAATAAAGAAATATCTTCTGACTAAAATTAAAATCCAACAAACCTGCGTTATTTTAGTCAAAAATCGATGTTTTTTTAAATTTTAAAACATTTATTAATATTACATAAAATTATTTGAAATTTATAATTTTTAAAGGGCTATAAATTATAAAATACCATAGCTTTTGTGGCATAGTTACACAATCGGGTAATAAACACATTTTGATCATAATAAGTCACATTTAGAAAAAGGTCAAAATAGGATAATTTTAAATGGTTTAGTTATAGGTAGTTATTAGTTAAATATTTTTTTTAAAACCGGCCAGAAATTAGTACTTTCCGGTTTATTTTTAAGTCAGAAAATGTCATTTTGTCGGACAAGTCCGGTAAAAGCTTTTACCGGACTCATTTTTATTTACTCTCCGGCCTATCTTTAATGAAAATCAGTTTACATTTTTATAATAAGAACTCTTTTTTAACTAATTCTGACATTTTTTTTTAACAATTGTTAATGTTTGGTTTACAAATATAAACATTATTTTTGAATAGTTATATTAAACGTACTATTATTAGCATGACTTATCTGTAAGCACGGTATATCAAAAATATTCGTTGACCTGAGATTTTTTGAACTGCTTGCCTTATAATGAGTTTCTGAGACAATTCCTGTGTTTGAGTTACCTGCTTTTTGAATTTTGTTAGCTATATCAATCTTGTTCTGAACTGAATCCTCAATGTAACCTTCGGCAACTTGAGATGAACTCCAACCACCATGAAGTTTTAAGTTAGACGATGGTTTTTACTTCTTTTTATGTTGTATAAATTTCAGTTCCTTACGTAGGTACTGACTCGATCTATATTCAATATCTTTTTTGCTAGAAGAAATGGCTATGCAACCATTTTTATCATGCTGTATGCTGTATAGTATAATATAGTGTTATAGAATAAATATAAAAGTGAAATAAAATAGTTATATAAAAAGAGGAAATTTTGAATTCATTAGTGTAAAATTTATTGTATTAGATACAGTCTCTCACATATCAAGTGATTAACACCAATTGATTCAAGATGAAATTTCATTAAAATCTCGGACTGGCATCTTAAATTACACTGTTTAAAAACTTTCGCAAGGAGAATGGCACAAAAGAATATATAGTCCATTTCACCGATTTTGGCCGATGACAGCAATCATACTCGAAGTAAATTTAGAGTTACATCTCTCTCAGATACAGGCAAGTTAGAAATTTTAATGAGGACGTTTGTTTTTTAATACAACATTTACGTAACTGCATCTTGTTTTACCGGTAGATAAAAAGTATTTAATACGGAAGTCTTGACTTAATTCACATTCCTAGTAACCGTCATGTACGGCTCGTTGTTGAAGGGTTGAATTTAATAATTATTAATGTCATATTTTTGTAGATGTCAAACCACACTGATAGTTTTAGAAACTTACGACCTAATTTAGAAAAAAAAAACTGTCCGCCATTGGTAACTTGGATGACAGTTTAATCTTAGATATTTCAGTGGTTTCTAATATCAAATCGGCCAAAAACGATGAAATGGACTATATAAGCTGATAGTTTTAGTCATTTTTCTAATTTTTTCGATCTGATATTTTTAATTTGTTGAATTTTTCAGTTTTTTTTTGTCTTATTTTTAGTTTTGTTTCAGATTTGTCACATTTTATTTTTTTTTCACTTTCTTTCATGTTTCTAATTTTTTTTTTATTTTGGTGTTTATGATTATTTGATTTGTACTTTCTATTTTCTCATACTCTTTCAGTCTTTCAATCCGGAACTGCTATTATTAAATATTAATACCATTAGTCAAACTAAAATTAACTTTCTAGAAAGTGACATAAGTTTATTTCAGAACTTAAATATATTGTGCATTTGTGAATTGGGAGTGAGGGAGGATCTACTCACTTTATTATACATTAATAATTTTAAACTAACAACTTTTTATTGTCGTCCTACTTTAAAATGTGGGGGGGTAAGTATTTGGATAAGAAATTTTAATAATGTTAAAGTAATTGAGTTGGAAAAATATTGTGTTGAACAACATTTTGAAATTTGTGCTGTCAGTTTTATTTTTAATAGACAAACCAATGTAATTGTAAACTGCTATCGGGCACCATGTGGCGATAAAAATTTATTTTTTAATCGCATTACAGAAGTTTTTGATGAATTATATAAACCCAACATTAATTTCATTCTGACTGGTGATTTCAATTTTGATAGGAATACAAATTGTCATTTTGAAGAATTGTGCACTCTTTTGTCAAGTTATAATCTTATACATATTGTAAAATGGCCTACTCGTGTTACCATTAACACCTGTACCACAATAGATCAAATATTTTTAAGTTCGACTGGGAACGATTATACGTGCTGTGTTCTTGACAACGAGATTTCTGATCACCGTTCTGTATTTTTAGAATTAGGTTTAATGGGGTACGGTAGCAGTTTGCAAGAAATATGTGAAAAAAGGTGTTTCAGCGAAGAAAACATAACTTCTTTTAAATCTTCACTTGCTTATGGAAACTGGTCACGCATATATGATAATAGTAATTTTAATGAAGTTTTTAGTATATTTTATAACGAACTATTATATTATTTTAATGCATGCTTTCCCAAACGGAGATTTTATGTTAAAAATAAAAAAAAGTGGGTAGATAATGATGTGCGTGTATCAAGTGCAAAGTTAAAGGATCTATTTGCGTTACAAAGAACAAATCCAAATTTTAAAGTCTTCTATAAGGAAGCTAAGATTACACATTCAAATCTTTTAAATTTTAAAAAGAAGCAATACTACCAAAATTGTATTATCAATTCGGACAATGTTGCTAAAGCTTCATGGAAAGTTGTATCAGAATTAACCAACAAAACCAAGATTACTAAAAATATTACTATTAAGAAGGGTGAAGACATTTTGAAAGAGCCCTTTGAGATAGCTAATTATTTTAATGAATTTTTTATTAAGGAACCAATCGAATTGGTTAACAAAATAGATAGATTAGGTAATAAAATTAATAACAATCAGGTATCAATGACGAATTCGATATTTTTGGCACCTTTTACTGAAGCTGAGCTATTAAACTTATTAAATAGGAAACTTAAAAATAAAAAGTCATCTGGTGCAGATGAAATACCTAACTTTGTTTTAAAAAAATGTTTAGAGGATATTATAGTTCCACTAACATACCTTGTAAATATGTCATTTGAAAAAGGCATTTTTCCCCCTCAATTATTGACTGGGAAAGTTTTGCCGCTGTTTAAAAAAAAAGATCCAATGTTGGTGGAAAACTATAGACCTGTGACCATTCCTTGTAGTCTCTCGAAAGTTTTTGAATACGCTTTCTTGGATCGTCTTTTACTGTTCTGTGATAAACATAAAATCATTACAGAAAAGCAGCACGGTTTTAGTATGGAAAAATCTACTGCAACAGCTATGCTTTCATTTTATAATCAAATAATCGATTACCTTGAAGCTGGCGATTGTCCTGTTGCGATTCTATGCGATCTAAGCAGGGCATTTGATTGTGTCAACCATGAATCTTTGCTGACTGTTCTTGAGACGTACGGTATAAGAGGAGTTGCTTTGGAATGGGTCTCAACGTTCCTCAAAAATCGAAATCAATATGTTACAATCAATTTTGAGAACAAGAAAACATTGCAAACATATGAATCTTGTCTGTTAAACCAAAGCATGGGTGTGCCACAGGGGTCTGTCTTGGGACCCATACTATTTATTCTTTATGTTAATGGGGCAGACATAGTAATTGGTAGAAACAACTATGTAGCTTATGCAGATGATTTTTCCATACTTGTTTCAGCAAACAATGATGACTTAATAAAAGAAAAAACTTTGAGTGTCCTTCAAGGAATTAACAGTTACTTTGATAGTTTGGATTTGTTTTTTAATGTGGATAAAACACAATTAGTGAGATTTCATAATTGGCAGAAAGAGGTAAATCAGTTAAGGGTTGCTATTGATCAAACTTTTCTTAAAAGTACGCACGAAAGTGTGCGCTTCCTTGGCATTCATATTGATGAGTCTCTTAACTGGAAAAGCCACTGTAAGGCGCTTGGTCAGAAAATCAATTCGCTGAGATACCTTTTCATTAATTTGCGAGAGGTGCTGGAGGTGAGTCAGCTTGTCGGTCTCTACTTTGCACAAATTGATTCTCGGCTCAGATATGGAGTGTGTTTATGGGGTAATTCAGTTGATGCAGCAAATGTTTTTATTGCACAAAAGAGAGTACTGCGCTGTATGGCGAAAATTTCAGAAAGACAATCGTGTAAACCTCTTTTCAAACAATTTGGTATCCTTCCTCTCCCTTGTTTACATATTTTTGAACTGTGTGCATATGTATTTCAACATCGGTGTGTATTTGACCGCAATAATGATATTCATGAACACAATACACGACAGGCTGGTGAGCTTCACGTACCTTTCGCAAGATTGGTTCTTGGATACAAGGCTCCTAACTACATGGGACCTAAACTTTTTAATAAACTACCTTCTGATATAAAAACTATTAATAGCATAAAATTATTTAGAAGAAAATTAAAAGAGTTTCTTTTAGATAGGTGTTTTTATAATATGTCAGAATTTTTAAACTTTTAAAATTTGTTTTTTAATATGTGATTGTAAATGTAAATGTACTTAAATGTACAATTTTGACGATTCCCATACAATTGTATTGTCTTATGGATAAAATAAATTATTATTATTATTATTATTATTATTTTAAGCTGTTGTCTAATTTAATTTGATTTTTCCACACTTTGTCGATATTCACCAACTTTGTAGTCTTCTTTTAATTTTTCTTTAACTTATTCCATGGCTATCCAATTGATTTCACTCTTCTTTTATTCTGATTTAAAAAAAAAAGATAAAAATGCTGAAAATCCCGCATTCAGATAAGAAAACAGCGTGGATTTACTGAAAAATTCAAACAGACATTATTTCATTAAAGAAACAGAAAAACAATCATAGTATACTGTAGAAAATACTATCTTTAATTATTTTTAAGTATTATTAGAAATAGTATCTAATTGTACATAAGGACGTATTTATATGATTTTACATTTCGTTAAAGAAAATTTCAAATTTGATACCTACCAATTACTCTTACGCCAAGGAGATATCGACTGTAAATTTAATGGTCTATTTTATACAAATTTTCGTTTTCATCGTTTTAAAAATTTATATTTTGTATCGATATAATAAAATCAAACTTATCTGAGAAAAACAACTTTAAACAATTTCATACATAAATGCTGTTTTAAACTTTTTCCAGTGTTAACTCATTCATACAAAACTAATTACATTAGGAACGTTTTAGCTAATTAATACAAAGTGCTCATTGTGTTATAATATGACATTAATTCGTGTTCTTGTAATAAGTTCTTACAATGTTTCCCATTTCGAAAACCAAATTTATTCTTCTCAGAAAGTTACGACGAACTCTGAAAAATATGCTCTCCTCTTCATGAATAGAAATGTATTATAGTTATAAAAAAATGAAATTATGAAAAAGTATATTAGAATTATTAAGGAAGAACCCAATCCAGTACAAGCCGAAGCAGTAAAAAGATTTAAAATAATAAAGAAGAAGTTTCAAGGAATGCAAACCTAGAATACGGAGCAAATAATAAATCATTGCAAGTTTGTCGTTGTTATTATGTCACTGTATCTAGTATGTAAATAGAAGATCTCACTATAAAAAAAAATTATGAAACGACTATGACGACAGTGAATAGTTCCTATCTGTTTTTTTTTTATAAATAGTATGTGTACGTGAATTTTTATAAATAGGAAAATAGAGAGATGTATGTATGTATGGTGTTAGGGGTGACAGATACACCTGCGACCTATAAGATCTATTGTGTCCCCCTTTTCTTGCTATATTTCTGATGATTCCTCAGACTTATAGCAGCTCTTCTAGTCCTATCTTCCTTAGAAAGTTTAGGATATCATTGGGTTTTAAATTAGGTAGTTCTTCCCTTTCTATTTCGTATGACCCTAGAATTACTTAATGCTATGCATTCTGAAAATATGTGTATTGAGGTTTCATCCTCTACCTCACAGAATCTGCAGTTTGCTTCATCTACTAATTCTAGTTTCTTCATGTTTCCCCTTAATCGACAGTGACCGGTTAGTATTCCTAATTCGGAGGTTTTTCTTACTCAGGTTAAGACAGCTGTGAGATCTCTTCTGGTTATAGTTTCCCAGAAGCGTCTTCGATTGTCTTAGTCCTTCTAGATCATTCCAGTACTTGGATTTTTCGCTATCCATTTTTTTCTTTCGTTTTTCTAAGATTGTACTACTGCTGATCCCACAGGATGGTGCTGGTCCCAGGTATGGGGTTTCAGCTCCTTTTTTTGCCAGCTTGTCTGCTGTTTCATTTCCTTCTATTCTTACGTGTCCTGGAACCCATAGGAGGGTAACAGTGTTATTCTTGAAAATAAAAAAATGAAACCAAAAAATATTTACATTGCTGAATAGGCAATTAAATGCTCTTTCATACGAGGTATCACATGACCCCTCATGCCATTTAAAAAAATGGGGTGCTCTCTCCCCTTGGCAAGGGGTTTGAAGTGGGGGGTGGCTTTTTAGCGTCATTTTAAATGTAAAAATTGACGTGTTTCAGGATTTTTCTTTTACACGCTTATTAACGGAGAAAATGAATGTATCCGTTACTTTTGGACCTCACTGTATGTAAATGTATAGATAAGATATATAGATACTAGTCCTTACTGTTTATTATGGACCTATCGTTGGTAGCATATGAACACATTGTTAATTTATATTCGTATTAGTTTAAAATTTAATGAGTTTTTTAATAAAATTTGGATAATTTTAAAGAATAACCATTTAAATTCGCATGCATTTGTTGTCCGTGCTAACATTAACAACTTACCAGTAAAAATCAGTAAATTGAATATTAAATCTTTAATTATGTAAGTGTCCGTTAAATAATTGACTAATTTTAAAAAAAGTCGGTTTTTGGTACGTAAATTTTATTTTATTTGCATTTAGTTTTTATCACGGATATTATTAGGTAATGACCGTCTCGACGAGATACGGATGAGAGCTTTGCTGGTTTAAAAACCGAATCTAATACAAACGGTCAAGCATCTCAAATCATGTATCATATATATAGAAAAAAATGTCACTGTCGTAAATTTTGTTGCGATTATTTTTTTTTCACCTGTCAAAATATCACAATTTTGTGATTTCGTCCAATGAAAACGCTTAATCTTCAATGTTTTATGCTAAATCTAGCCAATCATTCCGGTTTATATTGATAAAACCACTAGTGGTTTTACTAGTATTGATAAAATTATAGAACTGTCAAAAATTCAATAACAATATTGAACAATCAATTTTCTTCTTTATAAGTACCTTACTATAAATCAACATTCATTTATATTATCTAAATATTCTGAAATATATTTTGTTATTATTATTATCACAATTCAATTCTTTTAAACGATAAGAAAAAATCAAATATGTAGGTACTTTAAAACTAACCTGCTTCCTGGTTCTGCATGCATTTAAAACTTGTATATGCCTACAGGCAAATGTGGTCTTGTAGGTAAACTTTAAATAGATATACCTAATAATTTTTATTTTGGTAATTTTCTCTTTAATAATATAATTGTATAAATAGGTATAAAAATAAATATTTATTCAAATTATAACCCTGTTTTCACGACGCTCACGACCATATATGTAGTACTCCATATGCTCACGACAACTGACAACTGTCAATACTATCTAGTGTACAGGATAAGTTAATAGGGGGGGTAACGGCATTTCGTTTGTGTTAATTATGAAATATAAGTTGTTCTAGGAAGTATTTAAAATAAAGTAGTTTTTGTACAGAATGGTTCAAAAAATAATCTTCTCAAATACCACTCGTCCTGTAATATTTTACTAGATAAATTTTTATTTTCCAGACTCAAACTTTATTATTTTAGGCAAAACTACTCAAACAAACTGAATATGATAAAATCACGAGTCCGTAGGACATTTCAGTTTGTTTTCGTATTTTTGCCAAATAAAAAAGTTTTCGTGGAAACTAAAAATTTATCGATAAAATTTTAAGGACTCGTGGTATTACATTTAATTAAATTTTTTGTAGTTAAGTAGATGATCATATTGGGCCACTTTGATCAATCAATATTCAAAAACTTGCCGACATTAAAATCTTTTCCTATTTTTTTATGCACCACCAAAAAATAGATAATTTAAAATAGAAAATGTTAAGAGTCAATTACAATCAATATTTTTATAACATCAAAATTATTTTATTACTAGGTTTTTCCCGCGAGTTCGTTCGCATATATTATATCACTAGTTGTACTCGCAACGTCGTTCGCGTGGCGTGTGATTGTTGTATAAAAATTGCTTACCCCACCCCATTTAAGGAATGGAAGAGAAATTTTTATACACCAGATGTTAGGTTGAAAGAAGACAAATACATCTGTGAAAACCGCATTCGAATTGGATCAGTAGTTTTCATGTGATGCGCGCACAAACATACAGACAGACAGACAAAAAAATCTAACCACATTTTTGGGTTCTATTTCGATGTACCCGCGACGTCGTTCGCGTGGCGTGTTGATTTTTGTATAAAAATTTCTTTCCTCACCCCGTTAAAGGGATAGGGGGGGAGGAAGTTTTATACACCAGATGTTAAGTTGAAAGAAGACAATTACGACTTTGAAAACCGCATTCGAATAGGATCAGTAGTTTTCATGTGATGCGCGCACAAACATATACATGTCTACAGTTTTATTATATGTATAGATAGATATAGATATAGATAATAAAATTACTTGCACACCTTTAATTAAAACAATTGTTTTTAAAAATGGACTTTAATATCAAATTTTTTATTCGTAAACCACAATGAGGCCCATCTGGTTATCCTAGCACCTTCGACTCTCCGGACTTTTATGTGTTTTTAAGTGAATTCAAAAATAGTTTAGAATCACTATTTGTTCCACTACAACATGTTTCTTAATTTATTATTCATTAAAGTTAATGTATATTTATTGTTTTGTATGAATTTCTAACAGCGGTGTAAACTGATCTCGAATAATACACCTAACGTTGTGTAGACATCCGGTAGATGGCGCTACAAAAAAGTAGGACAAAATTGAAAAAAAAAAATTAATATAGAGAAAAATAGTGAAAAACACAAAACATAAAATCAAATTAAAAAATTGAAAATTTGAAAAATGGAAAAAATTTAAAAAAAAAATAGAAATGGGTAAAAATAGGTAAACAAATAGATACAAACACAGAAAACAAAAAAAAATAAAAAAAAACACAAGAAATGAAGAAAATAGGAGGAAAAAACGGAAAAATCCAAAAAGTAGAACAAATAATAAAGATTGCTAAAAAATACAATTAAAAAATAGAAAAAAATAATAAACAAATCGGATATCGAAAAATACACTGAAGGACAAAAAAAGTGGCGCACCCAAAATTTTCAGAAAATATAAACCTTCAAAACTTTTTAGTTGGTGGTCCGATTGCAATGATTCTTTTTTTATTTTAGAGAATGGTTCTTTGGTATTACGACGCGGTTATAAGAGGTTTTAATAATTTTAGGTTTGTAACCAGTATTGCTTAAATAACAAGTGCACGTTTTTTACGCTATTTTTGAAACACCCTGTGGACGTTGCTGTTACTCTAGTCGTACTAAGTCTTTTATGGGCATGTTGAGTAGAGCCTCCCTTACATTTTTGGTCTTTAAATCATGTCTCTATCTTAGATGGTTCAAAAGATAGAGGCTTTCAAGCAAAGGTTTACTCCCAACACAAAAATCCATTTTTTTTCAATAGGAAAAAGTAGGCCGAGAAACGGCTTATTTGTGACAGTGTCATTTTGGCTAAACTTCTGACTGTCAGAAGTTTGTTTAGTAGTTTTTCGCGAAAATTTATAATGGTTCAACAAATTACACTCGAGCAGGTTGCACGAATGATGGCTCTTTAGAGGATGGTAAAAGCAAAAGATATGCAGCACGAGCGGTTGGTTTTCCTGAAACAACTGGACGGCGAGCAATTCAGAGGTATCAAGAAACTGGCCATGGTTATAGAAGAGCTGGTTCAGGGCGCCCTAGGAGCTAGGAGTACCTTCAATATTGATGTTCGATTTATTAGATTGCAAACTTTCAATCCTTTCCAAACTGTTGTTAAAACAAACCATCAATTAAGAGAGGTACGCGAAACGCATGTAAGTGATAAAACGATTTGTCGAAGATTGAAGGAAGTTAATCTAAGAGCTAGGAGATCAGCAACAGGACCAAGATTACTTCAAAGACATAGGAAAGCTTGTCGTCCCTTCGTCGGAGAATATGGAGATTGGCGTGATCCCGAATGGGATAGTGTGTTATTTACCGATGAATCGAGATTCTCTTTATATTCAAGTGATGGTCGTCAAAGAGTATGAAGAAGACCTAGAAAACGATATGAACAGGATATGATTGAAGAGCGAAAGAGTTTTGGGGGGGTTCCGTAATGGTCTGGGAAGGAATTTCAATGTAAGCCCGTACATAACTTTACGCACTTCCAAGAAATGCTCTAACGGCCAATATGTACATAGAGAACATTTTAGAGCAGCACGTAGTACTATTTGCACCATTCGTTGGAGATGCATTTTTATTAATGCACGACAATGCAAGGCCACACACTGCCCAAATTGTTTGTGAATATTTGAACCAAGTTGGTATAGCAACCATAGTATGGCCTCCAAAGAGCCCCGATATGAACCCTATCGAGCACTTGTGGGATCATTTAGGGCGTCGAATTAGGTATCGTCAGATTGTTTCACAAAATCTTGTTGCTTTGGGTGATGCACTTGTTGAAGAGTGGAACAATATTCCTCAGAAAAGGATTGCAAACCTAATTCATAGCACGCCGAAAAGAATTGAGTTGTTAAAAAGAGCAAGCGAAGCCAATACCCGATATTAATTATTGTTGTTTGTGTTATGTTGTCGTTATTATTGTTGTTGTTCTGTAAACTTAATAAAATTCCTAATAAAAGCAAAATTTTGCTTGAAAGCCTTTATCTTTTGAACCATCTAAGATAGAGATATGATTTAAAGACCAAAAATGTAAAAGAGGCTCTACTCAACATGCCCATAAAAGACTTAGTACGACTAGAGTAACAGCAACGTCCACAGGGTGTTTCAAAAATAGGGTAAAAAACCTGTACTTGTTATTTAAGCAAAACTGGCTACAAACCTAAAATTATTAACAACCCTTGTAACCGCGTCGTAATACCAAAGAACCATTCTCTAAAATAAAAAAAGAATCATTGCAATCGGACCACCAACACAAAAGTTTTAAAGGTGTATATTTTCTGAAAATTTTGGGTGCGCCACTTTTTTTGTCCTTCAGTGTAATCGCATTTTTTAATAAGAAAAAACAAGAAAGAAAAGAAAATTCGTTGTACGGTACAAAGTTCTCCGGGTCAGGGAATGATATTTATAAGACACAAGAGTTATATATTATACATAATTATATAACACTTTGATCGATTTATTCGAAAGCTAAATATTTATATAACAGCTGTACCCCGCTCAAAGAAGTTTCCCAAAATTAATTTAATTTTAATTATATCCGCTTCTTGCCTCCGTTTTAAACAACCGTAAAACAGCTCGTTAAATTCTTCTCAATAAAACATCCAATTACCAAATTGTGTATGCCTATTATAAGGACAATTCCCGTTTTCCAATACTTGTTCGTTCTTCTCGCTTAGGTCTTTAATATAAAGATATAATTTCCCAATTTATAGAACGAATTGTTAACACTGTTGGTTCATATATAACTCAAGATTCCTGTTTTAAAGATATGGGTAACAATGCCTGTTAAAATTTACAGTTTCGATATATTTAAATACAAATGAATGTTATAGAAACACAGAAACAGGTTGACCGTGGCATTATTTTGAACAATAAATTCTTTAACAAATTTTTAAATTATTTGCAAGGTTTAATATTAAATAAATGAGATCAATATCATAAGATGCACTTGACCATTATGAACTTTATCATTTTGCAATAAACTTAGCATATATAATTATTTGCAAATTAATTTTTAATATTAAACATGATTTGTTATACAACTTTAACCTTAATATACATAGGCAAGGTTCTTAATGTGTTTATTTGAACAGTTGCTATCCTATAAATATACTATTTAATTAGTAATAAAATAGTAAACGAAACCTGATTATTTTCATGACGGTATCCTTGAAATGAGTCTTCACTGTGAGAAATTTCAGAATTCTGATCAGTTTGATGACGATGCTCTTCTAGGTGTTCTTGAGACGAGTTGCGGCTTTGTGAAGTTAGATTGTTTATAAGCCTTTTTTTCCAAGATCGTTTAGGCATTTTTAAGTGAAAAAGTGCATTAAGAAGACACAAATAATTTAAATAAACAATTGATTTTCTTAGTCTTACCTCAAAGCAAACACTCATTGATTTCTTGTTACTTAACCACGCCATCTGCTGGAATAGCTTTAGCTGTTGTTGTGTCGTTAAAGCAATTAGTTGCTTACAATTTAAAAAAATAGTATTATTATTCCCCAATAGAGGAAGAGTCATATTTTTTAGTTTAAGTTGATTATCGATAAAACACGAATTAAATGACATTTTTTAAAAATGATTCCTAGCTAGATCGATTAATCGCCCCCGAAACCCCCTATATATTTCATATCTTCCTCTCCGCTGTTAATTTTTTAGCATCTTTCCATGTTTTTCCCTTCTTTTGTAAAATGTTCGCTACTACTGTATTCCTTTGTATCCTACCTCGTTTTTTTCTATACTTTTAATTTCCCAAATTCTTCTAACAGGTAAATTATTATACACTCTTTTAGGTGTACACACCATCCCAATTGTCTTTCTTCAATATAAGTTTCTAATGATTCCAGTTCTTCTATCATTTTTGTATTCCTGATTGGAGTCCTTCTTGTTGCTCCCTTTACTCTTCAAATATTTCGTTTAGATTATCTGCAGTCTTCAAAAATCACTCCTAGATATTGAAATTTACTATTTTGTTCTATTTTTGTCCCGTATATTTGTATATTTATATTTTTCTTATTTGCGTCCACTACCATTATCTATATGTTTTACTCTTGTTTAAGTTCATCCTATATTTTGTAAGAACTTTATCCCATACTATCAAGCTTTCTTTCAATTCTCACTCACACGCTGCAGTAATGACCACATTGTATGCAAATATACATTCTGTTAACCCTATTTGTTTTAAATTCCTGTATCCTATATATATTAGCTTTGTGTCTTTGTGCTTTATTTCTCTTATGATTTCATCCATAACTATTACAAATAGAAGCCGGCTCAATCTCCCTCCCGGTCTAACCCCTCCTTCTCTAACAAACTTCTCTGATATTATGTTATGCCTTATTAAACAATTATTTCTTTCTTTATATAAACTTTGTACTACTTTTATTATCTTTCGATTTACCCTCCCTGTCTAATCCCTTCTTCTGTAACAAACCTGTCTGATACCATGTTATGCCTTATTACACAACTATTTGTTCTTTATACAAAACTTTGTTCTACTCTTATTATATTTTGATTTACATTTTTTCTCATTAAACAATTCCATATAATTGACCTAGGGACTTTATCAAAAGCTTTTTACATAGGTATTCATAAATGCTAAATATGTGGACTTCTCCACTATCCATTTCTTATTGATAATTTCTTTCAAAGTGAATATATGGTCCTGCGTACTACACTTTATTTACTAAAATTGCACTTTAGAAGAATCATTTAAATTCGTTAGCCACATACGATTAAATATCCAATACCCCAAAATTATTCTTTAGACACAAAATTATTTAAACAATTTTCCCTGATATCGTCAAATATTTATTTCGGTAGTTAGTCATTACACCATATTTAGAGAATGTGAGAATGGTTCTTTAAATATAATTTTCAGTCAGTTGTATCAACATTCAAATTATTTAAAGGAAATGAATTTTTACAAAAAAAAAAGTAATAATTGGTAATAGAATCATTTTTTAAATTTATAAACCTACGTACATTAGATTCTCCAGCCAGTCACTGGTAAAAAAGCTGAAAACATTCTAATCAGGTTAAACAAGCATATTGAATATTTGTTCATAAAACATTCACAAAAGAAACCAGAATTCGTAGTTTTTAGTACATTTTTAATAAATAGAATTCTCTATTTAATGTTTGATATGATTTATTAATTAGGAAGTTTGTAGAACAACTATTTAATTGGTATAAGGGTAAATTTTAATTGGGTATTACATAATTAGTTATTTCACTTAAAGAAAAATGCGCGATAGGATGTTGTGTGGCTTACCGTGTCACCAAAACAACAATAAAAATTACAAGCATTTGGAATATAAATGCAGAAGGCGGGTTTTATTTTAGTTTGTACTACAAGAGTCTTAAAAACAAGTTATAAGTTACGTAACAACTAATAAATATTAAAAAAATAACGATCATCAGAAAACAAACGTCAAATAACCTTAAAACTCACAGTTTTGCAAACATATTTCAAAAATTCCCTGGTGGTCGACACCTCCAAACCAAACCTTCCGAAGTGTTGACCTTACCTAGCATTAAAGACAGTGAAAAAGGGTGGGCACGAGCGATCAAATATGTTTCGATTACCATAACAACGCAACTTTAGATGTATTTGAAATGGTTAATATCCAACATACTATTCAAGTTGTGAATAATAATACAATTACAATACGTATATCATAGTAGGCAACTAAATAAAATTCCCAGTTTATAGTCCAGGGCATTTAGATCAAAATGGCCCGAATAGCGGAAATTTGGACATCCAGCAGATATCGGGTTGCGGATTTCTGCATTGTGTTCAGGAATGTCCCAGGAAAAAAGTCTACAACGTCTGGTTTGGCGCATTTTTAAAAAAATGCCTTCTGGGCCGGAAAATGCATTTTCCAATTGCATCATTTCTTGCACCTTTATAGGAACAACTGGAAACTCGGAAAAATCTCTCATAAATTGTTACTGAAGGGGTTTTCGAGGCTGCCAAACTCGATTCTGGTATTAGAATTACCCGTGGTTGCACGGTGGTTGCTCTGTGGGGGTGCGCAGGTGGTGAATTGGGGCGAAGTTGCAGCGAGCATGAAAAGCACTTCAAACTTGTTACTTGGGGGTTTTTGGGGATCACGAATTTAATTCTGGCATTGTATTCACTCGGAAGTGCTTGGGGGCGGCTCTGGGGGGTCATCCGGAGGATGTTCTGGGAAAGAAATTGCATAGTCCATGAAAATCGCTACAAACTCGACACTCGGGTTTTTTAGGAGAAGACGAATTTAATTCTGGCATTGAAATTATCCGGGGTTGCTCTGTGGAGGAGCGCAGGAGGTGAATTGGGGGAGAAATGGCAGCGTGCATGAAAAGCACTCCAAACTCGTTACTCGGAGGTTTTCGGGTATGACGAATTCAATTCTGGCATTGTAATAACCCGGAGGCGCTCGGGGGTGGCTCTGCGGGGCATCCGGGGGGACATTCTAGGGGGAAATTGCAGTTCAAGAAAACCGCTCCATAGTCGTTACTCGAGGGTTTTCGGGGATGCCAAATTAAATTCTAGCTTTAGATTTTCTCGAGGGTAAATTTTTAACTTAGAGACTAAACATCTTGTTTAAACTCTTATTCTTCTTTCCCTTCTTCATCTTCTCACCCTTCTTTATCTTCTTCTTCGTCACTATTCTCGATTCCGTTGAAAGTGCCTCTTTGGTTTGAGCAATTGCCATCGCAATCGGCGGCCCCCACATCTCGTAGTGCCACAATCAGAATTGAATTCGGCATCCCCGAAAACCCCCGAGTGTCAAGTTTGGAGCGATTTTCATGGACTATGGAATTTCTTCTCCAAAAGGTTTCCCCGGATGCAACCCCCGGGTCATTACAATGCCAGAATTGAATTCGTCATCCCCGAAAACCCCCAAGTAACGAGTTTGTAGTGCTTTTCATGCACACTGCCATTTCTCCCCGAATTAATCCCCTGCGCACCCCCACCGGGTAACTCTAATGCCAGAATCAAGTTTGGCAGCCCCTAAAATCCCCTAGTAACGATTTCTGAGCGATGTTTCCGAGTGTCTAGTCGTTCCTATAAAGGTGCAAGGAATGATACAATTGGAAAATGCATTTTCCGGACCAGACGGCATGTTTCAAAAATGCGCCAAACCAGACATTGTAGACTTTTTTCCTGGGACCTTCCTGAACACAATGCAGAAAACCGCATCTCGATATCTGCTGGATGTCTAAATTTCCGCAATTTTACCTAACTTCCCTGGACTATTAAGCGGTACGAAAATAACAATACAGAATTACTTATATGAAAACGATATTTATTTTCATATAAAGATTATTAAGAAGGATTTATTGGACATTTTTAAAAGCTTCGCATCTGTTTGCAAAAAATGGAAAATTTTCTTTATTATTAATTTCATGAAAAAACTATTCATCATTATAGGTTCTGTACTTCTTTTCTCCCTTAATTATCTAGATATTTATTTAAAATAAATATGAAATGTCAAATAAATATAAAATAAAATTCCTTAAGACGGTTCTTTCCACAAGTTACTTGAAATTGGGTTATCCCTTTATCGCTTTCAGCGGATACTCTTAATATATGCTTAAGCCAGTTACTATAATTGTGAATGTACTATACCATGTTCTCCCATTCAAAAAAATAATAACTAAGCCAATTTTTAGGGTCTCCCGGTCTTCTATAACTAGAAACGTCAAAAAATAACATTGCACCTATCGGGGAACGATGTAATTTATTAGTTTAAAGTCACCCAGCCATTTTGTTAAATTTCATTAAAAAAAAAGAAAATAGCATCTTTTGCAATATTTGTTTTAAAATTACACATTTTTATGTACCAGTACAACTCAAAAAGATACATTGTAAACTCTTGTAAGAAGTTGTTTATTTAATATGGTTTTATGCTAATGTTCCTCTATTTAAACAGTTTTGTGGAAATATCTCTTGATTAATAAATCTAAAAGGATATTGTGAAAATTAGCTAGTTATTCAATATTTCCAGCTGTTTCCTTAGTACTGTAGAGTAGAACAATGACTAAATTAACAATGGCCGGTTGCTTGCATCGATTCGAATAGCGTAAATGATTTGCATATTCCAAGGTGAATAGATGAAGTTTGAATTACATTGGAATCTATTCCCTGAATTTTTGTTTAGACTGTATTTCCTATTCCTGTACATCTGAAATACCTTAATATTTAAAATCGGTCAAGGTTTTAGAATTAATTAATAAGTACAAAAGGACAAACCTAAATACTATTTAAAATAGTATTAAATGAATATTAAACGCCGGAAAACGGTAAAAAAATATACTTTAAGCAGCAATTTTTAGTTATACTTTTACGAAATGGCTCGACCATTACGATACCTTATGTCATACGTATGTTTGTTCAAATAATACTTCAGAGCGTAATTAAAATTGATTCAAAGTGATCATCAGAGACTTCAAGCGATAAAAGTATATCTCAAAACAAGAGTGGTTAAGTCACTGTAGACTGTAGGTATATAGACAAGAGTAGTAGGATCACTCTCGCTACGATGTCTTGTTCCAGGTCAGTGCTCGATTTCAACATCATATTCCTGCAGTATTTCGAGCCATCTTGCTATCTGTCCTTCTGGATTCCTAAAGCTAAGTAACCACTTTAAACTAGCATGGTCTGTTCTGATCAGGAATTTTCTGCCATACAGATATTTATAAAAGTGTTCGACGGATTTTACAACGGCTAACAGTTCCCTCCGAGTTACACATTAGTTCTTTTCAGCTTTCAATAAAGTTTTGCTGAAGTAACCAACCACTCTTTCCTTACCTTTTTGTAGCTGTGACAAGACGGCTCCAATTCCCACATTGCTGGCGTCGGTGTCCAGAATAAGCTTACCATAATGCGGTATGATAACAAAAATTGAAGTACTATAACCTAATCTAAAAATTAGTAGATTACTTCCTTATTCGGTAGATCTATCAAAACATCGCAAGAATTGACATCGCTGCTAACCAGTTCTCACAAAATGTGTCGGCAAACCGAAACGAAATGTGGTATAAAGAACTTTAAAGACGGCGCGCAAAGTTATCCTGCTATTCTTGTCTATATACGGTGTGAAAAAAAATCTCCTAGATGTGTATAGTTTCAATCAAGACGATGCACAGGACTTTTGAATAAGCGTCTTCTTTCATTACTGTTTTTTCGCGTTAATATTGTAGGATATAGGGGTAAAAGGATTCATAAGTACCAAATAAAGTGGTAAAAATACATCTAGATGGTTTATTAAAAGTTTTAAATTTATCTAAAAAACAAGATGAGCTATTTCAATAATCACTTTTCTGGAAAAGTTGATATTTTTAAAGTAAAATTATTTTTTAACTATTGTTATAGATCTGTTCTTTAATCGCTACTTCTTTGCAAATACAAAATTAGTAGTTTTAGAAAATTCTTTGAAAATTTATTGGTTTGTTTATGGAGTTTACTTTTAATGTCCAGCCCTCCATTCCATAGAACAACACTGACCACACCTAACAGTTTGCAAATCAAATTTGTAGGATGAGGTCAAATTCGGTATTGGTAAAAACCCTTTTGAATTTCTTGAAAGTACTTCTGGCCATCTCTATTCAACATTGATTTCCAATTCGGAAGAACGATAAATCGGAGAAACAAAAATTGGGAAGGTGATAAAACCGGCACACAAAAAAAAGTTGTTTGTACATCCGACTCCACCTACCGGCCTCTATTTCGACCCTTTGAAGTCGGACGTTTTTGAAGATTGGTTCCAAACTACTTTGTCGCTTTTGGATCCTGGATCGTTAATATTTATGGAAAATGCATGGTCTCATACAATTGATAATTATTGCTTTAGGCCAACCCATTATGAGTTTTTAAATTATTTATATCAAACTAGTGTTTTTTTTATTGCAGTTTCTATGGTGATCTTGATTGGAGCTACCCAAGTATATGCTGAAAACGACTGGGTGTGGGGAGAAACAAGCAGAGAAAGTAGAGAGAGAGAGGGGTAAAATTTTATATAAATTTATTTATTCATTTATTATTTATATATATGTATATACATATATATATATATATATATATCTATATATATAATTTGTTGTTCTCAGTATTTTTCAAGTCAACAGTTCTAATAATTAGTTAAATATCTATATTTTATTTCAATACCAATTTATGAAAAATCATAGTTCTTAGTGAGAATTGGATACTATGTTTTTTTTAATTTGATAATGTTTACAAAAACTAACGAAACCACATGTTGCTTATTGTTTTTCCCAAGGTACTTAAAATGCCAATCATTTTTACGATTTTACCAAGGCTACTTTAAACGAAAGTCATTATAAACAAACCTAGTGAAATTTTCTTGCAAATAATAGAAGCACCACGCATTGCTTTTAAGACAGCAGACAGCCCACTGGACAAAGTTATATAAATAATTTGTGGCACGCCCATGGAGAGATATGTTTTTAAGTAGTGAGTGCTGAACTTCGTCTCTTTTTCAATTTGTCTTGCAAAATGTTTAAAAGACATGGGTCGTGAATATTTTAAAGTAACTATTTTATTAGATTTGCCTTTGCATTATGTCACAAGCTGGAGTAAATATAGTGTCCTGCTATTTATGTTTGGTGAAGAACATTTAATAAACTAAAAACACATCGGAATTTCGCAAAGTCCTCGTGCGACTATAGAAGTTAATGATCTGCTTGGTTGTTGTTTTAAATTTTTTTATAAATACAGACTGATTCATGTATTACGATGTCATGATCAACAATTTCGAGCCTTAAGGTGCAACGATAACATGAAAAACAATGTAAAAACTGCTTGGCAGTGGACACATGAATATTAATAAACAAGCTCAGAAAAAAAAAATAGGACGATTAAACGAATTTGTAAAAACCGAAAATACGTCTAAACACATGTGTCTGAAAAGTCTTAAAAATAAGTATCGCTCACAATCAACCTGATTATCAACAACATTTAAACTCTCTAAAGCAGAAACTGCAAACAAAGGCTAAACATCCAACATTTTATAAAAAGTAACGGTAAAAATTAACACCTTACAAAATACTAGACATCAATGTGGTCAAAACCGAAAGAACATGTAAAAAATGTGACATGGATAAAAACAATATCAGAACGTTTAAACATCCCTCACATCGAATTAGAAGATATACACTTTAACGAAGTAACCGAGGTAATAAATGCTGCAGTCAGTAGGAGAGCTCCAACATTTGATATAAAAATTTGGCTCTCTACAAGATGCCTTAGCAAAACAATCTACCTTAAGTATCCAGAAGAAACACCTGTATTCCTTATTCTCGGTCAAACTTTTATATGCTATCCAAAAGCGAGAAAACAGAGGACCCAGCAAAATATAAACCAATCACTCGCCTGCAAATACTAACGACATCTTTAACAAAAAAACAGCATTCATCGGCATATTGATGAAAATAATATATTGGCGGAGAAACAGAAGGACCGAAAAAGAAACCATCAGGGATACAAAGAACAACTTATTATGGATTCTGTAATTTAAATTAAGCACAGATTGAACAACGAAATATCTTCACTGCATTTATTGACTAATAAAAGGCTTTTGATAATGTCCCTTACTCTGGCTTACTCTAGCCATACATCATAAACCAAATAAGCATTGCATTTCTGGAAACCAATCTGATCATTGGCTTACTTCGCTTCTTGTCTATATCAATAATCAAAGGTTAAGAACAGACAAAATTCATATAAGGTGAGGAATTTTTCGAGGAGACTCTTTGAATCCGCTTAAGAAAGAATATGCATACGCAACAAGTAATAAATCTTAGGATTTTTTTGTTGAAAAAGCGAGTTCTTCTGAACTTTATGCTATAATAAAATTGGTTGATAAAAATTATTCTCCGCTAACCTTTAACAGCAAAACCTTTAATTTTCCAGTTTTATCTGATACCCTGAAAATAGAACAATCGACTCAAAAAGAACTGCATAACGGACCAACAGCATGTAGATAAGGAGGCGTCCATACAATAGATGGTTAGTTAAAGGAGAACTATTTCCTGAGACTGAGGGATTTATGCTTTCTATTCAAGAGCATGTAATATGAACAATACTGACTACCTGCACAGACACAATCGGATATACATCCTTCATCAGAAGATAACTAACCAATTCGGACTACTTAACACCTACAACCTATATTACAAGTATACAAAGCTGAATCCTGTTTTAAGGTTTACTACAACCAGCCTATTATCAACGATAGAAAGATGACGAATAACCGGTCAGATCTTGTGGTTTTTAATAAAATTGTTAATAAAGTATATCTGATTGACGTAGCTGCGCCAATAATGACAATTTGTTAAATAAAAGAAATAAAAACGCAGATTTTGTTATAGAAATTGGCATGCAATTAGTGTCGAGGTTGGCAATGGAGTGCTTCCATATCTTTTGCCAGTCTAAAGAAGTCACTAGCTCTTTAGATACCTAATAATTGTGAGCCATGATATTTGTTTTCAACCTATACGCAGCCAACGCATTGCCGCGTCTTTTCTCTATCTGTCTCTTCATTATTAACCGAAGAAGTTCGTATTTTTCTCTTCGCATAAGAGCAGGTAAAAATTTTTTTTTCCTTATACCGTGGTGATCAAAGTTTTTTTTATATTTGATTGTTTTAACACTTCCTCATTTGTCAGCAAATCGTCCATGAAACATTTGAAACATTCCACGGTGAATCGAAATTTTCATAGCTTTTAAAATATTCAAGGGATAGCTTTTTAGGTTCCAGCATTCCACTCCATATAACCTATACGACTTGATCATTCGTTGTTTTAGTTTGGTTCAGATTCCCTATTTTTACATAGAAAGCATTAAATTAATTCAGTCTTTTATATCCATATCGGGGTCCAAACTTCTTCATACTTCTTAAGTATTAAAATGATGATTTCGTTCTATAGGCTTGTTGTTAAGTGTTAGCTTTGCATTTTTTGTAGTTGTCTCCTTTAAACACTATGTAGTTGGTTTTATCGGCATTAGTTTTAAGACGTAAATCTAATCCAGCTTCATAAATTCTGTTCACCTGTCGTTTTAGTAAGTCCAGACTATTACACATAACAAAGATATCGTTTACATATCGCAATGTATCCAGAACAACTCTGTTGACCTTAATGTGCAGATCCTCCTCATTTTATGCATTTTTAAAATTTTTGTCAGAGTATAAGTTAAAAAAAATGGAGATAGAAGATGCGCCCTGTTTGGTGGCCAAGTTGCTCTATTATGTTTATGAGTTTCTCCTATTTTACTCTATCCACGGCTTTGTTGTAATCGTGAAAGCAGACAAAAACGTCTTTACGTTGATCTCAAAATTTCTGGAAAAGAACGTTGACGCCAGGCTTTAAGCGTACTAAATGCGTTTTTATATCAAAATTGATTGTCATCTAGATTTAATTTACATTTTGTGCGTAGTCTGGAGTGAATAATTCGGAGAAAGACCCTTAAAAGGTAGTTCAATAAGCTGATTAGTCAGTAATCACTGCACTTTTTGGTTTCAGATTTTTTAGGAATTACAATAAATACAGATTTTAGCTAGTCTCCTGGTATTGTGCATGTATTGGAGATTAAATTAAATATTTTTTTTTTGTATTATTTTAATAATTTCAATAGGAGTAGGTATCATCAGATCCTGTGGCTTTTTTATCTAGTGTTTTATAGATTGCATGAACAACTTATTTCTTTACGATTTCAGAACCATCGAAACAGTTTTTTTCCTTGTTGGTGATCTGTGGTCGTTAAATAGTTCGTTTTGTATGTGCTTTACATAGGTATTACCACAGCCGGACTTTACAACTATAATCAAGTCCGGCTCGGCTGTGGTATTACTTAAGTTTTATTCGTGCTGGTTGACTGAGTTAAATAGTACATGCGGTGGTTGTTACCCAACTATACCAGCTATATTATTAATTTTCTTATGCAGTTTACAAATATCAGGTGTTTTTGAATTCTTACATCTTTTCACACATTTTTAACTATCTTTCTTTTGGATTACGGTTTTTTATAGTTATAAATTTTACCTTCTGGCATGTATGAGTCAAAAATGTCCCCGTAAAACGATACGGTTCTTTAAAAATACTTATTTCTTTGGGTTCCAACGACAATTGACACACTTCAAGAAGAAAAACGCAAAGTCACAAGTATCCTGACACCTTAATAAATTTCAGACTTGTGGATTAGAATATTCTGGTGATATATTCTGATATATCTACATAAAAACTAAAAACTAAAAAAGATAATGAACGTAAATTAAGATAACATCAAATTTACTGAGTAATATTAGTATTTTTACCTATAAATTTTATAATGTTCACCTATTTGTATTCTTTCAGACGCTATTTCAAAGGACGTGGTGGACGATATGGTGTTTTTGAAAATGATGCCTTTGGCGGTGCACACACATCACCTAGGTAAGTTTTTAAACTAAGTTGAAAAAATCAATAAAACATTAAGTGCAATATTTTTTCAAAGAAATACCACTTTTTCTAATGTTTCCTTTTGGAGCAGTTTATCAAACCGAATATATCGGAGACACTATCAGTCCCGAATAAAATAAATGATCCTACAGGGCATTAGCTCTCAAAATATATTTTTCGTGGAATGTAGTATATCTTTCGGAATATTGTTTTTTATTGAGTTGTCAACACAAGAATTCACAAATAGAAACTGTTACCAATTTTGGAAATTTGTGTTGATCAGATAAAATATTTTTAATAAAACAAAATATCAAGTTGTTAACCGATAATTCTGCTACTTTAAATTCTATTAATATTTAATTTCTAATAGGAATTTGGTAAACAATAATGCAAGCAAACAAAATACTGTAAATTTTTTTAAATATTAATAATGTTATTTGTTTTATACATTTCACGATTATTTAACATTTTAAAATTAAATAGAAATTTCTAAGGCAACATATATATAAAATAAAGATTCTAGCAACCGCTTTCTGAAAATCTATCATGTTCTGTATCATATTTAAAATACATTGCAACTGATCTATAAACATAGAAAATTGAACTATATAATAAAAGTATCGGATTTTCGTAATGTGCACGCCTCTTAATAACAATATAAAAGTAAAAAGAGCTTATGATAGCGGTATTAGGATTTCACAAACAATTTATTTTGAGCGTTTTAAAAAGAATTTCACGAAACAACGAAATACTTCGTATCTTGCTCATTTTACTGATTTTGCTGTGGTGTCTACTCAATACAGACATAATATCTTAAAAAAAAATACGATAGGTATAGAGACGGTTATAGATACAAAATGGCAAATACCTAAACAAAGGATTTTTAAGCGTGAGTAAGATGTTATTTCTATCACAATCCGTGAACTTTTTTATAATATGACTTTTCTATCTTTTATATCTCTATGATTTACTAAATTAAAGCTCATGTTAAACATATATGTTTAACTTAATTATATATTAACAATGATATAGTGGCGCTACTACACATATTTCTTTCGTCTAAGTATAGAATACTTAAATTTTGTGTAGATGACAGATACAAGAAGAATTAAATGTAGTCTAAGATCCCGATATAGGACGACCTTCACCGAGCTAGTTAATGGACCAAACATATTTTTTATGTAATTTAATATATCAAAAAATATATTGCATATGAGTTACCTATCGAATTTCAGTCAAGGATATTTTTAATTATTTTTTAAAAAAATTTTGTGCAACTTAGAGGTCCCTACCTACCGTCCCATGCGATAGAAGAGGACACAACATAACAGCGTTTGTATCCCGGCCTTTTAAAGAGAGAGAGCTCTCTGCTCTCTGCTCTCGAAGACAAGAAGGATAGCGATAGACGCGTATAGTATATATCAGTATATATCTATAGATACATTAATTATATAGAGCAAATTGCTTTAATTTATTTCAGTTAATATTTTTAAATAGGAAAAAAAAGAAATAAAATTTGTAAGATAAGAATTATATATGTATTGCTATAACATTCTTATTAACTAAAGATTTATATATACTTTAATGTTACAAAATATATACACATATATATTTAATTGATTGAAAAAAAATTAAAAACTAATCCTTTATTTTAATATGAAACTACTCCAAAATAATGCTCAGAATGTACGCGTCTATCGCTATCCTTCTTGTCTTCAAGAGCAGAGAGCAGAGAGCTCTCTCTCTTTAAAAGGCCGGGATACAAACGCTGTTATGTTGTGTCCTCTTCTATCGCATGGGACGGTAGGTAGGGACCTCTCAGTCGCACAAAATTTTTTTAAAAATTAATTAAAAATACCCCTGACTGAAATTCGATAGGCAACTCATATGCAATATATTTTTTGATAAATTACATAAAAAATATGTTTGGTCCATTAACCAGCTCGGTGAAGGTCGTCCTATATTGGGATCTTGGACTAATAGGAAACTATTATTTAATACGGCAAACGCAGACAGTGTCTAAAAGCCAAATAAAATAAATTCTTTATTACGGTTAATGTACGTATGTATAAAAAATTCCATAACACGTATTAAAATATATATTATAATGTGACATTCTTCAACGTAAAAATGCCACCTCTATCTTCAACACCCTTCGAGTGATATACAAATCCCATTTTTTTAATCGGAAGAATAGGCTTGTGTTATATATTGAAAGGTTTTTTTATTCTCTATTCAAAAATGTTATTGCTTTCAATTTTAAAAATAAATTAAAATCATGTGGTTATCGATTTTCGATTAAAGACACTTAAAAACTCAAATTTAATGCAAAACGTAATGAAATCTAGGACACTAAAAAAACCGTGAATGTTAATGAAGTTAATCTTCAAAATGTTCATCACGAACGTCTTGGCTACATCCTAATCTCGAATAAAACTGTCTTCTAAAATTTTTTATCATATATGGCGTCATCAAGTCCATCCTGCTGAAACCATAACGTATTCACTGAAATTTGAGGGTTTTCTGGATGAGAATATAAATTTGCCAAAGTTGGAATGACATCATTTTCAAGTAGTTCCAAATAATGATCGTTTTTCAAGTTGCTTTCAATTTAAAAGGGGCCAATGATATGGTTTCCTACAGTCCCTGTCCAAACATTAATCTTACGAGGGTGTATGTGTTCTTTTCTTATTTTCCGTTAACCAGTAGTGGTAATTTGGTCTATTAGCAGGACCGTTAAAAAAGAACACTAACGGAAAACATAACATCTTTTAATTGGATAATATTGTTATACAATATTTCCATCATTTGCTCACAAAAATAAGTTCTTTCATGAGCTTCTGAGTAGGTATCATTTTATATGGATGCATTTTATTTTCTTTTAATATGTTTACTATCGATGTATGGCTAACATTGAATGTAGTGGATGCCTATCTACTCGATGTATGTGGTTTTTCCTCAAACTCAAACATAACATCTAATTCGATGTTATCACTGATTGCATTAGCAACTGCTTTTTTATCTGCTTTACATGACCAAACTCGCGAAACTACTTCTCTATTTTGCTTGTTGTTCCCTGGGATATGGGCGAAAATTAGAAAATTTCTCATAAAATAGGCGAGCTCCTTCCTCCCTAACCAATCATTTGTAAAACTGTTATCTGATGGATTTCCGTTAATCTAACCATTTTTAAGACTTGAAGTTAACGAACTTTAAACTTTAAATTAAAATACTGACAACTAATACAAACAACAAACAAATTTGCGAATGCTTTTAAACTAACGTTGCCAGTGAAATTCTTAACAGTTTTTTATGGATATCATCTAAAAAGCACATTGCTTACTTTCTTATTATCAATCCCTCAACGGAAAATAAGTTTTGAGTATATTGTAATAAGTTTTAGTGTATTTTATGAAATTTCAGTAACCACATGATTTTAATTTATTATGTCTTAGTTGTTTTAATAAACTTGAAAGCAATAACATTTTGAATACAAAATAAAGAGATCTCTCAAGGGTTATATCACAAGTCTATACTGCCCATTTAAAACATTAGGAGTTGTATGTCATTCAAAGGAAGTTGAAGGCATTTTTACGTTGAAGAATGTCAAATTATAATTTAAATTTAAAGTGTTTCGGGATTTTTTATAAATACGTACAATAACCGTAATAATGAATTTATTTTCATTTAGCTTTAACACACTAAATATAGCACTACAGATCTGATAAATACTTAGTGTTTGTACCTACTTAGCCACAAGTAGGAACATCCACATAAAAAACAGTTAAAACTTTCTGAGTTGGATCAGCAGGTAAATGAACGCGCAACATTAAACACAGCAAAAAAATTTAAAATGTTTTTAATCGTCTAAGAAAGCCAAAAAATTCTGCTGAATATCGTCCTAAAATATATAAAATCTAAGCAATATGTAGATACAGAAAAATAAAAAATATTTATTATTGGGTAACGGGACGGAATAATTAGTTTAGTATTTGATGGTTGCGGTCCCCTAACCAAATAAAAATATAAGGCTGACCACCAAAATAGTGACTTAAAGAGGAGTTGAGTATCTATCATTTACGACGCTGTGATCAAAAACGCTGAGGTATATGTGGTCGAATGTTTAAACACGCTACCGGCTATTTTTGTCTAATTTTTAAATTTCTAAAGTCTCAGAAAAGATGTCTCAAAAGTTTACATTGATATTATTTACTTACTATTAATGTCACTTACCTACTATTGGCGAGGAAGATTGGACTCCAGTGTTATTTGTACATCAAACATCAAATGTTGTTCTTACATACTTTCATAATATTGTTTTATTTCTTAGCAACTCTGAGTGGCTAAGGCAGATGATGCAGTTTTTGTTGAAGTATATATTTAAGTGAGTAAAAAGATTAGTAATTGGTTCTGGTAGATGAATCACTTTATGATCAAATACGCACAAATCAGGTATATAATTGGTAACTGTAATGCTTGCGTGTTGTAGAAGTCAACAACTCAAATAATAATTATAATATCGAAACAATTTATTCGTTACTAAGTAGTACAATTGTAATTAGTTATTTTCTTTGTACTATGCCGAAAGTACGTCGTTCTGGCTTCAATATTACGACAGAAAGCCTAACTTTTATGCCGCCATAATGTAATAGTATATTACACTACAAGGGCAGAAAGTTTGAGATTCCTGCACTGCGCGCCATGATGTCCCAGGCGAAGCCGTAGGCATCATAACGTGCAGTTCAGGGCTCTCAACTTTCTGTTCATGTAGTGTACACTATTTTTCTTTGTACTATGCCGAAAGTACGAAGGAAATTGCCTTCTGTGTTAAAAGATATTGATGCCTGCCCCGCCTGCTGTCTGCGCGACATTATCGCGGCATAAAAGTTAGGTTTTCTGCCGTAATATTGAAGCCGGAACGACGTACTTTCGGCATAGTACAAAGAAATATACTATTACTGTTTTTCTTAGTTAATGTTTTACTTAGTTACTTTCAATTTGGAACACTAAACAACTTCTGTCGTTTGTTACGTTTGCTCAACAAGTTCGATTTATTTCTGATTCAGACACTATGGAAAATGTAATTAATAGAGACACAACTTTTATTATTATTTATACATTTATATTTATCTTTAATTCGTTCAATTTAGCTATTCGTTTGACGAACTTTTTTATCCAACTGGTCCAAAAGGTTGCACTTATATTTAGAGTTAATTATTTTCCCTTTTTCAAAATAATTAATCAACAAAACCTTTTTTGTCAATCGTTCTAACTAACATCTGTTTTGGAGCTAAAAAAACAGCTTCAGTCCACTGTAAACATTTTTATTTTAGTTTAGGATCATGATGGTAAATCCAAGTCTCATCCATAGTCTTCATAAAAAGCACCAAATTACGCTGGAAAAAAGTTTTCTATTCAGTTGAATAGTTAACGAATGCGTTACTAACTTTTCGATCAGGTCTTTCATATATAGTTCTTCGAGTATTACTCGTTCATCTGAGATGCGTATGGTATCATCAATTTTACGCTTAGTCAGACTTGCTCAATGATTTTTGGTGTTGTTGCACATTTTGAACGCCCACAATGTGGACGTTTAAATTCTAAAACCCATCGATGCAGTTGGAAATAAAAGAGTAAATTCCTTTAACACTTTAACCATTTTTATATTCATTTCTGTTGCCAATAAACCTTCCAAAACAAACGAAACTGTCAACCAACCCTTATATTTAATCCCTTTATTCACCTGCAGCTGTATTTATGGGCGGCCATGTTTACCACTGTGTAGTTTAAATGTACCTACTATGTTTTGAACAAGGATTAATACAGATACCAGCCTTCAAAATAAAATTAGGATTTTAGTAGGTTAACACATTTTAATAATAGTTTGGTTTACTTCTTTAACAATTAGTTATTGTTTGTACAGTGAAATGTACATGGAAATGTCAACATTAGTAAGTTAGGTAATGTAAGCTGCAATGTGTGAAACTTTGGAATTAACTACTAATGCGTTTAAATAATAAATTTTACCATGCTTATCCTAACTTATTATTTTCATTGATGTTTAAAAAATCAAACAGAGACTTATATTAACATTAATAATGTCCATAAATAATCACAATTTATAAAAATATTTTTTTATGGTAGAAAGTTTTTTTTGCTGATTTATATGTCATATTACTATTATTAAATTATACGGTCCATTTCTTGCATTGCTTCTTCATTACAGGGTGCCTTTACTGTAAATTTTGTGATCTCTAAACCTAAAATTCGAACACCATCAAGAGAACGCACTCTAATAAGTGCAACCTGTCCCTTGGCACATAGCGCCTTACCGAGATATATTACGGCATAGTCCACAGTACAGTCTAAAAAAACTTTTAAAAAACTTTCTAAATTAGTTTATTTTATTAACAGTTAAAATAATAATTACTGTTTTCACATGTAGAACAAAAAAAAACAAAAAAAAAACAGAAAAATAATTCTCTCCCCTGTAATCGATCCCATTATGATAACATAACTGGACGCTTATCCAAATGAGCTATGAACAACTTTTTAAAAACTTCCGAAATGATAATATCTATATACAACTTAAATCATATTTAATAACAATTCAGTATAAATTTCGAAATCTATGTATATGCCTAAACACACTTGAAACATGCATTGTCATCCAGTTCTTAGCTATCCTAAAAATTTCACAGCTCTAGGTAGTCGGGAAATAGGTTTAAATTCGATTACAAAATTCCACGGAATGAAGACAATGAACACGGCGAAAATATAAAAACTTTCTAAAATAATAGGCTAAAATATCCAGAAAGTAGTGTTGCCCAAATGCAAGAACAAGACGAGACTTAGCCAGGCTTGGTCTTGGTCTTGCGCCAATACACCTGGTCTTGGTCTTGGTCTTGGTCTTGCGCTCCCAGTCTTGGTCTTGGTCTTGGTCTTGCAGCAAGAGTCTTGCAAGTCTTGCAATTACCTATTAGTCTATTACTATTTATTAAAGTTTATTTTAAATCTTAGAAAAACGTATTAGAATTGGAACATTGTGAGCTTGAATTAACATAGCCATAGTAAAGATCAAGCAGATTAATAAATTACTGAAGATTTGATAAGAAATTTGAAAAATCAACTGACCTATATGTCGTTTTTCATGGAAGTAACTGTTTCTTAATAATAATATCTTATAATTAAGAAACAGTTACTTACACATTCCAATTTGTTTTTTTACATGTCTTACTCGAGTTACTCGAGTCCCTTCAGCAACATGAAAACAGCTGGTGATCTTCAAACAACTGAGCTGATTTTACACCATGTACCTATACACCGAACTGTTACACCTAACTACTCCGTGAAATAGCGCTAAGTCCTAGCTGCAAGACGCAAGAGTCTTGCAGGCTATGTCTTGTTCTTGCTCAAGTCTTGCACGGTCAGTCTTGGTCTTGGTCTTGCTAAAAATACGCGGTCTTGTTCTTGGTCTTGGTCTTGCAAAAACGCAAGAACAAGACCAAGACTGCAAGACCAAGACTGAATTTGGGCAACACTACCAGAAAGTAAGAAAAAATTGTTTGTTAGAGAAAGGATAAAAGAATATTAATAAACTAATTGTATTGATCGATTTCATTTTATGAAATATCGTATTTATTTCAAAGTGAAATAATAAAAAAACTGTACTAATAATGTCGAATGTAAATAAATAGAAGTATTTTTTGTAAAAATTGCCATTTTTGTGTTTACATTTTAATTACCTCCAGCAACAAATTCATGAATGCAAAAACAGATCATTTTATTTCTCAGCGGCGAAATTTAAATTTAGCGTCCAAATCATGCACGTCTATATTTGTTTATTCTATACTTTAAAAAGGATTATGTTTTTTAGGATTTAATTTCCATTATATTAAGAGTTATAAAAAAAATTACATTGTCGCTAAAACCAAATTATCGATTTTTATAATACGAACATAATTTTGAATATGATAAACAATTAAACATATTAAGTATATTTTAAATTTTATCTAATACTAGTTGTAGGTACTCGCGACGTCGTTCGCGTGGCGTGTGGTTGTTGTATAAAATTTCTCCCCCTACCCCGTTAAAGGAATGGAAAAAAAAATTATACACCAGATATTAAGTTGAAAGAAGACAAATACATCTGTGAAAACCGCATTCAAATCGGATCAGTAGTTTTCATGTGATGCGCGCACAAATATACAGACAGACAGACAAAAAAATCTAACCACCCCGTTAAAGGGGTGGGGGAGAAAGTTTTATACACCAGATGTTTTTTTTTTATAACACCTGTACGATGTTTGTTTACTGCTATCTGGTCACAAATGACCAATTATCAGTTAACCAGATGTTAAGTTGAAAGAAGACAAATACATTTATGAAAACTGCATTCGAATAGGATCAGTAGTTTTCATGTGATGCGCGCACAAACATATACATTTCTACAGTTTTATTATATGTATAGATTATTAGTTAAAAAAATTAAATAATTCAATTTGATATTTTGCTAAAAATAATGCAACCCAGTTCTAACGTGAAAACATTTCTGCTCTCTTCGGTGTTCTGACTTAGGACCACCACGGTCCGTCCCATTACGGGCCGCGTGCCGCGACGGGCCGCGACCTATTCCAGCAGGTAGACCGTAAAGTAAGCAGAAAAACACAAACTAACCTAACAGACTACAAAACACATTGCAAAAATATTGACAAGAAAAACACACAAACTAACCTAACAGACTACAAAACACATTGCGAAAATAGTATCTACATTTCAAATGTTACAATATTAATTAATTTTTCAAGAGAATCGCCCACTCTTTGATGTTCTAGTAAATCATTTATTACTACTTTAATTGACCTGTCCTTTTTCGCGTATCTTGGAAGCCTCTTTTTAGGAGAAATATTATTTTCAAGTCTTTGTTGTACAACGTCGTAATATTTCGCGTCCATTTTTAAACCTAATATCAACTCGTTATTGTTAGGCTTAGCTTTTCCAATACGCCTATTTAGGCGACTATGCCAAGATTCACAGACATTGTTGGTTCTGTGACGTTCGTCATAGCAAATCCACATATCCAAAACTGTTGGATTTTCTAATCATTGCGTAACAAAGTAGTCATTAAATTTTACAATTTGGTCATTTATAGGAGAAGCTTCAATGATAAATAACCAACCATCTTCAATGTATTCCGGGGGCAAATGCGATAATGCGGCAGTTAATTTGATATGCCTTCTAATTTCCCTGTCCTCTTTGTACAGACTTGCTAAACCCAAATCTTGGACTTTTCGCTATATACTTTGATTGAAATGAAAATTACATCCCGTCAATTTACAGCCGGGAAACATTTCTCTAGTTGCAGATATTATTGCTTGTTCAAAGTCTACTTTTAGATGAACTGGGTTGAAAAATGGAATATGTTTTTTCATCAACGAAAACAATTTCGTGGACGACTTTCTTTTTCTATTGGGAAGTAATGAAAAGAATGCAGGTCGTGTGCATGTGAAATCATCAGTGCTTTTTTAATCTACGTGAAACGTGTATAATTGATCGAATAATTTACTGCAACTTTTAAATGTTCCGTCCACAAATATTGTTTGTTGAGAGGAAAGAGTAGAAATACCCATTTGACTTCCAAAGCCAATTATACGTGCTGAAGTTCCTTCATCGACAATTACAAATTTTTTGCTATCATCAGTTTCATTTAGCAAGTCTGTAACTATGAAATCTTCTCGCGTTGTTGGCAATAATCCCAAAGCAGTATGCCTATGCCTATACATAGAAGATTTTATAGCGTCGTATGTGGGAAATTGTGTTACAAATTCAAAGCCACTACTCTTACTCTGCTAGAATTCCTCTTTGTAGAACTTTGGAGTTGACGTGATTTCTCCCTTAGCGCGTTTTTTGCACATAGATTTTGCCTTTTCGATTTCCGTGAAAGCTTCATTTGGTGGCACTGAACACGTGTAAGAACTTTCGCGAATAATATTATTTGTAATGTCTGTTGTAATTCGACCACAGCAATCCACTATAATTGACTTTAAGAATTGTGGTAGTTAAAGAGGTCGTTAAAGGGTTTATTTTTAAGCTCTACTGAATTTGTCCTAAATTTTGACAATTTCGTAGAATAATCTAATTTGATTATTTCCAAGACACAAGACCAGTGTTACGGCCCGTGGTGGGACTCTTGTTTAGCAGGCAAAAGGGTTGCGGACCGTATTGGCACTGATAGAGGTAAATTTTTGTCGTAGCCCGTAATGGGACGGACCGTAGTGGGGCATCCCAGGTGTTCTTATAAGCAGGTTTCTCTGCAGAAAATACTATAACGACGTACCTGCAGTCATTAGAAACTGCGTTTACCAATTATCCCTAGATGCTGGAAAGTCAGAATATTACAAATGTGAACAAGCTTTACCGGAAATTTATTAGCGAATTGTTGTTTTTAAACGTCACACTTTTTTTTATAATGTTTTGTATTTTAATCAGCACTTTTAAAAATAAGTATATCTACTTTAAAACAACATTGGATAAGTTTTAAATTATGATTTGCAAAAAGAATTTTCATTTGATGAAGTGAGAAGTCATTTCTAATGACAGAAAAGGAACGTCGTATACGAGGTCTGTCGCAAAGTAAACAGGACAAAGAAAAAAATAACAATTTTTTTTTTTCGGCAAATGGCATTTATTTTATTTAAAATGGTCCTCTTCAGGGATTTGCATGGTTCACAAGTTTTTCGATTAAGGATTCCAGGTCATTGACTGGGAAGTTTTTTAAATTGTGGCCGACGCCTTTTAGATAGTTTTTACTTCGGCATACCACTGTCACTTCATGGGCGGCTGTAGTCTACCAAACAGAAAAAAGTCTCATATCCCGAAATTATGGAGAGTGGTTCATGATTAAAATGCTATTTTTTGTCAAAATATCAGACACAAGTGTCGATCGATGTTATGGTGCATTATCGTGCCACAAGAGCAAGCTTCCTTCTTTGCGATATTCTGGCGAAGTGACAGCAAACGCCTCATCTATACTTATAATAAATCTGTAGAGAGTTCAATTCTGTACATGAAATATTTTTCCAAAATAACTATCAGGGGTGATTGGGGATCGATACTGATTCCAAAAATGCAATCAGTAAAATTTTTGTCTGTCTGTCTGTCTGTCTGTCTGTCTGTCTGTTTGTCTGTATAACCGCTATAGAAACAAAAACTACTCGACGGATTTTAAAGAAATTTGGTACAATTATTTTTCATACTCCTGTGCTGGTTATAGTATACTTTTTATCACGCTACAATCAATAGGAGCAGAGCAGTGAAGGGAAATGTTGGGAAAACGGGAGAAGTTACTCCATTTTTTATGCTTCCGTCGCGTGGGCAACCTTAATGGTTAAAGCTATACAGAAATCATCTTATTTTTATAATTTGGAGGTCAACTGTGAACGGATTTTACAAAATTTCACCCAGAGGAGGGGTTGCAGGGGCGTGAAAAAAAAATTAATATCTATAAGTCCTACAGGTTTGACACTTTGCAAAATAGTTATTTTTATAATTTTGAGGTAAATTGTGAACGGATTTTACGAAATTCCACCCACATGGGTGTTGCGGGGGCGAGAAAAAAAAATAAATCTATAAGTCCTACAGGTTTAAAACTTTGCAAAATAGTTATTTTTATAAGTTTAATGTCAATTCTGAACTGATTTTACGAACTTTCACCCACAGGAATGTTGCGGGGGCGTGAAAAATAAAAAATAAAATTAAAATTTAAAATCTAAGTCTAAATCTAAAAGTCCGACAGGTTTGAAACTTTACACTACAGTTGTTTTTATAATTTTGAGGTCAATTGTGAACGGATTTTAAAAAATTAGACCCACAAGGGGCCATGTGAGGGCGTGAAATATAATCTATATATATAATAAATCTGAAGAAATGAAAATTCTGCACATTAAAGATATTTAAAAAATCGATATAGAACCCAAAAATGTGGTTAGATTTTTTTGTCTGTCTGTCTGTCTGTATGTATGTGCGCGCATCACATGAAAACTACTGATCCGATTCGAATGCGGTTTTCACAGATGTATTTGTCTTCTTTCAACTTGACATCTGGTGTATAAAAATTTCTCCCCCCACCCCTTTAACGAATTCGGGGGAGAAATTTTTATATAACAATCAACACGCCACGCGAACTACGTCGCGGGTACAGCTAGTAAGATAATAAACTGGATCAACCGTTTGGCCCGCTGGTACGAATTTAATAAATAATTCCCTTCGAATCGTACAAACAAATAAACATTGTCTTTACTTTTGACTCTAAACGTTTTTTGTTTTTTCGATTTGGCTCGACTGGGTGCTTCCACGCAGAGCTTTGACGCTTGATTTCGGGATCGTATTGAAAAAAACACGTTTTGTCACCAGTCACAGAAAGTTTTTATCTTTCTTGGCCTCTTTAATGATGTCTCTCGAATATTGAATTCGAAGCATTTTTTGGTCATTCGTGAGCTTGTGCGGAACCAACAATGAACAAAACATTCTCATGCCCAAATTCCCGGTCAAAATGCGATAGATTAGATCTTTGTAAATATATAATTCCATTTGCATGTATCTCAAGGGAGATTTCGGCTCATTTTTTACAAACGTACTTTTTCGACAGTTTTTGGTGTAATCACAAATTTCGGCTGGCCAACATGTTGATTGTTTTCTAGCGAATCCCGACCCTCTTTAAACCGTATAAACCACTCGTGGACTTGGTTCGAGATAAATAATCTTCACCATAAACTTGTTTAGACAATCAATGCGTTTCGGTAAATGTTTTATCAAGTTTAAAACAAAACTTAATATTGGCTCTTTGTTCAATGCTCTTTGACCAATGAAAGATGTACCCATCCAACGCTAGCCCAATAATAGATGGCGCTGCTAATATCGAATATCTCTTAAAAATTCTGTTTACTTTGCGACAGACCTCGTAGGCGTAAGCGTATGGTTGGGAAAAAAATTGATTAAAAACTTTCTTAGGTACTTAGTTGACCTTGTATAGCAGTACAGCAAATAAAGTTTGTACAGCAAAACAAAGTTTGCTTATCCCAATTGATTCTTTTGGACAAGAGCAAAATATGTGTTTTTTTGTTTTATCTGCTGAATAATAAAATCTTAAGAGTGATTTTATGGAGCGGTTCGTATAAGTCTCTATTCCTGATGCTTGATGAAACAAGTTTCCATTTTCAATTATTAGGTACCTGTAGTTATGACTTTCTACCTACATTTGATGATTCGCAACGTAATTTTTTTTATTTTTCTTTAATTTTTTACTTCCAGGACCAATATGTTTAAAAATTGACTGATTGTCAAAAAGTATTATTAACGAGGTGAATTTTTGCAGGTTCAGCTAACAGATCGTTTATACAATTGTCTCAGTCAACGAGGGGTGTAAGACCTGTCGCTTAAAACCTCAAATACGTAAATAAAAAGATATCTAATGTTAACATACTGTAACCTCTTTTTTTTAAAGTGATGTTAAATGCTCGTTTATAGAGGCTAACCAATGCGAACGGCACTCAGGGGGTAGGAGGAGAGCGAGCGTGGATTCGAACGAGCTCGATGATATCTTAATAGACAGATTTAAGGGGATATATTTAAATGATGTTTCAGATGTTATAGATAAAATAAGAAAGATATAAGGGACGTGAGATAAGATGCGGTAAAATTGAGTAAACCGGTAGATGTTCTGGTTAAAGTTTTTTAAATTAAACACTTTTATTAGAAAACCTAGAAAGAGAAGATTATACTTACTTTTTGTTCTTACTTATCACAACAGCTCTCTATATTTTAATCAGTTTAAAAGCTAAGAGTTATGAGTGGAATACGGAATAAGGTAAAATACAGTAAAACACATTAGTGTTTAATCACATATAGAAACAATATTACACATTCAATAACAGCTAAGTATTTTTATATTGTTATTTCTGTGTACCCATTTAAGCAGAATGTGATGTGAAAAAGAAATTGAAAAGTATCAAAATTTAATAAAAAAATAGTAAATCACTTTTAGCTTAAAAGATTTTTTACTCGAGTAAAAGATGGGGGGTACCATATAATTTATATTAAAACAATTAAATTAAGATAAACATTAAGAAACCAAAAATTTACCATAAAGGTGTTACAAAAATATTTAGTCAGACTCTGCGCAACGCTTTCACTGATAACTGAAACATGTATGCGACGAACTATTTCGAAATTTGCACACTTTAGGAGTCTGTCGATAAGGTACTGGGTTTTTTATAAAAACCGGTTTCACTGTGGATTTTATGAGCACTTCTTACGTTAATTACCCACACTTGGATATTATTCAGGCGGATCACAATTAAGTTTTTGTGCCAAAGAAAAAAATGGTATCCCAACTTTTCTGGTAGTTAAGAAATAGTAATTATATTAAAAGACTTACAGTTTGTTTCCTAGATAGGAGAATTAAATGGGGCCACACCCAATTTATACGGTACAGTAGAATCTGGTGATTCTTCGGTAATACAAGACAGCTTTTTCATCAGAGAGGTTCTACACTCACTCACTGACTTTAACTTAATTAGAAACACTAAATAGCAAGTAATTCTTTGCAAATCTAAAGGAAATTTGCCGGTACTTGAGTCTAAGGGTTGTACCTAACGACTTATCAGCACAGCAACCCAACCTAGACTGAATTCTAAAATCCCGGTAAAAAAGTAAGCCGCGTTGCTTCAAACCACCCCTCTTGCGCCGCATGACCTTATTCACCGGTTTTGATTGGTCGGTCTAAAAAAATCGATAGTTTTGACGGTTAAACCGTTAAAGTCGAGAATTTTCTGGAAGGTAATATGATCAAGGTCGGCTTAGGTAAGAAAAAATAAAAAAATAAAAATCTTCTGCATAGAGTTTTTTGGACATGCTACAATACTGTCTGTACCACCAGGAAATTACATTAATCTTAAAAAATGAGAAACAACGATCAACTGACTAAAAAAGTGTTTTATTTTTCGACCTAATAGACCTAGTATTTGCTAGGTATTCCAAAATATCTAACTTATCTGTTGTATTGTCTTGCTTTCTTCTGTATTCTATCATCGTTATTGCTTTTCATGTGTTTGCTCTTGACAAATATGGATTTTTTGTTGTTTATATACATAAATTTTTCATCATATTATGTATCGTTCCTATAATTTTCTACTGTTTCCAGATATCTGATAAATATATTGGGTTGAGTGTATTTAATAGGCTCCCTACCCTGTACTATTGGGTTTGTATTTTAAAGTAAATTTTAGGTTAATTTAAAGCTTAATAATTTTGAGTGTAAAAGATCTCATTATCTTAGTGTTAGTAGTAAGACGTCAATAACATCAAAGATAGGTTTAACTGATACAAAATTGCTTAAATCCCTGTTAGGGTAGGCGCATCAATTTAAAAATATAGTTACTAAAATTTTAGCCAATGATGGTGATCGTAGTTCAGTTGATCAAAACTATGGCAAATGGACACAAAATTTAACTACAAATAACAAAAGTTTTTACTTTTTTTAGGCCGACTGTGCCCGGATTACTGAGCCAACCAGTATATCCAGTTTACAATCCGGGTAATCAACTTTATGGTGGCGAAGATGCAAGTACTAATGCTTATTATCCAGAATACTACGATGAAAAGAGGGAAGTATTGGTGGGACCGAATCAACAAGAAATTAATTACCAAGAGTTTGATAGATGTCTATGTACTGAGAGATTCAACTGCAAAACTCCAGGAATTTCATATGTTAGTATTTCAATTAAATTAGTATACCTCTAATTGTATCTGTATGCGTTTAAAAAAGTATTTTTTAAGACTTTTTTATATTGATAAAGAAATTAAATTAAAGTACAATTGATATGCCGCAAATTATTCTCACATAGATGAGAACATACCATAATTTCCTGTTTCACAAAAAAAGTCTTTAAATATTGGATAAATATGTTACGTTTATTAAATAGAAATCAACTTTGTACATATTTTACTTATTTTAAATTATTTTTAGGGTCAATGCGATGTGGGTAAACGATATTGCTGCTACGCAGTAGAAAAAAGAGGTACTCTTAATAGTGATGCACAAAAACCAATTCATACTCTGGAAAATGGTATTTTAGTGGGTCCTGGAGGTCCTGCAGGGAATGTGAATTCAGAAGAAAGTTTCGGTGTTAGACCCAGTGGAGGGTTTGGTATTAGGCCTGGAAGCTGGTTTGGACCCAGACCAAATCCACTGAATGCTCCTCTTGGACCAAGCATTAGACCAAGTTTCGTACCAAATAGACCATTAAATCAACCCAATGCCCCCAGTAAGAAATACTAAGATTTATTATTTTTAATTATCATCATCTATTGATAACTTGTAAGGCAATATTTATCGCAATTGTGTATTTTTTATTTGTGTTTGTATTTCTTTGACAATCTACTAGAAACAGAGACTGGCTAAGTTTCTTTTAAATCAAATGGAAATACTTGAGAGGTTTAAACAGCAAATAAAATCAAGTAAAGATGGATTTTCATATCTTAGCTAGCATCACTTCAAATAAAAAAGATGTATCTATATCAAACTAGCAAACCCGGCGAACTCCGTTTCGCCACCATATGGCTTCGTTTTTTGTAACATTTTGTTATTATTTTTTTTTTTTTTGTTTTATATTTGAAAAGAAAAAAAAATTATTTCATTTCACAACAGTCGCACATTCAGCTGATCCAGCATCGACGAAATGAAATATATTTGCAGAAATGATGCGGTTCATCTGGTGTTGGCACCATTGAACCATGCAAATGATATATTTATCCTTGTATCTGTGATGGCATTAATGGCATACAATTAAGATAGAATAATAAATGTATTTATTTTTGAAGACTTTTGATGTGTGATGGTGTAGTGTGTGGTTGTGTATGTGTAGTTGTTATGTGTTACAATTGATTGTGTTGGTGTGATTGATTGGTGTTAGTGATTGGATGTGTGTGTTGTATCTTTTATTGTGCAAGTCGGCATGAAGCCGCCTTCTCGGTTGATATTGGCTCCAAAGGAAATCATGCGAAAGCAGTTATTGTATTCAAGGATGCCTTGAAGAAAATGGTTGGAATCGGGATCAGTTCCATTGAACATTGGTTTCAGTGGCTGTGGTGGTGTATGTAATGGATCCAGTTTGACTTTTCCACTTGCGCAGCACAATCCAGCCGTTTCTTTTTTGAACTTTAACTCATTGCAATATCGGCATACAGTCGTCATTGGTCCAATCTCTAAATTGTCATCATCACTGTAGTTCGCAGTGGGATCATATTGGAATGCCAAGCGATTGTACGATGCCAATGATCTTCGTGTGCTCACGCGTTGTCCCAATCGGGTATTTTCTCTTATTATATTTTGTCTTTCTTCGCTAAAGTTCTGTGAATACACTTGTTGCTGGCTTGCATGTCTTGTGCGGCAGCCGATGTTCGCACGTCGTCCTCTCGGCATTTTTGACTATAGACAGACTGGTGAATTTAACCTCAAATGAAAGTTTCCAATTGAACTGTTAGGAAACGAATAACTTTAATCTCAATTTCACAATTTCACAGTGAACACAATACCAGTTTTAAGTTAGCGTTTGAAAGAACGTGCGCATAACTGAGCAGAGTACAATGAGTAGCTGTCAAACAATGCATCACGCACCGGCGCCATATGAAAAATATAGCGCTGTATGTGAAAAATGATTTTCCCTGTTTTCCTGCTTTTCTCTTGAAATTTTTCATAAATTTTCTTTGCTATAAACCTCACAGAGCCCGAGACCTTTCCAACGAATGCAAAACCGTGGAAATCGGTTCGTGCGTTCTGGAGTTATAGCATCAGGGAGGAAAACCCGACTTATTTTTATATAGATACTAGCTTTTACCCGCGGCTTTGCCCGCGTGTAATTGGGACTTTCACAAATGATTTAATGACTGTCTATTTTACATATAAAAATTTAATTTTAATTATTCTGTAGGTATGTCTTTAGTAAAATAGGTCTGGCCTAACTATTTTTATTATTTTTTTTTTATTTAAAATTGTATGTTTGCCAGTCAATCACGCTGCAACCACTGAACAGATTTTGATAATAATAAATCATACAACATCGATTATGAATATCTTATAATATTGGTCTATGACAGTTCTACATTGGACCCAATCATCTGTAAGATATAGTAATTTGTGAGTCATTTTTATATGTACTTGCAATAAAAAACAACGGAAGCGCGTTTTAATAACCTCATTGCGCCATCTAGTTTCGAATATCAAAACTAAATTATAGCACGTATGTATGCATGTTGTGTATTATTTTATTGATATTTTTAAATATATCAATGAGATACTATCATACCAAATCCGACCCCCTCTATTGTATAGTAAAAGGGGTGGGGAGAGAATTTTTTATACACCAGATGTTAAGTTGAAAGAAGACAAATACATCTGTAAAAACCGCATTTGAATCGAATCATTATCGATAATCGAATAATTATTGTATAAAAAGTAGCATATGTCACTTTTCATGCTTTCGACTATCCCGAAACAAAAATCATGCCAAAATTTGTATATGCCAGATGTTAAGTTGAAAGAAGGCAAATACATCTGTGAAAGCCGCATTCGAATCGAATCAGTAGTTTTCATAGGATACACGCACAAACATACAGACAGAGAGACAGAAAAAAAAATCTAACCACATTTTTAGGTTCTAAATCAATGTACCCGCGACGTCGTTCGCGTGGCGTGTTGATTGTTGTATAAAATGTATCCGACTCCCATTCAACCCTTATAAAGGGGGTTAATTTCTAAAAATAAAATATAAGTACACCTCCACAACCTCTCAAGAGCACACATTTTAATTTTCTAGACTTCAAAAACATAGGACTTTCATACAAATTTTCAACCCCTGTTTTACCCCCTTAAGAATAGAGTGTTGTAAAATCCTTTCTTAGCGAACGTCTAGAGCCTATAAGGAACCTATCTGCCAAATTTCAAGTTGGTAGGTCTTATGGTGATATGGTGATGTGTGAACTTTCGCTTTTATATATATATATATATATATATATATATATATATATATATATATATATATATATATAGATAAATAGAAATCAATACGTCAAAATGTCCTTCGTTAAAATGTCCGTTAAAACGCATTCTTTATATCCCTTGTATCGACTCTCCAAATCTGGCAATAAGTCTGCTACCTTGAAGCAGTTGGAATTCAAATGGAAACATTTCTCTAGCTGCTTTCAGTTCGAAAGTTGTGCCATAAGTAAGTATACAACCTAACCATATCGGCTACATAAAGGCGTTTTGTATCGTAAGGGGTCCCGGATCGGTCCATAGTAAAACACCTAAATCTTTGCCAATCGCTGGACACGTGGCTTACTATATTAGCTCTAACTTGAGCAGTCATTGAAATATTTCCATAAAGCAAATAAGACAGAGATGAAAATAAACACGCTCCATCGCCAGGTATCTCTTTCACTCTATATCGGATTGCTAACCCTTCAACTGTGAAAAATACAAACTTCTTTAAGTAAGTAATCGATATGACACTTTGATATAAACGTCAGTATAATCAATAAAAAAAAACAAATCTAAGCTAGCACCTAATTGGCATGAAACTTTGAAATAAACATAATTTTAATCAACGAAGAAAAAAACAAATATTACTAACTAATTTGAAACGAAACTTGTACACCTCCACAACGTCTAAAAAAAACATTTTAATTTTCAAGTCCCTTATTTCAAAAACATAGGACTTTATACAAACTTCCAACGCCCGTTTTACCCACTTAGGGGTAGAGTTTCGTAAAATGCTTTCTTAGCGGACGTCTGGACTCTATAGGGAACCTACCTGCCAAATTTCAAGTTTGTATGTCTTATAGTTTCTGAGATACGGTGATGAGTGAACTTTCGCTTTTATATATATAGATTAGATTAGAATATTTTCTGGAAAATTGGGAAAATTACAATATTGCTACTGAAATGGATAAATGGCAAAATGGTCAGTAAAGAGTAGAAACTTTTCTTGACAAATAATTATTTAATTCGATTAAGAATTTCAGAATCCTCTTTTCAATAAGTTCTTTCTTTAACAATAAGTAGCAGAAGCGATGACATTCCGACAGCACTTTTCTGTATTTACATCCATTGAACTAATTACTCAGTACTAAACGAACATAACACTAGATGCAGCAATAACGCTTCAACAAATCAGCTGACAATGACAACATAGTTGCAGAAATCCTAAAAGCACTAGACTCTGAAAGAATTCCTCACCACAAAACTCTTTTTGACCTCGACTCAAGAGCATGTTCCACAAAAATTCCGAGACGCACTTATAGTAAAACTATACGAAAACAAAGGTGACGTCGCAGACTGTAGCAACTATAGGGGCATTTACTATCAGTTGCAGGCAAAGTCCTTACTAGAAGAATGGCAAATCGTCTTCTGTCTTATATTGACAAAATTCTTCTGCTCTGCTTTGCGGATAAATTATCAGCCCACAGACACAAAGTGTCTATATCTGATGAGATTTTTATTTTACGACAACTGCAAGAGAAAACACTAGAGCATCAGGAAAATTTGTACATTGCCTACATCGATATTAAGAAGGTATTTAATTCTGTAAACAGAGAGACTTTGTGGAGAATTATGGCAAAGTTTGGCATTCTCCCAAAATTTTTACCCGTGTGTAACAGCCTTCACACAAACAACTACGCCTTTAACGGAAAATTAACTAGCCCCTTTCATACGCACACTGGCAGGGTTGAAGCAAATACATAAACTACATAATAGAACTAATGTATGCAGACAACTGTGCATTCTCCAAACCAACTTCAGAAAATAATTGATTTCTACTCCAAAGCTTATCAAGCTTTTGGTCTTGAATTAAATTCATCTAAAGCTAAGATTCTCTCAGTGGCTCAGGTCATCAGCGATGTACAAATCTTTTTGCAAGGGCAATAACAAGAAAATATGAACTTATTTAATTATCTTAACAGAACTCTAAATATACCAAAGCAAGTATAGATAAAGAAGTACATAACACATGCAATAAGGAAATAGTGGATAACTTCAAACACGGAATCGAGTTCCGGCAATAATAATAATAGAAAGTTTGCACCTCACTTAGTTTAATAATAATTAATTCGATTGTTATGCCTTTTTATTTATACTGTATATACTAGAATATCTTTCAAACTGCATAAATATTCTATTTGTTCATGATTCTATGCGTAGTTCTCTTCCATGCTCTTTAATTTATAATAATTCTGATTTTATTTTTTAGCTGGAAATGTATATTCGCCACAATACGGAACATTGGTTGGCCCCGGAGGTCCAGTTAGGCCTTTGGATATTGCCATTAACCCTAGTTTCATACAAAGATCGGCAGATGTAGCGAGACCCAAACAGTAATGGTACAAAAATTAGTTTTTAGCTTTTAATTAAAAAAAAAATCGCATAGGGCACAAGAATCTCATCTTAATAATTTAGTAAGGTTCTTACAAAGCAATTAATTGCACAGATATTACATAGATTTTTAATTATACTTAATTTTCATTTATTTAACCTTGTAAATTGGATTGCATGTACTATACTTGATTTGGTATTGAGACAAAGTTTTAATTATCAATTATGTATGCAGAACAATGTGGACAAAATATTCTTATAACCTTCTTTACAAACTTTAAACGATTCGACCCAAGTTATCGTTTTGAGCCTATCGTACTGTGGAATAATTTGCAATACAAATGAGCAACAAAAACCAAATAAACTATAATATGTGCAGTTACGACCAAAAAATGATCACTTTTTACTCTCTTACCCAATAGCAAATCAAGTGTATATTTAATTAAAGTTATTTTATAATTATTTATATCTTCTATTGTTGAAAACAAACACAATGAGCTTAAGTCAAACCTGCCAATAAAATATAAATCTCTGACTTTATAAATATTTATATAACATTTTTATTAATTTTAGATGTTCTATACTTGTTTCTAGTCGTTAAAAAACATTAAGTTTATTAAGTTTATTTCCTTTATACTACTAATAGAAATTTATAACGCACTGTGAGACTGAAAGGTGTAAATGTTAATAAAACTAAAAGACAGTATTTACCGTGTTTTTGTACACCAGACTTATTTTCTTTACAATTGTGGATCAATCTTATGGCGTATAAAGAAGGAGAAACCTCTCTTATGGACGACACATTCAAAATATGGTCTGTTTTCTGTGGAGTATTAGAAATAATAATAATAATAACAATAATAATAATAATAATATGCAGCATTGGTGTCTGAAGTGTCAGATATAATAAGTCTTTTTATTTAAATGTTATAAACTTACCTACTATTTTATTATTTTAAGGTTACTAATTCTATTATTACGGTGCATTGCTTAAAAATTACTATTCAGTTATTTTCAAACTACCGCCTGAAATTCAAATCAATCACTCTATAAATCAGCGCCATCTATGCATCTATTACCAATCAGCTCCTTTTTTTCCTCCTTTTTTACACTCCATCCACTCCATAATCAATCTGAAAAGTATTGACTGTCACGTCAACAATTTTAACGGGAAATGTCAGTTTAAGGACCAGTTTTTTAACATTAGTTTAAACTTTCGATTGCCGTTTATGTAAAGACTAGTTGTACTCGCAACGTCGTTCGCGTGGCGTGTGATTGTTGTATAAAAATTTCTTACCCCACACCATTTAAGGAATGGGAGAGAAATTTTTATACACCAGATGTTAAGTTGAAAGAAGACAAATACATCTGTGAAAACCGCATTCGAATCGGATCAGTAGTTTTCATGTGATGCGCGCACAAACATACAGACAGACAAAAAAATCTAACCACATTTTTGGGTTCTATTTCGATGTACCCGCGACGTCGTTCGCGTGGCGTGTTGATTTTTGTATAACAATTTCTTTCCTCACCCCTTTAAAGGGGTGGGGGGAGAAAGTTTTATACACCAGATGTTAATTTGAAAGAAGACAAATACGTCTTTGAAAACCGCATTCGAATAGGATCAGTAGTTTTCATGTGATGCACGCACAAACATATACATTTCTACAGTTTTATTATATGTATAGATATAGATAGATGTAAGTATAGATGTAGATAAGGCACTATAAACATAGGTAGGTGTTATCATCAGCCATGTTCTATCCAATATCAATTACAAAACCAGAGATAATAAAATAGATGTGTTGAAGCTTAATATAAAGTTGGCAACAAGTTTCGACATCTGCATACCCTGTTTAAAACTATACACTATACTTTAAAACCCTTTTTATGTTATTTAAACTATGGCTTAAACTACCTTAAATTTATGTTAAACTAAAACTACTAGTAGTTACCCTGTTACTATACCGCTATAACTACTTTTCCGCTTTTCGTGCTAACAGCTGGTTTAGTTCCCATTTTTACCACTACAGAATACGATTGAGCGTATCTTTAATTTGTCTATGGACTAACAATCTATACTTCGTGATAATACCTATATCTATGGTGCCTTCTGGATCTGGAAATTTGGGAGGGGCGAGCTAGTGCTCAGCCAGCACTGAGGCCACAAATGACCCATTCTGCATCCTCCTGTAGGTAGGGATATCCTCACCTCAGGATGTCACCAGGCCTATTGATTTAAAATAGGTGATGAGGCTCCCGAGGGGGATCTCCCTGACATCGGCTGGTGTAAGCCAATACTCGCCCAACACGGATCTTCTGATTTCAGAAAAAGCAGAGCAGTCATACATAATGTGTTCTACTGTTTCCTCTTCTTGTTCGCAGCCTCTGCATAGCGGCGATTCTGTTAGTTTCATCCTAAAGAGATGTTGTCGCAATTGGCAGTGGTGCCTTGGTAAAGATCAAGAAAATTCATATTTCATTTGGTTGTTGGTAATGAGTGTCGAGTTGAGTGTTGTGAACATATATAATCACAGACCAAAAAATAAAATATATAACGTTGACGTTATTTTTACTGATTTATATAGATCAGACGTTATTGCTGTTAAACTTTTGTTTTAAATACATAGATTAAATAAAAAATGGTTAGCACCACAATACGTGCGCCAAATTTCACGGCGGCTGGAAATAATAAATTAATAGAGGAAACTTGGAAGGAAAGTAGTACTGAATTCAGCATGTTGCCGGTAACTTTAAGAGATGCCACCACATTACGAGGAACATGCGAAAATTTAAAAAAAAAATTGCGGATACCAAAGTTCACGTAAAGGGCACTGGAGGTAGAGATGCGTTAACAACAAAATTCACTGCCACAAATGAAGACATCAAATCCTTGCTAAATGAGCACATCACTGACCAAAAATCATCTTATGTTAAGTAGAACAAATTATGGATGAAATTCCAAACACTTTTGAAGACAATAATGTTGACAAAGAGACGGTCAAGGCGAATAAAGAAAACATTGACAGTCCAGATTGGAGAGAATTTACCGCCTAATATATTACATTTTCCAAAGTCAACGAAATTAAAGGTTTCTAACACTTTAAAGGGAAGAACAAACGCTACATGGACGGAATTGGATGATAAGAAAATTAAGCTAATATGTTTTCAGAAATAATCTGAATATGAAGCAAAGAAAAAATATTTAGAAGAACACTTCTAAAAAAATGGAACATGTTGACCAACTTCACAAATTGATCATTGCACATAAAAGAGACGAACTTTCTTTTAAAATGGAAATTTTGAAAACAAAAAAAAAACAGAAATACTTAAGATTCATTTTCTTATTTATTAGTTATGAAGGTATATTTGAGTTAGATTAACCTACTAATAATTTGACAATTGCTTTTTACTGAAAAATTTTTAAAAGAAATACATTAAAAACATTTATAAAAGAATGTTTATTGTTTGGTGGTTGCAAAAAAAAAACTGGTAAAGTACCTACAAAACATGAACATGAAATCGAACACATTTTTTATAATCGAGGGAAATATTCTGTAATTAAAGAACGCCTAGTTAAAGTATTTACCTCGATGGTGTTTCTATAAGGAAAATTGGGCATTTGATTAACAAACATTATGGCAGCCTCTGCTTCATCATTGACTGGTAAAAGGTCTTTTCAAATTCGATGGTTAACTTGAACCATGTTCAAACTTCAAACTATTATAGGTTTAATACTTAACAATTGAGGTGTACCTCAAGTAGCAAAGTTACTTTATAATTTTAAAATTAAGGAACATATTTGGTTTTTTAGTATTGTATAATTATCACGCACGATGTAGCTATCACCAAGATGAGTGTTGTGTTGTTAGGAGTTAACCGTTATATAAATTAGCCTTATGAATGTTCTTCAAACAAAGTTATAAAACATTATGGAGAATCAGATTTTTACTATTCTATAAACATTTATACAACATTCTTTACAAAAATTTTTAGTTGCTGAAACGATTTATTTCACGGTAGTTGCATAAAGAGAATCACTGAATCACTGAAGTTAATTTCTTAACGATCATTAATACATTTTTTTAAAAGCTCTTCTAAACAATAATAAAATAGTTTTAAACATTGCCTTCTTTTGACACAGTTATATTGAAGAGCTTTTTTTTTGTTGGGTAATCAACCTTTATATAATTATTTAATACTAATATGCAAAGGCGAAAGGCATTATATAAAACTTAAAAAATAATTATAATCCCAAATATACTCTATACATACGAACTACCTACAATGTTGTCATTAGCATGTCTATATTGTCTATAGAACAAAATTTATTATACTACATAATTTTTTTTCCAATTTTTGTTTTATATGTTGACAGAATGTTAATATTAGGTAATTGCAAAAAAGTTAAAAGAAGCGGAGCTTTTCGCAGAAAAGTAGCAAAATATTTAATAACATCTTCAATAGTAATAACGATAAAATAAATTTAATCATTAACACCAACATAATATTAACAGAAACTCCTACAATAGAAGCAGGTATTTATTGTCAGTGGAGTAAAATTGACCTTATGTGATTATAATTTATCTTTTGCTGTTGAGGAAATTCCTTTCCATTTTTTGCTCTAAAAAATGATCGTTTGCTATGTGTCACTTCTAACATCCTTTTCAATTCTTCCTGGGCAATTACATAATTTAAAAGGTGATTCCTTTTCAGCTTGCAAAGAATCAGGAGTAATTGGAAATATTTTTTTATAATTCACGTACACAAAGTTTCTATTTCGACACTAAAAACAGTATCGAAATAGATTCATTGTAACACTGTTTTTGGTAACTTTTTGTTTTACACAATTGGTTGCACTGCACTGATTTTCAACGAAAGAGTTCAGGTAGTAAATCAAAAAGTATGTTGTAGTAAATTATTAACTACGTTATCAGCGTTATTGCTAAATTCGGAATATTTTATACAAATTTGACAACATTCTAATTTAAAATCATTAAAACTGACAAGTGTCAAAACTGTCAAGATTGCCAACATAAATAAATATTTCGAATAACTCTCATTTTATTTTTTTTATACTTTTAAAAGTTCATTATAAAAAATAGTATGTAACACTCGAATTACAATGACGGTTTGTAGTACTCGTTCTTTGCGAAACTCACCGCTTCGCGGTTCGTTTCACAAACTGAACTCGTACTACGAAACCTCTGTCATTGTAACACTTGTATTACAATATACTATTGTGATTAATGAATCAGTTTATCTTTATAAATTACCTTTTTTTATCTACTTTCCTAATTTTATGTATAGCAGATAAAGAGTCAATTTTAAAAGAAACTTTATAAATAACTAGCTTTTACCCGCGGCTTTGCCCGCGTGGCATTAAGACATTCACAAATGATTTAATGACTGTCTATTTTACATCTAAAAAAATTTGATTTTAATTATTCTGTAGCCATATTCTTAGTAAAATAATTCTAGCTTCACTAATTTTAATTTTTTTTTTATTTAAAATTTTATTTTTGTCAGTCAATCACGCTGCAACCACTGAACAGATTTTGATAATAATAAATCATACAACATCCATTATGACTATCTTAGAATATTTATCTATGATAGTTCCACATTGGACCTAATCATTTGTAGGATATAGTAATTTGTATTTGTACTTGCGATAAAAAAACAACAATGGCTCGTTTTAATAACATCATAGCGCCATCTTGTTTCTTATATCAAAACTAAATTATAGCACGTATGTATGTATGTTGTGTATTATTTCAGTGGTATTTTTAAATGTATCAATGAGATACTTTTATACAAAATCCCTCTATTGGCCCGTTAAAGGAGTGGGGAGATGGAAAAAATTTTATACACCAAATGTTAAGTTAAAAGAAGACAAATACATCTGTGAAAACGGCAGTTGAATCGGATCAATAGTTTTCATGTGATGCGCGCACAAACATACAGACAGACAAAAAAAATCTAACCACATTTTTGGGTTCTAAATCGATGTACCCGCGGCGTCGTTCACATGGCATGTTAATTGTCGTATAAAAAGTATCCGACCCCCGTTCAACCCTTATAAAGGGGGTTGATTTCTAAACATAGAATATAAGTAAACCTCCACAACTTCTAAAGAGCTCTCACTGTAATTTTCTAGTGCCTTACTTTAAAAACATAGGACTTTCATACAAATTTTTAACCCCCGTTTTACCCCCTTAGGACTAAAGTTTCGTAAAATCCTTTCTCAGCGGACGTTAAGACCCTATAAGGAACCTACGTGCCAAATTTCAAGTTTGTAGTTCTTACAGTTTCTGAGATATGGTGATGAGTGACCTTTCGCTTTTATATATATATAGACTAATAGAAATCAATACGTCAAAATGTCCTTCGTTAAAATGTCCGTTAAAACGCATTCTTTTTATTCTTTGTATCGACTCTCCAAATCTGGCAATAAGTCTGCTACCTTGAAAAATGGAAATATTTCTCCAGCTGCTTTCAGTTCGCAAGTTGTGCCATAAGTATGCAACCTACTCATATTGGCTACATAAAGGTGTTTTGTATCGTAAAGGGTCCTGGATCGGTCCATAGTAAAACACCTAAATTTTTGCCAATCGTTGGACACGTGGCTTACTATATTAGCTCTAACTTGCGCAGCCATTGAAATATTTCCATAAAGCAAATAAGCCAGAGATGAAAATAAACACGCTCCATCGCCAGGTATCTCTTTCACTCATTCAACTGTGACTGTTACAATTTCTCCATCCATTTTTCAAACAAACGTAAGTTTACTTAACGAAAAATACAAACTTTTTTAAGTAAGTAATCGATATGACACTTTGATATAAACGTCAGTATAATCAATGAAAAAAAAATTCGAAAAGAGGTTGACCTTAAAGGCCATCCTTGCAACTTCCCGCTAGTTTTAACCGCAAAGCTATAGTAACGTGACGTATTTTGACGTTTTTGACTTTTTTTGAAATGTTTAAAAAGCCATAACTTTTTAACGCGTTACGATTTTGATATTCAAGATGGCATTCGACGCAGTTTTTTGAGACCTAAAAATGTTACCGGGAGTGCAAAATCGGTTAGTCAAAAAATCTCCAAGTTATTGAAAAAAAACACTTTTTTTGAAATTTTTCGACAACGATATCTCACGAACGAATCAACCGAGTTTAATTTGCAAAACGGCATTCGACGTGGCTTTTTAAGCTTGAGAGCTGATTAGGTTATGAAATTGATCGATGCAATAGCCAAAAAGATATGCCCAAAAAACATTATTTTTACCAATTGTTTTTTTCGGTTATTTTGAAATTTCTCGAAATCTACCGGCTCGAATCGGTTCAAACTTACAGGGAATCTAAGTTAGAGGCAACTCTTTGGAATGCTTTTTATTTCATTCCGATCGGTCAAGCCGTTCAAAAGTTATAAGAGGTTTACATACATCCACACACACACACACACACATCCACACGTACATACAGACATACAGACACCCTCGTAAAAATAGTCAGGGGAGGTTCCTAAGATCTCAAAACGTTGAGATCCGATGAAAAATCGATTTTCGAAAAACGGGGTGAAACCAATAACTTCCCGATTTAAAAAAAAATTTAATTTTTTTTAGCGGGAAGTTAAAAATCTAAGCTAGCACCTAATTGGCATGAAACTTTGAAATAAACATAATTTTAATCAACGAAGAAAAAAAACAAATATTACTAACTAATTTGGAACAAAACTTGTACCCCACCACAACGTCTAAAGAAAACATTTTAATTTTCAAGTCCCTTATTTCAAAAACATAGGACTTTCATACAAAGTTCCAACCCCCGTTTTACCCCCTTAGGGGTAGAGTTTCGTAAAATCCTTTCTTAGCGGACGACTACACCCTATAAGGAACCTACCTGCCAAATTTCAAGTTTACATGTCTTATAGTTTCTGAGATACGGTGATGAGTGAACTTTCGCTTTTATATATATAGATTTATTTACCTAAAAGAAATATGTTTTTTAATTTTTAAAAGTTCGAAACATATCATTTTACACGATATCTATATTTGTCTTTTAGAATATGTCAAAACGAGCCAGTGTTAAACTGTGTCTTTTATATCAACAATAATTAATTTTTTAGTTAAAATGTAAATTGTATATTTTGTAACCTACTTTTTTTAAATAAATTTCTGTCTTCTTCTATCATCTATATGTACACCTAAGTCATGTGCACCGTTGATTCATAAATGTCATATTCGATTCAATTAACTTACCTAGGGATATCTATATATATAATAAAACTGTAGAAATGTATATGTTTGTGAGCGCATCACATGAAAACTACTGATCCTATTCGAATGCGGTTTTCAAAGACGTATTTGTCTTCTTTCAACTTAACATTTGGTGTATAAAACTTTCTTAACCCCCCCCCCCACCCCTTTAACAGGGTGAGGAAAGAAATTTTTATATAAAAATCAACACTCCACGCGAACGACGTCGCGAGTACATCGAAATAGAACCCAAAAATGTGGTTAGATTTTTTTTGTCTGTCTGTATGTTTGTGCGCGCATCACATGAAAACTACTGATCCGATTCGAATGCGGTTTTCACAGATGTATTTGTCATCTTTCAACTTAACATCTGGTGTATAAAAATTTCTCTCCGATTTCTTTAATGGGGTGGTGTAAGAAAATTTTATACAACAATCACACCCCACGTGAACGACTTTGCGAGTACTACTAGTTTCATATATAACTTAATATATAAAATTTTATAAACTGAGATGTATTATTCAGAATTCAGGGCACTTCTGTATTTAAGACAGGAATAAAACAATATTTGTAATTTGTTATACAAAATATTCACGTAGCTAAAGACAGAAATGATTATTTCGAAGGGAATAATTTTAAAATTAACTTCTTTCTTATTGTTATTAAAACCACTAAATTCCGTCAGACGAATAACTTTGTATTAAGAGAGAGAGACGTCTTTGCAATACATCATCCATCTCTTAACAAAATTAATCAAATCTAGACAAAGACACTCAAGTACGAAGGATCCTCCTCTTAATTGTGTTTACTCAGTGTTGTGTTACAATTTCATCTCTTATACTCAACAATTAAATATACAAAGTTATTAAGCACTAACAGATTAAATTCCATCTTCACATAAAAACAGCTTCGTGAATTGCCATTAGAGGCATTAAAATTTTATTAATAACTTTACATAGTTATCTTTATCTATTAACCTATATACCTATACGTATATTAAAACGGTAAAATCATTTTTTGTGAATTATGTATAAACTTTAGAAAATTTACTTAACATTTAAAAAATCTAAGGTTATATTGTTACTGTTAACACATTATAATATATTTGGGTTTAAACGTTCTCTTCGATTGAAAATAATTTTATTCACAATCGTTTCCAAATAGTTAGTTTTCAACCCTACAAAAGAGTTGGAAAGTAGACAGTCGTTAACCAGGGTGGAAAGTAGACAGTTGTTAACCAGGGTGGAAAGTGGTCACTTTCCACCCGTTACCCTTGGTTACGCGCCTCCATAGATAGAGATCATTATAATTGGCAAATATGAGAAACGTTTTATATCGGTACCGGTATATAGGCAACCAGTATAACGACAGAAACCAAAACAAAACTAGAATAAAATTTGTGTAAATACATATTTTTTTATTAAGGATGTTCTCGTAGGTATACAAATGTACCGAGAACATCTATTGGGGCAGAAGAGACAATTTATTAATTTGGGATTTAAAGGCCTGCAAGTTAGGACGAGTGGGGAAGACGTGGGAAGGTAAGGAGTTCCACAATCTGGAGACCCTGGGGATGAAGGAACGATCGAATCGATCCGTTCTCGATGTCCAGCATTGAACAGTTTAAGGGTGCATGGAGTTGGCAAGTCGCGTTGTTCTGGCTGGTCTGACAAGTGGAGGCATTATAGAGAGGAATTCTTCTAAGAAAAATCCGTTTATGTATCGGTAAAATAAGGAAAGATCAGACACTGCTCTTCGGTGGGCTAGGTTTGTGTTGTCTCTACACTGTGGCACATATTATTTTTTTTTAATATTTTATTAGGTACTTTAATACCCATTAAGTTTTATTTTAATAAAGATTTTTTCTTTTGGTCGCTAGTACAAACAACATTTGGTCGTATCATGAAACTGAAGTATCTTACCCCTATGTGTAAAATAATATACATACAGTACCTGTTAAATATTATGTAATTATTTCTTGAACTCAACATAGAAAAAAAATCCACAATAAAGTTTGTTAAGAATGTTTGTTGATTCAGGATAAAGTTATATTTAAATTCCGCCTGAGATACTTGTAAAGGTTAATCTTAAAAGTTAACGACTGCTTAATTGTTGAACTAATACGTTTAGACCTCAAAGTTTTCTTGTAACCTTTGGGAACCTTTCAAACTTTCTACGCTAAATTTGTTGGCGCATTATTTTGATGATAGAATCTTGTCATCTTGTCAATACAAATATGACGTTGTGTTTACGGAGTAATTAAAACTAACTAAATCATCTGCGAAACAAGGATGTCGCCAATTATTTTGTAATATGATTAATTTGGTCAAATTGTGAACAGTTAAGCATTACTATTAGCAGGACAAATTCTTATCAAAATATATAAAAAATCTTACCAATAGTTGTTATGACTATAATCGAGTAGAACAGAGATCCTGTTCTAGTCCACTGGACCTTCTTTGGATCTTCCTCACCATCCCAACCTTCTTTATTCATTTTATCTAATAAAGACTCTTCAAACTGTTTCAAAAACTTGTAGGCACCCTTTGTAAAATTGTCTGGATCCAACGCTCCTGTTTCCTGTGTATAATTCCATAACTGCCAGGTTACATTTTCTCGAATTTTGTATATGCCACTCTTTACCTATAAAAATCGTAGTTTCAGAGTATTTACCTTTAATCGTAATTCTTTTTATTTATTAATGTTTAAGAATAATTAGTATTTTAATTATAGAGTTAAATAAAATTCGAAGACTTGGCACCGAAGTCAAAGAGTGAGACACTGAGCAGTAACAGAATTTATACCTTATCGTACCATTTAGCTAATATATTTAAATAATCTCTATAGCTTCTTTGTGGCATAATAACATCTATTTACTTCTTTAGTTGGTGATCTTTTTGCCACCAAAACAAACTGATAAAAAATATAAATCAATATTTTGAAAATGACCCTTGCTTATTAATCTTGATCGATATGCATAAAGAAGTATACAGTAAAAATTTTTACCATCTTTGAAAACGACAACCGATATGGTTGTCAAAAGCTAAGAGTCATTTAAAAAAAATATTTTTCTACAAGCATGCGTAAAACAACACTTTCCCGCACGCATTTTAATTCAGAAAATATCTCTTTCCCGCACGGAGTGCGGAAAATACTTTTTCCCGCACGGCGTGCGGGAAAGATTTTTTCCCGCACGCATTTTTTTTTATTAATTAGAGATGTTGTTCGATAACTTTTTTGACAAATTATTGTATTATTATCTTTATCTTGTTGGACTACATACAAATAGTAAAAAAAATTAAGATTATTTTACATGAAAATAGGGATTTTTAAAATGTTTGTTTTTAAAAAAATCATAATTTATTAAATCACCCCTGTAAACCTTATTCAAAGCAACAACAAATTCACCTGTTTAAGTAGGGTTGCTATAGCTGCAGTCGTGTATTTATTGACACTATGAAAGATTTAGTTGTCAGAATTGCATCTTTTCAAGTATCTGAATAGTAATCCAGGTGATTTTTAAAGTTTTGATTCAAAAAAATTAAATGGATAATTGCGATGAAGACCTTCCGCACAGTATTTTGGAGGCTGCTGCTGAGGCCAACCTAGAACTCCTTCCTGCGATTTCCAAACAAAGGTATGAAAGGCAGTATGATCATTTTGTTCAGTGGGCTCGTCAAAAGGGAACCAACAATCTAAAAAAAGAGGAAGTTTTACTGGCTTATTTTTTAGAACTAAGTAAAGTTATAAGACCCAATACTCTTTGGTCCCGATTCTCAATGATAAAGGCTGTTATGAAACTAAGAGAAAATTTCGATATTGGCAACTTCTACAAATTAATTACATTTTTAAAAAAACAATCTGTAGGCTTTTCCCCAAAAAAAGCCAAGGTTTTCAATAAAGAAGATATTGCCAAATTTATGGTCGAAGCTCCAGATGATGTTTATTTATTAATTAAAGTGGCCACTATCTTCGGTTTAGCAGGAGCTTGCAGAAGAGTAGAACTCACAAATATAACCTTAGAAAACATCGAGGTTAAAGAAAACTACATCACAATAAAAATAACTGATTCGAAAAATCACACATCCAGAGCTTTTGTAATCTCGGAAGAAGTAAACAACGGTAGATATTTTAAGCTTATTAAAAAATATGCATCATTGAGACCTTTAAACACACCTCATCGTCGTTTTTTTGTACAATTTAAACAAGGCAAATGCACTAATCAATGTGTAGGAATCAACTCATTTGGAAAAATGCCTTCTGAAATTGCGGCCTACCTAAAGCTTCCGGATCCTCAGTGCTATACAGGTCATAGCTTCAGACGCTCTTCTGCGACATTTTTGGCTGATTCTGGAGAAGAAATTACAAATATTAAGAGACTGGGCGGCTGGAAATCTACCACCGTTGCGGAGGGATACGTAGAAGATTCCGAAATAAAGAAAAAGAACCTATGCAACAAAATTTTAACACTAAATGAACCACAACCAGAAGCGCAGGAAGCGTGCCAATTAAACATGACTCCAGCTATATCCTTCAGTGAAAGCAGTAGACCAACTGTGGAGCAACAACTTAATTCGGCAATTAGCCTACAAAAAGCTATAAATTGTACTTTTAATATTAATATTAATAATAAATAATTTCAAATTTTGTTACGTTGTTAGAAGTTAAAATAAAATTTAACAAATGTATAAAGTATCTTTTTTATGCTTGTAGAAAAAATATTGATCCTAACTCTTGCGGAAATTAACTTTCCCGCACTTAACTGCTTGCCCGAACTCCGCTTCGCGTCGTTCGGGCATCGGCAGTTCGCGTGCGGGAAAGTATAACTTTCCGCACTTGTTAGGATAATAACTATTTCATTTTTGTTAGGCATTTTCAGTTTTTATAAAACGACCCTTGACAAATTTGACATCTCCTTCAAGATTAATAAAATATTGATTTATTTTTTTTATCAGTTTGTTTTAGTGGCAAGAAGATACCGAACCAAAGAAGTAAATTTAGCTAATATATTACAGTTAAAATGTTCTTTCTTAACAACTTAAATTTCAATATTTTTAATAACTAAGAAACAGCTTATTTTATTTTTACATAAATTTTGTAAAAACGGTTTTTTAAACATGATGTATAACATAAACTTAAATTTATTTCTAGGGAACATCACGTAGATTAAAGTCGTTAAATAAAAATGCTTTCATGTTTTACTAACAACTTTCGATCTAAAAAAAATATTGAGAAATGTTTTTTAGCGCAAAGAAGTCACGCTTGTTAGAAGTTTCTATAGCCACTCATTTTCTAGAAAAAGACTCTTGAGAAACCTTCGATGCGCGGCAAGTTTTTTTTTTCTAAATACTAATTGACCCATTCAGATTAAGTAAAAATGCCTTTCAAATTGTTTTTATAGGTGGCAAACAATAAAACAGAATCCAAAATATGCATAAGTAGGTACTTTTAGAAAGTGCCACTTAACGATAAAATACGTATACTTTTAATGTTTTAGTTGCTGTGTCTTAATCATTATTGTGTAACCGCCCTAAATAGTTTCTTACATATACATGCTTTACTTATCGATCGATAAAAAATGGAAACAGTATTCGTTGAACAATTTTCCGTGTTTCGGTATAAGGGTTGCCTAGCTTAAAGTAGTTTAGAGGAGAAATGGAAGTTTTACGTAAACGAAACAAAATCTTTCCACATACCATTGATTCTCCAGACAGGAAGCTGTTCACCAGTAACTATCAATCAAATGAGAATACAACAAAGTAATCAAGTCACATATATATATAGGGCTTCATTTTGACAGTAAACTTAACTGGATACACCATATAACAAAGAAGAGAACACAACTTGACCTACAAACCAAAGAACTCTACTGGGTCATTGGAAGAAGATCCCACATTTCAATAAAAAACAAATTGCTAATATATAAAGCAGTGATAAAGCCAATCTGGACTTACGGCATTGAACTGTGGGGCTGTGCTAGCAAAACCAATACCGTGATTATGCAGAGCTCAATCCGAGATACTTCAAGAAATGGTTACACTCTACACACTGACTTAAAAATTCTATATGTAAACGAAGTCATTCGAGAAAACAACAGCAAACACCACAATAGAATACTCAGAAGAAGCTGGCCATCCGACCTAAGAGGAAACTGATGAAACATCGCTGGATGTTTACCTCTACACGCCACCAAGACATCGCCAAACCCTTGACACGTTTGACAGAACAAGATAAGTCCTTCTGTTGGGATCAGGAATGTCAAGAGGCGTTTGAAATATTGAAGAAACAGCTTACGTCAGCACCTGTTCTTGCTTATCCACTTCCTGATGGTAAGCTTATTCTGGACACCGACACGCCAGCAATGTGGGAATTGGAGCCGTTATAGTACAACCAACAAATTGACTTATAGATGATTATATCTGATTGTTAATAAAGGGATAAAATAAAAAAAATCTAACTTTAAATTAAAGAAGAACTAAATATGTATATCCCAAATAATTAATTTTGAAGAACTTTAATAACGTGTTATGCACAACTCACAATTAACGTGAAAATATAAAGAAAGATTTGCGGACGAAATTTTTGTGGTTTTATTAAAACTACGATGCATGTAATGTTACCTGAAATTTTCACGAAAACGCAGTGGTGAGCGTAAAATAGAATTTTACTTTTTATGAAATATTTTAAACAATCGAACGAAATCGTTTAGCTGTTAAATTCGTCTAGCCACGTATGCAAACAAGAATCAATATGTGTATTTTTAGCACTGGTACATCAGAAAATTTAAATCTTTTCGAAATTGTTTGAGTAGGTAGTATAATACCCATTTCCTGATACAATGGTATAGCAGTTGTTAAATGATGACTAACCGAAGTAGGTAGACTAACGGTACTTTCAGAATAAAGAAATGTCGATGGGTATTTACTCAATGTCTATAGTGACCATTTTTAAGTTTCTGCAATCTTTTTGATTGAAATACGTTTGAACCAACTTTGCTGTTTCATTTATACCTACTTAATTTCCATAAACTAAAAGTGAATGCATACAATTCTGTAGGAGTTGAAATTGTTACTTTTAGCTTATAAATACACAAGTAGGAACCTGATGGTCTCTGTTTCTATATGCATTTGAATTTAATTAATAGTTTCAATGTACCTCCATTAGTTCATATAAAAAGAATAGGCAATAGTAAAGGATTAATTGAGATATCTGTCATGGGGTTTTTGAAAATTTTTGAAATTTTTTTGAAAGTATACAAACAAGAAGCCATCAATTCGCTTTTTGGTCGTTAAATTCAACTCATGTCACATTTCACATGTCACCTTCTCCCTAAGCACATATACCATGACGATAATGAGAAAGAGATTTTATCTTTATCTACTCTAACTCATATTATGTATCAATTTTTAGTACCTATCCCGAGAAAAGCCATTGATCTTATTACCACAATATTCAATAGAATACTGCAGACTAATCACTTCCCAATACAATGGAAATACGCTTAAAAGCAAAGCCAGGAAAACCTCCAAATGAAACCAACTCATATAGGCCAATAATTCTACTGCCACTGCTATCTAAAGTTTTTGAAAGGATCTTCCTTAATAAAATCAGCGAAATTATACCTAAAGATAAACTGATACCTACACATCAATTTGGCTTTAGAGAAGAACATTCGACAATCCAACAATGCCACAGAATTGTAAATTATATCAAAGAAACCTTAGAACAAAAAAGCTACTGTGCCTCTTTATTCTTAGACATTGAACAAGACTTCGATAAAGTATGGCAACAAGGATTGCTTTATAAGATAAAACAGTTATTACCCACCACATTTTCCTACTACTCAAATCCTATCTAAGCAACCGATACATGCAAGTTAAAGTCCAAACCAGTCTATCTAACTACCAACCCATAAAATCAGGTGTCCCCCAAGGAAGTGTCCTTGGTCCTTTCCTTTACCTACTATATACTGCTGATGTTCCAACCACCGACAATACATTAATCGCCACCTTCGCTGATGATACAGCAATCATGACATCAGATCGAGATCCCATAAGAGCGTCAGAAAAGCTACAATCTCATCTCAACTTTTTACAACAATGGCTGCAACAGTGGAGAATAAAAGTTAACAGTGACAAATCTATACCCAAATTACGTTCACTACAAAACGCAGCGTATGCCCACAAGTTTACAACAACCTAATACCAGTTAAAACTGAAGTTAAATACCTCGGATTATATTTAGATCAAAAACTAATTTGGAAACCTCATATAAAAGCTAAAAAAGAACACTTGAAGCTAAAAATACAAAAATTGATCTGGTTAATTGGACGTCATTCACAGTTATTAATTGAAAACAAGGTACTTCTGTACAAAACCATTCTGAAACCAATATAGACATATGGTATGGAGCTATGGGGCTGCAGCAAACCATCGAACACTAAAATATTACAAACGTTCCAATTAAAAATACTTTGAACAATAGCTAATGCCCCATGATTTGTAAGTAACCACATAATTCATAATGATCTCAGAAGTCCAACCATCAATGAAGTAATCCAAACCTCAGCAAACAAAAACAAAACTAGGAATGAACATCATACAAATCCATTGATATTCAACCTTTACACGGAACCTATGAGACATAGAAGACTAAAACGTTGCTGGCCAGAAGACCTCTTAGAAGAATAGAAAAACTCCGGACACCCATCGATGGATGGTGCCCGCCTCATGCCACCTAACGATAAACCATACTATTTACTTATTACTTTATTATTTTAAGTAGATTGTAAATTTGCAATATTTAAAAAAAAAGAATTTTAGTTCGTGAAAACGGTCCTTATAAACAGCAGTGCGTGAAGAATTGAAAGTGTACGTAAAGTAACAATGTAATTTAAATGGGATTTACTTTTTCGCACTGTTTTTTACACACCTTCATATAATCAAATATCGTTAGCATTCGCGTTGCCATAGTGTTGCTATGAGAGCATTAGTTTTGTTAGTATCTTGTAAATGAATTGAAAATAAATTGCTTTCTTGTAATTATTTTTTATTTGATTATCGTAGATAAAATATTGTATGAAACTGTGCGTAAAGTGCTTATTGCGCACTTACGCGATATATAGCACTCGCTTCGCTCGTGCTCTAAACATCGCGTGCGTGCGCAAAAAGCATATTTCACGAACTGTTTCATAAATAACTATTGTCAAATCGACAATTGAAACATCAAAGAGACAGTAAGATTTACCACGACGAACATCCGAGTGACCGACCAAATAAGGTGACAAAACTAGAAGTCGTGACTAAAATGCACAAAATGTTATTGAACGATCGTTGACTTAAAGTGGGCAGATCAGGAATATAAAAAAATCTTCACATTGCATATTGTTTGAAAAAGATAAATGGCTCAAATTAGTTTGTGTTAAATGGTAATTTGCTTTCTTTACTCCTTTCTCCCTTTAAAACTCCCAATTTTGATTTTATAAAATTATACTCCTTAAATCTTGAATTTTAATGTTACTGTTACTTACAGCTTTATCCTGCCTAATTTGGTTATTTTGTTTGAATTAGCTGCTAGTGCATTTGTTATATAATTGTTTGGTATTCGACATGGATAACCTCCTTCAATAAATCACTTACTCGTCTTTCATTTTCAACTTCCAAAGCTTCAAATGTAAAAGCACCAAGAACGCAATATGACACCACCAGACACACAAGAGTGGCATGAGAAAATAAGCACGTTATAGTCTTCCACGAATAATGTAGGAAACTTGTACAACACCTAGTAGTTTCATAGTCTGCTATTTCCGGGTCGGATTTATAACGCGACATTTTAACAATTTTATCTTCATACAAGTGCCATTTTCACCTTTCTGAAACCGTTTGTGCTAAATTACTCGACAATCTGCTCGGTATTGAAGTTACTAAACTCAATGTAATAAAAACGTTAAGAGCACACGTATTTCAAATGTAATACAATTTCGTCCAAAAAATATTACATAAAAATTTGAGTATCTATCGATAAGCAATTCAGCATGTATTTTGCCAGCAACAAAAAGGTCTATGAAATACCAGTAATCCAATAAACCATCAGATTTAGTGCTGGAGGGTACACATCTTTGAACCATCTTCGTTTCATAAAAAAATCAACCACAAAATTTTTTTTTATATATAGCGGAGTGGAGTCGAGAAGTTTCCTAGAAAATTTATTGTACACTTCGAAATTTTTATTAAGATGCTGAAGAAGGGGTCTAATACTAAATCGAATTCCATTTACATCATTAAAAAGGCAGAGATTACAAGGGATTTTTGATTTCACTTTGCTATAAATATATTTTAGTAGAATTTGGAAGATCATAACTCATCACAATAACTTTTACAACAACAGTTATCAAAAAATTTGTGTAGACAAAGCCAATAAACGATATGTATAAGATAGAACTATTGCTCCTATCGAGATAGCACGTGCTCAGTTGCAAAGAACAGTGTGATTTAGATTTTTAGTTTGATAGAAATCGGAAACCACACAAATACTCACAATCAATAAATAGTAGAGGGAACTTTTTTTGAAAATTATCCTAATTAATCAGAAAAATGTGACGGCAATTTTTCCGAACTATTAGATCTCATCATAGTAATAGAAACTACTGCCAGAGATTAAAGTTTTGATTTAACAGAAACCCCTTATATAGTCGACAGTAGGCAATAGGGATTTTTTATGTGATTACATGAGATATAGTAGGATCTGGAATTGACTTAAGTACTGAAAGAATGCAGTATAGAAACCCAATAAGAAATGGCATTAAAAAGAATTTATAAAATGTCATATCCACGCAAACTCCGAACTTTGATCTTTATTTATAGCCGACTGAACCTTGAACCATTCCGCCAAAGATGCCTAGCAATTAGTCGGCGATTTCGTCCTCTGTGACATAGTGCAAAGAGGACTGAACAAAGCAAAACAATAATGCGATTCAGTGGGACTCAATATCAACCCCACTAAGAACACGTTAATAGCCTTTACAAGGAATAAGAAACCTTACCTTAAAACCGTCAAAATAGGTGGAAATATCGTTAAGTGGAAGACAGAAGGGCTAACCCTAGATAATAAGTTACTCTAGAACAAACACGAAAACGAAATAATGCACAAAGTAACAAAACATTGCTCGGAAAAATTGGGGCTGTAACCCAAAAACATTGCAATGGATGTACACTGCAATAGTGAGACGTATCATTACATATGGGGCAGTAGCTTGGGCCACAAAAGCTAATCTGATCACTATAAGAACAAACCTTTCAAAGATTAAGAGACTAGCCTGTGCATGTATCACTGGAGCAATGAAAACATGCCCCACTGCTACAATGAAAGTAATCCTAAATGTCTCACCACTGCATTTCCAAGTGGAAAATACTAGGAAGAAAACAATATATAGAATGATCAAAGAAGGAATAATCAAGAAAAGACCTCGATTACTCCAACTTGATCAAACTTGGGAAATGTCCCAAGATGACATGCCAAAGAAATTTAACTTTGTAAGGAAATTTACTACTAAACTGGGAAGTAAATCTGAATGGGACGAGAATATCATATTGGGGCTAAGCCAAAACGCCATAAAATGGTATACGGACGGCTCCAAGACAGATAAAGTAACAGAAGCAGGGGTTTTTGGACCTAGAATCAAATACTCAGAAAGCTTAGGTGCATCTTTTAAGCGGAAATTCGTGCCATCGAAAGATGTATGGAATTTAACATTGAAAGGAACTAACGTAGACAGAAGATAGTGATCATGTCAGATAGTCAAGCAGCCAAATTAAGCGAACTAGGACAGAATAACACTGTGACCCGTCTATGGGTTCCAGGACACATAGGAATAGAAGGAAACGAAACAGCAGACAAACTGGCAAAAGAAGGGCTGAAACCCCATACCTGGGACCAGAACCATCCTGTGAATTCAGTAGTAGTACAATCTTAGAAAAACTAAGGAAAAAAATGGATGGCATAAAATCCAAGTACTGGAATGATCTAGAAGGAGTGAGATAATCGAAGGCACTCCTGGTAAACTATAACCAAAAGAGATCTCACAGCTGTCTTAACCTAAGTAAGAAAAACCTCCGAATTATAAAAGGAATACTAACCGGACACTGCCAATTAAGAGGACACATGAAAAAACTAGGATTGGTAGATTAAGCAAACTGCAGATTCTGTGAGGTAGAGGATGAAACCATAATACAGATACTCTCAGAATGCATCGCATTAAGTAATTCTAGTGTCCAATACCTAGGGTCATACGAAATAGAAAAGGAAGAACTACCTAACTTAAAACCCGATGATATCCTAAACTTTCTAAGGAAGATAGGATTAGAAGAGCTTCTATAAGTCTGAGAAATCATTAGAAGTATAGCAAGAAAAGGGAGATCTTATAGGTCGCAGGTGTATCTGTTACCCCTAACTGCTTATACATACATAGTTGGCGTTATTGATTATATCTTAATTTAACTCAGGTCGTTTAGGATACCTACTCTATTCCTGCTTAAACACATATACACCGGGAAAGAGATTATTTGCTAAATCAATTTCTGAGTCTGTTTCTTTGTGCCCCGCATATAGTTTTATTCATTTAGTGGACTTTTTGATAGCATTTAAATTCATTGATTATTTCAACCACAGGTAGTCGAATGGTTTGAGACGCTATCGGCTTTAGACAGGGATTTGTGGTTCGAGTCCTACCGGATGTAAAATTTTTGTTAATTTCTCCTTAATGGCATTTCTGGTGTGTCCTATTTTTATATTTCACAAATCTTATAAATAATTTACTTAAAATTTATGGTTCTGGTCCCCTCACCTAAAAATATATAATATGGCACAAAAAACTGACTTGGAATTTGATGTTTTAATTATAATTTTGACAAATAAATCTCTCTCAAGGGTTAAGGTATGGAGGGTAGGGTTAAGGTAACGTCATATATTAAGGCACTATAGTGTCTTACATATATGTTATGGAGTGTTTTAGAACAAATTGAGTTCTAGACGCCATAAGTTGAATTAAAATGTGATCAAAAACGCCGACTAATCGCAAAATTCGAGTCCTACCGTATGTGACAGTTTTCCGAATTCTCGGTCATTTCTTGATTGTCTAATTTTCAAATTGCAACAATCCAAAGAAAGATGTATTAAATAATTAATTTACTTTACTGAACAAACTTTCAAAACAGATTTCCATTAAGTGGTGGAACAACTTTGTTTGAATATAAAAATAACAATTTCTTAAAGAAATTCTAATGTAATTGTTTTTATAAATTTAGATATATCTACATAGAGAATTGACCCTAAATATAGCAAGAAAATAAAGAAAACAAGAATGTTTAATATTTTGGTGTTGACTTGGAATGTGTTAAATTCTAAACAGAAAATACCTACAGATTGTCTTAGCACATCAGCACTAAAAATCATACAAATGTTTCATATCAATTCTTCGTTACACTATATATTTCAATCTCACAGTTTGTTTATTTTTTGCACTATACACTAAAAAAGTATGAGAAAAGTCAATTTTCATTGAAATGTGTGATTTAACTGATCTAATTTTAGAGAACACCTACATTTCAACGAATCTAAGGAAATACGAAAATAACTTTACAAGTGGTTTATTTTAAAATTGAAACGATTTTTATACGAGGGATTGTCATTGTGCTGGTTGCCCACTTCTTGCTCTTGATTCAACATTACTATTATCGCCATATATAAACTACGTCCACTTCTTTATAAAGCGAATTCCATACTAGCTAAAAAGTTAACGTCTTTTGCTTTTGCACGAAAGTCATACGTCTTTTATCATTAATATCTTTACAGTAATTAAAAGTAAAGTGGAGTGGGGTAAGTCCGTTCCCATTTTCGTTAAATTCGACTTTGCCATTTATTTTTTCAATTACCACTTTAAATATTTAATATTACGTGCGCATCATCAAAAAGTACAACTAACACTGTATAGTTCGCACTGTCAGAAACACAAATTAATATGGGAAATTATAACTTTTATAAAAAATCAAAAAAATGTATTAGCTACTCCGGACTTGCCCCATGTATGGGGCAAGTTCGTAACCAGCTGTTTAAAACTTATTAAAATCTATGCTCACACGTTATGAGGCAGAATTGGAATATTTTGTTTTCCATTTATAAAATGTTTTTTACCAAATTAAAATCGGTTGTTTATTTTTAAAGTTATGGATTTTTACAAAAAGGGCTGCTTGGGTAAGTTGAAAAGTCAAGAAAATAGGTCTTTGGTTGGTTTTTCTGACATAATTTCAAACCATTTTGGATCTAAAAATAGTTAAAAATATATAATTTGGCAAAGAAACCAAAAAAAAAGTAAAATATTTCTTGAAATTTCTGCATAAGGCAAATAACGGCGTTACCCCATCACATACTCCGAACTTACCCCGTGCACTAACATTTAAGGGGCAAAACCGGAGTAGTGATTTTCTTAAAACATTTCAAACAATTGAAAGATTTCTTTCATTTAACGTAAATTGTAAGACATTTTCTTAATACTGACCAAAAATAATCGCTCTTGACACAAAATTTGTTGCAATATCACGGTTTTTCCTTCGCAAACTCTAACTTTCAGGTGTAGTGCAACATGTATGAAAACTTATAAATGTCATAAAAACTCTTAACTTACTTATTAATTAGCGACATCTACTTCTGTGACTGCGCAACAATTATATAGTTGATTCAAATAGAAGTGTCATCAAGTGGGCTGGGTACGTGTGAGATCATCTTTAACTTTATTACTAGATTCAATGGAAACAGAACTTTAGTTAGGGAATTATATGTCATCGCGATGTGTCTGATCACAAGCTGGCTAATATTGCAATTCAAATTTCACTAAACGTGGGTACTGCCACTACAAATTTGAATTTTCCAGAGACTACTTGATGACACTTCTATTTGAATCAACTATAAATATACAAGTTAATACTTCGTAGGATGTATAATCTAGTGCATATTAGAATAGAATAAATGCGTTTACGATCTTGCCCCGTTTACGGTCTTACCCCACTCCACCTTATAGCAATGTTCCAACCAATTATTTTCAGATTTCTATTATTTCATTATTTTGTTTTGTAAAATTTTTCGAAAAACGTACCAGAATTAAAGTAAATTTATTTACATTACGATCAGAAAAACGATACGCTTTTTCATCAAAATGATCTCTAATTACCTGAATATCTTTGGATGTTACAGGAATATTTGAAATATGACCCCATTTTTTTCGTAGCAATAAATTTTTAACGGAAATATATGAAACATTTTATTCTGAAATTTTGTTCGGAAATTGGCCAGAAATATTTAATTGAACAATGTAGCACAGCATATATGTGTATAAAATAACTTGGTTCTAATGACATCTTTGAAAGTGTAGACTATTCTTTTACACATTTTATCAATTTGAAACTATTTTAAAATGATATTAAATTAAAATGAAAATTTAATGCCTTTTTCTTGCTTTTCTTATCTATATCTCTTCTTTTCATGTTCTTATTTATTCCTGGATTCTTTTGTTTGTAGTATCGCTTTCTTTATATTTTTGTTATCTTATTCTTTTTTGTAGGGAGTTGAAGTTAATTCCATTGTTGACTTGGTATACATTCCGAGTAATAATGCTAATGCGTTATACACACTGGTGTAAACGCTACGCGGCTCGTGCGTAATTTAACCGTTTATGTTTAAACTGTAAACCGCAACTTACCACCCTTGTTTTATAATATACTAGCAGCCCGCCCCGGCTTTGCATGGGGATTAAAGAAAAATAACAAAAGCCATTAAATTTATTGGGTCAACGCTTCCCTGTAAACAATATTACATGTTGTATTATTTTCTGGCAGCAAAATAAATTGATTTTCAGGTGCTCCGACCCGCCTTAGGCGGTTGGCCATGATGAAAACCGATCCCTACTAATTGGAAGGTTTGACCGTGAGACTTATTATTAGTAAAAGCGAAAGATGTTTTGATAGGAAATTGAAGCGGTTTAAATGGATTTGGTAGATCAGTTGGGATCATCGGTATCCTCAGTGTATGAGCTAGTTGACCAGCTGGTGGTTCAGTTATAATGATTGCTAAAACTTAATTGTCCTTTAATTCCTTTATAAGTAGCATCGTCCCATTGCACATGCTAAATTTGTGATATCTGTCGTGATTATGAAATAAGTTATTTTGATAAGGATTAACACCAAGATAAAAACTTTTAAAAATTTAAAAAATAGTTAACTATAACAGTTAGACATATGCTGTAGCGGCATTTTGAATTCTTCAAAATCGTAGTACATTATTTTATTCTATAATCAATAGTATTCCCAGCGCACGCGATGTAAGGATTTTAAGGTCATTTTTGGTTACATTAATGGCATTTTAGTAAGGATCCCTATTTTTTTAATGAAACATGGCCTATGTCACTCGGGAATAGTGTAGCTTGGCAACGGTGAAAGAATTTTTTTGAAATCGGACCAGTAGTTTCGGAGCCTATTCATTCACAAACAAACAAACAAACAAAAAATCAAACCTTTTCACTTTATAATATTAAGTAGTATAGATTATTACTTACTCACGACAATGGTATGAGATAAAGCAAATTTGTTTTTTATATCCTAAAAACGAAATAATACACATTTTCAGTTTCAGTAAATGTAGATATTGCTTTAAATCATTCATATAGTATAGAGGACGTGGCAACAGTATATTTATAATTCACAATTATATGTAACAAAAGGATGAAATTTATCATCTATCAATACCTGCTTAAACTGGGAACTTAGTATATATCCAATTATATTCACTTTCAAAAGACTTTTAACTGCCAAAAATATATCAAATCGCTTATTACGAACGTGAACAAAATAAAAAGGCCTGGTTTTGATTTATGTCATCATCAGATCATGATAAATCACCACAATAACAACAACTATGGGAAATAAAGGTATGCGGTCAATTAACGTTTCATTTCGTAAGGGTTGAATAAAATGTAAAGGGAATGAACACGACCTCTGAAAGTGGTTCTAAGAAATAACACAAAAGCGAAAGTGGAGAGAAATAATTTATAAGTTAAAATTTACTGTAATGTTAATAACAGCAGAAGGATAAGTTCTCTATGCTTATATTACTGTATTAGGAAAACCTAGAAGTACTTATAGTAAGTCGTATAAAATATTCTCATAGCACACGAAGTACATGTGAGAAAACTACGTTATATGTATTTATACAAAGATCTAAGTCGAGAACCAATAAGATTACAAACTTCTGAAGATTCGTGTACTAAGCAATACTACATATTCTGAATAACAATAATACATACACTGACAACAATATTTGTTAGAAATTAGATTTTATGTCACGCCTGGTGGGTAGAAGATGCACTCCAGTGATTGAGGATAAGGGGTAACTTTACTAGAGGCAATTCCCACCCAGGTCGTGATTTTCTAACCTCCTGGTAGGTATCCTGCTAATACAACTAATATATTATTACATAAGCAATAACAATGATTAATAAACAATTTGAATAAGGAATGACTAAATACAATAACTTTGATTAGTCTTGCCAATAAAACTGTATGGTCGCATATCGCACTTACTAATGAGTCGCAACGGCCCAGACCCAAAGGGTCCCAAAAGAGTGACCCATACCGACAACCTTAGACTCCAAACTCTTCAATGACTCTCTTTTATAGCCAATTTATATTCTACGTGAGAATAAAAATTTAACTATTTAAGCCATAAAATCTAACGTACTGACTTTGACCTGGATGGTTAATGATTACAATACAACATAATACAATAAAATATAAAACTACTAAATTACTACGTAGAGTAAAACTACCCTATCATCGTATGTGGCAATAAGTACGCATATTTTCAGAAATCGGAATAGTATATTCTGTAACAAGGTTAGAATGAAAATTCGATACGAGTAATGGAATTTTCATTCTAACCGTGTAACAGACTGTATTTTCTCCACGACCATGTAATAATTCTGTTTATTTAAATTGTAATTTTTGTAATTAGAACGTCGCACTGACAAACTGAGTGACAGTTTTGAAATTCGCATGGCAATCTATGTTTTTTGTTGAGCAATTACAGAATGTTATTCCGTCACTAGTTATAGAATGGAAATACATGCAAAACACAAAAGAAGCAAGTGTTTCAGAATGAATATTCTATCTCAAGAGTGAGAATGAACACTTTCTATTATTAAAAATGAAGTTGGAATTATTACATTCATTAATGATCGTGGAGAAAAAACATACACTTACGGGCACGAATAACGATGCTATTAAATCGATCCAGCTAGGTTTCATTTTTAGAAATCGTCGTTTTTCCGTGTTTTAAGACAATGGAAAAACTACTGCAATAAATTGAAAAATATCAGTATTTCTAACATATTGTAACGAGCGAGACTTCCCTAGTACGCTCCTGTCGCCCTGATAGCGCTAGGTAAACAACTGATTCCCGGAAGTCTAGTGACCGAGCGTCCGATCGAGAATATTCCTTAACTTCTACGCGCGACGAGAAATTGTTACCGAAGGATGTTCTGGAAGCGATGAGCAGGTATATAAGCGAAGAGCCACGACCCACGGGGAAGTAAAAAGTTAACAGCGACAGTCTAAATATTCGAGCGATCTACGAAGTGGAAATAAATAGTGAATATAAATCGAAGTTAATTGTTGTACATAAATTAGTGTGTTATAGTTAGTTTAGTTATTTAGTTATAATTCGTTTAGTTTGTAGTGTGTAAATAAATTAGACATTTTCGTTCAGCAGTGATTTTATTTTGAACCCCTAGAACGTAACAATTGGTGTCAGGTGTGGGGTAAATTGAACTGCTGTGTTAATTTAAAATTGTGGACTTCATTATTGAATATTTTGTATGCCAGTAACGAGATCACAGACGAAGAAAATGGATCAGGCGACAATGGAATTTTTCAAGCAAGCCCTTGAAAAAATGAGCTTGAATATGGAGGAAAATATTAGGAAAATGGAAAATAAAATGGACGAAAACACAAATAAAATGGAAGAAAATACTAGAAAGATAATGAATGAGAACACCCAGAAAATGGAGAATAAAATGGAAGAAAACACCCAGAAAATGGAGAATAAAATGAAAGAAAACACTAAGAAAATGGAAGATAATTTGGGAGATAAATTGACATTCATTGAAGATGAGTTGAAGAATAATTACTCCAAACTGGAAAATGAGATTGGAAGCGTAAAAGACGAAATTGGAAGCGTAAAAGACGAAATGGGAAACGTAGAAGACGAGATGGGGAACGTGAACGATAAAATTGGAAAATTTGAAGACAGGGTTGGAAACATTGAAGGCAGATTGGTTAATATGGAGGAAGAAATGCAGGTAAAATTGGAAGAACAGGTGAAAACCATGGAAGAGCGATTGAGTAAGAACTTCAGCAAATATTGTTCGGTTAAGCTGGGAGAACGGGGTGAGCCAGGCCGAACAAAGATCAAACCTCCAACTTTTGATGGCAAAACACCCTGGAGCACATACCAGAAAGAAACAATTTGAAGCAGCAGCCAACGCCAACTGTTGGGACGATGAAGAGAAAGCAACTGCTTTAATTGTTGCATTAAGAGGGGACGCACTGAATATCCTTCAAACCATTCCTGTAAGTCAACAAGGTGATTATAAGACTCTGACAAGTAGACTGCAAATGAGATATGGTTATGCACATCTCCAACAAGTGTATCACGCACAAATCAAGAGTCGCCATCAGAAGAGTGCAGAAACCTTGCAGGAATTCGAAGCAGACACAGCAAGGTTGGTAAGGCTGGCCTATCCTTCAGCACCGGACAGCTTCCTAGAACAACTTGCTGTCCAGACCTTCGTCGATGGGTTGAGAGACACGGAGACTCAGCAGACGTTGCGGTTGGCCCGACCCAAAACTCTAGATGACGCCCTGGCCCATGCCCTAGAATTTGAAGCTGCTAAACAAGCTTCTCACAGAGGACAGAGCAAAGTGAGACAGCTTGATGATTCACCAGTCTGCGACGATAGAATTGAGGAAGTAATTCGCCGAGTTCTCCAGGAGAAACGTAATGGTGGACCAAGATGCTGGAACTGCGGCGAAAGAGGACACATTCGGCGTAACTGTAGGAAGCCGGTTAAACCACAACGCCAAGAACAGGAAAACTAAAGCGGGTTGGCAAGAAGGGGCATAAACCGACCCGCCACGACAATGCCCCTGAGGTTATAATTCAGGCTATCTCTTCAAGTATTTATGTCGACGGTAAAATTAATGAGAGGTCCGTAAAAATGTTAGTCGACAATGGCGCAACCCGAACTATAGTTAAGCCGAGTGTAGTTGAAGGAAATGGAAAAACTTTACCAGCGATGGTTCGTTTACGGACTGCAACTAGTGAAGACGTGCCAACACATGGAAAGAAGAGGATCGTCATCAACATTGGGGACAGGTTTTTCGAACATGAGGTGCTGGTGGCAGATATCATGGAGGAAGTCATCTTGGGAATGGATGTCATTAAGGGTTATGGCTTCCAGATGGATATGAGAAACGATGTTCTGAGGATCGGAAGTCTGGAAATTCCATTCCTGGGATGTGAAGATATCACGACTCGAGTCTTACTCAGCGAAGATGTTCACCTACGTGGACAGGCGGAAACCATAGTGAAGGGGTATTTAGATAGAGACCTTCGAAAAAGCTGTATAAGACTCATCGAACCAGCCAGTGAGAGTAACCTCGGGAAAGGACTGCTAGTCGGAAAAACTTTGGTGAGAGGCGGAAACGAAGTTCCTGTGAGAATGTTGAACACCAACATGTACCCTGTGATCTTGAAGAAAGGTACGATCCTGGGAGAAAGCTGTTCCGTGCTTTGTGTGACAGGAAGCGTTCAGGATGTGAAGAACCCGCTACCAAGAAGCGAGAAGAGTTCGAAGAAATTACTTGAGACATTGGCTTCTTCCTGCACAGAACTTGCACCAGAACATATTAGCAAGGTGAAGAAACTGATTCATGAATACAGTGACGTTTTTGCTATGGACAACACTCAGATCCCATTCGCCAACAACCGCGAAGGCTTCCCATAGCAAAGAGAGAAGAAGCAGAAAATATAATCAAGGACATGCACGAACAAGGAATAATAGAGCAATCTGATAGTCCTTGGTCATCACCTGTGGTTTTGGTGAAGAAGAAAGATGGCAGCACCAGATTTTGTGTCGATTATCGTCGTCTGAACGAAGTCACCAAGTAGGATTGCTACCCCATTCCAAGGATTGACGACACTTTGGACACGCTTTCTGGCTTGAAATGGTTCTCCACGCTGGATTTGAAGAGTGGATATTGGCAGGTGGAATTGGATCCCAAAGACAAAGAGAAAACAGCTTTTACTATTGGGACAGGATTGTGGCAGTTCACAGTAATGCCATTTGGTCTTTGTAACGCACCTGCAACTTTCGAGCGATTAATGGAAACCATTCTTCGAGGATTGTCATGGAAGACGTGCCTAGTTTATTTGGACGATGTCATAGTATTTGGCCGGACATTCGACGAACACCTGGAGAATCTAAGAGACGTCCTTGAGAGGCTACGCACTGCAAATTTAAAACTCAGTCCAAAGAAATGCCACCTCTTCAGGAAAGAAGTGAAATATCTAGGACATGTAGTATCTGCAGATGGCATCAGTGCTGACCCAGATAAAGTCAAGGTTGTACGAGAATGGCCAGTACCACGGGACAAGCACCAAGTAAGAAGTTTTCTTGGCTTGTGTACGTACTACAGAAAGTTCGTCTTTGGATTTGCTGACATCGCGAAGCCTCTAACACGACTGACGGAAGATGGAAGGGACTTCAAATGGGATACCGAATGCGAGGATGCTTTCAATCGACTAAAGCAAGCACTAACAACAGCTCCTATATTAAGTTATCCTCAGACCAGTGGAAGGTTTATATTGGACACGGACGCAAGCAACACGGCCATAGGAGGCATATTATCCCAAATTCAGAATGGCCAAGAGTAAGTTATAGGATATTTCAGCAAGGTCCTGTCGAAGCCTGAGCGTAACTATTGTGTTACTAGGAGAGAACTTCTCGCCGCAGTCAAGTCCATGGAACATTTTTATAAATACTTGTACGGTCGCGAATTCCTTCTAAGAACAGATCATGCTGCTCTGAAGTGGCTTCTACAATTCAAGAACCCAGAAGGTCAGGTTGCGAGATAGATAGAAAGGCTGCAGGAATATCATTTTTCTGTGGAACACCGGGCCGGAAAGTCACATGGCAACGCTGACGCATTATCTAGGAGACCTTGTCCTTCCGACTGCAAACACTGCTGCAAAGCAGAAGAGAAGGAATTCTGTTTAAGAACCACCGTCGTGGATCTAGATTGGATGCCAGAATCCCTGAAGCGAGACCAAGAAGGTGACACCGAACTCAAGATTAGACCAAGAAAAACAATTTTTTGCTATTTTATTTATAAAAATATTTGTCTTTTTAAATAAAGTGTTTAATAAAAATGCATAATAGATCTTTGAAAAAAAGCTTATAAACAATCTATTTTCACGTACCCACGACACGTTTCAAGATCACCTTGAAGAAAATCGGCATCAAACACAAACGTAACATGTTTCTTAAACTTTTTGCAGTTAATAATCATTGTAAGCCAGCTTAGGTTTCCGCTCGTTCAACATGTGCTGCTAAAGTAAGATGCTTGCTAAAATTGACTTACGTTATACAAGCAGAAAGGTCTTATGATCTATATGTTTAAGAGCAAAGGCGGATTATCCTGGTACTGTATCATGTACTAAACACAAACAAAACAACAACTTCATAGTTCATAGTTATAGCTATAAACTTATAGCTAATAATGTTTTTTTATAATTCACGTTCACAAAGTTTCTATTTCGACACTAAAAACAGTATCGAAATAGATTCATTGTAACACTGTTTTTGGTAACTTTTTGTTTTACACAATTGGTTGCACTGCACTGATTTTCAACGAAAGAGTTCAGGTAGTAAATCAAAAAGTATGTTGTAGTAAATTATTAACTACATTATCAGCGTTATTGCTAAATTCGGAATATTTTATACAAATTTGACAAACATTCTAGTTTAAAATCATTAAAACTGACAAGTGTCAAAACTGTCAAGATTGCCAACATAAATAAATATTTCGAAAAACTCTCATTTTATTTTTTTTTATACTTTTAAAAGTTCATTATAAAAAATAGTATGTAACACTCGAGTTACAATGACGGTTTGTAGTACTCGTTCTTTGCGAAACTCACCGCTTCGCGGTTCGTTTCACAAACTGAACTCGTACTACGAAACCTCTGTCATTGTAACACTTGTATTACAATATACTATTGTATTCTTTTTTGTTTAATTTAACACATTGAATTACGTTTTAAAGTGGCTCTGCGATTATTTAGTCTAAAAAATTATAGCTTTAAATACTAAAAACTAAATAAAATCTGTTATTATTGTCTTGCTTTAAGACAGCAAAATGTGAGCAATATGTTACTCAAGAGTAGAAGATATCCAATATCAGGGAGTATTGTATTTTTAGATCTTTTTTGGCAACTGGAGAACTAGTGCCGATAATAACAATCTGCGCAATCGTCATGCTTCAGCTGTTGAAATCAGAAATCGACTTCAATAGCTCCAACAAACCAAACGAACAATTAAAGGAGGACTTGCAGAATCCAATCTTGCTAATATTGCTCGACTTCAGTTTGTCAGAAGTCAAACTGAATTGAAATTGAATAAAGGCACAGTTTGTTTACCGATAAGATGTAGCTTGTGGTTTCCAGATGGCCGTAAGAATCTATAGTAAAAAAAACGTTTTCCATTTTACCAATTAACGCTTTCTCGTTCTCGTTTATTAAATTGTTACAAAATTAAGGTTTAATTGTTAAAAAATATACTTAAAAAATGTTTTGTTTAATTATATAGTGAAACATCACAAAGTATTAAAATTAAAATTTTGTTTAAATGAATTGAACTGCTCCGTTTACTGTGAGGTGGGTATTGAAAAATTCGGAATTTGCTAGAAATTTATAATTATTCTGGAACTATGTCTAAATTGTAAAAGTTAAAGATTATAAAGAATAGAAGCACCGTAAATAGACAAGAATAGTAGGATCACTTTGCGTGCTGCCTTTAAAGTTCTTTGTAACACATTTCGCTCCGGTTTTCCTACTTTTTTTGTGAAGTGCCAGCTTTATCGATTTTTTGGCAGATCTACCAATTTAGGAAGCTACCGATATACCGTTTATGCTACCTCATCTACCGATTTTTAAATTTTTATTAACTTTTTTCATTAGGTACTAATATTTGTTTTTATAATGTACGAGCTGTACCCGGCGCCAACAACTAAAATAAATTTAAGAAAAATAAAAGAGAAGAAGAGATGGAGAAGGAAAAAAAGTTTATAGTTTTGTTTTACTTATCGCACCAAAAATATATTTTTCAAATTTATATTTATACGAATTCGTATAGATATCTATTGATCAGTATTGAATTTTATACATGGAAGCGCCATCTGGTGGTAACTTACATTAATACGAATATCATATTCATCTTACCCATTAAAAATAGATGATTATACTGATTTTCATGACAATCGGTTGAACGGGGCAGAAGTTGCTACTCTGCAACGCCACCTGGTGGCGAGTGGCATCAATGAGCATATTATACAAATCTTTTCTGTGGAAAAATACATATACATACCAATTTTCATGACAATCGGTTGAACGGGGCAAAAGTTGCTACTCTGCAGCGCCACCTGGTGGCGAGTGGCATCAATGAGCATATCATACAAACCTTCTCCGTGGAAAAATACATATAGGTACATACCAATTTTCATAATAATCGGTCCAGTAGTTTTTGGGTTCATTGAGTAGGTACATACAGACATACAGACAAACATTCATTTTTTATACAGGGTGTCCCAGAATTAACTACGGAAACTTCGTATACGTATTCCTTGATGACAAATAAGTAGGGTCTTTCCTATAAAAAAAATTTTTTTAGAGACTCCTGTCAGAGTTATAACCCTTTAACTCTTTAAATGGTAAAATGTGCGCTACTTGATCGCGATACACAATACTCAATTGACATGGTCCTACATTTTATTTTTTTACTCCAAACCGAAACGATTTCGTAAAAAACGACAAGGAACAAAAAAGTTTCTAAATAATCAAAACTTCCTAAAATAATTTTTTGTTATTGCAAATATTAATTGCTAAGAAAGTTACAAAAAAAATATTAAGAGGGGTTCCTTGATTTGCACCCTTAGAATGGGGTAGGGCAGGTGAAAAGTGGCAGGAGAAATGCGTCTTTATAAAAATGATGTTCACCCAAATTTTTAATTTTTTATCTTGGACCAATCAGAAGATATTAAATTAAAACAGTATTTTACCACCCCTCTTTAAAGGGTTATAACTCTGACAGGAGTCTCTAAAAAAATTTTTTTTATAGGAAAGACCCTACTTATTTGTCATCAAGGAATACGTATACGAAGTTTCCGTAGTTAATTCTGGGACACCCTGTATATAGATATATTATACATACAACCGATTTCTATTTTCGTTTTAGTTTTTTTGTATCAATCTACTAATAAAAAGTAATAAATTAACCAAAAGAACATAATATAATTATGTATTAAATATTTAAATATATTTTCTGATTAATTATTTATTTTAAATTTGGCTAAGCATTTTCAAATTTTATGTTAAAATACTTGGAAACTTTTCGAAACAACGTTCAGTTAATATTTCGATAAAAGTCGATTTGTTATTTCTTATAACAAGGATTTATTTGCTTTCAGTGGTTTATTGGCAGTTACGTTAAGTGTGTTGGGCATCTGGAATATTAAAATCTACGAATAATGAAAACAGTTATTAAATCCCAAAGCTATAAAGTTTTAATTCATTTCTGTCCAAAATTGTTTATACTTTTATACAAAGAGATTAAAAATACTTTTTCTACCCGTTTAAAAATCAATCCCTTTTAACATTAGATTTTTAAGTTATATTTATTTGTCACACCAGCTACTTGTAAAAAGAAGCAGGTAATTGATAAATACGATTGCGAAAAGATCATATACTAGATAGAACATGCAAATATTAAGGATTTTTTTAAGTTTTATATATTTTTTGACCCCCGACGCAAAATGAAAAGTGTTATAACTTTGACCTGTCTGTGTCTATGTGTCTGTGGCACCGTCGGCGTCGCTATTAAATGAATACCGATTTAAGTGCGTTTTTTTTTAAATTGAAAGCTTTTTTCATCACGGTGGCTCTTAGTTATAATTTATGAAAATCGCATTAGCATTTAATCTTTTTTTAACGCTACATTTAAACAGAGCCAGATCCAGGGGGCAGCGGGGTCATGTGCCCCGGGCGCCAAGTCAGGGAGGGCGCCAAATTAAGGGTTGAGTGAATAAGTTTTTGCAGAGAGAAAACACAACAGTAGACAATGCTACAAGAAACATACAAGGTCTTCTAACGGCATTATCTTCAACTAGAGAGCTGACTGTTTCAGAGGCAATTGATGAGGCAAAATTTTTATCTTGTAACATGGGAATAACAGCATAGTACAAGGAAACAAGAAAAAGAAAGAAAAAGAAAATGGCAGTAGAAATACATGAAGATGATGGTCCAAATTGCACAGGAGAAGTTCTTTTCAAAAGATCACTTTTTCAAATTTGTAATAGGAGTTAAGGAACATGTATGATGCCTTAAAAATGGTTGCCGACAAGTTCAGTTTTTTGTGTGGGGCTCAAATTAAAACACTGAACGTTACGACTTTGATAAGTAAGGCTAAAGAATTGGCTAAAACCTCTGCAAATGATAAAAACGAAGAAGAACTTGTAACGGAAATAGAAAGTTTCATGCCTTAACTTTAGAATATGGACTGGAAAACGCAACAGCAGCATCCATGCTCAGAATATTGTATAAGAGCAAGTTGGAAGAGTGTTATCCTAAATTATGTGTTGCTTTAAAAATATTTGTAACGCTTCCAGTTTCTGTTGTATCTGGAGAGAAAAGTTTCAGTAAATTAATAGTTATTTGTGACGTATTGTTTCGCCTCGGTGCTACGCACCTCGGCTACACAACTTTACTCGCTCTTGCAAAATGTCATTTTCCGGACGTGTAACACACACTATTTTTTGGTCCGATTAATTTTTAATATTTTCAAAAGTTCTGTTATGTTCAAGACTTGACTGCTTGTGCTACCTGAACTAAGGCCACTGACTAGAAGAGAGCAGAGATATATAATCGCCACATTGGATGTTTATAATATAGTTGTGTTGTTGTGTATTGTGTAATAACTTGTTTAATACTTAATATACGTGTTTAGCTTCAGCAGTTATTAGTGTTTTAATTAACATATGTTGCAAACACAACAAGTTCAAAAACTTTTTACTTTGTGACATACAAGATTAGATGTTTATATAAAGATGTTCATAAATTGACATAAATGTCAAATTTTAAAATACAAGTTGTAAGAGTAATTAAATGTAAATTAGAATCCTGCTTATCTTTAGAAAAAGTTACAGGTAAGTTTAGTATATTATACGCAGTTTTTAAATAAATTTAATTAAAATTTGTAATATTCATTATGTATTTTTGATGACTTAAAATTTAAACTCATAGCGCCATCTCTTTAGATAATCTAAAAGCTACTTTGCCAGCCTAGGCCGGAAAATGTCATTTTCCGGACGATTTTGAAGTAATTAATAGTATTGTTTCTGGACGGAGGACCAAAAAACTTATAAAAACCTACTTTAGAAATGCTATGCACAGCAAAGGCTAACAAATTTAAGCATTATAAATATTGAAAATGTAAGGGCTTCTTTGCTTTCTTTTGATGAAATAATCAACACTTTTTCAGCAAAGAAAGCCCGAAAAATAAGAATTATGTAATCCAGGGTATTGTGGATCTAATCTTTAAGTTAGGGTTTTAAATTGTTCGCATTGTTTTCAATTATGTATGGCACAACTTGTGTATCATTAAACATGCCTTATATAATTCAACCTAAGTTTTATTTCATACCTCGTATACGACTCGTGTAGTAATAAGCCTTCGCTTTTTCGTAAATCGGTCGGTACAGTAAGCCAGGGGGGGCGCCAAATGTAAAGCTTGTCCCCCCCTAGAAAAATTGGTAGGTCCGGCCCTGCATTTAAATGTTCAAATAGTTTTTAATAACTGTATATAACAGTATATTTTATATAATTTCTGGAATCCAGATAAGTTATTGAGTGCTAATGGTTACCAATTCTTTGTAAAATATTACATGCTATAAAATATGGTCGTTCTATACACTTCAAAGCTTTAAGCATCAAACTTTAAATCTCTAGCCTTTGTCGGTCACAAGATCTTTTGAGGAGTTAGGCAAATGAATAGTTTTTAAATTTTGCAACTACAAATAAATATATAGACAAGTTAAACAAGTTTTGCTTTTCTAAGAAGTTATGGATTTTTTAGAAAATATTGTTAACAAAACTTTGGTCATTTCTAGGAAGGATCGTTGACTTCTCAAGTAAATTTATTTTTAACTAAAATCTGCAAAACCTGCATATTTCAACTTTGTCAAAAGGTTTTAAATACATTTTAAGTACTCAATAATAGTAGTTTATGTAACAAGTCCCAAAAGTGGTCTTTTACTGGACGAGTGGGCAATTGCAGGGCAAGCCGCAGGCGAGTCCTGCAAGCCTGCGAGTCCAGTAAAAGCACTTTTGGGACGTATTACGTACAATATATTTTTTTAAACCGGCCAGAATTAAGTAATTTCTAAATTATTTTTGGGTCAGAAAATCTCATTTTGTGGGACCGGAACAGAAAATTATTGTGATAGTCCAGTAAATACTTTTTTGGTCCTCCGTCCAGAAAAAATACTATTAATTACTTCAAAATCGTCCGGAAAATGGCATTTTCCGGCCTAGGCCGGCAAAGTAGCTTTTAGATTATCTAAAGAGATGGCGCTATGAGTTTGAATTTTAAGTCATCAAAAATACATAATGAATATTACAAATTTTAATTAAATTTATTTAAAAACTGCGTATAATATACTAAACTTACCTATAACTTTTTCTAAAGATAAGCAGGATTCTAATTTACATTTAATTACTCTTACAACTTGTATTTTAAAATTTGACATTTATGTCAATTTATGAACATCTTTATATAAACATCTAATCTTGTATGTCACAAAGTAAAAAGTTTTTGAACTTGTTGTGTTTGCAACATATGTTAATTAAAACACTAATAACTGCTGAAGCTAAACACGTATATTAAGTATTAAACAAGTTATTACACAATACACAACAACACAACTATATTATAAACATCCAATGTGGCGCTTATATCTCTCGGCTCTCTTCTAGTCAGTGGCCTTAGTTCAGGTAGCACAAGCAGTCAAGTCTTGAACATAACAGAACTTTTAAAAATATTAAAAATTAGTCGGACCAAAAAATAGTGTGTGTTACACGTCCGGAAAATGTTTTGCAAGTGCTCGTATTGTTTCGCCTCGGTGCTACGCACCTCGGCTACACAACTTTACTCGCTCTTGCAAAATGTCATTTTCCGTCCTTGTGTCACAAATAACTATTACCGGATTCATTTTTATTTTTTGGTCTTGTCCGGCAAAATGAGATTTTCTGACCTAAAAATAAAACGGAAAGTACTAATTTCTGGCCGGTTTTAAAAAAAATATATTATTTTAATAAAACAATTCAGTTAGGTACTTAATTAATCCACTATTGCAGTAATTAGTATTATTTAAACCAATTTGATTAAATCGCTAAGATTTTGATCATTTTCATTAAATAAATTTCATTTCGCTCAATCTGCAATATTTGTTTTCAAAAAAGATAGATTTTAAACCACTCCTCAAGAAAATGAATTTAAGTAGAGTTATTTTTACTCATTTCCAAAGAAAAATATCAGAACTTACAGGTATTTTGAAAATTTAAAAGATTAACCGAGTCTGAAAATGTGTCAGGAGGGTCACTACGTGACCGTAAAATCAACAATCTTCAGAAAACAGAAACAATGAGTGAATTAATCAACAATATATCAACGTCTTTAAAAGGGCAAGTCCTGATACGTGTAGAAGAACAAAGTTAAATGGAACATCGCCCAAATAAAAAAGCCACGCTAGATAGGAGTGTTAATAAAAAAAAACTTTCACAATGGGTCAAATAATATCAAAGTGTTAATAACAATCAAAAAGTATAAATAATATAATTTTTTTTTAACCGGCTAGAAATTAATACTTTCCGGTTTATTTTTAGATCAGAAAATCTCATTTTGTCACAAGGCCAGAAAATAAAAATGAGTCCCGTAAAAGCTTTTACCGGACTCATTTTTATTTACTTTCCAGCCTGTCTTTAAAGAAAAAAACAATAAAATAGTTAGTCTAAGATAGCGGTCAATTAGTTTCTATGGTAACCGGGTTTTGTATATATTTAAAACTATAAAATAACTTGACAAATTTTGACGTTTTGTTGAAAACGTGAAATTTATTATTAAATGGATATTTAAAATAATGCATTTGATTGTGAATTAATGGAAGATGAAATTCTACAAGATGAAATTTTTAAGGCGGCCACCCAAGCAAGGTTTGTTAAAAAAATGTTAAAATTAGTTTATAAAGAGTTCTTGTTATAAAAATGTAAACTGAATAATATGAAGTTTATGGTACAACAATGCCCGTTTTAAAAAAAATATTGTACCTAATACGTCCCAAAAGTGCTTTTACTGGACTCGCAGGCTTGCAGGGGTCGCCGGTGGCTCGACCTGCAATTTTCCCACTCGTCCAGTAAAAGACCACTTTCGGGAATTGTTACGTAAACTACTATTTTTTAAAACACCTTAATAATTATTTTTCTTCTATTATTTGACGAACTTTTTTCCACTAAAATAAAAAATAAATTAATATGTTTGAAAATGTCCCTTGCTTATTTAATTAACCTTTGTCCAGCCGTCTTTAAAATTTAAAGATGCCTAACAAAAAATAAATTAACATAAAAAATATTTCAAGTTTCTTTTAAGCTTTCGACAACCAGATCGATTGTCGTTTCCAAAGATAAAAAATTAATAATTGAACAAAAAATCGCAAACTCAACAATATACGTATATCTCGATGCCCAATTGCCAGTCAGTGACGTGATTGTGACGTACATGCAAGTGGAACCAATGTGACGTTTGAATGAATGCTAGTTGCCATGTCGTATTAACGCGAAATAGAAAGAGATACTTTTAAGAAAAACGGCAAGCGGCGCTAGCGTAGTTAATTATGTTCTCCAAAAAAGAGGTTCAGTGAAGGGTTTTTAGGTTATTTGTCAGTTTTTATTAATTTTTTAGGTCTATTCAGGTTTTCTTATATAATTTCAATTAAATAATAAATTTAAATTAAATATATAGTGTGCCTACTATTTTTATACTTTAGTACATCTGGTGTTTTTAAAGTACTGAACACAATCGTAAAAAATCTAAGAAAAACCGAAAAAGGTTTAAATTTGGTATAAACATATGTAAAAATTGAAGGTGAAGAATGAAAAGGCAGTTGAAACAAATGGGATACCAGCAGATGGAAGGATAGGTATAATAGGTATTCTGTTGGACCTGATTAGAAAAGCAATGAATCAAAAGAAAATGCCGAGTAAGTGGAGTAAAGTGAGCTTGTGCCAATCTATAAAAAAAGGAAATGTACAAGAATGTGATAACTATAATGTCGCATACTTTGAAAAGTAGAAAGACAATAGTTGAGAAGAGGTTTGAGAAGAAAAGAACAATTTGGATTTATGCAGGGAGAGGAACGACGGATACTGTTTTTACTATTAGAAGAATGGTAGAGAGATGTGAAATACAGCTTGATATCCACGTATAAAAGGTGTGTCGGAAAAATATATCTAGGTAATTGCTGCAAGAGATGTATGAGGAAACAAAAACGAAAATAAAAAGCAGTGATAATAGATATTATGACTGAAGGGATAAGTAGTGAAGCACCATGGGATATGATACCTAGATGCGGATAATATTGTGATTGTACATTTTGTAAAGGAGAGTCTGAAGAAAACAGTAGAGGGTTGAAAGTGAGTGGGGCAAAGACTAAGTTTATGACAACACAAGAAACGAATTTAGTTAAAATCAATCTACAGAAACAAATGCGACCAGCTGTCCATAACTTCAAATATTTAGAATCGGTGCTAGAAAAAATTAGTTAAGGAGGGTTAAGAGTAAGATGGATCATAGAATTAAGTGTGGGTGGATGAAGTCAAGAAGGCTGAGTGGAGTTTCGTGAGACAGGAATTTGAGTGCAAAATGGAATGTAGACTTCAGCGTTGATGTGTAACTCAGAAACCTGGTCAATAACGAAAGAGCAAGAGAAAAAGTAAAAAGTTAAAACTGGCGAAGATATAGATGTTGCTTTGGATGTGTGGATTAACGAGGACAGATAGAGTAAGAAATGAGATAGTAAGAGGTATACTGAGCAAAAAAATCCAGGAAAATAAGTTGAGAGGGTTTGGTTATGTAGAGAGTAGGGATGAAAAATTATGTGAGTTAAAGAGTCGTTACATGTTAGATTAGAGGTAAGAGGAAAATAGGAAGACGGAACTTGTAGTGGATGGATAAAAAACATGAAGGTCTGAAAAAGAAAAAATAGAGCAGAAAAGATGCATTAAATAGAGACAGTTGAAAACAAATGTTACGAAAGACTAAGGCCAACCCCAACTAGGCTTGGGATGAGGTTTAGAAAAAGAAGATGTAAAAAATTATGAAGATTTGCCCCAAAATGTGCAAGAAATTAATGAAAAACATCCAATAACCTTACTTTTTTGAGTTAATATTATGTTTACTTCAAACTAACCTATGTATTGATGTCAAACTAATAGCACCAGCAAGAAAATATTCACAAGGAGGCGACACCTCCATAAGAGCCTACGTTAATTCGTAGGTTACAATCGGCAGCGACTAGAACAGAAATTTTAAAGAAGCTTATGACCTGTGCGTAATATGCAACTAAAATGTGACCTTGTTCTTGTTGTAGCCTTTATGTATCTGGTAGCTGAATATCGTCTACCTTTTTATATTTTCTCGTTAACAAAGATTGTAATACCACTCCATAATAACGACCCTTTCAAATGACATTTGCATAATGTATATTTCATAAAATGGTTTTGTCTTCACTTTTTGTAACGAAAACACAAGGAAGAAAGACCAAGAGTACGAATTTTAAACTAACGAACTTCTTAGTTCTTCATTGTGCTTAACATTTACAAATTCCTAATTAAAATTTGACTTAATAAGAATCCAGGCAGACTTGTCATAAATAATATCGGCAAAAACACAGTGAAACACATTGTTGACCGAGTGGAATTCGTACTATCTAATTGCAGTAGGTATTCACGTAGGTAACGAATAATACTTAGTAAAAATATGTTCAGAAAAAGCATGTAAAAGCTGATATAAATACAAAGTACTCATCGTACTGCGAATAGCAAATACACGTAAGTACAACAAGTACTCCGTATTATATAAAGCTATAAATGTTTGACGGCTAGAAGTCTTTGGAGACCCTTTTTAATTTCGTTGAAATTTCCTATGCCAATACTGAAATTCCTACATAAAATACCAAACAAAACAGAGGAAAGAGTCGGAGAAATCCAATATTTTGTATCGTATTATACCCAGATAAATAAAATCAAAATTACATAAACAGAGAAGTCAAAAATTCACCCTTAAAAACTTTTTAATAACGGATAAATTTAGGTTTGTTTAAAAATAGTCTTATGTATTTAAACGTTAAAACTAAATTCAAATAAAGTATTTCTATCTGCATATCTGATTTCAATTAGATGGTTAAATATGTTAAATAGACGCCTCCTCCACCTTTCCTTGTTCTTTCACAAGATCTCCATACTCAGAACTCCTCCGTACCTGGCAAGAAGACTCTGCTATCGAACAGATGTTCATCATTTGAACTTAAGACATCGTGGTCTCTTGACACTCACAAGGTATTTTAAGACAATTTTCAGACGAAGTTTTTCATATAACGTTGCTGCTGTGTATAATGCTATACCCAATGATTTTAAAAGGTTATCTATCCCAAGTTTTAAATTAAAATATAAACAATACCTCTCATCCTTTATGGGTTTTTAGAAATACATGATTTTTTTCGAGTGGGTGGGCCCTTTCACGTCTCTCTGTGATATTAAAATGTTACATTATTAAGTATCCATTGATCTGTATTTATTACTTAGTGCTGTCTGGATGTCGCTGGAAGTTCACGTATTGAGGAGAGTAGAAACCTGTTGTACTGGGTTACAGCTGCTACTAAATTTAGTAATTCTGTGGGGCATCGGGAAGATTGATTCCTCATTTTCAGGAGTCAATGATGTCCTTTTGAAATGCATGTTCTAGTTGAAAGTACTCATCCTTAACGTATTAAAAATATGATTAATTTTTATTTTTGTACTCGGATGTACCTATATAATGTACATGCATCAATAAATTTATATTTATTTATTTATTTATTTATTTATTTATTTATAATCATACAAAAAGGTTTTCCTACAAAACCGAATGTTATAGTACCTAAAGTTAATTAACATAGATGAGATTTGAAGTTATAACTTTTCAAATACCGTAATGGATGATTTTAACGAAGGAACTTCATAAATTAGTTTTTGCCAAATATACCCAATTTCCATATTTCATATTTTAATTACCTTACCCAACTTTCGTAGCAATCGTATATGAAACATTTATCTTTTAACAAACAAAAACATTTTTCTGGTGTTGGTAAAACATATTTTTACTGAGTACACTTCGTACTATGATTCTGATTACATAGTTAACGAAGAGTATCCAGTCAAAATAAGTTTACACTAGCTGAAAGAGCACAAAACTCATAAGAAAAACCGTAATATATATTAAAATTGCTAATACTGGAACACCTACATAAAATCGAACTACGAGAACAGGTTATAGTCCATTTGTTTAGAGTTGGCAGCTAAGAAAAGTCATTAAATCGTAAAATGTTGTAAACAAGACCCTAAATCAGTAGCGCACGTACTTATTTATATCGGTATTAAGAATTTTCTTTTAATCATCATATTTTAATCTTCTTAGGTAAGGGATACCTGAGTAGTCATAATACGATATTTAGAATAGAATTAAAGGAGTAAGTGCTTTTTGCAATAATTTATATCTAATTCTTACTTTTTAATATGTAGCATATTTTTATTTTAATTTGAATTATGCTTTAAAAAAACTTCGGTTCTACGGTCATGGGTTCTATTCAGCTACCTGTTGTGACAATATTATCTAGGGTTTCTATTGTGTTTGGGTTAGTTAATCCCTAATTACAGGGTGGACTCTTTGATAAATAACAACTATGGGTATGTTTTAATAGAAATGTATACTACTTTTAGTTATTTTTCATGAACCACCCTTGGTTGGGCTTTGAAGATTTGCATTTATAATTAGACTATAGTTAATACGCCTTTAGAAAAACTTAACAGTCAGCGTTCATAGCATTGCTCATAAACTGTTTTTTGTAACTTAATGTTAATTTCAAAAAAATGGAAAAAAGTGAGTTTACACTGATGATTAAACATTTTTATTTGCAAGGCTCGACTGCAAAGAAATAAAAAAGAGTTGGATACAGTTCATAGCACATCTGCTCCAACAATTGCTTCAGTGTATTGTTGAATAAATGAATTTAAAGAAGGCAATACATTAACAGTAAAAGAATATCGATCAGTACACACTGAAGGCGTGAGTATTCCGGAAATTATCGATAAGATTCACGATATGGAGTTACGTGAACGAAAAATCAAAGTGCTAGAAACAGTTAAAATCACGCGAATTTGAAAAGGCACGTCATTTTAATTTTGGATAATAAATTGGACAATAAACTAAAAAAAATATCTGATTGGTTGTTAAAGGAACGGTCTTCTGAAAAGGCAAAACGTTGAAACTTTCTGGAAGGGTTATAGTAGGTAACTGTATTTGGAAATGCACGTGATAATTATCTTCATTGACTACTTTTTCGAAAAAGGAACAGACGATCACATTACAGTATTAGCGTAGGATGCATGAATTTAATATCACTGATGATAGTCAAACACATCATTGCTAAGTACCTACGATTCGTACTACGATTAAATTTAATTTACACAATTAAAGAATAATACTCAGCAACAATATGTCAAAATAACAGAATTATGTTTGTATCTGTCGAAATGCAAACCATAATGGACATTTCCCATAGAAAGTTTTTTTTGCTAGAATCCCTTCGGGATGTGCCCAATATCGATAATCACGATCTTGCGCCAGTCGCAAACCCTGTGATAAATTTTTTATTTAACAAAATCAGCTTTTTTGCTTCTATTTTCGTGAATAATTCGGAAAATTGGTAATGCGCGCAAAAAATTGCATTACCTCGGCATTATGTTAACCAATTTTGCTCTTTTTTTTAATCGATGTCTCGTACGACAATGATTTTCAAATGATCTTGAACTTGCTAATTCACATTTCGAGTGAATTTCCCCCACCACAACCACATGCACTCCAACATTTTACGCGAAAACGTTTTTTTTTTGTCTTTTTTATGCATGTTGCCAGGAAACGCATTAGGTACAAGTACTTTACAAGACGAGGGTATTTGTTTAAAATACGAGCCCTGTATCACTTACGGTTACACAGGAAATTTATGCCAACTTTGACATTCAATATCTCTGCAACCAGTAAGCCGAATGTATCTTTTTTGAGTATAAGCGTCGTTTAATGTTCTTTCAGTGTATAAATTTTGAAATTAATATGTTTAAAGCTCGTAAAGTTATTCCATTTTTTTAAAAGCTTAAAATATGTTTCAAAGCTTAAAACAAATTTCTAGAATCTCCTAGTGGACCGATTTTAATTTTACAAAAAGGCGTTTGAAACTTTGAGTCTTCCTTTATACGTAAAAAATTGGCGAGTATCTGAGAGCCTTATTTAGGGCCTAGTATGAATATGAATTGCAAAATTATCATTCAAAAACTATCCGACCGATCTTAACGAAATTTAGCACACGTTTTACCATATTAAAAAATTTTTTCGGGAGGTTATAAGTCAAGTTTAGACGGTCGAAAACACTTACAGAATAAACAAATTTTTTCAACAATAAACATTAAATTTTAAATTTCCAACTAACTAAATGTTGTGTACAATTAAATAACGAAACTTCCCATAATTTTTTCTCTAGGATCGATATTTTCCGAATTATACACGAAAATATGAGCAAAAAACTGAGAAATTTCAATTTTTTTTCAGATTTTGTTTTGGCACATATCGTGATTATCGATATTGGGCACATCCCGCGTAGACTATTAGATATTATTATTTTTTATACATATTTTTTTTGTAAATTTAAAAATAAATCAAATATTTAACCATTTTGTATAACAAAAACAATGACGAAGTTGAAAATTATGTAGTTTATTATTTTTTTATTAATACTTTAAAAAAATCTGTTGTATATAAATAATTACTTTATATTTGCTTTTCATGCTAATAATTTTCCTACACCTTTTTAACAATATATCAATTTTCAAAAGAAAATTTTTTCTATCTTAATTTTTTATAAAATTTCCATATGTTTCTTATTTTTTGATTTTAATTTATTTATGCTTTTGAATCTTTTGGTTCCAGATTTTTCAATTTGTTTTAAATTTCCAAAAATCTATAACTTATTGAACATTTTTGAAATATTTAAATTAAAAAAAAAAAAGATTTTTAGGTATTTTTAAATAAAATTTAAATAGTTTTTTTCTGAAATCCTACATTGTTATATTGTTTAATTTGAGTTCATTGAAAATTTTGGACAATGGCAAACTTTTTTTATGAATTTTCTCTTTGAAATACAAAAATTATAAATCTTAAATACCGAATACTCCAAAAAATTATACTTCTATTTTTAAATAATTCATTTCCTAAATTAGAACAGACAAATGTTTAAAAAAAAAATATTGTTTATTGTTTAACTTTTTAAATATTCAATTACAAATAAAATAAAAAGTAATTTTAGTAGTTTCTGTTTTCTTTATTTTTTTTAGATAAAATTTCGATCTTTTAAATTTTTCATTATATTGGAAATTTTAAAAATATCTTGTATTTACACATTAAAAAAAAAGTAGAATCAAGTTCAAGATATACAAAACCAAAACTTCGATTTTCAATAAATTCTGTAAATTTAAATTATATATTTAGATAGATAGATAGATAGATAGATAGATTTATTGGTCTTTTTGTATCACATACATGACATAAGACAAGTCACAGAAAAATTATAGATACATTAACAGTAATAATAATAATAACAATAAGTGTACAAAGCCAAGTTAAGAATTAAAAGTTATCTAAATAGAAAAAAAAGTGTGAGGTTTCAAGGGACACCCGGATGGAACGAAGTTCCTTTCGATTAATTAGTGAAGGAATTAGTAATTTTTAAACACAACAGAGTGTTTATACATACATAAGCATTTATTATTGTCTGTATAAAATCTCTACTTACCTAAGAGTTCGTTTCTTTTAACAAAAGTGTCCATTTATACAATACCAGAGCTTTAGATAACACATCTTTTTAGAATTAATTTTTATAATTTAAAACAGGAATTAACAATTCAATACAAAATTTTAAAATTAAAATATTTGACAGTAACTGACAGTTAAGGTAATTTGACGTAGGTACCTAAATAGTCAAGTTAAAACTATTTTTAAAATGTTTATGAATTTATTAATTTATAAAAACAGGATGAAATAAAATGTAATACTATTATAGTTAATTATTATTTTTTCTACAGTATTTTCTTTTTAATGTACATTTTCTTTTAATTTAAAATAGTGTCTTTTTAATTGTAATATATCTATCTATGAGAGAGAGGGAGAGAGAGTTATTTATTTTTTGGTCTGTGAGAGAGAGAAACATGCGTGTCGTGTCATAGTGTCGTGACAATTTTTGGTATGAATTTTTTTTGGCTAGCTCCTAGCGTCTGTTCGTAACGCGCGAAAGGGAACTTCGTTCCAAAACAACAAAAATACAAAAGTAGACAAAATAGACATTAATGGTTTACAAGTACATACATAATATGATCTAACGACACTGCAAAGCTTAAAATATTCAAAGTTTATGTTTATTGTTCCAGCAAATAAATTCCTCTAAAGAATTGAAACAGTTTTGAGTTAGAAACGCCTTTAAGGAGGACTTAAATCTGTTATGCTGTTTTATTTCTTTAATTGAGTCAGGTAGCAAATTAAAAAACTGACCTCCAGCGTACATTGGAGACTTTTTTAGTTGGAATCGATTGAATTTGCTTTAAATGAATAGCATGTTTATTTCTTGTGTTATATTCATGGACGTCGCTATTAATTTTGAACCTGTACTTATTAAGAAGGTGTAATTGAGTAACTTTAAAAGATAGATGCATGTGCAAGTTAGGATTTTATTCTCTTTAAATGAGTCTCTACTCTACAGGATTTATTGAATTCTAAGTTAAAAATTAAGCGAATGAATCGTTTCTGAATTATAAATATTCGTCTAATTTCCGTTGATCGGCCCCATACAATGATATTGCAGCTGATGGCAGAGTGTATAAATGCATAATACAAGTTAAGCAAATAAGATTGTTGGAAATTAGATTTTAACTTATTAAAGGCAAAGTACAATTTATTTAGTTTTTTACAGAGTAGTCTATCTGATAATCAAAATTTAATCTGGAATCTAATTCCATTCCAAGAAATTTGGTATGGTCAACAGTTTCATATTTAGTGCTGTTATTAATAGTAAGTGTTATTTTATCGACTTCTTTAAGTGGTGACGTGAATTGGACAAATATGGTTTTATTTTCATTGATTATTAGATGATTTTTTCGACACCAATCACTGAAATCGCTCAAAGTTATTTGTATTTTTCTAAAATTTTTTAAAATACCTATATCATAATTGTTCAAATTTTGAATAATATTAATATTATAGAGTTTATGAATTGATTAAAAACAGCATTTTATATTTGTTTTTGAGTTTCCGAACAATTTAAAATTTAAATAATCTAAAAGTTTGTGTTGAAAATTAAGAAACATTAATTTATAATATTAAAAGTGTATACATACAAATAGGTTAAAAAAGGAGTAGAAAAATTTAAAAAATCAAGCATATACGCAAAATAACAAAAAGTTTTAATATTGTTACAACAATAGTTATTTATAATTTATGATATGAGTGTTAAAAGTGACGTTTTATTTTGTGAGTGAAAAAGTTTGTGAAATGAGCGGAGCAAATTGAACAATTTCACGAACAAAATAAAATCACTTTTAACACAAATACCATACAATGTTTTTTGTACAACTGCCCTATTTTGATAATGAAATGGGCGAATTTGCAATGACAATAAACTAAACCGTGTTAAAAGTAAACTGAAGCGTGTTAAAAGTATTTTTAACACGCTTCTATGTAAACAATCAATTTTAACATTGTTTGCTATCATTAAAAGTGTCACTTTTAATGACAGTTGTACAAAAAAAAAATTATTTTAAATTTTAATAACGATTTGAATAATACTAGAATTTGTTAACTAATAGTGGAGGGAAATTAATTTAAGCATTTAATTTAAATCCAATAAACATACGCAACTTATAATTAGACTATTTTTTACTTACCTATTACTTGTGTAGGTATTATAGCAAGATAAGCAGCAATGCAATTAGAAGAAATAAAATAATAACTAAACGAAAATGTTTCTGTGGAATGTTTAAAACCATTTTGGCCCAGTACTAATCGTACTACGATACAATAATTACGTAGAAAACGAATAATACTGAGCAAAAATATATTAAAACAAAATAATGACGGGAAGTAACAAAAACTACAACTTCATAAAATTGACATAAAAAAAATTAGTAAGTTTTACCTAACTCTCATCACTTTAACTTGTAACTGGTCACTGCAGATGTTTTTGCCGGGTATAGAGATTAAATAATTCTTCAGCACCCCTCTCTAAGTGGGATTTTCCATAATTATACCCAAATTTATTGATTTGGCTATTGAAGTAAAACTTTACATTTTTCAGGTACCTAATTCCAGCATGTTTTGGATCATAAAATACTAGTTTTGTTTGGGATTAACATTTATGACACGAATTTTATTTTTACTACCTAGGTACTTTTAGAAATTTTGAAAATTTAGTCGTTGTTTATTTGCTTCTAAGAAAAGTATACGGGGTAAAATATTTTTAAAATTATAATATGGATTAACGAATATACATTTCTACATTTTATGAAGGTTATTAGCAGAGTCAGGCAAATATGCAAAAAGCATATGCACATGTATTTGCATTTTGGTGTATTTTTTTGGATTTTGTATATAGGGTGTTTCAGGATTATATGGTCAAATTAAAAATTTGAGTATATTGGAACATTCAGAAAAATAGTGCATATAATACGTTTTTAAAACGAATCTATTATTTAATATGTTTATTAAAACCATTCATACCTGATATTTCCAAAATAATTTTATTCCTATCTTAAACTATTAAAAATATATAGGAATTCTCAAAATTAGAAAGTAGAAATTCTCAAAAATTGGTGCCCCTTAATGGGACTTATATTATAGGATTAAAGACACTAGTTTTAATGGTTAAGAAAATGAATATTATACTCGTACTATTCGTAGTTTAGTTCAATAGTTATACAAAGTGTTCTTACTTTCAAGGTGGGTCCCTAGACGTTATCTCAAGGTAAATGGCGCTTGAATCATACAAACTCAAATTCAAAAATTCGTTACAATTTAAAAGTTATTGAACTGGAATTCAATGTTAACTTAAAACTTTTAAATTTTTTCCGTTTGATCATATGACTTAACTAGCGGCCACCCGCGACTTTATCCGCGTGGATTTTATTTTTTTGCCACCGAGTTTCATACAAATTTGCAACTCCTATTTTAAAACCTTAGGGGTGTAATTTACAAAAGTCATTTCTTTGAACACCACTACGTAATAAAACGAATTAATCTTCCAATTTTCAAGACTCGACGCGTCTATCATGTCGGCCAGCAGCAGCGTTCTACCACCTCACCGCTCCACACACCCCGCACATTAATGCGTGAGTGGTAGGTATTACACTATTATTGTTTTAAAACTATAAAAACTTCTTACATTTTGGTTAAAAAAAATACTGTGGGTAATTTTGTTCAAAAAGATGTGTCTGTGATAAATAACCTATTTATTTGAATAATGATTAAGAAGTATTGTTATTAATTAGGTATAGTTTTTGTGGCTTTACTTTAGGGCCTACAAAACTTCTTTGTACACAATATTCCTTACCAATCTGTCATTAGGCGCTAAAACTATCAAGCTATATAATAGATAATTTAAACCAACCATTTTGGTTTGTAGTTAGAAGGGGCAACATAACTTGTAGACCGGTTTCGGTGTATTTGCACTTTGTCAGTACAAGGTATATGTTATCCGTCAGCGAGCTTAAAGCATAATCGCTGACTGAAGACTACACTAAACTCACAATCAGTATATATCTCTCAATAACGAAAGTGTAAAAGATGTGATAGTATAATTTAATATCCGTCGGGGCACATAGCCCGGGAAGTAGTTGTTTCTTCTTAGTTAAATGGTTAATGTCTATGAAAATGTTTTTCAAAAACTCGTAAAGCGATAGAATAATTAATATTCTGCATTCTGCAACATTTGTTGATTGATAACTAGCTTTATCAAATAAGACACTAGTACAGTTTCTTGTAATAATACTTTAATAGTATCAAGGCGTGAGTCTTGTTGTCAAGTCGAATTTTGGTTTGTCGTTAGAGGTGAAGATGTCACTACTATCACATATCACATCTTTTACACTTTCGTTATTGAAAGATATATATTTATTGTGATTTTAGTGTAGTCTTCAGTCAGCGATGATGCTTTAAGCTCGATGACGTTTAACATATACCTTGTACTGACGAGGTGCAAATACACCGAAACCGGTCTACAAGTTGTGTTGTCCCTTCTAACTTCAAACCAAAATGGTTGGTTTAAATTATCTATTAGATATGCCAACCCCGTTTGACTTTGGAGTATAATTCAACATCCGTCGGGGCACATAGCACGGGAAGTAAATGTGACTTCTTAGTTAAATGGTCAATGTCTTTGAAAATGTTTTTTAAAAACTCGTAAAGCGATAAAATAATTAATATTCTGCATTCTGCAACATTTGTTAATGGATAACTTGCTTTATTAAATAAGACACTATTACAGTTTCTTGTAATAATACTTTAATTTATATTTATAAATTTACTCTATAAAAGAATTATAGATTTTTCGTAACTTCTGCTGTTTTGATAAAGTTTTAATTGTTTTTTTATTTTTTTTTTTTTATATTTTTCACTATTTTTTGCAATAATTTCAAATTTTTAATATTCTGAAGATTTTTTATGGATTTTCTTATATTCTTTTATTAATTAAAAAAATTAGTATATTTTTTAAGATTGTAGTATTTAAGTAATTTAAATATACCGGGTGGGAAAAAAGTATGGAAACCCCGTTGTAGTAACTCAAAAACCATGGGTCACAGAAAAAAACTTGCAAGATATAAAATTTATGGTTTTTCCCTGGCTATCAGATGGTTAAGATGGATTTGACCATGACCATCATGGTCAGGCGATGGTCAGGTCAAATTTTTTAAATGTAACCATGTATTTTTGACAAGGGAAATCGAAAGAGCGTGAAAGTTTACGTCCAAATATGACCTGGACAATTTTTAAAATTTTTATCATGATGGTCATGGTAAAATCCATCTTAACCATTTGATAGCCATGGAAAAACCATAAACTTTAAGTCTTGGAAGCTTTTCTCTGTGACTAATACAATTCAAGTTATTGCGATGGTCTAGGAATTTTTAGTTTGACCTTGACAATGACCATCGTGGTAAAATTTTCAAGGTCATATTCGGATTATGGAGTGTAGAGGGTAAGGAGAACTGTCTCCGTGTATTGAATGTGTCCGTCAAAATGTGGTAAATAAGGGTGGCGCTACGATCGTAGTAGGGTAAATTTTAAAAAAAGCGCCATAATTTCTTAGAGTAGGATAGATAAATAAACAAGGAAAAACACATTTCCGCTTTATTATGACACCATTTTTAAAATAATCATAAGATACATAAGATAATCATAAAGTATAAAACGAATTTAAAATACACTAAACTGAATTCGCTGACCACGTTTTTTTATAACACTTATATAATTTGTGACTTATATTACGAAATCATACGACATTTCAATCAATTTGTCAAGAACTGCTACATTCATTCTGTACCCTACATCTACTTTAGCGCCACTGTAGTGGCAAGTTTGAGAAGTGTTATGTACCTCTAAAAAGTGGACACATTTTTAATCATTTCCCATTTAAGATCGTTCTCCTTACCTCTACCCTCCATAATTCGGATGTAAAATTTTCCGCTCTTTTGACTCTTTTTGTCAAAAATACATAGTGCCATTTAAAATTTATCTGACCATCACCTGACCATGATGATCGAATCCAGAATTACCATCTGATAGCCAGAGAAAAGTCATAAAATTTTTTATCTTGCAATTTTTTTTTTGTGACCCGTGGTTTTTGAGTTACAACGAGGTTTCCATACATTTTCCTCACCCGGTATATTACTACTGTTACTACTAGTGTCATCTATTGCTCTTCGGTATCACTTAAAAAAATATATAGAAGCATCCTGTATTAGATTCACTAAACACAACTATATAAACTTTGGTATTTTTTAGTTTATAATTTATTCTCATAATAAGGTAAAAGTTTTTATTAGAATGCGGATAATTTTAAATAACTTATCATTACATTGTAATAATACAGAACTTACCTGCTTGTTAAATGACATAGTTGACAGAAACGTCAGTTAGTCAGAGGTGCCACTACGTTTTTTAATACTTCCCTATCGTAATAAGGTTGCCATTTCTATTTTGCGAAATGGCTGCTGTTTCAGACTTTTTTTCTCTAGGTAGTATTGTTTGGTGTAGAACTTGTTATAATAAAGAAATCGAGGGAGAAGTGTTGGCATTTGACCCTCCAACAAAAGTATTAATTTTAAGTATCCTTTTTAAGTTGAGTCATAACATAGGAAATACCTATTAACTGTTTTGCTTTCCAGTGATTGTGATTACTTTTAGTTAATGTATCGTTATTATTAGTTAAGTATTGAATCTATTAAATACGAGAATGAACCTACTTTGTTCATTTAGTATTGTTAATTACATAAACAATATTTTCAAATTTTACAAACACGTCTCAAAACAATACTGTGTCCAGATGATTGTTATATCTTGTTTTCAGCCATTTTCTTTTTGATAAATAATAATCTGTAAACACATTGTTTTCCTTAACTTGCGCTTAGAATGTACTCCGACAAATGGAGATCAAAAATTAAATGATGTCCACTTTGTTAATCTCTCTCTTGTTAGTGAATTACAAGTCAAGAAAGAAGTTAATAATGTTCCAGAAGTACCACAGTCTTTGAATTTACATAGGGTAAGTAAAAAATGTATTAAAGCAATATAAATTAGTTAAGCTGTGTTTAACTAAATGAGTATTTGTTTAAACGTTACAATATGTATGAAAATATTCTCGTAACACATGTTTATTTACTGCATCTATAAATTACTATTTTTGAAGCTTGTGTAGATATTTTAGTACCTCCACTATTAACTAATAGTTAAACTGCATGTTATATACAACTACGTATATATAAGCAAAACATCTATAGAAATTCAACACTTTACTTCCTTACTTTTTGCACAGTTTAATTTCTATAGAGTAGGTAAAACACAAAATCCTATTTTGCATAATTTTTTTTATTAAATTGACTACCATCCAAGTAGATCTATTCGGTGCTAAGAGAATCCAGAATCCAGTTGATAAATGTATAATTTATATTTAAAATCACAAGTTACCAATTTATAAAATGGAAATCGAATGTGAAATCTTCACAATATCTAATCATCAATCTAATACTTATGTCTTCAAAGCCGTATTGTTTTATAATAATTTATCGTATATTAAAGAAAAAATCATCTTCCAATACCCAATAAAATAGCTTACTACAGCATTTATTCAATAGCTTACAAAACATCCGAAATGCACAGTATTTTAATTCAATTTGCACTTTGCCTTATAACATCCAGATGGAGTTCTTTCAATTTCAAGTATTTTTAGGAAAATGATGCTACGAATGTTAAGAATAACATACAGAAATGTTTGAAACACTATATTCCTTCAAATTTCAAAGTTTATCAAAAGAATATAAAAACCTTAAATTTGATTTTATTTGATTTTTATCAAAATCGTTTTATTATTTACACCTTTAAAATCACTTATTATGACAGTATGCTATACTCCATTGGATAGTAGAAAAAAATGTATAATAGTTATTTATGATATGAGTGTTAAAAGTGAGGTTTTATTTTGTGAGTAAAAACGTTTGTGAAATGAGCGGAGCGAATTGAACAATTTCACGAACAAAATAAAATCACTTTTAACACAAATACCATACAATGTTTTTTGTACAACTTCCCTATTTTGATAATGATACGAGCGAATTTGCAATGACAATAAACCAAACCGTGTTAAAAGTAAACTAAACCGTGTTAAAAGTAAACTTGTTTACATGGTAACGTGTTAAAAGTATTTTTAACACGCTGCTATGTAAACAATCGTTTTTAACATTGTTTGCTTATCATTAAAAGTGTCACTTTTAATGACAGTTGTACAAAAATATTTTTACGTTGTTTCACATTATTGAAAAAAATAGAAACCAACAATGTGAAAACTACAAACATTCACATCAGCCTGGTCTTATTATTTAGATCATCTGTTAAAATATTGATTTTCAGTTTTTTTGAAATTTGAAATCTTCAATCTTATGTGATAATTTAAAAATATATATATATCTAAACGTTCATAACTATTTTTCTACTACTTCCGTGTATGTTAAGTGGTATATAACATCAGATAATCTAATTTATTAAATGGCGTTTCAAGTAAAACTATAAACCTTCAAAAATACCTATTACTAGATATTAACGAAAAATACGTTAAATCTGTTCTGAGAAAATGGTTCTTAGAAAACCAGAGGTCTGAACCATAGTCACATCTAGGCATTAATAAATGAGATAAAAGACTTTTTGCGAATAAAAAGATAAACCACTATCTGAATTGAGTGACCAAAAATGTGTATGTGACTTAGCATAACTAGCTAATCTTACTGACTATTTGAATGATTTAATTTTGAAACTTCAACACAAGAACAGTTAGTTGATGATTTGTACAGCCATTTGAAATCGTTTCAGAATAAAATTCTCTCGTAGTAACCATTACCAATTGACCAGACTCTAAGGCTTTTGAGAATATTGCTTATTCTAAATATGTAGAAGAAATCAAGGTACCGTCAGAGCAATTTTCTAACAGAATTAGCGATTTCAAAAACATGGAGTATTGGAGTAATCCTAGTCCAATGAGAAAGAAGAAGGAAGACTGTTTCAATTTATTTGCTACTCCAATAAAAACTAAATTTCAAAACGCTCCAATACCCTTGCAAATGAAGTTTATCAAGATTCAAAAAACTAACTACTAAAATTTAATTTTAAAGACATGAGTTTTGCGATTTCTACAAAAAATACTTCAAAGAGTAGATCATTTTTCGTGGCTTAGATAATTCGCAAAATGATTGATTTGTGCGTTTGGCAATACTTATAAATGCGAACAGTTCCTTTCAATGATTAAAGATAATAAATCCAAACGATAATTTGGAAAATTCAAGTTAACTTTAGTAAACTAATTATTTTTTAGATATCTTTCATGGGACTTTTGAAATTTAGATAGTATACAAACAAGAAAATAACATTAAGGAGAAATTGAAAAAAGGTCGCATCCGGCAGGTCTCGAACCCACAATATTTACCTTCACGCGATAACGCTCAACAACTACAGCCATAAATGTCTTAATAATTAATAGTCATTTTGATCGTCAACTCATATCAGATGTGTGACACTTACTTCTCACTACGACAGATTTTCAATTTCTCCTTAATGTCATTTTCTTGTTTGTATACTTTCTATATTTAAAAAATCTCAAGCTTAACTATTCATTGATTTTGGTGTCGCTATTAAACTTTTCGTATTATTTCGTGTCTGATATCTATCGCAAAAAGTTATGAACATTACTTTAGAATGTACTACTTTTAACGCTGCCTGCAAATGTATGTGCACACTAAACTTTGGCCCATAAGATGTCAAATTTTGTTCATACATTTCTTAAAGCTTTTTTTTCTTTTTTATTGGTTCATAATTTAAAAAATTTATTCAATTTCTAAGTAGTAACTCATTTTCAAACTTATCTGTTAAGACCACCTTTATTTATGTAATATGTTTCTTTTTTTTTGCAGCTAAACACAAGGGTAAGAAATCAAGTAGATGAAAAGAAACGAGTGTTCCAAGCAATATCCGCAAATGTTAGTTCTGAGGGACAAAGTTTGTTTATAGCTATAGCTAAAACTATTAATGAAGTTAGGTGGAACAATTCCGAAATTGTGGTCTTTAACCACGATGTAAGTATTATCTAATAATTCAGTTTATGCTTTACGTTTTATTTTAAAAACATAAATAGAAACAAACTATACTATGGCTATAAATTCAATTAAGTTATTCATGGCTTTAAAATGCGATATCAAAAAAATCTCTCGGTCGGTGAATCTTTAATTCAAAAAATACGTCATCGATACTCAACAAATTTATATTTTATAAAGGCAATCAACTGTATATAAAATATAAAAAATGCACCGAAAACTAATTTTAAAAATATAGAACAATGAAAATGTCAGTCTTCAGTTTTATGCGGACTTCGTACCGCATAAAACTGATGCCTTTTTTGGTTTTTTCAAATTTTTACAATTTTATTTTGTTTTCAATTATTTTTTTTTTTGATTTTATCGTTTTTATCATATTTTCTCGTAAGTTATCAGGTGTATTTTTTATTATATTTTGTAATTTATCGATTAAATATATTAAGTAGCAACTGCGACACCTTACGTCATATTATTAATTTAGCAAGAATTTGTTGAAATATGTGAGATATAAACTGCGCTACCTTCCGGTGGCCTCATAAACCTTAGGTGAGAATTGCTCGTTTAAATATATGTGATATTAACTGCTCCACCTTACGGTGGCGCCATAGTACTTTGTTAAGTCGTAATTGCTAGTTTAAATATATAAGGTAGTTGTTGAATATATTTGATATAGTCCATTTCACCGTTTTTGGCCGATGACAGAAATCATACTTGAAGTAAATTTAGAGTTTCTCTCTCAGATACAGGCAAGTTAGAAATTTAAATGAGGACGTTTGTTTTTTAATACAACACTTACGTAACTGCATCTTGTTTCACCGGTAGATAAAAAGTATTCAATACGGAAGTCTTGACTTAATTCACATTCCTAGTAACTGTCATATACGGCTCGTTGTTGAAGGATTGAATTTAATAATTATTAATGTCATATTTTTGTAGATGTCAAACCACACTGATAGTTTCAGAAACTTACGACCTAATTTAGAAAAAAAACTCTCCGCCATTGGTAACTTGGATGACAGTTTAATCTTATTTCAGTGGTTTTTAATATCAAATCGGCCAAAAACGATGAAATGGACTATATATTACTTCTATTATGTTTTCAAATACCGTACCTTGAATTTGATAAGTATTGTATTAATTAACTTTTTGTTAATTTACAAGTGCTTAACCTTTGAAAATTTTTATAATTCCATTACCTTTCAGACAAAATTACCGACAACACTTTATTTTAAAAATTTTGTCAACGTTTATCTCAGATTAGGAAAACACGATGCTGCAGATACATACCTTTCGACGTGTGTTAACAATTTCAAGACTTCTATAGTTGAACTACTTTCTCGGTTATTATTTTATTACAATAGAATAACATTGAATCACGTTAAAATTATAAACTTAGTATGATTTTCCATTTGATAAAGTAAATTACTCAAAATTAATAAACGGTATAATCTTTGGAAAAATTATATTACTCTTTCCAGTTTATTATCATAGTATATAGCGAAAAATAATAATTCAAAACATAAACATTTACACATGTATGAAAAAAATGTGGTAGTAGTTTTTTTTAAATTATTTTATCACTTATATCAGCAATCAACTATTTTGTTTGATATAAATTAGTGACAAACTGACAAGATATATTTTAATCCATTCTTAATAATAATTATATATTATTTTTGTTTTTTAAATACTATTAGAATCTATTTTTTAGTAAAATAACTAGATAACGAGCAGTCTACTTTTTGTGTTGTAGGTTATAATTAGCCCACCTTATCAATTGGAAAATATAAAGGGAAATACAAACAGTAGAGAGTACACATATGTAAGGAAAGTGGTGAGTATTTTTAAGGCTTAAATGTTTCCCAAGAGAATACTATAATTGTAAACTTTCGAGCAACATTACGTTTTTTGAATATCGATTTTGCAACCTACTAATTTATTACCACGAGATAAGTTAGTATAAAAAAAATTTAAAATAACTTGTTTCCATATGTAAAAAAAACATACTTTCGCTTTGTACAGGTCAGAAAACAAACAAAGAATATGTAGTAAAATTTAATTTGTGATGAACAGACTTGTTGGTTTCTGAATAATTCCTTTCAGTGTTAAATCATTTATTTAGAATTTATAGTAAACCATAAACCTATAATACTTAGAGTGCGTGTCCTAATTAAAGTCCGTTCTCCCAGTATGAAAGAGAAAAGAAAGATCGAAGCAATATTAGCTATCTAAAGAGTGTAGCATACCAACCACGTAACACTTCAATTGAGACACATAAAATTATTAGAAAGAGAAGAAATCATGGTTTTGGTCTTTTTAGGGGTTCCGTACGTCATATCTCTCTGTCTGTATGTCCGTATGTTACAGCCACTTTTCTGCGAAACCTTTAGAACTATACTCTTGAACTTTGTAAGTAGATGTATTCTGTGAACCGACTTATGTTTTTACACAAAAATAGAAAAAAAAGTGAGAGGTGTCAAGGGACACCCGGATGGAACAAAGTTTCTTTCGATTAATTAGTAAAGGAATTGTAATTTGTAAACACAACAGAGTGTTTATACGTACATAAGCATTTATTATTGTCTGTATTAAATCTCTTCTTACCTAAATCCATCAGCAATGTCCGGAACTTGTGCAGAACAGAAACACTGACAGGATTCATTATTGTTATTATTTTGTATTATTTATTATCTCCAAAAAACCTGTATAAACTTAACAAAGTCACGACACTACACTGTTCAAAGCAAAATAAAAAATAGTAAATTCATTATCACCTGAATATTTTCAACAGTTCGTTTCTTTTAACAAAAGTGCCCATTCATACAATGCCAGAGGTTTAGATGACATACATGTACCTAGAATTACTTTTTATTTTAATTTAAAACAGGAATTAACAATTAATACAAAATTTTAAAATATTTGACAGTAACTGACAGTTAAGCTAATTTGACGTATCTAGTCAAGTTACGAACTATTTTTAAAATGTTTATGAATTTATTAATTTATAAAAACAGGATGAAATAAAATATAATACTATTATAGGTATGTACTTATTTTTTTCTACAGTATTTTCTTTTAATTTAAATTAGTGTCTTTTTAATTGTACTTTTATTAGTATTTATTTATGTATATTAGGGCTTCCTATTTAAATAAAGATAGGTATATCTATCTATGGGAGAGAGAGAGAGAGAGACAGACAGACAAACATGCGTGTGTCGTGTCGTGACAAATTTTGGTCTGAATTTTTTTCGGCTAGCCTCAGTTCACGAATCAGTCGTACCTAACGCGCGAAAAGGAACTCCGTTCCAATAATTTTGGGTTAAAACTGATACCCATACGTGTGGGGTATCTATGGATAGGTCTTTAAAAATAGGTTGGATAGGTTTAAAATGAATAGTTTGGGCGAGAGATACTTCCAAAGTGGTAAAATGTATGTCTCCCCCTGTAACTTCTGGAATAAGAGAATTATATAATAAAAAAAAATGTTTGAGGTACATTACCATGTAAAATTCCACCGACAATTGGTTTGACCGAGATCTAGTAAGTAGATTTTTTTAATCTATCAAATTTGTTACTTGCTGCTACGGAACACCATTCATGGGTGAGTCGCACTTGGCCGCTTTTATTTTCTCTTGTCGCACTCAGGAACGCACAAATTACATCCTGTTACTGATTTATTTTATTGGTTTATATAAAAGATTTTTCATCTCTATCATAGGGGTTTCAAGAAATTACATTTATTTCATCCTGTCCAGTAAATACACTTCCCTATAATCAATTTGGCGCCGGTAAGTAAAACATTACGGTATCAGGTACTGTAATGTGTTGCCTAGCAACGCTGCTCTGATTGCTTAAGGGAAGACAATTGCTTTTAATTTTTGACATTTAAAAATACTACAATGACTATAAAATAAAATAATTAATTACTTACTTTTACATCCATATTTAAAAAGAAGTCAATGATATTCAATTTTATATTAACAATTAAATCTTAATAATAAAATAATTATTTGACAGTGACAGATGGCTTTCAAGGTAATTTGACCTAACTAATCAAGTAACGCACTATTTTTAGTCAAGTTACGAATTACTGTTAAAATTTTTATGAATTTATTAATTTATAAAAACAGGATGAAATAAAATATAATACGATACATGGTCGTTAGGTGTTATTACAGTACTCGTTTTTATTTCCGGACTTGGCACCTACGTCGCCTCGTCCGTAAACTAACTCGTACTGTAATAAGTCACCTACCGACCTTGTAACGTATAATACTATTATTTACTAGGTATGTTCTACCACTATATTGTAGAAATATTTGTAAAGACTGAGTTCAAAACTGCTAATGGTAAGAGCTTTTATCAAGCTTGTCCCTACCATGTAATTTGACATTTTTTCAACAGTCTGTATACCTTCACGTTGCAAAAAAACAAAGCTGAAAATTGTTAAAATTATATGACAACATAAAGTTGTAAAGCTACCCTTGTTAAGAGATTTTAAAAGTGTGGTCATATTTATAATAGTTTTTTTTCTACAAGAATGCGTAACACAACACTTTCCCGCACGCATTTCAATTCAGAAAATATCTCTTTCCCGCACGGAGTGCGGGAAATACTTTTTCCCGCACGGAGTGCGGGAAAGAATTTTTCCCGCACGCATTTTTTTTTATTAATTAGAGATGTTTGCCGATAACCTTTTTGACAAATTATTGTATTATTATCTTTATCTTGTTGGACTACATACAAATAGTAAAAAAAATTAAGATTTTACATGAAAATAGGGGTTTTTAAAATGTTTGTTTTTAAAATTTTTTTAAAAAATCATACTTTATTAAATCACCCCTGTTAACCTTACTTAAAGCAACAACAAACTCACCTGTTTAAGTAGGGTTGCTACAGCTACATTCGTGTATTTATTGACACTATGAAAGATTTAATTGTCACAATCGCATCTTTTCAAATATCTAAATAATTTTCGAGGTGATTTTGCTTGTAGAAAAAATATTGATCCTAACTCTTGCGGAAATTAACATTCCCGCACTTAACTGCTTGCCCGAACTCCGCTTCGCGTCGTTCGGGCATCGGCAGTTCGCGTGCGGGAAAGTATAACTTTCCGCACTTGTTAGGATAATAACTATTTTTTCATACAAATAAATTGGATTATTGTCTGCGTGTACATATACCCTGAAAAAAAAAACAGCAATATTCTAAGCAATGATAATATATATTGTAACGGGATAACCGTAAAGGAAGGGACCTTAATTTGAAAGATTGTTGTTGACAGTTGATTTTTAGAAGTTTGTAAAAAAATCAACTGACCATTTTAAATAATGTTCTAGAAAATTCTAGAAACTTCTAAACACACTAACTAGATTAAATAATGTTGTATATAAGGGGATGCACGGGCAGTTAACGTCAGTTCGAGTCAAGTGTTCAGAAGAGTTCATTGTATTGTCAAGTAGTTAGACGTTATCCAGCAGAGTTCAGTGTATCTTAACAATTTTGTAAATAAATTGTGTAAAAAGCCCCCATACGTGTTTCAAATTGGTGTCAGGTGTGGGGTGAAGATACAAGAATGCCTGGAAAAAAGATAAATGAACTATTGGTGGCTGAGCTCAGAAGAGAGCTTGAAGAATTAGAGTTGGAAACTACTGGAAGCAAATCCGTATTGTTGAGAAGGCTCCGTGAGTACTACGTAAATAATAATTTGGACCCTGACGCTGTGGAGTTCGAAGACCCAGTTCAAAAAGCAAATTCTGAACTAACTCAACAATTTTCCCAACTATCACAAAGAATGACGAGCCAGCAAGAGGAACAGACGCAACAACTGTCCCAGTTGTCCAGTCAGATAAGCAGCCAGCGCGAAGATATGTCCCAGCTGTCCCAACGAATGACGAGCCAACAAGAAGAACAAGCTCAACAACTTTCCCGGCAACATGAGGAGCTATCCAGTCAGATGAAGAGCCAGCGCGAAGATATGTCCCAGCTGAAAGAGGAGCTATCAGGACGAATGACGAGCCAACATGAGGAGCTTTCCAGTCAGATGACGAGCCAGCGAGAGGAGCTTTCCATTCAGATGAAGAGCCAGCGCGAAGATATGTCCCAGCTATCACAACGGATGTCTACCCTACCAGAAGAGTTATCCAGTTCCTTTTCCCAGCAAATATCGCATTTGCGCTCCGAAATGTACACTCTTCGTGACGAACAAAATCAGCAAGTGTCCAGCTTGCGAGACGAACAAAATCAGCAAGTGTCCAGCTTGCGAGACGAACAAAATCAACAAGTCGCCAACTTGCGAGACGAGCAAAACCAGATCAACCAGCAAATGCAGTCCGAAATAAGGAAGCTTCAACAAGAACAGGAAGCTAGCCGCCGAAACCAAACCATCCACCACGGCAACGGAGATGCAAGAAGGATGGAAACCTGCCACGCAGACGTCGAACGACAAAGAAGCGAGGAGACGACCCATGTACGAACGACGATGAAACCCCCGACCTTCGACGGGAAGACTTCCTGGCCAAATTACCTGAAACAATTCGACGCAGCGGCCAGAGCTAATGGATGGTCATCCCAGGAGAAAGCATTGTCCCTAACCGTAGCTCTGCGAGGCGAAGCTTTAGACGTCTTGCAATCATTGACACCGGATGAAGCTGACAACTTCGAGTTATTGGTGAATCGTCTAGAGATGCGTTATGGTCAAACTCATCTACAACCGGTGTACCGAATGCAGTTAAAGAGCCGAAAACAGAAAAATGGAGAAACTATCCAGGAATTTGAAGCGGATGTAGCAAGAATGGTACGACTTGCGTATTCAAATGCAGCGGAGGATTTCCTGGAGTGCCTAGCAGTCCAAACCTTCACCGATGGTCTTCGAGACATCGAGTTGCAGCGCGCTGTACGGTTGGCGCGGCCGAAGACTCTTGTGGACGCCTTGACCATTGCCCTGGAGTTTAAGGCGGCGACGGAGGCCTCACGTGGAGTTGCTCGACTAAGGGAAATCACCGGTAACTACGACCATGCCGTTCATTCCGTTAGCGACGTTAAAGCAGTAGTAGAGAGATTAATGAAGTTATCTCCAAGAAGAAGGCGCCAAGTGAGATGCTGGAACTGCGGAGAACTAGGCCATATAAGAAATACTTGCCCCCAAAAAGAAAAATCTTCTGCTGAAGTACCCCAGCAGCAGGAAAACTAGAACGGGTCGACTCCTGGAGGGCGAAATCGACCCCAAACATTCCCGAAGCCCCTCACACCATTAAATTGGCAACTCTGCGACATCACGTGGACAGCTTATATGTAGATGGCCTCCTTGATGGAAAGAATATTAGCATGCTGGTAGACACTGGAGCTACAAAAACTATCGTCCGACCAACCATCATTATGCGAAATAAGATGTTGCCTACCAGTTGGAGACTGCGTACCGCTACCGGAGATTCTGCTAGAGTCTACGGTGAGATACAGGTGACGCTACAGTTTGGTTCAACCTCTCTTGTTCACTCAGTGCTGGTGGCTGACGTTGATGAAGATGTTGTTCTGGGCATGGATGTTATGCTCCACTGTGGTTTTCATTTGGATCTTCGCCAACGTATCCTTCGTACTGGTAATGAAGAAATATTCCTGCACCGAAAACAAGTTGACAATGCCTCGATTAAGCTAATCGATGATATCGAACTTCCGGCAAGCTGCGAATGTGTCGTCACAGCGCGGTTGGATGGACTGGAGCCAGATGGTGCCCCAGCCATGATAGAGCCGAAGAACCATGACCATGAATTGGGAAAAGGACTCCTTGTGGGTAAGACTCTTGTTAGATCCGCCAAAGAGGTACCCATCCGAGTTATCAATTTGAACGATCATCCAGTTCTTCTCCGAAAGGACACGGAAATGGGAAGTTTAGAACCAGTAATGGCCATAATTCACAAGATAAATGTTACGGAAACAGATGAGACCAACGAAATTGAACAATTAATGACAAAATTAGACCCCTCTTTGTCAAAATTAGAAAAGAAACAGGTAAGAGATCTACTTTACCGTTATAAACCTGTATTTGGTTCTAAAAGTAAACTGGGAAGAACTGATGTTGTCCAACATAGAATTGACACTGGTGATGCACGTCCGATTCGACAGGTACCCCGAAGGATGCCTCAAGTTAAAAAGGAAGAAGCAGACAGAGCCCTTAAAGAAATGATTCAAAATGGCATAGTCGAACCATCCAGTAGTCCGTGGGCTTCTCCTGTGGTATTAGTGAGAAAGAAAGACGGATCAATGCGGTTTTGTGTCGACTATCGAAAGCTAAATGATGTTACTAAGAAGGACAGTTATCCTCTGCCAAGGATTGATGATGCCCTCGACGCTTTGGCGGGTTCTACTTTGTTTTCTACCTTAGACCTTAAAAGCGGATACTGGCAAGTTAAAATGAATTCTGCAGACAAAGAAAAGACTGCCTTTACCAGTGGATCAGGGTTATGGCAATTCACGGTCCTTCCGTTTGGCCTCTGTAATGCTCCTGCGACGTTTGAACGACTAATGGAGAACATCTTGCGGGGTTTGTCATGGGAAACTTGTCTAGTTTATCTAGACGACATCATCATAATGGGTAAGACCTTTAAGGAACATTTATCTAACCTGGAAGAAGTTTTTAAAAGATTACAGAACGCTAATCTAACATTAAATGTTAAGAAATGCCACTTGTTCCAGAGACAGGTCAACTATTTAGGACATAACGTAAGCAAGGATGGCGTTGCTGTTGACCCCGCTAAGATACAAGCCGTTCAGGAATGGCCAATCCCTATCGACAAACATCAGCTTCGGAGTTTCTTGGGTCTTTGTTCCTATTACCGACGATATGTCAAGAATTTTGGAGACATTGCCAAACCCTTGACACGTTTGACAGAACAAGATAAGTCCTTCTGTTGGGATCAGGAATGTCAAAAGGCGTTTGAAATATTAAAGAAGCAGCTTACGTCAGCACCTGTTCTTGCTTATCCACTTCCTGATGGTAAGCTTATTCTGGACACCGACGCCAGCAATGTGGGAATTGGAGCCGTCTTGTCACAGCTACAAGACGGTAAGGAAAGAGTGGTTGGTTACTTCAGTAAAACTTTATCGAAAGCTGAAAAGAACTACTGTGTAACTCGGAGGGAACTGTTAGCAGTTGTAAAATCCGTCGAACACTTTTATAAATATCTGTATGGCAGAAAATTCCTGATCAGAACAGACCATGCCAGTTTAAAGTGGCTACTTAGCTTTAGGAACCCAGAAGGACAGATAGCAAGATGGCTCGAAAAACTGCAAGAATATGATGTTGAAATCGAGCACAGACCTGGAACCAGACATCGTAATGCTGATGCACTTTCCAGAAGACCATGTCGACCTGATTGCCCCCATTGTACCCGTATGGAGCAGAACGAGGAAAAACTTGCCTTGGTTAAGGTTGTGCCAGAAGACGAGAGCTCTATGCTGGAGGAGCAACAAGAAAACGATCCCGTTCTAAGAAAGATTCGGGAGTGGAAGAGAATGGACCGTCGTCCGTTGTGGAGAGAGATATCCTCATCCTCTCCTGCTTTAAAAGCATACTGGTCCCAATGGAACTCTTTAATTTTGGACGGAGGGCTCGTTAAAAGACTTGTAGAAAATTCCGAGGGCACAGAAACAAGGAAACAAATAGTGGTCCCAAGAAATGCTGTACCGGAAATTTTAAAACAGATGCATAATGATAGTTCTGGAGGACATCTGGGTATCACGAAAACGCTGCAAAAGATCCGAGATAGATTTTACTGGGTAAATTGCACTAATGATGTTAAAGATTGGTGTCGTAAATGCACTACATGTGCTGCCAGTAACGGTCCGCACCGAAAACCGAAGGCGGAAATGCAGCAATACCTGGTTGGAAGTCCTTTTGAAAGAATCGCAGTAGATGTATTGGGGCCACTTCCACAGACCGATGTAGGAAACAAGTACATCTTTGTTGTAATGGACTACTTCACTAAATGGGTTGAAGCATATGCAGTTCCAAATCAGGAAGCTACCACTTTAGCAGATATATTGGTTGAAGAATTCGTAAGCCGATTTGGGGTACCATTAGAATTACATTCAGACCAAGGAAGAAATTTTGAGAGCAAGCTGTTTCAAGAAGTTTGCCAAAGACTAGGCATCCACAAAACGAGAACCACAGCGATGCACCCTCAGTCTGATGGAATGGTGGAACGAATGAACCGGACTATAACCAACTATCTGTCAAAAGTGGTGTCAGATTGTCAGAGGGATTGGGATCGACATATTCCACTATTTCTAATGGCAATTCGATCGGCCATCAACGAATCAACTGGCCAAACGCCTGCGAAGGTCCTGTTCGGTAGAGAAATGAGGCTACCATGTGACTTGATGTTTGGTTGTAAACCTGGTGAAGAAATGGCACGAGAACAATATGTCACCAACCTTCAGAATCGAATGGAAAATATACACAACCTGGTGCGTGGAAAACTACAATTATCTAGTGATCGGATGAAGAGGTACTATGACACACGGACAATGGAAAAGAGTTACCAAGTTGGAGATTTAGTCTGGCTCTATAACCCCCGACGGCGTCGAGGTATTTGTCCCAAATTACAAAAGAACTGGGAAGGTCCTTACACCATCAAGAAGAAGATTAACGATGTCATTTATCGGATCGTGAAAATTCCCAGAGGGAAACCCGTCGTGGTCCATCATGATCGTTTGGCGCCTTACCAGGGAAACCACAGTGGAGATGCGCAGCAACTCCAAGAAGATGGTTTGGCTGGCTCAGGGAGTGTGCGGGATTCCGATGTAGGAAATAACATTCCAGGAGGAATGAATCTAAGGAGGGGGCAGTGTAACGGGATAACCGTAAAGGAAGGGACCTTAATTTGAAAGATTGTTGTTGACAGTTGATTTTTAGAAGTTTGTAAAAAAATCAACTGACCATTTTAAATAATGTTCTAGAAAATTCTAGAAACTTCTAAACACACTAACTAGATTAAATAATGTTGTATATAAGGGGATGCACGGGCAGTTAACGTCAGTTCGAGTCAAGTGTTCAGAAGAGTTCATTGTATTGTCAAGTAGTTAGACGTTATCCAGCAGAGTTCAGTGTATCTTAACAATTTTGTAAATAAATTGTGTAAAAAGCCCCCATACGTGTTTCAATATTTTGATCGCTTATGATCATTCGGTACATGGATGACTGATGCGCTAGTTGCTAATAATGTTTCACATTTAAAATTAATGTAAATCATTTTTGTGATAACAATTTTTATTTACATGAATTTTTGTGATACAATTTTTTATTTAGGTGGTGGTTCAGATTACTAACCAGTTTTTGATTATAAACAAATTTACAATGGATCTGTAATTACAATAAATTGAAAAAAACACCATCTTAAGGTTACTATTAAATATTTTTTTAGTTAATGCTTTAATTCAAATTTCGTTCCTTTAAAATTATAAAATGTTGCAAATACATTTGATGTATTTTCTTTTAGATTTTATAGACGTGTACTCTTAGGAAACATTGGTTGTAATGATTTTTCCAGGTTTTATAATCTGTATTTTATTTTAAGAAAAATATATATCTGTGTTCCGTTTCAGGTTGAAAAACATCTAAACAGCCAGAATCAAGCAGTTTGTCAAAACAGTACGTCGCAATAAGTTGAAAATTAAGAAAAAACCAACAAGGACATCTAGATAATTTATATACCTAAAGCATAATACCTCTGTTATATTTGATTTTCAAATCTGGAAAATATTTTTTATTTGCATATCATTTTATTAAATTCGCAAAATTTATACAAATTGAAAATCAAGTGTTTTTGTTCACAATTTTTTATGAGTTTTGTATTGGGAACACACATACATTCGATCCAATACAATACCCATCTATTTATTTTATATGAATAAAAAGAATAATTTAGTAAAATATATTTTTTATTTTATAGTATAAACCCTAACTCAGGTAATAAAATAAAGAAGGGTTACTCCTACCAATAGTAAGTTATTTGCGACTAGCATTCTAAGCAATAATGAATTTACCTGAAAACCCGATTTTTTATTTGAACATTTGGCTTTTATGCATTTTTACTGCCGAAAATCTCAGGATATAACGCGCGTGGCAGTGCGCTTTTAAAATATGATGGCTATTGAAAACATTTTTTACAATTATCCAAATATTTACATTAATAAAATTTCACGTGAAAACACCACATGCAATTCAAGACCGTGTGCGGCTGGTTCTAGGGCTTTGGCAGTTAAAAAGCAGTTACTCCAAACAACTTCAACAGGGAAAAATGCATTGTATATCTATTAACCAAGGGTTCTATAGTCAACAGGCAGTATTGAATCTGCATTATGATTAAAACGAAATAAATAGAGGCAATTTATAATGAAAATCTTGTGTATAATGATATATTTTGATAATTGTTTCTTTGATTACGTTATTAAATCGAAGTTTTTCATGTGGGCTTCGTGATTGGCGAGAGCAGCGAATCGAGAAAACTGTCCGCGGCGTGTTCGTATGTACGGAACATGACCTACCCTTCATGGCATAACGACAGAATGATATATATAATAGCATAGAAAACTTCGCTTTCATCAAAATACCCTGAGTTCTCCACGCATTGTTTTATAACAATTGTTCTATCGTAGAGGTAGGAATTGATGAGCTTTCTCGTTTGAATATTAAGATCAATGTCATACAAATTTCGAATATAGGTATTCAGCATGCCAGTCTTCTTCAAAAGTTTTCTGAACATCTAAAAAGTATGACTAAGGCTACTTTGGGGTTTTGGTTGAGTGCGGATGCAAACTATCTATCCTAATTTTCAATAGGAATGAAAAAAATGTTTATCTAATAATTTCGCCTTTTTTTAATTTGAAAAACAAATGCAAACCCAATATAAACTTAGATTTACGGTGCGCTGGGTTGGTGGAACAAAACATCGCAACAAAAGGCAGTAATAAAATTGCAAGAGTTGCAAAGATTTCCTTGTATAGATCACTGGCGATATGAGATCGTGTCCCAGTGTGGCCTTGGAGGTAATTCTAGACCTTCCCTCCTTGCATTTACCTATATGTAAAGAGGATTGCTTTGGATAATGCCTCTAGGTTAACAAGGACTAAGTCTCTAAAATCCTACGATCTTATAGGGCATCTCGGGATTCTAAGGGTCGGACCAACCCAATCCATAAAGATGCCTACATACACACCTCCAAAACGAGATTTCGAACTCACCCTACAGGTCCTAACGATAGGCCTAGCTGCTTTGAAAGGCTCTATAATCCACCACGTTGAGTCCAAACAGGCCTGGAATTGCAAACAGTTTCTTAAGCAATTGGCTAAACAAAAAAGAAATTTTGCTATGAGTAATTTACTATTACTATATACAACCCAAAAACTTTACAGCTTCTCAGCGAAGCTGATCTAATGTTAGTAATAATCAGAAAAAAAAACAATTCAATACATACAACTCTGCATACAACTAAACCATAGACAAATTCTATTATCTCTGATTAAAACCTACAATTTTGAAAAACCCTGTATGTTACTGTCAAGCGTCATTCATGTTTTTTGGTTATATAAATTTGAACGTCACTTCGTTTTATTAAGATTAAGTGTCAAATGGTGCAGTTCAATTTCTATTTTTGTTTGTTCAACTCTTAAAATTAAGTTTTACTTTGTTTGAGACAAAAGAGAATACAACAAGAGGCATGCTATCTTTTTGTAAACAGGCCATGTCTGTGAGCCTGCAAAGGTTAGTGATAAAATTAAGTTCAGATAGTTTATCAGAAGTAAATACAATATGTTGATTATCTCATAAATTACTTAATAATTAATAGCTTCTATTTATTGAGTAGGATAAAACCGTATTTCGTGATAAACTTTTTGTTCAAAGGTTATCATTCGGTCAATCAGTTTTTATCATTAGAGAAAATTATTGGTGAATCGATGGTAGACGCCTCAGTAAGTTTATTTGTCGTAGGAAATTTCCACTGACAGGTTTTTATAAAAAGGTTGTCAGAATGTATTCTATTTCTCTAGCGTTTATGCTAAAAATATAAAATAAGTAAACATTTTATTTTTAATTTAATTTGCTTTAAAATTATCCTTAAAAAAAACAAACAGCTGATTATGACATCTGGAAAATCTTCGTACAAAATACATATATCAGGGGAGGTCAATAATTTCTAAATTATGGTCATTAATTTTCATCACGAAAATACTGTATAGTTTGGAATAATAAAATAAATTCCAAATAAAAATGAACTTTCAAGTAGTAAGGGTCAGTACAATTAATTTAATTAAAACTGTATAGTTATATACATTGTTAAATTAACTGTAATGATCTTTGTTATAAAATATCATGACATTGGTAGTAAGTTTATGAATATATTTTTATTTGGAAATTTTACTGATTTAAATATTTTCCTTTGGCACAATTTTATACATTTATATAACACTGGAGTATGTTTAATTATCATTAAAAAAAATGTCAAAATTCTATTATTTACATTATGGTATTGCATAAAAGAAAGTTCACATTAGTTACACAGAAATGAATACAACTTGATATACAAGAAAACAAAAATTGTTAACATGTAAGCAAACTCGTAGGTCATAGAAAATGCGAAAATAACGGCGTATAGTTACATTGTTAAATTAACTGTAATGATTTTTATTATAAAACATTGTGATATTGGTAGTAAGTTGTATTTTATGTGGAAAATTTACTGATTTTAAAATTTTCCTATTGTTTTAAAATGATCTGAAATCAATATATTATGGAAATTATTTAAAAAAGTCTCCGTTTATAAATAGTAAGGGAAATAACAAATTTTCGTATGCTTCCTAAAAGAATAGTAATTACATTTATGCACAATTTAATACATTTATATAACACTGAGTATACTTAATTATCATTACAAAATTGTCAAATTTTCTTAGTTACATTATAGTAGCGTGGAAAATCAGTAAAAAACATAAATAAAGTAAAAATAAGGAGAACATAAATATAAAAAAAAACTGAAATAAAAGTTCAGGACCGGTTATAAAAAAGATCTATGAAAAATTATTGAAAATTATGAATAATCCTAAAAAAGTATGGAAATTAGAAACTATTGCATAAAAGAAGGTTCACAATAGTTACAAAGAAAGAAATACAACTTGATATACAAGAAAATAAAAATTTTAAACATGTGAGTAAATTCCTAACTCACAGAGAGTTTAAAACAAGAATCAACCTATATGAAGGTATTTTATGTTAGTACATATATTTATATAATACAGAAAGAAAAATTTTTATAATACTTATTTATCTTGTTTACTAGGTAAAAGGTACAATTCTGAATATCGAATTATAATAGGTTCAATAAATTAGTTTTAAATATGTTTTGGTATCAGCAGTTACGTTTAAGTTGCAATTTTAAAGTCGACCTCTGCACATAAATCTGTTTTATTTGATAGTAGTAATTCTCTTCGTAGGAAGATAAATTGATAATAAATATTAAAATATAAGGTTTATGTTGATTTTTCCTTTTGTGGACTTTTCATCAATGCAAAATTTAATGTTTGGTGTGCGTTTGTGTGGATAGATTAAGCAGCTAATCGCTACATTAGTTTTACTAGAAAAGCACCATTTGGTAGACTAGGTTTGGAAATCTGTAATACCGCTGGACCTAACTTTTTACGCGCATCGATATCGCAGATTTCTGATTCTAGTCTAAATACCACCTTTCAGTGGTGATTATTGGTTCTGTATTTTTTACAATTAATTGAATGAAGATAAAGTCATTTATTATTATTTCATTTTATTACGATCCAGCTTTTAAGAGAATGTATTTTGGAAGTGTGTGTTTTTTTGCAGAATTGCACACATACATAATATATGTATATCCAAACAAAATTGATACCAATTTCATTATATTAATTTTATTTTATCAAATAGTTTTATATTAATTGAGAATTAAACGAAAAAATGTTTTTATAATTCACGTTCACAAAGTTTCTATTTCGACACTAAAAACAGTATCGAAATAGATTCATTAACACTGTTTTTGGTAACTTTTTGTTGTACACAATTGGTTGCACTGCACTGATTGTCAACGAAAGAGTTCAGGTAGTAAATCAAAAAGTATGTTGTACTAAATTATTAACTACATTATCAGCGTTATTTGCTAAATTCGGAATATTTTATACAAATTTGACAAACATTCAAATTTAAAATCATTAAAACTGACAAGTGTCAAAAGTGTCAAGATTGCCAACATAAATAAATATTTCGAAAAACTCTCATTTTATATATTTTTTATACTTTTAAAAGTTCATTATAAAGTATGTAACACTCGAGTTACAATGACGGTTTGTAGTACTCGTTCTTTGCGAAACTTACCGCTTCGCGGTTCGTTTCACAAACTGAACTCGTACTACGAAACCTCTGTCATTGTAACACTTGTATTACAATATACTATTTTATAAATTTAATATATATCATTTTTGAATTGATTTTATTTGGTTGTAATGGTAAAACTTGAAAATTTTCTTTTATCTATGTGCGTTTAAAATATTGAACGGTAGCTAAACCTTTCTATGAAAAATATTAAGAACATCTAGAACTATTTTCTGTAAATAAATATTTTTTAAAGGTGTAGTTATATCATACAAATTAAATTAATTCAGATTAAACGGTATTTGTCACAAACACTATTTTTAAATCATCTACATTTGATTTTTGGTTAGTTATATTTAGCAGCCGGGAATTAACTGCAAATAGATCGATGCATTTGTATGCACATATATAAGCATTTTTCGTAAATGTTTGTTTAAATTATAAAATTTTATATTATGATTAACAACACACTTGCAAGGATTGTTTTTCTGATCTGAAATCATTTACGAGGAGATTAGCTGGCATTAGAAAGACTATGCACGAATTGCATACAATATTTTTAACCAAGCAAAACTTTTACAAATTTATTGCGTAATATGATAAAAGAATTAAGGAGCACATAATTCGTACAGATTTTATTGTTCATTGTGCAAAAAAAGTAAAAATTTTATAAATACAATATTACAGAGAAGATTAAGATTAATCATACTTGGTTAGTCTATATATAGTCAGTTTAATATAAATTTAAAGCTAATTGTGACGTCCTTCCATGTAGAGACACTCCATTGATTTTAAATTCATATTAATATTTTTTTTTCAATAGATAATACGTAGCAAAATGATTTTCTATTATGTTTCTATTGTATCTTCCAGAATTATAAGCTCGTTAGTCCGTAAAATAAGTTTCCCTGTGATAAGAGATTAAAACAATTTGAAAATTAAAGCACAATTTAAAAAATACTGGCTGTGGGCTCTTGACTGATTTCCCAATATTTCCACCTGTGTTCGTTAAAACACGGTCACGAGCTAGCTCATTATTTATTAATATAACATTTTTCAGACATATTTTCCATTTTTTTTATGAATGATTATAACGGTAAAAAATAAATAAATTAGTTCTTTTCAATAAGATATCAGAATGCGGCCATTTAATATTCTATAATAAAACCTTAAATCTAGAGAGAGAGAAACCTTGAATTTATTAGATCCGAATTAGTAAAAATATTAATATGATTTTATGTATGTTTTTATATTGGGGTATTAGGATCAGCTATTCTACTGTGTTTCAACTCGTGAAAATATTTCGAATAGTATAATGGGATTAAAATTCGAAAATGATTGTGTTCCAGTATTTTTAATATGCCACATTTACACACTTCTTTTGTATACAGGATTACACGACTTCTATTTGGTTAGTCGGTTAGTTACATATTTTTTTCCACTCTAATACTAAAAAAATATGCATTAGAAGGGTAAAAAAAACGAATAATATATGAAAAATATTTTTGACTATTCACTGGATATTTTCAAGGGTAATATAACAAGACCTTGATTATAGTCGGCTATTTTTGTAATATCTAGATTTTGAGAATATTTTAGTATCAATTTGTTGAGACATAATTTGACATTAATAATCTGATTAGAGCCCGAGAGCTTTAGCTCGAGGGCTTTAATCTTTGAAAATTATGACATTCTATTGGTTAATTTGAATCGAAGGAAATAATCGCTGATATTGTTCTAGTGTAATAGTCGCTGATATTTGATTCTGATTGGTCCAATTTCAAAAAATTGTGACATTCTATTGGTTAATTTGAATCGAAGGAAATAATCATATTTATTTATTTATATTGTAGAACAAACACACGATGCTTGGGATCTGTATTACCGGAATTGAAAATCAGCGACTTTGATGTAAAAAACGAACCAATTTTAGAGTATCTGAAGGGCTCAAAAGAAAGGCAGGAGTTGGAGAGAGCTTTGCAAGAAGCGTCTTCAAAAGTAGAAGATATTCCGATTGTTATAGGCGATAAAGAAATTAAAACTAAAGATGTCAAGTATCAGGTAAAAATATAAAATTTAGATTCCTGTTGTTAAAAATTTATTACTCATTTAAATTTGGCTTTTTATGTATGATACTAATCTCTAGTAAGTATCTACATGCTTTATTTATTAATATATACTTACACATTCTCATAGTTTTAAAGATATTATTATAATAAGTAGACTTATAGTGTTTCTTTTTTGTTCTAATGTAAAAGAAACTTAAAAATAATCAGTAAAGTATTATTACAAATAACTGTAAAATTGTCATATTTAATAAAGCGAGTTATCAATAAATATCGTAGAATGTAGATAACATATACCTTGTACTGACGAGGCGCAAATACGCCGAAACCGGTCTACAAGTTATGTTATCCCTTCTAACTGCAAACTAGAATGGTTGGTTTAAATATCTTGTAGATATACCAACCCCGTTTGACTGTAATTCAATACCAGTCGGGGCCCATAGCCCGGGAAGTAGTTGTTTCTTCTTAGGTAAATGGTCAATATCTTTGAAAATGTTTTTCAAAAACTTGTAAAGCGATATAGAATAATTACATTCTACGATATTTATTAAAAATAATCAATAATAAAATAGAAATCAAACCAACAACAAAAGAGCTATAAAACAGAAATGCACCAATAAACTAGACAAACATTGAGAAAATTTTAGAATACTAGAAAAACTGATGAATATTTATGAATATTTCAATCTAAAAATTTAACTATATTATTTAGTTGAAGTTAAAATTTTGCTGTTGTATTTTTAATTCAATTTTAGAAATACAATACCACACCTCACACCTATAACAACTAGTGTTAAATGCTTAATGGTTAATTTCAGGTTATGCCACATAATCATCAAAAGAAATTAGCGAAGTTTTATTATGCCGATAAAAACGTTATAAACACAGCCATCGTTACAGCTTGTGAAGCACAAAAAAAATGGGACGCTGTACCAATTCCAGAAAGGTATTTGATTGGCTAATTTAATAATAAGTAAAACTTATATAATTAACATTGTATCAAAATTCTGTTGGAAGATTTCCAAGAATCAATCTTAAAAAGGGAATTATGTAACGGGATTATTTTAAATATATTTTTATTCCATTTTGTGAAAGTAATTCACTAGAAAAGAAGTAATTTTTTTATTTAACCAGAAAAGAGTTGATTTACTCGGTCGATGCTATTAGTCACATAAGCGTATTTATGTAAATGTATCTTTACCGTTATTCGCAATACATTCACAACGTTTTTTAACATGGAATGAAGTACCAGAAAATACATTAATCGAATAGAAGCATTTGTTGTTTTTAATGAAAGTTATAAAGAACTTTTGAAGTAGAATAGTAATTGTCTTAAATTAAAGCGCAGTACATAGAATTGTTAAAAGAGTTAAAAGTTATAAGTTATTGAATCTTTTATTAATTGTGTATTTGGAATTATTTAGTACATCGATTTTTTAATAGTGTGCAGATTTGGTGAAGCAGTTTTAAGATAAATGTAAAATACAAAGAACAATAATGTGACGTTGTATATAGCTGGATTAAGTTCAGCAAATTAATTTCAAGTCGAATTGATAAATTAGTTAAAATATTCTTCAACTGAAATTCATTGTTAATTTTTTTTTCAAAATTCTGTTTTAAATCATCCCCAGATTTTAAATAAATACTATTAAAAAATAAAGTCTTCGAGCTTATACAAACCAGAGCCAGCCTTCAATGCTTAGAGCGCGAGATGAGTAACGACAAAGACAAAATGAAACTATATGCTGTCTCTCTCGCACCCCGCTCCGATGGGTAGAAAGTTGGTGCATGCTCAGCCGCACTTCGAGGTGCGAGAAAGGTAAGATATAGTTTTATAGTTAATATGTGCTCGAAGGTAGCGTTAAATAAAAGCTGCGAATATTTCTTCAGAACATTTAACAAACTGGAATGTTAGATAATAAATCACTGAGCCGTTTAGACTAGATCTATTAAAAACAATATTTCAATATAAATCACCTTCCAATAAAATAGTAATAACTTAAATATATTAAAATTAAACCATGTTTATAAACTTTTATTTATATATTAAAAACTGTATTAAATTTTATTTCTCAGCTTACTATACTTATTTGAATTTTTCTAAACTAGAAGTTACATTATAAAAAAAGTTAACAAAAAAATTGGGGTGTTAAATTGTTTATATTTTATTAAATTAATTATCCGTTTAGGTTAAAGATTTGGGAAAAAGCGGCATCTTTAATGGCAAATGAATATCGAGCAAAATTAAATGCTGCTACCATGTTAGGACAAGCTAAAACCATCATACAGGCTGAAATTGATTCAGCTGCAGAGCTGATAGATTTTTTTAGGTAAGCAAAAATATCACAATAGGAATTATTCAAATCAGAATCTTAACAAGCATCATTGTTACCATTTTATTAAATATCTACGACTATGAATTGACTGTCGGTTATTTTAAAAGCAAATCTGACTTCAAAATCTATGTCATTTCACATTTTTGTCAAATCCAAGGCCAAGTGTTTCTTTGATAGTGAAGCTTTCTGATTTTAGTTGTGTCAGTAAAACTTTTTATGATTGTAGACTCAACGCATATTTTTTAAAAGAAGCAACAAAATATCAGCCCATATCAGAAAATCCTCAAATTACCAAAAATTCGATGAGGTATCGTGGTATTGATGGATTTATAGCAGCAGTCTCGCCGTTTAATTTTACTGCCATTGGTGGCAATTTGGCTTATACTCCAGCTCTTATGGTAAGTTAATCATTCAAAACTAACTTTTTTACGAATGAATTTATTACAAGATATACAATATTCTTGAAAAAAAGCAGTTTTTTATTAAATAAAAAATCTATTTTTAATGTAAGATATATGTAGAAGTATAGATGGAATATCTATTTGGAATATGAACAATCAAATATAACTAAAGTGATATTTATTATTAAATATTGTTTTGTTATTGTATATTTAATAAACAAACAGTAAAATTTTGCAAACAGTTGTATAAGCAGCAATTTTGTGAAATGAGTTACAATTATTTTGAGCTTTTAAAGAAATAGTTTAATGAGATATGATAAGATGTCAATTGAAATCAAATAAACTACATATCGTGACAAATTATTAAATCTTAGGAAACTCCAAAAGGAATGCTATAATTATCATAAAGGCCGCTGCGAAGTTATGAATTATCATAAAAAGAAAGAAGAAACGAAATAATTGCAGTGTATAAAAAGAACTTTTTATAGACTACTTTTTTTTTGATTTACAGGACACAGTATAACATTATAAATTATTTTTGTTTTAAAAACCGTGTGTGAGAAAAAAAATTTGTAATCGATGTTAAACCCGCTTACCAAAAAAAAAAACTCTTAGACAAGAAAACGAATTAATTGTTTCGTTTATTTTAAAAGCTTTATATTATTGTGTTTTATTTATTGCAATAAGTTATTAAGCTGGTATAGTTATGATTTATTTGGAAAAATAATAAAAGTAATTTTCAATTTCCAAAAAAAAAAACTTTAGTTTACATTTTTTCTTCTATTGTCCACTAATAAAATTGTAAATAATTTTAAATTCACAAAATTTTTACATTTTTTTTTCTTTTTGTTAATAGCTTACCTTATTCTCTTCTTGACACAATCTCCAACACTTCTACACACTATTAAATTTTATATTTTCACTAAAAACGTTATTTTGACAGATCACCATGGCATCGGAGGTATTTTAGCGGAATTTTTTTTTTTTTCGTGGGGTACCCAACAGCGAATTATACTCGAAATTTTGAGACGTTTACAATAACAGACCATTTTTTACAGACTGGTTTTTATTTGTTCACATAATATTTTCTACCACTTGTAGTTACTCAAAACTTATGTAAAATTGAAGAATATACTATTTTCTATCTTGAAATGGTATTCCCATGCAACTACAATGAGTAGAAATTACTAATTTGAAGGCCTAAATAATTGCTGACAAAGCTATGACGCGCTATGAATCTGTTCATGCAGCTTCCCGATAAACCTCTAAAATTATAATTTTTTACCACTTGTAGTAAGCTCAAGTAACTATAAAATGAAAGAATATTATATTTTTTGTCCCTAAATGGCACTTTTGAGCTACTACAATCAGTAGTAATCAACAGTTTATATTCGGTGTGGAATTTTCTTACCGAATACCACGCGAAGTCAAATTAATATCCTGAAATTTTTTCGGAAATAATTTGACCTCTAGTGGTATTACTAGTGAAAATTAGTAGAAATTGTAATTAAACCTCAGTACCTGTCTAAAAACACTCAAATCATGCATTGTCATCGAATTCTGAGCGACCCTGAAAGTTTCAGATCTGTACTTAGTCGAGAAGTAAATTTAAAATCGATTACAAAATTCCACTCTGACAGAAAAAGAGAAAACTCCCGAATAATATAAAAAGGTAGTAAAATGAGTTAATGGTTAATAAAAAAAAATGAAATTATCATAAGAAACCACTACAAAGTATTGAAAGCATTGAAATAAAAAGTAGAAAATTATAAAAATAATGAACTATGCGAAATCACGAGGAATTATGATAAAATCTCTGGAAAAGTATAGTAATAACAATCATTAAAAAAATATGAAGAATCATAAAAGATTGGTAAAATCTTTTTAATAAATTCTAAAAAACAGGAAAAAGTATTATAGAAAAATTAGTGAGAAATAAAAGTACATGTCAAAGTATCAATAGTTTTAAAATGATTAAAATAAAATTTTTGGAAAATCTTGTTTTATGAAAATTCATAAAAGTAATATGAGAAACTGTAAACAATTAAACTAAACAATGAAAAATCTTAAACAAATACTAAAACATTACAAAATTCCTGCAGAACCATTTATTCTTATAAAGACGCTCAACTTTTTTTATGAAAGTATAACAAAAAATCAATAAAAACTTTAGTGAAGACATGAGTAATTAAACTAAATTGTATTTTTAAGGGTAATGCTGTTCTCTGGAAACCTAGTGATACAGCTATGTTATCGAACTGGATTATCTTCAAGATTTGTAGGGAAGCCGGAGTACCACCAGGGGTTGTAAATTTCGTACCTTCTGATGGTCCAGTTTTTGGAGATACTATTACTTCATGTCCAAATTTGGCTGGAATTAACTTTACAGGCAGTGTGCCGTGAGTACATTATAACTTTTTTTTCAAAATCTCGTATATCATTATTTCCGTTATCCTATAAGGACACTGGTGTTTTCTTTGACTGCATTCAATAGGCAGCTTATAGGATGTATAATAATTTTGAAGAAAATAGTATAAGATTAATTTGGAAAAGGCTATTCATAACACTGTCAATGAAAATTTTTCTTTGGTCAATGAAAATTTTTCTTTGATGTACTTAGTTTTAGGATCAAAACTTTCAGAAATACGATAAAGTTCCCGAATATGAAAAAAAAACGATAATTCTGAAGCTACTGATTCGGTTGTAATAGTAGGAAAAAGGCGAAAAGTTTTAAAATATTCTGATTTAAGAAATATGTAGAGTATCATTATATTCTCTTTTTCCACATTCTTTGGACTAAAAATACAGCAAAACACTGTTGCCTGCGAATTTTTTAAAAACCAAATAAAGTAAAATTTATAAAACTATAGGTATATCAAAACATTAGTATTTTAGGATAATATAGTTATAAAAAAATAGATATGCGTTTATTACGTAAAATATAAAAACTTATTGTAACAGGGAACTAATTTACACATACGTATCAGGGTAATGAAAAATAAGAATTTATCTATTATTTTGAACACCCGTTGCATGGAGACTAGACAAGGAGCACGCACTCGACCGGGGGAATTGCCAAAATCTGTCCACGCGAATCGTTCATATTTTTTCACCACTTGCGGCGCTAATATTCCTTTTGTACCGGTGTGAATATAGTAAAATAAATAGACGTGACATAACCAATTTTTGTATGTGAATAATTTGAAAGTGATTTTAAAAACCTTTTAAAATTTTATTAATAATATCAAAATGGGTAGGGTGTGTGCTGTTAAAAATTGCTCCAGTGGCAGTGCGACTGATAAAAAACGACGCAAGGAATTAAATTTAAAAAATCCTGGGTTTTTCAAAGTACCACAAGTAAGTTCATGTATAATTAACGGTTAATGAAGTAAATAAAATTTATTTCTATTTTAAACTCCCGCTTTATTCCTTGACCGCTTTGGTACACACGGAACACTAACGCCCTCTTATTTTTAGATCCCCTTATACACCGAGTGAAAATACACGCAGTGCGTGCTCCTTGTCTAGTCTCCATGACCCGTTGTCTCTTGAACCAGTATATAACATATAGGTACCACTTATAGTAAAGTCCGGCTGTGCATATACCTTTTTAATCCATGTAAATAAACCAATAACATTTTTGTATAGGACTTTCACGAGGTTATGGAAACAAGTAGGAGAAAATATAAATAAATACAAGAATTTCCCAAGGTTGATTGGTGAATGTGGTGGAAAAAATTATCATTTTATTCATCCGTCAGCTGATGTAGAAACAGTTGTAAATGGTACTATTAGAAGTGCATTTGAATTCTGTGGTCAAAAGTGCAGTGCCTGCTCGCGAATGTATGTTCCAGAATCGTTATGGCCAAAGGTAAGAATCTAATTTGAATGCAGTAAATTAATCTTTTTGACTGTCGTTACCAAAATGTACTCTATTCATAATTTTACTGACTATGCAATATTTTTTTACATTTCTCCATTATACGTAAGAGAAAAATAAAGTTTTTCTTCTAATACGTTTGTTTAGGTAAAGGAAGGTCTTTTGTCTAAAAGAAGTCAGTTAAAAATTGGGGATCCAACAGATCCAAAGAGCTTTACATCAGCAGTTATCGACGACAAAGCTTTTAAGAGGATCAAGGGCTATATTGAACATGCGAAAAACTCACCTAATTTGGAAATACTTGGAGGTGGCAAATGTGATGATAGGTAAATGTTTTAACGTTGTACCACTTATTATTGTTATTACTTAAAGGTAAATAATAAGTAGAATTTGCAAAATATTTTTTAGATAACAAATCACTTTGAAGTATATTTATAATGTGTTTCTTTTTTGTATATAGTGTGGGTTACTTCATTGAACCAACTATCGTTCAGACTAAAGATCCTACAGACAAGATCATAGTCGAAGAAATTTTTGGCCCAGTACTGACTGTATATGTGTACAAAGATAGCAAACTTAAGGATACTCTTGAGTTAATTGGCAGTACAACTTCTTTTGCTCTTACAGGTGCAATTTTTGGTCAAGACGAGTAAGTATTATTAAGCTTTTTACAAAATTATATCTAGAACCCTGTAACTCAATAAGTTTTTTAACGTTGGTTTTAAACTGAACCATAATTTAAAAAGTACCGTGCGTTCTTTAATTCAATTTTTTAATATTATAACAAATAGACCGGGATCCCTCGCCCTTTTTTGTCATTTATTACTAACAAGCTAATTTTAGGTGCGTAGCTTCATTTTGATGAGACGCCCAAAATTTGCTAGTACAAAAATTTCGCAAGTGGTAGGCTAACAGGGGTAATAAGGACACGATCTGTTGATTTAGCGGTTATCAAAAATTTATTACTAACTGTTTTTTTTTTACATAATTCTCATAATAATTATCTACATTAGCCGAAAAAATATTTTTCCTACAAAATACTAGGTTTCATCACAGAGGTCCCCCTTTTGCAACTTGTACTATTTGCAACAATGTAAAATATTATTACTAACCGGCTAAATTTTATTTGGTCAGTTACTTAATATTTATAAAGTTCAACCGCCACATTGTCCTACAAATTGCGTGGTAAGTTTTGCTGGTCCGACACTCCAAAGTTGTTAATACCACAAGGCCATTTTTTTTATTAGTAACCGGAGGACAAAGGTATCACGTGATAGATTAGTGTTTTTTTTTGTCCAAATAAAAAAAATGTCCTACAAGAAAACTGGTAGATATCCCTAGTCCTACAATAATTGTTATTTAACTCCCAACGCCAAAAGAGGGGTGTTATCAGTTTGATGCGTCTGTCTGTCTGTTGAAAGTGGGGAAGAATAATCAAATGTCTGCAAATGTTCTCGAGTTCAGCCTCAAATGAAAGTGCCCTGAAAGAAAATATTTCTTACTTTTTAAAAGGAACTTAGGTTTTCATGTTGCAGGTTTTTTAAAATTTTTAGTTTTATATTTTTCGTTTTTCTATTTGTAGCATATATTTAAAAAGTGAAAACATATTTATCGAAATATATCAGTTTTATTATCTAATAAACATCAAAAAATTTTTATTTGACAAAAAAACAAAGAAAAAATTAATTTTCATCTGAATCGTCAGACAAATATTCTTCATCGTCGCTGCTAGTATCACTCTCATCTTCATCAGTATCTTCTGCATTTTCTTCTTCTGTGATATCTAAATCTGTAATGATATAAAGAAATTAATGAGCCGCCGAATAATTAAAAAATAAATTTATATAATATTAATAGGGTACCTTGCAATTCAGACGATAATTCTTCAAAGGATGGGCTTTGAGGACCATCAAACCAATAATGTTCATATTTTCGGACAATTATTGTCCATCCATAATTGTCAGGTAATTTATCGGTGGGACAACGCATGTGTGCATTACACCATACATTGCAGATGAATACGGTCCGTTTAATTTGCTGCAGCAATTCCTCTTTTGTTGGTGGCAGACTGGAAGGATCGTATCCTACAATATTTTTTTTAATACTTCTTCATTCTCATTTTTGGCTTTATAACCTTTTTCAAATAGTTCATAGCGTCCTTTGTTGATATCATTTTTTGTTTTTAATGAGTACATTCTACATACATACTCTTCAATAATTTGAACTACTTGATTTGAAATTGTTAATGCTGTATGATCACTTCGTAGGAGTTGAATAAAAGCCTCTTGAAAATTTGTATTTTTCTTTAAAATACTGAACGGTCTTTTTTTTCCTTTACGAAAAAAAGCAGGATTATAATCATTTCCTGTAAAAATATGGCATATAGCAAGTGAGCACGATAATTGATTTCCAAGCTTGGCATAAATTTCATTTATGTTCAGGTACCTTTTTTTTCCATAGCAAATTATCGTACACAACTTTAAAAAAAAGGTTCATATATTTGAAAAATAATATGAAAAAATATTGAATCAACTTACCTTTCATAACACAAATATTTTGGTTTCACTCGAAATTGTTTGTAGCAAGAGGAATGATACCCGATTACGTCTTCATTCCAATTTGCCGGTAGTACGACATTATAGTATTTACGTTTATGATACTTTCGAGCAGATAGGAAAGTTTTACAAGAAAGCCAAATATCTTGGGTAAATTTCTTGATTTCTTCGCGTTTTTCTCGAAAGCGAGGGTTGTCGCACAATATCTTACATAAAAAACACTCCATTATTTTAAACTAATGTAAAAAAATCAACAAAATAAATGAAATTATTTCAGAGCAACAAACACACGTTTAACAGAAAATAACTTAGCAAGATTATGGTCGACTCCAACGTGATATACCTAATACACAGTACACAGTTATGTGCGCAAGCGCACTAATGCATCTTGACTCCAATAGCAAAATGTAAAGAATACAACTATTTTTATTTTTATGAATTTCAAATTCCACTGGAGGATCAGCAAAACGTACCACGCAATTTGTAGGAAAATGTGGCTGTTGAACTTTAAAAATATTTTTTTTTATTGGGACCCTATTTTGCCTTTTTAAAGCACGCCTGTGCGTGTTTAAATCGAACTTTCAAACACGCGCGTTTTTTAAAGTTACCATGGCAACATAACAAATTCAAAAACGTTCATTGTAAATGACAATTTTTTTATTATTGATTTGACAGGAGTATACTTGTAACGTCAAATAAAATATTACTAACAAATTTAAAACCTTTATTCAAACATTATTTAACAGTAATTTTAATTTTTTAAATGAATATGAATAGTGCAGTTAGTATTGTTTGATATAGTAATTTGTCGATTTTTTAAATCGGAGGAAATGCTATTTAAATTAATACCGCTAACACTCTCTGAACACAATGAGGTTTCACTTCCATTAATGGCACTACCAATAACGTTTGAAACATGATTCTTATTGTTAATGCTCTCTTCAACGTAACCACTCGCTACAGCTGCCGATTTCCATCCTACTTGTCGTTGGATTTGATCTATTGTCATGCCACTATTTGCCATAATGGTAGCGGACGTACGTCGAAATGCATGTCCCGTGTATTTCTCAGGATCATCCAATTTAAGATAACGTGCAATTTGCAACGGACATGATCCAAATGTATTAATACCAACTACTTGATTGGTACATTTCCCTTTATCATATCGTAAGAAAACTCGGTCTGTACTTACATTTTGCGGGCGCAATGATAAATACTGCTTCACCAAACGCACATAACTAATTGCATCATTATCGGCTACAGTAAAACGCCGAGCCTTTATTGTCTTAGACGGTCGGATAGTAATAACCAATACGCTTCCTTCTTCTTTGATATCATGTAAGCGCAAATCGCATAATTCACATCTTCTAGAAGACCCAAAGATGCCGAAAATGGCTACCACCTTCAAAAATAAATACGTTATGTCCGGCGCATCTATGAAAAACTTCCGCAAATCATTTTCTTTGAAAACATACGCCTTCTTGGCTACATCATTCTTGCTAATTGCCTTCATGAATGCGTGCACTTTTACAAATGATTTTATATCAACTCCTTTGTTTAACCTCAACAAACATTGCAATTTCGAATGGATAGCCCACATAGTCGACGCCTTGTATTGCTCCGACATTTTCTGAAGGTAAGCAAGCATAACTCGTTCATTTATATCTGTTACCTTTTGATCTTCCAACCATGTGATAAACTTGGCGTATTCTTTTTCATATGCGTCTTTAGATTTTTGCGGTATCAACCGCGATTCTGCTTTACTATTTAAAAAATCGATATTAGAATTCATTTTTAAGCACTGCGGTGACAACAATTATTCTTTGATGACAGATTGCGATCAATTTTTGATATTCTCATTTCCATAACAACCAAAGGTATATTTATTTCATATCACGAATTCGACCATTTTTAACTCCCATTTTTTTTAGTAATAATACCAGTATTTATGATTTAAAACTGCACCAATAAAAAAAAATAGCGTAAAGTATTCGTGCATAACTAGTCTTAAAAACACTTGCTCTATTTCAAGCACTCCGGCTGCGCCGTCGTGCTTGAAAAATCGCGCGTGTTTTAAAGACCTTTTTATGCACTTATACTTTAATATACTAAAGTAACTGACCGAATAAAATTTAGCCGGTTAGTAATAATATTTTATATTGTGCAAATAGTACAAGTTGCAAAAGGGGGACCTCTGTGATGAAACCTAGTATTTTGTAGGACAAATATTTTTTCGGCTAATGTAGATAATTATTATGAGAATTATATAGAAAAAAACCAGTTAGTAATAAATTTTTGATAACCGCTAAAACAACAGATTATGTTCTTATTACCTCTGTTAGCTACCACAATCGAGCATTTTCGCAAAGGAAACTGTTGGGCGTCTCATTGAAACGAAGCTACTCACAAAGATTCAACTTGATAGTAATTATTTTTATATCTGGTATTTGCATTACAACTTTGGAGTGTCGGACCAGCAAAACGTACCACGCAATTTGTAGGACAATGTGGCTGTTGAACTTTATAAATATTAAGTAACTGACCAAATAAAATTTAGCCGGTTAGTAATAATATTTTATATTGTTGCAAATAGTACAAGTTGCAAAAGGGGGACCTCTGTGATGAAACCTAGTATTTTGTAGGACAAATATTTTTTCGGCTAATGTAGATAATTATTATGAGAATTATGTAAAAAAAAACAGTTAGTAATAAATTTTTGATAACCGCTAAATCAACAGATCGTGTCCTTATTACCCCTGTTAGCTACCACTTGCGAAATTTTTGTACTAGCAAATGTTGGGCGTCTCATCAAAATGAAGCTACTCACCTAAAATTAGCTTGTTAGTAATAAATGACAAAAACGGGCGAGGGATCCCGGTCTAAAACTAAAAGTTTATTTCGTGTATAGTTTCCAGAAATTTATATTTGTGGGTAAAAATATTTTCAATTTCCGGTTCAGTTACGTTACTATATTTAAATATAAATGGGGCAAAATAGAAAAATTTTACCAACGGGAAACCAGAAATGTCGTATTTTAAAACTGATTGAAGTAGGGTTTGTAAATCGATTTTAGTATTTTAAAATATGTAGATGTAAACTACTACTACTACACGTGGTGAATCATAAAATTTAAGCCATCAGACACCAGGACTGAAGCTATGCTAGAATATTATATCGTTAAAATCCTGTTTACCTTACAGTTGGTGTTAAAACATAAATTGAAATTGTTTTTATTAAACGTAAGTAGCTATTTACGTCAATGGGCTCTGCAAATTTTCGATTCTAGTCTTAACAGTATGCTGAAGACGCTATTTATTGGTAATTTAACAGATAAAAGTTCATGAAAAAGTTGATTAGTTCAAATAAAATTAAGCATATATTGAACTGGGAGCTTTAAATAGAGAATTCAGCGGTCGTATGAAATTTTTTTCTACTCACGTGATGGGTACCGTATTCCACCCACGTTATATGGCATTTTTGTAAAAAAATGTTATTAACGTAATGAAATAAAATATCTAAAATTTCTATTAAATACATTCACTTGAAGATTAAATTATAAGTCTTAGATTTTGACTGTTTAACCTGATCTCATGTTATAAAGCTCCATATTTTTATATAAATCACGGTATTTGATTTGTTTTATCTCAATAAATAATTTTCATTTTAAATTATTTTTAAGAAATGTTATGTTAACTTCGTCATTTAAATTTCCAATCAACGTTTATATTCAAAATTAAAACCTGATATTTTACTGAAATAATACTGTTTGTTATAGACAATTTTTGAAGAGTGCCGTCGAGGAATTAAAAATGACTGCCGGTAATTTCTACGTTAACGACAAGTCTACTGGTAGCGTTGTTGGTCAACAACCTTTTGGTGGTGCTAGATTATCAGGTAAGCTGTTTATAAAAACTTAAAAATGTTTTGTATACATGCTTTCTCTGCATTCCAGGCACTAATGATAAGGCTGGTGGGCCACACTACATCTTAAGATGGGGTAATCCTCAATCTGTCAAAGAGACGTTTGTACCACTGAAGGAAATTGAATATCCGTATATGAAGCAGTAATTATTTAATAGATTTTGAACAGTAACGTCATTTATTTGAGATAAGAAATTCAATGGAAGAATCTTAGATATTTTTTTCTTTTTAATTACAAACAGTTTTATCATTCAAATAGCCGTTTACTTGATATAATTTTATTTTGATATTTTTGCAAACGCGTATTGGTTTAAAACTACCAAGTAATAAAATGAATGAAAAGCTTAAAGTAATTTAAGTATTTAAAAGTAATTTAGTAACATTAAAACGAATGTATTCATGAAGAGTAATGTTTGTAACTTGTGCTGCTTTACGAAGATTTTGTCAGATATAAAATTACAACAATTACCCCTTCATATCTGTAAAATTGGCAAATGTAAGTAAATTTTTAACTAGTCGAAATGAATTTGTTAAAAATGATTAATGTAATTTCGCTCATTTTGTACTAGTCTGTAATTTTTGGCATGAAAAGTAACAGCAAACGGTTTTTCCTAGGAAAAGTTTGTTACTAATTAAGAAGCAGAATGTATATTTTATTATAATATTACCTACAGTATTTATATTTTTTGTCAAGAGGCACGTCTCTTATAAAATTTGTCATTCAAAGCGTTAATTTACTAACTTGATAGCTTTGAAAACCTGTACCTGTTAAATTGATTTATTATATTATGATATGGTAGTTGTCATGCTATGAAGATCGTGATCCATTTGTTATTATCTTTTATTTTTGACATCAGTACATAAAAATCACTGTTACATTTTTCGATTTAAATATATTTCAACATAAAGTCAAATTTTTAATTATAGAAAAACTTTAATTTTGTGTTTTTAAAATATCTTATGGAAACTATACTTTTAGTCTAAACAAGTGATTTTCACTAAAAACAAAAAGAATCGTAATATATATAAAACTAGTAATAGTGTTTAATATACTAAACGTGATTTTTCAATGTCAATAATTATATATATATATCTATATATACTGTACCGGCCTTAATTTTTTTTTTGTATAGCTATTTTTGATAAGTTATGACAATACTATACTACTCTTATTGTAGGTGTAAATTGAGTAAATAAAATCAATTTTTTGTTCCTATGTTGTATTTTGTTTTTGAGCATTATAAAATATTTAGTTCTCGTAATTTATTTTGATGTTATATTTTGTAAATTTCAATATTATTGGAAAAATAAACGTAGCAATATTCTTTTATATTAATAGACTGACACATTGTAACCCACCATAATATCTTTCAAAGGAGATTTTGAATATTTTACTCACAAAGTAGAGATACCAGGAGTCTAAACGTAATGTTAAACGAATGGTCTCAATTTAGGGGACAGAACTATTGCCGGTAGAGTGCGCCATTGTTCAAGAAGTACTCGTTTAAATCCTTATGCGGGAAGTTTTGTTGCTATTGACAGCTCTGGAAAGTATCTTTTATTACAACTAATTTTAAATAAATAAATTAATATTATATATTGAATTTTACATTCGCGTCATTCAAATGTCATATAAAAATAATAATTATAATAACATCGGTACATCCTGAATCCTTGCGCAGCTAGTGGTAAAAATTAGAACTATGATCTGGGTTGATTATTGTGTACCAGAAATATTATGGAAAAGCCTATACCGTGTAGACTCCTGGTATCTATACTTCGTGATTTTACTTATCACGAAGTATAGGTAGTTTTTTCTGTGGCACATTAGACGTTATGGCAAAACTAAACTGATTAAAAAACTGAATATTTGTAAATATTTATTGGAAACTATTATTAAAAACTCTCAGATATTTATTCCATGTAATTGTCATCGGGAAAAATAATTTTTGTCCGTTTGTGTTTTGTTTTATATAGGATGTTATTACATTTGTAAATGTAAATCAGAAAACTGTGTTAGATTGCTTAGGTATCGTTCCGTGCGGAAAGTAACTTTCCGCACATGTGCGAAAAAGTAGCACTTTTCATGGGGGTAGAGAGTGTGATAAGTGTTACTTTCCTATGTGGTCGTAGGAAAAAATTATTTTACCAAAATTAAAGAAATTTAGGTATTGATACCAATTTCACTGAAAAGTAAATGTTACTTGCTACATAATTCAGCCAATAGTAATAGAAAATATTTAAAAAAAAATAAAAAGGTAACTTTAAAATTTAGTTTATTGCAATTAACTAAAATATATAACAATGCTTATTAAAATTGACTATAGATTTTGTTTTTCAATCTCCAATTTTAAAAATAAATTTCATTCACAAAAACTAACTAGTAAACAATTCCATACAAAATATTTTGTATACACTTCAAATTCTTTTTATTTATTTCAATACAAACTGAATAAAACTTAACTATTTAAATTTAATAACCTATCTTTTAGTCAAAAAAATATATTGGTGTTACTTACTAACAATAAATAAATAAACTATTTATTAATATCACGTTTTACCACACAGAACATTTAAACAAAATATCCAAATGGTAATATAATAACTAAAAACTTTTTTAGTATAAAAAAACCAAACATTACTTGCAATATAAAGTATAAAAGCTCAGTAAGCATCATTTGTTTTTTTGTACTTTTACTTAAAATTCTCCCTAACTACCTGGATATTTTTTTACTGAATAAACAGTTACTAATTACGACTTGGTTTGAGTTTTTTTGAGATGTTGCTTACCCTTAATATGCAATTTAAATTGAACTCCTGAACTTAGTGTTAAATTACAAGATGGACAATAATAATCACCAGATGGGGTACGATACACAGCTAAATTTAAATCTTCAGTAAGGCCACCTAGAAGAAATAATGAATATTATGGAGGGTAAATAAATAAGTATTTATTTATGGAGGGTACAAACATAACCATCATTTTGAATAATTTTTTTCACAAACATAACATAATTAAAACTTTTTCACTTATCAGAATAGTATGCGGTCATAGATTGTTTTTAAAAAAGCTCATTAACAACGTTAGTAGGGTCTCTACAACGGAAGTGATTTATTATTAAAGTTATCTGATGATAAAAGAGCAGTTTCTTATGTGTAATAGTGTCACTATAAACTATGAGCCCCAATGATCAATACTGCTATATTGTGTCGATAACAAAATGAGAGCGACTTCATTTTTATGCTCGAACTTCTACTCAACATCAACAGTTTTTGCAATAGCAAGAGCTCTACAAGTTTTTGTACAACAGTAATGTCTGTACAAGTTATGGACATATCAACTTAACAGATTTTCGTTCTGTAAATATTGAAAATACCTTCGAAGCCAGTTTTCTTGACTAATAACTTTTTATTAATACCTGATGTGTAATTTATTCAATTAATCTCTCTATTGGGAGAAAGAAACAACTAGTCTTTAAAGAAATTAGTACAATCTGCCCAATTTCACTTTAGCTGTGATATGCGCAAATGAAGAAGAGAGCATTGCAACAAAGCCAGAAGACATTGTGTCGAGACCGACAATCTGAGCGTCTCCCCATCTTGGTTCATCATAAACCAGTGCGCATCTGAACGTCAGAGGTAAAGTGAAATTGGGCAGATTGTAGAAGATGTTGATCATATATGGAAATGATTTTGTTTAGACATACAACTGATTTACCACCAGTTTCTTTGTTTACAAGGTTCTATGCAAATTTAGATTTATTGCCGGGATTACCATCATTTTTGCAATACTGCCTATTTGCTGTTGTCTATAAATATTTAATAGTTTGTTACATTGCGATTAAACTTATATGCATTAAACATCTTCCATAAAAAAAAATGAAATCAAACATTTTTCTATTAATTGCTATTAATATTCCTAAATGGTAGCTAAAAAGAGATTCCCTTTTTATTTTACCTTTTGAAGTTAATCCCTCTGAGTTCGTATCAACCAAACCTAGCTGTTTCAATTTCTTCCGATGTTTCTGTCCTTGATAGTGAACGTCTAGTTGTTCTTGACAAGTTGTGTTAACGTTACAAAAGTTACAATGAAACTGTGCATGATTCGCTGGAGTAACTTCTAGTGATGCAGGAGGTTCAGTTGTATCAATGGTTTTTTGTTTTTTGAAATCTGCTCCGAATGTGTCTTCACCATCATTTACACGTTTTGTAGCCCTATCAATAAGATGTGTTTACTGATAGTTCTCTATTATTGACAAAAGAATATGTAAAATGATATATGACTATATTTATGCGTAAAGAAAAACATGAAAAAGCGTAAATGGATAAAACATTGTATCACAAACACAATCTGAACTAATTCCGCTATATAGCGAAAAATACCGAATAATTAAACAAGTTACAAAAGCCCGAATGGAACCCATTTTTTGCATGTTTTATGAACCCGATAATTCGGACTAGATAAATCCACTCCCTTGGCCCTCCTTTACCGATTTTAACCGACCCAATTTAAAATTAACAAAAAAAAGAACTTTAAAACTTGATATTTAGGACCGAAAATGGTGTCTAGGGAGTTTTTCTGGATCGCTGATCACGAATCCGAAGTTAGTTAGCCAGAAAAATTACATGATTTTTTTGTCACCATCGATTTTTTCAGTTAAATTAAGCACGGATTCGTAATCAGCAACCAAAAAACTTGCTAAGTGCCATTTTTTAGTCAAAAGTACAAAGTTGTCAAAACTGTTAGAAAACGGTCGAATTATCACGATTTTACAGTTTTCCAAGGTAACTGAATAAACTGAAACTTTATAAACCCCTAAGTATTTTAATTTTAAATAGAATGATGATAAATTAATCGTGAAGGCTGACAATCGTTGAAGTAAAAGGGTTAAAAATAATAAAATTATAGGTGAATAAATATAATACGTACGTTTGTCTAATCCACTTTCCGGAACCATCATAATAACCTTTACCAGTAGGTGCCTTATGTCCCATTAAAACTCTAAAATTATATTTACAGATCAAATTTATATTTATAAATTAGTAACAAATTACAGTAAATGGAACTATGTGTATTTTGTATATATTCGTATATTAAAAATTGTGGTATAATTTTACCTTTGATGATTTTTTCCCATATAGTGGGATTCAGCATGCATTCTTCCTGTCAGTGAAAGATCGCATATTTCACAATGAAACCATTTTGGATCACTATCAGATTCATTCTTTGTGTTTGATGTTATTGTAGCCCTTTTATGCAACGGAGTGCCTGTTTTTTCTGCATACTCTATAAGGAACTTCCTTACTTTTTTTTCATGGTTTTTAGATTTATAGTGTAATTTGGCCATAACATTACTGCTCAACTGAGCTGAACAAAGTTTACAAAATAAAGGCTGGAACTGAGAAGTCAATTCTTTCGGGAGTGTTGTATCGTCTACGTCTGGTACGGTGTCTTTGACTATAAAAGAATTGGAATTTTAATATTTACATATTTTTATGAAATTATATATTTTATACAATCGAAGGAAAACTCCTGGGAAGAATTTAGCCATAAAATGGAAACTGACAGTAAAGCAAATAAAAAACTGTTCTATAAAACACTAAAAACATTAAGAAATGATAAAAACCAAAATATGATGCAGAAAAGAAATGATAAGAGCAGTCTTGCCAGTCTTTGAAAAAATGTTGAATCAGTGAGATGATAGCTGAAGACTTGAAAGTAGGTATTATCGTTCCTCTACTAAAGAACGGAGCTCCCAGAACATGTGGAAATCATAGAGGAATTACGTTACTGAGCATCGTACTAGAAGCATATGACAAAAATACTTGAAAAAGATAAAGAAATTACATAGAAGACGGTATAGAAGAAGCACAAAGTGGGTTTAGAAAAGTACACAACTAAGCAAATAATAGAAAATGCTTTAATTAAAAAATCAGAGATATACATGGCTTTCATAGATCTATAAAAAGCTTTTGCCGTCTCACCAAAAACAATTTGGGAAAGTCTTGCAAAGAGGCATGTAGACCAGAAACTTATCATTAGTATCAGAAGTATCTACGAAAACATTAAGCATTATGTACAAAAAGATAACCTACAGTCAGAGAGATTCAATACAAACGACGGATTAAAATTAAGACAATGCGAATTTATGAGCAACACTTTATTTATAATTGCAATAGATGACGTCATCAAGGCAACCAGTAAACGCAAAAACAGTGTACATGTTGGGTACTACCAACTAAGGCCAGTGAATATAGGAGAATGTGCATTTGCAGATGACGTCATACTATGCACTGAACCGCACAGATTTACAAGCAACTCTAAATCTCTGGAACAAGAATTAAAAAAGAAGGGTATGAAGATAAATAGTAAGACCACAACGGATAGAATAAAAAGTAAATTACAGGCTGTAGAAATGAAATATTTAAGAGGTAAAAAAGATAACCAGACGAGATAAAATAGGAAATGATGTGTTTAGAGAGGAACTGGATGTAGAAAGAATAACTGACACCATTGAAAGACAACAACTGAGATGGTATAGACACATAAATAGAATGGCTGATAAAAGACCAGTAAAACAAGTATGGCAAGCAAAAGCACAACGAACCAAAAGAAGAGGAAGGCCAAAGAAGACCTGGAATGATAAAATCAGAAAAAAGGTGTAACATGGACATCAGCAAGTTCAATGTCAAAAAACAAGAAAGAATGGGCACCTAACGGTAAAAAATGTTTTGATTATACCTATATAAATATATTTATTATAAAGAAAATTGTTCCAACTCTACACGAAACCAATAACAAAAAAACTAAGTTGTAACTTTTATTAAAAGATTCTAGTCCTTTTACAATGTATTATATATTGTTTTATTATTTTTCTCTGTTGGTGTTGACTTTCTTTTCTTAATAGTGACTTATAGTTGTTTGTATGGAGTTAATAAATTTTTAAACTTTTATTTACATCATATATTTCATACTGCTGAATTAAGCCTAAATTTTTTCGAAAATGACTGACGTATGATCACGTAGGTATTAATAAAATTATTTTACTTTACATATGAGATTGACTAACAATACCAAAAGTAAATAAAAAAAAAACTGTCTTAGAGACAGTCCAAAAAATGCTTATTTAGAAAGAAGTGAACAGCAAAAACTATTAGTAAAGTCTCTAAAAAACGTAACACAAAACACAATGCAGTAAAATCAATTAAGAACTCTAAAGCATTTTTTTTTACTAAAGGACTACAGAATACTTATTCTTAAATAGACAAAAACAACACTTACAGATATTCTTCTGGTAATTTTTTGGTCTCTCCTTAATTCTAGATAAAGTATTAAATATATTTTGGGTTATGGGCTCAACAATATTAGCCGATGCCCCTTGACTAGTATAGTATTGCGGAGGATAAGCAGAAGTTTGTTGCCATTGTGCTTGGGTACATTGATTGTAATATTCGTAATATGAATTATTAGCCATAGAATTATTCGCGTTGTACTCATAAATACTATCATTTTTGTTAGTACTGTTTCCTTCAGAATCCTTTTTCGGAATCTTGAAACTTTTGTTCCATTTTGGATCTTAATCACATAAAACAGGTATTTATTTGAAAATTGTTAGGATAATCCAAGTTGTACCTTACCATTAACTCCAGACATTAATAATTCTTTTCAATTTAATACAAAGCTATATTTTTAATTCATAGATTTAGATATATGAGAAAATTAAATATAAACATAACAGTAGTGTCAATACAGTCAATGTCATTTAATAAGACAGAATTGACAGATTAACGAAAGATCGAAGAATACAGACGCCCGCGCCCATAGAAGTTCAAAGTCGTATTTTAGCTTTGAAATCATGGAGTTTGAAATATTCAAAGTATTTTAGGTGTACCTGGAAAATCCCTAGTACCTACCCTGACCATAAGATGGCGAATAATAATAATCCTTTGAATATGATGTTTTATATTCAAAGTAATAATCTTATGGATATTGAATTTCATTTATAGAGGATTTTATTTTATATAAAAAGTACTTGATAAGACGAGGGAATTTTTTTAAAGACCAGCCCTCTATGGTTACACGGCAAATTTATGCCAACTTTGACCTTCAATATCTCAGCAACCAGTAAGCCGAATTTATCTTTTTTTATAAAATATAAATATATGTGTATAAATTTGAAAATTAATATGTTTAAAGTTATTCAAATTGTTTATAAGCCTAATCTAATTAAACCTGGCATGGTCTCTCCTGTGGAGCCCCATGTTTTAAGCACTGCTTTCTATGGGAATATTGTGACCAGGTTCGGCACCAAGAGTCCTTACATGCACCCGATGCGTGCAGTTTGTTTAGCTGAAAATCAACACCACGCTGATCTTCAGGTAGGCTTGAATCCAGGTGTCCCAAGTTCCTTGAGTTACTGTTGCCACAGGGCAGTTCCCTTTATAAGAGATTTGACTCCTGTGACTAGCTCCTCAAGGCTCGAGGTGGGTTCCTGTGTCAGAATCCCCAACCTTCGAAGGTGTAGTCTGAGCAGGCCCACCAGTACTCTTATCTGACTCCTGCCAAGATTCAGTATGTCAGACGTCAGTTTTTTGGAGTGCCTCAGCCCTACAGTATTACTCCAGTGTTTGGGCGACTCTTCCCAGATCCAGTTCTTGACTTTGGTCCTTACCCAGGATCTGGGCAGTCCCAATACAGGTTATCTGGACCAATGAATCGTGTATCCGCTCCCTTCTTGGCCAGAAGGTCCGCGGTTTCATTACCTTCAAAACCCTTATGCCCTGGCACCCACTCCAAGAAGACCCTGTTGTGTCTAGCCAGTTCATTGAGGTTTTGTATGCACTCCCAGATCAGCTTGGTACTAACCCGGAATTGTTTTAAGGCCAGCAGGGTCTATGGCCAGCAGTGCAGCCTGGCTGCCTGAGAAGAAAGTTATCCTCTCCCCTCTCCAGCCACGGACTTGGTCGGCAGCCTTTAGTAAGGCGAATACCTCAGCCTGGTACACGGTTGACTCCGTTCCCAAGCTGAAGTGCCGCCTAAGGTTGCGTGGACCACAGACCCCTGCACCGGTTCCTTCTGATGTGCGAGATCCGCCAGTAAAGCCTAAAAAATGTATAAAAATTCTAGGCTCTCCTAGTGGACCGGTTTTAATTTTACAAAAAGCGTTTCAGCCTTCCTTTATATGTAAAATTGGCGACTATCTGAGAGCCTTATTTGGGGCCTAGTGGGAATTTAAAAATTTGCGATTTTATCCAGACGTTTTAATTATATTAAAAAGTTTTTCTAGACGGAATATGAAGGTTGTAAGTCAAGTTTAGAGGGTCGAAAATAATTAAAGGATAAACCTCATTTTTTGTAAACTTTTCCAATTATTGATATTTTTTCAACAATAAACATTAAATTCTTAATTTCTAACTAACGAAATATTGTGTAAAATTAAATAACGAAACTTTTAACTTTTTATAATTTTTTCTCTCGGAGCAACTATACAGGAAAATAGGAGCAAAAAAATAGAAATTTTCTTTTTTTGTTAAATAAAAAATCTAGTACAGGGTTTGCGATTGGCGCATATCGTGGTTATCGATATTGGACAGATCCTGAAGGGATTCCAGCAAAAAAATAGCTTCCTATTATATGGATTATGTCCAATCCAAAACAGATCCCGCCTAGACTATGAATTAGAATGTAGCTATCAGTGGTTACTTCTGGTGTACACTTAAGGAAAATTATTGATAATTAATCCCTCATTAGAAGAACATTGATATACCAAAAACTACATTATTTATCGACTTAATTTTAATACATCACTAAAATATTAATTTATATTAATGGGTACACTACAAAATTAATTGGTATAGTACGTTTCAAGATATTTCGTCTTGACTTCTGTTTCCAATATGATTTAACAATAATAAAATAATAAACACTTACTAAGGAGCCCTTATTTATTCCAACTAGGCACTTAGGACGCAGGTAGATTTTGCATTAATGGCACAAAATGGTTTTTCTTACGCGGGTAAGAGAATGTAAAATTATTTGTCAATGTAAAAATTATGTAAAATTTTAATTCTTAAATATTTGATGTTTCTTATTAAGAATTTTACTGTATGATTTTTCAATTCGTCATCTGCATCCATAAGTTCTTGTATTTTCTACACCCATTAATGCAAAATCTGCCTGCGTCCTAAGTGCCTACTTGGAATAAATAAGGGCTCCTTACTAAGGGTTTATTATTTTATTATTGTTAAATCATATTGGAAACAGAAGACAAGACGAAATATTTTGAAGGGCTGAGCCGGATTGCGGCGATAATTCATCACTCGTAGCTCCCAAGAAACAGGTAGAAATGAAACGACAACCGGACTGCGGCTGTAGCCATCAGGTAGACGTATTAAGGGCAATTAACCCCTACATTAAGGATGTATTTAGTTAAGTTTAAATCTGCAAGGCCATTTTCAAATGTTGAAATGGAGAAGACAATTCTCGAAATAAGTTAAACATACTAAACTATAACAGACCTTGGATTACGCAGCGTGTTTCGTAGAATTATTTATCTTAGTTTAAATTTTATTTTTTGAGATTTTCTTGCTATTATTCCCATCACGTATTTTTCGTATATTATTGTATTCATATCATAAAAGTTTATTCCTTAAGTTACTAGAAATTAATAAATATTTTTCAAGCTCAATATATTTATCTATTTTTAGGTTGTAAAAGCTTTGGTGGTAAAGAGATGTATAGACATGGGATTTACAACTCGAACCTTTCTTATTCTTCGTCAACAGTTATTATTTTGTTTGAAAGACACATCTGTAGCAATATAGTTAATTACCTTGGGAATTTTACAAAATTTAACTATTTACTTTTTACCCGCCCATTTTTCAATGAACATTATTGGTAAATTTCTGTAATATTTTGTCCACCACCCCAATATTCCCACTCAACTATTTCTTCTAATTAAATTATTAATATAGACATTAACGTTCTCTTATTAAATTTTGCTAGTACCGATTGATGCCCCTATTAGAGTGTAGGCAAAATCAGTTGGATATTAGCAATAAAAAACACAGCGCATATAACCTTTACTAAAGCGTTTATAAAATTTCTCAGAAGAAATCCATGATTTGCATTTTGGGAAATTTTGCCAATCAGGTGTCATTACCCTAATTTTTATTGGCCTACCTGTCACCCACCGCATTCCGGGCATGGGGTATTGAGGGCAAAATACGGCATTGATACCAATCGCCGCAATCCGGGCACACCGATTTTGAAACTTACTTTAACTTCACCGTTACTTCATCCATTGTTTTTTGTAGATATAATTTCTAAACATTTTTTTTAAGAGAAATATTATTTTTTTTATTAAATTTCTTAAAAATATACTTCTTACAGAATTAGCTTTAACTAATACATTGAATAAAACTAACCAGTCCTTTAAAACTACCTTAATTTTTAATTTATAGGATACTCAAACGATAAAAAACAGATAATTTATATGATAACACCAACATAACTTAAAATAGAGATAATCTGCGATATATATGTAACAAACTTATTTTTCTTATACTGCTAATTTGTCCTAACACCTATAAAAAATTTCAAATGTTAAAACCTGTCAAAGTTAACTAAAAAAAAATATTATTAATAAAATTATATAATACAATCTGAAATTTTTTAAGACATATTTTTAGTATCTATTCTATGTTGATTACTACAAAATACAGTATTTGTTTAAATAACTAACAAACTATTTATACTTAAATATAACCTCTAAGGTCTTTGGCACTCACATACTGCATACGACTTGCATTGTTCCCAAACTCTTCTCCAACACAAGAAGAGTCACCATTCTCAATTTCTGGTTCCGTATGCAATTGGTCATTGCGTTCCAATGTAGGCATATTCCACGATGGGCTCTGCTGTAAATCTTTTAACGAAACATAATTATAAGTTGTTAAATCTATAACAGATGAATCTGTTGGAACATTAGATACAAATTCTGCTTTAATTTGATTAGGGGATATTAATGTATCATCTGAAGCTATTGTATCAGATTTATTTGATAATATACTGCTTCTTTCTTCCTCGCTTAAGGAACACTTTTTTATCACATTAATATATTGTTTTTCTGTCTCACTTAGATCATTTTCATCTTTAGATAATAATGATTTCTTTGTAGTACGAAAAAACATTCGGAATGCTACCAGTGATCTTTCAAAACCAGCAGCTACAAACTTCTTATGAATATTATTCCAAAACTTATTAGATCCGAACTTATCTATGTTATTCGAAATTAAAGAAAAATACAACTTTTTTTCTGGTTTTGTCCATTTCCTGAAACAAAAATGGTAGCAATAACCTTTAATATCATAATAGAAGTTGGTTACCATATTGGTTACCACCTTCGAAATGCATTTCTTGTTTGTAAAAAAAAAAACATTTCATAATCGTTGTGGGTTGCGATGGGTATCGGCACCGTATGCGAAGCCAAAGCAGACTCAAATCAAAATAGTAGTGCAATTAAACCCATTTTCTTTTGTGATTTACAAGGTAGTCCTGCTGGTAAATAAGGAAAATAAGTAAGAGTTTAATTGAACTATTACTTTCTATAGCGATTGACTTGTAAATTGGAAGGTTTGCGTTATAAACATTTTGAAGTTATACTTCTATTCATGCACTCGGTGGAAAAGATTTGTGTACAGTTAAATGGGAAAAATCATTAAATATGTAATGGTGTGAGTAAGAGAGAGACAGACACACTTATAAGGTATATTGGCCGGTAACAACAAAGATGAAATATTTATCACATGTTATTAGTCATAGCTATAAGTCCTTTGAATACCGCTTCAAAATTCAGTACATTGAAAAGGGATAGATATACAAAAAACAGTCTGAACTAATGTATAAATATCATAGTGACGGCCCACATGATTATTTGACAGATTATTTTATAATTCTGTCACGTAAGTTAACATATTAAGTTTAGTATTTTATATTAATAATAATATTCAGTAATGAGTATTGTATTGTAGTCTAAAATACCGTCACATGGTTGCAGTATATCCTGCACTATGCTTTTGAGGTTATTGGCTACATAAACAGAGTTTTTACGAATAGTCGAGGAAATAAAGCACCAAATCCTCAGAATTTTGTAACGTAGGATGGATCGGAATGCGTTTTTTTGCATTGGATTCGTTAAAGTATCAGGAAATTTGTCGCTATTTTTTATAATGTAAAAATGGGAAATTGCATTTCTGCATTCGAAAAGTACATTAAGAACAGACAATAGAGAGAAAACTTACAACTCGGTAAGTATTGCTGAAAATGGGTTCAATTTATATACTCGGGGTTTTTGGAGTCGCTGAACACGAATATCACGATTCCGAAAGTCTCCGCGGCACTTGGTGTCTAGGGTATTTACCTCTTCTCCTGGGGTTTTATGTAAATTCTGTACGAAATCAGTGCACACTTGGTACTCGGTGGTTTTTTGAGTCGCTAAATACGATTATAATAATGGCGATGGTGTTCGAAACACCTGGTGCTTAAGACGGACCTCGTCTCCAGGAATTTTATGCAAATTCGATACAAAAAAGAGTGTGCACACGGTACTAGGAGGTTTTTGGGGTCGCTTACCACGAATATCGTATAATGAGTTTGCTAAATCATTCGCATACAAATTTATGAATCCATGCGCGTGCATAGAAGTATAACTTCTGCCGGCAGTCCTAATGACTGCCACACTAGTTTTTTTTTCCTTCTACATATAGACGAGTGTCGTCACCGAAGTAATTCAGCATTTCTACTAGATTTACTAAAAAAACATTACTTATTAATAAAAAAATCATGTTACTAAATCTCGTCTGCAGTTCCGCGCTGCTTTTGATTAGAGTCCGCTTTGGCTTCGCATAAAATCCAGTAGTAACAGAAAATTAAATAACAAAGAACTTTTGCTTGAACATTTTTCCAACCCTTTCCCTAACATCTATTTGGCTGCAAAATTAAAATGTAGACTAGAGTCTGTCATGTTTTATGACAAACTTTTTATTAGGAATAAATCTCATTTGTTTTTCGTATATTGTAATCATGACTAACAAAAATAATATTTACTCTGGTCTGAAATGCAGTTCGCCTGAATTGCGATACAATAAATTTGATGGATAAGTGGAAAATTTTTAAGATTTTTTAGAAATTATTTCTTATGTTTTTTTATTAATATTAGTATTAAATATAGTAATATCTATCATACCTTAAATTAATCTTGATATCCTTTTTATTAGTCTCATCAATTTGTTCATCATTGCAATCTAGTAGCGGTGGCAGATTATTTTCATCCGCTGTATGAGTTGAAGATATTGAAGTAAATTTGTGATTTATCGCTGATTTCTTTTTCGCAATAGCGGTTTTACTAAATTGGCGGCTTCTAAATTGTTCTCTATCGGTTTTAATTTTTAACAAAAATCGACTGATCTGGAAATTTAAATTAAATTTAAAAATAAAAAATGTACCTGATTAATAAGATTCTAAAATGAAACACTATTTTAGGGGAAGGAATTCATATTAAATTTTCTTTTATTTTTATGTATCACTAAGTGTAAACATGCAATTATATGCATTAAAGCGAAATTTTGCTGGAAAATATTTTTTTTAACATTTGAAGATAAGAAAACTATTATACTATACCTCAGGATATAGCTCTGGTAACTCTTTTTCATATGTATTACGGTTTGAAGGAGATTTGAGAGAATTCCACATTTCAATGGCTTCATTCTTAGTTAAAAGATTAAAGCCATTCTCGTACATTGTTCTTAAAATGGTTCTATGAATGCGAAAATTAAACTTTGAATCATCCATTTTTTTGTAAGTATCTTTAATCGCCGTAAAAAATTGTCGCATTAGAAGCGTTTTTGGGTCTATGTTATGTTTTATAGAACCATTTGTTAAAGGCGATTCATTGGGAGTAGTAACTTTACTCTTTTTTGTTCCTTTAGCTTCTGGTGTACTTGTGTACTGTGGCCCATCATCCTCCAAGAGCGGTTTTTTAGCAAGTGATGCAGTGTTTTTACAGAGTGACTGCTCCAATGATCTTTTTGCAGCATTCACTTTATTGCTTGTGGAAACTGTTGAATTTTTCGTAAATTCTTTTTGTAAATGTGATTTTTTATCTCTATAAGAATAAAAAAATTAACTAGCATTCATGTTTTTAAAATTTCAATCTGAATGTTAATTATATAAAAATATATATCTATATATATATATAAAAGGATGTTTGTATGTATAAAATCGAAACTATTAGACCGATCATTATGAAAATTTGTATGTACATATATTTTTCCACGGAGATGGTTTATATGATATGCCCATTGATGTCACTCGCCACCAGGTGGCGCTGCAAAGTAGCAACATCTGCCCCGTTCAACCGATTGTCATGAAAATTGGTATGTATATTTATTTTACCACGGAGAAGGTTTGTATGATATGCTAATTGATGCCACTCGCCACCAGGTGGCGCTGCAGAGTAGCAACTTCTGTCCCGTTCAACCGATTGTCATGAAAATTGGTAGGTATATGTCAGGGTGAAAAAATAAGGTGGTCTAACTACTGTACTTCACAATGCTTTAAGCAGTGTCACAAAGTTTGGTCCTTCTATATCTTTAATATAGATGTCACCCTATGGCCGGATCCTATGCTGTTGCATGCAGGGTTGTCTACCTGCGTCTGTGTGATAAAATTGATTAGAATCATAACCTCACTAATTACTATAATATCCTACATACTTCATCTCTACCGGTAGAGGTAGAATATTGTTAGTAAAATGGTTAAGTATTGTATTGTTCCAACTTGTGGTGTAACCTAGATGAACAATATAGATAAATTGTCGTTCTTTGGTGCCCCAAAAGATCAAAAGGTGGAATGGGAAAGCATTATTAACTGTACATTAAAAGGAAATGCTCGCGTTTGTGAAAAACACAAAATGATATTATAAGACGTGTTAAACGTAAATATAATGGTTCAGTAATTTTGGATGTAAGTACATTGTTTATAATATTATAAAAATATTATCAGTCGTTAAATTCATATTTAAAATTTTTACTATGCAGTATACATTTAAAGGCAAGAAGTAAAAGAGAGGAGCCCTCCCAAAATGTCATAATAGTAAAAACATGGATATAATTAAAGATGAGATTGATTGTGGAAGTATAAAAGTAGAGAAAACAGATACAGAACATCAAACTTTAAAGTATGTAATCATCATCATAAGATCCGAGTCATAAACAAAATAAAAATAACTTTTTTGAGCTAAAATATCTTTTAAAATATACCAATTTTTTATATAATAAAATAAGATTGAATAAGTATTTAATTCTTTTAAAATGTATGAATTTTTCAAGTGGTTGGAAGATTAGCAAAAAGAGATTGATGAGAAAATTGCAGTAAATGAGAAGGCGAAAAAAAAAACGATTGCTAACGAGAACAGGGGGCAGAAACAGACACAAGGGGGAATTGTAAAAAAATTTCGTTTCGACAAGGAGAAAATAAAACGGATAGAGGCAAAATATAGTACAAAAAGAAAAAAATAGATAGGCAATTCCTAAGTAGCACAACTGCAGAAGGACTTTAGGGTGACATTGCATTCCACTATTGAATTAAGGAAAGTTTTATTAAACACATGCAATTTTAAATTTGTAGGTATTAACTTGAAAATTTAACCAAGACTGTTTGGAGGTAAAGTCGAGTAGGTCATTAATAGAACAACGTCCTAAATTAACTTTTGAGGACTTTACAAAAGCATTTGATAAAAAAATCTCCCTCGTATGGGAAAGATCAGTTACGAAAACTAGAAGAAAAATTGGAAAATTACGTCGAAGAATGAAGCTGGGACCTGGATAAAATAATTAAATTTCTTTATTAATTCCTCCAGCTGTATAGTTAAATTAATAAATGGGAGACTTTCCAAACAAATTGTTTAATTTATAAACTACATTTGAACATTCGTATGGATAATTCAATATTTTAAATTATAGAATATATTTAGTAGCATATGTTACAAATATTTTTTTATATACTTATAAGCAAAAGAAAATAAGTTTTATTTTAAAATCATTTTGGCATTTTAATATAAATTATTTTTATTATTATGCACGGACCGCAACAGGTAGAGCCATCTATCAATCATTTAATGAAAGAGTAAACAATGTGACATAGCCAAACAAATTGTTAGACCACCTTATTTTTTCACCCTGGTATATGTATTTTTCCACGGAGAAAGTTTGTATGCTATGCTCATTGATGCCACTCGCCACCAGATGGCGCTGCAGAGTAGCAACTTCTGCCCCGTTCAACCGGTTTTCATGAAAATTGGTATGTATATGTATTTTTCCACGGAGAAGGTTTGTATGATATGCTCATTGATGCCACTCGCCACCAGGTGGCGCTGCAGAGTAGAAACTTCTGCCCTGTATTTTTAATGGTTAATATGAATATGATATTCGTATTAATGGAAGTTACCACCAGATGGCGCTTCCATTAAACGTGCAACCCCTACTTATGTGATTACTTTATATCACGCCACCGTAAGGTGGCGCAGTTAATATCACATATATTTAAACGAGCAATCCTTACTTAAGTATTGTGACGCCACCGGAAGGTGGCGCAGTTAATATCACTTATATTTAAACGAGAAATTCTTACTAAATTAAGTATTGTGATGCATCTAATATATTTTATCGATAAACTACAAAATATAACGAAAAAAAAATAGTATAAACCTGATAACTAACGAGAAAATATGATGAAAACGATAAAATCAAAATGAATTGAAAAAACGAAAAATGGAAGAATGACGAAAATGATTTGCGGTACGAAGTCCGTCGGGTCAGCTAGTATAATATAATAATGATGATGATAGAGTCTAAATATTTCAAATGTATAATATACAGTACATAATATTTTATACTGATTTTGTATTTTACAATGTATTATTATTTTGTTAAAAATATAGTTTTATGATAGTATCTAATTACAATTTATTTATCATTAGATACAGTACCCATGGTAATACACCAGTCTTTGATTTAATTCGAAAAACTGTTGTAATAGTAAGGGAAGAGAGATATGCGTTTTAAAAAGTAGCATAATCAGTTTCGTTATGTTTTTTCACGAAATACCATTTTTTAAAACCGTTTTAATGCACTACCTGTGTTGTATAGTTCTTAAATGAGGGCTACCGTTTTTTGGCTCACCAGTTGGTCCGTCCATAGAATAAATTTGCAGCTGACACTTATCCGTCGCCACGTTTACAAATAAATATTAATCCTTTGATACTTAGAGGAAAATGCCGCAGTGTTGCTCAGTACTGTTCTTTCAGCCCGCTTAACTTTGCACCTCTTTTTCGTAGTTCTACTTTTAAAGCAGTGACATTCATTGACTCGTAACTCGTATTTTCCATAATTAAAACAATGTTTTAAATTAAATATTATTATACCTCGTAGTAACTCCAAAGTTAATTGAAAAGAAAAATAATACCGTGCATCCCACCCATAAACAGTGACGCGGGGACCTCCCGCTACACTAGCGCCTCTAGCGGTGAATTCACACGCGGTAGCCCTAATTATTACACCTTCACATTAGTGAAAACAGAAAAATATTTTATTCTAGTTTCATACATTATTATTGGTTGATTTGTAATAAAAAATGTTTATTTTGTTAAATCAAGAAAAGATGAATAATTTACATACCCCTTCTGTGGACTGCGATGACTTTTAAACTCCTCCAATATGTCCCAAACTAGAATGTCGGCAGGATCTTTACCATCTCTTGCGTGGATTTTTGCTGATACTCTCAGTTTACTCCATAAATAATGTAACTTCTGTTTTGAAACGTTTTTGTAATGGTTTTCAGCTACTTTCTCAATCAAATAACTCCAAAAATCATTTTTCTCTGTACGCTCTTCAAGCGTTGTTTTTTTAAATTCGGTTCTCATTGCTTCGGCGAATGTCATCGGATCGATAGCAATTTTATTTCCTTGGTTGGTACTAAACAAAAAAAAAATTATAAATTTATTGAAAAGGACAAAAAATGATAGGCCCACAGACAAGAAAGCGTTCATTTTGGTTAACACGTTTTATTTATTAATATTGTATTTTTTAAATTAAAGAAAAATGTATTTCTTACGGCAAAATTATTAAACATACCGAGTTTCAATAAAACAGTTAGAATTACGGTTACTTCTAGAAACCGAAGAAGAATTTGGATTAGCTTTCATTTGTTTCTTTACCGCAATCTGTTTCATTATTCCTAATTGTTGCAGTTTCATTTCATTCCATGCTTTTTGAATGGATCCTTCATTCTTAACTACTCCTCTTTGACTTAATATTTCTTTAATTTCTTTTAGAAATTTATTATCTAACGATGAATCGCAAAATAAATTATACCGAGTTCTGTTCAAAGCCATTACCACTTGAAGTAATTTCTGTTTTTCATGGAATGAGAACGCGGGAGTACTAAAAATAAGAATAGATAAAATCAAATTCTAGAACTCATAACGAAAGATTTCGCTTACTCTGTGTTTACCTTTTTAAAGAACAAAGGAAAGTAAGGCCATTTCAATTTTTGTTCCACGTTTGTCTGAATTTTTTATTATTAATATTTTATTGGTGTTTATTAAGACATAAAGTCATATCTGTGTGTTTTCACTGTTGATCTTGTTTTTATTTCGAGGAGTAAAGAGTAAAATTACACGTTATCATAATTTTACCTTTAGAAATACAAATTTCTTTTGTTTTTTTTTAACCGGCCGGAACTTAGTACTTTCCGGTTTATTTTTATGTCAGAAAATCGGACCAAGCCAGAAAATAAAAATGAGTCCGGTAAAAGCTTTTACCCACGACTCATAAGTAAACTGCCTATTTTTTTAACTATATGTGTCAGTAAGTGTAAAATTATTGAGGAATTGTGTTATAGTTTCATTAACTCCACTAGTGGAGTAAGTAAATAGAAACCTGTATTATTATGTTGGTTGCCTACAGTATACATTAAATTAAACTAACATTTGACATTTCTCAGACAGGACTGTCTGCGAATTCGAATACTTTTGACAACTGATGCCAAAATTTGAATTTTATTTTTAGTTTTATACAAAACCATTTTGTAAGTCGTGGGTAAAGCACAGTACTTCACTCGAGAAACAAATTGCATATTTAGCTCGTTTCTTTAGCCCATTCGCTCGCAATCTCGCTCATGGGCCAGACACACTCGCTGTAATATGCAATTTACTCCACTCGTAAAGTAATATACTATTATTTCATCCTGTCCAGTAATTAAACTTCCCTATTATTAATTTGGCGCCGGTAAGTAAAACATTACGGTATCATGTACTGTAATGTGTTGCCTAGCAACTCTGCTCTGATTGCTTAAGGAAAGACAATTACTTTTAATTTTTGACATTTAAAAACACCATAAAGACTATAAAATAATTAATTACTTAATTTTTATTTTATTTTTATTTAAAACACGAATTAACAATACAAAAATTTTAAAATATTTGACAGTAACTGACAGTTAAGGTAATTTGACGTAACTAGTGAAGTTACGAACTATTTTTAAAATTTTTATGAATTTATTAATTTATAAAAACAGGATGAAATAAAATATGATACGATACATGGTCGTTAGGTATTATTACAGTACTCGTTTTTATTTCCAGACTCGGCGCCTACGTCACCTCGTCCGTAAACTAACTCGTACTGTAATAAGTCACCTACCGACCTTGTAACGTATAATACTGTAACGGGATAACCGTAAAGGAAGGGTCCTTAATTTGAAAGATTGTTGTTGACAGTTGATTTTTAGAAGTTTGTAAAAATATCAACTGACCATTTTAAATAATGTTTATAGAAAATTCTAGAAACTTCTAAAAACACTGACTAGATTAAATAATGTTGTATATAAGGGGATGCATGGGCAGTTAAAGTCAGTTCAAGTCAAGTGTTCAGAAGAGTTCATTGTATTATTTTGTACATAAATTGTGTAAAAAGCCCCCATACGTGTTTCAAATTGGTGTCAGGTGTGGGGTGAAGATACAAGAATGCCTGGAAAAAAGATAAATGAACAATTGGTGGCTGAGCTCAGAAGAGAGCTTGAAGAATTAGAGTTGGAAACTACTGGAAGCAAATCCGTATTGTTGAGAAGGCTCCGTGAGTACTACGTAAATAATAATTTGGACCCTGACGCTGTGGAGTTCGAAGACCCAGTTCAAAAAGCAAATTCTGAACTAACTCAACAACTTTCCCGGCTGCAAGAGGAGCTATCCAGTCAGATTAAAAGCCAGCGCGAAGACATGTCCCAGCTGTCCCAACGAATGACGAGCCAACAAGAAGAACAAACTCAACAACTTTCCCGGCAGCAAGAGGAGCTATCCAGTCAGATGAAGAGCCAACAAGAGGAGCTATCACAGCGAATGACGAACCAACAAGAGGAGCTATCCAGTCAGATAAGAAGCCAGCGCGAAGAGGTGTCCCAGCTATCACAACGGATGTCTACCCTACCAGAAGAGTTATCCAGTTCCTTCTCCCAGCAAATATCACATCTTCGTGACGAGCAAAATCAGCAAGTTGCCAACTTGAATCAGCAAGTAGACAACTTGAATCAGCAAGTGGACAACATGAATCAGCAAGTGACCAACATGCAAGACGAGCAAAACCAGATCAACCAGCAAATGCAGTCCGAGATAAGGAAGCTTCAACAAGAACTGGAAGCTTGTCGCCGAAACCAAATCATCCACCACGGCGACGGAAATGTAAAAAGGAGGGAAACCGGCCACGTAGACGTCGAACGACGAGGAAACGGAGAGGCGGCCCAGGTACGAATGACGATAAAACCCCCGACCTTCGACGGGAAGGCTTCCTGGTCAAATTACCTAAAACAATTTGACGCAGTGGCCAGAGCGAATGGATGGTCACCCCAGGAGAAGGCATTGTTCCTAACCATGGCTCTGCGAGGCGAGGCTTTAGACGTCCTGCATGTATTGACACCGGATGAGGTTGACAATTTTAAGCTATTGGTGAATCGTCTAGAGATGCGTTATGGTCAAAGTCATCTACAACCAGTATACCGAGTGCAGTTGAAAAGTCGGAAGCAGAAAAATGGAGAAACTATCCAGGAGTTCAAGGCAGAAGTGGAAAAAATGGTACGGTTTGCGTATCCAAATGCAGCAGAAGATTTTCTGGAGTGCCTGGCGATCCAAACCTTCGAGACACCGAGTTGCAACGGGCTGTACGGTTGGCGAGACCGAGATCTCTTGTAAACGCCTTGACCATTGCCCTGGAGTTCGATGCGGCGACGGAGGCCTCACATGGAGCTACTCGACTGATGGAAGACACTGGTAACTTCGACCATGCCGTTTATGCCGTCAGCAACGTCGAAGCGGTAGTGGAGAGGTTAAAGAAATTTTCTTCAAAAGGAAGGCGCCCAGTGAGGTGCTGGAATTGCGGAGAACTAGGCCACATAAGAAATACTTGCCCCCATTGTACCCGAGTGGTGCAGAACGAGGAAAAACTTGCCTTAGTTAAGGTTGTGCCAGAAGACGAGAGCTCTATGCTGGAGGAGCAACAAGAAAACGATCCCGTTCTGAGAAAGATTCGGGAGTGGAAGAGAATGGACCGTCGTCCGTTGTGGAGAGAGATATCCTCATCCTCTCCTGCTTTAAAAGCATACTGGTCCCAATGGAACTCTTTAATTTTGGACGGAGGGCTCGTTAAAAGACTTGTAGAAAATTCCGAGGGCACAGAAACAAATAGTGGTCCCAAGAAATGCTGTACCGGAAATTTTAAAACAGATGCATAATGATAGTTCTGGAGGACATCTGGGTATCACGAAAACGCTGCAAAAGATCCGAGATAGATTTTACTGGGTAAATTGCACTAATGATGTTAAAGATTGGTGTCGTAAATGTACTACATGTGCTGCCAGTAACGGTCCGCACCGAAAACCGAAGGCGGAAATGCAGCAATACCTGGTTGGAAGTCCTTTTGAAAGAATCGCAGTAGATGTATTGGGGCCACTTCCACAGACCGATGTAGGAAACAAGTACATCTTTGTTGTAATGGACTACTTCACTAAATGGGTTGAAGCATATGCAGTTCCCAATCAGGAAGCTACCACTTTAGCAGATATATTGGTTGAAGAATTTGTAAGCCGATTTGGGGTACCATTAGAATTACATTCAGACCAAGGAAGAAATTTTGAGAGCAAGCTGTTTCAAGAAGTTTGCCAAAGATTAGGCATCCACAAAACGAGAACCACAGCGATGCACCCTCAGTCTGGTGGAATGAATGAACCGGACTATAACCAACTATCTGTCAAAAGTGGTGTCAGATTGTCAGAGGGATTGGGATCGACATATTCCACTATTTCTAATGGCAATTCGATCGGCCATCAACGAATCAACTGGCCAAACGCCTGCGAAGGTTCTGTTCGGTAGAGAAATGAGGCTACCATGTGACTTGGTGTTTGGTTGTAAACCTGGTGAAGAAATGGCACGTGAACAATATGTCGCCGACCTTCAGAATCGAATGGAAAATATACACAACCTGGTGCGTGGAAAACTACAATTATCTAGTGATCGGATTAAGAGGTACTATGACACACGGACAATGGAAAAGAGTTACCAAGTTGGAGATTTAGTCTGGCTCTATAACGCCCGACGGCGTCGAGGTATTTGTCCCAAATTACAAAAGAACTGGGAAGGTCCTTACACCATCAAGAAGAAGATTAACGATGTCATTTATCGGATCGTGAAAATTCCCAGAGGGAAACCCGTCGTGGTCCATCATGATCGTTTGGCGCCTTACCAGGGAAACCACAGTGGAGATGCGCAGCAACTCCAAGAAGATGGTTTGGCTGGCTCAGGGAGTGTGCGGGATTCCGATGTAGGAAATAACATTCCAGGAGGAATGAATCTAAGGAGGGGGCAGTGTAACGGGATAACCGTAAAGGAAGGGACCTTAATTTGAAAGATTGTTGTTGACAGTTGATTTTTAGAAGTTTGTAAAAATATCAACTAACCATTTTAAATAATGTTTATAGAAAATTCTAGAAACTTCTAAACACACTGACTAGATTAAATAATGTTGTATATAAGGGGATGCATGGGCAGTTAAAGTCAGTTCAAGTCAAGTGTTCAGAAGAGTTCATTGTATTGTCAAGTAGTTAGACGTTATACAGCAGAGTTCAGTGTATCTTAACAATTTTGTAAATAAATTGTGTAAAAAGACGTGTTTCAATACTATTACCGGACTATCACAATAATTTTCTGGCCCGGTCCGACAAAATGAGATTTTCTGACCCAAAAATAAACTGGAAATTACTATTCTGGCCGGTTTAAAAAAAATATTGTACGTAATACCTGCGGCTCGTCCTGTAATTGCCCACTGGTCCAATAAAAGACCACTTTTGGGACTTGTTACGTAAACTACTATTAAATTAAACTAATCTGTTCCATTTTTATCTTAATGACATAAACTGACTTGCCAAAATATTGCCTTTTTTATTTCTTATTTTTTTGAAAAAGAATAATTTCCGGATCACTGCCGTTTATACAAAGATACTTTTTCACCGATGCTTTTCTACTCTAGTAGTTAAATAAATATAAAAAAACACTAAAAAACACGCTTTTAAAGCACGTCGCACTAAAAGTTAAAAATATTTTTTTAAATGAACGAAAATTACTAGTATTATTTTAAAACCTGCCACATCCTGACGTCCCCCATATCCGGACGATTCACGGAACAAATTCTCAATTTTTGAGTAAGCAAAAGTCAAAGTATTTCTTTCGAACTGTGCGACTTTGCTCTCAATCTTTGTTGCTCTTGAGCAGTGACAGTCGTTTGTTGTTATGTCATTCCATCGTTTTCGTGGTGATATGGCCGTGAAAAGGAAGAAAAATATTGTAACAATGGACGAAAAGTTTCGTGCGTTGAAGCACTGTGTACTTGCACTGTGAGTGACTGGAAAAAATCTAGAAACGAAATAGAAAAATGGTGCTCATCGCAGGCTTCAACAATTGCGATAAAGAAACTGAAAATGATGGAAAAAGCCCCTAACAACCATATCAATGAGTGTTTGGATCTTTGGTTCACCCAAAGAAGTGAGCAGGGATTACTAATCTCAGGGCCTATGTTAAAAGAAATATCCTTATACTTTAACAAATAAATTGGAGTTGATGTTTTCAAGGCAAGTTGGAGAATTGGAAAAATCGGTACGGTGTGCAGAAGCTACAGATATGTGGTGAGAACCTTTCTGCTGAACCAGAAGTTGTCGAAGTCTTCTAAAAGACCTTACACAGCTTACTAGAAGAAGAAGAAGGAATCAGAGACCAGCATTACAATTATGGCGAAACTGGTCTCAATTATAAAATGCTGCCGACCTACACTCTGGCCTCAAAACAAGAAGACAGTGCACTAGGATTCAAGAAGAAAAATGAAAGAGTGAGAATTTTAGTTGAGTCGACTTGTCGAAGTCCCGTGCCTTAGACTCTTGGCCAACGAAATCATTGAAGTGGTGGGATATATTAACAGTAATAAGCTCTTACTACAACTGAGAGTTACAAACCCACAAACAAACAAACAAAACGAACAAACCAAACAAACAAACAAACAAAATGATAATAAAATAAGTTGGTTGGCAAATTTTGTAACAATTTGAAAATTTAAGTTAATAAAAAATTCACGACTACCGTGTTTTAGTTTCGCAACCAATACAATACCTACATTAAAATAGAAAAATCCTATATGTTTGTAATTATATTAGCTAAAATCATAGAATTATTAGCGGTATGATACCTATTATAATTCGTGATCTTTATTACTGTATATTATTTTGACTTAATGGTTAGTGCCACATTTACTGAGTGTAAAGGAAGCTTCAAGTTTGGTAATAAATTATCTTTATTTATCATTAAAAGAACTGGAATTTCCGTTTTTTTTTTCAGTAAAAGCTATGAACAGCTGTCACGATATTTGTTATAAAACTTTTAAATAATGTTTTATTGAGAAACTAACTCTTTCGGATCTTCACCAGGTATATGCATTTCATTCAATTATTTATATAAAATGCAAAATAGTTATTTTCACCTTGCGTTTACTAAAGGTACTATATAATATATCCGGATTCATTACATTCGAAAACGTTACTATATACAATAACTAACGCGGATATCCTACCAATATATATTTTAAAATAACAAATAAGACGTCCAAACACAAATGTACGGAATGACAAGATACAACAGCAGTGAGTAATAGTTTTTGACCTTACATCAGAAAACTCACCTGTCATTTGAAGCATTTTGAAGTGCATCGCTTTTTGGTAAGGATCTCTTTTTGCGTCCACGTCTTTTAGATGGAGATTTATTTTGGGAGTCACTGCTTTTTGGTGAGGAGATAGTTTGAGGTTTACTTATTGACGAAGTTGCACAGATTTCATTAACTCCACTTGGACCTGGGTTTATGTTAGTTTTGAAATGAACTACTTTTGACAATTGGTCTACAGATTGTGGTGTATCAGTAGAATTTCGAGTTATCCCTTGGTTCTCGAACCGTAAAACTAGTTCTTCTAATTGTGACAAAGGTTTATTACTAAAATTTAAATATAAGAGTTTGAAAATATATAAGTCATTTGAAATGTACGATCAAACAATAAATTTAAATACAATTTTGAATAACAAATTCCTTTATATTATAGTTATACTATTCGAATTTTTAAGAACGGAATTTTTAATGCATATTGGAAGTTAAGTAAAGTAAAGTAAACAATAATAAATTAATTTTCTTTTTTGCATCTGATTGACAGTGTTCCGTATTTGTATATGCGACCACACCGACCAGGGATATGGAAGTAAGCTGTTGGATGTGGAATATACTCTAGATCCCCGAGCCTAAAAATGGGCTATAGATGGCTTGTCAAGTGTAGTTCAGTCAGAACTCACAGGCATAAGGATAACTGCAAAAGAAGTAATCAATAGGAACATCACAGGCAGGAATATAAATAATTACATGGACTGCCGACAAGCACTACTGACCTTGAATAGACCACGTATTACTTCAAGTTTAGTACTAGAATGTAACCAAACTCTGAGGCCAGCCAGAATAGCGTAGTCAATCTTAACATGCCACTGCCGACATCGCTTTAGGATGAAATTAGCAGAATCACCCCTATGCAGAGGTTGTGAACAATAAGAGAAAACAGTATAGCATATACTGTATGACTGCTCTGCTTTTTCTTAAATTAGAAGATCCATGCTGGGCGAGTACTGGCTTACACCAGGGAAATCTCCTTCGGAATCTAATCACTTATATTAAACTTTTAGGTCTGATGACAGCCTGAGATCCCTACACAATTTTCCAGATCCAGAAACACTTAATTTTGTTGAATTACTTAGATTTTTATTTTTTTGAAATTTGTTTTCAGGCCACAACATACTGCAAATTTTCAACCATTAGATTTCGTTTCCATTGATGCCAAAATGTGATGGAACCCAACTCAACATAGCGTGTTTCTCACAGTACAGATTATGTGCAGCTTATCGGAGATGATTAGTGAAAGTTTTTTTTAAAGTAGTACACGTGGTAGAAAGTATATACATATTGAAAGATTTAAGTTACAAATTAGACAAACAAGAAATTAAGGACAAATTGGAAAAAAATTATATTAGAAAGGAATCGAAACTGTGATTTTCGTCTATACGAAATGATGCCTGTAACACCTTTGTCACAAATATACTTAACCGTTAGTTGGCGATTTGATCATCGCTTGATTGAAATTAATGTCAATTTAAACAACTAAAACATCAAATATATTACATGTTATTTGGTCTTCCTTATACTTTATTCGGTTACGAAACCGAAACCATGGTTTTTAATAATTTAATTGTTTGAGATATATCTTTTATGGGATTTGAAGTTATAAACTAGACTAATAAGAAAAAAACTAATAAAAAATGAAAAAATGTTATATCTAACATTTATTTTGAGCTCGAATTAAATTCGTTTGCTTCTGGAGACCAACTTTCTGTTATACTACATCTAAAAGCTCTAAGTCATTCCGATAAACTTACTTTCCTGATTTTTCAACAGCTTTTTTAACTAATTTCTTCCAGGTACTGATCAAACTTGGAATGTTGTGAGTAATGCCTTCTTGCTGTAATTTTTGACTGATTGGTATCCAATTTTCTTGGTTATGTATATTGCTCTTAAGAGCTTGGCCATAGTGGAGCATTAATCGCGCTAATGTTAAGTTTCTAAAAAAATAATTAAATTAAATTTAACAGAAGTTCTTTCAAATAGTCGTTAATTGTATTAACTTGAATACACTTACTGAGTTTCGATATTTTTCTGTTTTTCAGCATCACTTGTTGACGATATCATATACTGCACATTAGTCTTTAGGGTATTTAATGAGGAATTTAATAATTCTCTCTTTTTAGTCATTTTGTCAGTACTCATGACTTCGTTATAAAAATTATTAAGTTTTTGTAGAATGTTGTAACATGACAAACAAACTCTCAACGGAACCAAATGCTAATAAAAGAATATAGTATGTTTTGGGTTACATGTAATTAAATAATAGGCACTACTTACCACAGGAAAATCCTTTACAAGAATATTCTGAAGTAATTTGCCTAACTCAGTTTCTTTTCCCAGTGGAAAAAAGTTTGAACAGTCTTCAACTGTACATGTTCTACAAAGAATTTTTCTTCCATAAATTTCAGGTGACAAATCTTCAGATAGTTTGTCTTCAATCTGATTTGCAGTTTTTTTAAAAGCAAAAAATAACCAAATATTAACGTAACATTTCTTACAGACAATAGATACAGGATTTAGGGAGAACTCCTAAAAATATTAACCGTTTAATAAAATTACTTCAATGCACGACATTTTACTATACCTGGATTTGCATTAAATTGGCATTGACGTCATTTGACGTATATGCAAGTAAAACCAATACGCGGAGAGTCTTTCTAAGTTAAACCTGGCAACTACGCTTCATTCCTACCGCGTATTGGTCTACCTGCATATACGTCAAATGACGTCAATGCCAATTTAATGCAAATCCAGGTATAGATTACCTACATTTACTATTTTATAACTATAAAAACTATGTTTTTTATTTAGTTTTAGATTATGGTTTAATATGATTGGACTTACGTCTACAAAAACCATAACTGAATATGCTATAGTCTCAACATAAAACACAAGATAATAAAGCCAATTAAAAAGTAATATATTCTGTACTCACCAAATCTGCAAAGCAGTATCTAAAGACTTGATACAGCGGAGCTGGCAAAATTTCAACCATACATTTAAGTAACTCGGTCTAAAAAATAAACTACTATGAATAACTGATGATTTTTAGGTGCGTTTTGATCACATAAAAAACTATAAAAATATGTAAGGAATAAAGGGTGCTCAATGTAGTCAAATGGGGACAAATGACCATCTTCAAGCAATTAAAGTCCTGATAGAAAAGTCGGTGGAGTACAATAGACCCTTGGCCTTGGTATTTATCGATTTCCATAAAGCATTCGACACGATCGAACTAACATCAATAATAGCAGCACTGGAGCAGTGTAGAATAGATTATAGATATACAAGGCTAATGGAATACATATACAATAATGCCACCACAACTGTAAAACTTCACGAATCAACAGGCAAAATTAAAGTGGGCAGAGGAGTTCGGCAAGGGGACACTATTTCGCCTAAACTATTCACGGCTGTTCTCGAATACGCAATGAAATCACTACTTTGGGAGAGAAGAGGCATCAATATCGATGGTGAAAGGCCTTAGATTCGCAGACGATATCGTTCTCGTCACAGATAACATCGGAGATGCAAAACAGATACTCGAAGAAATAGTACAGGCCTCATCAAAGGTCGGTCTCCAGTAAGTAAAACCCAAATAATGACTAATCTAGTGTTGGCACAGAACATCAAAATAGGCGACTCCGAGATAAAAAAGACGCATATGTACAAATACCTCGGGCACGAAATACAAATTGGAAAGAACAGTCAAACACACGAGTTACAGCGAGAGGTATTTAAGAGTGAAATACCCATATGTCTGAAGAGAAAAGTGATCGAACAATGCGTGTTACGGGTAATAACTTATGGAGCAGAAACTCTGACATTAACAAGAAAGTCAGCAGAGAAGCTGAGAGTATGTCAAAGAGCTATGCTTGGAATTACTAAAAGAGAATACCCAATAACACTATCAGACAAAGAAGCAAAATCAAAGACGTAGTTGACCACATAACTAGAATGAAATGGAGATGGGCAGGTCATATGGCGAGAACATCAAACGACAGGTGGACTAAAAGAATATTGGAATGGCGACCATGAGAAGACAAGCGTAGCAGAGGCAGACCACCAACACGCTGGAGCGATGATGTGAGGAGAATCGCTGGAAATTGAGGGCCCAGAACCGAGAGACACGGGGGAACTTAGAGGAGGCCTATGTTCAGCAGTGGACAGTGACGGCTACAAGATGATGATGATAATGAATGTAGTCAAACTATAACAAAATTAAATCGGTAATAGAAAATCGGTGACAAAAATCCATGGTAGAAAAATATTAATACATAATGTTGAAATAATTATCGAAGAAAAAAATAATTCATGAATACTTATATGGGAAATAAATTTAAAAAAGTATATTCCATGTCTACCTATGCTAAAAAAAATAAGTTGTCAATCTATGGATTATGCTAACAACATTATCTTACTAACAAATGGAGAACCGGTTTTTTTTTTCGGTTATACTGTGAAAACTACTGGACCGATCGGAATACAAAAATTCTTACACCATAAGATTCAGCGTGTTTTGGAGAATGTTTTAGTATATAATATATTGGTGATCACTTATCCGAAACCTATATTTTTCTCTTCTATTCTCTTCGATTGTCATTTGTTTAAAATGAATATTTTAATTCTAATGGTTATTTTTATTTATAAATTTGACATTTGGGTAATCAAGAACTATCAAGAACTATGTTATAATTATAAAAATAATGCATTTGCGAGATATCATTAAGATTTGACATCTAAACTAAACATAAATTTAAATTTCAGCCCAGCGAAGCGTCGGGGACAGCTAGTATTATATTATATTAACTTACCTTTAATATATTTGGTACTTTTGATTGTATATGTGTACTTAAAAGATGAAACTCCCCTTTCAAATCCATAACGGCAAAGCAAGTTCTACATATTTTATCCGGCATATGGGCATTAGGAATTAAATCGCCGTTGTTCAGCGAAAAAAATTTTTTGTTGATAATAAATTCCTTTACGTTACCCTGGAAAAAAATATCTAAATCAGAAACCATTCAGATAATCCGATTATTGATATTAGAAATTCTTCATTTTTTCCTGTTTTTAGTTTTTTTTTTGTTTAATTTATTGCTAGGAATGAAAAGAGTAAAAACATCCATGAGTCAACCGATAGATGAAAACAGAATCTTTACGCCACAGATATACCACTTATTAAATTGATTCATCTACGTATTTTACATTTAAAATTACTACATGTTGTTTTTAACTTCTGCACTAAAGAGTTATGGAGATCTCTAGCTTCGTTTTACTTCTCATATTATACATTAAATACATTAAGCAAAGCAAATAATGTTCATTTTGAATTGTTCTATAACCTCCATTTTGAAAGTTGATTGCACGTATGAAAGCTGAGTTATACTTGAAAAAGCCCTGTCGAAAGACTATTTTACAATTATTTTTCACTAAATTTACAATATCTCCGGTCCTAATAATCCGATCACTATGAGTGAATTTTGAGGTAAATTTGGTAACAGTTGCTTTCCAAACCATTTTACAAATAGATGTAATGTCTTGATGATAATCTACTAAAGAACTTGAAATATTTTTGACCGAAGGCAGCAAAAAAAAAATGGCAAAAAACCATTCTCATTTCCAGCATGTAAAACAATCACACGTTTTTCTCTGTTTTTTTTTTTTATTAAATACGTTCTCGTAGGTATAACCTAAATACAAATGTACCGAGAACATCTATTGGGGCAGAAGAAACAATTTATTAATTTGGGATTTAAAAACCTGCAAGTTAGGACGAGTGGGGAAGACGTGGGAAGGTAAGGAGTTCCACAATCTGGAGACACTGGGGATGAAGGAACGATCGAATCGATCCGTTCTCGATGTCGGGCATTGAACAGTATAAGGGTGCATGGAGTTGGCACGTCGCGTTGCTCTGGCTGGTCTGGCAAGTGGAGGCATTATAGAGCGGAGTTCTTCTGAGCAAAAACCGTTTATGTATCGGTAAAACAAGGAAAGATCAGCCACTGCTCTTCGGTGGGATAATGGGGCTAGGTTTTTGGTTTTCGTTTATTAGTCGAACTGCTCTTCTCTGTATTCAAGATTAGACCGTATTTGGGCTTTGTAAAGAGTAGCTAAGTTGGATGGAGAAAAATATTTCCGTGCTCTAAACAGAAAGCCTAATTTCTTTCCTGCTGCAGTTGCTATGGATGCAATATGTTCGTTCCATAGTAAGTCCTGGGAGATCGTTACACCAACCAGCGTAATGGAGTCGCCCTCTACCAGTGTCTCATCGTTGATTGTAATGGATGAGTCGCATGTTTGCCTCTTGTTAGACAGGCAACATGTCTTTGTCTTGAAAGCGTTGAAATTAACAAGATTTTTTTTTCCCCACTTGTCTACAATTCTCAAATCTTGATTGAGAGAAGCCGTTGTGGATCTTCTGTCCTCTTCCAGAATATCTAGAGGTATGGGACGGTTGTGCACTTTGCTACAGTGTAGGTTGCTATCATCTGCAAAACCATGTATCGGGTTATTAGTGGCTTCTAGTAGATCATTAATGTTTAATAAGAATAGAGTAGGAGCTAGAGCCGATCCTTGGGGAACTCCAGCGTTGATCTTGTATAGGTTGGAAGAATGTCCATCTACAGCAACTTGGATGTGCCTGTTGGAGAGAAAGTTGGATATCCATTTGCAAAAGTTTTGCGAGAGTCCGTATGAGGGCAGTTTGTTCAAAAGAGTCGCATGCCACACTTGATCAAATGCTTTTGAGATGTCTAGTGATACTATTTGAGTCTCCCCATAGCGGTGGATGGCATCACTCCAGACATGAGTTACATATGCTAGTAGATCGGCTGTTGACCTTTGTTGTCGAAAACCATATTGCCTGTCACTTAAAAGGTTGTGTATCTTGGTGGAGCTTTTACAGTTAAAAGATAGGTCACTCCATTCTTTCTTCAAAATGTCGTGAGTGTCGTAATAAGTTTCATCAAGATAAATAATAAACTCTCCTTCCTGACTTGCTTTATCGATTTTGTTTAAGTATACATTACGAGCCATTATGATTCTTTGCAAATCCATAATTGATTTTCTTTTATTCAAGGTTCGGTATCCAAATCGTAACGAGTGCAAAAATTTCCTGAAGGATAACTGGGAACTGCCATAACTTCTTTTTTAATCATTTAAAACGACGGTTTCTAGAATAAAATTCATATATTTTTTTCAAATATTTTCTATCATACCATGATCTAGTTTGATAACAGATCGTTGTGTTCACTTTTTTCGTGGATTACTCTTCCCTAGATCCCACCTTTTTTATAGCTTAGAAATGGTTGTTAACATGTGGATTCGCTCTATGACACCATAATTTGAGCCATTATCTTCCAACAGCAATTGTTTACTTCACTTTCTGATGAAATTTCATCTCTTACAGGATCTGTGTCAATTATTAATATAAAAACTAAATTAAATTTGTATTTTATTAAATACTATCAAGGACATTTTCAAAAGTTCTTTAATACGACATACTACCACAAAAAAATTCGCAAAGTAAAATTTCAATACTAAATCAAAATACAATACTGGAAAGACATAAAAAATTAAGTAAAGTACACAAGGCTTTCAGAATACTGACAGAACCAATGAAATTTCAGTATCACCCTCGAAATAGACTAAAAGTATTGGCTTATAATAGTCCACGTTGACTCCTATTACACTTATTACCAACAAGTAGTAACCACTAACTCGACGAAACGACCAATAAAATTTGCGAATTTTTACTAGTTAACAGCGATAAGAGTTTCTCTTTAAAACAAGGGTGAACAAACGCAATGTTCTCAACCATTAATTAATTTTAAGTATCATAGGTTTATAAACACTAACTACCTAGTGTTTAATATAAGAGTCACATTTTCTTTGTGTTCTGTTTCGGATTAATTTGACAACTACTATTTTGTATTTATTGGTTAGTTATCGTTTATCGGCATTATTTGCAGTACCGAAATACAAAAAAGCAAAAATTAATTTTGAAGTATACTAGTATACATTTATTACAAAATGTTGCACTGAGTGCACTACACTGCAGAAAATTTGTTTCTGCTTAGAAAGTTAATGCACAACTTGCACTCTACAATGCCCACAACGCGAGCTGATATTTCATTCGAATTCCACTTCGAAGCTTTGGGATTTATATAATTGTAAAACAATAATTAACTAATCTTACCTGGAAATGGTCTTCACAGAAATAAATAGATTTCTGATCCACATCTTCGACTGATTTTTGAGCTAAAGCTAACCAAACCTCCTTCAAAAACTGCGATTTAACATTGTGCAGTGGATACATTGTTTTTATGCCAACCTGATGATTGCATGTGGGCACCCAACAGTTCTGGTTGGATCTTGTTGACTTTGAAGCCATTTTTTAAAGCTTGTCTCTTTACTGCAATAAGTAACTTAGAACACACAAGTTTCTACATTAACAAAAAGTTGGAGGGAAATTCATATCGAATGAACTTTACCGCGTGATTGTGTATTTCGTAAGTATTCGCTTTATCATACCAATAGATTTGTCTGAAAATAATAAACTTTACACCTACAACACGCTAAAAACGTTAATGTGACTCATAAACAACAAACAACTTGTTTTGACACTATGCAATTAGCTTTCACTTGCTTGCATGAGCATCCGTTCTTCTTCTTCTTCTTCTAGGTTTTTTGGCCGTTGTTCAACTGGGACATTCGGCCAGTGCATTTAACTATATTGGTTGGGGTCACTTGATGTGAGTCGGATCTTCTCCTCCCCAGTGCATCTATAATCAATCCTTGTTTATGTCATTAATATTGTATCCAAATATATATTTTATTTATTGTGTATGCCTATGTGTATGTTCATTAAAAATTGAAAATTGACATTAACAACATTTATAATAGAAAGAGAGGAAGTACCAATCTTAAAATCTTAATCTGTAGATCTGTTGGTAGTACTGTCAATGAGGTGACAGAGATGGAGCTAGAACGCAAAACATTCATTTATAATTTGTCCAAACAAGTAATTATAAATAATTTACTATCCGCGCATGTAGTAGTCGACGAGGTTTGTTCTCACAGCTTGTTGGCAAACAGTTATCTTACAAACTGTAATGTATTTTATTGCGCATGTCGTATCAGAAATATGTTAGAAACTTGTTTTGATCTAATGTGAGAACAGCTGTTTGATTTATGCATATAGTGGGTTGCAGACGCTTCAATCTTCCACAAAGAAAGTGCTTTTGTGTTGTTATCAAACAACTAATTTTTTTTCATTATAAAATATATTTTAATTTCACAATGAGCAATTCTAACTATCATTTTTGGGTCTAACCCTGTCTTTCAAGTTTCAACAAATCTTCTAGATTTGAATCGTCCGTTCCTGATAATTCAGATAGTTCACTATCATAAGAGGAAGAAATCGCCCATATTTTGTAATTATTTTCTATTTACTAGTACAATTACACCTTATTCTAATATAGTTCATAAAACGACACAGCATAAATTAGGACCTAACAAAATTTCTTCTAAAACAAAAAACGCATGCGCGCCCAATAAGTTGCAGTTTACTGGAAAATAATCCGCAAACCTTTCTGACTGTTACCAACTCATCAGAAATGTTTGTGCGAACAGTGAACTACTTACTTGATTATAGTTAGAAACTGACGTGAGAACACATAAACTAAAACAGCGCACACTCCTGACGTCAGCAACTGTTTCTGGCGTGCTGTGAGAACAAACCTGGTGTGGAACCTTGATACAAAAGAAAAATTAATAACAATAATAGGATTAGATCACACGAAGAAAAATATTAAATGGAACCTAGCTGAATGCGTACATGTACGAGGCCATAAAACGGAAAAAAGAAATAAAACTGTGGTTTTAACCAGGGTGAAAAAATATATATTTTTTCACCCTGGTTTTAACTAATAATATGAACAAAATATTTTATTATAATACAAGAGAAAGAGAAACAGTAAGAGCATTGGTTAGTGCTTTTAATGTTAATAATTATGATTTCAATGCAGTTAAAACTAATTTTAAGCTGCAAAGAGAGGGCAAGAAGGACTATATCGTAGTCTCATTTGAGAAGAGTATGGATACGTACCAGTGTAGAGAATATCTGGACAGTATAAAAAGGAAGATAATACGTGAATTCTACGGCATTGAGGAAAGTAATGATGCAGAAATATTGGATACAGCTAAGCTAATTTTTGATGTTAATTCTTTCCCGTTTTATATCAGTGATAGAGAGTCTTGGGATAAACAGCATGGGTTTAAGTTTGTAACACCTGTAGATAAAGGTGTAATTTTTAATCTAAAGTCTCATTTGGCTTTTTAAAAAAGATGTCCAAGAAGATATGTTAACTTATATAACTTCTCAACCGTTTGACAAGAAAAAATATTTATGGTGCGGTGAATTTGATAATAAAGACTTACGCAAGGAATTTGAGAGTAAGTTTTTATTAAGGATGAAAGAAAGAAAATATGAAAATGTTCCGAAGAACCCTCTGAAGATTGAAGGCGATAGTGTATATATCAAAGATGTTTTTGATGATGCTCGTTTTATTGATAGTGTAACGCGGCGTGCCGCATGGCGTATAGGCATCGATCTTGGAGTTGGCAATGATGTTGATCATAGTGTGATGTTGCTCTGGATGTTGCTTAAAGACTCAATAAAAAACTCTGTTTATCAATCAACGAAAATAATAGTAGTTGGGTTTATATGTGCGGCTCCTTTAAATAGAGAAGAGGCCTCAATTCTTATACCTCTTGTATTAGGTGGCGGAGGAAAGCGGATATTGACAAGCCAAGAAGCTCTTAAACTAAATTATGCATTTGATGGTGCTGTATTTTATAATCTTTATGATAGAACTCAGGGAGAATTGTCAATAGATAAAAGTGATGGAATGTATGGCATAGACTTTTCCAATCCAGAAATTTCTCACTGTGTGATAACTAAAATCATAGAAAGCTCTGTAATCAACAAAGACCATGAACTGTCCATTGACCCTGACATCTAGGGACATCTAAATCATTAAGTGCTCAAGCAAGGACTAGTACTGGGGGCCCAGAGACAATATAATATAAAGTATTATCTCTGTGGGGGCCCTTATCCACCACCGCCTCCTCTTATACCTTTTAGTAGTCCACAATTCCTGTTGTCTGTGGCTATAGTATTAAGATGGGTTTCAATCTTAAACAGTAATTTTTTCTGTTTTGTTTTATTTGAAATTAATAATTGTATATTATATATTGTATATATGGAGGGTGTATATAAAGATTAAAATTTTAATTTAAATTTGATTCTTTCTTCTTCTGTTTCAAGTTATAACACAAAATGAAGTCATTTACTACATGCGCGGATAGTAAGTATTTATAATTACTTTTTTCAACAATTAAAATGAAATTTAAAATGATCAGTTTTAAGAATGTCACTACTAAATTATTTTAGGGTTAATTTTGCAGTCGTGAGGTACGGGCTTGACGGTGATAACCAAAACTATTATTAATTTATTTTTACACTTTCTATTTTCGTGATACTGCAAAAAAATGTGAAAAACTGGAAAAAAAGGTAAAATCAAAGAGTCCTGATAGAATTTTTAACTTATTGAGAACTTATATCAAACTTATATCATGGAGACTCTAGTCTCCATGACTTATATGCTCCTATTTCCCTCGAGGAGCTTCTACCAGATATCGCTGTCGCGCTGCAGTCGCACTGAAATTTGTTGTCATTTTTATTTTAAGGGTTAAGGCATTAATTAACACATATCTGTTTCATTATCTCTGTAGCGTAGCAAGTAGTTGACTAGCTTACAGGCTTACAACCACACTTACACTTACAACCTTACAACTTACAAATCATTTTGAGTGAAGTGTGCATGAGAATGAAGATTATCAAAGATTGAAGATTGAAAATCTAAATAAAAAAAACTGATCAAATTAAAACCAAGATAAAAACATGGCGCAATGGAACGGTGCTTCAGAATCCGGAATTTTAAGAAAACACATCCAACCAGAAAATTATGACGATCTTTTAGTATTTGGATATGCTTGCAAATTATTTAGAGATGATGAAAAAGCGTTATATATTGATCAAGGGAAACATTTAATTCCATGGATGGGCGATGAAACTCTCAAAATAGATAGGTTAGTTAGTGTTCTACATTTTTGTACAGTAAAAGTAGATAAATCAGTCATTTCTCAGATATGATGGACGCGGAGCGTTATCGGATTTAAGTAAATATGAAGCTAGCAGAGAAGGTTACGATGCAACAAGGTGGCTTGGATTAAGTGAAAAAGAAAGAAATGTAGAAGAACTATGCGATAAGGAACGTTATTACTCGCTTACTATAAATGAAGAGGAAGAACAAATGTATAAAGGTATAAATCACTACTTTTACTGTTGTTTATTTTCATGCATTTAAATTTTTGTAGAAGAAACCATAAAACGTCAAAAAACCAATGCTATTCAGTATAGTTATGATGTGCCTCAAAATCCCGAATTAAAAACTGAAGATATACCAACAGTAGCGGAAGCTGATGAAGAATATGTTCCACCACCTATTCTGGATGTACCTATAGATATAGAAAAGGTAATGCACTACTTACTTATAATAACATTTTACAGAAAACATTTTGTAGCCAAAGACTGTAAAGGAGAATGCAAGAATTGAAAAGACTGCGTTGTTTGTGCACAGACAAGGGCCACAAATGGAAATTCTGATAAAAGCAAAGCAGGGAGATAATTCACAGTTCAGTTTTTTAAACCAAGATGATAAGTTGTACAAATTCTACAGGCATGTTTTAGCAGCTTTCAAAAATGGACGATATCAAGGATACGAAGCCCATACAAGAGTTAATAATGGTAAGAGGATATTGTGTTTTTATTGTAGTATTTCAAAATATATATGCATAACATTAATAATGTTTTTGTTGCTTTTAATATACGTTAGATACAAAATCACCCTTGCAAGGATTTATTTGTTTCTAATATATGTTGTTTAAATGAAATATTTATTATCAAACTGTTTTTGAATTAAAACACATGTATTTAATACTGTAAAATTTTTGTCGGTTTATCATATTTATCTTCTGAAATGAATGACAAAAATTTTCATCCTCCATATCGTAGTTCATTGAAATATTATCTCATGACTTACAAAAAAACTATCCGACGTCAGTTTCGCGGCACAATCATTACATTGCTCAAATTATCTTTTCAATACTAACCTTTGCTTTTTTTTAGAAAACCAAGTAGATAATGTGGAGCCAGATTCTACTTCCCACTATTTGCATCCAAGTCTGGTATCATCTACATCAACAGCAGAACCGGTAGGTGCACTTCGAGTTAACATTCAGTATAACAAAGACATTTTTCTTGTAGTATTAATAATAAGTGAGTCAGATTTAACGGTGTACTTCATAAGGGGTTTGAATAAATTTTTTATATATAGTATAAGTTGTATTTTTTACTTGTCTTGATATACTAATGATTGAGTTTTTTTTGTTTACAGGTGACTGAGATATCTTTAGATTTTTTTCATTTTCAGTATCTTAAAAAGAAGGAGGAACGTCGGTGAATACATCAGCTAGAAAAATTTATTATCAAAATTTTCATTAGATTTTTAAACGAATACTAATATTACCCAGTTATATAAAATATGTGTTTTTATATATCACATAGATTTATATACAAGGTTATTTTTTGAATATATATTAATTCTTTGAAACTTTTTATTAAGAGAAATAATTGAGAATATATTTTTCTTATTACTTCAGCGCTCAGCAGATCAATAAATCTCTCTGTTAAAAAAAATTAAGCTAGTGATAATCAATGGATCCTAAACATTGTTTTCGTCCTTTGAAATAGCCTCAAAAAATAATAATAAAGAGATCAGCAACTAAAGTTTACTACATGCAAGAAGCTATGGATTGGTTGATACTTTTTAAATGAACAACTAGAATTGATAAAGTGATCTGCAGTATCTATAAACTACATCACCACTGTTAAAATTCTTGAATTTTAATAACACCGATATACATTTTTTCTATTATCAGAGTTAATATCTGCTTTGTAAATATTTTACCGCCCTTTCATGATATATTTTCTAAACGTCAAAGTTTAATTCGCATTGAAAATGTGGATTTTACTACATTGATATAGAAAAAAAACTTTTGATTTGTTGTGGTAACACTTATCTTCGTCAAATTTTGTTGGTCAAGATTTTCTTAGCAGGAGATTATGCAATGTGTATTATTTTATTTTAAATGTTGAATTCTGACTATTCATATATTACATTTGTTTTCATTTAAATTTTCAATGTGGTTTCATTTCTACTTAAAATAAGTTATTTTTATATGGTACACACGTGTATTTTACATACGTCGTATGCAGCTCTCACATTTATTGAGTAAATTTTTACTCAGATGTATTTTTATTACAATTTGTACGTGTACACATGTATTTATTACACTTTATTAGTGTACAAGTCTAAATTTTAATTTTTAAATTGTTTTCGATTTAAGCTGTTTTATTGTGTAGAGCTCTAACACAAATGCAGTTATATAATTTTAAAGCTTTTAATTACATTTATTAGAAACCTAAGAAGGATATTTTTGTTAATACCGTATCTTTGTCTGAATTCTGTATTTGTCTTAAAGGTAAAAATCTACTCCAAGAAACCAAAAACTTATGATATTATCCAATTCAAATAAGTACAGGTTCGAAAATAACTCACGTTTATTGTCAAACAGGCGGCTTCAATTGCCATTACCATACCGCAGATTCCTTACAAGCCATCGCAGAATTGTTCTTACAGCCAGCTGGTTAATCGGATACAAGGCAACCAAATTGAAACTCAAGAAGTTCAAGCCTCCAACAAGTTGCCAGACTATACACAAATGACAATCGAGCAGCAACAGTACTACCAATACTACTACGTGCAACAATACTACGAGTACTACAAACAGCTGGCTTTGTTTCAGCAGGGACATGGAGGGAATCCAGGTAATACCACTCTATTTTTTTAAACATACTTAACATTATGATAGAAAAAACGATTTTCACAGTTGAGCGACATATATATACTTTCCATCCACATCCCGACACCGCTCCATGTGTACCTTCCACTTTGCGAAGCAGTGCTGCAGGTGATCTTAAGGCTGTTAAATAGCTGCTACGATTTTTGTTTTACGTCGTCTATAGACTCGTGGGGGGTTCCTGGTTCCTTCAAACAGGATTTGATTTTTGGAAACAGGTAGAAGTCGCATACCCCATTCCATATGGATTATACTGATTATATAAAAAAAACAATCAACATCGTCTTGAATTTGGTCTTGCCCCATCCTGGCTTTTTGACTCTCTGAGTGCATTGATTGACTCTTGGTTTGAAGGCCATATGAAAAATCCAAGTTTCGTAGTAAATTAAGACCCTTGACAAGAAGTCTTTTTGATGCATTCTAGGGTGTCCGAACGATGCATTTTCTGTTCCGCCGTTAGGAGTCTGGGCACAAGCTTTGCACACACTTTCCTCATCTAAAATTTGTCTCATAGTTTCTTTGTTAATATTCACATCTTCAGCAACGATCTTTTCTTACCATTTCGGTTTCTATTTGAACGTTCAAATCGCTTATTGAAGTCACAGTCCAAGACTTTTTGATGCGATCGATGTTTGCAACCTATGTATTTGACAATTACAACGGGACTGTCTGCTACAGTTGCCTGGAATTTTTACCCAAGATCAAGGGATATATGCCGACCGCTTTCATTCTCCTCGCTATGCAGGTTTTGTTGAAAAAAATCAGTCTCGGAACTTAATTGCTTGTTGCGTATATAAAATACAGTTGAGTCCATGGTTCTTTAACCGTGCGTCATCATTTAAAGCATACGAAGTAAGTCGGAAATTGCAACTTAATAACATGCGGTAGCTGTTTTGTTTTTAGTTTCATGCGTGGAAGACAATGACGCTAGATTAAAAGTATGTGTTTTATCTCGCCAGGTGTTAGTGACGCACGGGTAAAGAACCACGGACTCAACTGTATATACTTTTTTTTATTTTTTTTAGGACAATTTGTTCCTCCTACTGACTTCCAAAACTTGGATCCTTCCGTCCAACATTATATCCAACAAATGGCTTACAATCAATATGTTCAGCATCAACAATCAAACAACTCTTATGCTCAAATTGTTTCAAATGTTAATAATGTCGCCACTGTACCTAAAACTGTTGTTGCTCCTGCTAAAGATGATGAAGAAGAAAGAACTGTAACCATAGTTTCCAATAAAGGTGAAGTGATTATCAAAAAACCTCTTCAGTCTTTAGCTGTCTATGGTTCAGGATCTGATAGTGAAAATACCGATATAGATGAAGACAAAAATGACGAAAGGATAGTAACCGTTGTTAAACCAAGTTATAGTATACCTACCGGAGAAACTCAGATAGTTATTAATAAAATGGCAATATATGTTTCGAAAAATGGAGATAAATTCGAGGAAATATTGAGGGCGAAAAACGATCCAAGGTTTGAGTTTCTAAAAGATGGGCATGAATTTAATAACTATTACAAAGAGAAACTTAGAGAATTAAAAGAAGAAAATTCAAAGGATTGTAAAAAGGAAGAAATAAAATTAGATACAAACAATGACGTTAAGAAACCAAAGAAAGAAAAAAAAATTATAAGTAAGTTTAATATTAACTACTTGATTGCAGTTTCCTGCTAATCAATTGTCATTTCAGTAAAACGTTTATCAAATAGATGTCAAAGATAATAATAGTATACCTAATACTATTATGACGTTTTACAGAGTCTTTGAAAATCAAAGAACATATAGACCGTTTACTAAGAACCAACAACTACTTCCCTGGCTATATGCCACGACGGACATTGAATTACAGTTCAAAGATAAACGGGGTTAGTATATCTGCAAGATAGAACTAACCATTTTAGTTTGCAATTCGATAGGATATCACCTGTAGACCGGTTTCGACGTATTGCGTCTCATCAGTACAAGGTAGATATCCATCCAGATGCTCTAAGAGCAACTAGATTGGAGATATGTCTGAAATCACACAAATACATTATCTTTAGTAAAGAAAATGTAAAAAGTGCGATAATAGCGACATCTCCATATTTAATTGCAAACTGAAATTCTATTTGACAAAAAACCTCTCGGCTTTGTAGGGTTAACTACTTGATTGCAGTTTCCTGCTAATCAATTGTCATTTCAGTAAAACGTTTATCAAATAGATGTCAAAGATAATAATAGTATACCTAATACTATTATGACGTTTTACAGAGTCTTTGAAAATCAAAGAACATATAGACCGTTTACTAAGAACCAACAACTACTTCCCTGGCTATATGCCACGACGGACATTGAATTACAGTTCAAAGATAAACGGGGTTAGTATATCTGCAAGATAGAACTAACCATTTTAGTTTGCAATTCGATAGGATATCACCTGTAGACCGGTTTCGACGTATTGCGTCTCATCAGTACAAGGTAGATATCCATCCAGATGCTCTAAGAGCAACTAGATTGGAGATATGTCTGAAATCACACAAATACATTATCTTTAGTAAAGAAAATGTAAAAAGTGCGATAATAGCGACATCTCCATATTTAATTGCAAACTGAAATTCTATTTGACAAAAAACCTCTCGGCTTTGTAGGGTTAACTACTTGATTGCAGTTTCCTGCTAATCAATTGTCATTTCAGTAAAACGTTTATCAAATAGATGTCAAAGATAATAATAGTATACCTAATACTATTATGACGTTTTACAGAGTCTTTGAAAATCAAAGAACATATAGACCGTTTACTAAGAACCAACAACTACTTCCCTGGCTATATGCCACGACGGACATTGAATTACAGTTCAAAGATAAACGGGGTTAGTATATCTGCAAGATAGAACTAACCATTTTAGTTTGCAATTCGATAGGATATCACCTGTAGACCGGTTTCGACGTATTGCGTCTCATCAGTACAAGGTAGATATCCATCCAGATGCTCTAAGAGCAACTAGATTGGAGATATGTCTGAAATCACACAAATACATTATCTTTAGTAAAGAAAATGTAAAAAGTGCGATAATAGCGACATCTCCATATTTAATTGCAAACTGAAATTCTATTTGACAAAAAACCTCTCGGCTTTGTAGGGTTAACTACTTGATTGCAGTTTCCTGCTAATCAATTGTCATTTCAGTAAAACGTTTATCAAATAGATGTCAAAGATAATAATAGTATACCTAATACTATTATGACGTTTTACAGAGTCTTTGAAAATCAAAGAACATATAGACCGTTTACTAAGAACCAACAACTACTTCCCTGGCTATATGCCACGACGGACATTGAATTACAGTTCAAAGATAAACGGGGTTAGTATATCTGCAAGATAGAACTAACCATTTTAGTTTGCAATTCGATAGGATATCACCTGTAGACCGGTTTCGACGTATTGCGTCTCATCAGTACAAGGTAGATATCCATCCAGATGCTCTAAGAGCAACTAGATTGGAGATATGTCTGAAATCACACAAATACATTATCTTTAGTAAAGAAAATGTAAAAAGTGCGATAATAGCGACATCTCCATATTATCGCACTTTTTACATTTTCTTTACTAAAGATAATGTATTTGTGTGATTTCAGACATATCTCCAATCTAGTTGCTCTTAGAGCATCTGGATGGATATCTACCTTGTACTGATGAGACGCAATACGTCGAAACCGGTCTACAGGTGATATCCTATCGAATTGCAAACTAAAATGGTTAGTTCTATCTTGCAGATATACTAACCCCGTTTATCTTTGAACTGTAATTCAATGTCCGTCGTGGCATATAGCCAGGGAAGTAGTTGTTGGTTCTTAGTAAACGGTCTATATGTTCTTTGATTTTCAAAGACTCTGTAAAACGTCATAATAGTATTAGGTATACTATTATTATCTTTGACATCTATTTGATAAACGTTTTACTGAAATGACAATTGATTAGCAGGAAACTGCAATCAAGTAGTTAACCCTACAAAGCCGAGAGGTTTTTTGTCAAATAGAATTTCAGTTTGCAATTAAATATGGAGATGTCGCTATTATCGCACTTTTTACATTTTCTTTACTAAAGATAATGTATTTGTGTGATTTCAGACATATCTCCAATCTAGTTGCTCTTAGAGCATCTGGATGGATATCTACCTTGTACTGATGAGACGCAATACGTCGAAACCGGTCTACAGGTGATATCCTATCGAATTGCAAACTAAAATGGTTAGTTCTATCTTGCAGATATACTAACCCCGTTTATCTTTGAACTGTAATTCAATGTCCGTCGTGGCATATAGCCAGGGAAGTAGTTGTTGGTTCTTAGTAAACGGTCTATATGTTCTTTGATTTTCAAAGACTCTGTAAAACGTCATAATAGTATTAGGTATACTATTATTATCTTTGACATCTATTTGATAAACGTTTTACTGAAATGACAATTGATTAGCAGGAAACTGCAATCAAGTAGTTAACCCTACAAAGCCGAGAGGTTTTTTGTCAAATAGAATTTCAGTTTGCAATTAAATATGGAGATGTCGCTATTATCGCACTTTTTACATTTTCTTTACTAAAGATAATGTATTTGTGTGATTTCAGACATATCTCCAATCTAGTTGCTCTTAGAGCATCTGGATGGATATCTACCTTGTACTGATGAGACGCAATACGTCGAAACCGGTCTACAGGTGATATCCTATCGAATTGCAAACTAAAATGGTTAGTTCTATCTTGCAGATATACTAACCCCGTTTATCTTTGAACTGTAATTCAATGTCCGTCGTGGCATATAGCCAGGGAAGTAGTTGTTGGTTCTTAGTAAACGGTCTATATGTTCTTTGATTTTCAAAGACTCTGTAAAACGTCATAATAGTATTAGGTATACTATTATTATCTTTGACATCTATTTGATAAACGTTTTACTGAAATGACAATTGATTAGCAGGAAACTGCAATCAAGTAGTTAACCCTACAAAGCCGAGAGGTTTTTTGTCAAATAGAATTTCAGTTTGCAATTAAATATGGAGATGTCGCTATTATCGCACTTTTTACATTTTCTTTACTAAAGATAATGTATTTGTGTGATTTCAGACATATCTCCAATCTAGTTGCTCTTAGAGCATCTGGATGGATATCTACCTTGTACTGATGAGACGCAATACGTCGAAACCGGTCTACAGGTGATATCCTATCGAATTGCAAACTAAAATGGTTAGTTCTATCTTGCAGATATACTAACCCCGTTTATCTTTGAACTGTAATTCAATGTCCGTCGTGGCATATAGCCAGGGAAGTAGTTGTTGGTTCTTAGTAAACGGTCTATATGTTCTTTGATTTTCAAAGACTCTGTAAAACGTCATAATAGTATTAGGTATACTATTATTATCTTTGACATCTATTTGATAAACGTTTTACTGAAATGACAATTGATTAGCAGGAAACTGCAATCAAGTAGTTAACCCTACAAAGCCGAGAGGTTTTTTGTCAAATAGAATTTCAGTTTGCAATTAAATATGGAGATGTCGCTATTATCGCACTTTTTACATTTTCTTTACTAAAGATAATGTATTTGTGTGATTTCAGACATATCTCCAATCTAGTTGCTCTTAGAGCATCTGGATGGATATCTACCTTGTACTGATGAGACGCAATACGTCGAAACCGGTCTACAGGTGATATCCTATCGAATTGCAAACTAAAATGGTTAGTTCTATCTTGCAGATATACTAACCCCGTTTATCTTTGAACTGTAATTCAATGTCCGTCGTGGCATATAGCCAGGGAAGTAGTTGTTGGTTCTTAGTAAACGGTCTATATGTTCTTTGATTTTCAAAGACTCTGTAAAACGTCATAATAGTATTAGGTATACTATTATTATCTTTGACATCTAAGTTTAATATTGTTTTTAAAAAATGGTAAATATCTTATGTTAACTTTTTAAAGCACCTGTGAGTTTTTCTATCAAAAAACCAAAAGAGGAACAACCCAAAGAAATTAAAAGTGCGCTTCCAGTAGAAGAAAGTTCAGATGAAGAAGAAACTTCTACAATAATAACAACAACAACAGCTACTGTAACTACAACTACATCGTCTCTATCAACATTACCAACAAACACAATTTACTCACTAGCGCATAACGCACCTTCTTATTCTTCGGTCGTATTAAAAAATTCTGATTGTCAGAAAAAGATAGTTTCAGAAGATCAAACTCCCACATCTAAAGCTCAGATTCCAAAATTGGAAGATAATAAAAACGAGAATGAAGCAGAAACTGCAGTTTTAGATGAAGACCCAATTTTGGAAATGATAGAACTGACAGAGGAGGTTGAAGAAAAAAAAGATGCAAAAAGGGGTAAGTTAGATTTATGTTTTCCCTTGAACTATGTATTGATAAATTTTCACTTTAATTATTTTATTTATAGAATTTAATAACTTCACTACCATCTCGCGGAGATTCATATTCTATCAGAATAACACAATTTTGCATTCATAATATCGTTCTAGAAATATGGTTATTATTTTCTGGTCGAAAACTTATTTTATGATTTGTTTTCTCGAACCCATTTTTTTGTTATTGCATTCATGTTAATAGCAATAACGAAATTTCAATCATTAACTTTATTTACTTTAATGGTTACATTATAATATCCTCTCTCTTAATATTCAAATAATTTACACCTAAATATTATACCTACTTTTTATTGTTAAAAATATATTACACATTTAAAGTTGTTAATAATAAATTGCAGTAATTATTGTATTCAATAAACATTATGTCTTTTTAAATATATTTTACGAAAGAATAATATACGAAAAGTGCTAGAAATTTTACTGTTTTACGACGCTAAATGCCTGACCTTGCACATACTGAATATTGCTTAAGAGATATAACGAATATTTATAAAAGTTAACAAAGAAAGTTACATTGAAAGACCATAAATTTAGATATATAAAAAATACAATCAATGCAGAACACAAAATAGTTATTTGTTTTACTAGGCATAAAAGCACAAGATTTAATGCCGCGGCTGGTGTTTCATAGCCAAGCTTAGCGAGGCTATGAAACCAGCCAAGGCATTAAATCTGCTTTTCTGCCGTGTGAAACATATAATTTTTTCTTCAAATTTATTCCAATTCCACGCAAAATCGACTTTTTCATATTTAAATTGCGTTTCATTATCAATATCCAAATAACTAAATTATTTTATCAAATACTGCCTAGGCAGTAAAAGTGGACTTTTTCTACCTATGCATTAAAAGTACAACTTCTAAGGCTGCCAAGTGTCATTAAAAGGCCGCTTTTAATGTCATTTGGAGAAAAATACTTTTTTATTATAACTCTATTCAGTTATACGAGGGTAAATCGAATATAAACGGTATTTTAAATGGTTATGGATTAACCTTGTATATAAATCATTGATAAACATTTTTCAATATAGTCTCTTGCATGCACTAGACATTTTTGCCACCGATTAGCAAGTTTCTGTATTCCCTGGTCATAGAAAGTTTGAAAGCGGGTGATACGCTAATCGCACAAGTATTCCTCGTCTTTTTCATTGTTTCCAAATAGTCACAAGGAGATAAGTCAAAAATAGCAAGTAAGGGGTTGAGAAGAGGGGACGAAGGTTGTTCAGTGAGGGCCAAAACTTGTTTCTCTGCTGGAAAAGTCTTTCAACGATTTTTTTTTTACTCTAAGGAAATTATACTGATCGATTTTCTACACGATCAACGAATGCGGCTTAGTACTGCCAGTTGTTACAGTCAGCAAAAGCCACTTATCGAAAGAAAAGAGGAGACGTGACCGATTGAATTGCCCTTTTCATTCACGACTGCCTGGCCTCACACTGCGGCTTTGGTAAGGGACATCTTAGGAAAAAAATGGATTGGAAAACCTTATAGTTGTGACTTATCCACTTGTAACTCTTTTCTGTTTGCGCTTGAAGACAGCGATTTAGAAACAATGAAGAAGTCGAAGAACACTTGTGCTATTGGCTTAATACCCGTCCTCAATCTTTCTATTATCAGGGAATAAGGAAACTGTCTAATCGGAGGCAGAAGTGTTTAGATCATCCAGGACAAACAATTATTATAAGGTTATTTAATAAACATATCCAAAATACCGTTTATATTTGATTTACCCTCGTAAATCTGCTAAACCGAGTTTGGTCAAATCTAGCGTTATACAATCGGACAGACGTTAGTCTTGTCATGATTGGTTCTGCACAAGTCTTGCCTTTGTTTTTGGATTTTGTTTCCAATATATTTTTAGTTATCAATTGAATGTCAAACAAATGTTTTTAAATATATTACAATCACATAATTGAGTGGTTAAAATAAGACATATAAAATCTTTTGTCCACGACTGTTCTACAAAACGTTCATTATACTAGTGCTTCATAAAGAATAATAGTACCTATTATTCACTAGTGAATAATGGTTCATTATTCACTGCATGACGTCACAACAGAACGTATGTCCAAACTTTATAAGAGTATAACTTATATTAGACAAATTTTATATTTTCATTTGACATTTTAATCCGTATTTATATGTCAATGGTGTAAACAAACAAAACACATGTATAAAGAATCGACCTACCTTTTACCACTACATCTAAGCTACACACTTTAATCTTTAAATTTAGATCGTAGTTACTGTAAGTCATATACATTTGAAACTTCAATTACATTAATTATAGCGTAAATTTAGAATTTTAAAGTTGTGTTTATAGCAATTGTGTCGTGGACAAAGTATAGTATTCTATTCGTGTATAATGGCTCGTGTTGTAAACTTCATCTTCGTGAATAATAGCTACCATTATACGCTCGTTGAATAATATACTTTGGAGATACCTTAATAGGGCAACAAATAAGAATTCAAACTAGCAAGAAAATATTTTACTTAGATTTAAGTTACAATAAAAGATAGATGTGAAAATGAAGAAAATGTCATCGTAAATTTTCAACTGTTTGTTTAGAGGTTAAAAAGAAAGCAAGTAATCGTTTAGAAATCATTTATTTACAAAATTAATCATTTTGTTCGTAGTTATAAGCAAATGATATAATTTGTCATTGACTTTTGGAGTAGGTATAAATACATTAAATGTAAGCAGTAAGAATACATTTTACAAAAATAACACTTTGACTAAACATATGATATGATAATTTTATTTTAGGTTTTTTATTACTATGTACATTACATCTTTAACAATTTAATTGAAAAAATTACAGTTACCAGATCTATCTTCAAGAAATGGTAAGCTGACATATTCGATTATCTTGGCTTAACTGAAATAAAGCAGAATTAATTGATTGATTCGAACTGTTTAAAAGTTCAGGAGAAATTAAAAAGTTAAGCTAGAAACTTAAAAAAAGGGCTATTGCAGACTTAGACATTGAGCTTTTGATAAAGACAAACCTTTTTTTCAGCATCGGTAGTGATCATTACAAGTGATTCTCTTTAATAATTTTGAAATGATCACAAAAGGAATATTTGTAGAGAAAAAGTAAGATTAGTAAAACCTTCAGCGTGGGAAACAGAAGCTTACCAGAAAAGAATGAAAAAACATTTTCGTTAGAAAATCAAAGCTGTAAAAGAACATAAAATTATTGAAAAAATTGATAGGTTCAGAAATCTCCCTTCGACGGTTGAAATGATTTGAGTTCAGCTTCTTAATATACTTATATCAATTAAAAAAATTGGCTTTTATGTACAGGTCTGTTTAGTTTGTTTTTATATACATTTGTCTGCATTCATTGAGGTAAATATGATGCTTTTAAAATATACATGCACCATGTCTGTTACATTAATGCTCTAAGGTACCACCTTCCAGATGGTTATGTCACTTGTAGGTGTAGGTCTAGGTGCTTTATTAAACTCATACAAACAGTAACAAAGAATCAAATAATTTCTATTTTTTGCAGTTGCAAGAAAACTTACCTGCTCCCAAGTTATTTAAAGGAAAATATGAAGACAATTTTCTTTATCTTTGTAAAAAGTTTATATTAAGAATATATTTTATATGAATCAATGAAGTTATTGTAAAATAAGAAAATAACAACAGGAAACGATTTTCATATCTTTTTTATTAAAAAATACTGCAAATACATACTACCTCTGGCAAGAAAAGTGAAAAATAACCCTTGTTAACAAATTAATTAGAATTAAAAAGTTTTTATTTTCAAAACTTATAACAATTTGTTACGGCAGTATTTTGTATTATGTGATAATGTATAAAATGATAATCATACCTTCGTATAAAATAAATATAATATATATGTATATACTAATAATATAATTAAAAAAACTGTCCATATTTCTTTTATTTATTGGATTAAGCATAGAACGTTGGCAATTTGCTGTTAATATAATTATGTTTCAGCTGAAGATAAAATTAAAGACAAGCTTGCGGCTGCAGCTCGGGAAAAGTTGGCTTCGGCAACAAGAGACCGGGCACTGCAAATAGAGAGAAAAAAGAAAGCAGCTGCATTTCTTAAACTGAAATCTGCAGAAACTAATCAACAATCCGCTACGCCAGAACAAGAAAAGCAAATGGAAAAATCTTCTCCACTTCGAAGAGATTCTGTGGAAATTATAGAAATAGATTCTGAAGATCCCTCGCCTAAAAAGCGGAAACACAGGAAGGATCGATCGAGGAGTAGATCTAGAGGTCGAGACCGAAGACGAAAAAAGAGAGATAAGGATAAAGATAAAGAAAGGCGACGTAGTATTAGCAGTGGTGAAGAGGTTGAAGAAGATAAGAAGCGGAGAGATGATGAAAGAAGGGAAAAAAGGAAAAGAGTACATAAGAGGTAATTACTATTATGTTAAATATAGAAAATAGAAAGTATACTCCATCGTCAGCTGATATTAATTATTTTAAATATGTTTAGTTTTAGTTTTAAACTCTTTATTTTTAGAAAACGGTCCAAAAGTAAAAGGAAGTCAAAAAAACGTCATAAAAAATCTGGAAGTGAAGGTTCTGATAGTGAAGACAGTATTTTATGACCAAGGAATAAAGTTCGTCGCTATTCGGTTAATTAATAGAAATTGTGTGAATATTCAATTTTTTGTATAATTAAAGTTGTATATTTGTAAATATTTTAGTGAATTAAAATTACTTAAATATCAGTTTTTCTATTGTAGTTTTTGTTTATATAAAAGTACGTTGAAAGGTGAATTTGATGTTTTATTTTACACTCGATTTTCTAATTAACTATAATTTTTATTAGTAAATTTTTATCTATTTATCAAGAAATCTTTATTTTAAAAGGTACGTTCTGAAGAGAAACTGCTTTATTGTAAAAAAATAATTTATTTAACTGGCAGTGTTGTATAAAGAAAATAAATATTATTTCAATTTAAAAGTGAAAAGTTATTAATGGTCCTAACGTGTTCTCAATAAATTTGTACAGATCCAAACATTTCTTTTTTGTGTTAACATCATCACTACTTCCCCATAATACTAATCCATTAATGTTGGAACTCGAAAGCACAGTAAATGCGCTAAACAAGTCTTGCTGAAATAAAAAAAAAATGCAATTCAGCGAAAATTCCTAAAAATGTATTTCTATTTGAATGGGATAGTTGTTTTAAACATGTATCAACAAATACACCATTGATTGAAGGGTACAGTTTCACTCAAATTATTGTTTTTAAGATAACAATCCGATTAAAACAAACAAATAATTTGGTAAATACTTAACAATACTTTTCACCACAGATCTATTTCTCGATGCTTTAATATGTGGCCAAAGACAATATTTAGCAATTGGCAATAGTCTTATGATATTCTAATAAAATTAAACAAACAGGGCCAGAACTAATTATAACAAACAGTACGTGAATTGTGTAGAAGTATTTACAAAGGCCTTATTTTCTTTTTTGAACAATTGATTTTAAGAATGAATACTAGATTCTAAGAGTCCCAATTTTATTTGATTTTTTTAAAACACCTGCTACCTTTCTTCATACTTTTAAGAAATTGTATAGCTTTTATCGCGGGTTTTGAGCGCGGCGACCAAATCAAGAAATTCCGTAACGAAAAAACACTTAAAAACTAAGACTTACCGACTCCGCCTACTATATTATAATAATTTGTTTTTAAATAAAATTAAAATATATTTTTGTACAACTGTCATTAAAAGTGACACTTTTAATGATAGCAAACAATGTTAAAAACGATTGTTTACATAACAGCGTGTTAAAAATACTTTTAACACGTTGCCATGTAAACAAGTTTACTTTTAACACGGTTTAGTTTATTTTTAACACGGTTTAGTTTACTTTTAACACGGTTTGGTTTATTGTCATTGCAAATTCGCTCGTTTCATTATCAAAATTGGGAAGTTGTACAAAAAACATTGTATGGTATTTGTGTTACTTTTAACACTCATATCATAAATAACTATTGTGTATGATACGCAACATAATGAAAAAGTGAAAAATGACAAATGATAAAAAATGCTATGCAATAGCTTTACTACGGCAGTCCCCGAGTGCCACACGTCTTTTTTTTTTGTTTTTGGGGTACCAATAGCTTCAAATTTTTTAATGGAACCGACTTTGTTTAAGTTCCTAAAAATATATTCTATCATAAAAACTTACTTTTGAATAGTTTGCATTTTTAGGAGCTCAATAAAATAAAAATAGTTATTTATGATATGAGTGTTAAAAGTGAGGTTTTATTTTGTGAGTGAAAACGTTTGTGAAATGAGCGGAGCGAATTGAACAATTTTACGAACAAAATAAAATCACTTTTAACACAAATACCATACAATGTTTTTTGTACAACTTCCCTATTTTGATAATGAAACGAGCGAATTTTCAATGACAATGAACCAAACCGTGTTAAAAGTAAACTAAACCGTGTTAAAAGTAAACTTGTTTACATGACAACGTGTTAAAAGTATTTTTAACACGCTGCTATGTAAACAATCGTTTTTAACATTGTTTGCTATCATTAAAAGTGTCACTTTTAATGACAGTTGTACAAAAACACCTTTATTAACAACTTTTGTTTTAACAATTTATTCAGGTAAACATGACAGTATTATTGCTGACCACATGCGAAATATCTTTACACCTCTTATTAGCACATCCGCAACAAAAATGGGTATAGGATCTACCATTATAAAATGGTGAGAGTCCATGTTTAGCACTAGAAATATAGTTAGGTACCTTGGAGATCAGATTAGAAGTTGATAATATCATTGTTTTGTGTTGTGGAACATGCTGATAATTTAGTTACTGAGGTAAGAGGTAACCATTATACAATATTATTGCTGACCGCATGCAAAAGTGCCTAAACCTTATAAATAAGAAAGAAGGACTTTTAGCCAATCCTAACAAAACGACACTTATTTCATTCACTAACCTCCTGCTATCGATTAAGTGGCACTTTTATTCTCAGGACAGGTAAAATACCTCTATACCTCTTAAATGTAACTACCCAAGCGAAAAGGAGCCCTCATTTATTATTCTAATGGGTCTAAAACCGCAGAAGGAAAAGGTATAGGGCTACAGGTCCTAATTTTAGGCTTTTAACAGACCTGGGAAACATTCCTACAATCTTTTTAGTGGACTTTTTAGCAAAAGATTTTTGCACTCAAGAGTGCATTAAAAAACATCTCAATTCAATCAGAATATTTATTTCCTTCAGTAGCCTGGCTACTTTGAAGGGTGTACAATCTGTCACGTTCGAGTTTAAAACAGCCTGGAACTGCAAAACTGGCTAAACACAACAAAGTAACTTTGCTGTCGGTAACGAGATTGTTGATAGTTTAGTAAAGAAGGAGCTAGCTCTGCTTTTATCGAACTTGAACCATTCTGACATCTCAAAAGCCTCAAATTCCTGATTGGAGAAAGGAAATTACTCTCACAGGACTCTGTCCACTGAGGTACCATCTCTGGAAAATGGACAAAGGATAATACACTTTCTTAGAAATCTTAACCTTATGGACTCATAATTAGATGTAGGGTATACACGAAAAATCTTTTAGGTCGCAGTGTAGTGAGGACACAATGGTCAATTCAACCCACTTATAATCTACAATCTAGTAAACGTGAAGCTGCACAAGAACGATTTGATGATTTATGTCCATTAAAATTTGATTAATAGCTGTCTTGTTTATATATATCTTGATATTCTTTCTACCCATCCAACAGGAAAATTTTTTCAAACATTTTTTAATTTAATTGAACTAATTTTGTAACTTCCATATTCAATAACGAGGTCGCGATATAGTTTTAAAAAGAAGAAGAAATTTTTTACGTAACACAAGTTTCCAGGCATATGCTTTAGATTTTAAGACAATCCAGAAGATTTTCAGCTTCACGGTGCAACGGTAGAAATTTGCAAAATTATCGAGGAGACAATCTAATCTTGTAAAATTTTCGTAATCCTAGTTGTCCGTAGAAAAATTTCAACATTTATTTCTAAAGATAATCGAATTCGAAAATATCGTAAGAAAATTAAAATCGTTAATAGAAGAAAACTATATCTTGTCAGTTAAATTGAACTTAAGATAAAATTGTAATTAAGTATTTACTTTGTTATTTCAAATATTTTACAAATTCTAATTAAACGCTTACTGGAATGATATTATTTTTAAATGACTTACCTTTGACACAAATTCTTTAGTATCATGGTATTTGTACCAAAAGTATGGAATGATAGATTTTTTTGTATTCAGACTTTTAATCAAGCGAAGAGATTCTTCTATGCGTCCTTCGATCAATTGCACTTTATCACTGGAATTTAGTTTTAAATTTCCAAGATACAAGGAAGGATGCAAATTGTCTGCAACTTGAAACAGCCATCGTATTCTAAAATTGATACAAAGTAAATACACAGTGAATATATGAAGGAAATAACATGCATTACTTACTAATATGTGAATTTTTTTTAATAATGCGGAAAAAATGTGTTTGGTGTAAATTGAATTGGAGTTGGTATTACATAAAATGTTTAATGATTCCCTGAATATTTAGTTTTTGATACTTAGTGATGTGAAAATGGATGCTAAATTTTATACAAATGAATAAAGAAGCAACTTTTATTACTTCTAAACTTGTAAATCAAATATCTGTATATTATTAAACTTAACAAATATTCTGTGGTAAAAAATAAAAGTGATTTCTGATCTAATATGGGGTGTTAAAAAAATGTCACAAAATGAAGTGGCTGAAAGTATGCAGAAAAGTCTTTATAAACATATGTCCGCAAATTAACGGTTTCGGAGATACGGAGTATTTTGTGTTTTTGTATCATATTTGGGTTATCTATTTTTTTTTCATTCTCAAAAACTTGCTTTTCTTATCAATGTCTATTTACAATAATATTGATATGAATTTTATGTACGGTCGTGCAAATGGTAATGCGAGGGAAGCGCTATATGTCTGTATGTAGACGCTTTACCAAACCGCCACATGCGTTCAGTTAGTGTGTTTGGAAGACTGCATCAAAGGTTGCGTGATATAGGTACATATGGGAAACAGTCCCATCTGGATCTGTATCTGGAAATTTGGGGAGGGGCGAGCTAGTGCTCAGCCAACACTGAGGCCACATATGACCCATTGTGTATCCTCCCGTGTGTAGTGATATCCTCACCTCAGGAAACAGTCCCATAATTTCGGGAGACCAAGGTCGGTGTCTACTCCTGAGACAGACAATTTTGGCACGAGTAGTGGAGAATCCAGAAACTAGTTTGCGGAGAATATCAGCGAAGGTAGGAATTGGGGCACCTCTGGTTTGGAGATTACTCCACGAGCAGCAGCTTTACCCGTACCACGTCCAACGAGTGCATGTTCTGAATCCACTTGATCATCAGACTAGTTTGGATTTTTGCCGCTGGTTTCTAAGAAATGATGCTAAGGACCCCAATTTTATTGCAGACATTCCTTTTACTGATGAGGAAGGGTTTACACGAAATGGAGTTTTTAATTTCTATAATTCACATATGTGGGCCCAGGCATCAAGTACGTTTTTCGTTGAATATTTGGACAGGTATTTTGGACGAACGGTTACTATGTCTAATTGTACTGCGTAACCCATTAACGGGAGCTGATTACTTAAACTTTTGCAGAATACATAGGATGATCTTTTAGACGATATTCCTTTAATACAAAGGAATCAAATGTGGTTCCAGCACGATGGTGCTCCAGCCCATTTTTCATTTGCCGTAAGAGAGCATTTAGATGGATCTTTTGAAGAAAGATGGATAGGAAGAATGGACTTGAAGAACCATGGCCTGCAAGATCGCCTGATTAAAATCCCCTTAAGTATTTCCTTTGGAGACACTTAAAAAATTTCGTATCCACCACTCCTGTGAACAACCTCTAGGAACTGCAGCAAACAGTGGTGCAGGGATATCATCAAATCATAGCCAATTAAGGTATATACTTTGTAAAGAGTTCGACTGTCCCTGCGGCGGAGATGTAGCTGCATTGAAATGGAGGGAAGGCATTTTGAACATCTTATTAGATCCGTATCTTCGAAACCGTTAATTTGCGGACATATGTTTATAAACACTTTTTTGCTTATTTTGGGACATACTATCACCCATTTGACTTTGTGACAGTTTTTTTAACACCCTGTTTAATTATTTTTAATCTATTTAATTTATTTTATACAACGCCTGCTCAGGAAGTTGACTTTTCGAGCGCAGTATGTCATCTCCGAAGTACACAATAGTCGCATACTTGACTATATGTATTTCATAAACGCACATGTTTGGTTATGACCACATAACTACACGGATTCCGCCTAAACTATCTGTCGTTTTTATTTGACTAGAGAGACTACTCGATCAGTCCTAACCCTTTTTAATTTATGTCACAACTATCACAACGCAACTGTATTAAACGCAAAAAGAAAGTGTAGGTATTTAAAAAAAGTGTACTATTTAAAATAATGGTCGATTTAACAAGATGTTTAACTTCACCTGAACTAGTTGAATCAGCTAAAAATGCAACAACAAATTTATTGCCAGATGTGTCAAATGAAAAAATTATTTGTTATATTCCTCTCAAATTCTACTTCCAGAGCAGTAGTTGTATAAAGTATTGATCCTAACACTTGCGGAAATTAACTTTCCGCACTTGTTAGGATAATAACTATTATACAACGCCTGCTCTGGAAGTTGACTTTTCGAGCGCAGTATGTCATCTCCGAAGTACACAATAGTCGCATACTTGACTATATGTATTTCATAAACGCACATGTTTGGTTATGACCACATAACTACACGGATTCCGCCTAAACTATCTGTCGTTTTTATTTGACTAGAGAGACTACTCGATCAGTCCTAACCCTTTTTAATTTATGTCACAACTATCACAACGCAACTGTATTAAACGCAAAAAGAAAGTGTAGGTATTTAAAAAAAGTGTACTATTTAAAATAATGGTCGATTTAACAAGATGTTTAACTTCACCTGAACTAGTTGAATCAGCTAAAAATGCAACAACAAATTTATTGCCAGATGTGTCAAAAGAAAAAATTATTTGTTATATTCCTCTCAAATTCTACTTCCAGAGCAGTAGTTGTATAAAGTATTGATCCTAACACTTGCGAAAATTAACTTTCCGCACTTGTTAGGATAATAACTATTATACAACGCCTGCTCTGGAAGTTGACTTTTCGAGCGCAGTATGTCATCTCCGAAGTACACAATAGTCGCATACTTGACTATATGTATTTCATAAACGCACATGTTTGGTTATGACCACATAACTACACGGATTCCGCCTAAACTATCTGTTATTTGACTAGAGAGACTACTCGATCAGTCCTAACCCTTTTTAATTTATGTCACAACTGTCACAACGCAACTGTATTAAACGCAAAAAGAAAGTGTAGGTAATTAAAAAAAGTGTACTATTTAAAATAATGGTCGATTTAACAAGATGTTTAACTCCACCTGAACTAGTTGAATCAGCTAAAAATGCAACAACAAATTTATTGCCAGATGTGTCAAAAGAAAAAATTATTTGTTATATTCCTCTTAAATTCTACTTCCAGAGCAGTAGTTGTATAAAGTATTGATCCTAACACTTGCGGAAATTAACTTTCCCGCACTTAAACTGCTTGCCCGAACTCCGCTTCGCGTCGTTCGGGCATCTGCAGTTCGCGTGCGGGAAAGTATAACTTTCCGCACTTGTTAGGATAATAACTATAGTTATATCTTAGGAGTAGCGGTTGTTATCGAACCCACTGTAGGGACCGACACCCATAGAGACAGTCTATGGAGGGAATCGACAAAGGCGATAACACTCTTAACAGTCAGACACGGATGCCGTCGTAGCAAGATTTGTCTTTGAAAACCACAACGTAGTGAACGCTCTGAGCGCCTACACGGATGGATCAAAAACGAAGCAAGATGTGGGATGTGGAATTTACTCTAGATCCTTGAACCTAAAAATGAAATTGGCTATGAATGGCTTGTCAAGTGTGGTTCAGTCAGAACTCACAGGCATGACCATAGCTGCAAAAGAATTAATTAATTGAAACATCACAGGCAGGAATGTAAATATTTACACAGACTGCCGACAAGCACTACTAACTCTAAATAGACCACGTATCACATCAAGTTTAGTACTAGAATGTCACCAATCACTAACTGAGGCCAGCCAGAATAATGTGGTCACTCTGAGCTGGATCAAAGGACATGGGAACTCTAAAGACAACCGCATTGCGAACAATTTAGCAAGGAGGGCTGCAGGCTACAAATATGTTAGCCCTTGTCCATCTTCCAAGCTAACATTGTCCGCTATCGTGGACCTTATCAAACAGCACTTTCACCAAAATTTTATACAGTGCTGGGATGAAACTACGAACTGTAGACTGGCCAGAGAGTTATTATCTCATCCTGACGAGGAAACAGCAAAAAAATTAAAGGCATTGACCAGACAAAATCTCCGAACAGCTGCGGGAATATTAACAGGTCACTGACAATTACGAAAACATCTCTTTAGGATGAAATTAGCAGAATCGCCGCTATGCAGAGGCTGTGAAAAAGAAAAGGAAACAGTGGAACAAATAATGTATGACTGCTCTGCTTTTTCTGAAATTAGAAAATCCGTGTTGGACGAGTACTGGCTTACACCCACAGATTAATTGCTTACACCAGTCGATGTCAAGGTTATCCCCCTCGGGAGCCTTATCACCTATTTTAAATCTCTAGGCCTGGTGACAGCCTGAGGTGAGGATATCCCTACACACGGGAGGATTCACAATGGGTCATATGTGGCCTCAGTGCTGGTAAAGCACTAGCTCGCCACACCCCAAATTTCCAGATCCAGAAGGCGTACATCATCAAAAACCATATAAAAGCAAAAATATTTTAGTTAAACGGAAAACGCGAATTTTGCTCTTATTTTTCTATATTTCGCAAAATAATACATTTTATTGTTATTAAACATTTTTTAACGCTAATATTTTAATGTTAGTTTTAAAACAGGTGTTACGACAAAAAAATCGTCATTAAAATGAGTAACGGAACTTCCCCCTATTTTCGAGTAAGCCTCAACTACTCTTACCCAATCTTGTTTCTCTCATGCGTTATTTCGACCTTCAAGTATATACATTAAACTTGTGCCACCTCTGACTACTGACTACTTTGATGTCTCGTGTATCTTGTGTATAACTATTTGAAATTATAATTTAATTCAAGTGACAAATATTTTTAAACATGATTATTACATCAGTTATCTGCCAGTTAAAGTCTCGTAAAAATCGGTCCAGCCGTTCCAGAGATTAGCAGGAACAGAGAAACAAGACATTCCAATTTTATTAATTTGTATAGCTAATCTTACAGTCCGTTTTACAATATTCCATTATACGCGGATTCTGCAATGTAGTTAAACCTTAAATGTATCTATATGTTCAAACATCCAATAAAAATAGAAGATTTCGTATAATTTCATATTATCTAAAAATCTATTCTATAATATATTAATTTTTAAGTCACATTCAGCAGGTCTCAAACTTATGATTTCTACCTATAGACAGACCCATTAGCTGTTTTAGGATCAGATGCAGTTATATAGTCGACCTTTACACAATTTCTCTTTAAACAGTGATGACCGTAATAAAAGGGAAATTATTTATCAAATCACCAATTGAAACTCTGAGTCATTCTTATTTTTATACGGTTAAGAGGCCGCAACCATAGATTTTTGGTGATATAATTTTTTTTTTGTGGTACCTATCTCTCATGAGATATTTGAAATTTAGAAATGTTTTGTTTCTCTAATTTCTAAATTTCAAAAATCAACTAGATGTATCGTATTGTATTTTTTTCGCATTAGTGCATTAAAATCGTAAAATTAATCTTCTTATTTGTACAAAGTTGGTAAGAAAATTATTGTGGCATTTGAAATAATTTACGAAATTTGATTTTTTACCAATGTGATCAAATTAATCTATATACTGTAAGATTTGGTTAAACCAAAGTCAATTAACCTTAGTATCGCATCTAAACGGAGTTTAGTTAACTTGCATTATTTAATCGCACTATAAAAACAAAAGTTACATTCTAATAATTGTCACAAAACTTTTATTACTGAATAGATATACCATTATGAAATAAACGTCACTTATTTCATAAAAAGATACAAATCATCAGTCACATTTTTTACGTATACAATCGTCTGTCTCACATTTTATACATTCACAATCGTCAATGACTTCTTGAGACATATGTTTTTTGAGAGCAATGCCAAGCAATACCAATCCTCCTAATAAGGCAGCCCAGAGGAAGTAATTTCGCTTCTAAAAACGTAATTAATGGTTATCTATTAGAGAATATTGCAAAATTACTAAAATTTAAACCATAATTAAATTTGTCTACAGGCAGAAAAATACAGACTATAAGAAAGAGAATATTGCAAATTACTAAAATTTTGAACATAATTAAATTTATCTACAGGCAGAAAATACAGCGTAAAAGCGAGATATTATGCAGAAATGATAGGATAGTATCATTTTTAGTTTTAGTTTAATTGGTTAGGATGTACTAATCCTGACGTGTTAGTTCAGCAAGGGGCAAGAATTTACATTTTTTCTTTAATTTAATTTCTAATTAAAACAGCTTCTAATATAATTAAATTATATAACAAAACAAAAATTAAAAACAATAGTTCTTTTCATAACATTTTCATTATAAGTGGTGACCGGATATAAGCAACCAATAAATATAGAAATATCTGTGAATATTTAGTCAACGATTATTTGAGATTTCTCTTATTGGATTTTTTAAAAATTTTGAAATTTTGAAAGTTTTTAGAAAGTATACAAACAAGAATATATTAAAGGACATTAAGGAGAAATTGAAAAAATGTCGCACCCAGCGAGACTCGGTCAAGCAGGATATGTATATAAAGGATATACCAAAAAAAAACTGACAAGCCTTTGTACAGCTTTGAAGAAAAAGTGAAACTAATGGTATATGATGATAAAAGCAATTCTTCCTTTCTAAATTTTCCTGAATCACAAATACTTTTATTTCTGTAGCAAAACTTTAATTAGCACAATTCAATATAAATACAATACAACCATTATATTATTTTTTCCGACACTTGCAATCTTCATTCCCACAAACAATTTTTTTGAAAAGATAGCTGTATAGAATCAATCCTCCTAATATGGCGGCCCAGAATAGGAATTTTTTCTTCTAAAAATATAATTATTTATTAACCAATTTGGAAATGCTAATATTGATCCCAAAAAACGTGGAACAGAAAAAGAAAATCAGCCGAAAGTGGAAAGTAGTGAAAAATATTGTGTATATATTATGTTTGTAGTTATCAGAGTAGTAAGTAAACTTAATTACTATATTCTTGGGATAAAGATTAAATTAAAAACGTCAGGCGAATTCTTATACATCATACGCCAGTAAAAATAGCCGTTTTTTTGAGTCAAGTTTGCACTAAATTTCCGATTCAAATTTTTTTTTTTATAAGATTTAGGATCACTTACTGAGCATAAAATCACAAAATGCTGACAGATCCAGGTGACGCTAGAGGCCGATATCTCGGAAACTAAGCACTTTACAGCAAAAGTTATAAAGACCATTATTATAGAAAATACAATTTCGCATCTTTTGTTTCCAGTAAACTTTTTTGTAAAACCTACAGTTTACGATTTATGGCCCATTTAATGAACCGGTTTTTCGATCGCGGCCAAAAACTCTTGGAATATTAGATTATACAATAAAATGCATTAATTCATTTTTAAAGATTAGTTGATTCTCTACAACTTTTGTTTTAAACTTTTTTTTCTAATGTCCATACTTTTTGAGTTATAGGACGTTTAATGAAGAAATGTCGACGATCGGCGGGTGACGCGGCAGCGAAATATAATTAAGTAAAATAAAAAATATTCGTTACTATTGCGAGTAAGGAATTGAACTATTATTTGTTAACTACATAAACAATCGGGATATTTTTTTTTAATTTATTTGTTGAATTTGTACTATTATATTCTATGCGTATATTGAAATTTTCAACTTTTCGCTCGGTAGTCCAACATAAAACGTCCTATTACTCAAAAAGTATGGACATTAGAAAAAAAAGTTTAAAACAAAAGTTGTAGATAATAAATGGATCTTTAAAAATGGATTGATGCATTTTATTGATTAATCTAATCTTTCAAGAGTTATTGGCTGCGATCGAAAAACCAGTTCATTAAATGGGCCATAAATCGTAAACGGTAAGTTTTTACAAAAAAGTTTACTGGAAACAAAAGATGCAAACTTTTATTTTCTATAATAATGGTCTGTATGACTTTTGCTTTAAAGTGCATAGTTTCAGAGATATCGGCCGAAAACGTTTTTTCAAGATGGCGCCTATAGCGTCACCTGGATCTGTCAGCATTTTGTGATTTTACACTCAGTAAGTTATCCGAAACCTTATAAAAAAAGAAATTTGGATCGGAAATTTAGTGCAAAGTTAAATGCTATTTTTACTGACCTATCAAGTTTTCATGAAAAAAACGAAGTAGAAAATAGTTCTAATAAAAAAAAGAGATGTGGCACCCTGGGAATCACCGAGGAGGGGAAGTATAGCTTTTTAATAAAAATTTAATAATATAAAATAATTTTATTTTAAAGTAAATATCTGTAGGTATGACTTGTGAGTCAGAATAGTATATATTCTAATGTATACATTTATTAGGAACTAGCTTACCCGGCGAACTTTTGTTTTTATTTTCCGTTTTTTCTTGTTTTTTTTTTCAGTTGATTTTCATGATTTTCTTAATGTTTTAATCGATTTTTTTTCCATGTTAATTTTTATTTTTACGTTGTCACTTTTTTAGTTCTTTTTCCATTTTTTACATTTTTCTTTTATGTTTAATTTTTGTGATATCATTTTATTCTTTTTTCTGTTTTTTTCAATTTTTATCCATTTACATTTTTATCTAAATGTTTTAATTTTTTTGCTTTTTTTCTCATTTTGCTAATTTTTTATCTTTTTCTGTTCTTTCAATTTTTTTCGGTTTTTCTCCATTTTTTTGATACCTACTTGTTTTTATAATTTACCAACATTTTGAAAAATTTTTTTTCTTTTCGACAATTTTTCACGATTTTTAATAATTTTTTTATAATTTTTATGATTCTTCAGGATATTAAGAAATATTTTATGGTTTTACACGTTTTTTTAAAGATTTCCAACAATTTTTAACAATTGGGATGTGGACTATTTTTGGGAAAGTGTTTAAAACCATGCATAAGTACCAAATATAGCCCAAACTATTTATTATTATTTTTTTAATACAACTAATACCTTTAAAATAAGTTACTTAAAATTTCATTTCAAATTTCGCGTCACAACGTGGATACCTGTGAAACGCCGGCTGTGACGTCACTTGTTCCTAAACATTGTCGAAGTTGTATGTAATAAAAAGTTATTTTGTAGTTTAGTATTATTAAGATGGATTCTACATTTAATAAATATTGTGCGGTGCCGCAGTGTGAAAGTACGACTATTAAAACACCTGAAAAACTATTTATTTACGTTCCACGTACAAAAACGATGCGGAAAATGTGGCTTTAACTAGCCCGTCGGGATCCGACACTTTATGTTCCGAGCAAATTTTGCACTTAACTGTGCACAATTTTGCATCTTGATGAAGGTGGACATATCCCACAGCATCGTCTCTATATGACTGCCTCTAGGAACTAAAACTTTGTTAAAAAGATAAAACATAACCTCAAAATCATATTATTTTATTTTATTACATTCAATTTAACTTTTCGTATTTCTAAATACCTACGATTACTATTATAATGTATCCTGAGTATATTTTACTTACATAGAGGTCTTCACATTTCTAAATTCAGCAGAGCAGAAGTTACTATTTGTTGCGAAGAAATTAGCCACCGTAAAGCAATCAATTCTTGGCAAATTTGAACTATTAACGATTTTTCAAAATATCTCTGGATTTTTAAAATTTTGTTCAGGATTTTCATCATTATTTCAAGAATTTCTTAATATAATTCACGTTTTTCAAGATTTTTTTATAATTCTCACCATTTTCAAGATTTTTGCAAATTTTTACGATTTTCTATAACTGTTCACGATATTCAACATTTTTTCACGATTTTTAATATTTTTTCAAGATTCTCAACAAAATTTTTCAAGATTTTTAACATTTTATCAGTAGGAGTCCGCATAATAAATTTCATAGGAAACGGAGTAATTTTTAAATATTACAAAGTTTCAATAACCTATTTGCATCCTAAGTGGGTGACTTCTAATAAACCACGAAACACTTGTTTAATGAAATATTTTAAAGAGTCTAAATTTTAATTTTTATAAAAATCGGTGTCGATTTAAATATTTGTCTAAGCAAAATTCCAACCCTTTTCACCTCTTCAGGGTGTGATTTTAATAAACCATGGAACACGTGAAATATTTTAAAGAGTCTGAATTTCAATTATTATAAAAATCGGTTCCATTTTAGGGAATTTTTCATATACACTTTTTCAAATCTCTTCTTAGTAGGTAATCACATTACGAAAATAAACATCTGTCCAAATTTCACGTTTCTATCATCAGCGGTTACGGCTGTGCGTGCGTCAGTAAGAACATCTCCTTTTATGTATATAGTTAACTGGAATTTTGTTTGGGACGGTTTGTTTTTCGGATTTGTAACGATTTATCGATCCAGCCGTTCTTTGTAACCCACTATAAGAAAAGCTATGCTTCCAAACAAACCAGAATTTAAAAGAGACTTGTGAAATTAAAGCGATAAAAAATAGAAAGAGCATAAGCATTAACAAAGAATCTAATAATTAAAAAACAAGATTAAAGAAGTTTACAAAATCAGTAGGACAGGATTCAAATAGCAATAATCTAATATAAAATACTAAAAGGCAATATACAAAAAATGGAAAAACAAGAATTGTTGATATTTAAATGTTTAAATAGATAAGAAAATGACGACAATCAAACTTTTTTTTTTTGAGAATGTGTTGATATTCTATAGGGTTTATATCTCCAAATTTCACTTTAAACTATACCTGAGGTTGTTTTTAATAAATTTTTGGTCAGCTATGAAAATTATTTATATCAATAAGTGTGTTTGTTTAATAATGTATAACATTACTTCATTAATTAAGGTCAAGACCATACATATTATCCAAATAGGAAGAAAAACAAAAATCGTATTTTGTTATATGGACTATAAAGAAAACATTGAGGTAATAAGGAACAATGATTAAATATGTTTATATAGTAGAGAAACATGAAAAAATTGCTGAATTCTGTTTCTAAGGTTGTTTTTCATTTTGTATGCGTTATTTCCAATTATAGGAAATTAAATTTTATAGGTGTACAAATTTTTGTGTCAAAATAGTATTATTCTGTAAAAAAAGCTGAAATTTTCTATTCAAAATGAGCTTTTGTAAAACTTTTTTCACAAAATTTAAATCATTTTTTGACTACATTTTATGTTTTTTATCATTTCATATAATTTTTTTAATTTATATATAAAATACCTAATTTTATTTTTTTTTCATTACAATATTACTTTACAATATTTGATATTAATAAAACAGTTTCATGTAAGTGGTAAGTGTGCTTCAAAATAAGTAAATAATTTTTTATGAACATCTATCCGAAAGTGCTTCTTATCCGAAAAATGGTGTTGAAAATAGTTATTTATGAAACAGTTCGTGAAGTATGCTTTTTGCGCACGCACGCGATGTTTAGAGCACGAGCGAAGCGAGTGCTATATATCGCGTAAGTGCGCAAAAAGCACTTCACGCACAGTTTCATACAATATTTTATCTACGATAAACAAATAAAAAATAATTACAAATTCAAATTTGAAAATTTAAACTACAAAACTGTCAGAATAACTTTTGTTGAAATTTAATGCTCTCATAGCAACACCATGACAACGCGAATGCTAAGGATATTTGATTATATAAAGTTGTGTCAAAAACACTGCGAAAAAGTAAATCCCATTTAAAATACATTGTTAATTCACGCACACTTTCAATCCTTCACGCACTGCTGTCTATAATGACAGTTTTCACGAACTAAAAATTGATACATAATAAGAGGTAGAGTAGATAAAACTTTTTTTTTTTTTTAGTTTTTTCCTACCCCTATCATGCCTAAATACAATTTATTTTGAAATTTGTGGCAAATGGGTCAGGATACATTTTTTTAATTAATAGTATATTGTGTGGCAAGGGGTGAAACAAGACGATTTCTGACTAGGGCGAGAGTTGACTGCCAGAGCGAAGCGAGGGCTGTCTTCGCCCGGTCAGAAAGCGTCTTTGTTTCGTCCCGTGCCAGACACAATATTTTTCATATCACATGAATTGAAACAGCGAGTTTTGATTTTTGTAGCCTGTTGAAGTAAGACTATTTCAGACAAATAGCGTTGACAACGATTTGACGACAGCTGTCAGACGATTATGATTTTATTCGCTTTTGTTTATTACGAATGCGATTCTGACAGACTTGAAATAATAAATAAATGAATGTACCGGGCAGAAATAACGTTGTTTCTCCCCTAGGGCAGAAAAAACTGTCAGTTTCTGACTGACGGTTGCATTGGTCTGAAATTGTCTTGTTTCGACTGACAAAACAGGGATCAAAAGAAGCTGTTTCAATGGACCTATGTGATATGAAAAAAATTTTTCTCACAGTTAAATTTTATTAAAAAACCTTTTACCACCAGCTCATTTTAAAGGGTTATATATTATATGAAGTAAAGCCTAGATTATTTTTGTTAGAAAATTTATTAAAATATAATTAAAAAATGTAATTGTTTCTTTTTGCATAAAATTTACTGCGAAAAGTAATATTTTGGACTCTGACTTTTTGTCGAGGTTTTGAAATTACTTGACTTTCAAGACTCTACGATATCACTGTAATAAAGTGGGCATGCGTAATTTCCACACCAATAATCCTTCAACGACATAGACAAAATTATGGATTAATAATCCACCAGATAAATTGCACACCAACATTGAGCAAGTGGAATGTGAGAAAACCGTATTGTTGAATAGTATCTTTCTTATTATTTGTGACCAGTTGTTAATCTGTAGTGCTGATTTTGTATATTTTGCAAAGTAATACTAAGTGATAAAGTGCTAAAATGTCGTGAAACATTTTGGACATGTTCAAAAAAGACTGCAAATGAAAAGTCTTCACCGTTGGGTCTGAAGATTTAGTTATTAAGCTAGAAGGTCTTCATATACACAAAGCCGATATGAAGAAGATGAAACAGAAAATAATTAGTAACTCCTGCAATCACAGACGAACAGTTTTACTCCACGAAATGCTGAAGAAATGCATAGTGTTTTACAGACATTTGAAAGCAGTACTAGCAAAGGTGAGAGTTTTCTATATATTAATGAAAATGGCATTGTTGGGCTACAAACACAAATATGTTATCTAAGATGTCTAATATATACATGGACGTGACATTTGCTAAGTTTGCTACAAAATATTTTAGTCAGTTATTTACTGTGCATGGACTTGTAAATGATGATTATATTCCATTATTATTTTCTTTATTACGAGATAAGAAATCTAAATCATACACAAACCTTTTTAAAATCTCAGATTTATTTAACAAAAAAACATTTTAATCCAAAACAAATTACTATCGATTTCGAAAAAGCGATTCATAAAGTGGTATATGAAGTTTGGCCAAACGCGAAGGTGTTGGGATGTAGATTTCCTTTAAAATACAAAATAAAATACAAAATGAGGGTTCAAGAATACCGTGATAAAACCTGTAAAATCGGTCGTTGGTTGAAATATTGTTTCGGATTGTCTTATTTATTATCACAAGAAGTGGGTGACAGTTTTAGATATAATTTATATTCGGTAAAACCTAAATGACCAAAGTCTAAATAGGTTTTGTGATTATCTACTAGAAACACATATAGACTGTCCGCTGTCGTGGACATTATCAACCAGCACTCTCACCAAAACTTTATACAGTGCTGGGATGAAACTACGAACTGTAGACTGGCCAGAGAGTTATTACCTAATCCTGGCGAGGAAACAGCAAAAAAATTTAAGGCATTGACCAGACAAAATCTCTTAACCGGTCACTGCCAATTGCGACAACATCTCTTTAGGACGAAATTAACAGAATCGCCGCTATGTAGAGGCTGCGAACAAGAAGAGGAAACAGTAGTACATATAATGTATGACTGCTCTGCTTTTTCTGAAATCAGAAAATCCATGTTGGGCGAGTACTGGCTTACACCAGCCGATGTAAGGAGATCCACCTCGGGAGCCTCATCACCTAATTTTAATCACTAGTCCTGGTGACAACCTGAGTTGAGGATATCCCCACACACGGGACGATGCACAATGGGTCATATGTGGCCTCAGTGTTGGCTAAGCACTAGCTCGCCCCTCCCCAAATTTCCATATCCACAGACACATATAGACTAAGAAGCTGATTTTCGAGTTGACATGTGGACAGAATCGAATTCATCTTCAACTCGAACAACAAATTGTTGTGAATCTTTTCACGCTCATTTCAATAAAGCGTTTTACTCGCCACATACTTCACTATATACTTTCATAGATAAACTGAAAGAATTTCAGATTTATGTATACTTATATAAAAATTCAAAGTGTTAGTCAGTCTAAACTAAGAAGTAATTACAATAAACACCAATTAAAACACTTACAAGATCTAATTAAACAAAGACAATTCAGACATATTGACCTTTTCCATTTTTTAAAATGTGTCGCATACTTTGGACAACCAATTTTGTAAATATGATTTTTTTGAAATAATTGCTACTTTTTGGGTTAACCATATTTTGATTGTAATTTGAGTAAATACAATGATTTAAAGAGTCCAAAAAATTAACAACACACAAATGTTATCTCACATATAGAACTGGTTATTTTTTAAGTATATTAATACAAAACTCTAAGAAAAATGGAGATATAACAATCTCCCAAATGATGGAAAAAAAACTGGGAGATATAACCCACAAGATTATCTACACTCTCCGCAATTAAGGTTCTACTTACACCACCTCCTCCGCATGGTTGTTTGGGACTAGGTGAAGGAATTTGTTTGTGCGAACGTGGTAATTTAATAACTTTTTGAAGTTGCTCGTTTGATCGTTTCGACGGACAATTCGGTGGGGGACCACAACATGGCTTGTTAGAATAACATCTGCATGGCTTTGTAGAATAATATGTACATTTTTTTAAAATAAACATTACAGTAAATTTTGAGCATTTCAATATGCAATATTGTTAAAAACTGACAGTTAGCAGTCACATTTTGACCATAGGTCAGCTAAATTAAGTCAGTAGAGAGTAAACCAGATGAAAAAAAAAATTGAATAAGTATTTGTTTTGTGCTGTAATCAATAAATTTTGTATTCACTCTTTTATGTGTAGGTACACTTTTATTTTGTGACAATTTGTAGGTACTTATTATATTTAAATATTCCTTATATATGTTCGTTATGGCTTCAAATAAATATGTACTTATTAAGTTCATTACAGTTTCAGTTTTAGTACCTATTAATTAGATTTTGGGAACCTATCCTTGTTACTTTTTAATAATTTACACACAAATGGACTATAAGTAAATGTTAATGGAGATCAGCTTATGAGAGTGGTGAATATTACATTTTTCGTGAATAATCTACTACTACATACTACTTAGTTTTATTTAAGTATGTCATGTAAGTTTTTGAAATATTACTGATTTTGTCATATTTTTTTTAAAGTTAATAAAACATAATTATTACTAAATAATTATTAACATGGTAGTAGAACTATGAACTATAATGGAAAGTAAATATATCCTAGAAGCAGCTAAACTGCAAATAGGACTTTTGGATGGTTCCAGCCGTACTGCCTGGAAATATATTAAGGAGTATTGTCGGAATGCTGAAACTTATAGAAAGAAGGGTAAAGAAGGTGTAGCCATTGAAAACAGGAGCCAAAGCAGAAGAAATTATGAACTATAATAATGAAATGGAAAATATGTCAAGGCAGATAGTTTAGCATTACTTATCATGTGTTAATATTAATCTACTAGTGATAAGGATTCTGATCAGAACAGTTGGTGTATTGATAATGGAGCTACGGGTCATGTGAGATACATATTGTATCTCTTTCAATGTTTCAATAAGTTTTTAGATGGATAATTGAAGTTATTGGGAAGAAGGAAAGAGGTTTATATTAGTTACAAATAGTGAATATTATTCCCAACCAATCCATTAATGTTAATATGTTTAACGTTGATTCACTTCATATATACGCCAGAACAGAATGGCTGTGCAGAAAGGGAAAACAGGCAGCTGGAACAATGATGCATGCCCACGAACAGCTACCACAAGGACTTTGGGCTGAATTAGTTAACAGTCAAATCGAACTGTTTCTACAAAAGTAGAAGGAAAACACAATTTGAATTGTGGTTTCGAAAGAAACCTATGATAAAAGTATTACGTGGTGTGTGTCATGCACATGTACCAAAAGTAACCAGTGAGAAGTGGGATAAGAAGGCATATAAAGGAATTCTTATTGGGTATGATAATAATGAAGGATATAGAATTTGGTGTAAAGAAAAAACAGTCTAATGATCAAGTGATGTTTTTCAAGAGAAGATACTAAATTCACAAAATTCGTTAGAAATATCTATAGAAAATAGTTTGAAACAGAAAATATCACCTGATTGTTGTTTATTTAATGATTTGGTGAAAAAGACAATGAGGACAAGAATTAGTGAATCAAAAGGGGAAGAAGGTCACGAACAGAGTGGCCAAATAACAGAGAGAAATAGTAGAATAATCTAAAATAACACTAAGAGATCGTTCAAAGTTGAAACCTCCAGACAGATTTGGTTATTTTTGATGACTAATGTAAACGATACCAATGATTTTATTAAACCTGTTTTATATGTAGAAGCTATAAGTAATAACAAATGTGAAGAGTGGATAAAAGCTATGGAAAGTGGAAAGTAAAAGACAATATGTATCTAACACAGTTTGATGTCTCAACTGCATTTCTTAATGGTACATTAGAAGACTATATTTACATGATTCCACCAGATGAACGCTAGAAATATGATAAATCCTTAGTATGCAAGTTAAAACGCAGTTTATATGGCTTTAAACAAGCGCCACGTTGTTGGAATAATTGTTTTAATGATTTTATTGTAATTATAGGTTTTAGGTAAAGCAAAGCAGATCCTGACTCTTTATGCGGTACAGAGGAGAATCTAAAATAATTTTAGTTGTATACGTTGATGATGGTTTGATCGCAGCCAACGAACCAGAAGCAGCTAATTTTTTTTAGAAGAGTTAAAAGATCGATTTAAGATTACAGGAAGAAGAGAAGATGGTTCAATTAAGGTTGGTAAAAGAGCTTACCCTAAAAAAATATTAGAAAGATTTCATATGAAAAACAAAAAGAAAATGAAAATTTCCTTATAGACAAGATGTTGGAGCACTATGTTTGGAGCTAGACAAGACATCTCTTATGAAGTGGAAGTCGTGTCAAGAAAATTAGAACATCCTTTAAACAATGAAACTCATTTTGCGCTATTTACAAGCGACTTATGTACAACCAAGAATCAATCTCCAATATGTTATGCTATAGTGACTCTGATCATAGTGGAGACTTAGATACCGATCGCTTCACTTCTGGAATAATTTGTTTATACTCTGGAAAAGCAACAGACAATGCTCAGTAGCGATTTCCAGTACTGAAGCTGAAATTGTTGCAGCTAGTAAGGCAGCAAGAGAGATTATTTGGCCAAAAAGACTCACTGGAAGGATTAATACAAAAACCTATTTTTGTGATAGATCGACTCAGCCATAAAACTTGCTCATAATACACCTCATGAAGAACAAAATACATAATAATAAGAAATTTCTTTATTAGAGATTGTTAACGGAGGAAATCTTAGAAGTTTCTTCAGAATATCAGTAAGCTGATTTAAAGACGAAACCTTTATATAAACCAACACTTCACATGATTTGTCAACAGATGGGTTTGACGCTGACATAATTTTATTTGTCTACAACTATATAAAGAGAGAAGATGTTAAGATCTAGTGTAGGTATAGCTGTATCAAGTTTAATCTACTACTTAGTTTTATTTAAGTATGTCATGTCAGTTTTTGAAAAATTACTGATTTTGTCATTTTTGATTGAAGTTAACAATAGTAGTTGACGAAAGCGGTCACTTTTGGGAAGTATTGTACAATTTTTTTTTAACCGGTCAGAATTTAGTAATTTCCAGTTTATTTTTGGGTCAGAAAATCTCATTTTGTCGGACCGGGACAGATTTTCTGACCTAAAAATAAACCGGAAAGTACTAATTTCTGGCCAGTTTAAAAAAACATATTTTTACTAAATCATAATCATAATACAATTGTTTACTAGTGATTTTTCTCATTTTCATATTATTTTATTATTTTTGATGTGAAACATCTATAGCCGCACGTGAATCAGATTTCTCGCGTGGCGACGGTGACGTATGATTCGTATGACCAGAGATGACGTAAAAAACCTAACGCATCGATAATATATAATAAAGAGATGTACTGATACCTTATATGAAATTGGTCTCATGTTTTGAGCGACGCCGACGGTGGCGCGCCAACAATAGGGGGAAGAAGCTCATCGATTCAAAAATTTGGCGGGACATGGTATAAATTGTTTCATAAAAACCTAACTCGATTCCGCCTACTATCTATTCTGTATATATAAAAATGTTTGTTTGTATAGGCAACATAATATACCTACATATTTTGCTGACCTGTAAAATTGACAGCTTGTTAATCAAAATAGATTGTTGGTGAATGGTCCCTGTAAAATTTGTGTATAAAGTGTTTGTTTTAAATATGAATAAACAAAGTGTTAATAAAGAAAGTGATGAAAAAATATTGAATAAAAATGAGTGAGTACCTACCTACCTACTCTATATACATTAGGGTGTCCGTTATTTCCCAAATTTGGTTTTGTTCTCCAAACACCCATCAAATTTTTAGATTATGACTTAACAAAAATTATCAGACCCAAACCAGCCCTTAATATTCACATTAACCCGTGCCTAAATCATAATACATTTCCCATTTAAATACCGTTTAAAAGTTATTCAACGATAAAGTTGTATTCATAGTTAAATTCATCATTTTCCTATTTTTTATTTACTATCGCTTTTTGTTTGTACTAAAATTGTGAAGTAACTACAATTATATTAATATAGTAACGTACTTCTATATAAATTTGTGTTTTAATAATTTCCTTTTTTAAGATTATTGAATTTAAGGTAATTAAATAAAAAGCTAAACGAAATCACGTTTTAAATTTATTTTCGTTCTGTAATCTATCGACATCTGTGAGCAATCTGAGAAAACGTACAATAAATATTGTGATACCATTGTGATACTATTATTTATAAGCGATAATATACTTTATTTTGTATCCAAATTTTGTATTTGTTAATTTTATTACCTATATATATGTATTTAGTTTGATATAAATAAAAATTATGGCGAAAATTACAAAAAAAAATCGTGAATTTAACTCTGATGACAAATTTATTGCAAATTTCCTACCAGAAATAGATATTTAATTATTTTTAGCTACATTTGTTTCAGTAAAAAAATTAACGACAAAAAGTGCAAAAATGCCATGTTATTTAAATTGGCAATGTCTTATGATTTAGGCACGGGTTAATGTCAATGTTTCACATCTGCCAGGCGTCCCGTGACGGCTCACATTTTTTTTTATTTTTAAAGCCTGGCACTGCTGAATTTATCACCGAAAAATTTTACGATTTATACAACACTTTAACAAACATTCTCAGACAGCAAATATTTATGGATAATGGTATATATCTATTTTTTTTCCTTTCTACCTAATTTCTTAGGTATTTTCGACTTGAATGAACAAATGTGTTTTCTTCAAAAACTTGATCTTGATTAACACAGTTGTTGCATAGTGGCGCTAATAGTAATGCTTCTAGTTAAATACTCAATTGGATGTTTTAAATGTCACACTATATTTGATTAAAAAATATATACATTTCTAAGGGGGGTTATTTCAATTAGCCGTTAGCTAGGTTTTGATTGACAGTTGTTTCATATAACCAATAGCTGTACCTAGCAATGGATTAAATAAATTAAAGCATATGTAAAAGTGTCAAAGTTTACGGATATAGAAGACACTTCAACTAGTACCCCAAATAACCCACCTGTTGTGAAAACATTCACAACAATAGTTATATATTTTATGAACAGGACGTGACTATGACAATGCCTCTCAATTCTCTCTCCAATAAAAGTAACAGTTTAGAAATCCCTATCTCTTTCAATTAGGCACGCACTACTCTGTAAAATATACCCAAAAAACCCCATCTGTTACTTTCCCTATCATAAAATGTAACGTCAAAATACCCGACTTGTACTTTCCCCATCATAAAAGATAATAGTAAAATTCTTGGTATAACCATCCTTTCTGAAAACCAATCCACCCCCTTTTATGATCACAGGTTATAATTTTATCATTCCCGATATCCGAAGACCAGTACACAAACAGCTCTCTCTCTGTTCGGTAGTCTCACAAAGTTCTCTCGCAGCTCAGTTCTCTTATCACTCTGTACTCACCGCTCTCTCGCAAAGTGATAGTTCTCTCAGCTCTCTTGCCGCTCATATCTCCTCATCGCGTAATATTCGCTAAGTTCTCTCGCTTCTTGTTTCGCTGTTGGTACGTGTTCAGAAGTGACATATTCAGCAACACAAACACATAAACTATTGTAACATTAGTATTTAAAGTGTAGTGAAAGTGACAATCGTAATTAAGTTCGTAAACAAACAAAGTTATAGTAATAGTGGTAAAAGATTGTATAAAGTAATAAATTTTAGTGTAATAATACCAATTTGATTATTCCACCCCCAACCAGCGGATTGTGGATTACAGCAAACCGCCGTGTGAGAAGTTGGTACTGAGGTTATCAGCTCCTCAACATATGGTCCTTTGAGCCGGATTTCACTGGAAGAAATCATTAAAAACCAGTAAGTCTGTTCCTTTTGTTACAATCTAACACTACAACTCGAATTTCACTGCACTCTCGTCCTGTCACGAAAATGGAGTCGCTAGCACAATATAAAAAAGACAGGAAACATGCAAAGGCACAAATCACTCGCATACAAACGTGGTTATTGGAAAACCAAAGCAGTGCAGTTAATATAGAAGTATTTCGTACCAAGGAAGAAATGCTTCGAAACGCATTTGACAAGTATTCAAATTCACAGGATGAGATTGAAGACTTAGATCTCGAAGATTCCGAAGATAGAATGACTATCGAAGATCAGTATTGTTTAGCTTTAGCAACATTACGTGGATGTATCAAGAAAAGTTCCTCTAGTCCAAAAATGACACCGTATGTAAACACTCCTGCTGTGAAAGTTCCAGAAGTAGACATAGCTTCCTTTGATGGACAAATTTCAAATTGGAAATCGTATTTTGAACTTTTTACAGCTTTCATAATTAAAAATAGTAGCTTAAGTGATAGTCAAAAATTAATCTACTTAAAGTTGTCCCTAAAAGGGGAAGCTTTAAGACTAATTGATTCGTTGGAAGTGACTAATAGCAACTTTGATATCGCTATTAAAATATTACAAAAACGCTATGAAAATTTAACTTGTGTTGTTAATAGTCACTTCAACATTATTTTGGATAATACTCCACAATCTAAATGTACCTCCTATTCTGTGTTGCGCGAATACGTTGTCACACTCAAAAAGAATCCGAATAATAATTTTCCTTCTATAGAACTACAAACCGTCACATATGGTACTAACTTCGCTCCTTTCGTTGGAACTCGAGTTATTAAGGATCATGCTCTCTCATGCAAAAGCTCTCGCCCCTTAGTTTCTGATGCACTTATAACGCACTGCTATGTTACTGATATTTTTTGTGGCTCTAATAACTTCTCTGCTTTGAACCAATTGCATTTAAAGTTACTCAATTTACTCGGTAGTTCTAATTTTAACTTGCACAAATGATGCTCAAAATCTCAAGAGTTTCTACACACTATCTCTGATCCCCGCTCTGACTCAGAAACGCGTGATTACCAACTTTATTTAGATGAATCTTCAAGTAAAGTGTTAGGCCTAAAATGGCAAACCTCAAAATATCTTTTAATTACTTCGCTTCCTAATTTCCGTTATGAGGAATTCAACACAGGTCTCAGTCAGAGTGAAGTTGCCTTAAATTCGATGCCAAAGTCTACTCTCTCTTCAGATCCCCTAGATCTTCAATGCCTTACTCCGGGACATTTTTTAATTAGAAAAAGTTACCCTGAAACAGAGTTGATTGATTTCAGGAAAAACAAGCTCAAAATCTTTCAAAGAATTTCCCAAATTCAAGAAACCTTTTGGAAACGTTGGTCTGTGGACTATTTAAATCGCCTCCAACATCACCCAGTAATTTACAAGAAAATTCGCTTGTGTTGCACAAAGACGATAATACACCTCCTCTATTATAGCCTCGAGCTAGGTTGGTTGAAGTACACCCAGGGCCTGATGGCAAGTTCACAAGGTCAGATTCGCCAAATTGTTGATTTCAAATGGTATCGTGAAACGATCAATTTCTAAAATCTGCCCTCTTCCAGATCATAACATAAACTAGACATTATATTTTCTTCTTCTCCTCTTATGTCAATCTCTTCTTATACCTTTGATAATTGTTCCAAACCTTCTTTATAGAATTCCCTCAACTTCGAATATTCTTGGTTCCCTTTCTCTCAGTTTTCTCTATCACCACTCGTTCAACTAATTCTTCTTATTCTTTACTATTTTCTTGAAGTCGAAGACTTCAACGTGGGGCAGTATGTTGTGAAAACATTCACAACAATAGTTATATATTTTATGAACAGGACGTGACTATGACAATGCCTCTCAATTCTCTCTCCAATAAAAGTAACAGTTTAGAAATCCCTATCTCTTTCAATTAGGCACGCACTACTCTGTAAAATATACCCAAAAAACCCCATCTGTTACTTTCCCTATCATAAAATGTAACGTCAAAATACCCGACTTGTACTTTCCCCATCATAAAAGATAATAGTAAAATTCTTGGTATAACCATCCTTTCTGAAAACCAATCCACCCCCTTTTATGATCACAGGTTATAATTTTATCATTCCCGATATCCGAAGACCAGTACACAAACAGTTCTCTCTCTGCTTGATAGTCTCCCAAAGTTCTCTCGCAGCTTAGTTCTCTTATCACTCGGTATTCTTATCACTCTCTCGCTGAGTAGTACACTCACAGCTCTCTCTCTGCTCGGTAGTCTCCAAAAGTACACTCACAGCTTTCTCTCGCAGCTCAGTTCTCTTATCACTCTGTACTCACCGCTCTCTCGCAAAGTGATAGTTCTCTCAGCTCTCTTGCCGCTCATACCTCCTCATCGCGTAATATTCGCTAAGTTCTTTCGCTTCTTGTTTCGCTGTTGGTACGTGTTCAGAAGTGACATATTAAGCAACACAGACACATAAACTATTGTAACATTAGTATATAAAGTGTAGTGAAAGTGACAATCGCAATTAAGTTCGTAAACAAACAAAGTTATAGTAATAGTGATAAAAGATTGTATATAGTAATAAATTATAGTGTAATAATACCAATTTGATTATTCCACCCCTAACCAGCGGATTGTGGATTACAGCAAACCGCCGTGTGAGAAGTTGGTACTGAGGTTATCAGCTCCTCAACACCACCCTTAATATGTTACCTTATTACTAATTACCTATCATTTTCAGCTGAAACTTCTTTAGGGCACGATTTTCTGGTGTTACTAGGTGACTTGTTAAAGCAATGTGGAAAACCATAATATCCCCAAGTGGCATTAGGCCGTCGGTTTTTGGCTGTTATTAACGTTTGTTCCATAAATTTTCTAGCATTAATCTCAAATTGTCGAGCAGCTTCATTTTCTAATTGCTGCTTAAACCATATAGGATGTTGTTGTTTTGCGATAGATATGGATAATGTTTTATATTCAATTAGAGTTCCAAAGTTTTGTCGAAAAATTGGTCTCCAGCTTTCAAAGTCTATTACACCAATTCCTAAAAAAACAGATTTTGTACCTGTAAGCATGCATATTCAATAATAAGAAAGTGATGTACAGTTAACACAAATCTTTGGTCTATAATCCGTCATTAGTGTTTTCTTTTGGCTATTACACAAATGTTTATTTATTTTTACTTATAGCCAGTGACGGATTTAGTGTCGCCCTTTTTAATCAACAAAATTCCATACATTCGATTCAAATTGTTTTTCAAATATTTTTTTTTATTGAAACAGTAGTAATAAACAATGCAAAGAAATACTTATTAAACTCTTACAAGAAAAATAATCGGCATTTTAATCCAATTATCATGTACTGCTTAATTTTTAAATTTGGAAAAAGATCTCTCTCCTGAACAATTCGAAGCAGGAATATTTAAAAAAAATACGAAGGGAATCTTTCAGTTGACATCCTAAATGAATACATTCATTTCCTAATGTCTCTTTCAAATTATTAGGATACATCTTAACTAATTTATTGCAGATAGTGCTTTGGCTGTTTTTTCATATTCAGAGAATTGTTTTTTCTCATATCTTGAAGAAATAATGCCAGAGAACTGTAGATTTGTACCACAGATGATAAATCCGCTTGAAATTCCACATGTTGTTTACATTATTATAACATTGACCACGAACCACGACAGTTCGTTATGCCCAAACCATTGTTTTCAAGAGCATCTTCAATATACTTTGCCTTAGGGCCAGTATTTGTAAAAATTTCAATATTATCACGTACATATCAAATAAATTTCAAAAGTATAATTTTACTATCTTAACGAAACCATAATTTAGGTATATTAAAATCACTGTTGGTAAATCATAAAAGCCAAAATCGATGATCATATAAACAACCGAGAGTTAATATTGGAAATTCTCGCGTGTTTTAAGAATATACTTAATTAATTAATTAATTGTCCTCACTCCCTTATTCAATCGATAAAAATAAACATTCTGAGAACTTAATTAATTAAGTTGTGTAAGGGGTTTATCTTTTTTTAAACGAAGCTTTTTATATAGGCATCGGCGACTGGACGAGAGAAGTGTCTTGGCGAGAGCAGTGAATCGAGAAAAAAATGTCATCCGTACGGGAGATTACTTTGATACCACCCCTTCTCGCTCTCATGGAATACCGGCAGACTGAAGTAAATAAAATTTAATCACAGACATTTGTAACATATGTTACTTATCCTTATCACAAACTTATGTGACTGTTATAAAATATGATAATGATGATAATACAGTAAATTAATATTTTATGCTAATTTTTGTATTTTACAATATAATACTTTATTTAAAATATAGTTTTATGATAGTATTTGTTTAAAAATTATTTTTACTGTTTTATTTTATTTATTTAAGGAATTTTGTTATCAAAAAATATATTAAAAAATATATATTTTTCCGGCTTTCTCCTCTGCCCAAGCATAGAAAGCTTCGCTTTCATCCCCGTTCGGAATCAATGTCAGAATGATGTCGTAATGTTACCAAAAAAATAATTTTTAGAACTCAGTGAAAAATTATCGTTTTAATATCTTTTTGAGGAAGTTATTTTAAATAGATCTTAATGATCACTTTTAGAAATATCATTATGGCATCCAATCAACTTTACCCTCAAATATTTTTTTTTATCTATAAATACAGTTTAATTAATTAAGTATAAGTTGGCGTTATGCTTTATGAGTTATAAAGTAAATAATGATATGTAAGGGTTTTTTGTGTGGCTATCGAATTTCAAAATATTGTGTCATCGATAAGCCAAGAGAGTCTCATTATTTTAGAATGTGTTGAAGAATCAGTTTTAGGTTTTAGATATAAGTTACCTAGTTATTTTTAGAACAGATAAGTTTTGAATATTGAAGTAGAAAGTTGTTTTCGTTGTTTTGTATTAATAAGGGAATATAAATTTGTAAACTTGGTGAAGAGTTTGATTTCTTACAATCAGAAGTGGTATAATAGTGTGTTCTGCATTTAAATAATTATGAAAAGTTTTTTATGTGTGCTGTTTTATGTACAAAATGGGGAAAAGACGTAGACGCTTTTCAAGTAGAAGTTCAGACAGTAATACCTATTCGAGTTCCATGTCATCAGCTGACCTAAAGAGAGAGTTAAAACGATTGAAAAAACAAGTTACAAACTACAAAAAAATCGATCAACTTCTATTGTCGCATGTTCGAGTGATGAATTTTTAATCCCAATTTTCGATCCTGGTTAAGATAAACAGTAACTGGAACTATATGTATAGAACGTGTGTACAAGTTAGCGACTGGATTTTATTGGGATGATAATATAATTATTCGCTTAATAGCAAGTCGTATTAGAGGGAATGTAAGGCAATGATGTGTCTAACTAGTTAAGTATGACATTAAATGGGGACAACTACAGGAAAGTATAATGGAACAGTTTCGTAAGTGTATTCCTTTTTCGAAATTACCTACTTGAAGATGCATCTAATTATAAAACGATAGCTGGGCAAAGTTTTGGAGATTACTGTTTTTAGAAATTACGTACGCTAAATTTGAAAATTCCTAACGAAAATCTCGTTGATGTCGAATTAGGGGGCATTACAGATGTAAATATATACAGGGTGTCCAGTAAAGAATGGGCCAAACTTCGGATATAGGTAATTTGGACCAAAATATGACGATTTAAGTCAACTTACCTTAGTGCAATTTTGCTTGCTTTAGAAGTTACAGGGTGTAGAACATAACTTTTTTATTTCGTTTTTTTGAGATAATGAAGTTATTTTGTTGAGTACAAGTACATTTGACAGTTACTTACTAGATTGAACAGTCTGAAATTAAGAAGTCCTAGAGTTTTAAGTAGAAAGTAGGTTCTCCATACATTCGCAGGGTCAGATCAAAGTTAAGTTATCTCTGAAATGGTGCATTTTAGCGACATGTAACAAGAATAACTTTTTTAAAGCAAATAGAATGAGGATTCAAAGTAACTGTCCATTTTCCAAAAATTTGTGTTCCTAAAAAAATTGAAAAAAAAACTACTAGTGGCATGGGAGTTCTGAACACCCTGTACATCTATCATAAGAAATAAGCCTATATTCGTGTACAGCACCCCAAAAAACCTGTTTTGCCAGAAACTTGAGTGCATTTACTCAACAAAATAACTTCATTATCTCAAAAAAACGAAATAAAAAAGTTATGTTCTACACCCTGTAACTTCTAAAGCAAGCAAAATTGCACTAAGGTAAGTTGACTTAAATCGTCATATTTTGGTCCAAATTAACTATATCCGAATTTTGGCCCATTCTTTACTGGACACCCTGTATATAATCTGCACGCCACGTAGATCCTAATGCGCTTTATGCTTATCTTAACAGCTTGGGTAAAATGCCAAAAGATGTTGAAAAAAATTTTGGTCAGCTGTCGAAGCCTAGTACTAGTTCCCAATCAGATCCACGAAAATTTCAATTATTTTCTAAACATAAAAGCAACGATCATTCTTTTAATAAATTTCAAAAATCTCAAACGAAAGTTGTAAGTTAATTTGTTTAGTAGATACAGAGCTCTAATGATGTGTTAAATTATTATTAGCAAAGAATTTGAAACGAAACAAAATTCAATTACAGAAACTATTCTCCGTGGTTTTATGGGTACCTACTAGAGTCTCATGCAATATTTCAACGCCAATCACAATATAAATAATGGGAGTTTCAGAAGAAATAAACACAATTCTTATATTAGATCATTATATACGTTATATTAATCCTGGGTAAAGGTTATAGTTGAGAAGCCTACGTCCGTTTATTTCCTCTCTCCAAATTTTACTATTATGATTTATAAGTATAACCGTTCAAAAGATACGTAGGGGGAGGGGACTTTTGGCTAGCACGGTATAACTCTGAATTTATTTTATTGTTGGATAAGTTTTCTAATTGCATTTCTTCATCGATGCTAAAACTTGGTAAAATTCAGGTTACTATCGAATGGTTATTGATTACCGTCGGTTAAAAGCAATTACCATAAAAAACCGATTGCCTTTGCCTCTAATTGAGGATTAAATTGACAGATTAAGGGGTAATAAGTACTTTGTTATTTAAGATCTGGCATCAGGATATTGCCAGGTACCAATGGCAGATAATTCGACCCTCCAGATCCATTGAAGAGGGATTACCTCGATTAAATCAAGTCCAAAACAAGCTAAAAAACATAACCTGACTCTTAAACTAAGCTAATGTTCATTTTTTAAGACAGAACTTAAGGATTTAGGTAGAATAATTAGTCCTGATGGAATTAAACCTGGTTAACATAAAATTTAAGCCGTCGTTGAAATGCATCGACTTATTAACGTAAAACAGGTTAGACAATTCCTGTGGCTTGTGGCGTACCTACTTTAGAAAATTTGTTTGTCATTATGCGATAATAGTAGAACCACTAATACGATTTACACGAAAGAACACGGTCTAGTCATGATGTGGACCCCAGAAAGACGCTTTTCATTATTAACTAAAGCTCCTATATTGTTCATTTTCGATCCCTCTTTAACCATAGAAGTGCATACTGAAGTCAGTTCACTAGGGATAGATGCTATGCTTGTACAGTTAAACAGAACCGGCAAACCAGAGGTTGCCTCTTATTTTAGTAAACAAACTACAGCAGATCAGAGATTTTATCACTCATATGAGTTAGAAACAATGGCTTTTGCCTTGGCTTTAAGACATTTGCAAGTGTACTTGTTATGTTTAAAAATTAAAGTAATAACCGACTGTTATGCCCTCAGAGCGACATTGTGAAAAAAGATCTTTTACCTAGAATTAGTAGATGGTGGTGAGAAACACAGGGGTACCCTTTAGAGATTGAGTATCATGCTGGATTGAAAATGACCTATGTAGAGTATCTAAACCCAATCCCCATCGAAACATTACAGATTGAAGTGCTTTACGTGGATGTAGCCATTATTTCAAAGAATTTAAGTTAAGAAAAAATAATATTCATTGGAGGTTACATGACGGGACGGAAATATGGTAGTTCCAAAAGCTGCTTGAATGCAAATATATTGGTTATGTCAAGACGACGTTGGTCATCTGAGTGTTGGAAAAACCTTTAATCGTTCCTAATTATTAGTTTTACAAAATGAAAAAGTTTGTGACTAAGTACATAAAAGCAAGTTTAAACTGTGCTTATTATAAGAAAAGTGGTAATACAAGACAAGGAAAACTCAATCGAATAGAGAAAATTCCTATACCCTTTCACACAATTCATATCGATTATCCTTGACCATTTGTGACTAGTAAAAAGAAAAATAAATAACTTTTCGTGCTGATTGATGCCTTTAGTTCTGTATAATCGAACTTTAAATCTCAAAAAGAGAAGCACGAACTAAAAATAATAACTAATTTTATACATTTATTCCCAACTAGAATAATTAGTGACAGAGGGTCTGCTTTTAAGTCAAATTCCTTCCATACATTCTGTACCTACCACTTATGGAATCAAATGCAGTAGGCACACCACGTGCTAACGGAAAGTGCGAACGATATAACAAGAACATACTTAGTGCTTTAGCAACAACGACAGCAGGAAAAGAACCGGAGTCATGAAACAAGTACGTTAAACAAATTCAAGGTGCGATTAATACTAGCCACAATAAAGGAACTAAGGCAACACCAATGGGAGTACTTATTGGATATATTGTATGGATATTAAAGATTTAAGAAGTACGATTGCTACCCACATCACAAAAGATCAAATCAAACAAAAAGCGCGATACGATAAAAATCGGCACGAAGCCACAAAATATTCAAAAGGTGACTTGGTGAAGGTAGAAATAACAAGCGAGCAAGCTAAGGCTTAAGTAGGAATCTGTTACCAAAATATAAAGGGCCATTTAAAAGTATTAAGGTGTTGGTAAATGACAGGTATGAAGTTGAAAATTTGCGAGAAGAGTCCAAACAAAAACAGTTACATTTAGTTGCAGCAGCCGATCACCTTAAACGATGGAGGACTTTTCAAAATGATAACAGGTAAGTCAAGATATTTTACGAGATGAGATCAACGGATCTCTGACGATAACGAGTAATGACGAGAGACCAAAGGGATCTCTCTGACTATAACGAGTAACGACACGGGATCAAAGGATCTTTGAATAAAAGAGTAATGACGTGAGATCAACGGATCTCCAGCCAACGGCCCTAAGAAAACCAAACTGGTTTTAGGGATCAATGTATCTCTAACAAAAAGTGAGATCGACGGATCCTATGCCAAGCGGCCTAATGTGACTATAGAAGAAACTTTAGGGATCAATGGATGTTTTCACTACGAGTACATCCGATATCATCAAATCCCCGCTTGGAATGGATTTCACGAAAACTTTGAAACTTACAACTAATATTGGAGGTTAATGTAAGCAATTCAGTAATTATACTATAATATTTCCCAAAGTTCATATTAGGTACCTACTAGCTCTTTTTGGTTTTGTTGTAAAAATAAAAAACATAATTTTAACCCCTAAATTTGGAGGAACATAACATTTTAATGAATCGATTCCTGATATAATAAATGATATACTATGATAACCGAATCCCAAGTACATTATTTATTAAACAAGTAATAACTCAAAGGAACTTTCATTCTTAGCTTATTTTTAAGCAAGAAATCGATATCATACTGTGTGAGAATAATTATAGTTAGAGTGCCGTCGGGTAAAAAAGTTGTGAGATATATTAACTCCAAATTTCCTGTATGACTTCATTAGACCGAGTCTGACGCCGTTTTTCTCCAAAACTCATTTGCGTTATTCCGCAAAATTTTCCGGCACATGTCGTTTATATAGAAAGTTTATAGATACTGTTTCTTTTTTTAACTAAATAGCTTAAAAATAATTAGGTACACAAGAAAAAAAAGTAGATCATTTTAAATGTCTGACACCTTAAACATGTCTGAAACACAACCTTTGTGACTTTTAAATAATAATCGACGGTAGAAACATTTTTAAACAGTGTTTATTACCGAAAAATTCTTCCGAAAAAATGTGAAAGACATTAAAAAAATTCCAACCGTTTCAATATCTCCAAAAATATATATATATATATATATATATATATATATATATATTATATATATATATATATATATATATATATATATATATATATTGCAAATGATGGAGAATTTGTGCGAATTACCAAAAGCTCCCAAAATAAATAAATAAAATTTATTAGTGTACATAAAACTTTACCTGCAAATTGTCGATCTGGTATCATCTGGTCTAAAAATCGTTGGAAAACTTCCAAATGATCGGTTAAATTGCCTCTTTGCGGTACGCCACCATTTCGTATCACAGTTTTCTTCCCATTTTTTAGTAAAGCAGGAAAATTACCAGGGTCATACAAAATGTTAATTTCATTTCCCCAAAATCGGTCGTTTCTATTTTGTATGATTCCAAATTTTTCCGCCAGGATAGTGAAGTTTAACTTATGAGTATCACATTGAAAAGTCGGGATGTTCCAGTATGTGTATATTTTGGTGGGTTTAGTCTTCGGATTGAAAGCAGGAGATTTTGGAACTAACAAATCATTGCTGAAACTCAAAATGGCACATATTGTAAGGCTGTGATGCAGAATCGAGCGACATATCCATAATTTAGCAAAAAATGATAATTTTGTCATGACAATTTTTTGTATTTGCACTATACATATCACTATTTTAATTCACGTAAAAGTTTGATCACCAAAATTGGAAAAATACTAACATTGTATGTAGCGTGGTTTCAACGCGAATACGGTGTTTCTTCGGTTTTTCTTTTTATCGATCTAGACTAATATATTAAAATTTGGTTTGTATTTTTAGTTTGAATGAAATGTTTGCTCAATGCCAAATTCTTGGCAAGTGATCCACATATATGCAATGTTTTGATTAAAATAAAAAAATATTTATCCAAGAAAAAAATTACCTGCATATTAGTATAAACAATAAAACTCAATGTTTTTCAGATACAATAACAATAATAATCTTAAATATAATTGATTATTTTTATTGTCTGCATCGGTAGGTAAATATATCTAATCAGATTAGATATATAGGGTCCAGTAAAATGCACAAATATTTATCAGTGAACATCTGAACATATATCTATAATTCTTAAAAATCTCGATATCATGGTTTTTAAGAAAATCTACTTTCATAATTTATCTAAAGTACTCACAAAAATGGTCAGAACAGCAATATTTTTCCTCATTTTTAAGAGACTATGCCAGTGTTTCGAGTAGATTCAGTGGAGGCGAGTGTTCTTTTAAAAAGAAAATTTTTCAGTGTCATATACAAAATTCAAAAAACTGGTGGAAATGTTGGAAATAGACTCTTAAAGATAACACATATGAAGGACTAACAGATTGCAATGAAATAAAATGAATATGTTTAAAATAACTATTGGTGATGAAAAATAGACAGAAAAAAAGAGTAAAGATCATTTCTTTTAAATCTTACCGTCGGAAGTGAAGCATACTATTAGAAATACAGAAACTGGTCAAATTTCATATCCCAATCCAATCACGGTAAAAATACTAAAATATGAAAAGACTACAAATTGAAAATCTAATTACACAAAAGATAAGATAATATATAAATACAATGCTACTTGTGTATCAGAGACGCATAATTGCAGTTATCGTTACGCTTCAGGAACCCCCCCATAAAATAACAGAACTCTCTGTGATCTGCATACATTTTCAAAGGTCAGATGAAATTAATTGAAACCAGAAATAATAAAGACCAACAATAAAGATTAGTCCAGGTAATAAAGCACTACAGTCGGTCAAACATCCTAAATTAGACGGATTGTAATGATGTTTCGTGCATTAGATTCGTGAGGAAGTCAGGAAATTTTGTGACCTTATGCGATTATGTAGTTTTAAGAAACTGCTTTTGTGCATAACAAGTATGCATTCGGTAAGTGCGTCTAAAATAGTCAATAGAACTCGTTCATGATTTGCGGATATGAGTTCAATCTTGTTACTCGAGGGTTTTTGAGGTCACTGAAAACGAATATGATACCGCAGGTGATCTACGGAGTACCTGATGCTCAGGATGTCTAGTGTTTACCTCGTTTCCTAGAGTTTTCTGTAAATTCATTATACAATGAATAAATCAATACTCGGGGATTTTTGGGCTCGCTGATAACGAATATGACATCAGAAATGATCTCTGGAGAGCAATATTAATTTTTTGTAAAACCCGGATGAAGAGAAGGAAGAACAAAATGATAAAATTGAATGATATAAGTACTAATCATAAAAATTATGTATTTTTTAAATAAATGTATTTTTAGAATGGAATATAAAAAAACGCATTAAAATCAGCTGCACTGCGTTATCTTCAAGAAATTTGCTTCATCACTTTCGATTTCACATTCGTTTTCAGCGAGCCCCAAAACCCCCGAGTATTACGTTTTGACTAATTGTGTAATGAATTTAACGAAAACTTCAGGAGTCGATGTAAAGAGTACGTATTCTAAGCACCAGGTACTCCGTAGACCACTTTCGATGTCATATTCGTTCTCAGTGAGCCCAAAACCTCCCGAGTTTTGAGTTTTGACTAATTGTATTATAAATTTACCGAAAACTACAAGAGACGAGATAAACAGTGGATATCCAGGTACTTCGGAGATCACCTTTAATATTATATTTATTTTCAGAGACATCAAAAACCACCTAGTATTGAGTTTTGACTAATGAATTTACCGAAAACTCCAGGAAACGAGGTAAACAGGTATCATGGGCATCAGGTACTCCGGAGATAAATAATAAGTATATTAACTGGATTTGGTCCAAGAACGTTGGGTGTAAAAAATAAAAAATAAAAGTATTCTTTTTGCTTACTTTATTTGTCCAAAGGACCAGAAATATAACGTTCAAGCAGACTCTTTCACAAGATGTATGTGTGGTTACAACTTTGACTTAAAAAATATACTTATGCCTTCATTACAATAGCACGTGAAATTGAGTTGTACACTGTGGGCCAAAATAAAGGAGTACATTTTTTTAGTTGAAAATAACTTTTTTGTTTTTTGGGCGATTAATTTTTTTTTTGTAGAGCTAATAGCCTAACATGTCCTCAACATGACTGCAAATTTGGAAGCTCTTTTGGTAGGTTAACTATCCAGAACACTTCAGTAAAAGTTAAATTTTTCAAAATTAAAGGATCCGCAAAATATCATTTATTCATTAAATTAGGAAAATATAACATTTGAACAAATAACACATTTATGAAAACAGTTTAATAATTTTAAAACAGACTAAAATATTATGAATGTGACCACCATTATTGTTTACCACTTCTTGAAGTTGTCTGCGCCATAAATTGATAGCCCCATTTATTACACCCTGTTCAAAATTGTTCCAAACAAACTGCATTCTTTCTTTGAGCAAATTTTGTTCGAGAATTCCCCAAATTGAATAGTCGACCAGATTTAATTCTGGGCTATTAGGTGGCCACATCTCTGGCTCAATATAGTCCGGGCAATTTTCACTCAAGAATATTCTTGTATTGTGGGAAATGTGCGAAGGAGCACCATCCTGCGGGAAAGTGTAATCATAACATACTTCTTTAATGTCAGGTAATAGGTGCTGCAAGATTTGTTCTTGATATGTTTCTAAATTAAGTTGTACTACGGCGGCATCAACAAAAATCAGACGAGATTTTCCCAACAAGGATACTGCAACAGAAACCATTACGCCTTTTGAGAAATGATTTTTTTCAATTAAAAGATGCTCTAGAGGAATTTCTCTTTTTAGAGAATACACCCTATTTGGGTATTTTTAGACGGTCGTAAATAAAACATTTTTTCATCTCAAAAACCATATTTTTCTAACGTCTTCTTAGTAGCAAATTACATCTTTCCAGTCGTTTTTCTCTTATATTGGCAGTAAGTTTTTGACAGCAAACTTTTTTAAATACTTTAGTAGTCTTCTTTAATGATTCTTCGAACTGATGTGCGGGAAATTCTTTTGCGATTCCTCTTCCTCTTTTATGTTAAATAGACCCATGGGTTTCCCTTAGATGACTTAAGAACTTTCCTATCGTTCCAATACGCCAATTTTTCTCAGGAAATGCATTTTTTTTGCACCATAATTATAATTTTCACGGTAATACTTAATTGATATTCTGTCCTCTTTGGTTAAAAGTGGCATTATGCACCGGAAATTTACTTATTTAACTATAAATGTCAAACAAACTCCATGACAACCTAAGCAGTCATGGCTTACTAAGTAAAATTGACATTTGAGTGTTTGAGAAATTCTTGAGAAATTTAACAAAATTACTGCTAATATGAGGTAAAAGCGATTGAAAAGATGTAATTTAGTATTAAGAGGGTTTCGGTCTGGTGAACATGTTAGAAAAGTGCTTGAATATGAATTCCTAATTTAAGTAAAAAATTAAATTTTACAAATTCGGAACTTTTTTAAATTTTATGGCGAAGGCGTGTTCTGAACATGATCTAAATAAAAAAACGTAATTTTGCGAATCCAGTAATTTTGAAAAATTTCACTTTTTAGTGTTCTGGATAGTTAACCTACCAAAAGAGTATATCAGCTCAAGTTTAGCTAAGACAGTTTTCATTTGCAACGAGCTCAAATGCACTGTTACATAATTTTTTGAAGTTATACTTCTATTCGTACACCCTGTAGAAAAAGATTGTGTAGAGTTAAATGAGAAAAATCATTACATATGTAATGGTGTGAGTAAGAGAGAGACAGAAACACATATAAGGTATATTGGTCGGTAAAAACAAAGATGAAATATTTACCACATGTTATTAGTCATAACTATAAGTACTTTGAATACCGTTTCAACATTCAGTACATTGAAAAGGGATAGATATACAAAAAACAGTCTGAACTAATGTATGAATATCATAGTGACGGACCACATGATTATTTGACAGATTATTTTATAATTCTGTCACGTAAGTTAACATATTAAGTTTAGTATTTTATATTAATAATAATATTCAGTAATGAGTATTGTATTGTAGTCTAAAATACCGTCACATGGTTGCAGTATATGTATCCTGCACTATGCTTTTGTGGTTGTTGGCTACATAAACAGAGTTTTTACGAATAGTCGAGGAAATAAAGCACCAAAACCTCCGAATTTTGTAACGTAAGATGGATCGGAATGCGTTTTTTTTGCATTGGATTCGTTAGAGTATCAGGAAATTTGTCGCTATATTTTATAATGTAAAAATGGAAATTTCATTTCTGCATTCGAAAAGTACATTCAGACAATGGAGAGAAAACTTACAACTCGGTAAGTATTGCTGAAAATGGGTTCAATTTATATACTCGGGGTTTTTGGAGTCGCTGAACACTATTAACACGATTCCAAAAGTCTCCGCGGCACTTGGTGTCTAGGGTATTTACCTCTCTTCTCCTGGGGTTTTATGTAAACTCTGTACGAAATCAGTGCACACTTGGTACTCTGTTTTTTTTTGAGTCGCTAAATACGATTATAATAATAGCGATGATGTTCGAAACACCTGGTACTTAAGACGGACCTCGTCTCCAGGAATTTTATGCAAATTCAATACAAAAAAAATGTGCACACGGTACTAGGAGGTTTTTGGAGTCGCTTATCACGAATATCATATAATGAGTTTGCTAAATCATTCGCATACAAAGTTATGAATCCATGCGCGTGCATAGAAGTATAACTTCTGCCGGCAGTCCCACTGACTGCCACACTAGTTTTTTTTTATAAGTCCGACCCTGTACGTTATTTTTGCTTCCAAATTTGCAGTCATATTGAGGAAATGTTAGGCTATTAGCTCTGCAAAAAAAAATTAAATCGCCCAAAAAACAAAAAAGTTATTTTGATGCAGTAATTTTGAAGCGTCATTTTTCTTTAGTATAACCTACAAATTTCAGAGAGCTGTGTTGTGTTGTTCGTATTCTGTGTTTTTATAGAGTTATCTAGTTTTTGTTATTTTAAGTTTGGAAAAATTAGAAGCGTTATCGAGCCGCGATAAAATATTTTTTAATCTCTTAGATAGTCCTAGTAACTCATTTCCGTATTAATTCTGCTGAGATCCTATAGAATTTATGCGTGTAAAATTATGAATAAGTTACGTAGCAATTAAGTTATAAACGCATTATGTTTTAAGGAGCTTTATTTTATGACTAGCTGTCCGGCGGACTTTGTATCGCATAACACTGTCGTGTCTTTTTTCCATTTTTCATTTTTTTGTTTTCAATGATTTTTTTATATTAGATATTTTATATAAGATATCCACTGCACCACCGTATGGTGGCTTTATAGTACTTAATTTAGTAAAATTCTCGTTTAAATATATGAGATAATAACTGCGCCTCCTTACGGTGGCGTCCTAGTTATTTTAAAATTGTAATATCTTCTAAGATGTTCATTGAAATTAAGTAATGTCAAAGACAATTTTGTTCACAATTAAATACTCTTAATCAACAACACATTTATTTGGATAAAGATTAATATTATTACGTTGATACAACTCTTAATAAATAATGCATTAATTTCGACCAAATTTGATTACCATAAAAACGGTTCTAGTGAGTTAATCTTAACTCTCACCATATCTATCGAAAACTTGTAGAGCTTAGACATGAATTTAACCCTTCAGGGATAAAACCTTAAATTCGCAATGAAAAAAATTACGATTATCTATCTTTTAAGTTAGGACAAATAACACATCTACAAAATTTCATTGAAATCGCTTCAGTAGGTTAGGAGTCCATCGAGGATATAGAACGTGTGACACATAATTTATATATAAAAGAATATATTACGGGTTGTACAAAATTGGGACAACATATGAATATAAATATAATATAATAAAAGATATAACTATATTATTAACATTCTTTTGATTGTCCCCATCATTGTTATCAATTTCATCAATAACTAGAAGCATTGTATTTTCATCAAAAAAGTCTATAACTCATACAGCATACGGTTAGTTATATACGATGTTTATGTGTGTACATTTATATGCGGTATCGGTGTCTTGAACCCGTATCCCGTATCCTCCTACCAAAAAGTGCTCAACGCGGCAGTTTTCACTTTAAAAATATTCAGTCCAGTCAACTTTGCTTTCATTATAACTGAATGGCTATCACTGTTTGAATTATTTTGAGCATGAAAAAAAATATTGAGGAGGCACACTAAAGAAATGGAGTCATTATAACGTGTGTTTCTTCGAAAAGGTCATTGAAATTTGTAATAGCTTTTATATCGGGAAAATTAATACCTACTTCGAGGTAAAAAACAAGTCAATGTTTGAAGTTTTGATAAATTATGATGTGTAAAATTAAAATAAAAATTTTAAATTGGTTATGTTTCATTATAAGCCAAATTTTTCATTGATTTTTAAAATACAAAACAACCGTTTAAGTAGGTACATATTTAAACTGACAACAATATACAGAGTGTTACAAAGTGTCACAAAATGAAATGGGTGGTAGTATGACCCAAAATATTAGATTAGCCTTAATAAACATATTTCCGCAAATTAACGGTCAGTTAGTGTGTTTGGAAGACTGCAGCAAAGGTGAGAGACCAAGGTCGGTGCCCACCTCTGAGACAGAAGAAGCAATTTTGAACATATCCAACTAGTGCATGCTCTGAATACATTTGATCATCAGGCACTTTTAAAATTTTGCCGCTGGTTTCTAAGAAATGATGCTATGGACCCCAATTTTATTGCAGACATTCTTTTTACCGGTGAGGCAGGGTTTACACGAAATTGAGTTTTTAATTTCCATAATTCGCATATGTGGGCAGACGAAAGTCTCTATAGTATTGTGGAATCCTAGCATTAAGTACGTTTTCTGTTGTACATTTTGGACAGGTATTTTGGGCGACCGGTTACTAAGTCCAATTGTACTACCTAACCGATTAACGGTACCTATTTATTTAAACTTTTTGCCATACACATTGAATGATCTTTTAGATGATATTCCTTTAATACGAAGAAATTAAATGTGGTTCCAGCACGATGGTGCTCCGGCCCATTTTTCAATTGCCGTAAGAGAGCATTTAGACGGATCTTTTGAAGAAAGATGGATAGGACGGGGCGGACCTGCACTATGGCCTGCAAAATCGCCTGATTAAAATCCCCTAATTTTTTCCTTTGGAGACACTTAAAAAATGTCCACCACTCCTGTGAACGAACTCGAGGAGCTGCAGCAAAGAGTGGAGCAGGGATATCATCGAATCCTAGCTAATGAAGGTATTTTGTAACGAGTTAGACTGTCCCTGTGTTGGAGATGTCGTAGCTGCATTGAAATGAAGGGAGGGCAGTTTGAACATCTGACTCTATTATGTTTCCGTGGTTTGTTAATAAATATCATTGTTTTTTAGTACACATTAAAAAAATGTTTTGAACTCAAAATGGTCCATACTTTCGAAACCTTTAATTTACGGACATATGTTTATTGACACTTTTTTGTTTATTTTAAGACATGCATCACCCATTGACCCATTTCAATTTGTGACACTTTTACTACGCACAAATAATTGTTTATTTTTATCATTATCAATATTTAGTCATCTTTATAATTCTTCTTTCGTTTAAACGGACCTAATTTTTTCATTTTCGTTTTGAGTAGGTATACTATACTTCAGTCTGACTCATATGCCATGCATTTACCATACTATATGGCTCCTATATACCCACATATAAATTAATAAGAATGAGAGAAAAACCAAGCGATGATATAGGAAACAAAGTCATATCCTGTACGCGAACACTTTTTCTCTGTTTACTCCTGTAGCCAAAACTTTCATAGAAAGCTTCCTTTCAAAATCTAAATATATTTAATAAAATTATCCAATTAATAAATTTACCTAATTTATTTGGTGGTTCTAAACAATTTTAATCTAATCTAAGCAATGATCTATATATATATATATATATATATAAAAATGAAACCCGTTTTCCTTGGTCATGGCATCACGCGTGAATGGCTGGACCGATTTTTGTAATTCTTTTTGTGTTGTATTTGTTATTATTAGGAGAAGGTTCTTACGGAAGAAAATATTAAGAGAATCTCTCAGAAATATTGAAAAATAGACATTTAATTTTGCATATTTCAAAAAACGCGCGTAACGAATGCCAATGTCATTCACAGCCATAGACTATATAATTGAAAGAGCATCGTTTGTTCGGAAACGTGGTTACTTAATTAAATAAAGCTTCCATGTATCAAATTCAATATTGATTAATAGATATCTATACGATTTCATATAAATATAAGTTCGAAAAATATATTTTTGGTGCGATAAGTAAAACAAAACTATAAACTTTCTTTCCTTCTCTATCTCTTCATCTTTTATTTTTCTTAAATTTATTTTAGTTGTTGGCGTAGCAACGCGCGCCTGGTACAGCTATTTCATATATTTAAAAGAGTGATCCTTACTAAGACGCCACCGTAAGGTGGCGCAGTTGAGATAGTATAAATTTACATTAGCAATTCTTGCGTAATGAAGTACTATGACGCCACCATAAGGTGGCGCAGTTAATATATGACATACCTATCTAAACGATCATTTACAAAACTGTAAAAATTTGTAAAAATGGTAAAAAAACATTAGTAGGCGGTACGAAGTTCGCCGGGTCAGCTAGTTATTACTAAATAAATAAGGTAAGCTATAAATTTCACGAACCGAAAAAAAACCGGATACGTCGTAGTATTATAAATATTTATAGCAATTTACCAGAATAAAACTTTTTGTAAAAAATGAACCACCTTCAAAAAGGATAATGCATTAAAAAGTAGAAAATAATATATTTACGTCTTAAAAATATATGGAATTAGATACCTGCCTTTGTTTCCTTGAAGTCGGCGTTGATCGCATTTTACTGGTCTGCTTAATCTAACATTAATCCAGATTTCGAATGTAAATTGTGAGGTGAGTAATTTTTGATTGGCGTCGATTTCAAGGAAAAGAAAAGTCAGAAACCTAGTTGTTTGTAAGATTTTATTTTTTGCTTTTTGGTGCATTATCCTTTTAATATAATATAATAATAATAATAATAATGTTTATTTGCTATAGTACAATGGAACAAATAAATATGAATAACTACATTGACAAACAAATAAACAGACAACCACGAGGCAACGGAGTTGCCTGTGTGTGGGTTCAGAGTTTAGAAGCAGTTCATTGTTTTTTAAGAAAACGTTTAATTTTTCTTTTTTAGTGGCTAAAACATACAATCATTGAACTTGGGAATAATTAATCGAAACAAACATACATTCATACGGTTAAACTGAGAACAAATACTTTTCTGGAAACCGCTTCAAACTCGGTTCAACCAATTGGGGACCAATATATCTAAATACAAACAGGTGGATCTCAGTACCTTTTTTTTGAAGTCAGTTAAAATACCAAAACTTTCGCAACAAAATCACTTCAGCCAATCGCGAGAATTCGCGGACAAATATACATAAATACCTTACTAAAGAATCCTCTCTTTTTGAAGTCAAAAATACCAAAACCTCCTAAGTGTAACAATTATAGTTTCATACTCAACCTAGCACCATTGCATATCTACATAGGTACAGGGCGAGGCTATGGCAACTGCTCACAGGCTTCTACAAGGTCAGGCCCCCATTACCTTATTAAAAGGGAAAAAGCAAGCAGAGTTATATGCTCGGGCATGCCTCAGGACAGGATAGTCCCCAGGTATAACTTTGTGAGAAACTTTCGAGTAGAAAGGGACTCATGGAGCAATGGCCCCTCAATCCAAGGGGAGTCAATCTGGTATACCGATGGCTCAAAGACTGAAAAAGGCACAGGGTCAGGTATATACAGTAAAGGACACAGGATAAAAGTACAACTAAGTCTAGGAGCGTATGCCACAGTGTTTCAGGCTGAAGTAATGGCCATACAACACTGTGCAACGGAGATCGTAAGTCAGGGTATAACGGGTAAAACCGTAGTCATATACTCGGACAGCCAAGCAGCTCTAAAGGCGATAGACTTCGCACAAATAAGCGCATAGCTGGTGTAGAATAGCGTTGGGGCCCTGACACGAATTAAATTGCTCAGACATGCCATCGACAAAATAACTTAGTTTAACATTTAAAGATTTGAATATAAGAAAAGGAGCAAATCCTTTTTAAAAGATGATGAAGAATAAGTTACCCCGACGCTATCTACGTAGGAAGAAATAATATTTTTGTGAGATTTAGCTTTTGGAGTTTCTCCAGTCTATCTTGAATGGTAAGGAGCATTGTCCATCACTATGACTGAATTTTGAGGTAAATGTAAAATAATCACGCGTTTTTCTCTGTTTGGTGGAGCTTTTACAGAGCTTTTAAAAGATTAGTCGCTCCATTCTTTTTTCTAAATGTCGTTAGTGTCGTACCAAGTTTCATCACGATAAACAAGGAACTTTTCATCCTGACGTGCGTTATCAATTTTTGTTTAATCCCATAATCGATTGTCTTTTATTCGAGGTTCGGTATCTAAATCCTAACGAGTGCAAAACTTTTCTCAAGGTATTGTTGATATGGATAACAGGGATCTGCCGTAACTTCTTGGTTCATCATTTGAAAAGACAGTGACATCCGCATACTATATTTATTGACAGTATCTTCCTCGTTCTCTACTTCACTTTCAGATGAAATTTCTGTATAAAATATTTTATTAAATACCTTCTAGAACAACATCTTCAAAAGGTCTCCAATACACAAAAAAGCTTCTCACAAAATAAAATTTCAATACCAAATCAAAATTACTGAAGTGTGAATGCAAAAAAGCAAAAATTAACTTTGAACGAAAGTATATTTTTCTAAAAACCACTGCAAAATCGCTTCCTCCATCGCGAGAAAATCGTGGACGAATAGGTATACATACTAAAGGCGGTAAAATGCATACAGGTTAAACACAGAACATTTTTTAAAATCGGTTATAGGTAATATTAAAACCTTCTTTTAAATAATCGCGGAGGAAGATACAAACATGTAAAAACTAAAACCCCCTTTTTTTAAAACTCAGGTAAAATAGTAGTTTACGTAACAAGTCCCGAAAGTGGTCTTTTACTGGACGAGTGGGCAAAATGCAGGACGAGCCGCAGGCGAGTCCTGCAAGCCTGCGAGTCCTGTAAAAGCACTTTTGGGACATATTACGTACAATATTTTTTTTAAAACGGGCATTGTTGTACCATAAACTTCATATTATTCAGTTTACATTTTTATAACAAGAACTGTTTATTTACTAATTTTTTTTAACAAACGTTGCTTGGGTGGACGCCTTAACAATTTCATCTTCCATTAATTCACAATCAAATGCATCATTTTGAATATTAATTTTATAATAAATTTCACGCTTTCAACTAAACGTCAAAATATGTCAAGTTATTTTATAGTTATAAATATATACAAAACTCGGTTACGATAGAAACCAATTGACCGCTATCTTAGACTAACTATTTATTATTTTTTTCATTAAAGATAGACCGGAAAGTAAATAAAAATGGGTCCGGTAAAAGCTTTTACCGGACTTATTTTTATTTTCTGGCCTTGTCCGACAAAATGATATTTTCTGACCTAAAAATAAACCGGAAAGTACTAATTTCTGGCCGGTTTTAAAAAAATGATTATAACATCAGTTATCTGCCAGTTAAAGTCCCGTATAAATCGGTCCAGCCGTTCCAGAGATTAACAGGAACAGAAAAACAAGACACTCCAATTTTATTTATTTGTATAGCTAATCTTACAATCCGTTTTACAATATTCCATTATACACGGATTCTTCAATGTATTTAAACCTATATATGTTCAAACATCCAATAAAAATAGGAGATTTCGTATAATTTCATATCATTTAAAAATCTATTCTATGTTTTAATTTTTAAGGCGGTGGATAAAAAGAAGTGTTAAAGATTACAACAAATAAAGATAGGCCGGAAAGTAAATAAAAATGAGTCCGGTAAAAGCTTTTACCGGACTCATTTTTATTTTCTGGCCTTGTCCGACAAAATGAGATTTTCTGACCCAAAAATAAATCGGAAAGTACTAATTTCTGGCCGTTTAAAAAAAAAAATGTTATTAAAAAACGTCAAACCTCAACGCAATGTTAAATTCGATCCAGTTTCTGTAGTTTCTCATGTCACCTACTGATTAAAATTAATAGGTAATTGCTAATTAGAAATTAGAAAAATATAGCTTTCAAAAATACTTTCGCCACCAACTTTTCATTTTAAGAAACATACCTTATGATGAAATACAAACATACCATGGAGTTTATAAATTTCAAGAAAATATTTTTTAATTAAAAATTAATAAAATTGTTTTTTTTTTAATTAATTTTTCACGTTTTATTATTTTATTAGAGCACAGTGTTGTAGAAGTTTTAACACAACACCCCGAAATCATTTCGTCGAAATACACAATTTCCTGATGGTGGCAGTTAGCGAGCGAAACACTTGGAAAAAAAATAAGTTTTATAGCCAAATGCTGTAGTTGATGTAAAAACTAAATAATTATCCGTTTTATTACAGTAGCAGTTGAAATTTAAAAAAATATGTACCCACTAGTGTAATAAAATATCTCACCAAACTTGCACGTTTTTGTTCACAAACTAACAAATTAGTAAATGATGTCACACAAACCTGATAAGTTCTTCCTGTGAAGCTGCAATTATCAATAGAACAACTATTTTGCGCATAATTTAAATTGACTATAAAAACGTTGGTTTTGATATTTTTTAACACCCTTACTAACCGTATGCAATATTTATAGATTTGCAATATTGTTTATCGTCAGTATATCAGCAATGAACAGGGAGCGTTGTAAAAAATTGACACTTTGATGTGGATTACGGTCATTGAAATTACAGGGTATAATCAAAAACATTTTGAACGTGACTATTTCGATTTTTACCATCTTTAAGTGATTTAACGGATACTGTACTAGTAGAATAAATATATTAAAGATATTTAAAATGGTGACAAAGCAATTCAAATTTTAATTCTTATAGTTTCAGTTAACAAAAAAAAAAGAAAAGCAGAGTCAATTAAGACATTGAGACATAAAAATATTCAAAGTAAGTAAAAAAAGGATGTATACAATTTAAATAAATAATTTATAAAATATTAACAAAATTTTCTGAACTAAATTATCTGTAATGTTTAAAAAATGATCAAAACTATTTAGAATTTACAAAAATTTGTATAATTTTAAAACAATTAATGTTTACAGAAAAATTTAAAAAATATAAAAATGCCAAAATAGCTGTTTAATAGTTATAACTCAAGAACGGTCGTGGAACGGTCGATCCGATCTGGCTGAAAATTGATGGAGAGGTAGATTAGAACCAGGATACAGACATAAGATACATTTTATCCCGTTTAACCACCTTCCTTTAATATTTCAATACAAATTATAAATTTATTATATAGTTCAATGAATTCCAAATAGATGGCGATGTAAGTTAATGTGTTTGGATATCTAGGTAAGATGGTGTCATTTTTCGATTTCTAAATAAATAGAAACATGAGAAACTAAAGTAAAATGTAAAATAGTAAAAAAAAATTGCGAAAAAGAACTAAAAAAAATAGTTACTTAGTCAAGTACAATAACACCACCGTATAAACCAACAATTCTTACTTAAGTAAGGATCAAGTTAATATTTTATATATTTAAACCAGCAATCCTTGCTTAATAAAGTACCGTATCCCATATATTTTAACGAGTAGTTCTTTTTAAACTAAGGCGCAGGTGATATCTCATATATTTAAATAAGCAATTTCTTAATTAAATACGTCACCGCAAGGTGGCGCAATTAATATTTCATATATTTAAACTAACAATTTTTAAGTATTATGACGCCACTATAAGGTGGCATAGTAGATATCTCATATATGTAAAAGAGCAAAACTTACTCATATAAGCACTATGGCGCTTTTTCTATAGAATATATCTAATCGATATATAACAAAGCACTATAAAAAAATAGTAAAAACTGGTAACTAACGAGAAAAGAATAAAAAATTGAGAACAAAACAAAATCGTAAAAAAAGGGAAGCATTCCGTACGGTTGCGAGGCAGTACTTTCTTCCTAACAGAATAATTCACGACTGGAATTCTTTGCCAAATGATGTTGTTACTGCTCCCAATGTTAACACATTCAAATCCCGTTTGGACTCTTATTTTTTATAACACATTTTGATATATTTAAGTGTACAATAATTATAATTATTTTGTTTTTATAGAGCATAATAGGGTTTCAACCCTCTGCTCTTCTATCTTATAATAATAATATTATTGTTATGTGGTAATTTTATAATCAATTTAAAACTCATATCAACCCAAAATTGTGTCAGGATCTCTTGTATATGCCTAAACACACTTGAAACATGCATTGTCATCCAGTTCTTAGCTATGCTGAAAATTTCAGAGCTCTAGGTAGTCGGGAAATAGGTTTAAATTCGATTACAAAATTCCAACCGAAATAAAAAAGCGAAAGACAAAGAACACAAGGAAAATAAAAAAACTTTCTAAAAAATCATTCTGTACCTTTTCTCATTAATTTGGCAAACAAAGAGACTCGAGTAAAACTGTGATTTTTAGCATCTTGTATGCTAAATTAAATACAAATTTATTTGAAAAAGTTTGTTATCTTTCTACAATTTATTTTCTCTTGTTAGAATATAACGTTTTAATGAAAATATTTCTCTTCTATGCATTTTTAATGTATCATAGGGGATAATTTTGATTAATGGTACATAGTTACTGTGGAAATATCCATTATTTTTTAATTTATTTTTTTTCAGTAATAAACAATGATTTGCAAAAACAATCAAAATCGATATACTAAAAAATATTTTTGAGACTATGAAACAGTGAAGTTAATTTCAAATTGTAACTGTTTCCTATGTTGACGAATTAAAAAAAACAGATCCTTCATTAATTTATAATTTTTTTAACGAACTAGCATTTGTAAAAGGTCTTTAAAATTAACAAGAAACAAATGAAATTACCTAAACCAAAACTTTGATGAAATATTTGAAGAAATATTTAAATTTAACAAGAGTGCAGTTAATCAATTTTTCAAAATTGTAAATATTCCTAGCTTGTGTATTCAGGTATACATTATGAAGTAAAGAACTAAAAATCCGGTTAAAAAACAAAATAAGACTAAAACTTAAATGTTCCTTAATAAAACACAATGTTTAAATACATATAGTTCTAACTAATAATAACAGTATTTCATCCAGAATTTTATGGTGAATAAGTTTGACCAACACATTCATGAAGGTCTTGTGCAGAATTCTGTTTATATTACACTTGAATCAAAATTCATCCAATTATTTAACGAAAATCAAATTGACCTATACAGATTTTATTCGTGTTTGTAGTAAACTTTTTATTCCACAAAACAAAAACAAAATTTACAGGAAAAACTCACACACACGAATTACCAAATAACTTTAAAATATTGATAACAAAAAATTCAGACAAATGAGGAACAATGACCTTCTTTTCTTTGTTCTTTAATAAGGTTGACACCCACGAATTCCTGATAAGGTTTAATGAAAATTGGAACAAGCTCTAATTTAAAAAGTTGGAAGAATAGTTGGTCGAAAACATAAAAATTGTTTTTGATATATTGTGACCTGGAATAAATTCATAAACTTTATTTTGTTCCCATAGACTCATCCTGTATAAGCGGCAGTTTAAAAGATTTTTCTTTAACCTTCTTATTCATAGATATGGGTCACATAAATATGTAAACTTACATTTGTTAATTAAATTGTTATCAAAAAACCATAAAAGATAATGAAAATGCACTAAAAATTATTTTCACATTTTGCATATACGACAATTAAGTATATTGTTAATTAATAATAAGGTGCAATAAATAAAATATTTTACTTTACTTACACAATTAATTACTAATTTTATGAGACTAATTTTGGTAGAATGAGGATTATTCAAATTATTTAAAGTAATAAAAAAAGTGGTTGTCCAAAATTGGCCATTCATCTAACGTAAGTAGTTGCTTGTTCGATTTCTGAGTCTCGAATTATGGTTCTACCGTTCATCTATTATACGTATTCTTTTCTATGCATTTCTTACTTTAATGGTTTAGCCATTGTATAAAGACTTAGTCTTTATACAATGGTTTAGCTGTACATTTCCATGAAACTCATAACTCATCAGTTGCTAATTAGCTATTTCCGGTATATTGGTTATTAACCGGTAATAAATAATAGGTTAGTCTTAATACTACCAAGTAGGTATACATAAGATCTGGTTTATTAATATGTAACTTGTTTTCCAATCCTGAGTCACAGATCCAACCGTGATCCAAAATGTGACTCTGTAAGAACACTTGTTAAACTGAAAGTAGAGTGCAATCAATACAAGAGTTCCGTGGAAACTCCAAAATTTGTGTAGAATCGAGTATTATTTTCCTCAAATGCTATAGTCCCTAACCTCCCCACATAAGTGGAGACCCTTGCTAACTACGAAGGAGTTACACTATATATACTCCAGGATTCGTATACAGGTACATTACGAAGTCTACAAATGAAATTGGTGTTATTGCATGTTCTTTTATGTGTTGAATCTATTTATAAAGATTATTTGCTCCAGATTTGGTTCATAAATTTGTTATAAATAATTAAATTGTTTATAAGGCTATACTTTTTCAATAAAAAAAAAACATAAAAAATTACATATAAGTTAAATAAGTTTATTAAATTTGATTCATGGGTAAACCAAAAAAAGGCAAATTTTCACACATAGTGTTTGTCGGGAGGCGCGGTCTTCATCTTGATGATAGCTATAATTTTCTTTGTACGATGTATAGGTAGTACTACAGCTCAAATGTTTATAATGTAATGTAAAATCTATCAATACACGGTTAATTTTTCAATTTAAGATTATTTTAAGAAGTGAATGCAACTTGATTTAATCTCCTGCGATTTTTTTGGCATTTCTTTGAGCTTTGAAAATTTATTGTTTTGGCATTAAACAAATTCACCTACATATCTCAGCAACCAATTGACTAATCGAATTTTACAAAATCTTATTCAACAATTTATTTTAGTTTTTAAAACTGCAATTGGTAATTTGTAACTTTATTCGTGATTCTTGCAATAAAAATTGGATAAAACCACACATGTAACGGTTCTAATTGTTCGCATTAATGTTTTTAGAACAATTTTTCAATAACATAGGTACTTACTTTACTTGTACCAGAAAATCTTTGTGTGGCAATCAGTGGGACGGTAGAAGTTATACTTCTATGCTGGCGCCCGGCTTTAGAAATTTGTATAGGAATGATTTAGAAAAATCATGAAGCATGGACCTACTATACTATATATCCGAATTTCTGTATTCATTTTACATAGGTTAAAATGCAACGTACAGTCTTTACCCCTTGCACCAGGTATTCATGCCAAGTTATAGAAAGTTAAACTCGAAAATTCCTGTAGTGCGATAAATGAAAAAATATTTATATTTATAAGAATTTTGTGGAAATAATGAAAGAATATTTATAAAATAAAGTACATTTCTTAAAAACTCAGTTTATATAGCCAACAACCTCAAAAGCATAGTGCATAATATAATATAACCTATACTGCAACCATGTGACGGTACTATAGACTAAAATACAATACTCATTACTGAATATTATTATTATTAATATAAAATTCTAAACTTAATATGTATACTTAAGTGACAGAATAACAAGATAATCTGTCAAACAGAATGTGATACGTCACTATGGTACTAAAACATTAGCTCAGACTATTTTTTATATATCTATCTCTTTTTAATGTTCTGAATAGCGGTATTCGAAGGAGGTATAGTTATGACTAATAACATGTAGTTTTTATCTACCAATATACCTATATGTGTTTCTCTCTCTCTTTTACTAACACCATTACATATGTAAGGTAATGTTATGATTTTGCCGATTTAATCCTACACAAATAACCAAATGTGTACTATTGTTTGTTTTTCCTACAGTCTAAGCTGTAACACAATTTTTATTTGATATATTTCAAATACAAATTTTGTTTGTTTTTCGATTTAAATTTTTAATATACCTATAAAATACATATTTGAATAAACCCGACAAAAGTCACGTTTCCTTGTTCGTAATTAGTGTACTCGAATTTAGTCAAGTATCCACTTTTGGTTAATCTTAATTAAAGTTATCTATCTATCAAAAAAATCTTATAAAACATTTAGTATGAAATCCACCAACCAAGAGTACTTATTAAAAAAGTTAATTTTATTCAAATAAACAAAAAATAAAATCCAGAAATATTAGAAACTTGGATAAATAGGCACTTAACATTTTTTTGTAGTATTTGCTTATTTTGTCAAAAGATCCCGAGATATAGGTACGTTTGTTTTATCACAAAAATTTTAATATTAAAATTATTTTTTATTTATTAACATTTGAAAATTCAAATCGAATGAACACCTTTTCAAGTGTATAGGATTTATTTATTAGTCAGTATCTTCACAAAAGTACATTAAAATCACACAGAATAAGGATAAATTAAACAATTATGTTAATTAATTAAGTAATGATTACATCTTTTAATTAAAAAAAATTATTATATTAATGAAAAACACCATTTTACACATGATTATCATTGTAATAACAAGTCGCTCTTAGTTCTTGGTGACCATAAGATTTATTGGTTGTATTTCTCACTTTATAGTTGGCCCAAGTTTTGAGGAAGTCAAAATGAACTGACTCCATATGCTTGTTCGATATAGTATCTCAAGCCTTTTTTCATTAGCGAACAAAATCTTCAATGTGGCAAAAAAATGGCATGCACCTTCGGAGTAGTTAAAATCTCTGAATTCAAATAGCTCTTTTTAAAAATTCCAATTTTTTTTTGTCAGCAAATTGTATATAAAAGAAATAAATCTACATGAATTTTTGAAGTGACAAGACTTTCTAGTTTTTTTGGTTCAGCTCCACCGTGTACCAGCACGTGCGATGAACAGATCGCCGGCGATGTGCCGACTAGAGAATTGAGAAAGGGGGGCACAAATTTGGCAAGAGCTGATTAAAATATATAAAATCAAAACCATGTTTTTGGCGGGTAAAAAGTACGAGTCCAAACAAGATACTGTATATGATACGGTGGTAAAAATGATTCAAACCCTTCGAAGAAACTACACAAAGGAAAATAAATAGTTTGTGGTGAAAATGCTCTTGAATATTTCAGGCATTTATATGCTTCTGGATGTGACGAGATAATAATGAGAGCATTTTCTCCAAATCTCGACTCCTTTTTTTAACAGTTTCAAGGTTTCTTGATCCATTTGTATTACAATATTATTAATTTTAAATCCTAAAAGAGTTAGTTAATTAAAAAATTGCATTTATCTTTATTATAATCTCCAATCCTGCTTGATTTAATTCATTTAAAACTATTTTAAAATGTTTTTATGTGCTTCTTTAGATTTTGAATACGTTAAAATATGATCTATATAATGTAGAACAAATTCATCTTATTTATCTAAAATACTATGTAATGCTCTCACCTCTGAGGCTCTCACTAAAGCAACGCATGTACTTTGAATTCCAAATAGAATTACTTTAAATTGACAAATAACACCGCGATACTAAAACCAGTGTATTTTCTACTATTTTTATTTAAGGAAATTAACCAGAAACTGTGTTTTAAATCAATGTTACTAAATATTTCTATTTCAGTTATTTTTCCAAAAATTGCTTTTATATTTAAAGTAGCTTCATATTGTGGTATTGTAAGTTTATTTGTATTTTATGAATCAAAACATTATCGTAATTCTTCCCAACTATTGGATTTATATATGATGTGTCTTTTCTATTATACCTTTTTTAATCATATTGAAACACTTATGGGGACTTTAACACAATTTTTATTTACAAAATTATTAAGATACACAGAACTCTGCTGGATAACGTCCAAACTGCTTGACAATACAATAAACTATTTGAACTTGAACTGACGTTAACTGCCCATACATCCCCTTATATACAACATTATTTAATCTAGTCAGTGTGTTTAGAACTTTCTAGAAACATTATTTAATCTAGTCAGTGTGTTTAGAACTTTCTAGAATAACAATTTTTCAAATTAAGGTCCTTTCCTTTACGGTTATCCCGTTACAATATCTTGTATTTGGCGCCCAACGTGAGGCCGCTAAAATAACAAGACCGTTCGAATAACAAGAAATCAAAGATGTAAGACAGAAAAATTGTGTGACATTAATCAAATGACTGGACTGGAATTAACGGGTAAGATTTTTGAATTAAAATATGTGCTGAAGCAGTGATTTCTGGGTAAATATTTAAATTTTATGTTAATTTAATAAACATATATTAAAATATAAAATAAATTTATACAGAATATAAAATTAAAATAAAGACCCGATACAAGAAGGTGGAAATCATGAAGATAGAGGAAATAAAATTAATGAAGATATACCTACAAATAGAGGAGAATAATGGATCTGAAATAGAAAATATAGAAAATGGTAATATACAAAGGATAGAAACAGAAGTTATAATAAAAAATAATTCAATAGAAGAGAAAATGAGTGAAGAAAAGAGTTTTGAAAATATATTAGGACAAATTTTAGAAAAAATGCAAAACAGGAATAATATCAAGAAAAACAATAAAAAATAGGAAATTAAAAAAAAAAGAAAAAGAAACTGTTAAAATACAACAAGAAGTAGATCAGTTGGAATATGGATTAAATGAAATGGAAAATCAATTGCAAGATGAATTAAATGAGATGGAAACTAGTCAAATATTTAATTCTTTATCCCAAAGTTTTTTTCAAATATTTGGCTTTAGTAAAAGCTGGCTTGACCCTTCTGTTCATAATTCGGAATTATTTCCTGATTGTTTCGATGTCTATAGATCATATCGAAACTTTGAAGAAATCAATTTAAAAACGGGCAGAGGTGTTGTTATTGCAGAAATTATTCTGGATGATTATTCAATACCTAATTTTAATTTGATCTATTTAGTAGTTGTTAAAATTAAACTAAGATCCAGTTATCTATATGTTATATTCCTCCCACAACTACAATAGTTGAATATAGTCAAATTTGGGAAGCAAATGAATTTCTGCATATATTGTATGAAAGTAGAATTCTGATGTTAAACGATTTTAATCTCAGTGTCTATGCGTCTTATTTTTGAACGGATAAAAATAATAGACGTAGGTATCTCTTTGTTAAATAATTTTCTAGAATTTTTTTCACTTACCTCAATATAATTATTTCCATAACGACTTTGATAGAATTCTTGATCTTGTTTTACGTAACAGACATCTCAAAAGCATTTGATCAAGTGTGGCATGCAGCTCTCTTAAACAAACTGCCTTCATACGGACTCTCGCCAAACCTTTGCAACTTTCTCTCCAACCGGCACATTCAAGTTTCCGTAGATGGACATTCCTCCAACTTATACAAGATCAACGCTGGAGCTCCCCAAGTATCGGCTCTAGCTGCTACTCTATTCCTTTTACATATTAATGATCTACTACCCAGGCAGCAATACCACGTCGAATATACGTTTATTAGAGGTAGATTTCAGGTAGAGGACGTGACTGTCACCTATATTCGACGTCGATCTTCCTCGACATTACGATGGTTGGTATAACGATCTCTCAGTACTTACTCTGGAATGAACATATTGCGTCCATAGCAACTGCAGCAGGAAAGAAGTTAGGCTTTCTTTTTGAGCACGAAAATATTTCTCTCCATCCAACTTAGCTACTCTTTACAAAGCCCAAATAAGACCAAACCTTGAATACTGCTCGCATGTATGGGGATTAGCGGCTCCGTCAAAGTTCAGAGTTCTTGATGCAATACAGAGAAGAGCAGTTCGACTAATAAATGACACCATTAACGCGCATTGGGACAGAAGAGACAATTTATTAATTTGGGATTTAAAGGAATGTAAGTTAGGACGAGTGGGGAATCTGGAAACCCTGGGGATGAAGGAACGATCGAATCGATCTGTTGTGATAACATTCACAACAATAGTTATATATTTTATAAACAAGACGTATCTATGACAATGTCTCTAAATTCTCTCTTCAATAAAAGTACTAGTTTGGAAATTCCTATCTCTTTCAGTTAGTCACGCACTACTTTTTAAAATATACCCAAAAACACCCAGCTGGTACTTTGCCTATCATAAAAGATAATTGTAAAATTCTCCTTAAACTTCCTTTCTAAAGTCAAACCGCCCCTTTTATGCTTTAAAGTTATAATTTTATCATTCCCGACATCCTAAGAAGTTGTACACACATAGCTCTTTCGCTGCTCGGTAGTCTCCCAAAGTTCTTTCGCAGCTTAGTGTTCTCATCACTCTCTCGCTGAGTAGTATTGTCAGCTCTCTCACTACTCAGTTCTCACCACTCTCTCGCTAAGCATTATTCTCTCTCGTTGCAAAGTACTCTCTAAGTTCACTCTCTCGCTGGGTAGTACACGCATAGCTCTCTCGCTGATCGGTAGTCCCCAAAGTTGTCTCGCAGCTTAGTATTCTCATCACTTTCTCGCTGAGTAGTATTCTCAGCTCTCTCACTACTCAGTTTTCACCACTTTCTCGCTGAGCATGATTCTCGTTGCTCACTATACTCTCTGAGCTCTATCTCTCTGCTCGGTAGTACACACACAGCCCTCACAATAGTCAGTATTCACCACTCTCTCGCTGAGTATTATTCTCTCAGCTCTCTCACCGCTCAGTATTCACACATCTTTCTCATCGCGCATTATTCTCTCAGCTCTCTCGTTGCTCATAACGTCTTCTCTCAGCTCTCTCGCTTCCTGTCTCTCTGCGGGTACCTACGTGTTTTGAAGTAACAAATTCCGCAACACAGACACATAAACTCTTATATTATTAGAATTTAATGTCTAATGAAAGTGACATTCGTATTCAACTCCAAGTGATAGTAATAGTGGTAAAAGATTGTAAATATTAATGTTCTGTAATTGGGCTAGTAATGTAGAGCAGTATAATTAAAATAATATAAAAATAAATAAATAAAAAAAAACAATAATGTGGAAAGAAGAGTTGAATTAAACAGGTGGAAGAGCAACCAAATGAAAATAAACAAAAAAATGTAAAGAGTTATCAGCAGAATGATAGAATAAATGAAGTATCATATGTAGAAGAAGTGTAAAATTTTATGACATTTTACATCCAAGAACACACAAAAATATGATTAAAACAAAAATAGTAAAAAGAAAGAGTTGGAGGAAATAATAAGAACATCATTTAAGGACAATGCTGCACTACGGTTTAAAAATCAAAATGAAATTTTTACAATTGAAGATTTTGAAAAAGAATTTTTGAATTATTTCTGAAGAGAATCAGAACAGGAAATTTACTATAAAATAAAAATACAACTTTCTGTCGCTGGTCTTCTTTCTACTTATTTATTTGCTAATAGCTCCTTCTTTCTACCCTTTACCTATATTATATATTCTAACCCAACTATGGCTTGCATTACTTACGGTGATTTTCGCTTTGTATAAGATTATAGTCCTTGAAATGGAGTTACGTTCATTTACCATATATAAAGTCTTATGTTTTTAACAACTTATACATTTGATGTGTTACATGACCTTTCCACCAGGTTGGTATAGAATTTCATAAATGTAATTTAAATAGTAGAATTTTTTAATTCCTAGATTGCTAATGCTTCGTAAACAAAATTCATAGAAAATTAAAATAAATTTTCAAATTTTGCACAAAAAAATAATCATTTGATATTCATCGCTTTCATGTACACATTCAAAATGTTATACTTTACAACTGTTATTTTATTTGTTTGTGTTTCTGGGTTGGAAGAATACCAACCGAGATATTTTTCCTGTGAACTTGAGCAAAGAATGATGATCTCGGAAATCAATAGAATGGAAAAAACAAATACAGAACTAGCTGATCAACTCCAACTTGCGAAATCGGCTTGTGAAATAAAAAAAGAGAATGAGTCAATGGTGGTTATACGGTATGTAATATTCATTATATTTTTTTTCGAATGATCATATTCAAAATAATTTTAGTCAAAATTACGAAATCCAAGGATTACGATTAGAGATGTCAAAGAGGGAGGAAGCGTATTCCGACATTGTTAAAAATCAAGCCGACCGTATTTTGGAGTTGGAACAACAAATTATTGAAAGAAATTTTGTAAATAGAAATTTAAGAACTAGGTTAGTAAAATTAAAAATAAAATTTAGAAACAAAAAATTAATAAAAACAAAAAAAAAAATCAAAAACAAAATAAAAATATAATAATGATAAAAAATAGAGGTTAGTATTTGTAGTAGAAATAATGATTTGTAAGAAATGAGATATACAAAAATAAAACTATTTAATGTACCTATCTATAGTATGTCTTTAAAAAATTTAAAAATTAAGGTATTTAGAAAAATATAAAATACTTTGTAATGAAAAATGCGCATTAACATGTTTTACTTTTCTGCATAAAAACGGCGCCCCATACTACAAAAAGATAAAAGGGATATTTTGGCACAAATTAAACGAGGATTTCCAAAATTACTTTTAGTTTGAAATATCTCAGTGTCGTACCATTTTTTCCTTCAAAAGAAAAACTTTAACACCCTGTATCTCGAAAACGAAGTATTTGCGGACAAAAGTTATACAGCAAACTGTCATTATTTTTTCATGTAGAATCACCCCATGATATTTTGTCGCACTTATTCACTAACACCCTGTATAGAGAGGTCGTTCAGTACGTTAAGACCATGAGTGAAAATCGTCTTTATGCCGAATCGTCAAAGGATTAGAATCACCGAAGAAAAATAAATTGGAAGCCCAAGTGCTAAGGAGGTTCTGCCAGAACCCATACCGGCTTCTCTTAAAGTAATATTTTGATTATTAAACTAATATTAACTAAAATACCTAAATAAATAAATAACCTAATAATACCTATGTGTAATTGTTTACTTACTGGACCTGAAAGTACTGTCTATAGATGTATATATAAACCTCTAAATTGACTGATTAACAAATTGGCAACGCCAAATGTCCAAACAGCTCAAGTAAGACGGGTGATTTGGTGATGTAGGTAGGTGAGCAATAAGAAAGTGTTTTGGATAATTCGAATTACATACATAAGTTACATAGGAGGCCGAAAGGAGACAGATAAAGGATGCTATAGGTTGTGAGTATGACCGTTTTGTATGGGGTAATACCACGGGTATAGTTTGCTAGTTACATATTATTTTAGACTTCTGCCCCACCCTGAGCCCATGAGTTTATGAAGTCTGTAGGCCAAATACAAACAGTGTAATATCTTTTTTCCTATGCAACCTTGTAGCTGAAATTTTCTAGAACTCTTTCTTTGTCATTGTATTTTAATAATCAACAGTTATTTCTTTTAAATTCCATGATTTTACAAGATGAAATTTACCTGAACATTAACGCTTGATAAGATTTTACCAGATTTTAACATTTTTACAATGTTGTCTATAAGTTGATGATCACAGTAATATTGTCTATTTTTTGTTTGTTTAAATTGTAACAAGTGAAGTTATAACATATTAGCTGTAAGCAGTATTATCAGGGTTCCACTTCTTTAAATGGTAATCCAGTCGATACAAGTATTTCCGAGAAAAAAAATTGCCAATTAAATCAAAAGCTACCGACATCAAAATTTAGTACTTAATATTTTAATTTAAGGACAAGAGAATCTATTTAATTATAATTTTGTTAATCAGAAACTTTATTTTCATGTTTTATATTATAGAGAATATTATTTTTTGAACAAATGGGTTACTTTAAATTTTATTAGTATATTACTTTACGAGTGGAGTAAATTGCATATTACAGCGAGTGTGTTTGGCCCATGAACGAGCTTGCGAGCGAAGGAGCTAAAAAAACGAGCTAAATATGCAATTTGTTCCTCGAGTGAAGTACTATGCTTTACCCACGACTTACCAAATGGTTTTGTATAAAACTAAAAATAACAAATATAAAATTTAAATTTTGGCATAACTTGTCAAAAATATTCGATTTCGCAGACAGTTCTGTCTGAGAAGTGTCAAATGTTAGTTTAATTTAATTAAAACTCTAGGTAACCAACATAATAATACAGGTTTCTATTTACTTACTTCACTAGTTTAGTAAATGAAACTATAACACAACTCCTCAATAATTTGACACTTACTGACAGAGTTATAGGTTAAAAAATACGCAATTTACTTATGAGTCGTGGGTAATAGTATATTACTTTACGAGTGGAGTAAATTGCATATTACAGCGAGTGTGTTTGGCCCATGAGCGAGCTTGCGAGCGAAGGGGCTAAAGAAACGAGCTAAATATGCAATTTGTTCCTCGAGTGAAGTACTATGCTTTACCCACGACTTACCAAATGGTTTTGTATAAAACTAAAAATAACAAATATAAAATTTAAATTTTGGCATAAGTTGTCAAAAATATTCGATTTCGCAGACAGTTCTGTCTGAGAAATGTCAAATGTTAGTTTAATTTAATTAAAACTGTAGGTAACCAACATAATAATACAGGTTTCTATTTACTTACTTCACTAGTTTAGTAAATGAAACTATAACACAACTCCTCAATAATTTGACACTTACTGACAGAGTTATAGGTTAAAAAATACGCAATTTACTTATGAGTCGTGGGTAAACGTATTTACCCATATATGTATACATATTTGTCCTTATATTCTATATGCTTTGTATATTTTATGGTTTGTAATATTGAAAAATCAAGAAAAAATCTTTAAAATATATAACGTCAAAATTTGCTCTTTTATTGAAAATCATTACATACTAAATGAAAAGTTTACATGACACTTAATTTTTAATTCATGATAACGAAGAAAACCAGATGTACTAACAATGAAGTTAATGAAAAACCACCACACGAGCAATAAAATTGAATTTACTTTATTTAGTAGCAAATGTTATCCTGTGTTGGGAATATTCCCTAAATTCGTCCTAGTTTACACGGGTATTGCGGCCCAATGTCATCGACTACAACTACCTTGTAACGGAATACATCTGAGTTTGTTCTAGTTTTCCTTTGTTTTCTTAAAGTATCCCCATTTATATCTATTGGCACTTGAAAACTATTATGAATTAAAAACTGGTTTTAAATAACCTACAAAATATCAACTACAGCAGTATTAATTGTTAGCACTAGCTGTTTCTAAACTCTTCCAACGCATTGTTTTACAGCTATGCTGAACTTATACTCAATTTTTCTTACAGTCAGAGTATCAAGAAATTGTTTTTTACAACAATAAAAAACGTGATACGTGTAATGGCAAAAATATTAAATTCATTGCGCAACGTTTATTTTATTCCTATTCAATCAATTTATTTAGACAAACAAAGCCCATAAGAGTAAATAAAAAAACAAAAACACGAACGTTTTTTTATTAGAAATCTTACTAATTTATCAATAAAAAAACTAATTTTATTCAGGAAAATAAATTCTATTTTATTTTCAACATAATTTTAGGTAACAAAAGTAGATTAATTTATTATCAAATTAAAAAAGAACAAAAGAAAAGAAAAGCAGTGAAGTAAAATAATAAATCGGGTAATGTTTAACCAAATGCAACCAGAGAGTTCTAGCTCATAAACATATTTACAATAGCTATTAATAGCCCCTACAAAGATTGATGCTCCAAGAACATACAGAATATTTACATAGCAAAATAATAACTTAAAGATGTTTCATTAATGTGAATGCTAGGTCTCTTTTTTCATGGCGGTGACAAAGGATATATTTTCTTTGCAAAGGAAATAAAAATAATGTTAGTTATAATTCTTAGGCTTTAAATTGAGATAGCATTTACCTTCTTATTATTTGACTTCACTACTATTCAAAAGTAAGTAATGAAAAATGAATTTTAATGAGAATATTTCCAAGGAAATGTACAGCTACCGTGCCAAAAAGTACTAAAAATGATATACAGAAAATAATATATTAAATATCTTAACAATCAGTCAGTGTCGGAATCTGTCTCAATCATGTTATTGAAATTTGACTCTGTTATTGCACTGATGTTATCTGATGTTGTTTCATTACGGTTTACTAGAAAAACAGAAATGACAAAATTATTTCTACTTATCCAATATTACTTCATAACATGTAGTGTGGAATCGGAATTCTGTTGAACCACTTCTCGTACAAAACATTAAGCGGTGAATACTGCAGATTTCCGATTCCACTAATAAAAGTAAAAGAAAAAACAATGAGCCTTTTTTTTATTTTCACACATAAACTGTTTTTTTTTTAATCTGATCCTGACGTGCAATATAATAGACACCTGTTAATAATTATTATTGACAGATTTATTTTAACATTATTTCCACGAAGTATGGATACCAAGAGTCTAAACGTAATGTTGAACGAATGGTCTCAATTTAGGAGACAGAACTATTGCCGGTAGAGTGCGCCATTGTTCAACAAGTACTCGTTTAAATCCTTACGCGAGAACTTTTGTTACTATTGACAGCTCTAAAAAGTATCTTTTATTATAACTAATTTTAAATAAATAAATTAATATTATATATTTAATTTAACATTCGCGACATTCAAATGTCATAATAATAATCGGTACCTCCTGAATCCTTGCACAGCTAGTGGTAAAAATTAGAACTATAATCTGGGTTGATTATTGTGTACTAGAAATATTATGGAAAAGCCTATACCGTGTACACTCCTGGTATCTATACTTCGTGATTGTATCAATCAATTTAAAATGGAACGTTTGACTAAAACAATACCTACAAGTATCCTTTGATAATCACTAATCGATCCAATAATATATATTTTTTTGAGGATTCTTAGTAGTACAAAATTTAAATAAATCATCCATTTTTGTTTGAATTTTTTTCCAAAATAAATTTTATTTTTTCAGACACGTTATCTGTTACCGGGATGTAACTAGGAGCGCATTTCTGTAGATAACACGATATTAAATATAACAGTTATTTCATCTTGTACATCCAATAAAGGAATCAGATTTGTAGTTAAAAACTACATTATATGGGGATTTGAAGATGATTAAGTTTTTAGCAGATAAACTTTCATACAAAAGTTTTTTCAAATTATAAGATAAATATCAAAGGATAGTTTGTTGTTTAGAAGCTTTCAAGAAATTTGTTATTTCTAAAAATGATACAAGTTTTATTTTAACAAGAAAATTTTAAATAAAATACAGTCAGGAATTATAAGAAAGTTATTGGCGTATAGGCAATTTAAATTTAAGTTGTTCTGGCACTTCATTTTCATTTTCTTTAATGTCTGCTAATATTTATTAAATTGAATGATTAGTTACTCAATATTATTTTTTAAATCTTTTTTCACATGATATACGCGAAAAACGCTGTGACTGCTTTCTCGTTTTATCGTAAACCTCTATTTTTTTACAATTGTTTAATCATTGAGAACAGCTTTGGTGTCTAACCTTTACTGTTAAAATCAACAAATAACATTGTTGGGGAGGTTTCCTTTTACTTTATCAATCTCTCAGCTGGAACCTTTTACTTTCTTACTGTACACAAAAAACTAAGTTTATTGTTGGTTTTGATCCCTAATACGAACCTTTCTGTTAGGCAAACTATGACATTCGTTTAATGCCTTTGAAAAACTTTTGTATTAAAACTTTATCAGCTAGAAACTGGATTCTCTGGATATTACAGTGTTTACCACTACGGTCTCTGTTTTTAGAAAAATATTTCTTAACAAACAGTTGTTTTGATCCTGCAACCGGTTCAGAAATAATTTATTCGATGACGAAGAAAACTTTATCCGCAAAAAATAGACCTACTCAGTCCTGGATTTATAAATAGGCCGTATAGGCCGCGTCCTAGGGGCGGCAGATTTCAGAGGACTGTTACTTGATTTCAGAGGATAAAAGTCAAACACGAGTAGGTACATGATATTTCCATGAAAATTCAGATTTTTTATGTAAGAGTTTAATAAATAGTTATTTACATTACAAGCTGCGAAAGTTTACTTTTAGGAGCGAGGTGTGTTTAAATAGCCGAGGCGAAGCGTAGCGTAGCCGAGGCTATTTAAAACTCCGAGCACCTGAAAGGGCTTTTGCAGCGTGTAATGTATTAAACTTTTCATTCTCCCCTCTCGATTCCGTAAAACACATTCAAATTTGATGCTGAAAACCTATTGTAATAAAATGGGTAGAAGGTGGCTTACGACAATAAAAATATCAGTACCACACTGTTGGTTGTTAACGTTACTAAGGTAACATTCATGTCAATAAAAAAATATTCTGACAGTTATCAAATTATTAACAGTATTATTACTGAGTTATTAAGTTGATAATTTTTGTATTAGGCGAGAATTTAACAAAATATGAATTCTATCAAAGAAGCAGCCAATATAGCGTGCAGAAGTTTGTTACCAGACAAATCTAAAGATCGGTACAATCAAGCCTATGATAATTTCGTTAAATGGTGTACAACTAAAGATGTATCCACAATAACGGAAGATGCATTATTGGCATTTTTCTTAGAAAAATCAAAGACATTATCTCCTGCTACATTGTGGTCAGAATATTCGATGTTAAAATTTAAGATTTAAATCAACATTTGCCGTTAAATATTTCAGGCTCATATAACAATTGTAATTTTACATTTAACTTTAATTCTAAATAAACGTTTGACATTACTAGTTTGACATTTTAATTATTTTCGTTGTCCAGGGCACGAAAGTTTTACTTTCTTACTTAGCAACCGATCTACAAGCATGTTTTACTTTCGCTTTCGCTTGCCTTTTTAAAACAGAAAATTATAATTTCGTAGAGGGGAGAATGAAATATGTATTTGAATAACAATTATGAATCAAAACGTATAAATTTTGTTGATCAAAAAGGGCGGCATATCAGACCGGGCCTAGGGCGGCACTAAGCTTAAATCCCCCACTGGACCTACTCCTAGTTTTGATAATGGGTGGCTTTTTGACCAGTAGGAGGACAAAGTAATATATTTATTAGAGACCGACCGAAAGTTCGGTTTCGGCCAAAAATGTTCGTGAAATATCGTGAGTCGTTCGGCTCCGTCTCTATTATTTTAATTATTAATGATTAGATTATTTATTTAAAAAAATATATGTAATTTAATGATTGTCTTTTTATTTCATTTTACTCTATTTAACTGTCTATATACATATACAATATGCAAATAAATGTGTGAAAAATTTAAAATATGCTAGATTTCAGTAGCTAATAGAAATTTTAAATATGTTAAAGTTTCGGTTTTGGCCGAAACTAAGTGCGAGGCCGAAAGTTCGGTTTCGGTTGAAAAACCTGTTTCGGTCGGATACTAATATTTATACTCCAGGAATCATCATAATTAAATCCCTGGCATAAAAAAAATTAAAAATAAATTTTAGTAATTATTTCCAATAAAACTTTATAATACTAAAATGTAGCTCAAAATATGATTAACAAACAAATATAGAAAACTTACTAGGAGCAGGAGGATATTCTTCTTCATCAGGATATTCTTCATCCTCAAAATCATAAAAATTACTACTGGCATATGCTTCGGAAAAATTGAAATCGCTTACACTAGCAATCTCCTCGGTATCAACGCTAGACTCGCTATATAATGGATCGTCAATCCCAAAATTATCAAATTCTGGTTCGAAATCATCATTATCATCATCATCATTATCTGTTTCGGGTTCATAATCATCATCTTCATCATCAGTAACAAGATCAACCGTGAAAACACGATCAGTTAACTAAAATATATGGATTCACATTGTTAAAAACATAAATGTTACAAATCAGAATAGTACAAAATGCAACACGTATAAATATTGAGAAAATTAATCGTTTGGGTGCTAAATATCAGGCCACACATAAGGCGGATAGTGGACCGGAGAGAAGAGTGAAGAAGGCAGCGAATGTTCCACTAAATTAAAATAAACCTCTGTGACCACACATAAGGCAGAGCGGAGAGCGAAAATGCGCGTAGTTACGAGATGGATGCGGAGCATTCAAATTGGTTTCATATTTTCACGCGTAAGGTCTGACTTTCTCTTGAGTTCCACCATAGAATAGGAAGGTTTTCACGAGATACCCTTGCTTTTGTTGTTTTTAAACACACCAATAACTACAGGGTGTCTCATTATATTTTGACTGTTTTTAAAAGCTTATATCTTCGAAACTGTTGTAGATAATAAGATACGGTTTTCACAGTTAGGTTTATAATTATCTTAAGTTTTGTTGTGACATTTTTATATAAAAATGGCCTAATTCCGGTTTACGCGCTAGAAAAGTGGCGTATTTTCGGAAAACAGTAGATGTAATTTTTTAATTTTAACTTCCCCTTCTGTGCACCGATTTTAAACTTTAAGGTATTGTTATAAAGTAAAAATATGCGTCTTTTAGGAAATTGCTAAATATACAGGGTCTCCCATTTAAAAAATTACATCTACTGTTTTCCGAAAATACGCCACTTTTCTAGCGGGTAAACAGGAACTAGGCCATTTATATAAATGTGTCACAACAAAACTTACGGTAATTTTAAACGTAACTGTAAAAACCGCATCGTATGATCTAGAACCGTTACGAAGATATAAGCTCTTAAAAACAGTCAGAATATAATATATAATAAATCCTAACAATATTAATATTTCGCTATTTGACCATTCTCCGAATATTACTGTTACAAAATTGATCTGACAACAATGCAACGATTTAAACTTTTTGCGGTAATTTCAAAATGCTTTTTGCACAAGGTTGCAGCCTTTACGCGCGGACCTCGATACTGCACAAACACGCTTTATAGGAATTCGAAGTAACAAGTAAAAAAATAATTCTTCATTTACAAATAAAAATGATATGTGGTGAGAATTCGAAGTCTTCAAAAAGACCTTGCACAGCTCACTAGAAGAAAAAGGAATTACCAGAGGACAGCTTTAAAATTGTGAAAAAACAGGTCTCAATTATTAAATGTTGCCGACCTACACTCTGGCCTCAAAACGGGAAGGCCAGGATTCAAGAAGAAAAAGGAAAGAGCGACAATCCGACTCTTCAGCAACGCTACAGGATCTTACAATCTCCCTCTAGGATTTATCGGAAAGTCAAAAAAACCTAGAGCTTTTAAAGAGACTTTACTTCCCTGTCAGTTTGATACCACCACCTATTTAAAGTATGGTTTCACAATCAATTTGTACCTAAGGTTGAAAAATATTAAATAAAAAATAATCTACCGAGAAAGGCCTGTTGGACAACGCAAACAAGAACTAAAAGTAGGCGAAATAAAGTGTATTTTTTGCCCCTAAATATGACATCTCTCTGTCCGCCTATGGACTAAGTAGTTATAGAATATATAAAACGAAAATTACTGACGGTGTCAATTGCTGGAATGGATGAAGAAGAAAACGTTACAGAGATTCTAAAAAATGTGGACATGTTGGATAACGTGATGTGGGTGGCCAAGCATGGGATGATATAAAACTAATCACAATGGTATGTTCATGGAGGAAGCTGTTAGACCTCAAAGCATCTGATGAATAGACGGGAGAGAAACTAGAGCAAAGTACCAATGAAACTTCCAACGAAGAACAGATTGCTGAACTGGTAAAGAACCTGCCAGGATGTGAAAAAATGAAGGAAGACGATGTTAACAAGTAGTTAAGTGCTGACGAACAGAACGAATTAACAGACGGCGTTATATTGAACATGGTGTGCAAGACAACGAAGGGGATGAAAGCACTAACAAAAAGCCGGTTGTAATAAAAAACTCGAAAGCTCTGCTGTGCTACGTTCAAAGTCAGGAAGATCTTTCAGTTCTTTTTTGTAATATTACAGTATTTGTGATTTGAATTCAAAGTTCTAGATGTTCGAGATCAATACTAACTTAGCTTAGTATATTGGTTATATTTTTGTTATTGTTTAACTATGTTATTTGTTACTACTAGTTACATAAAAAACAGAGTTGTTGATTTTATATAATTGTCATAATAAAAAAATAAAAATCATTAAAACGCCATTTTTTAGTTTTGTATATAATTACGATATAGTTTTACTCTATCAGATATTCCATCAGGTTATGGGCCTAGAACGTTGGTAATTTTAAAGTAAAAGTTCTGTGGAGTAACTAAAACTAAAATACGAAAATGGGGATAGTACCAAATTTACTATTACTAAATTAAATAACAATAAATTAATGTCATAGTAGTCAAAGCGTGGGGTGTACGATATCAACTGTTTATTTTCTTTCGAGTTCTATTCTGAAATGCAAAGTTAGTGTTATAATCAAGCACAGAATACCCAAAGCTTTTACCGCAATGACATTAATTTATTATTAATGATTATATTTGTAAATTAAGATTTTTTTACTTTTTAGCCTATGAAGCGTGTTTTTTAGTCTTTTCTAAACTATAATTTATATATCTTTATGTAGGCACATTGAAAATACTACAACTTATATAGTTTAAAATTTGACGCTTAGATATATATTTTAGAGAGATTATTGATGAAATTTAATCTAATTAATGTAAAATTCTGATTTTTTTTTATATTTTTCTGCCAGTTAAGGACGTTAAGGCCTCTCAGTGCATAAGGAATCTTTTAACTAATTGTGGCACCAATCCATAGTATTGTACCTATACACTTTAAAAACGTAAGGAAACTGTGGATAACGTGCGTTAGCAGATATTAAATATTTTTTGTTACCAAATCATTGTTGGGTATTGCTATCCAGTAATCATCTACACTTAGATCAGATTCATCAACGTAGTCGTCTTCATACGGATTTCCTAAAAATTGAGGAGGCATTTTGCTTTATTTTTGTTTTAACAGCTTTTGTAAACTCTCGGTGCTATTGACTAGGTCTTTCTTTCCTTTTTTGTTTTCAATTGGCCCACTCCTGTATGCTTTAACTTTAATTGACTTGTTGTTTATTTTAATTTTTTTCAAATCTGATATTGCCTCTTTTAATTTTTCTTTATTTTCAAAGTCAACTATACACCAACGACGCGATTTCTACAAGTAAACATATAACAAATTTTCCTTTGATTAATTTATAACATTCAACATACCTGTCTGGGAAGATGTACTTTAATGATATTTGGATGCAAATCTTTAATGACAATTTCGTCTTCAATCTTCAACGGTAGACGAATGTATAATTTTTGAATTTCAGAACCCTCTATGCTGTAAATAAACCAAAAAAAGAGTTTTATTGTAATAATTGATAACTTAACCTAACTTTAAAGTTTAATTATGGATTGCACGTTTCTGTAAGACGATTGCTTACCCCATAATTTTATTATAATCTTATTAGCAAACATGTGCTTCTTCACAATTGGCCCAAAATGTTGAACAATAATTTACTGGCTTAAAATGTGATAAATCTAGAAGAAAATGGAAATAACCAAATAAGATCAAAAATTGAACAACCACTTCTTTATTGCTTCTTCTTCTTCTTTTTTGTCAAATGATTTGATTTAACTATTAGCGAAATCACTAAATATTTAACAATGCTTACAATTAACCAAATGTCGAAATCATATTCATATAATCATGTAATAGCAATAATTAAATATGTATTTAAGAAGTTTTGATATAGTTGTAAATGATTTTAAATGTATTCAATTATGGCTGTATTGTTTAAGATAGGTTTGACCGCTGAGTAGAGGTGCGGCTATAAATCAAGACTAAGGGTGCCAGTCCATGGCATAAAAATCGACGGAAAACGGAATGACGGAAAACAGAAAACGGAATGCCGCCATTGTTGACTTGACAGTTGTGACATTTGTTGAACACTCTGAAAAAGTGGGGTTATTTTATTAGTGACGTAAATAATAATAATTTATTTCAACAAGTTAACAATGAATAGATAATTTTTTTTACTTATGTTCTAAATCTTTTTTTTAGTTATGTGTGTTTACAGAGTGTCCATCTTCTTAAAATTATATCACATTTTTTTATTATAGCATTCAATATTTATTACTTCTAATTAATTAATGGCTAGTTAATTAACACAAAACAAGACAAATAAACAAACCTAGCCAGATTAAAACCACAAAGTACATAGATACTTATAGTAGAACACTTAAATAAAAAGTAAAATCTGCCAAAGAAAATCACAGATGTTTATTTGGTATAGTTTCATTTATATTAGAGGATGTCAAGAAATCTCTGATAATTTAAAAATAAATAATCTTTAAAAACTAAATCATTTTTTTTTATTTACAACCCTTCTAAGATCTGTGGGGATATGATTATAGAGTTTAGGTCCAACATAATCTATAAAACGTTGTTTAATGTTTTTTTTTAGAAAAAGGTAATTTTAAAGACTCGTTTTACAGATCTTGTTAAGTAAGTATGCGAACGCAAACTCGGTTCAAAGACACAATAATGTGAGTGAATAAATAAAACTATTGACTTTATTTAAATGTATTTCTTTTAATATAATCAACATGAATAAGTATAAACATAGTTGCAGGAAACATCAAAAACTACTATATTGTATAATATTATTGATTTGTCTTAATGTTGGTAGGTTAAACGTTTTTGCATGAACTTTCCCATCATTCCATCACTTCTTCTATACCTTCTGCTCCAATGTCGACTGCAGTAAATCGACAATTAGCATTAGAAATAAAAAAAGCGTCGACCTCATGAATCTAATTTAAAAACAAAAAAAATTAGTCAAATAGTTATAACTCTTAAATTGATTTATTGTTTATAAATTCGTAAAAGTATCTCTAATTAAAATAAATAATAAACAAATAGACTGCTTCTAATAGAACATAGAACCTATAACCTATAGAACGTGTATTTCCATTCCGTTTCCGTTCCGTTTTTTGATGTCCCGGTTCCCCATGGCTATGTTTTGACGGAAAACGGAACGACTGTTTAGTAGATAATTTCTGATAAAATAATTTAACGTATGAAAATATTGAAATAAGTTACAAACTAAACCTATTCAAATACTATTTAATAATAATTAATGTTTATTTTATTATAAATAAATAGAAATAATGATTTTAGGTTTTCCGTTTTCCGTATATTTACGTGCATGGGGAACCCATATGTTGACAAACGGAACGGAAAACAGAATACTTTTGACATTTGGAGCGAATAAGAAAATTATATACAATATTAATATAATTACTTACTTGTTATTTAATAATATTTCTATAATTAGTTTAATAAAAAAAAACACTATAAATGCCAGCGTACACAATATTAACAAAAGAAAATAAATTTGTTTGACGTTAAATGTTAAATACTTTTTCGGAGTATTCAACAAATGTCACAACTGACATCTGTCATTACTGTCAACAATGGCGGCATTCCGTTTTCTGTTTTCCGTCGTTCCGTTTTCCGTCGATTTTTAATGCCATGGACTGGCTGTCTTAAGTTGGCGGGGGGAAATTAATTTTTTGCAATTTTTTTTAACTATATCAACTGTTCGTCAACTGTTCTTCATTGTTCTATCAAAATTTTTTTTGTTCGTTTTTAGTTTTTTTTCTTTTTAATATTCAAAATAAGTTCCCTTAAGTTGGCGGGGGGAAATTAATTTTTTGCAATTTTTTTTAGCTATATCAACTGTTCGTCAACTGTTCTTCATTGTTCTATCAAAATTTTTTTTTGTTCGTTTTTAGTTTTTTTTCTTTTTAATTTTCAAAATAGGTTCCCTTAAGGTGGCGGGGAGAAATTAATTTTTTGCAATTTTTTTTAGCTATATTAACTGTTCGTCAACTGTTCTTGATTGTTCTATCAAAATTTTTTTTGTTCGTTTTTAGTTTTTTTTCTTTTTTATTTTCAAAAATTGATTTTCAAGTTAGCTCTCTCTCTCTTTTTCTTATTGGCCTTTGGACTCCTGTCGCAATTGGCCAGCACATTTAGTTTAATATGAGTCCGGGGTCATCGAGGATGGATCTGGGTCGATTCCATACCTCATCCACTTTGGAATGTCGAAGTTCCTATAACACTTAAAACAGTCCCCACAAAGTAAGTCTATTTCTACAGGAGTAATTGATTGATTTTTAAAAATTTTAAAATGAGTTTTAAAATCTTGATGTTGACACTAAATATAGATTTTTTCACTTTTATTATAATATTTTATGACTGTTTATTCATTGTTCTATAAAAAAAATATTTGATCGTTCTTCGTTGTCCTGTAATTTAATTAAAAACTTTTATTTACGCCCATTAATTGTTAGTGCGCATGCGCAAGATAACGTGTACCTATTTGTTTAATCTGCTTTCTTATGATACCATCCTCATGGTCGTTGAAAATTTCCCAAAATATAAAAATCAGAAAAGAATATCTTTCTGGCAGTTATAAAGAATATCTCAACAGATGGCAAATCCAAAATAGAAGTTTCTCCTGTTAAAAAAGAGAAGTTTATCATGTTTATTATTGCCTATTAAAAAAGAGAAAATAATTCTGAAAAGGACCGAAATAAACATAAAAATTTCGAAACGTGAGAATAACTAAAATATCTTACATTTACTAGCAGAGGATGGATGGTATTTCCGAAATAGCAAAAGCTTTTACAAAAGAATAATTAAAGTATAAATATTTTGTTGGATTATAAAAATGAAAATAAAACAAACATATTTAACAAGTTTTAGAATTTTCATACTTAATTAATTTGGATTAAAAAATATTAAGAAACTACCCATTTATAATTAAAAATAATTTATTATTAAAGTTAAAAGTGGCATTAACAAAAAAATTAACAACTAATAAATTCTGTAATAAAGATATATCCAGTTATAAATAAATTAAATAGAATATTCTTTTAATAAGTTACCTATTATAATTTGGTATCATTCTCGTAAGAGGATGCATAAACTTAAATTTTAATTCCACTGAATAAATAATTTGAAAACAGATAAAAATTTAAAATCTTCAAGATCAACTTAACATGTTTTAAAATTATGTATTACAATCATCATTATAATAATCAAGTATTACGATTACTTTTCAGTAAACATAACGCTTATGTACTAAAGTAAAAAAATAATTAGTTGAATTAATGAATTAACTCATCAACATTTATTTAATGTGTACTTTTTTCTTTTTGAAAATTCAGTTTGAATTCATCAATTTTCTAATAAGTAAAAAACTCCATGTGGCAGAATTTTTGTGTGCTTCCCAATTGGCTGGGAGTCCTTCATTAAATCATTATAAAGTCGCCAATCTCCAGATAATCTCCGGCAATATGCGATATAATGTCGTGCATTATAACCAATGAGTCCACATAAACTTAAAAATAAAAATAAAATTAAAATAGATTTTTGAAAATTTTAGAAAGAAAGTAATAAAATCATACTAACCGATACCGTATATATTTTGTTTCATTTTCTTTGAGATTTAAAAAAATTGGAAAGTCTCGTAACCGACATGACATGCTGCTATCTTGGTTACGCAGCTTAATATCCAACTCAATATAAATGTAAGAGTTCAGCTTTTGTTCACAAATTCGTGTTTTATTCTTACAATTGGTACATGTTAATCTGTACGTTCCAGGATAGATAAGAGCATTTTGCAAATCTTGAATACCATTCTTAATAAGAATTTCATAATTTACAGTTAACGCAGGCCTTCTATTTTGAAAACACACACATTCTGGTGTTGTACATGTTACATTTTCAATTAAGCTGGGATCGTTTTGGAATAATTTATTCCATAACGCACTAATATTATCTTCGCAGTTGATTACACGTGATATCGTGTTTACTTGAGTTGTATTTTTATCTTCCCATTTCATTGGTTGTCTTAAATTTTGTTCTCCATAAATTTTATGTAATATTTTGAACCGTTCATCATATAATCCATGGATATAATCGCCCATTTTTCTTGACACCATAGTTCATTAAATTTAAAACAACTTTAAAAGTCGAATTTGTAGAACACTTCAAAAATTCATGAAAGTTGTTACTCTCTAATGCTCCATTAAAAATTATCTGAACTATACTGTCAAACGGACAAGTGTTATAAGCTAAAAAAGCTACCCCATTGTGCATTACTGGTCCGCTGAGATTCCCATTTATTAATAAGTATGATTCCTTTTGTTTGCCTTTTTTTTAGCAGTAGGAACATTTTCTTTGTTCTTTTGTGAAGTAAGTAAATTATCTATTAATTTTAGTTCAGGACAGTCTTTAAAGTATTTCCCTTCTTTATTAATCTTTCTTTTCTTCTTATGAATTGCACCATCTAATACGTTTCTTTCAGAGATTTGGGTAGTTTTCGGTGTACTAGCTTTTAAGCTATAATCATGCTCAATTTCAATAGTATTATTTAAACTAGCAACAACAGGATCATTACTTAGTTCCAAAGTCGAACTCATGCCTTTCATATCTTGGTTAGAGTAATTTAAATTACTTCCATAATTAATCCATTCAAAGTTTTGATGTTTTAAATCGTTACCTAAGCCACGCCAATTTTCAAAATCAATACTATCTTCAATCTCAACATCATATACTTTTTCCTCAGTCTCATTGGAATTTTCAACTCTAACATCATCTGCTGATGTATCCTTTAACTTAGTATCATCATAATTTGAATCGTTAGATATAGTAGATTTATCAATATTGTCATCAACAAATTTTGTGAGCTTGTTTTGAAAGATAACCACACCACCTATAAGATTTTTCAGGTGAGCTTTCATAAAAATATCGACTCGCGCAGGAAGACCGATTTGACGTTTAAGCATTGTTTTTAGATCTTTAAAGTCTTGTTCAACATATGATGTTGTAGAACGTAATTTTTTTTCCGGAGTACATACTTGTGTCCACAGTGGAAATTCTTTGACATTTTTTATAAGGGGATCTTTTAATAACGGAATATAAAAACAGTTTAATACTTTACCAGTTGTTTGAACATTACTTGAAATAGCAACAAGATCTTTCACCCATGAACTAATAATGGATATATCACTACTTAGATCTTCGTTTTGATCATTCAAAATAGTACTTTTTTGTACAACTGTCATTAAAAGTGACACTTTTAATGATAGCAAACAATGTTAAAAACGATTGTTTACATAGCAGCGTGTTAAAAATACTTTTAACACGTTGTCATGTAAACAAGTTTACTTTTAACACGGTTTAGTTTACTTTTAACACGGTTTGGTTCATTGTTATTGAAAATTCGCTCGTTTCATTATCAAAATAGGGAAGTTGTACAAAAAACTTTGTATGGTATTTGTGTTCAAAGTGATTTTATTTTGTTCGTGAAATTGTTCAATTCGCTCCGCTCATTTCACAAACGTTTTCACTCACAAAATAAAACCTCACTTTTAACACTCATATCATAAATAACTATTTTCGGCATCGAAGTCCATACTTTTCATATTTTCTTCAATTTCATGATACAAACTTTTACTATTTTTATTACCAATTATATCTTCTAATTCTATTCGAGCATTTAGAGGCGTAATATATATATGATTATAAAAAATTGTTGAATCATCAAATTCAGTAGAACAAACAATTAAAATCAATACTAACGTTTTTTCAAAGTCTTCCAATTTATTACACTGAATCAACAGTGCAATGCAATACAAATAAAAACTTTTCACATTTTTGTGAATTACTGATTTCCATAAGTTCCAACAGCTGACGGCATGAATAAAGTGGGCGGTGTCCATCCGAATATATGTATTTGGTTTCCATTGAGTATTATTTTTAGCCTTATTAAAACACAAGTTGATATAATCGGGTAATGCTTGACAATTAAACGCTAAAGCTATTGAGTTTAGTAAAGCACGTGAACCATCACACACAACCTCGCCTGGAATCTTCCTAACCGTCGAAGTACCAGTTACTAGCCGTATCCATCTTCTTAACCAGAATGTAATTATATCTGTATCATGACATTCCGAGAGCATTTGATAAGTCGAAATAGTCGTTTTATTGAAATTTATGACGATTTGGTATAAGAAGATAGCACTTGTACGTTCATTACAATCAATAAACTTTCGGATCACCCCACCAGTTGCGTCAATGCTCTTTGTGTAATCGTTGATACTCACGATAACAATGGACTTGGGACGGTGTTCCATACAAAACCCAGAAAGGCGAAGCACTTACAACTTGGATCGAGTTACGGTAAATAGGAGTCTCATTTACATACATAAGCGCTTTTATTAAATCTCGTCTGTCTTCCGATCTGACACCATACTCATTTTCTATATATTCTTTTTTTAATTGGTATAAAACATTCGCTGTACTGATCACTGGACATTGAGTATCTCCAGGTTGAACAAGCTTCCGAGATGCTTCATTAATACTTGCCTTTACTCCTTTGTTTTTAACTTCTTTTCTCATTCCTTCTCTATTTGCTCCTCTAAGTAAACGTTTACAATCGTCATGTTTATCAAATCGTGTGTCCCGGCAATTCATTTTGATAACAACATCACCATCAATACCCGGATCGTTTTCGATATAACAAAATAGATTATTTCCACATTTTTTACTTTTGCATCGGCCTATCATTGTTGCATAATAATGTCCATATTGTTGAATAGTACCCTTTTCAAATACGAATGCACGTTTTAAACGATACTGCTTCCAGAATTCTAATGCCAGGACATCAGTCCATATTTTAGGTTGAAGACCGGGATAGTTGCAATCATTCTTAACAATAGGAGTTTTTTTTTTAATCGAGTTCCATAGATGTCTTGGAAGTATTACATCAAAACAGTCAAATGTGTTCTGCTCCTTAATATAAACATTATTATAATAATCTGGATCTTTTTTATCGTCATCCTGGTCGCTATCGTCGTAGATACCATCATTATGGATTGTGTCATCGTCATCTAAGTCATTATTTTCTATATTTTCTATAGGTGCATAATAACCACATCGTTCTCTTGCTTTCTTTAAAATATTGCGTCGATTTTCTTTTATATTTGTCCTTATACAAGGTATATTCCATTTATTTTTAAATTCAGGTTCATTTGACATCATTTCCCATACATTAGAAGACCATTCAGGTAATTGATCCGATATAAAATAACTTATGTATTTTATTAATACATTAACCGCATCTTCAATCGATACTTTTGACTTAGATGGCATACTGACTTGAAAAATTAGGAAAACCTAAAAATAAATGAATAACAACAGTTAATAAATTCAGTAATTTCCAGAAATTTCTTAAAAGCAACAAAATTTTTTTCACATCTTGTCTGATTTACAGGAATAGCTCTTTATCAAATATTATTTTTATATTCACATTATAATTCTAATTTATTTATATTTTAAATTATAAAATAAGTTTTTTATTATTATTTTTTTTTTGATTTCTTAAAGGTTCTTTTGATATAATACTCATCAGACAAACACAAAAGAAAAATCTTAAAAATATTACATTTTGTAAAGACAAATCAAAATAGTAAGTAATATATTGTTGAGTTATTTAAATAAAAAGACCTAATGTAGAATTATTATTATATGTATATCAAAATATAAATATTAATTACACTTACGATTTTATATCAAAGAAAACAAAAGTTTAATAACTCTTATTTTGAAAAGGTGAAATAAAGTTTAAAACTGCAAGATCACACTACCACTGTTATCTTGTAACTGATATATTTAAATAATTTTTAAGAAAGAGTGTAGGATCAGAGATAATAAAATATAACCAGATAATAAAATTAAATTTGTCATAGGACCATTGCACCAGATGTTGTTCATCATGCCCTTTACAACGCAAATCCAAAAACACTGGTTTAACACAATAGAAACCATGTGATTTATATTATTTATATATATATATATATTTTATACTACGATTTCATTTTTTTTTTGTTATTTTTTTTTTATAAATAGATTCGCTACAAATTTGATTGATTACAATCAAAGGCATTTTCTGACTTTTAGATTTATCAGAAATATAAAATGAAAAAATTAAATTATACTTAATAGATGATTTTAATTTAGTGACCTATGATCTTAACAGGTAGTATGCACTTTAAATAGGACACTGGTCGAATTAGTTTCGTGTATTTATAAAAATGTAGAATTAAATCTAACCGTTATAGGTAATTTTTGACGATCCCAATTTTTCATTCGATTAAATAAATATTTAAACAAATCATCAATTTTTAATTAAAAAACTTTTTTGGTCCTCCTAGATATATCTTTATTACAGAATTTATTAGTTGTTAATTTTTTTGTTAATGCCACTTTTAACTTTAATAAAAAATTATTTTTAATTATAAATGCGTAGTTTTTTAATATTTTTTAATCCAAATTAATTAAGTATGAAAATTCTAAAACTTGTTAAATATGTTTGTTTTATTTTCATTTTTATAATCCAACAAAATATTTATACTTTAATTAGGTATTCTTTTGTAAAAGCTTTTGCTATTTCGGAAATACCATCCATCCTCTGCTAGTAAATGTAAGATATTTTAGTTATTCTCACGTTTCGAAATTTTTATGTTTATTGCTCTTATTATTTTGCTTCGGTCCTTTTCAGAATTATTTTCTCTTTTTTAATAGGCAATAGGTAATAAACTTCTCTTTTTAACAGGAGAAACTTCTATTTTGGATTTGCCATCTGTTGAGATATTCTTTATAACTGCCAGAAAGATATTCTTTTCTGATTTTTATATTTTGGGAAATTTTCAACGACCATCAGGATGGTATCATAATAAAGCAGATTAAACAAATACACGTTATCTTGCGCATGCGCACTAACAATTAATCGGCGTAAATAAAAGTTTTTAATTAAATTACGGGACAACGAAGAACGATCAAATATTTTTTTTATAGAACAATGAATAAACAGTCATAAAATATTAAAATAAAAGTGAAAAAATTTATATTTAGTGTCAACATCAAGATTTTAAAACTCATTTTAAAATTTTTAAAAATCAATCAATTACTTCTGTAGAAATAGACTTACTTTGTGGGGACTGTTTTAAGTGTTATAGGAACTTCAACATTCCAAAGTGGATGGGGTATGGAATCAACCCAGATCCATCCTCGATGACCCCGGACTCATATTAAACTAAATGTGCTGGCCAGTTGCGACAGGAGTCCAAAGGCCAATAAGAAAAAGAGAGAGAGAGCTAACTTGAAAATCAATTTTTGAAAATAAAAAAGAAAAAAAACTAAAAACGAACAAAAAAAATTTTGATAGAACAATCAAGAACAGTTGACGAACAGTTAATATAGCTAAAAAAAATTGCAAAAAATTAATATCTCCCCGCCACCTTAAGGGAACCTATTTTGAAAATTAAAAAGAAAAAAAACTAAAAACGAACAAAAAAAAATTTTGATAGAACAATCAAGAACAGTTGACGAACAGTTAATATAGCTAAAAAAAATTGCAAAAAATTAATTTCTCCCCGCCACCTTAAGGGAACCTATTTTGAAAATTAAAAAGAAAAAAAACTAAAAACGAACAAAAAAAAATTTTGATAGAACAATGAAGAACAGTTGACGAACAGTTGATATAGCTAAAAAAAATTGCAAAAAATTAATTTCCCCCCGCCAACTTAAGGGAACTTATTTTGAATATTAAAAAGAAAAAAAACTAAAAACGAACAAAAAAAAATTTTGATAGAACAATGAAGAACAGTTGACGAACAGTTGATAAAGCTAAAAAAAATTGCAAAAAATTAATTTTCCCCCGCCAACTTAAGACAGCCCCATGGACTGGCACCCTAAGGCACTATAAACATTTATCAGCCATGTTTTGTCCAATGTCAACCACAAAACCAGAGATAATAGAACAGATGTGTTGATGTCTAATATAAAGTTGGCAACAGGTTCCAACATCAGCGCACCATGTTTTTGTTTAAAATTTTACTTTAACACCCTTTTTATGCTTAAAGTACCTTAAATTTATTTTAAACTTAAACCACTAATAGTACTTACTCTGTTACTATACCGTTATAAGTACTTTTTCGCTTTTCGCACTACCAGCTAGTTTAGTTCCCATTTTCACCACAAAATACGATTGCACGTGTCTCTTTAATTTGTCTATGATCTGACATGTAAATTGATTGACATTGGAATAAAAATGGCTGATGATAATACCTATGCATATATGTAATACTTCTATATGGACAGTTTCTATAAGTGGAATGTGTTCCGACGAAGTGAATCAGATAATGTCATATATGTAATACTTCTATATGGACAGTTTCTATAAGTGGAATGTGTTCAGATGAAGTGAATCAGATAATGTATCGTTTGCTTTCTCTTCCGAGCACATCAGTCAATTCTGCGCCTTTTAGAGACTTGTCAAGCATGCGCAGTATGGATAAAAGGTCTCGAACGAAAGAGAAGAAAATATATTGTGGGCACCGTAATGTTGCGACGTTCTTTCCTATACCAACTGTCCATATAGAAGTATTACATATATGGATAATGTATCGTTTGCTTTCTCTTCCGAGCACATCAGTCAATTCTGCGCCTTTTAGAGACTTGTCAAGCATGCGCAGTATGGATAAAAGGTCTCGAACGAAAGAGAAGAAAATATATTGTGGGCACCGTAATGTTGCGACGTTCTTTCCTATACCAGCTGTCCATATAGAAGTATTACATATATGTACCTATGTCTATAGCATATATGTAATACTTCTACATAAAGTTCATATCAAACAACTTTAAACGCACGTCACAGATTTCTTGACACAACCAAGTTAACACTGTTGCCAAGTAAAAATAAAAGCACGAAATATACATTTAAAATTTTAAACCACAACAACAACAATTAATTACAAATTTTAAAAGTAAATGGCTGACGGTGAAGTATTTTTTTATTTACACCAAGTTAGTAAAACACAAACTTTTATAAGCATAAGAATATTTAATATTAACAAAATATTTAATTTAATACAGAAATTATAACTTTACTAATCCAATCAAAATGTTTTTAAATTCATAATTTATAAATACTTTGCTCTGTTGTAACTTGCTAGGAACTTTCACTAGCTCCGTATTATTTGTATTTCTGGAAGGTGCTTCCTTAAAAGAAAATAATGGTCCATATAAATAACAATAAGTGTGTAACTTACTTACGCGCTCCTTACATAAATAATATTATTAATCGCTTTCATCTGAGCTGCTGGAATCACTGTCCTCGTTTGGATCAATTATTACTACCCGCTAAAATTTGCAAAGTAAATTTTACGTGAATACATAAAATATATTGAATACATTACCTCTCTAACGGCTGTTAAAGGTAACAGTGGTCCATTATTATCTCTTTCCTTTTCAAAGTATTCAATCAAAGAAGCTATAAGCTCTTTGCAGCGACTATTTAATGTTTTAGGCATATTGAAAATATAGATACTCACGAAAAACACTACTTTTTGTTCTCAAAAGAACAGATTTAGAAAGAAAATGAAAACGCAAAATATCAAACTGACAAAATCAAAACACTAAACGACTTGGCAGCTATGCAATGACAAGTGAAGTTTTCATTCAGGCAGGCACTTCCTAGGAAATTATTAAAATACCCAGTATTCAATAAACATGGTTAATACTCCAATAAATTTAAGTAATTCGAATCATTTACGTAAGTTTTTTTAAAACTACATATATAAAAATCATGAACGATGAGTTCTATATGTATTTAAAGATTATATTTATTTATTTGTAATAACTAATGACTATTATCAAACGAACACATTTTTTTAGAAATAGATTTTGTAGTGGTGCACATGTGAAAACATATCTAGTGACAGTTGTGACGTCCGTCCAGAGTTGTTTGATATGCGGTATATATGGTCTATAGTGCCTTATCAAGACGATTCCATACACTGTTGCCACATTTCTGCCGGAACGTAAATGACATTTTAAGAACTTAACCAAACTTTTTTAAATTCAGGTGCGAAGTGCGAACACGAAATGATACGATTTAGTTACGAATTTAAAATAACGCTTATAATTTTTGAATTGTAAAATTTTTAATCAAAACTTTCAAAATAAAAACTTACGAAGGAAAAAAAAAACAAAGCTATAATGTAAAAATAAATATATTCTTAATATTTTTTTAAAATAACACGCGGGGAATAGTCCGTGGTCTATTTATGTCCCCTACAAGAATCGCCCATTTGGCTAAGGTCTGAGGGAAAACCACAGAAAAACCTAGACACGATTCATAAAGCTTTGGTTTTGTAGATCGAAAATAATTGTTCATTTATCAATATTGCTACTGCCTTGAAATCTATTATTGATACCAACTAATTCTTAAGCTTTCGTATCAAGAAACACATGAGTCAGTTGAACTTAGCAGATGAAGACATCTATCGATACAGCCAAGAGGAGGAGGAGACCGCATTTCATGTCCTATACCTATGCGAAGGCCTTGGAAGGACGCGGTATCTAGTACTGGGAGAGGAGAAACCGGCTGCTCCAAGTTATGCGGAGTGGCGACTGTCAAGGCTATTAAGTCTCATTAAGAGGGCAGGGCTGGACAAGGTTCTCTAATCCTATTCTTGAGATAATGGGTGGTCACAATAGATCTGCAAAGGTCGCAGTGATACAGGCTAACAGCCAACCCAATAAACATCTATTTATAATCTAAAATCTAAGCTTTCGTAGTAGACTAAATCAAAAAAACACGAATATTTAATAAGTTAATTTAAAGGTAATAAAATACAAATTTTAATATTAAACTCAGCCCTGTTTATAAAAATAACAATGTGATTATTCATATATCCCTTTTTTAATGTTCATTATTAAAAGTAGTCATGTTCACTATTAATTCTTAAAATATGCTTGATATTATTAACTTCGTTCGACAAAGGTTTTGATATTTTTTGTGATTTATTTTTCCTTTTATTCTTTGTCGAGAAGAAAACTTCTTGTTTCTTTATTTTTTTGTTTGGTGGTGGAGCTAAAAAAATTTTACTCATTAAATATATAGGAACACATATTTTAATATTTTTCTACAATACCTATAGATTTCAAGGGTAAAGTTTCATTCTCAAATTGTTTTATTGTATTTGTTGGTGTATCTAATAATTTATTGGCATTTTGAAAAGATTTAAGGACGTGAGGTAATACCGGCATTAACTTAGTTTCATCATCGATTTTATCTATCTTTACAGAAATCTCATTAATTTCGTTTGTTATTTTGCTTATAAATGTACTACACTTCCTTTCATGCATTTTTGTTTCATCAGTTACATAGGGCGATAAGTATTTTGTAATTTCTAAGTTGAGTGATTTCCCGAAAACATTACTTTTTTCTGAAGATATTGATTTTTTCTCTACATTTAAAACTATATAATGTATATGTTTGCACATCGTTGCTCTTATATAATAATCTGCACATGTACATTCATAGTTATGAATACAAATGTCACAAAAAGAACATTTCAATTGGCATTTAGAAATTGAACAATCAGTTTCTCTTCTTGAGACGATGTAACATGTACAGTTACTCTTTACAATCCAAATATTTTTTTCTTTTGATTCAACGTCATAGTTTCCTGTTAGTGCTGCTCGGTGTCGCTTATGAATATTTTGAATGTGGCTATTATTAACTCCTTTTGTAAGTTTAATTACCCTAGTTACCATTTTATCCCTAATGAATTTTAGTACAGCTGTAATACCTTTATCCAAACGTTTTACAACTTTGCCCTCTAAATAGAAATATTTTATTGTTTTGTGCATACTTTCAAGAATCTAAAACACAAAACAGAATACAGGAAAAAAATATATTTATAAATTAAAAAATAAACATGCTTTGTTATTAAAATAATTAGTATTTGCTGAAAATTAAGTGGTTTAATAAATGATTTTTTAGGAATTTAAGGTACCAATACTACTGATACTATATTTACCGAACATTTAACAACAACATAAATACAAACTACTAACTAAAGTATATAATTTTAAGGACTACTTTTTATATAAGTATAGGTAAATAAACTAAATGCCTAAATGCCTGCATATAAATATAATCTACAAAAATATTTAATATATGCATATAAAAAAATCACCATATTTGTATTGATGCTACATTTTTTCCTATAACAATAAGCCCACATATGACGATTGGTAAAATAATTATCATTAAAGTAATTGCCAAAAATGCAGGTATCCCCATCATCTGTTAAAATTTTAACAACAGAAACCAAGCTTCTTTCGAATTCTTCAACATTTAAAGTATTTTGTAGAACTTTCAGCATTTGATATGCATCCTTCCTCAAATTTAATTTTGGAATTTTTGTTAAATTAGTTCTCCAGGCCCTATCCACATGCCAAGAACACAAAAGCCTATTCTCAACCTCAGCACCCATAATGGAAGTCCAAGCATTATAAAAAATTGGTGTAATATCGGACATAAAAACTTTAGGATTTAATACCCCAACCTTCATTTTAATGTTATTGAAAAACAACTCTTGAATCAGAGTATCTTGCCTATTTGTAAACATGCAAGCAACTGGAAACCCCTCACCAAATTCATCCATCACCATCACCGTAGTCAATTCAAAATTATAGTTATTTAAGCCATGGGTACTATCAATTGCAATTATTGAATTTCCAAATTCTTCCATTATATTTTTCTGAGCTTCATTCATAAAAACTACACAAAAATCTTCTAGTTTAAGGTTTGGATGAGGTTCACCTTGTTTTTTATATAATAAAACTCCATCGCCAATTTCTTTATATTCATTTATAAGTAAATCAACACTTATGCAATCATTTTCATGACGTACTCCATCTTGTAAATTTATATGAAAAGAGCATTTAATATTATTTATATCTTTTCTAGTCATTAAATCTGATCTGTATAAGGTATCTTTAATAAAACCGCTTCTATATGTATCCAAAACCCTAAATAAAAGGTATTAGGTATTAAAAAATTATTTTATTTTTAAAGATATATTTACCTAGTAGCTGACACACCACTTGTTAACTTAGCTGCAATATTAATACAAGTTGATTTGGGCAAACGTATATGTTGAATATCAATACTATGACCATAATGGGTTTTATAAAATGTAGCACAAATCTTTTTATTATCCACAATAGTCATAATAATTTGACTAGTGCAGTGGCTTCCAATTTTGCAAGATCCTTGACTCTTTAAGGCCCTTTTTCTGATCTTAACAGTTTCTTTATATTGTCCTTAAATATTAATTAATAAATTTAAACGAGAATATTTAGTAAACATAATTAATTTTGAATAATTTTTTACATTGTAGATTACCTGATCTATTGCAATTAAAATAAATGATTTCATCATTTTTTTGTTTGCATTTAAAGAAATCTAAATTATTATATTGGCATAAGTTATTATACCAGCATTCAAATTCTAAAAAAAATATTTATTATAATTTATAAGCATTTTAATAAGATTAAATTTGTAGCTACCCTCAACTGTTAAAAAATATAAAATTTCCTTTTCCATACAAATATTATGGTTGTCTTCTAAATGTTGCCTTAATTCCGCAATAAATCTATAAGAAGTGTTACATCCTTTCTCTAAACACTTACTATTAAAACGGGTTACCTCATGGGAAATATTTTTTTCTTGAAGTTCATGAACATTTTTTAAATGTTTATTTAAATTACCAAGTGTTGAAAAAGATTTATAACAAACTTTACAAACTGTAGACATTTTCTTCGTTATTATAATATTATTATATTGCTAGAAACAAAGCTAGTAATATAATATTAAAATATATAATGAGTAAAATTAGATTAGATTCGCTCTTTTATGTATTCAGTTTAAGAATAAAAATCGCGCTAAAACAAAGTTTGGTTATGTAATATTGTCAATGTCAATTGTGTCATTTGCTAACAAGTTAATAACAGGACAACCCGGCAACAGTGTATGGAATCGTCTTGATTTATAGCTGCACCTCTGAGTAGTAGACGAAGAGGCGATGTAGGGAGTCGGAGCCATACGGAGCAGTTCGGAGACCAAAGACGTTTGCAATAGGGATGTCGAAAATGAAAAAAAAATATATCGTTACGTGCCACCATAGATAAAGATAATTAAAATTGGCAAATATGACAAACTTTTTATATCAGTATCGATATATAGGCAACCAGTATAACGAGAAAACCCAAAATGAAACTTTAGTAGAATATAATTTCTGTAAAAACATATGCATGTACTGAAAAAATTTTGGTAAAAAAGATTGAGATAAATCTATATTAAGTAAAACATCCGGCACCCGAAGAAAGAATAAAGTAAACTATAAGGATACGTGTTTTAATGCAAGTTCAATTTAGTCGTGCTACCATGAAGAGCCGTTGGATTAATGCTCAACGTTGAAACAACTATTGTAAATTGTAACAACCTGGTTCCACGCCACATTCGTGGATTTTCTTTGGCGAAGTTTTCTTATTTAGTCTTTTTTTCTTGGTGTTGTTTAAAATATTTTCATTATTTGGCACAGCTACACTTTATTAACAATTTTATTAAAACCCTAATATCCGGTTAGTTATTTATTACTTGCCTATTAGCAATAACACACTAATCATAAATCTTAAAATAGTTATTTTCTAAAAGTCTTTGAGTTTTAAGATGGTGTAAAGGTGATAGTTTTTTGACGGCATTTTCTACATCTTTTTTATTATTATGAATATTAATTCTATCTAATATCTAATTGCACTTGTTATAATTCGGGTTGTTCATAAAAAAGTTAACTATAAGTTTAGGAACCATGAAGAAACGTTTTGATTTTAATATAAATATGAAATGTGTTGTATCAATACGGCCAACAAACTGACTAATTACTAAGGCAAATGAGGCTTAATTGTTAGAGCGTTACCGTGTCAAGGTAAACGTTACAGGTTCGAGTCCTGCCGGATGCAAAATTTTTTCAATTTCTCCTTAATGCCATGGTGTTGTTTTTAAACTATCTAAAATTTCAAAAATTCCATCTATCTGAGATCTGTTTAAGTGGATTTCTTTTTATTGACATTAAGAAAGTTTACATACTCATTAGCAGAGGCCGTTAAAAGCAGAGTTAGGTTTTGCCATATTTGATCCAGAAATATAATGACGGATCGACATGAAATAGTTGCGTCGCGACGGCTAAAGGTAGGATAGACGTCGACGCCCTTAGACTGGGGTTGTTCGTTATGCAGTGATCTCGATGCATTTTTCCGGTTATCGCGGGAGAAATCGAGAAAGTAATCTTATTTTCTCAGATTCATGATTTTAGTAAAATTATATTTAAAAAAATATTATTAGGGTTATTTTCTCAAAAAGGTTTTTAATTTAATGTTGATGTTGACAATTTTTTGTTATTTGTGGTGTATGAGGATTAGATAAGAGATGTAAATGTTTAGCAGGTGAGATAAACCAAATATAAATGTTCGTGATTTCAATTAGTAGTGAAAAAAAAAATGTTGTGATAATCATACAATATTCAAGCAGTAACTTGTAATTTATATAAAACTGTTTACCGGTGTGACATAACCATTTTTTTGCTCATTCGTGAAGAATTATAAGAACCACAAGAGTTAATTTGATAGCCAAAGTAAACAAAGGATGATGCTCTCTTTGAAACTCGTTTCAAGAGACTTGAAAAATCAGTTTTTGTTGCAATTTAAAGAGAACAAAAGAACACTCATTGTTTTTATTTTTTTTTGTCATTCAGTGTCTGATTTAAGCTTTTTAATTAAATTGCTTTTTATTTTAAAAATTTCTGAAAATTTAATTAATCACATGTTGTTTAACTGGAAAACTTATAATATCGATAAGCTATTAAGATATATATCGTATTTAAAAAACTTTGAAATATTGCTGTTCTGTAATTCGATCAGATTTATTTTTTAAATAATCCTTAAGAGTTATTGAAAATTTCAAAGATTTAATAAAAAAATATTTATATATTTAAAATATACAGATATTCGTACAGAGTAAAATTGAATTACTTACTTATAGTTAAAAATTAACTTGCACGCCGACAGTTTCTAGTACGGCTGTTTACTAGCGTCTACAATGCACAAAGACGATGCTTATGAATCAAGGATTAATCGAGGATTAATGTAATAGCTACTTGTGTATTAGGTAAGAGAGGAAAGTGCTAATTTATCGCTCATGTTGAAAAGTTATCAATTTTCTGTTCAAATTACACACAAGATTTTTTCTGCGATCACATGAAATTACAAAACAAAAATATTTTGAATAATTTATTATTTCAGGTGTAAATTGTGTCCTACATTGACAGTTAAACTAAGGAGACGTTTATTGTCAGATTTAATATTTTTAGTTTTTATAGTCGAGCCGTTCAAAAGATGGAATGATCACCTGAACGGCACGCACTCTTTGAATATTACTCTCCCCAACCAACGTCACAAGTCCGATTCACACCACTCAACAAAAAAGTACCCACCCTCGATGCTTACAGTTTATATTACCTCCGGTATGAGTACAGTGTAAACTGTTCTTCGTTATTTCAGTTTAGAAGGTGTGACATCGTACGATTACGCCGGCCAGTCACTGATCACGCGTCCTTGAATTCCATCTTTTGAACGAATCGAGTATAACAATTTTATTTTAATTAAATTAATGTATTTTAACTGCATTTAACATACAAAAGCATTGATTAAAAATTGATTCGGAAAATATTCAATGGTTTAGGAAGCATTATTTATGACAAATGGAGTTCGATGTCTAGAAAAAGTAAAAAAAAATATTTATAAATGATATAAATATATAACATGAAATAATCAGTAATATATTGGAAAACAACATAAGAAACATATTCAGTTGTCTTATCAGTATATTCTCATTACTGATTCTTCTTTTTGTTAACCTTAGTTACATCAATAAGCCTAGTTAGCCTTCCGTTTTATCCATTTCCAACTGTCTCTATTTAATGAATCCTCTCTTTTCCGTTTTTTCAATAAGGTGCTCATTTATTTTATCCATAACACCGCAACTTCGGGTCTTTCCGTCTTTCTGTTATCCCCATTTCACATTCATCTGCCCTTTTACTTACATAATTCTCATTTCTCCTCTCTATATGACCCAATATTCTCAACCCATTTCCTGAGTTTTCTTGTTCAGCTGGAATACTTTCACTGCAACTCTTAGTATGAGGCCACATATAAAGCTGTTGACGGTGAAGATATCAAAGAGCAAGACCGAGAGTAGAAACCTCTTATAGAGTCAAAACTGAATAAAAAATGAGAAGGTAGGTACTCGTGAAAATATCAAACAAATTTAAACGCTACGCAACTATGCAGTAACTCCGCTCTCCGCTCTGCCACAGAGGTATATTTTAATTGTATTGAAAGTTTCGCTATCTTCTCCGCTCTTCTTTCTGGTCCGCTATCTGCCTTATGTGTGGTCTCACACTTGCTTTCTCACTTCTTTCTCTATCTTTCCTCGTTAATTCACACATCAAACGCAACATCCTCATCTCCACCACTTCTATTTTTCTCTCTTGCTCTTTGGTTATTGACCAAGTCACAAAACTCCACTCATTTATCTCAGATCATCCATCTATACTTAATTGTATGATTCATCTTATTCCTAACCCTTTTATCTATTCTAGCACATACCCTAAATAATTAAAGTTTTAGACAGCTCTCCGCACTTGGTCCTGCAAGTCCAATCGTCTCGTCTGTTCAGTCTTCGTCCTACTTACTTTCAACCCTCTACTCTCACGCGCTTTTCATTATTTCTTAAATATTTCTCCCCGTCTCTCTTTCACAAAATGTACAATTAGAAAATCATTCGTATATATCATAGCTCCCAGTGCTTCACTTCTTATCCCTTCTGTCATAACATCTGTCATCATACTAAATAGATAGGAGCTCAGCACCGACTCCTGTTGGAGCCTCACATGTACAGGGTGTCTCATTATATTCTGACTGTTTGTAAAAGCTTATATCTTCGAAACTGTTGTAGATAATAAAATGGCCTAATTCCGGTTTACCTGATAGAAAAATGGCGTATTTTCAGAATACAGTAGATGTAATTTTTTAATTTTAACTTCTCTTTCTGTGCACCGATTTTAAACTTTAAGGTATTGTTATAAAGTAAAAATATGCGTCTTTTAGGAAATTGCTAAATATACAGGGTCTCCCATTTAAAAAATTACATCTACTTTTTTCTGAAAATCCGCCACTTTTCTAGCGGGTAAACCGGAAGTGGGCCATTTATATAAATGTGTCACAACAAAACGTACGGTAATTTTAAACCTTACTGTGAAAACCGCATCTTATTATCTAGAACCGTTTCGAAGATATAAGCTCTTAAAAACAGTCAGAATATAATGAGACACCCTGTATTATAAATCCCTCAGTCAGCACAACACTGCTAATTATTTTCGTTTTTGTTCCTTCCTTCTCATCTTGCACTAATCGGACATACTTTTCCAGTACACCTTTCAATAGCATACATTTCCACACATCTTGCACTCTGCCATACGCTTTGTCTAGGTCTATAAAAGCAGTGTGGATATCACACAGCATTTCACAACATCTCTCTATCATTCTTCTCATAGCAAATACAGCATCAGTCGTTCCTCTTGCAGCAAATCCAAATTGCTCTTCACTTATACTCGTCTGTTTTCTCAGCCTCTTGTTAACTATTGTTTCTCAAAGTATGTGACATCAGTTTAATGTCTTTATAATTATCAAATTCTTGCACATTCCCCTTTAATTATAGATTAGCACGAGCAAGCTTTCCTTTCACTCACTTGGTATATTTCTCTGATTCACCACTTTTCTGATCAGGTCCAACAAAATATCTACTCCATCCTCACCAAGTACCCTTCATACCTCTTCTGGTTTCCTATCCGCTCCCACTGCCTTTTCATTCTTCATCTTCTTCACTTCCTTCCTAGACAATTCTCTCACCATACCAAAATTTGCAATACTATCTTCAAATATATCCGTCTTATTTTCCTCGTTCTGTAGATTCTTGTAATTTTAACAAATAAAGAAGTTATGTCAATGGTACGAAGTCGCGGACACAGCCAGAGTGTGGCAAGCGCGAGGTACGCAGTACGAGACGCGCTTAGACAACTCGATGGGCGTCGTTGTTGAACATATCGAATGTACGAATCTTTCTCTGCCTAATGCAGAAATATTAATATGTGCTATTGAAGTCTATTATTAAAAACCGCAGTTTTAATTAAAGAGGAGCAAGTAAGTTTATTATGATATAATACAAGTATATGCGATGGTCGTTAGATCAGGGAATATTCTCATCTAAATATGGATGCAAAGGAAATCATGGGTAAAAGCTAATATTACCTATAATAATGTAAGTAATATGGAACTATAACTTAATCTAGTATTTATTTAAAAAACAATATGAAATTAAGCTATAGGTATAAATTTTGTATGGAGAGGAACATAAACAATATTCTTAAAAAGGTTCCATAGTAAGCGGAAGAAATGCTATAGATTCACAAATACCTACCACTAATTTTTCGAAAATTTTTACCACACATTTTCGAAGGTATAAATACTTTTTCTCATCTATAAATTTACGTTCTCCAACGGGAATATGTTAATTTGATAATTTATTTTTGATCTATTCGAGTCTTATTTTAAAACAAAAAGTGTGTATGAAATTCAGCATTTCCTGATTGTACTATGGAACCTTCTTAACTTGCTTCAAAATATCTAAAATAGAATTAATTTTGTGGGTTTGAGAAAAACTCTGTGATTTCACAAACTAGCTTTCAAATATAATCAATTCTTTTTCAAAACGTCTGTAATTACAATATAAAAAACAGTTTATATAAATATCGTATTGGTTTAAGCCTACTAATTTATAAAAATATCGTAATTAGTTTAAGTTTACAAGTCGTAAGATTAATATAAAAGCTGTTAAACGTATTTAAAATTAAACACATTAATTAAAACTTAGAAACAAAATTGTTCTAAATTTCGGTGAGCAAGCAGGAACGGAAATTAGCTTCCTGCCTTGCTACCCATGAAAACAAAACCAAAGTTTTTAAAAAATGTATTTAAATGTTTTATCTTATTATTTTGTGACTTAGGTACTTTACTGTTATTCTGTTTTACTTTTTTGAAAAGATAAGATATAAGAAAAATTATCACGTAGGTTGTGTTGGTCTGATTTTCTATTTACACAATTATGATTTTTTTGAATGTAGGTCATTTCAAAAATAATCTTTTATATTTATTTGTTCCATTTTAAAATACTGGTTTCAGTGAAATTAACATTTGTAAGACATATTTCTACTATCCGTAGTTCAAGATGTTTTCCCAATGTAAATTTGATTATAGCTTCAGCAGGGTGATATTTGTCGAAATGCTCCTTGTTCTTCTCTCAATTTCTTTTCCACCAATTTTCTTAGTCTTTTCTTTATTATTTTCGTATATATTTTAAATTCAAGCATACCGATATATATGTTGCAGTTCACGTGTTGTCCTTTTTTGTACATTAGCACCATGATATTATTTTGCCATTCTTTAGGAATTCGTTGTTTTTTTCCATGACTTTATATATTTTCCATAGCCAATTCTTCTTCTATTTATTTCACCATTCCCGGATATATGTCATGATCTTCGTCTGCCTTGCGTGTTTTTTGTTTTATAATCCTTCCATTACTTCTTCTCTATTTCTATGTTTTCTTCGTCTTGATATATTACATTGACTTGTTCTATTGTTTCGTTACCACATTTTTTTCTCATTGTATTCTTACCATACTTTAACTTTTTGTTCTAAGTTTGTTTGGATTTGGTTGGATGTATCTATTAATGTATTTATTTCTTTTCGTTTACCTCCCTTCATATGTCGGATTGTAGACCAGAAGGTTTTGTTACTTGTTTTATAGTTTTCTTATAATGCTCTTCCAAATTTTTTTGATGACTTGGGTTTTGCTTGTGTTACCGTCATTTTTCAAATCGTCTTTGGTTGTAGTATTCGTCTTTACCTTCTTCTAATCCCGTTTCGAAGTATTTTTTTCATCCCATTTTCTTCTTTTTTACTTTTTACTTACTTCAATATTCCACCATCTTGTCCTTTTAATTTGTTTATTACATTTTTTATTCCACATATTTGCTGACTTTTTTAATGTTTCTTTGTAGATATAGGTACCATCTATTTTCCAAAGTTCATGTTTCTTTTGGGCCCTTAAGTTGTCTTAATCGCTTCTTTTTGTATAGTTCTCGCACCCTTTCTATTTTGGGTTTGTTTAGATTTACTTTTTTGTAAACTTTTCTTTTCACCTCCTCTATTTTTTTATCCTAAATTTTTGCAGTTACCATAATGTTTTACAGTACCTAACCATCATTTGTTGTGTAAATAGTTTCGGTTCCTTTTCTGTGTATATTATAGTTTCTCGTAAAGACTATATAGTCGATGCGTTTCTCTTTTCTGCCAGAAACGTATTATTGTCTTTAATAATTGTTTGTTCGTAAAACACCTTAATCATAAGACAGATCCGCGCGGGCGGCGACGAAATTATCGCACCCTAACAACCATGTTATGTGGGAAAATGATTTTGGGCGAAAAACTGGAAAAAACGAATTTTCCCAGCCGTAGTACTCAGCTAGATCCTTAGAGCCGTTTTCAAGAACCTATGGCAATACATATGCAGACAGTTGCTCGCTTACCTAATATTATAAGATAAGATACCGAATCCTTCTGTTGAATATGCTTTATATTTCTCGTTGATATTAATGTGTCTTATAAAATTGTTTTGTTTCAAAAAGTTATATAAATTAATATCTGCATAATACAATAATTTACTTGTTTTTACAAAAATACTTAAAAACATTTTTCAGATATTAGACTGGGACTAAACAGCATTATCAACTTCCAAATATCATATGTGGTTATTTGCTCAAAAAAGAAAATTTTACGTAGGAAAGATATGGCCAAATGCTTTTCAAGAAAATTAGATTTTGGACTGTGATTTTACTACTCGGTTTTTATGTCATAGGAATATTAATTTTGACTGCAATATCCTTACACGATAGCAGAGGATCTAGCTACAAGGTAAGAATGGCTATAACATATTGTTTTATATGCAATAATAATCTTATAATATAATTTGGTTTTACATTTTTTGGGCTTGTAAATATATGAAAAAGTCGAGTAGAATTATTGTAATATTGGTAACACATGAAATTTTCGAAAATGCTTCTAAGAAGTTTATGAAATGACACAACGACAATATTTGCGATTTCGATTCTGTTGCACTTCTTGCGATTTTTATATCCAATTCATAGGTCAGTGTGGTACAAATGTGCACTACAGGAAAAATTTCTGGCACCGTTTCGTAGAGGAAGTACAGTGAGACTAGTGCAATTTTGTTACATTTTTTAAGAAATGAAATGTGTTTCTGCTTTGAAAATGTCATTCGAGCAAACAGAGTCTGCATTGGGACAGAAGAATCGATAACGCTTTAAGATAAACCATCTATCAATGATTAAAAAATAATTAAATTTAAGAGAATTCGTAATCCAGAACAAGAATATTCAAGATGAGTTTCGTCTTGAGATATCATCCGAAAGTATGAAAAAAAGTTGGGGATCGTTTTATTTCTAAGAATGCAAACGTCCTTCGGGAAACCACCTAAAAAACAACGCAACAAAATGTAATTAATAGAATTGCAAAAAAAGCAGTCTCGTTTCTATAAAAATTACTAGCGCAATGAAATCGTGTCGTAGTACGGCCTTGGAGGTAATTCTAGACTTTTTACCCCTTGCATTCATATGTGGCGATAATTGCCTTGGAAAATGCCCATTAATTAACAAGGACTAAACTTCTGAAACGAGAATATCTTGAAATCAGAGCAACCAAATCCATGGAGATACCTGCAGACATTATAACTCCAAAACGATTTTTTGAACTCGCACTAAATGTGATTAATTAGTGTGAGTTAACACAAAACAAAATCGATCAATTTACAAAAGCAGCCCTCACTTATTATACAGATGGGTCTAAAACACCCGAAAGGAGGGGTTAAAGTTAGACTCAATATTATTGGGAAACACTCCTACAATCTTCCAAGCGGAGCTTTAAGCATAGACTTTTGTGCTCAATAGTGCAGTAAAAACGCCTCGTTTCAGTCAAAATATTTATTGCCTCCAAAAACGAATCTGTTTTGAAGTCTCTACAATCTCACACGTTTGAATCCAAAACTGCAATAAGTCTAGTAAACTAGCTAAACACATCAAAGAAACTTTGCTCTGGGTACCCCGGCATAAAGGAATTGTCAGAAACGAGATTGCTATAGTCTTGCAAAAGAAGGAGCTAGTACTCCTTATATCGAACTTGGATCATTCTATGGCATCTCAAAAAGCCGCATTATGGTCGAAGTTCCTAATGGGGGAAAGGAACTTAGTGCAGCCTACTTGAAAAACACTCCAAGCCAAATACTAGCAAAAAGTTTAATTTCACCGCGCTATTTTGTAAGCGGGATTTACATTACTAAACTAGTGTCATGCATGATAAATTTAGTTTCTTGAAACTAATTGTAGCACATATGAAACTACTTTCATTGAAAGTTTAGTGTCATGAAATCATCAGTATTGCGTAGATAATGGCCCTGTCAATACTCAATACCAGAGCTGCACCACACGTTTAACTCTGCACAGGCGCTGTCGCGACACTAGTCTCGCGTCGCATTTAACATCATGAAATTAGTTGCATGACATTTGTTTCAGTTTCACTAAAAATATGCGCATAGCACGAAACTACTCCAGTGTCACAAAAGTAATGCATGCATTGTAAAACTGAACGTTTACACGTGAAATTACTGGTGAAATTAGTTTTATCAAACTAATTTCAAGCCACTAGTTTCGTAATGTAAATCCCGCTTTAACATCATGAAATTAGTTGCATGACATTTGTTTCAGTTTCACTAAAAATATATGCGCATAGCACGAAACTACTCCAGTGTCACAAAAGTAATGCACGCATTGTAAAACTGAACGTTTACACGTGAAATTACTGGTGAAATTAGTTTTATCAAACTAATTTCAAGCCACTAGTTTCGTAATGTAAATCCCGCTTTAGAGCTTTAGAAACCTGAAATGAGTAATGGCAGATATTCTCACAGGACTATGTCCACATTTTCTACTGAGGGACCTCTGTAAAATAAGCAAAATGAACAGTGGGATATGCAGATTCTGAGAAAAGGCAGATAAAACGGCTGTAACTGAAGAGTAATTGTTCGTCAAAGATTTACATATTTGAGACAGTGAATAATATACTTTTTAAAAGTCTAGACCTTATGGACTTATAATTAAATGTAGGATATACCTACACAAAAGATCTTTTGGGTCCCAGTATAGTAAGGTCACTTGGGCCCATAGACCGATTATAATTTTCAATCTAGGCGATATACCTACGCTAATTATTCTTATTATTATATTATATTAAAAATATATAAGTATTAAATTACTTATTTAACTACGTCATCATAGGCGAATCTTTACTACATTTTGTGTTAGATATACTGAACCCATACTTACAGAAAATATTATCTTTTATGTAATGATCAACTAGTCTTAAATACCATTTAAATATAACAAATTTATTCAATTTTTAGAGTAGAACCAATATACAGAGTAGATACCTGTCAAAATCCAAGAGCTTCGAATATGGTCTTCCAGGATTCCGACCCCATTTACGCCGTTCTAAAATAAATTGGTGTTCAGATTTAAAATATATTAATCCTCCAGGAAAAACCGTAGCCCTTGCTTCCTTTCCAGGGAGTGGAAATACATGGTTGAGATATTTACTGCAACAAGCTACAGGTGAATAAAATGAACAGAATTTTCTAAATTGTTCTAGAAAGATTCAATTTATTTTAATTTAATTTAATTTTAATTTAATGCAAAGTACTATTCATGACTGGGAAACATAGGTGAACAATACTTTGACCAACAAGTGACAATATAACAAAACGAAATATATGTAACACTAAACCATACGATATCGTATGTCAATATTGAGGCTCAAATTCCACAGTTAAGAGGCTTGAGTTTCTAAAAAGTGGATCGGGTGGATCGGATTTGTTCTATTCTTCATTTCAGTGTCAAGATCGTCAGTAATCCAACATCCCAGGTATTTACATTTGTCGACTTGCTAAATCCGTAGATCTTAAGGTCGGTCTGCATTTGTCTGTGTCCCTTTGTTATCACCATTATTTTAGTTTTTTTATGTTGACTCTCACCGTATTCATCGCCTTTTGAACTGATCTTATTTAGAAGGTTCTGTAAGTCGCTTTTATTATCAGCTATTATGACTGTATCGTCTGCGTAATGTTTAATAGCTCTCCATTAACCTTTATAGGGGAACGGCAGGCAAGATGGCACAGTAGGGCTAAATGGCATATGATATGTATTGGAGAACTCACTGCGGGTATAATTCCCAAATCTGCAATACACGAGTATATTAGGTGGCCACAGTGTACTGACGTAGTTTTATAAAAGCAACGATAGTCGTTAATCAGTTATTTGTGAAAAAGAGGTGTGTCTGTGTTGACCTTTAAGGTAAGCTCTGTCTTTATGCCTTTATTACTGTTACTACAAGTGGGTTTCATTCACTCTTTAAATTCCTACAGAATTGTCTCTTTTCAATCTTTATTTTGACCCATTTCCCTTTACAAAAAGTACTTAGAAAGATGTTTATTTACTTATTTATTTTTTAAACACATGGATAGGGCAAGTTGGCACACAAAGTAGTTGGGTAAAACGGCATGTATGCCATCTTGCCCGGATAATGGCTTCTTTTGTTGATAATATATAGGTAATATCGTTTTAGATGGTCTACTCTTACCGGAGAAAAACTGACAGAGGTGGATGGAACGAGAATAATATGTTAAGAGCTTTGGAAGCTGTAAGGAAGGGTGAAATGGGTTGGGCCCTTGCAAGCAAAACATTTAATTAATGTGCCTGCCACCACTCTTCGACACCGAGCCGCAAATAAAAACAAAATTGATCTAAACGCCAGAAAACACTTGGGTTGTTATGAAAATGCATTACCAGAAATGTAGAAAAAGCCATAGTTACAAATATCCTAGAACTGGAGTCGCAGCTATTTGGTTTAACACCAATTTAAAAAAAATTCAGAAAGTCCTAACTGAACATCGCAGCTCTTTTCAATAAAGCCTATGGAAAAGCAGCTACTCCTTCAATTGCTTTAAGCGGATTTCGTTCAACGGGTATACCACACTTGAATCGTAATATTTTTCCCAAACACTTGTTTGCGCCGAGTACAACCACAGATATTCCTATTGTTGACGAAGACCGTGACGAACAGGAAAATTTTAAGTCATCCATCACCTCTGGTGTACAATCTGTGGTAAAAGATAAATTTAAGGTTTCTACTAATGTAGAAAGAAGTTGCATCAATGACATCAAAACTCCGCTGCGACACAAGAAAGCCTAAGACAAGTCGCAAAGGTATAAAATATCAAGAGGTCTTAACAGTTAGTCTTTTCATCCAGAAACTAAAGGAAAAAGAGACTGCCAAAAAAATTAAAGATGAAACAAAAAGAAATAAAGTGAAAAGGAAAATAGTGGAAAGCTCTGATGAAGATAACCCACAAATGTTTAAAGGTAATAGTGACGATGAAGATGCTGAATGCTTATACTGCAATGAACTTTATAGCAGGTCAAAGAGTCAGGAGATGTGGCTTAGGCGCCAACAGTGTAGAATGTGGGCCAATGCTGAGTGTGCGAGTTTTAATTCGGATAAATTCATTATTTTGCTTTTTTACTACAAGTCAAACATAATATTTTAAGGTATGCCATTTTGCCCGATATAGGCGGGCAAGATGGTTTTTTGCATGTTTTAGATTATTACAATTTTTCGTTATTACTAGTTTTTTAATATTATTTCTACCCTATAAAATAAAAACTAAACCTGATTGGGTAAAGGACCAATGCATAATGATCTCTTAGTTTTTATCAAATTAAATTATATCAATTTTCAAAAGATAGTATGCCATCTTGCCTGCCTCTCCCCTACATCTTGAAGTGCTTGAGAGAATACTTATTCCGAGTATAAGTTAAACAGCGACAAAATACAGCCTTGTGTTACTCCTCTCTCCGGTTTATTACCTAGGAAGGAGACTGGGAAGTCTAAGATGAATCAATCAGTACGATGAATTTATAAAACACTAAAAGAAATAAATCTAAATTCTGTCCAGGACCTCATGAGAGACATTCGAGGAAATTTGCACAGAATAGCCAACTCCATCCTAAGTGCTGAAACTTATTCTTTACTAGCTGTACCCGCGACGTAGTTCGCATGGCGTGTTGATTTTTATATAAAAATTTCTCGGTTAAACAGACTCCCGCGTCACCCCTTACCTGAGCCCAGTAGGGTGCTAATAAAAGAGCAATAAAAGAGACCTTTTCGCCTACCCTCACCGCATGTGGTTGTATGAATTCAAGATCTTACAATCTATTGTTTATATTTAACAAATATATGTGTTTAATTTTTTATAAATAAAAATAAATAAATATCAGAAACGTAAAGATATTTTTTTTCTGATTTCAACCATATATAATACTTACGCAAAATTTTATAGTTTACAGTTATGTCACCAAAATATTCTAAATTACACTGAGAAACAAACAAGAGATAATCTCATAATGTGGTACAAAAATACCCAATGATTATTAAATTTAAGTCCAAAACAGCAAGGGATAATCTGATAATAATGTTTTGAAAATAATATATAAATAATAGAATACCTTAATACTACAAAAATGCTTAATTATCAAATTTAAATCCAAAACAGCAAGGGATAATCTCATAATGAGGTATTGAAAATAGATAAACTTTAACAATTCCAATAACAATCAGATTGAAAGAGATTTACCCTAATTAAAATGCTATTGCATTACAAAACATCCTAATGTTTTTTTAATATCAATTTGTATTGTTCGGTTAAGTATAACAAAAAATATATAAAATGTTAGCCATTATTCACAAACAATTATTTGTGTCTTGTTTTACGCACGGTATACATTATCCTTTTGATTGTTCGGTAGTGATAAAAAATATATGTGTTTGTGTATGATGGAATTCCTCCGCAGTTCTACAGCTTTTAAGAATCACATAAAGGAATTGGGTTTGGTAAATTTTTTGATAGTACATGGATTTGTTTCACGTTCCAGGACATGTGTGTGTGGGAATAGAATCCAACTTGGCCAACAAAAAAGGCAAGGAAGAGAACCAAGTTATCGGTGTCGCAGACGGAACTGTTGAACTGAAACGTCCTGTAGGACAAATTCATTTCTAGATTTTTCGACACTTCCTATAGTTCAGTTGCTGATTATTTTAGTACTGTGGATTAAGGAGTATCCAGTCACAGTAATAGCAGCGGTCCTGGACACATAGTGGAAATTGATGAAAGTGCTTACGGAAAACGAAAGTATCATCGCGGACGTCTGCAAAGGACACGGTGGGTGGTTGGAGGAATAGACCGACAAACAAAGAGAATTTTTCTTACGTTTGTGCCTAACAGAAACGCTATTACATTACAGCGTGTTATTCAGGAAAATGTTTTGCCTGGATCCATTGTAATGACTGACTCGTGGAGAGGATATACTGGTTTAAACCACCTTGGATACCATCACTATCAAGTCAATCACCAACGAAATTTTGTGGATCCAAACAATCGACTTATTCACACCCAAAATATCGAAAGTAAATGGTCTGTCATTATAGGAATCTTCGTCGACGATTGGGAAGGATGTGCACAACTAGATTTGAAACATATTTGGTGGAGTATGTTTGGCGTAGTCGATGCACCACACATGAAGAGCAATGGACGGATATTACCAATGCGATACAACATTTTCACCCACTGATGAACTAATCACTTTTTTACATTGACAAGTAAGTACTACTATTACATACATTTGCTAGAGGTATTTTTTTTGCATGAGGGGTATATTTATTACTATTAATATTTAGATATGCATTTTTGGGGTATTTAAGGTTCTTTTCTATTTTGATTTCTTTTTGCATGTTGGTGATGGGTATATTTATGACTATTAATAGTATTAATATTAATTGACAAGTCCTGTTAGATACAGGCGCTAAAGGTATTTTATGTTATATTGGGTGTTGTTTGTTTCTGAGTGTAATTTACAATATTTTGGTGTCATATCTGTAAACTACAAAATTTTGCGTAAGTATTATATATGGTTGAAATCAGAAAAAAAATATCTTTACGTTTCTGATATTTATTTATTTTTATTTATAAAAAATTAAACACATATATTTGTTAAATATAAACAATAGATTGTAAAATCGTGAATTCATACAACCACATGCGGTGAGGGTAGGCGAAAAGGTCTCTTTTATTGCTCTTTTATTAGCACCCTACTGGGCTCAGGTAAGGGGTGACGCGGGAGTCTGTTTAACCAATTTCTCCCCTGAATTCGTTAAAGGGGTGGGGGAGAAATTTTTATATACCAGATGTTAAGTTGAAAGAAGACAAATATATCTGTGAAAACCGCATTCGAATCGGATCAGTAGTTTTAATGTGATGCGCGCACAAACATACAGACAGACAGACAAAAAAATCTAACCACATTTTTGGGTTCTATATCGATGTTGTAACACCCCCTGCTAATTATTTTTTAAATATCTTTAATGTACAGAATTTTCATTTCTACAGATTTATTATAAGTATAGATTATTTTTCACGCCGTCGCATGGCCCCTTGTGGGTGGAATTTTCTAAAATCCATTCACAATTGACCTCAAAATTATAAAAATAACTATTGTGCAAACCTGTAGGACTTGTAGATTTTAAATTTTTATTTTTTACGCCCCCGCAACGCCCCTGTGGGTGAAATTTCGCAAAATCAGTTCACAATTGACCTCAAACTTATAAAAATAACTATTTTGCAAAATTTTAAACCTGTAGGACTTATAGATTTTAATTTTTTTTCACGCCCCCGCAACCCCCATGTGCGTGGAATTTCGTAAAATCCGTCCACAATTGACCTCAAAATTATAAAAATAACTATTTTGCAAAGTGTCAAACCTGTAGGACTTATAGGTTTTAAATTTTATTTTATTTTTTTCACGCCCCCGCATTGTCCCTTGTGGGTGGAATCTCGTAAAATCCATTCACAATTGACCTCAAAATTATAAAAATAACTATTTTGCAAAGTTTCAAACCTGTAGGACTCATAGATTTTAATTTTAATTTCTTTTTTATTTTTCACGCCCCCGCAACCCCCTCTGTGGGTGAAATTTTGTAAAAACCGTTCACAGTTGACCTCCAAATTATAAAAATAAGATGATTTCTGTATAGCTTTAACAATTAAGGTTGCACACGCGACGGAAGCTTAAAAAATGGAGTAACTTCCCCCGTTTTCCCAACATTTCCTTTCACTGCTCTGCTCCTAGTGTAGCGTGATGAAAAGTATACTATACAGACAGACAGACAGACAAAAATTTTACTGATTGCATTTTTGGAATCAGTATTGATCCCCAATCACCCCCTAATAGTTATTTTGGAAATATATTTTATGTACAGAATTGACCTCTCTACAGATTTATTATAAGTATAGATATAGATAGATGATCATCTGATCGTAATATCTAATATATTTAAAACATCAGTTTTTATATTAAACTTAAATATGAGTTATTTGGTATTGTATTAAACACTTTTCTCTTATAGGATATTATACTGGATCAGTTTACAAAGATTATGGCCTTTTAAAAAATGGGTTTCCAGCTGAAAGCGTCTTCAATGGATCGGTTTTAGTTGTGAAAACTCACGAGTGGGGATCAAAAGCTAGAAGTAAGTTTTCTAAAGCTATTTTACTAGTCAGAACTCCTGCCGCTGCTATTCAAGCAGAATTCAATAGACAAAGTGGCGGTCATATTGGATTTGCTGCTCCGGATCGATACAAACGATTGAGTGGACGATGTAAGTATCCTTAAGCTATTAATGTCTTTTACAAACACTCAATACATATTGAAACACTTATGGATACTTTAACACAATTTATTCACCAAAATTGTAACAGATTCACAAGAACTGGAAAAGCTCTAAACAGTTTAACAATGACAATAAACTATTTAAAAATTTTCCTTAACTCCTAACTGCTTATGTAGTAAAAAGAATATTCTAGTATTTTACAAAATTTTGTATGAAATGGGATTTTTATATTCGCAGATACGGAGATTTTACTGATTCCTTTCACTTTTTTCTTATTTATTTAATTGTGTCTAGTCAATTAGTTTTTTACTGATTCCTTTAACTTGGTTCTTATTTATTAACTTGCAACTAATTTCAAACTGATAGATAGATGTTCATGCCAATTAAGAAGTTTTTCATTTTAGATTGGCAACAATTCGTGACAGAAAAATTAAAAGGATGGCAAACTATGAACCTGGATTGGTTATACAATTTTACCGGTCCTACTCATGTAATTTTTTACGAACAGTTAGTCGGTAACGTAGAACATACATTAAAGACTGTTATTGAATTCATAGACATTCCAGTTAACAAGAAATTATTTAAATGTGCAATAGAGCGTAAAGAAGGAATATATAGAAGAAAAAAGAGGGCGCTGAGCTTTGATCCGTTTAACGAAAAAATGAAAAGTCTGCTTAAACAAGGAGAATCAAAGGTTTTAGAAGCTATTTATAGCTTCGCAGCTCCAGCAACGAGATGATGTGTTTATTGATTGTTCTTACAATTTTCTGAGTTATGACTGTTTATAATTTATACATTGAATTTTTTACTTAAGCTCATTGTTTTCAAACCACTGTTGTTCATTTAGAGTAAATCCACGCTCAGACGGGCCACATCGCGAATATTGATTTATCTCTTCAACATCAATCTCTCTCTGTATTGTTTCGTAATTATTAGCTGGTAAAAATTAAAGTTTATTTTTATGAAATAATTAAATCTCAGTTCACTTGTTTTTAGTTTGTCCTATGACGACACAAATGGTTTAAATGACCAGACGTAATTTTTTTTATTTCATGCTGTCCAGTAAATAAACTTCCATATAATCAATTTGGCGCCGGTAAGTAAAACATTACGGTATCATGTACTGTAATGTGTTGCCTAGCAACTCTGCTCTGATTGCTTAAGGGAAGAAAATTACTTTAAATTTTTGACATTTAAAAACTCTATATCTAATGATTATAAAATAAAAATAAAATAATTAATTACTTACTTTTTATTTTAATTTAAAACACGAATTAACAATTAATACAAAAATTTTAAAATATTTGACAGTAACTGACAGTTAAGGTAATTTGACGTAACTGGTCAAGTTACGAACCATTTATTAAATTTTTATGAATTTATTAATTTATAAAAACAGGATGAAATAAAATATAATACGATACATGGTCGTTAGGTGTTATTACAGTACTCGTTTTTATTTCCAGACTCGGCTCCTACGTCAACTCGTCCGTAATAAGTACTGTAATAAGTCACCTAGCGACCTTGTAACGTATAATACTATTTGATAACAGTGAATGTTAGTTTTTTAAAGTTTATTTGTTATATTCAGTGGGAAGAACTTATTTAAACTATTTTAACGCATTTTTAACCTCTCGACAGACTTTTATGTAATTAATTATTTAAAAAAATATTCTCCATTTATCCTTGCTTTATTTTCAATACAACTTTTACGTTCAAAAAAATGTAAATAAACCAAAAAAGCCTTAAAACTCTCAAATTTACAGAACCTTATGAAAAATTATACATACATTAAATTGACTTACCTATACCTATAATAAAAAAATAGAAACAGTAATTGATACTAGCGGTAGGGTGGATGGCGTTTGGATAAAAAAGTATCTAATATTCTAGCAGATCTAAGTTGTTATCTAAATAGTTTATTCGACAGGAAAATTTTTATTGGAATCCATAGCGATATACTTTATCTCCAAAATCCAGTAATTTGCTAGTTTATCTGGAAAGGTTTCCGGTAATATTATAGATTTTGGCATGCTCTTTTCGAATTTTAACTTTGCCACCTCGTACAAAATACCTTTTTGGTCCTCCGTCCAGAAACAATAATATTAATTACTTCAAAATCGTCCGGAAAATGACATTTTCCGGCCTAGGCCGGCAAAGTAGCTTTTAGATTATCTAAAGAGATGGCGCTATGAGTCATCATAAATACATAATAAATACTACAAATTTTAATTAAATTTATTTAAAAACAGCGTATAATATACTAAACTAAAAACTTTTTCTAAAGGTAAGCAGGATTCAAACTTACATTTAATTTCACTCACAACTTTTATTTTAAATTTGACATTTATGTCAATTTACAACTACTTATCATTCGATTATGAAAATACATATCTCGATTTTATTATTGCTCATTGAACTATAATAGTTCATTGTCTCTGCTATTTTTATATAAAATTATTAGATATTAATATTAATATTATCAATATAACAATTTTTACTGTGCTGCTTATTAGCACAGTATTCGTATGTATACAAATTAAGGATCGTGAAATCGATTATCAGAAAATCATTCCTTGTTACTAATTCTTTTAATCGTGCATTTCATTTCGGACAATCGTGAAATCTTGAACGCTTTTCCAACCTAGCACATTCTGGAGGAAAAAAATAGAAATTTGGAAAAATTTGAAAAAATAGTGAAAAAAACCCCATTCTTTTGCATGTTTTATGAACCCTAAAGGTCATTTGTAACTGGATAAACGACCCTCTTTCATCTCTACAACGTCAAATTACCCTATTTTTAAACAGTTTATTTCATTATTTCATTATTTATAAAACTGACTTAGTCACTATTAAATCGTGGTGCGATTCTAACCTTCTGTGCCTCAATCTCTCTAAAACTAAAATCTTATCATATAAAGGTACCTACATTACAAACTTTTGAACTTAATAACAATAGTGTGGAAATCGTTGATTCTGTAAAGTTCCTGGGTCTCATTGTTGACAACTCATTAAAATGGGATTTGCACATCAATGCATTGTCAAAAAAATTAAGTTCTGCGTGTTTTGCGTTAAGATCAGTTTCCAAGGAATTAAACTTGTCAACAGCTCGAACAGTCTATTACGCCCTTTTTGAGTCGCATCTCCGTTACGCCATTCCATTCTGGGGTACGTGTTGTGCGACTCAATTTGACCGTATTTTCAAACTTCAAAAGAGAGCTATCCGTTACATGTTAAGATTAAACAATAGAACTCATTGTGGGGAATACTTTAAAAAATATCAAATTTTAACTCTTCCTTCTTTATTCATTTTTGAATCCGTTTGCTTAATCCGCAAGCACTCGTCAGCGAATCCTGAAACGCCTTCCCACAACTATAAACTTAGAAACAGGGAGCTTGATCTTTGTTTACCAATCCCACGATCAGAGTTAATCAAAAACTCTATATTGTATAATGCAAAAAAGATGCATAATCGTCTGCCTTTCAATATCAAATCTATTTCACTCTTTCCCTCATTCCGTAGAGCTTTGAAGGCACACTTATTGGAGAGATCTTTGTACACAGTAAATGAATTTTTCATATTATGATTTTATACTTCTAAATACACACTAATTTACTACTTCAAGGAACTTTTTCTTTTTTCCTTTTCTTCTTCTTTCTCTTTTTTTTGATGACTTTCAATTTCTTTAATTGTATTAATATTTTTTTTTTGTATTTTGTTTATGTGATATGTTAGATTTTAAGGTATTTGTACTATTTTTGTATGTTTTTAGCTTTGTCGACAAATTGTAAATTTCTGACAATAAAGCATTATTATTATATAAACGATAATTCAACCAATCATTAGTCACATTTGCCAGGTATTGAAAGTGATAATATTAACAACCATATCGAGAAATTTCACTTCACACCTTCAATCTAACACTCGAAACACAAAATACCTCGATACGCAATTGCATGTCACTGCGACGACATTGTTACGTAAATGCAGGTGGAACCAATGCGAGGTTCGATTGAATGCTAGTTGCCATGTTTAACTTAGAAAGACTTACTATCTTTGTCTTATAAACGCCCAATAGTAAGAGATACTTTTAAGAAAATGGCAACACTGAAGAACATAATGAACTACGCTAGCGCTGCTTGCCATTTGTCGTAAAAGTATTTCTATTGCGCGTTAATACGACAAAGATAGTAAGTCTTTCTAAGTTAAATTTGGCAACTACAATTCATTCAAACTTCGTATTGGTTCCATTTGCATATACGTTACAATGACGTCAGTGATATGCATTTGCATATCGAGGTATAGAGATTAGTCGCAAGACTAAATCAAAGGTGATGTAAAAATTGGTGGAATGGGTATTTATAAGGGAAGTTACCAAGTATTTTACAGGGGGAAAGAAATTACTTCTGATTTGTCAATCATTGTTTTGCACTCTAAAAGTACATGATATAGTTACGTTAAGGCACTATAGACATAGGTATTATCATCAGCCATTTTTATTCCAATGTCAATCAATTTACGTGTCAGATCATAGACAAATTAAAGAGACACGTGCAATCGTATTTTGTGGTGAAAATGGGAACTAAACTAGCTGGTAGTGCGAAAAGCGAAAAAGTACTTATAACGGTATAGTAACAGAGTAAGTACTATTAGTGGTTTAAGTTTAAAATAAATTTAAGGTACTTTAAGCATAAAAAGGGTGTTAAAGTAAAATTTTAAACAAAAACATGGTGCGCTGATGTTGGAACCTGTTGCCAACTTTATATTAGACATCAACACATCTGTTCTATTATCTCTGGTTTTGTGGTTGACATTGGACAAAACATGGCTGATGATAATACCTATGTTTATAGTGCCTTAGTTACGTGTCTTTTATCCCGTATTTCAACAAATGTTGCGTAGTATTAAGAATTTATGGAAAATTTTTAACAACAGAGCCGTATTTTATTTAGAAAAAAAAATTATTGAAATAAATTAATGTATTAATGTATTTAAAATAATGAACTAAGAATTTACCGGGTGCGAAAATTTCAAAATTTTCGTATGCTTTGATAGATTTTGATGTATAATAGATTCTTAATCAATATTCCTGATGAAGCCCGTGACAAAAATTGTATACATATATAGAAACATTTTTACAAAACAGGTTTTCTGGATAAATGGCCTTAAATATTAGAATACACTATATAACATAGCTTGTTTAGTAGTGATATGTAACACAAACAACTGATATTTCTCTGATGTAAGTTCGCATATACTGCCTAAGAAGCGAATGCATACTGTAGGTACCTGCCTTTATATTTAAATAATGTATCTAATTACATATCAACTTACATCGATAACCGTATGCTTCATTAGAACAAAATTATATTATACACTTATGAGCATAAAATGAAGTTGAAAACAAAATATTTTTGTGGGTTTTGAAGCATTTTGATTGTAGACGAATTTTAACTTATTTTCCTTAAATTGTCTTTAAAACTGGTAGGAGTTGGCAACTACCAGTTCTACAGAAATGTTTAGAAAGGCAAAGAATAACCAATACAGTCCGACAAGTATCTCGTAACAAGGCGGAACTTCCAGTAAGCAGAGAGAAAAAGTATTCGACCAGACTAGGATGGAATTTACCTGAACATTAACGCTTGATTTGATAACATTTCAGTAGATTTTAAAATTTTTACAATGTTGTCAATATGTTGATGATTACTGTAATATTGGCTATTTTTAAGTATGCATGATATTTAAAGAAATGAGTTGAAAAATAAATGATATAGGTTTCTTAATACCTTTATTCGAATCAATTCTCTAACTTTTGCTTGTGGTTTGTGTTGAGTGAATGTATGTTTCATCTATAGGCTATAGGGCGACCTTCTCCTCGATACCTTTGAACATATCTTAAGTAGTGTATACGACGCTTCTGGATTATTAATCTTAAACATACTCGGCTGCCTTGATAGCCTACACTCTACACTGCCTACAGGATCTTTGAATTCAGAGAAAATATTTTTTAACTGCGGTTGGTACTTCACCATCGCTTATATGCATATTGTGAATAATACGTCTTAACACCCATTTATCTACGTCGTCAATATTTTGCTTCTTTTTTCTTATATAATACGTTTTCTTGGAGAAGAAAACGAGGAGCATTGTCCTGCAATTAAATATATTCCATTATTGCCAGTATACAAAAATTGTTATGGATTAGTTAAGGTTTAGAGAAAGGTATTTTTTACTACTTTTTATAATATAACTTGTTCGATTTTAGTTTGTTCAAATGAGATTCTGTGAATTGTACTTTCGCTGCTGCCACACGCTCTTTTATCTGATAATGAGGTATTATGACATCTTCTTCAGCTTCCCGTTTCATAAAGGCTAACACATTAGCAATTATTTCTCGACTTTGGCCATTAAGAAATACACACAATTAAATTTAAATTTCGCGAGGAAATGAATCAAGGCAACAGTGTGGATGCAGAGAGATGCTTACAGCATAAAGTTTACCACACAAATAGTTTTGGTGTACGCTCCACTTTCAAATTTGTTACAGCGCATCTTCAGCTTATTTCACGAGATACTTGTCGGACTGTACAATATGTAAGGAATCAAACTTTTTTATTTATTTATTTACAGAACAATCTATTATTGTTTTTAAAAGTAAATTTTGTATGTACAAAATATGCTTTGTTCTGCTCTGCTATGAAAAATATTTTATTTCATCCTGCCGAGTATCAATTCGGCACCGGTACTGTAATGTGTTGCCTAGCAACTCTGCTCTGATTGCTTAAGGAAAGACAATTATTTTTAATTTTTGACATTTAAAAACACTATAATGACTATAAAATAAAATAAAATAATTAATTACTTACCTACTTTTTATTTTATTTCAATTTAAAACACGAATTAACAATTAATACAAAAATTTTAAAATATTTGACAGTAACTGACAGTTAAGGTAATTTGACGTAACTAGTCAAGTTACGAACTATTTTTAAAATTTTAATGAAATTATTAATTTATAAAAACAGGATGAAATAAAATATAATACGATATATGGCCGTTAGGTGTTATTACAGTACTCGTTTTTATTTCCAGACTCGGCTCCTACTTCACCTTGTCCGTAAACTAACTCGTACTGTAATAAGTCACCTACCGACCTTGTAACGTATAATACTATTTTTAAACTTATCATTACAAACAAAAGCTAAAATTGTATTTTTTTATGGTAACAAAGGTACTTCTTTCCATTCAACTTTAATATTTAGGAATTATAACTGCCTACCAAATCAGTATTATTTATTAATATATAATTTTAGGAAATGTCCGAACTTATGTCAGTGAATATTATTTCCAAGTAGCTAACATTACAATGTGATATGTTAAATAATTGTGATTATAATTTTTTTTAGAAAAAATTATATATTTAGTTATTTTTATTGTCGATTTTAGATCTCGTTTTAGTGAATTAAAAATACTGTTTTAGATTAATTTATTGAAGTGTATCCGGTTTTAGGTACTGTACAAATATTTTTAGTGATAAAATATTCCGTTAAAAATGTGATACAGTAATGACAGGATTTTGACCTCAATGGTCAAGGATTCTTAATAGGGCCCCCTATATACAGTTTTTGATTGATTATATTTTTTTGTAATATGTAATATGCACGCAGATACAGGCATATAAAACACCAATTTAAGTACATACTCATTTAATGAAAATAAATGAATTCTGTTCTTATTTTTTATTAAAATCAATAACATTTACATAGCGAAAATAGTTATTTACGTACCAAGGGAAGTAAGTAGACGTTTGCAGTCGAGAAGGGATATTAACGCTCGAGGCGTTAGCCGAGAGCGGTAACACTTCGAGACTGCAAATTACTTACTTCCCGTGTTGCGTACAATATTTTTTCTACTACCACGCGCATAAGTCATGTTCGAGAAACATTTGTTTTGGTGGCAGGCACCTTTACAATTAAAATACTGTCTTTGTCAATGTGATCTACCGTCATCTGTGTAAGCTCACTTTGCCAACATGCTCCAGATATTCCCATTATTAGAGCCACCTAAAAATATCTTTTAAAAAAATACCTTATCTAATATTCTTATCTAATACTTTCGATTACTTTGGAACGTATTCAACATTTTGTGTTTTTAGAAACATTATTAGTTTTGCAAATGTACTTATAATATTATGATTTACTTCTATCGTAGCTTTTATCATGCTGTGTACCTATAGACCATATGAACGACGCTTTTTAAGGTTTTTGCTTTCTCTGTGAAGAAGTATGTTTAGATATCAGCCATTCCATAAAACTTGAATATCCTTTCTTACAACGAAACTCAGATTATTGGGAAGAAGTGTCTTTTAGTTTCATTTGCTGTCTACTGCTCTCGAAATCAATAATTTTAAAACAACCATTTAAAAATACGTACTATAAAAATAACAACGAATTTAATAGTTAATTTAAATTTGACAGCTGTCAAACAGAATAGCTTTGTTATACCCATATATGTAATACTTCTATATGGACAGTTGGTATAGGAAAGGACGTCGCAGCATTACGGTGCCCACAATATATTTTTTTCTCTTTCGTTCGAGACCTTTTATCCATACTGCGCATGCTTGAAACGTCTCTAAAATGCGCAGAATTGACTGATGTGCTCGGAAGAGAAAGCAAACGATACACTATCTGTTTCACTTCGTCGGAACACCTTCCACTTATAGAAACTGTCCATATAGAAGTATTACATATATGGTTATACCCCATTTCGTCATTCGTTGGCAGCGTATGAAAGATAGGAATAATGCCTAGTTGCCAGGTTTATCTTAGAAAGACTTACTATCTTTGTCTTATTAACGCGCAATAGAATGAGATATGTTTAAGTTAAAGGTTTGTTCTCACAGCTTGTTGGCAAACTGTTATCTTACAAACTGTAATGTATTTTATTGCGCATGTCGTATCAGAAATATGTTGGAAACTTGTTTTGATCTAATGTGAGAACAGCTGTTTGATTTATGCATATAGTGGGTTGCAGACGCTTCAATCTTCCACAAAGAAAGTGCTTTTGTGTTGTTATCAAACAACTAATTTTTTTTCATTATAAAATATATTTTAATTTCACAATGAGCAATTCTAACTATCATTTTTGGGTCTAACCCTGTTTTTCAACAAATCTTCTAGATTTGAATCGTCCGTTCCTGATAATTCAGATAGTTCACTATCATAAGAGGAAGAAATCGCCCATATTTTGTAATTATTTTCTATTTACTAGTACAATTACACTTTATTCTAATATAGTTCATAAAACGACACAGCATAAATTAGGACCTAACAAAATTTCTTCTAAAACAAAAAACGCATGCGCGCCAAAAAAGTTGCAGTTTACTGGAAAATAATCCGCAAACCATTCTGACTGTTACCAACTCATCAGAAATGTTTGTGCGAACAGTGAACTACTTACTTGATTACAGTTAGAAACTGACGTGAGAACACATAAACTTAAACAGCGCACACTCCTGACGTCAGCAACTTGTAACGTTCCAAATTGAATTATGAAACGTTAACTTACCCTTGCTAGCTCTAGGATCGTGGTTTCCTTCTGGTTTTCTTCAACTCCCCCCAAACAAATATTTAAGGGCGCCAAAATTACAGACAAGCAAATAAAAGATGTTAAATCAGTGTAAATTGTTTATTGCCACAAAGAATTATTAATTTAAGTTAATAAAGATTGAATAATAATTAACTAATTTCTTATCTTTTACTATCCAACTTTGGATGACGTCTGGAAGCCAACATAAGGATGCGGTCGGGTCGAGGTCTTCCCAAAACTAATGGTTCTGTAGATGGGTTGGCAAGATTTTTTCTAACACTTGACGGATCCTCTGAGGCTTGATGGCAAGATGTTTTCAACAAAAGGAAGCGGTAACTGTTAAAACCTGCTTACAAGCTTCTCTTCAAAAACCAAAAAAATGGCTATCCATAACAGCCCTATCTTGGGACCCTTCAACAAATTTGGCAATGGCCCTATGAATAAAAAATTCACACCGTCAAAATTCCATCTCAATAAATCTAGTTTTCGATTACAATCATCCAAAGTTACTCCAAGTTCGAGAATAGAAAAAAGTTAATCACTTTATCTGTTTACATATTTTTAACACAATAAAAACTGATTTAGACAATGATTGTAATCGAAATAATTTAAAAGTTAGAATAATAAAATTATTATAATCAATAAAATATATTCACCAAGTTTTTGACTATTAATAAAAATTATTAAACAATTAAACTCTTACTCACCAAATGAAGGGAGAAGAAAAACGAAGAGAACTGCTGGCTAAGAAGCACAAAATGGTAATGATATTCAAAATACCGACTCTCTTTTCAAATGAACAACGGTACCCGGTTTTAAACAGAAATCTATTCTGCGTCGACTCCAAAGAATCTTCGATAAACTCGAACCGTCGTAGGCCAGGCCAAAATATCGTAGCAAAATAAACGAGAAATTAATGAAATAGAATATTTGTAGGCCAGGCCAAACAATTAACGATGTAATCGTTACACCACGGTAACCTGACGGAAAAAAAAAGAATTGAAGATTCTTTTTTTTTTTTTTTTTTTTTTTTTTTCTAAAAACATCAAAAGGGGTGAATAATCAAAAACTGGTGAATCGGTAAAAAAAAAATAAACAGTATTACATAATTAAAGGCAACCAAGAATTTGAGTACTTCTTAAATAATAAAAAAAAACATTCTCGAAGAAAAAACAAAATTTAAAGGCACGAAACCTTACTACACTTTACCTCTAGGGAAGAAAGAAAACAAATTTTTGAGAAAACTCGGGAGCAAGCACCCAGTGAGTTAAAGTACCACCAGACTAAAACGACGACGGTTCATCCGTATCGGCGAACTGTGGTCGAGGCCCACCGAGTGAGCGGTAACAATGCATACTTCCAAGGGCGACCTCGCGAAAGATGTTAATCGCGTCATGGTTACACACCCTTGGACCGCACACCATACGGTATGCAAAGCCCTCTCACCCAGCAAACGACGAACAGAGTCCCCACCCACATCAGAACTTCCGCCGGAAAAAATAACAAAAGACAAGTTACGGTAACAAAGATTAAGATACTGCTGGGATTTCCACGGGGCGCTCTGCAAGGCCATCTGACTCTACCAGCAGTAGTGAACCCCCACATAGTGACAGTTTTCCCTCAGGTCCCTGTCGGCAAGCAATTCACCTCCCACTGGCAAAGCGTAACCAATGCAGTCCCACTTAAGAGCAACTCCCCGTGCAGCCTCAGCACCCACCAAAACCTAAGGCCAAGAAAAAAGCACGGAGGGACGTTTTGGGCCTAAGCCCGGGACCTGAAGGGACCCAGTGAAGCAAGTAATATTACCATGGATTTTGAAGAAACCCAGGTAGTTAAACCGTCAAAAGACGAAGTGACTGGATTTTTACAAGGGGTACCAGCCAACCCAATGGAACGGTCAACACTGAAGTTTCTCCACGCTGGACAGGGGATGCGAGGAGCTCAGCGAAGACGGGTGGTCTCGGCATAACCAACGGTTATTCGCAACGCTATTAGATGGCATGTCAGCCATGAAAAATAAAAATAAACAAAAGGAAAAAAGGTAAATATATATAAAAAATAAAGGGACTTGACCAAGGGAGTTCCGAAAGTTAAGCTTCCCCGGGAACATGTTTCTCCATTTGGTAGACAACGCCCAGTCGGGAAGAGAGAGAGAATTTAAAGCCAAAGAGGTTAAGACACAAAAAAAAAATTTTTGAAAAAGTGGCAATAACAAAAAGAACAAAAAGGTATAGTCACAATCGGTAAGAGAGTCCCCCCACTCTAAAAAAAAAATTTGGTCGCATTGACCAGCACCTCTAGGGTACCCAAAAAGTCATAATCGGTATTGCTATCATTTAAGTAGCTAAAAGTCACAATCGGTAAAAAAAAATTAATAACTGTCCTATTTAAGGTCGTTTAAAAAAAAAAAACAACCTTAACGAGATGTAACGAAAGAAACAAGAGATAAATGTTCACAATACAAGGCAAAGTCAATCTCCAAAGGTAAAATAATTTATCATAGCAACGAAGACATAGATAAGACTGTCGACAACAGAATCATTGAATACACAAAAAAATACTCAACTTGAGTAATAAAAACAAGCCCAAAAGCCAAGGAAATATTCAATGAACGAGATAAATTGAAACCAAATATCAGCTGAGCGAAAATGTGACTAAACACTAAAAGATAAATCAACTAATATTCAGATCAAAAATAAGTTGACAAGTCTTATCGCTAAGCAGACAAGAGACATAAAAAAGATAAAAGGAAATTGCTATCATAAAAAGACAAGAAATAACTGGAGATAATGAAAAAGATAAACGATAATATTTATCATTCAAAATGACAACAAACAACGGAATAATGTGAACATCAAAAAAAAATTGGACAGTTAATAAAGTAAAAATGACGAAATCAATCAGGATCAGAAAACGAATACTCAAACGCTAAGAACACTGAAAGGCAATAATCACTAAGTAAAGAAGGAAAAAAAAATTTTGAAAAAGGAACAAACTAAGAATCCAAAAATACTAATACTTTTTTTTTCTTTAAATTTTCAAAAAAAATTAAATGACAATCGAAGTTAATCTAAAAGGTTGAAAGGAATTTTGAAAAAGTTTTTTTTTTTTTTTTTTTTTTTTTTTTTAAGAATTTAAAAAATCTAAGAAATGGAAATTGAAAAGTTAATACCTTATGCCTTCCGTGAAGTGACTCCAGTGTAAGAAATCCAAAAAATATCAATCAAAAGTAAGGAATTCAAACATGACGAGAAAAGATAAAATAAAAGACGATAACTTAATATTTTTCACAAACAAGAAACTACAAAAAATTACAAACAACGAAACAAAAGAAAAATCACAAACTTTTTTTATCAAAATGTCCTAGATATGTGAAAAACAGTCATAGATATTAAAAGTATTTCGGTACTTGGTGTATCACAAAATCAATACAGATAAAAAAATGAAAGAATGGTATGTGGAAAACAAAAAAAAATCCCGAGTAGGTACACAAATTCATGGAAAGTCTATAAGTTTCCCAAAGATAAGCCCTAACGGCCGAAAAAGAAACCAATATAGACCATAATCCCACAATACAATAAGATACGAAAAGATAAGATAAATTTCTATTGTGTCCCAACCATACGGAACACCAATAGAAGCGATAAGAAGCAGTTACTACCAACTGCTCCACGATAAAGAGGTCTCACGGACCCCTATAAGATACTAAGGTCTCACAGACCTTACACGGTAATAATGTGGTCTTCCAGACCACACCAAAAATATGCCCACGGCAAACAACGATAAGTACCCACACTCAAGATATAAAAAAAAATTTCCAATAACCACCTTCCAAATCCTTACTGCAAGAAATGAGATAAAAAGAGAGAAAAAAAGAAAAACCAAAATACAGAAATGAAAGGAATTCAAAAAAAAAATTTGACTGTAACTTTCACACTCACACAATAAAGTCAAAAAAAGAAAAGACAAAGGCTAAGATAGCAACGAAAAAAAAAAAGGACCTAATGATAACACGACACAAACACTTCAAAATCTGCTAAGAAGCCCTAACTGCCTAAACGATTCTGCCAACAAATCAGGAATAATAAAGATAAATCAAAGATAAAGCCATATTTTACAACCATAGATAATGTATAGATAAGAGACAAACGGTATCGTAAAATATCTAACTGGAAAAGCGACATTATTGTAAGGTAAAATATTTAACTAGAGATAATAATATTCTCGATAAATGAAACTCGGTAAATTAAAAATTAAACTCGAAGTATACCAAACAATAGTGGTTAGCCTTGAATCTATCGATAATGAATTTCAACAAAATAAAATAAAGATAAAAAGTTAAGTGTTAGAAAAATATTACTAAAATATTTGCATGTCTGCAATTAAATTGATGGAAAATATAAAAATTAATTTAAAGTGAATGATTAGGAAAAGTTTCAAAAAACCAGAATACTTAGTTGGGCGCCAGTTTGTAACGTTCCAAATTGAATTATGAAACGTTAACTTACCCTTGCTAGCTCTAGGATCGTGGTTTCCTTCTGGTTTTCTTCAACTCCCCCCAAACAAATATTTAAGGGCGCCAAAATTACAGACAAGCAAATAAAAGATGTTAAATCAGTGTAAATTGTTTATTGCCACAAAGAATTATTAATTTAAGTTAATAAAGATTGAATAATAATTAACTAATTTCTTATCTTTTACTATCCAACTTTGGATGACGTCTGGAAGCCAACATAAGGATGCGGTCGGGTCGAGGTCTTCCCAAAACTAATGGTTCTGTAGATGGGTTGGCAAGATTTTTTCTAACACTTGACGGATCCTCTGAGGCTTGATGGCAAGATGTTTTCAACAAAAGGAAGCGGTAACTGTTAAAACCTGCTTACAAGCTTCTCTTCAAAAACCAAAAAAATGGCTATCCATAACAGCCCTATCTTGGGACCCTTCAACAAATTTGGCAATGGCCCTATGAATAAAAAATTCACACCGTCAAAATTCCATCTCAATAAATCTAGTTTTCGATTACAATCATCCAAAGTTACTCCAAGTTCGAGAATAGAAAAAAGTTAATCACTTTATCTGTTTACATATTTTTAACACAATAAAAACTGATTTAGACAATGATTGTAATCGAAATAATTTAAAAGTTAGAATAATAAAATTATTATAATCAATAAAATATATTCACCAAGTTTTTGACTATTAATAAAAATTATTAAACAATTAAACTCTTACTCACCAAATGAAGGGAGAAGAAAAACGAAGAGAACTGCTGGCTAAGAAGCACAAAATGGTAATGATATTCAAAATACCGACTCTCTTTTCAAATGAACAACGGTACCCGGTTTTAAACAGAAATCTATTCTGCGTCGACTCCAAAGAATCTTCGATAAACTCGAACCGTCGTAGGCCAGGCCAAAATATCGTAGCAAAATAAACGAGAAATTAATGAAATAGAATATTTGTAGGCCAGGCCAAACAATTAACGATGTAATCGTTACAAACTGTTTCTGGCGTGCTGTGAGAACAAACCTTAAATGGCAACCGGTGACTAAAAACACGCCACTGAACCATCACTTGATGACAGAACGATTTACGCTGGCACCGGTTGCCATTTAACTTAAAAATATCTCTTTCTATTGCGCGTTAATAAGACAAAGATAGTAAGTCTTTCTAAGATAAACCTGGCAACTACACATTATTCCTATCTTTCATACGCTGCCAACGAATGACGAAATGGGGTATAGTAGTAATGATTCTAAATCTAAAAAATATAAATTTGTATAGGTATAATTTACTGAAAAATCATTGCTGTTATACATATTAATAAATAATTAAAAAATAGTAATACAATTATAAATTTATAATTTGTATTTGACATTTAATTTTGAGACAATTCGTAGTTTACCCTACGAACATATATTCTTTGCAGGCGAGTTGTAACCAATCAAAATCGTGTAAAGTAAAAGTCCCATGGGAGTTTGTTTTACATGTTTCTGATTGGACAGAATTGTATTTTACAATCCCGATGAATGTTTATGATCACTTACACTCCTCAAAAGTATCATGTAAAACGCTATTTTACAAAGTGGTAGGAGAAAAAATATGTTTACATAGCTATTTTCGCGGAGCTAATCCTGAACGTATTCAGACTAAGAACCGAGTATGTACTGGATTTCCTTAACGCGCAAGTCACTCTACAGTTATATTCTGAATTTTTAAGGTACTGCGAACGCTTACGAATGTTTGAATGTTTTTTGGAACCTTTATAAATCTAACAATATCTTTTAAATCCTCATCACTAGAACTGAAATTTATCTAAAACTTTTAACCGATTAATGTAAATTAATTTTATATTGAAAAACTCATCTGTAAGCAAATTTGTTGATTCCTATACCTACAATAAATAAAGAAACTAAGTTAAAAAAGTAAAACTCAAACAAGAAGTCAATAATACCATAAACAAAAACAAACATTAAACACAAAGCATTCAAATAATTAAACGTGAATATTGTATTAAACAGGCAAATTTTAAGGTTAGAATTAATTCAGAACAAAAAATCCCTGCTTTAATCCTCGGACACATCGGATGCGTTACGAGCATGTTTGGAAGGTCATCTACGCCTTCCACGAACGCAGGATTTTATAACCTGAACAGAATATTTTTACTCCGCGAACACTTAAATTTTAGACTGCGCATGCGAATTCCCTCCGAATACGTTCAGAATGTTCTCCGCGAAAATAGCTAATTACAAATATCGTGTGTTTTTTAATAAAGTATTTTACCCACGACTCATAAGTAAATTGCCTATTTTTTAACCTATATCTGTGTTAGTAAGTGTCAAATTATTGAGGAGTTGTGTTATAGTTTTATTTACTCCACTAGTGGAGTAAGTAGATAGAAACCTGTATTAATATGTTTATTGCCTACTGTATACATTAAATTAAACTAACATTTGACATTTCTCAGACAGAACTGTCTGCGAAATCGAATATTTTTGATAACTTATGCCAAAATTTAAATTTTATGTTTGTTATTTTTAATTTTATACAAAACCATTTGGTAAGTCGTGGGTAAAGCATAGTACTTCACTCGAGGAACAAATTGCATATTTAGCTCGTTTCTTTAGCCCATTCGCTCGCAAGCTCGCTTATGGGCCAAACACACTTGCTGTAATATGCAATTTACTCCACTCGTAAAGTAATATACTATTACAGTGATTGAAACATACTTTCTACTAATTTACTTACTTTTCTTTTAGTAGGTATATATCTACTTTTTATACGAATTGCTCAATTCTTTATTTATATCTAAAATAAAACAATACATATATATTTCTTTTTTGAATACAATGCTTGTACACAAAAAATTTCATGGTGCTGCTCATTTATTTATTGTAATGTTTTAAACTAATTTATTTTCCAATAGTACCTACTAAAGTAAAACACGAATTTATCTTTTCATACTCGACTAACTTCTGGACGCTCCGTTTCTGTTTATATAAGCTTAGCGAAAAATCTGGAACTGTCCATTTTCCTAATTGCGGCATCTAGAGCATTCTACTCTTTTTTTTAATAAAGAATTTCCTCGTAGGTATAGACCTAAATACAAATGTACCGAGAAGACCTATTGGGGCAGAAGAGACAATTTATTAATTTGGGATTTAAAGGCCAGCAAGTTAGGACGAGTGGGGAAGACGTGGGAAGGTAAGGAGTTCCATAGTCTGGAGACCCTGGGGATGAAGAAACGATCGAATCGATCCGTTCTCGATGTCGGGCATTGAACAGTATAAGGGTGCATGAAGTTGGCACGTCGCGTTGATCTGGCTGGTCGGACAACTGGAGGCATTATAGAGCGGAGTTCTTCTGAGCAAAATCCGTTTATGTATCGGTAAAATAAGGAGAGATCAGACACTGCTCTTCGGTGGGACAATGGGACTAGGTTTTTGGTAATACTGGTGTCGTTTATTAGTCGAACTGCTCTTCTCTGTATTAAATCAAAAACGCTGAGCCTTGACGGAGCTGCCAATCCCCATACATGCGAGCAGTATTCAAGATTAGGTCGTATTTGGGCTTTGTAAAGAGTAGCTAAGTTGGATGGAGAAAAATATTTTTGTGCTCTAAACAGAAAGTCCAATTCATTTCCTGCTGCAGTTGCTATGGATGCAATATGTTCGGTACATAATAAGTCCTGAGAGATCGTTATACCAACCAGCGTAATCGAGTCACCCAGTGTCTGATCGTTGATTGTAATGGATGAGTCGCATGTTTGCCTCTTGTTGGATAGGCAACATGTCTTTGTCTTGGAAGCGTTGAAATTAACAAGATTCTTTCTTCACCACTCGTCTACAATTCTCAAATCTTGATTGAGAGAAGCCGTTGTGGATCTTCTGTCCTCTTCCAGAATATCCAGAGGTATGGGACGGTTGTGCGCTTTGCTACAGTGTAGGTTGCCATCATCTGCAAAACCGTGTATCGGGTTATCAGTGGCTTCTAGTAGATCATTTATCTGTAATAAGAATGAAGTAGAAGCTAGATTCGATCCTTGGGGAACTCCAGCGTTGATCTTTTAGAGGTTGGAGGTATGTCCATCTACGGCAACTTGGATGTCTCTGTTGGAGAGAAAGTTGGATATCCATCTACAATGGTTTGAACACAGTTTGTTTAAAAGAGCTGCATGCCACACTTAATCAAATGCTTTTGAGATGTATAGTGATACTATTTGAGTTTCCCCATAGCGGTGGATGTCATCACTCTAGACATGAGTTGTTACATATGCTAGCAGATCGGCTGTTCACCTTTGTTGGCGAAAACCATATTGCCTGTCACTTAAAAGGTTGTGTGTCTCAAGGTAGCTCAGGATCTCGTGATTGACGTATTTCTCCATAGTTTTGCTAATAACAGATAGAACTAATAACGGATAGAAGAGCTATGGGTCTGTAGTGAAGGCAGGGTTTTACAGCCTATCTTGGGGACTGGTTGTACTCGAGCAGTATCATATTAGTATTTATGATAGTTGAAATAGCTCAGTGTATCGAACAAAGTTTTATTCACTGTGTTGTATTGAAAATGAAATTTTAATATTTCATTTTAGATAACGAATTCGTATGCAGGTGGTAGCGTGGTTTTAACTCGTGTTTTATTGCATATCTTTTGATTTACGTTGCTTAGTGTAAAAACAAAAATAACAAATTTGACAGTAGTCCAATGCGTAAAAAAAGGTGCTGAAGCAATTAGTAAATTGGTGCCTACTAATTCTTCTGCTCGGTATGAGAAGGAATACCAGCTCTTCAACGAGTGGAGAATTCTAATAGATGCATCTTAGCAATCTAGCATTAACTTATTTGTTATTGGTGTTAGAAATTTCTTTAAAACCCACGTAAAAATATATGAAGTATATACAAACTGATTTTAATAAAAGTTTACATGTGTTATTTCAAAGAAGTACGATGACAAATATTGTTAATTACACATCCATAAAGTACTTTTTTCGTTCTTCCATTTAGTAAGTACGTTCCAATATTTGGCTACACACTAGAGAAATTATTTCTCTTAAAAGCACAGTAAAAGCTCAGTTCTATACTCATAACAAAATTACTATTATTATACTCTGATAGGTTATTTTTGTTTAATACCAATCAAAAAAACATTTGTAATTGATAAATGTTTTTCTGTACCCACAGGCACCCTCGAGTTGCCTCAATATATTTTTTTGTGTACAGTTGATTGTTGAGAAGAAATCAATAGGTAGTGAATAGAATGTCATGATGTCCGCAATTGTAACTGGTATTTAAAATTTAAATACCTAAAAAACATTAAGGTAAGATTCATGACAGATTCAGTCATACACAAATATAATATCTCATGTTAATTTTCTACTGAGCAGTAACACACTAATAAAAAGTAGTAAATAATTACAAGCAATCCGTCAGTATCACAGTATCAATTCTAAAACAATTTAACTGGATGTTGATGTATAAATACTAAAATTTTCCCGCAAAATATTTTTGCAGACGATAATATTCGCATATTATTAATTTGAGTAATATTTGCAGGGGATCTAGAAGACTCAATTCAGTGTATGTAAAAAATGCTGTTGTTGATTTGTTATAAGTATATATTGAATAAAAAAATAAAAAATTCAATGTTTGATTTATTATTAACGTTTTATGCATTTCACCCCAAAATTATATAGCTTATCATTCTTATATTTAGTTCTGTAAATAATGGACTAGATTGGTTTACATAGTTATACAGTGTGCGTCACAGAAAACAGTCCACCTCAATATTTGGTCAGATTTATTCGATTTTAAGAAAATTTTAAAACAGGTCGATTTTTTGATCTAAGGGTGACACATTCTTACGCTACTTGTATCTGTCAATTGTTAATCTTCCTTCTACCCCTTATTTTTAAATAGGGAATATACCATGTGCTGCACATTTTTAAAAAGGTTCTTAGATGAAGTATTCAGACAGGGGTGTTAAATCCGGGGGTTTTGCAGGCCATTTAATACAGCATCTCCTTCCAATCCATTGCCTAGGAAATTGTTCATCAAGACATTGCCTGCAGCAGTGTGAAGGTGCGCCGTCTTGTTGGAAAAACAGATCATCTGTGAGTACCTATTATCATTTTCAATTATATATGTGAGAGCGGGATCAATAGTGTCTTCTTATAATTCGAGATATGTTTCTCCGTTTAAATTTGTGACAAAAAAGGCCCAACAATACGATCCCCATAAATTCCTGCCCACAAGTTTAATTTAAAAGGATGTTGTGTATATTTTTTTATCTAAGGATGTTCTCGTAGGTACAGACCTAAATACAAAAGTACCGAGAACATCTATTAGGGTAGAAAAGGCAATTTATTAATTTGGGATTTAAAGGACTGCAAGTTAGGAAGAGTGGGGAAGACGTGGGAAGGTAAGGAGTTCCACAATTGATCCGTTCTCGATGTCTGGCACTGAACAGTAAAAGGGTTCAAGTCGCGTTGCTCTGGCTTGTCTGGAAAGTGGAGGCACTATACAGCGGAGTTCTTAGCAAAATCCGTTTAAGTATCGGTAAAACAAGGAAAGAATTTTCATCGCCCAATAACGACAATTGTGGCGATTTACGGTACCACTTACAAAAAGGGAGCATTCAGCCAAAAAACAAATAATAAATAAAAAGTTTGCATTATTGTTTATTTTGTCAGCCATAATCTAACAAAACTGTAGTCGTCTGTGTCATTTTCATTTATTGCATGTACTAATTGTATCTTGTAGGGATGAAATTTATGACGTTTTAAAACCCTACGAGACGTAGTGCGCAAAAAACCACCCTCTTCACCCAATTATATCGTACTTATTGTAAGATATATAAATTATTATGACCTAAAATTGCTACTTCTGCAACTTCAGTGCTCACCTTATTTTCATAGTTCTTTTTTTATTAGCTACTGACCTCGTTTAGATAAATTTTCTCTAAGACGTATGAATGATGCAAGTGCTTGCCTTCATGAAGCTAATTAAATAAATCCGTTGTTTTTCTTGCACACCTCCTGTTTTCAAAAAATATAGAAATAATCTTAACTCGTTTTGCAATAGAATATACAATTTTGGAACTATTCAAAATTTGAATCCAGCCTGTTTGTATTTTTTATTGGGAAAGTTATAAACGGAGGTACAAAATGTTCGGTGGCATTCATTTAAACTACAATTGTAACCAGGGAACCCCTTTCAGCTAATGTTAGTGAAGCTATCTGCCTCAGCGTCAAATAACTTCTGGAATTTTACTTTGCAGAACTGTCAGACCAGTTTCATCAACGATTTGGTGAATAGTTATTTTTCTCGTACACTTCTTCCAGGAGTAGAAAAAAATTGTCTACGTTTTTTATTAAAGTCAAATACTCTCGCATATGACGTTCCCGTAGGCCTCCTAACTGATAATTTGTCTTTATGAAGTTTCAGAAATAGCCTTAACCAAGTTTTTTCTGCTATGCCAGATTCACCTATAGGATTTTACAAATTGTTACTTACTGCTAACATGTGTGCCATTCTGCGAAAATCAGTCCTTGTCAATCCAACGTTCTGGATCTGGAAATTTGGCGAGTGGCGAGCAAGGGCTCTGCCAGCACTGAGGCCACATATGGCCCCATTGTGCATCCTCAGGCTGCCTCCAGGTCTAGATATTTAAAATAGGTAATTCTAATTTCAGAAAAAGCAGAGCAGTCATACATTATATGTTCTACTGTTTCCTGTTCTTTTTCGCAGCCTCTACATAGCGGCGATTCTGATAATTTCATCCTAAAGAGATGTTGTCGCAATCGGCAGTGACCTGTTAAGATTCCCACAGCTGTTCGGAGATTTTGTCTGGTCAATGCATAATTTTTTTTGCTGTTTTCTCGCCAGGATGAGGTAATAACTCTCTGGCCAGTCTACAGTTCATAGTTTCATCCCAACACTGAGAGTGCTGATTGATAAGGTCCACGACAGTGGACAATGTTAACTTGGTAGATGGGCGAGGGCTAACATATTTGTCAATTCAACGTTAAAATGTATTCTACTAAAACGTTTTCTAATTGTTTCCCCAACGTTGTTTTTCTACTTAATGTCGTGGCAGCCGCCTCATCAGGAGTAAGTTTCATTTTCTGGCTTAAGCTTTGCAATGTCATTCTTGGTACTTACAAAAATTTTCCTTTCTCCTTTTGATTGTCTTGGCGCCATTCTGAAAAAAAAATATAAATAGGTACTTTTAGAACCCCATAACCCATCACGGAAATACGAATACTGAAATATGGGGTAGCCCATAGAACCATACTGAAATTTGAAATTCTTATATACCTATATTCAAAACAATTTTCTTTGGGGTCGGAGTCAGGTATGTGGGACTTAACTACACTATTTTCTGGTTACCAAGCTCTCGAGATATTTTTATTCTCTTTTTTTGAAAAAAACGCCAACCAACTACTAATGCATTTGGTGTTGAAGTTATTAGAGATTCCTGTGGTTATAGGTTGGGATTGCAGGTTCGAGTCCTGTCGGAAGTAACATTTTTTTCGATTTCTCTGCTTGTTTGTCTAGTTTCTAAATTTCAAAAATCCAAAATTAGTTTACCAAACATCTGTGATTCCAGTCTAATAATCGAATACAAATTTAAGACAGAGAACAAAAAAATGACATAGCGTTTGATGTTTCAATTGTCGATTTGACAAATAAAGTCTCTCATTCACTTCATATATATATGTGCTTAAAAAAGAATTAAAATAAGTGTCATATATGTGTCATTGATTAATTAAGATGATCAAAAACGCGGACTAACTACTAATGCATCTGGTGCTGAAAAGGTTAGAGGCGCTAGCGGCTATAGGTAGAGATTGCAGGTTCGAGTTCTGCCGAATGTGACATTTTTAGATTTCTCCTTAGTGTCAGTAGTTGTTTGTCTAATTTTTAAATTTAAAAAAACCCAAGAAAGATGTGTTATAAAATTATATTGAGCTAATGGAATCTAATAAAATATTTAAAATAACAATTTCTTGTTGAATTCCAATGGGCTCTTATTGTCATTCTCATTTATGCCAATATGTTATGTGATGTTTACAAATAAATACCCTAATCTTTATTTGTTAAAGTATTGCTACTTTGGTTTAGATTCATTTATTATAAAAATTTTAAAATAATAATTAACTGTGTATTGAAATGATAATTAAACTCTTATACTATATTGTTTATGTACATATTGTAAAGACCTCTATAACATGCACAGAAAACCAAGATTCTTATCAATTTAACAGATTACCGTTATCATACCAACACAAGTCCATTTTCTAAAACGATTCTTATGTACATGAAGCTTATCTATCGTCATGTATTCAACATGCACGTTTAATATCAAAATTTACATCAAAGTAGGAAGTTATGATTTTTTTATTACGTAAATGCAATATCATGTTGCGATACGTAATATTTGTGCCAAGCTTCTTTCTAATAATCGTATTTGGTAAAATTCAATATACAGACATGTCATTTCAAAATTTAATTGCATCTTGCTTTCAAGACATTATTAAAAACCATTTAGAAAATCCTGATACTTCAGATGGACAATTTCGCGTTTTTCTTTTTACAAGTGTCATTACGACCAAATTACGCCATCGAACTAAATGCATTGAAAACAATATTCCAAAAGTAATTGCTGATAGTTCCGACTGGGCTAATATTAATATATTGAATTGGGAAATCCCTGAAGTAACAAGTTATAAGAAAACAAGATATACTACTGATTTCTATATTATTATATTGGACAATATTGAAGATATACACGAAATTATAAGTAGTATAAAAGTATCCAGTACCTTTGATCCTGAATCGTTTTTCATATTATATATTGACGACAACTCTGATAGAAACGAATATATTGCAAATAGAGTTTTGTTAGAAATGAAAGATGAATATATACTATACGTTGTTATATTAATGCCAGAGGACGATGATATGTTTAATTTATATCAACTGTATTACACAAGTCAAGCTAATGAAATTTGCTTTGCATCTCCACAGTTGATTATCTTAGATCAATGTATAAATGGTGAGTATAAAAATAGTATATTACATAACCAGTGCGGAAAGTGACACTTTTCACACGAGAGGGAAATCTTGAAATGAGTGTGAAAGGGCACTTTCCGGACAAGTAATATATACTATTTTTCCTATGATCACGAGATAACTTTACAAATATTGTGTTATGTGATTGTTTTATTTGTGACAGATTGTACTATTCTAGTTCTTTGTATTTAGTTTATATTATAAAGAATGCTGTTTTAAGTAGTAGAATAAAATACATCCAAATATTTATAATTAACATTTATTGAAAAACAAAACAATAACTATAGCACAGATATGAAAATATTATATTATAAAAATTAGGCACAATTCACACAGAACGGACGTCGGGCAGAGACAAGGCTTCGACGTGGCACGGACGTGGCGGAAGCGTGGCGTATGCAATGCACACAGAGTTGCAGGACAGTGGCGCGAATTGACGTCAGTAACCTGTTGGTTTTGTTGACTAAAACATGTCTTTTCAAGCAGTGAAGAAGATGATGAAGATATGTTGGATATAGTGTATTTGGCTAATGTGAACAAAACAAAAAGAAGATAATGGGTTCATCCATTGTGGCTGCAGAATGGGAAAATTGGTGGAACATTCGACCTGATGCGAGAATTAAACATGTACCCAGAACGATTTTAAAATTTTTATAGGATGTCTCGTGAGTGCTTCCATAAAATATTGCACCTTGTGAAAGACAGCATGGAAAAGAAATCAACTAATTGGAGGAAACCAATTTGTCCAGAAGAAAGACTACTAATAACTTTGAAATATTGGTCTTGAGCACTCCTATTACAACAATCATCACGATTAAAATCATATATACAAGAATATTGGCCAACTTCTTCGCAAAATTGTATGTTGAAGTCAACATTATCGCGCATTTTTAATTAAAGCACGGAGACACGTGGCTAGGAATTGGCGTGCCCTTTCTTGTACGCCACGAGAGACCGAAGTGACGTGGCGAGGGCGGGCGGGTGACCGCCCGCGCCACGTCGCTTCTGTGACTATTGTAATTGTACCATTTGTTTACATAGGAGCGACGCCGAAGGGACAAAAGTCCGCGCCACGTCTCTGCCCGAAGTCCGTTCTGTGTGAATTGGGCCTTACGTGACTAAAAGTAAATCCTGGTTCAATTCCATGCGTTAGTACGTGTGTTATCAACTCTAATTTATGACTCCCTGTAGCTTGTGTTTGGAAAGTTATGTTCTGTGTGTAATGTCATGAGCAGCCGATGGCTGAATTTTGTACGGAAAACGCCATTTTTACGTTTGGTATTGTCAAAGTAACCAGTGTGTGCCAATAGAGATTCTTAAATTGGATTTGCCCTTTTTCTGGTTAAATTTTAACAATCTTTATTGGATATTAAGGCAAAATATCTTATTTTTCAACTGGGCAGTTGTGTCTTACCGTAGTTATTGCTATTTCTCGGTTATTTTGGGTCTAGTTGAAACAAAACCACTTGTAGGATTTGCTGAGAAATTTTCTGTTGTTGAGCAGAATTTACACCGAATAGGCCATTGTATAATTGTGAGACAAAACCACCATAGTACAGTTTTTTTTTTTGTCAAGTCTAACGCGTAGGTGCGCCATTATCTTTAACCCTATAACAACTTAAGGATCCGAATCAGTCGGAGCAGTTTTGAACTGGGATATATACCAGAAGTGTGGAGGAGGGCAAGAATCACCTTCATCCCCAAGGCAGGGAAACGGGACACTACACACCCTAAATCCCTTAGACCAATCAGCCTCACATCGTTTGTTCTCAAGACGATGGAAAAAGCTGTAGATAACTATATTAGAACAGAAGTCTTGGAGCAGGTGCCACTGCACCCTCGTCAGCATGCATATCAAACGGGCAAATCTACGGAGACCGCGTTGATACAATTGACTGACGAAATCCAAGACGCTCTAAACACAAAAGAAACCGTGGTATGTGCCTTTCTAGACATAGAAGGGGCTTTTGACAATACTCCACACGAGGCTGTCAAAAGAGCACTCAGTGATAGAGGAGTAGATAGAACGACTTCCACCTGGTTGTCGCAACTACTGTCTACAAGAATCGCAGAAATGAAGGTAGGCCAAGACACTATCTCCATCAATACGACCAGAGGTTGTCCGCAAGGGGGAGTTGCATCCCCACTTATGTGGAGCCTCACCGTAGACAGTTTACTCTGGCAATTGACCGAATTAGGTATACCTTGCCAGGGTTACTCTGATGACGTAGTTATTCTCGCAAGAGGGAAATATGAAAACGTCCTCTGCGACATAGTGCAAAGAGGACTGAACACAGCAAAGCAGTGGTGTGATTCAGTGGGACTTAATATCAACCCCACCAAGACCACGTTAGTAGCCTTTACAAGGAAAAAGAAACCTAAACTAAAAACTATAAAAATAGGTAGGAATATCGTTGAGTGGAAGACAGAGGTCAAATATCTAGGGCTAATCCTAGATAATAAGTTACTCTGGAACAAACACGAAAACGAAATAATACACAAAGCTACAAAAGCCCTTATGGTGTGCAGAAACATTGCTGGGAAAAATTGGGGCTGTAACCCAAAGACATTGCAATGGATGTACACAGCAATAGTGAGACCTATCATCACATATGGGGCAATAGCTTGGGGCACAAGAGCTAATCTGATCACTACGAGGACAAACCTCTCAAAGATTCAGAGACTAGCCTGTGCATGTATCACTGGAGCAATGAGAACATGTCCCACTGCTGCAATGGAAGTAATACTAAATCTTTCGCCACTGCATATTCAAGTAGAAAATGCTAGGAAGAAAACAATGTATAGAATGATCAAAGAAGGAATAATCAAGGAAAAACCTCGATCACTTCAACTTGATCAAACTTGGGAAATGCCCCAAGATGACATGCCAAAGAAATTTAACTTTGTAAGGAAATTTACCACTAAACGGGGAAGAAAATCTGAATGGGACGAAAACACCATATTGGGGCTAAGCCAAAACGCCATAAAATGGTATACGGACGGCTCCAAAACAGATAAAGGAACAGGAGCAGGGGTGTTTGGACCTAGAACCAAATACTCAGAAAGCTTGGGTACGTACCCAAGCATCTTTCAAGCGGAAATTCGTGCCATCGAAAGATGTATAGAATTTAACATTGAAAGGAACTATCGTAGACAGAAGATTGTAATCATGTCAGATAGTCAAGCAGCCATCAAAGCTCTGAACTCAGATACAATCAATTCAAAGATGGTCTGGGAATGCCTAGGCAAATTAAATGAACTAGGACAGAATAACACTGTTACCCTCTTATGGGTTCCAGGACACGTAGGAATAGAAGGAAATGAAACAGCAGACAAGCTGGCAAAAAAAGGAGCTGAAACCCCATACCTGGGATCAGAACCATCATGTGGGATCAGCAGTAGTACAATTCTAGAAAAACTAAAGAAAAAAATGGATAGCGAAAAATCCAAGTACTGGAATGATCTAGAAGGACTAAGACAATCGAAGACGCTCCTGGGAAACTATAACCAGAAGAGATCTCACAGCTGTCTTAACCTAAGTAAGAAAAACCTCCGAATTATAACAGGAATACTAACCGGTCACTGTCGATTAAGAGGACACATGAAGAAACTAGGATTAGTAGATGAAGCAAACTGCAGATTCTGTGAGGTAGAGGACGAAACCTCAATACATATACTTTCAGAATGCATGGCATTAAGTAATTCTAGGGTCAAATACCTAGGGTCATACGAAATAGAAAGGGAAGAACTACCTAATTTAAAACCCAATGATATCCTAAACTTTTTAAGGAAGATAGGACTAGAAGAGCTGCTATAAGTCTGAGGAACCATCAGAAATATAGCAAGAAGAGGGGGACACAATAGATCTTATAGGTCGCAGTGTATCTGTCACCCCTAACACCATACATACATACATACATACATACAACTTAAGGACTGGTGTTCAAACTTAGCTTCCCTAGTTTTTGGGACGGGAGTTTAAATTTAAACCAACTTGCCCAAGTTTTAGTACTTGTGCTTAAACCTAGCTTTCTTGGTTTTCTGGACGAGAGCTCAAACCTTGTTCCTTAGTATTTACACAGAAGTAGTGGTCCAATTGTTGAACTGCATTGGACTGTATTCGGGAGCGGCCTACCATCAGTCACGTCAGTGGAAGGATTTGCCCAAACAGATAAGCGCATACAAACTTAAACCTTTTTATTTTACACTGAACCGTTTGCGTGTGATTACACAGCATTGTTTTTACTTTACGCGCTAGTGCACTTATAGTATTAGGTATATGTAATTTTTATTTTATTTTGTTCATCTATTGTATATTTGCGCATCTAAATTCAACCCTTGTTGAACTCGTATAAATTTCGTCATATTAATTAAAGGGAGTATATGGGAAGAGTCTATTTTATTTAGTTCACCATAATTGTTTTGTCTATTTCCTTATCTTTATTGGTTAGGGTCCGTTAATGCCTATTAGAGCTAGGCGTTTCCGGCTTGTACCGTTTAAGTCGGTGGCACGACTCACTTTAGTAAAATTCATCACTCTACGGCTGAGCTCGGGCATAATTTGCCAGTAGAAAGACTGCTAACCGACCTTATACAATTTTTTTTTTGTTTGTAATTCTTAACAGCGATTAACAAAAGTTCGTGGCAAAATGATTTTTTTTTTCAATAATTTTAATATCCATTTTCTCATGGATTTTCAATAAGAATTATTTTTAAAAAGTTTTTTATTTTCATTGTGTTATTTGTCTCTTTGTCTTTCTCTTTGTCATTCCGGATGGAATTTTGTCATCGAATTTAAACCTTTCCCGACCACCTAGAACTCTGAAATTTTCAGGATAGCTAAGAACTTGATGAGAATGCATGTTTCAATTGTGTTTACGCATATACATAGAGATTTTGACGCAATTTCGGGTTGATATGAGTTTTAAATCGATTACAAAATTCCCACATAATATATAAATTCAAGTAACAAAATAATTGATATAATAGTAATGTGACCTAAAAATAAGTAAAAACTATACTATAAAAAGTTTTTTTATAAATTGTTATTTTTTATTCATTAACTCATATAAAACCTGGAGAGTTTGAAACGTCTTAAAATTATTTTTCTAGGAACAATGGTCGAGGAGAGTAAAAAATACAACACATACCTACCAGAAGTGGGTAACTGTACAGTGAATGTGATGGCAAAAAAATATGAACCATTTGTTATTAACGAAAAGAAAGGGTTTGAAATAGATTTATTGAACATAATAGGGTCACGTTTAAATATACACTTTAATTACACTTTAACAACAACACCATGGGGTTCTAAAAAAAATGGAACATGGACTCTTATTCATTGGTATATTTATAATAATTGGTATTTAGGAATTGGAAACAGTGACACTATAGTCACAAGTCGATTGAGTGATTTTCTCCATTCGAGAATATATCACACGGAAAGAGTAGTTTTCGTCGTTCCAAGATCTTTTCGAGTACCCAGATGGCGAATATTTTTCGCTATATTTTCAGTCCAAATATGGGCAATATGTGGGTTCACTATAATTGCTTTCGGTCTAGGTTTCTACTTTTCCATAAAAATTGAAACTGGCAAAAAAGATAGACATTCATTTTTTACAGCTTTCCAGATTTTGCTGTACCAGCCAGTTGTTAACTTACCACGAAAAGATATTCACAATATATTGTTTATCGGACTTTGTGTATTAAGTATTATTTTATCTTCGGTATATACTTGCTTCCTTATATTTTATTTAAAGAATCCAATGCGTGAAAAGCAAGTTTCATCAATGGTTGATCTATTTGACCCTTTTAAACGTTTAAAATACAATGTCGGTGGTATAGCTAAGTTTAAACAACTTTTTAATAACACTGACCCTTTGTCATTAAAAATATTTGAAGCATATGAAACAGGTAATAATACAGTAAAATACTGGTTACAGCTTGTCCGAGACACTCAATATTATGTAACTGTTTCGAGTAAGTCATATGTAAAATATATTAATGCTGCAACCGCAGACACCACTCGAGATGAAGATGGTATTTGCAAAATATTTGTATTTAAAAAAATACTAACAAGTTATCCTGTTAGCATAAGACTACGGAAAGGTCATCCCCTTTTAGATGATATAGATCTTGCAATAAAACGATTGCGATATGCTGGCTTCATACAATATTATATTAATAAATATAAGAAAATTGTAGATTCAGCAGATGTTTGGGATAATTATATTGACGATAGTGTGGCACCATTAACATTAGAACATTTGGAAGGTGCTTTTGTTCTATTATTTTTCGGATATGTTTTTGGGGTTATTATTCTGATTTTGGAAATTGTAATTAAAACAATTAAAAACAAAAGATTTATCCGAAAAATACGTAAATATTTACGTTAGTATATTTGTAGTATTGTAGCAAAATAAATGGTCTAAAATTTTGTGACAATTAGAGTTTTTTTTTAATTAAAAAGGTAAAGGGTTTTAACCCACTAAAGGGTTTCTGAATAAAATTGTATATCAATAAACTCACTTTTTTTATTTTGTTTTGTTTGTTGGGGGCCTTCCGACGCCCCTTAGTGTATTGTATTTATTCTAATACAGTTGCTATTGTTTTTTATCTGTGTTTTTTCTGATTTACCCACCAAACCTACGTTCTTCCTAACACCCGGAAGACGTAACAATAACACTTTTTCTTTAAAAAATAAAAATAAAATATAGAAACAAAAATCTTTTGCAAATTATTGATAAACAGTAGAATCAGATTTATTTCTTTAGTGAAAATTTGTAACGTTCGTTTTTGGGCCGAAATCCACCTGACTATAGGTTGGTATTTATTTTAAGTTTTATTGCGTCGCTGTGGTGGGAAGACGGGCAATGTGTTTTCTTCGACAGCATATTATTCCGATTCGGTCACTTTCTCTTAGTTTCTTCAAATAATTAGAAACATTATTTTAATACTTCGATAATAAGGTATATTGCCAAATCAAGAAGGGCTCTAGTAAGAGAATTATCTTGAAACCAATAAAGAAACGCTGACAAGCCGTCAGCCATTTTGTACCTGACCAGAGAAGTCGACACAAATGGAAAAAAAAACATACCGGGATAGTTAATGAAGGAAGAATTTTTAAGAATAGGCCGTACCATCCTTGAATTCAAGAAGGAAAGAATTCCTAAAGATAGAGGCTCCGCCGAAAAAGAAGTCTGGGATAAAAAAAAAAGATAAGAGAATTAATTAATAATTTTTTTCAAGAAAAAATTTTTAACATTAACATCTGATAATAGATTTAATAAATCATCCTGAAACTGATTTTTACGTTTTATTTGTTTGTCTGTACTGGCGCCCTGAATTTATGTTTTCGAGAGAATTGATAAAACTCAGAAGGAAGCCACGAACCCAGGAGCTAGCCTAGGGTAAATTAGGGCTACAAAATTGGCGCCCAACGCCAATTTAACTTTTAAAGGTTTAATTACGCTACAAATTATTGATATACAATTGATGGATAAACAATACCTGAGGTTTACTTTAAGACAAAACAAAAAACTAAATTATTTAAAAATAAGATACAAGTTCCCACAAAAGCTCAATTTCGTAGATTTTAAGTTGGGTCGATTAGCTCAGGGGGTCTAACTTCACTGCGATCTAAAAGATCTTTTGTGTATACCCTACATTTATGAGACCACTTAGGACGTACGTTTGTAAACTGAACAGGCTCTGAAAAAACCTGTCCACCCAGATATTTATGTTTTTGCAGTTTACTCTGTCTGTAGTTACAGATAATATGTTCAGCCGTTTTATCTACATACTCACAGAATCTGCATTTTCCACTAAGAGTAATTTAGAGTAGCGCAGTAAAGGCTGTATTAACTTTTTTGCTTGTCTTGTCCTGGAATGTTTTTCCAGTAGGCCGCACTGAATTCCTTTTCCGAATTTCGAAGTTGATCCAAGATACCACAGAAAATTTCAAATCCGATAAAAACAGTACCAACTTATACTTGATGATCATCAATCTTGTTTCTGACAATCTCTTTATGTCCTGGTATCCACAGCAAAGTTACTTTGTAGTATTTTGCCAGTTGCTTAAAACACGGTTTGCAGTTCCAGACTCTTTTGGACTCGAAAGTAGCTGACTGTAGTGCCTTCAAAGCTGCTTGGCTATCGAAGCCAATAAATATTCTGGCTAAATTGAAGCGTTTTTAATTGTACTCTTTAAAACAGAAGTCTATTGCTAAAGCCTCCAATTGAGCGATTTCGTTTTATGTTAACTCACACTCATTAATTCTAACATTTACTGGGACTTCGAAATCTCGTTTTGAAGACATGTCATGGATTAGGTTACACCAATCCTTAGAATCCCAAAATTTACTGCAAGATTGCTAGGTAAAAACACTTAGTCCTATAGGGAAGGTAAGAAGGTGTAGAAATACCTACGAGGCCGAACTAGGATACGATCTCATTGCACCAGTGATTCCTATACTAGCCAGTCTTTGCATCTTTTCCAACTCGATTATTGCTTTTTCTTCCGATGTGTTATTTCACTAAAACCAGCACAGCATAGTTGATAAGTGGTCTGCCAACCGTTAGATATGACCAATAGGAGATTTTATTTTTCCAAAAAGCTTATGACAGGTCCACAAAGTCCCTATTGCTTGAGAGCTGTCTACTTCACGTAAGTTTCCTGTCGAAGATGACTCCGTAGTGTTTTCTGCTGTTTTAATACTTACATACTTGGTGCAGAAGTGCAGAATCAATGCCCAAATGAATTTAAATACAACAATAATTTAACTGTATTCTCTTAATGGTATAAAATGAAATGATCGAGTTTAAAATGATCTGCGCACAGAATGAGATATTATTATCTATATATATAAAAATGAATGTTTGTTTGTATGTCTGTATGTACTCAATGAACTCAAAAACTACTGGACCGATTAATATGAAAATTGGTATGTATATGTATTTTTCCACGGAGAAAGTTTGTATGATATGCTCATTGATGCCACTCGCCACCAGGTGGCGCTGCAGAGTAGCAACTTCTGTCCCGTTCAACCGATTGTCATGAAAATTGGTATGTATATGTATTTTTCCACGGAGAAAGTTTGTATGATCATTGATGCCACTCGCCACCAGGTGGCGCTGCAGAGTAGCAACTTCTGCCCTGTTCAACCGATTGTCATGAAAATTGGTATGCATATGTATTTTTCCACGGAGAAGGTTTGTATGATACGCTCATTGATGCCACTCGCCACCAGGTGGCGCTGCAGAGTAGCAACTTCTGTCCCGTTCAACCGATTGTCACGAAAATTGGTATGTATGTGTATTTTTCCACGGAGAAGATTTATATGATATGCTCATTAATGCCACTCGCCACCAGGTGGCGCTGCAGAGGAGCAACTTCTGCTCCGTTCAACCGATTGTCACGAAAATCAGTATGATGATGTATTTTTAATGGGTAAGATGAATATGATATTCGTATTAATGGAAGTTAACACCAGATGGCGCTTCCATGTATCAAGTTCAATACTGATTTTAATAGATATCTATACGAATTCGTACAAATAAAAGTTCTTAAAATATATTGTTTGTGCGATAAGTAAAACAAAACTATAAACTTTCTGTCCTTCCCTATCTCTTCTTCTTTTTTATTTTTCTTAAATTTATTTTATTAGTTGATAAATTATATAAATGATAGATCAACGTAGTTTTGTTTAATATGGATAAATCTGCGAAGAAAAAAAAAGGAAGATCTCTGCTAAACACTTCAATGTCACCAAATTATAGGAAACTCGGTGTTAGAGCTGTTCGGAGCAAAATGGTACTTGTCCCGATTCTGCCGAGACATACTCGATTTAAATGGCATCTTCCCACGCTTCACGCACCCCGTCCGCCATTTCCTGATCCTACACATCGTATTTCGAGGGATGAGCTGAGCCGACATGGGAGTGAGAGTAAATATCTTCGTTCTTTGAGCATAAAATTTACGAATATTGAGTGTGTTCTGCCGTTTGATTTTAAAAATAAAGTAAGTCTCTCAAAAGTTATGTATTATAACTCTACCTCGAGGCCCAATTGTCCGGCAATGACATCACTGTGACGTAAATGCAAGTGGAACCAATGCCATGCCAGGTTAAAAAGACTTACTATCTTTGTCTTACTAACGCGCAATGGAAAGAGATACTTTTAAGAAAAATGTCAAGCGGCACTAGCGCACGTCAATGTCAATAATGATAATGTTAGTAGCAGTAAAGAAACAAACTTTCTTGGAGTAATTCTTGATGAATGTTTGAATTGGAAAAGTCACTGTGATTCATTAGTAAAAAAATTAAGCTCTGTTTGTTTCCTGTTTAGGAATCTTAAAAATATTTTATCTGAACCTCAACTTTTATCAGTCTACCACGCTCTAGTAGCCAGTAGGTTGAGATATGGTATAAGCTTGTGGGGTAACTCTACCGATGCCAGTAATGTATTTATTGTTCAAAAGAGAATTTTAAGAATCATAGCTTCAGTCTCATATACTCATTCATGTAGAGACATTTTTAAAAAGTATCAGCTATTAACACTTAGTTCTTTATATATTTTTGAAATATGTATATATGTAAAGAACAATTTTAAATTATTTTTAAAAAATAAAGATATACATAACATTAACACTCGATCTAAAAATAATTTTCATGTTCCGTTGTGTAAATACAAAATTTCTGCCAATTCTCCCAATGTTTTAGGATTAATTAATCGATAAATGTTTTTACTCTCTTGAGGAATATTTTAGTCACTAATTAATTTGTTTATATTTATATATATATATATATATTTTTGGATATCTAGTATTATCATGTTTTTGTTTATAATTTTTTTGTTTGTGTGTGTGTTTTTACTTATAAGTTATACTGACTATTCCTATACATTGTAAAAAATGTCTTTTTGGAAAATAAATTACATTACATTACATTACATAATGTTCTCCAGTGATGACGTTTTTCTGAAAAGTGTCTCTTTCTATTGCGCGTTAATAAGACAAAGATGGTAAGCGTTTTTAAGTTAAACATTCATTCATTCGAAACTCGCATTGGTTTCACTTGATATTTACGTCACAATGACGTCACTGACAGACAATTGCGCCTCGAGGTAAAGGTAATATATAATTTAATCTGTCTAGTGGCAAGTGCTTTTTTATATAGGCATTGTAGGTTTTGCTTTGTAAAGCTTGTTTTAATAGAAGCCGTTGGCACCGGTCCTACTGCAGCCTAATCGAGCAGATGTTTAGAACTTTTCATTAAAAGGTACTAATCTTGGACTAACATTCATGATTTCATTGCACAAAAAAATTAATCAAACTAAAAGCAATTTTTTTCATGGCTTTATTAGCTCTTTATTTGGCGAGTTTCGTAATGAAATGGTTTTTTTATCATTCGTAGCAAGTGGCATAGCATGGCATGGCTACTTTTCTCCCTTTTCCTTTTCAGAAAGTATTTTGCCACAAGTGAGACTGAAAGTGATGATTATAATAATCATAATTATAGGAAAATTTGTAAAATATCACAGTGTATTCCCAACTAAAATTTTAGCAGATCTCGCAGAAAATCTACAAGAATTAACAAAAACTTTTTTGAATTCCAGTTGCATATTGTCCGAAACCGCGCAAAGAATACAGTTTATCAAGAATGTACCTATATCAGGTTAAAAAGAATCTTATCAAAATGTATTTAATTATCTTTAAACCCACTTTGATTTCGATGAAGCCCATCTATTAAAAAAAAATGGAAACTTGAACTAATTATATGGTCTTGTATCACATGTTTTCAGCATACCTCTATTAAAATTACCCATATTTTTATCAAATAACTCACCTTTTTCAGACTTAAAATTGCCTGTTTTGAACCGATTACGACAAATCCATGTGCGCCATAAAAAGGATGCCCGGCGCAACGAGGATTCCCGTCAAATATGCAATTTTTAAATTAATACAATTTTAAACTGTTTAAAGTTAAATTTGCTATTACTTGCTTACTACAATACTTACTCATTGACACTCACCGACAACGAGATATATATATATTTTTCTAGAGCCGAAATTTCGTAATATGACATTTCTCTTTTGCAACATGTTTATTCCATACAGGTATTTACGTTCCTGCACAGGCGGACACCATAGTGAATATAAGGAGTAAAGTTGCAAATTTTTTAGCAGAAATTGTGTTCATCGATAATATGGATGATATTTTTCCCACTCGAAGGTGTTGATACGGCAATTTGAAATACCGACGGGCGGAAACCTGAATGGATACAAAGGAGGTGGCGGACAAGGGTGACTACAATTTTCCGTAAAAATTTGCAACTTTCACCCCTTATAGCTACTTCCTGGATTCACTAGGTTGTTCGCCTAGTGTCTCCTGAGCTTACAGGCTGAAAGTTAATGGGTGTGATGTTGATGGTTTGTATCGTCATCGCACACTGCTCACTGGAGATTGTCAGGTCCTGTTGACAGGCTTTCCAACTGACCAGATGATCCCCTGTTACAACTTGGAGAGTCGATACCAAGTCCGGCTGAGAGACAGAGCTGAGTGGACTGTGGACGGCTCTCAAAGAATTTTCTCCTTCTCTACTTCAATTATTTTACTGACGGATCTCGCACGTCAGCAGGAACCGGTGCAGGGGTCTGTGGTCCACGCAACCTTAGGCAGCACTTCAGCTTGGGAACGGAGACAACCGTGTACCAGGCTGAGGTATACGCCTTACTAAAGGCTGTCGACAACGCCCGAGGCCGTGGCTGGAGAGGGGAGAGGATAACTTTCTTCTCAGACAGCCAGGCTGCCCTGCTGGGCTTAAAACCATTCCGGGTTAGTTCCAAGCTGATCTGGGAGTGCATACAAAACCTCAATGAACTGGCTAGACAAAACAGTGTCTTCTTGGAATGGATACCAGGGCATAAAGGTTTTGAAGGAAATGAAACCGCGGATCTTCTGGCCAAGAAGGGAGCGGATACACGATTTACTGGTCCAGAACCTGTATTGGGACTGCCTAGAGCCTGGGTAAGGACCAAAGTCAGGAACTGGGTCTGGGAAGAGTCGACCAAACACTGGAGTAACACTGTAGGGCTGAGGCACTCAAAGCTGATGCTCAAAGCCTACTCCAAAAAACTCAGGTCTGACATACTGGATTTAGGCAGGAGTCAGATTAGAGTACTAGTGGGCTTGCTCACCGGGCATGGACCATTCAGGCTACACCTTCGGAGGATGGGGATTCTGACACAGGAACCCACCTTGTGCCGACTGTGTGACATGGAAGATGAGACGGCAACTCACATTCTATTCGAGTGTGAGGCCTTGGACTATAAACGGTTCCTCATCTTCGGTGACACGAATCCTGAATCCTATCACCACCTTAAGGAGCTGGTCACAGGACTCAAATCTCTTATAAAGGGAACTGCCCTGTGGCAACAGTGACTCAAGGAATTTAGGACAACTGGATTCTAGCCTTCCTGAGGATCAGCGGGATGCTGATTTTCAGCTAAACAAACTAGAGTCCTGCAAGCACGGGTGCATGTAAGGGCTCTTGGTGCTGAACCTGGTCACAATATTCCCATAGGAAGCAGTGCTTAAAACATGGGGCTCCATAGGTGAGACCATGCCAGGTTACTTAGATTAGATTAGATTAGGTTGTTCGCCTAGCGAACTTAAATAAACATGTTGCAAAGGAGAAATGTCGGCTCTAGCTCTAGCTCTCCTGCTATTAATAGAGGGCGTCAAACGAATGAAAAGTATTACTACCATTTACATATAAAAGTAATTGCCTTTGTTTTATTTATAGTATTTATCTAATTTCAACATGTGAAATCTGAAAAACATATTTGTTATTTAAAAAATAAAATAAAAAATTCTGTAACAAAAAAATAGCAAAACACTTTTTTATATTAATATATTTATTAAATATTATATATATGATATGTATTTACTAAAGTTTAAATGCGTATAAATCAATTAGAATACATGACTTATTAACTAAAAGCTTTGTATTGTTAAATTTATCTTTGAAACGGAACATGACATGCATTATTTATATCAAAGTATAAATCAAAACTAACCGTCCACCCACGAATTTACCTTTACTGTAAACCATGCCAAGATTCACTAAGATTATGTTGTTATATATATTTCAATTGTTAAATTTATTTACAGTTAGTGGTTCCGATGAATGTAAGGGTCTATCATATCAAAATTTAGCGTCATCATGTCTATATGATATTATTAAAAACCATATAAAATATCCATCTCAAAACAACCAGTCAATATTATTCACTGCAGTTATAAGTAACAATCTTAGTTCTCCAGCTTGGGAAATACAAAATATGATTCCTGAGCAGATAATAAAAAGTTCAGAGCAATTGGTACTCAATATACTTAGTTTGACCAATCCCGAAGTGCAAACATTTCATCAAACGAGGTACAAATCTCAGTACTTCATTGTTGTACTAGACACCACCCAAAACGTGGACCATATGTTAAACATCATAAAACGGTCAAAAACATACGATCCAGAAGCGTTTTTTGTTTTATATGTTGAAGATAATACGAATCAGAACAAATCTTTAATTGCGAGTAATATTCTTTTTAAAATGAAAGATTATTATATGTTATATGTAATGGTAATAATTCATGAAAATGCAAATAGATTTAATATATATCAGTTAAATTACACCAGTGCATCTCATGAAATTTGTTTTGCATCACCAAAATTAAATGTTGTAGATCAATGTGTTAATGGTAAGTATGTTTTAAATAATAAATATGCCTTTTCTTAGTTACTTACATACCTAGGTATGTATTTATATATTATTTCCATGATGGCAGACTGCTTAGTTCATGATCACAAAAAAGCATACCCCAAAATTATCAAACAACAAATATAACATATTGCAATGATAGATATTTCAATTATAAATTATAACTTTAAAGTCGGTGTTTACTTTTTACTCTAAGATCCTAAAGTACTTGTAAAGCATACATTTTTGCGGTTATAGTGCTGCATACCTACTACATCGATAGAACTGATACTGTTTCATTAATAGTTTTTAGGGTACCGTACCCAAAAGTAAAAACGGACCCTATTCTTCTTCTTCTTTCTCGTAGCCTTATCTTAAGCCTAGTTGGGGTCGGTGCTGACCTTCCGTAACATTTGTTCTCACCTGTATCTTTTCCATACATCCTCTCTTCTCCATTTTTCTTTTTCTGGTCCTCATTTATTCTACCCATTCATATTATTTTCGGTCTTTCTTTATTCACTTCCCTCACCATTTCAAAATTTGCAATATCATCTTCAAATAAATCTCTATCATGTTCCTAGTTCAGCAGATTCTCATAATATTCCTTTCATCTTCCTTTTATACTCTCATACGTTTGTAACACTCTACCTTCTTTGATCTTAATTAGATGGACTTCATTATTAACTACAATTAAAGATGAGTCACTTTACGGACCACGCTGCTGCTACCTCATAGACAAATTTTAGTCTGCGCTACCCAGTGTCCCACTCTCGCCACCGGGCAGACAACTTTCCTGGATTTAACTTTTAACACTAACAGTACGTTGTTTGTAATCAAGGAGTATATACCTACACGCCAACCGATTTTTGTGTCTCTGATTGTTCAAATTGTTTGATCGTTTATGATGGAGAAACATTTGAATGCAATACTACTATTAAAGGGGAACCAATTATATGGGACAATAAACTTGAAAATTATAGCCACGATTATAGCGATAAAATTGCTAAAAGAAATGCTTGGGGACGAGATATAAAAAAATAGACCTTTTTAATATCGCTTCGATAAGAATGGGTGTATCCAAAATTGTTTCGTCCTGCATCGTCGTCAAATTATTAACAACGCACTTGTCATTAATATTACTTCATCTATTGTTAAACGACTTTCTATTATTTTTGTTTTCTTGTTGTAGCGCGGTGGCGAACACCGGTATCGGACACAAGTGGCTTAATGTGTTGACACCGTGTTTCGTGTGAATAATTTCTAAGACATCGCTGTCCATCCGTCTGTCATCATGGTGTATCTCATGATCTGTGATAGTTATGCTCTTTTCGCACAACGATTTTGATCGTACTGTAAAAAGTCGTATGACCACTTTTTTTATTACAAAACAGAATTATATGAGACATTTTACACAGGACGGCAACTGTATAATATCGTGCCGTTGTCGTTTAGCTGTCGTCCTATGCTACTGCAATGGACTACTGACGTGTCGTGATAGTAGTTGCAAACGGCACAAAATGAATGCTTTTGCACATATGATACTGGTATTTTTCCAGAATCCTGGAAAACTGCTCGAGTACAACCAGTCCCCAAGAAAGGCTGTAAAACGCTGCCATCTAACTACAGACCCATAGCTTTTCTATCTGTTATTATCAAAACTATGGAGAAATACGTCAATCGCAAGATCCTGAGCTACCTCAAAATTTTCAAAATTTTGAAAATTCTAAAAATTTTGCAAATTTTAAAAATTTTGAAAATACCTTTTCCGTGGAAAAATACATATATATATATATATATATATATATATATATATATATATATACCAATTTTCATAATAATCGGTCCAGTAGTTTTTGAGTTCATCGATAACATATAGACAAACATTCATTTTTATATTCATTATATTCTGACTGTTTTTAAAAGCTTATATCTTCGAAACTGTTGTAGATGCGGTTTTCACAGTTAGGTTTATAATTATTTTAAGTTTTGTTGTGACACGTTTATATAAAATGGCCTAATTCCGGTTTACCTGATAGAAAAATGGCATATTTTCAGAATACAGTAGATGTAATTTTTTAATTTTAACTTCCCTTTCTGTGCACCGATTTTAAACTTTAAGGTATTGTTATAAAGTAAAAATATGCGTCTTTTAGAAAATTGCTAAATATACAGGGTCTCTCATTTAAAAAATTACATCTACTGTTTTCTGAAAATACGCCACTTTTCTAGCGGGTAAACCGGAAGTAGGCCATTTATATAAATGTGTCACAACAAAACTTACGGTAATTTTAAACCTAACTGTAAAAACCGCATCGTATGATCTAAAACCGTTACGAAGATATAAGCTCTTAAAAACAGTCAGAATATAATGAGACACCCTGTAGAATAGATAGTATGCGGAGTCGTGTTAGGTTTTTGCGTCACCGTCGCCACGCCAGAAATCTGATTTACGTGCATAGAGATATTATATAGATGTATAATATCTCTATGTTTACGTGCGGCTATAGATGTTTCACATCAAATTTGTTTATTATTTAGTTTTTATATTTATTTACCTAAATATTATAAGATAATATGCACTTTTAAGTCTATATTTCAATTTTTAATATTTTTACACATCAGTAAAAATATTAAAAATTAAAATATGAGCTTTAAAAGTGTATTTCTATATGAAACAATTCATACCCTGTCCCGCCAAATTTTTGAATCGATGAGCTTCTTCCCCCTATTGTTGGCGCGCCACCGTCGCTCAAAACATGAGACCAATTTCTTATAAGGTATCAGTACATCTCTTTATTATATATTATCTATGCGTTAGGTTTTTTACGTCATACGTCACCGTCGCCACGCCGGAAATATGATTTACGTGCGGCTATGGCTGTTTCACATCAATAATTTTCAATTTAAATGAGATTAAAATTTTAAACATAAATATAAAGATATATTTTAAAGATAAGAAATTGACTATGATACTTAAGAAGAAAAGCAAGCAACACTTGATCACATTATATATATTTTATAATTCAACAGTCGCATTTTTTGGCAGTAATTTTATTAAACTTGGACCATCTTCTGATTATAGTAACAGACAAAATTACTGTTTTAGGAGTAATGGTGCAACATGCAAAAATATACAACATCAACGTAAAGGATGTGAAAAATTGTACTATCAATGTAATAGCAAGAAAATATGAACCGTTTGTAATTGACGAAAATAACGGCTTCGAAATCGATTTTTTAAGAACAATGACTTCATATTTAAATATTTTTTTCAATGTTACTTCTAAAAGATCTCAATGAGGTGAAAAGATAGATGAAAAATGGACGTTACTAAATGAATACGTTTATAATAAATGGTATCTAGGAATTGGGAATATTAATAGAATTGTTTCGAGCTCAAAACCAGATTTTAGTAATTCGTTTGTATATCATATAGAATCCTTGGTATTTGTGGTACCAAGGGCTTCGTTGATTCCTAAATGGCGAGTTATTTTTGCTATATTCTCAATTCAAATATGGGGTGTCTGTGCTTTAACCACAATAATATTTGGAATATTGTTTAATTTTTTTCTAAAAAATAAAACCGGCAAAGGGGATAAACATCCATTTATGACGGCGTTACAAGTGTTGCTATATCAATCAGTTCACAAACTTCCACATCAACATCTTCACAATATTTTTTTCATGGGTCTCTGCATATTTAGTATAATATTATGTCTTTGATATATTCCTCTCTGCTTTTTGTTTATTTAAGACATTCAATCCGAGAACATCAAATTACAAAACAGATTGAGCTATTAGACATATCACAACATTTAAAATTCAAAGTTGGAGGTAAAAAAATCTATAAAGAGTTATTTCATTCTGAAGAAATTCTTCCAGAGAAATTATTTAACGCATATGAAACAGGCAATGATACTGAAGAATAAAAACGGGGAAATATATAACAGTTTCAAGCAAGTCATATGTGAAGTATATCAACGCAATGAAATGTGATATCACAACGGATCCATATAAAGTTTCGAAAATATTTGCATTTGATATACCCATCAGTAGGTATCCTGTGTGTATTAAATATCGCAAAGGGTACCCCTTTAGAGAAAATATAGATCTACTAATTGAACGGTTACAATCAGCTGGTATACCCGGATTTCTGTGGAGGAAATATTACAGGCAAATTGAAAAAGCGGATGCTGAAGATAATTATGTCAGTAATAAGGCCGAATCATTTTCCCTTCAAGATTTAAAGGGAACTTTTATTATACTAATGTTAGGGCAGATATTTGCGATTACGTTACTAATTTTAGAAATTGTGATTTACAAAATACATACATGTAAAATTAAGCAAAAATAATAGAGCGTAGTAATTAAGTCACGATAAAATTGTAGATGTAATACCAGCATAACGTAAATTCTACGAAAGAATTCAAAAACCTCTCTTGATAAATATCATCCTATACACCAACATCTCACAAGTCCACTATTAGCTATATCTCTAACAACAGGTGTCACTGTAAAACGAACAAAGTATTGTGCAATTCACAATACCACAATACCTTATACCTTGTTGTAGAAAATAATTAGATTTTTGCTTACATTAATTATAAAAGTTCATTTTAGTTAATTTCATTTTCCTACTTTTAATAACTAAAGTTATAGTTAACTTCCGCTAGAACCAGTCAACTTTGCTTTGTAAAGTTTCTTTAAAACCAACAGAGTATTCTTTGCCTAGAAAAAGTAAATTATAACTGGACAATTGATATACCCTGCAGCATATATAAGCGGCTTTCATTTAAAAGTGTGACACTGTAGGGCTTAAAACTTTGGTGTACTTTGAGTTGCTTTTAATTGGAACATTATCTATACAACCAACTGAAGCGAGCCATATTATAAAAACTTACTTTATGAATTAACCCTACGTGATTGTTCAAACTATGGTTTAAAATCAGTTTAAAAAAGTGCTTAGGTTAGTAAAATGTATAATACGTGAAAAAATAACATAAATAATATTCTAGTAATAAAAACAAAACATAAAACATTACATAATAGATGTTAAATAGCAATACAATGCAATTAAGTCTATAAAAATCTTAAATAAATTATTTCGAATTATATATAACAGTAAGATTCTAATCTACAAAAAATTTAAATGCACCAAGTCCCAAACCAATTATCGGTTCACGAGGGATATGCATGCTGGGAGAGCTACAGCAGTGAACAAAGTTTCGAAATCCTCATAATGGCACAACCTGTTCTCTAACTGGTGCAGCAGATGGAGAGTAGCTTTCAACCCCAACAAAACCCAAACCGTTATCTTTAGACATCCAAACCTGAGTCGACGAGAAAATCTCAGTTTCGACCATATCAACCAATCACTATGGAGGGAACAGCTCATTCTTCAAGGTGACCTACCTAGGCGTGCAATTTACTCGAACGCTTAGGTGGGACGCGCTGATGTTGAACTTACAATCAACAAAATGAGAAGACGAGCATCCCTCTTAGGTGCCTTGGGTGGTAGACTCCGAAGCTGTAACACCGAAACCCTACCCCGCACTTATAAAGCATTTATCAATTATAAAGCCGTACCATATGCTGCCCTTCCATTCTTTTCGTGCCACAGAAAGAGCAATCATACGCAAGGCCAATAACCTAGAGTACCATAACACAAATGTCTCTCCCTCTCGTTATCAAATGTTACAACAACGCTCGGACTCTCCAGGGAATGGATGACTCCAAAGAAGATCAATAGTTCCGAAAAACAAGATCTCCTTCTCAACCTGAGACTCCTCCAAACAGTAGACAGGGATCTTCCTGAAGACCTAGAAGCCCTCCTTGACGAATCCCCACTCTCCCATAAGTAGATGGTTGATTGTGCCAACAAGAAAGACTGAATACGAAAAAAAAATGAGCCCTCGGCGAAGGTTTCTGTAGTTTCCTTCGTCCTCGCCAAATGGGAGACGTAACGACAGAGGAGACACGCCACAGCGTCAATCTCCCAAACCCATATTGCACCACGTGGGTCACACCCCACACACACTCACACTGACACCTAAAAAAAATTACGGCTTAGGCACGTTCAAGGAACTTTGAAACTAGAAGACACAGGAGCTACAAAAGAAACAAAATCACCTTGCTGCAAATGGAGAGGTTTGTGAGGGCGGATCCTTCCATCCACTCCCTGTAAGTCCTACAACAAGGTTCTTGTAGTTAGGGGTAACAGATACACTCCCACCAATACCACACTCCTCCTCTATATCTACTCTATTCTTCTTCTCTTAATGGTACACCGCGCATAAAACTCCGTGGTGCTCTAGAGTGCGAAAACATATAAATGGAAAGCCACTATAAATTAAAACTTAAAAATGGAACATATACGTTAATTTGGCTAATATTTTTTATAGTAATGAACTTTTTTTACGATTAGAACGCTTTACAAAACTTTGGGATCATCCTATAATAAAATTCAGTACAGAAATAATAAATAGGGAATATTTTTAAAGCCCTAAATCGTAACGTGTAGCCTGTAACAGCACCTGTTTTAACTTTGCGAACTAAGCTCTTAACGTGCTTCATCCACCAATTTTAAATCGCACTGATGAGTAGGTACTGCTACAAGCCATTTTCTGGATTAGGTAATTGCATTAATCAATGTTATTTTTTTGGTAGGAGAAATGGTGGAAACACTCAACCTCAATTTGCAAGTAGTAAAAAATTGTATTGTGAATGTAATAGCAAGACAATACGAACCGTTTGTAATAAACGATACGTCTGGTTTCGAAATTGATTTACTTAAAACAATAGGTTCATCTTTACAAATTGATTTCAATTTTACTGCCCGCAAATCGCTATTTGGTGAAAAAATAAATGGAACATGGACATTGCTTAACAAATTAGTTTATGAAAAATGGTATGTAGGTATCGGAAATGCTGACAAAATAACAATAAGTGGAGAACGTGATTTTGTATCCTCTAGCACGTATCATATAGAAAACGTTGTATTTGTTGTTCCAAGAGCAAAATTGATACCAAAGTGGAGGATACTATTTGCTATTTTTTCGATTCAAATATGGACAATATGGATTTTGACTGTAATATTCTTTAGTATTGTATTCTATTTCACCCTAAAATACGAAACCAATGAAGGCGAACAACATCCATTTATGACAGCTATACAAGTTGTATTATATCAGCCAGTTAATAAACTTCCTCGTAAACATATTCATAACATTTTTTTTATGGGATTATCTATATTTAGTATAGTATTATCTTTAGCATACACCTCTTTTCTTATTTTTTATTTAAAGCATCCAATTCGACAACACCAAATTTCGAGCAAACATTATTTATTCGACAAATCAGAAAACTTAATATTCAAAGTCGGGGGCTTAGAAAAATACAGACAATTATTTAATGCAACGAAGACAAGAACCCGAGCTTTAAAAATATTTAATACATATGAAACTGGAAATGAAACTGTTGAATATTGGCTGCAACTTGTTGCAAAAACAGAGAAGTATGTAACGATTTCAAGCTCATCATACGTCAAATATATCAGTGCTACAAGAAGTAATGTAACCAGAGATGGAAATGGTGCTTCCAAAATATTTGTATTTCAGGAAATATTAAGTAGTTATCCTGTAGGTATGAAATTTCGAAAGGGAAATCCGTTACGAAATTTTATAGATATAATATTAGAACGTTTACAAAATGCAGGCATAATAGGATTTTTGTGGAGAAAACACTACAGAATAATTGAAAAAGCAGAAGTTATAGATAATCTAGTTAGTGACGATGTTCAACCACTTGCCATCGAAAATTTAAAAGGAATTTTTATTATATTAATATTTGGTTACTTATGTGCATTTATAACAATGTTAATCGAAGTTATTATTGCAAAAGTAAACTCAAGAAATCACCTATGTTGTAGTTAGCAGACCGATATAGCTATTTTATGTCAAATTTAATAATATATATATACATTATATATATATTGTTATGGTTCAAAATAGTTGGTCTTTGTGTATAGTGTAAATGTATTTAAGACTAAATACATTAGAATTTTAATAAGATCAATTTATGCAAATTCTCAAGGAATCATAAAAAAGTTGGTTGCTACGTTTCTAAGGGGATTGAGGGGATTATTGATTGGAATGTCACAGAATTTTGAATTTAAAAAAAGTCATAAGAAAAATTGAGAAAAAGAGAATTGTATTGAATATTAAAAATAAGAAAAGATTATAAATTGAATATATGAATAATAAGAAGTGAAAAGAAGTTGTTACGTTTATGTTTTTTTTTAATTTTGATTAATGAGAAAAGTCATAAAAAGATATTTTGGAAAATGAATGGGAATTAATATAAGTAAAATAAAACTAAAGTAATAAATAAATAGAAATAAATGGAATAATGGTATGGAAAAATCAAATAGAAAAAAAATCAAATGGAGAGATAGAAAGGATCAAATAATGGAAAATTTGCATAAATTGGAATTATAGACTAAGATAAGCATAATTTATTAAGATAAGTATTTCTAATATAGTATATTATCAGCTGGTAGTATTTATATAATAGAAATAATTATTAAGGTTTTTTAGAAAAAAGTGGGCAAAATTTAATCTAAATTAAATAGTAATAAGTATCTGACGTAATGAATGTCATGAAATTTGTATTGTATGAATTTGTTATATTAAAAGTTAAAAATATTTATATATTAAACGTTGTTAAAAATGAAATGGACTTTTTAGTAAATGATAAGAAAGGAACCCAACCTGAGGAGTCTAAAAAGACAATTGTGTGATTATAGATAATCATAACAAATCATAACAATATATATATATATATATATATATATATATATATATATATATATATATTGAGATGATATGAGTTACTATGCTATATTAAATAAGAATGTCGAATGAAAATCTTATGGAAAATAGAGAAAGGAGATTTTTCTTATTTCGGGTCAGAGCGCAAATGTAGTAACATTAGGATCAATTATTATCATCTTCTTCATAATTCCTAAAAAAGGAAAAAGAAAATAGAATAAGAAAAAAAAAATACAAATTCATTTCAAAGATTTTTATTTAAAGATTCAAAATGATTAATCTACATTATATAAAGTGTCAATAATTATGAAATTGATAAATGGGAAAAGTAGATAATTAAAAGCTTATAAAATTGCCAATACATTAGTAATTAAACATTAATTTTAAATGAATTAGGGGTGTAAGTAAATGAGAAAATTAAATTATAAAAATATCACAAATAGTTAAAATAAATATTAAAACTTCTACTTACTTTTAAAATATACAAATTTACCAACCATATTCTAATTTATTAATAGTTCAAATGCCAAATGAAATATTCTGAAAAAGAGAAAATTATTAGTTTGTAGTGCTAGTAAATTTTATAAGAATAAAAAAGAATAATCATTGTTTTAAATTGTAATATTGAATCAAGAATTAGATTTTGTTAGTAATTTTATTTAAATAAGGAATTAGTAGGCGATTAAGTGATAAGATGGATAGATTTTAGTTTGTTGAATTTTTCAGTTGTTTCGTTGTTGATTTGATAGAATCTCTCTTGTTTTCTGGTTGTTGAAATGGAAGTTGTATTAAAAAATTGCTCCGTAGAAATTTTGAGTTTTTTTTGAAAGTATTGATAAAAGAAAGTATTAAATCAGTTTAAAGTATAAAGATTATCTCAAGGTAACCAGAGAAAGCAATTGGTAAGAGAAATTTATATGATTTTATGAAGAAATAGATATTTCAATTGGGGGGTTGAGCAGTATATGGTATAACTGCATTTTAATTGAGTTAATGAAGATTAAATTAATATTTAACAAGAAAGAAAGTCATAATTACACTTACCAGAGGAAATAGCAGCAATTTATCGCTTGGCTTGAAGAGGAATTGATTGTTTGATCTCTACAAAGTTTCCGGAAATCTTTGCTGTACCGGGGGGAAGAAAGTAGATTGTCCTGAGAACTGAATCCTGGTTCCAGAAGAGAAGCGAAGCTTCGTACAATTGGTAATCACTTTTCACTCGTTACAATAAAGAGTTTTTATGTGTTTGATTTTTGTAATTTTGATGAACATTTTTATTTCACTGTTTTATGTATTTAACTAAATTATTATTATTCACTTTTTGATAAGTTTAATCTGAATTGTTTATTAACTCAAATCAGAATACTTCATTTCATATATTTGATGCATATTTGGGTTTATCAACGGTATCTTTGAAGTTTGACACATTTTAAATTAGTGAGGTTGGAAATTTATATACTATTCATGCTTAGAAAACATCATTGGTCTAGGATAGTGAGGTTTTACAGTCATTTTATTGCAAATTTGTGTATTAACTGATTTTGAATCTAGTTTGGTTGAATATTTGAACTCTGACCTTGACATAAGGGAATAGCCGGTAGCATATTTAATTAATCATATTGGAAAATAATTACATTAAGTTAATTCTTACCTATTCACTATTTATATTTAAAATTCAAAATTAATTAAAGGTAAGGAATATTTTATAACATAGTGATTGATATAATCAAAACAAAGTATTATTCATACACACACACATATATGTTATAAATTTTGGCGCCCAACGTGGGGCTCTAAACAATCAAAATTGGAGCCTATTCAAATACTTAAAACTTGAGAATTTTGTTAAAATTTTTTTTTTTTTCATTATTTCGCTCTAAACAATCAAAACTAGAGCCTTTTTAAAGAATAGAAACTTTAGGATTTTTGGATATTAGAAACACTAGACAAGAAAACTTTGTTTGGTAAATTTTTTTTTGAGATTTATTTGCTTGATTCTGATTGATCAGAATAATAAAATAATTAAAAGACATTTGCTTGGTAAATCTTTATTAAAATAAAGGTATTATAAATAAAAAATTTAAACATTAGTTATATTTATCTCGATAAAATAAATTGTAAATATGGATGGAAAAATGAGATTGAGAGATGGTAAGGTAGTGGGAGATGAGAGTGAAAGTAGTGATGGAGGAGAGATTGAGATGGAAAGTGTGGCGGTACAAGTACATGAGGAGAGAGTATTAGGAGTAGGAGATTACCGAGTGGAAGAGCTGATACAAACAGGGCAGACACAGAAAGGAGTCTGCAGTAAGAACCAGGAATTAACTGGGTTAAAATCAAGTAGAGGTATAACTCAAGAGGAGTACAGGATGCTTAAAGAATGTCTAATTAAGTATTTTGAAGAAAGGGATAAAAGAATTGATCAGCACGGGGAAGATATAAAGAAGATGGAAGAAGATAGTATAAATTTTAAAGAAAATAATGAAACATTGGATGAAAGAGAAGAAGATATGAAAGAAGATATAAAAAAGGAAGATGTGAATAACAAACTAGAAGAAAATAATAAAGGATTAGATGAAGTAAAAGAAGATAAGAATAATAAACCAGAGGAAAACAATAAAGATGTGAATAACAAACTAGAAGAAAATAATAAAGGATTAGATGAAGTAAAAGAAGATAACAATAATAAACCAGAGGAAAACAATAAAGAATTGGATGAGACCAATGAAAGATTGAATAAAATCACAGAAGATATAAAAGAAAATACAAATATGGAATTTGAAGAGAACAATAAGAAATTGAATGAGACTAACGAAATATTGGAGAAAATAGAAGATGATAGTAAGAAATATTAAAGAAGAAATAAATAAAAAATTGCATGAAATAAAAGAAGATAACAAGATATTTAGAAATGAAATTAATAGCATAAAAGAAGACAATTCAAAAATAAGAGAAGAAGTTAAAACTATGAAAAAGGAATTTGACAAGAAAATTGAACAGCAAAACAAGAAATTAAGAACTGAAATACAGGATACTGGAGTAAAAATTAAATGGGAAATTGAAAAAGGTATGGAAATTAAAATTAAAGAAGTAGAAAAATCAATTAAAGAAAATTTACCAGAGGAAATAGAACATGGAATTAATAAACATACTGATGTCATAAAAAAAGATATAGAACAAATACGATTACAAGAGCAAATTTATGAAGAGGTAGTGGACAATTTAAAAATTAACTTAGGAAAAGAATTTGAAAGACTAGAGGGAGAAGTAGAAAAACAAAAAGGAGTTTGTAGTAAGAATCAAGAATTAACCAAGTATAAATTAAATAAGGAAATGGAAGATATGCAAAAGAAGTTACAAGAAATTATGGATAATAATGTCAGAGGAAATATGGTGGGAGTTCTTCCTAATATGATGTCACACTACAACAATACCGGAATTAAATATGATGGAAACATTAATCATATACATCCAAAAGTATTTGTGAATATAATAAAAAGTAAAACAAAACATATTAGTGACTTCTCGGAGAAAAAACTGTTGATCCGTGATATGTTAACAGGACATCCTTTACTATGGTTCTGCAATAAAGAAAATCAAATGTCGTCAATAAAAGATTTCGAAGAGCAATTTTGTAGATATTTCTGGGGGGAAATCCAACAAGCTACCTTTAGAGAAAAACTGTATTTTGGTAAATATGACTATAATAAAGGAAAAAATTTTAATGCATATGCAATGCAACTATATAATAATGCACAATATTTGGAACCTGCGATGAGGGAAGAGGAAATAGTTTTGTATGTGGCGAGACAGTACAAACATGAAATGACGGAAACAATAGCAATACACAACATTAAAACAATGGAACAGTTATCAAATTACTTACAGAGACTAGAACGAAGTCTAATGAATGAAAGTAGAACGAATGGGAATGAAAGATTTAATGATAGAAATAGATATGATAATAGGAATTCTGGAGGTAATAGATTTAATGAAAGGAATCGAAATGAGAATAGGAATGATGGTAATTACAGATTTAATAATAGGAATAGGGAATTTAATAGGAGATATAGTAATTTTAATAGGAATGAAACAAGAGCAAATGAATATAGGAATGATAATAGTAATGGTAGAAATGGGGAAATTAGGAATTTTGATAGGAGAAATAGGGATTTTTCAAATAACAATAATTATGATAGGAATAGGGGGACAGGTAATAGATGGAATAGAAATGAAGATAATCGTAATGTAGGTAATCAAAATAATGAATGGAGAGAGAGAGGTGAGAATAATAGACAGGTGAATGTTATTAATGCAAATCAGGGTGATGTGACTGGTCAAGGCCAGGAACAGAACGTGGATTTTGCCTAAGTCGCTTCCACGTGCGTAATATCATCTACTCTTCTAGGTATGAACATCCTAGAGAATTTCTTGTTAATGATGATGAAATTAAAGTCAATGAACTTAGGAGGTTAATTTTTATAGAGGGGGTTTTTCAAAATATTAAATGCCAAATTATGATAGATACTGGTTCAGAGGTTACTTTAATTAGTCAAAAAATAGTGTCACAAGTTAAACAGGATGATATTATGATGATAAAAACAAATAAATTATCATTAGTGGGAGCGAATAATAAAAAATTATATGATACCAACAACATGATTATGGGAGAAATACTAATAGGTATTAAGAAATATAAAATCCAAATGTTACTTATTCAAAATTTAAATTATGACATTATATTAGGTTCAGATGAATTGAATAATCATAAAATAGTAATAGATTATGAAGAAGAATGTTTGAAATGGGAACAACAGAGAATACCATTTACCTTAGGAAATAATATAAACCAGGAAGCTGATCCGAATAGACAGTATAATAATATTGCCAAGGTAGATTATAATGAGTTAGAAGGAAACTGTGGACAACATCAAAAAGAAGTGGAAATGTTGTGTAAAAAGTATTGTAAACTATTTAATGAAGAAACGTGTATAGCATCAAATTATACTCACAAGTTGAAGATGAACAAGGAGATTAAGAATTTTAAGATTAAGACTTATCCCATTCCATATAAGTTGAAGGATGAAGTATATCAGGAATTAAGTAAAATGATGAAAGATGGAATTATAGAAAGGTCAGATTCACCGTATATTAGTGCAATTACGTGTGTTAGAAAAAAGTCAGGGGAAATTAGATTATGTTTGGATGCTAGGAATATAAATACTTACACAGTAAAACAATATGAAAGTCCTATGAATGTAGAGGGAATATTTGGCCGAATAACCAAGGCAAAAATATACTCAAAATTAGATCTTAAACACAGTTTCTGGCTAATTCCTTTAGAAAAAAATAGTAGACAATACACAGCTTTTATGGTGGATGGAATTGTATACCAATTTTGTGTTGTACCCTATGGTTTACAAAGTTCTTGTGCAGCATTAGTAAAAACGTTACATACTATTTTAAATAAACATGAATCATTCATACTACATTATATTGATGATATTTTGGTGTATTCGGAAAATGAAGAAATACATAAAGAACATTTGGAAATAACTTTAAAGGAATTGGAAACAGCGGGTTTGAAATTAAACGTAGAAAAATGTAAATTTTACCAACAAGAAATAAAATATTTAGGATATGTTTTAAATACTACAGGGGTAAGCATGGATCCAGAAAGAGTACAAGCGATTATGAATTATCAAACACCCAGTAACTTAAAAACATTAAGAGGATTCCTTGGAATTATAAACTACTACAAGAGATTGATTCCGGATTTATCGAGCAAAGAAGTTCCCTTAATTGAACTACTAAAAAAGGATGTTAAATGGAAATGGACACCAGAACGAGAACAAGCTTTCAAAGAACTGAAACAAATTTTCACCAATAACTTAAAAGTATATCATCCACAGTATGATAAACCTTTTTTACTAAGAACTGATGCATCTATAGATAGGTTAGCAGGAGTGCTGATACAAATTCAAGAAGAAGGAGAAGTGCCCATTAGTTTTGTTTCAAGAGTTACGAAAAATAGTGAAAAAAAATACACTGTAACGGAGTTGGAAATGGCGAGTGTTGTGTTTTGTATAACAAAATTAAGATTTTTCTTACTAGGGGCTAGATTTGTAGTAGAAAGTGACCACAATGCGTTGACTGCAATGTTAAAGAATCGATATGCAAATAATAGGGTACACAGATGGCTATTATTACTGCAAGAATATGATTTTGAAATTAAATACATACCTGGAAAGAACAACATCATAGCTGATGCATTAAGTAGAGAAGTGGAAGAGCAAGGGGATCATACTAAATTTAAAATTGGGATTAATAAGTTATTGAACAAAAAGGGGTTGTATAGTTTAGAAAGCATTATTCAAGATCAGAGATATTTAAGTGAAGTAGAAAAGAGAAGAACTTTTGTAGTAGATAACATCATATATAAGAAGCTAGAAAACTGGGATGCCTATGTAATAACATCAGACTATGCTAAAGACATTTTATTCAATTTACATCAGGAATATGGACATATTGGGGTGAGGAAGTTATGGATGCTATTTAGAGAGAATTTTTATGCAAAGAATGATTTAACTAAAACTAAAGAAATTTGTAAAGCTTGTACAATGTGCCAATTGGCAAAAGAAAAAAATTATCATAATATTAATACAAATAGACCAATAATCACTCAGAGACCTCTACAAATAGTAGCTATGGATTTCATAAGCAACCTAGTGCCAAGTATCCAAGGAAAGAAACATATTTTGGTAATGGTGGATGTGTTTACCAAATATGTGCAGCTATATCCATGCTCAAGAACTAATACTAAATTAGTAATTAAATGTTTAAAGAATTTCATACAAATACATGGAAAACCAGAAAGAATCATCTTAGACCATGCTACCTATTTTGAGAATAATAAATTTTTGTCAGCTTGTCAGCAATTGGACATAAACATAAATTTTATAAGTATAAGAAACCCTTCTTCAAATCCAGCAGAGAGATACATTAAAGAAATTATAAAATACTTAAGAATTTTATGTAGCCAAGACCACGAATTATGGGAAAACAACTTGGAAGAAGTTCAGAGATTTGTGAATGAAACTCCGCATGGAATTACAAAAGAATGCCCGGAATTATTATTTAAAGGAAGAGCACCGGAAAGGAATTGGAAGGTAGTTAGAAATCAAGAAATGGATGAGATTTTAGAAAAGGTCAATAAAAATCTGAAAAGAAATGCTGATAGATATATTAAAAGACAAGAACAGAAATTTAAAAAGAAAACTAAATTCAAAAAGGGGGACTTGGTTATCATTAGAGCATTACAAGTGGCTAACAAAAGGGAAAATCAATGTGCTAAATTATTAATGCCATTTGAGGGACCATATGTGGTAGATAACGAGAATGCTCAAAACAGTTATAGATTGATTTGCCCTAGTACAGGTAGATTGAGAGGAATTTTTAATATTAAAGATGTATATAAATTTACACCTACAGAAGGGTAGATGATATTTCAAGCAGTTTTGTAAATAGATATTAGTTTGTAAATAGTAGTTGTAGGTGTACATAGTTTTTATATTTTATTATAAAAATGCTGGGATGTTTATGGAATAAACATTAAGACAGTTCCGGGAAGGAAAAGATATTACAATTGAAACTGGTATGAATAATAAGTTTAAATATTCTTGGTTAAAGAATTTTTTTTTTTGAAGGGAATATGAGATAAATTAAATGTTTATTGATTTATAGTTTTGGAATATAAATAATCATTTACAAGCAATTACATCAAATGAACATTTTATAAAATGAAATGTAAAACAAAGAAATTTGTATTATTTTATTAAAATAAAGTTAAATTTTTCTTTACAAAATAAACTAAAATATTAAAGATATCATATATCAAGTAAAGTTTCTTGACAGCAATGAAATTTTAAAGTGAGAATAGAAATTATAATTTTTTTTAATCAAATATGGACATGATTGATTATAAAAAATTTTAATTGGGGGATTTGAGATGATATGAGTTACTATGCTATATTAAATAAGAATGTCGAATGAAAATCTTATGGAAAATAGAGAAAGGAGATTTTTCTTATTTCGGGTCAGAGCGCAAATGTAGTAACATTAGGATCAATTATTATCATCTTCTTCATAATTCCTAAAAAAGGAAAAAGAAAATAGAATAAGAAAAAAAAAATACAAATTCATTTCAAAGATTTTTATTTAAAGATTCAAAATGATTAATCTACATTATATAAAGTGTCAATAATTATGAAATTGATAAATGGGAAAAGTAGATAATTAAAAGCTTATAAAATTGCCAATACATTAGTAATTAAACATTAATTTTAAATGAATTAGGGGTGTAAGTAAATGAGAAAATTAAATTATAAAAATATCACAAATAGTTAAAATAAATATTAAAACTTCTACTTACTTTTAAAATATACAAATTTACCAACCATATTCTAATTTATTAATAGTTCAAATGCCAAATGAAATATTCTGAAAAAGAGAAAATTATTAGTTTGTAGTGCTAGTAAATTTTATAAGAATAAAAAAGAATAATCATTGTTTTAAATTGTAATATTGAATCAAGAATTAGATTTTGTTAGTAATTTTATTTAAATAAGGAATTAGTAGGCGATTAAGTGATAAGATGGATAGATTTTAGTTTGTTGAATTTTTCAGTTGTTTCGTTGTTGATTTGATAGAATCTCTCTTGTTTTCTGGTTGTTGAAATGGAAGTTGTATTAAAAAATTGCTCCGTAGAAATTTTGAGTTTTTTTTGAAAGTATTGATAAAAGAAAGTATTAAATCAGTTTAAAGTATAAAGATTATCTCAAGGTAACCAGAGAAAGCAATTGGTAAGAGAAATTTATATGATTTTATGAAGAAATAGATATTTCAATTGGGGGGTTGAGCAGTATATGGTATAACTGCATTTTAATTGAGTTAATGAAGATTAAATTAATATTTAACAAGAAAGAAAGTCATAATTACACTTACCAGAGGAAATAGCAGCAATTTATCGCTTGGCTTGAAGAGGAATTGATTGTTTGATCTCTACAAAGTTTCCGGAAATCTTTGCTGTACCGGGGGGAAGAAAGTAGATTGTCCTGAGAACTGAATCCTGGTTCCAGAAGAGAAGCGAAGCTTCGTACAATTGGTAATCACTTTTCACTCGTTACAATAAAGAGTTTTTATGTGTTTGATTTTTGTAATTTTGATGAACATTTTTATTTCACTGTTTTATGTATTTAACTAAATTATTATTATTCACTTTTTGATAAGTTTAATCTGAATTGTTTATTAACTCAAATCAGAATACTTCATTTCATATATTTGATGCATATTTGGGTTTATCAACGGTATCTTTGAAGTTTGACACATTTTAAATTAGTGAGGTTGGAAATTTATATACTATTCATGCTTAGAAAACATCATTGGTCTAGGATAGTGAGGTTTTACAGTCATTTTATTGCAAATTTGTGTATTAACTGATTTTGAATCTAGTTTGGTTGAATATTTGAACTCTGACCTTGACATAAGGGAATAGCCGGTAGCATATTTAATTAATCATATTGGAAAATAATTACATTAAGTTAATTCTTACCTATTCACTATTTATATTTAAAATTCAAAATTAATTAAAGGTAAGGAATATTTTATAACATAGTGATTGATATAATCAAAACAAAGTATTATTCATACACACACACATATATGTTATAATATATATATATATATATATATATATATATATATATATATATATATATATATATATATATATATATATATATATATATTGTTATGAATTCTTATTTTTTCTTAGGCTCCGGCTACTTCTCCTGCTATTGGGTCTGGATTCAACTTAAAAACTTCCTTTATATTCTTGTTTATTTAATTTAAATTTTATTTTAACTTTAACTTCAATTATACAAAATCATAAATTCTAAAATTAAACTCTCTTCTCAAATTCAAATTCTATAATAATACAAATTTTTCTTTATCACATTTTTTTCAAAATTAACTTAATGCCAATCCATCATAATACTCTTGTCCCTAGGTAACCTCTTAAAACAATCTAATCATAAACAAAATCAACAATTATCAACTCTTTCTGAAATAAAATTTTTAAACACCCATATAAAGACAGTTACCTATTATTAAATACAAAAATTTTTTTATCCAATCAAATCATAACAAAATCCCCCTAAATTTAAAATTAAAATTTTCTATCAAGACACATTTTATAATTTTAAATTTACTCTATATTTACTTTTTTATCAGATTATCCCTTACTATTCTACCTTTAAGTTACAATTACTTTCTATTTCTACCCCTTTTTAATAATTTTACTTTATTTTATTTAATTAATTTCTTCCCCCTTTTTCTGATATTTCCCCATTATTTATTTTCCTCTTTATTTTAAATTTTAATCTTAATTTTAATTTTATCTTAATCCTATTTGCTTTTAATTAACTTATTTTTTTTTTTTTTTTTTTTTTTTTTATAATTATAAGTTATATCCTTCCAAATCTTTTTTAATCTTCTAATTTTATCACATATTTCAAAATAATTTATATCACCATCTTCATAAGGTTTCTTCTTATGCTCCTTATTGTAATTGAATTTAGTTTTATTTTTAATTTTATTATTATTATCATAATAATATCTATTTTTATATTTATTTCTATCACCTTCATATTCTATAGTTTCATATTTTGCTTCTTCATTTTTACAATATTTATCTTTATAATTCTTCTTATCATCATCATATTCATTATTTAATTTTAATTTCATAATTTCATTTTCTTGTATTACATTTATTTCTTTTTCTTCCATCTCATATATCTTCTTTACAGTATTTTGCACTTCTTCTTTTACATTTTTCTTTTCCATATTCTCTTGTTGTATAATTATTTTAATTTTTACTTCTTGTAATTCCTCTAATTCTGTTTTTGTCATTTTCATTACATTTCTTATTTCTATTTTTGTTTCTTCTAATGTTTCTCTATACATTTCCATTTGTTTCTTCATTTCATCTTTAAATACTTCCATATTCTTGTTCATGTCTTTTATTTCTTTTTTCATATCTTCTTTTATTTCTTTTTTCATAGAATCCATATTTACATTTATTGCTTCAATATTTTTATTCATTTCTTCTGTCTTTTTGTCTTGTTTTTCTTGATTTTCTTGTAAATTCTTTTTCATTGCATTCATATCTTGTTTTATTGCTTCTGTATTTTTATTCATTTCTTCTTTATTTTCTTGTAAATTCTTCTTCAAATCTTCTCTTAAGTTATTATTCATTTTTTCCTGTTTTTCATTCATTTTTTCTAAAATTTTAAACATCCTATCCATATCGCTTTCTTCATGTTTGTTGCCATTACTTTCAATAATTGCTTCTATTATCGTGGTATTCTCTTTTTCATCTCCTGATTCATTTGTTCCCATAATCTGTATGTCCTCATCTTTTTGATGATCTCCTTGTTGCATCTGTACATCCTGTTTCTTGTTTTGCCTTCTTCTTGTTTCCATTTTATTATTTAAAATTATTCAATTTGTTTTTATTTGATTTAAATTTTAATATGTGTATTAAATTTATAATTTTAATTCACCCCCCGTATATCAAAGTTTCTTATGTCTTATTGACACTGTCAAAATCAAAAATTTTTATAAAAATGATTTGTATCAACCTAAATATTTATAAATTATGTCTTAACAGAATTTATGTATCCCCCCTATTTCAAATATAAACAACAAAATAAAAAACTGTCTCTATATAGAAATTTAAAAATCTTACCCCAGATTACAATTTTTCTAATATGAAATTTCAAAATTTCTATTTCGGTTTCTTGCGATCGGCTTGGTGTCCTGTTTCTTTTTATTCTTTTCTGGGTGTCTGGTTGTTCTTTTTGACAAGTTGCGCCGCACGTTGGTTCATCAATTTATTCTGGATTTGGACTTTTCTTTTCTTGCCCCACGTTGGGCGCCAATTTGTTATGAATTCTTATTTTTTCTTAGGCTCCGGCTACTTCTCCTGCTATTGGGTCTGGATTCAACTTAAAAACTTCCTTTATATTCTTGTTTATTTAATTTAAATTTTATTTTAACTTTAACTTCAATTATACAAAATCATAAATTCTAAAATTAAACTCTCTTCTCAAATTCAAATTCTATAATAATACAAATTTTTCTTTATCACATTTTTTTCAAAATTAACTTAATGCCAATCCATCATAATACTCTTGTCCCTAGGTAACCTCTTAAAACAATCTAATCATAAACAAAATCAACAATTATCAACTCTTTCTGAAATAAAATTTTTAAACACCCATATAAAGACAGTTACCTATTATTAAATACAAAAATTTTTTTATCCAATCAAATCATAACAATATATATAATGACAAATAAGCCATCCCATATGAAAAAAGCGGGTGAGACAGTCAGTGGGACTGCCGGTAGAAGTTATACTTCTATGCACGCGCCCGGTTTCATAAATTTGTATGGAAATAACTTAGCCAAATCATTATATGATATTCGTGTTCAGCGACCCCAAAAATCTCCTAGTACCGAGTGAACACGCATTTTGTATCGAATTTGCATAAAATTCCTGGAGACGAGGTCCGTCCTAATCACTAGGTGTATCGGAGACCATCGCCTTGATCGCCTATTGTCTGTTCGGAATGTAGGTACTTTTCAAATGCAATTTTCGAATGCAGAAATCCAATTTCCCATTTTTACATTATAAAAAATAGCGACAAAATTTCCTAATGCTCTAACGAATCGAATGCAAAAAACCGCATTCCGATCCATCTTACTTACAAATTTGGAGGTTTTGCTGATAAAAATTACTTGTCCCTTAATGCAAGTAAATCCGAATTTGTATGTTTCTCCATGACAGGGACTGGCGCTGTTTTAAATAGTTTTTTATTCTAACGTAGAAAATGAATTGGCTATAAGATCGATGAGGTCTGACAAGAAAAGTCCGGAGTGTTAGGTTGTCGTCTGTAAGAGTAACCCTTTGGGGTGTCTCTAAAACAAACACTTCGGTTTGGGCTGTATTTTCGTGCGTAAGTGTGACATGCCACTACACAAGTTATTTGGTAAGATTAGTTTAGATAATTGTGTTTAGTTTTTTCTTATTGACATTATTTTATATTCATTGTTATTGATTATTTATTAGTCAATAAGTATATTTGTTCGTTGCTTCCTATTGTTTATCAGATCTTCCACTTGTTTAGGTTTCTGCCTTTAGCCGGATACCTACCAAGTGGTAAGATTACCACGACCTAGGTGGGAAGTGCCACTAGTACAGGTACCCCTCATCCTTCAATCACTAGGGCACATTTTCTATCCCCCTGGCGTGACCACGGCGTGACAATAAATATTGGTACAAGTATAAAGGCGGCTGTCAAACTGAAAGTAGCTAAAAGTGATGATGACAGTACTGACTGTTGGCATGTACATATAACATCAGCGCGCCAAAACATTTCAGTCTAGTTTGAGAGGAAAACTGTATTGCTGACATTGTCTTCATAAGTGCGGAATAGAAAGAGCTCGTATTTACGCATTACTAAAACCTTTAAATATTACGCGTGTTTTTAGGTATTAAGTTGTTTATGGATACCGTAGCGTAGCTCGTACGCCACAGATTATTAACCCTGTTAGGTCAAGAATTAGGTAACCAAAATTCTGTCTAAAACAAAAAATCATGGCTAGAGAAATGAATATTGCGCTGAGAGCCATAAGTCGCATTCTCAAACAAGACTTGGGATTTCAAACAACAAACATGCCAACGGCATATCGTTGCATTCAAATAAAATAGAAAGAAAAAATCAAGACGATTTTTATCATTGTAAGGTAAACAGAGTTTCAGATGAAAACAATTAATAATACTGTGGAGGAAACTTTAAATAAGCAAAACGGTAGAGTTTATTTCATCCAAGAAAGCCATAAACTGGTAGGTACCAAAGATCGAAGAAGGTCATTATCCTGCTTCAATGATAGTTTGGCAGGGAGTGTCTTAAAACGACGTCACCTCTTTACAGTTTTGTAAAAAGAGCGTTAAAACAGCGGCGAGAAATTATCGAGAGAACATTTTAAAAAATGCAGTAAAAAGTTCTATACACCAGGCAGCGGGAGAAGCTCTAGGGCATCTAGGAAAAAGAATGGTAATAAAGAACAAACAGGAACCCCTTGGTTTAATGATAAAGTGAAAGACCTAGCAAAAGAAAAGAAACAATCATTCTTGAAATACAAAAGAGGAAGGTCCCAAAATACTCTAGAAGTATACATAAAAACAAGGAACAAAGCAAATCAAGAAATAGATAACATCAAAAGAGATCACTTGGAAAGATTTACATAAGATATACAGGGCAAAAAAAATAATCTGGAAAAAGATACGAAGGCACAGATCAGACATTCCTTTACCTCTTTTTATAGAACCGAATCCGAAAATTACAAAAGTTATTCTACAACATACAAAACAAAAGTGAAATTGAATATAATTAAATGAATTGTAAAGAGTTTTATTTAACAATTAACAAAAACGTAAAAGAAGAGAATTTTAAATACAAATAACGCAATTTTTGAATAACGCTTTAATGTTAATACAGAATTCCATTTTTATGAACCTTTCTGGAAAAATTTCGAATACATTTAAACGCCATCTTCAACATTAAGTATCAAACATAAAATAGTATATTACATAACGAGAGTTGTAAGAAGCTTATTACATGCGAGTAAAAAAGTTGCGAGCGAGCCGCGTAGCGGCGAGCGCAGTAATTTTACAAGCATGTAATAAGCTTACAACTCAAGTTGTGTACTATACTTTTTCTACGATTATTTTCATTTATAAAAATAAAAAGTATAACAAGTAACTTTTATTTATTTAACAAAATTCGGGAACAATTTAAATTAAACATTTATTTATAATAATTAATTGTAAAATTTTATTAACAAGTACTGTACATCAGGAGCTCCATTTAAAAAATGTTTTATTTCATCAGGATGTAAAATTTTAGATTTTTTGTTTTTAAAACCTTCTGATTGCCTTTTTAGATAAGCTCGCAATTTCGGGTAATTTTCAATATTAACAACATTATTTTTCAAAGTTATAACACTTCTTAGCATAGAATATATTGCCCATAATGAGGATGGTTTAAATTTCTTAGCGATTTCTCCAAAATAAGCCAAGAGTACACTAGCAGAAAATGAATTTACATTATTTGTTGTACGCCAATCCATAAATTGCTGATATACCTTTTAATATCTTCCTCCAGATTTTTCTGGTAATAGGTTCTCGGTAGTGTTCGCAGCTAACTGCATAATATTGGGTGGTTTGCTACTAAATTCATCTTCACTATTCGATGAACTCATTTTATTTATCTGTATTTAAATTACCACTATATTTACACTGACAGATTAATAATTTTTAATCTGTCAAAATAACGTCTGTTAATTCGGTTCCATCGTAACTCGACCAACTGACTTACAAGGCTTATGTGATATTGCACATTTTTATAGAACTGAAGCGTAATTTTTTTTATTACGTGCTAGTCATTACGTGTCAGTATCTGTTTTAATGTATTTACTTAGCATCCAAATAGTAGGTAATATACAATTTACTAGTAAGAGAGTAGAAAAAATATTTACGTATGTCCATACCTTAAGTAGAAAGCAATAGAAATGATGTATTTACCCAATCAATTCTTTAATCGCAAATATTAATAAGGAGTCCATTCATACGGAAAATAGTAAATAACTGCTAACAATAGACCAGTAAATAGAGGTTTTTACGATCATTTCTACCTTAAACGACAGCTTAAATAACTATTTCCTAACTAAAACAAATGACTTAATATACAATTTTTTGAAGTAAAACTTCTTTAGCGAGACTAGGAGTAAAAAAGTTATCCTAACGGACGTGACGTCATTCTAATAACAGAAACCGGAAACAAAACCTAATACTGACACGATTTTGCATGGGCGCCGGCAGCAGGGTGCAAGAGGGTGCGCTTGCACCCCCCTTCTATGAAAGAAAATACCTGAATTTACCAGAAAATTATATATTTTTTTATTAAATTATTGTTTGAATAAAAACTAAAGGCGTTGCGGTTGCTGTCCAAATCATTCTACATTCTATATATATATTAGATCATAATAGTGTGTAGATGCAGATGCACCCCCTGAAAATAATCCTTGCGGCGCTCATGCGATTTTGCCTCCTATATTAAATAAAATTAAATCTGTAATTGTATGAATTGACAGCTGATCATCTTGTCAATCGAAATACATTGCTTATATATAAATAGTTTTTTGTGTATAAAGTGTTTGTATTAAATAGGTATGAATAAACAATGTGGATTTATTAATGAAGAAAGTGATGAAAAAATATTGATTGAAAATGAGTGAATAGGTAGGTACTCTATATGCATAAATTTTATTTTTGGTGTGTAATTACACTATTTATACCTAATTATTTATACCTATTATTTATACCTAGCTATTTTCGTTTTATAGACTTAAAGAGCTAAAAAGAAAAATAAATTGTGAACGTCAAAGGGGATATTATAAGCGCCAGAAAGATTTGAAGAAAAATGACAAAAATGAAAAAATGACGAGACAGCCACATTCATTATGATTTGATTAAGTAAGTTTATATACATACATACATATTATGATAGTAAATAATTGTTTATACGGAATCTTTACGTTGAGTAAAGAAGCATGTTGCACGTTTTTGTTCATAAAATAATAATATTCAAAATATTTTAACACTTTCTTATACTTATTTTAGGTTTGGTTAGGTAGCCATAAAGGCCATAAAACCACTAGTCAAAATGGCTGATCTTTTACCACCAATAACAGATCCTTCGTAGACGTGAAGGAAACAAACTTAACTCAGGATTTTAAATTTTATGGAATATGCTATAAAATGCTACAAAATGAAATGGTTATCTAACTATCAAAGGCTCTTGTGTTGTGATGTATTACAATAAGGTAGATACAGCTACAAAATCACACATTCTAAACGTAATGTGTGTATATTTTTAATATTGTTTACCTATTATTGAAGCAAAACTTCTTTAGGCACGACTAGGGGTAGATTCTAACGGAAGATTCTGATGGAAGTAACTGTATAATTTCAGCTATGGGAGGAGTTTAAATTTCCGAAATTTATTTATGAAATTTTCAAACGGTTTCAAATACATTAATGGTATTTATAGACTAAAATCTATGTTTCACATTTTAGTTATCATAAACCTATTATTTCATATATAAAAAAAATAATGATAACTTTCAAATTCCTATTTCTAATGAATAATATAAATATAACATCTCATTTTTTTGTAAAGTATATAGGCAATAAATATGATTGAATTGTAATTAAATATTTATTTTCCGATACGTACGTCAACAAGTTTTACTTCAATCGCGCGTAAAGGTTACACGCACACTCTTTTTTTTTCTTGACTGAAATCTGAATCGAATTTGAGGAACTTGCAACGAATTAAGAAGGACATTAAATTAAGCCACATAGGTGAGAATACTAAAAGAACATACCTCTGATACGAAGCGTACGTCCACTGGATCCGGAAAACTGCGAAATCAATTCGTCTGAATTAAATCTGGCGAAAGATCCAAACGGATAACTCGGAGAGGAGCGTTTTTGTCGGATCCAATCTCAGCCTGTTGGGATCTAATAGCGAATTATTTAGAAACTCAAAGCGGCCTTCCGTCCACTAGATCCAGAAAGTTGCGAAATCAACCTTCGCAGGTCGCAGCTTTCCAGATCCAGTGGACGAGAAGAAGCTGTAGAGAAAGAAAGACAACGACTTCGATCAAAAACCAGCTTGATAGAGAACCTTCGTGAAAGGATCTCCCGCTTCTTCTAATGTACTATGCACGCCATGCCATCCTCCTGCCGGGAAGAGCTCTTGCGTGAGCTTGAGCTTTTTCCCTATCGGCATTTGGAAAGTGGGGCGCGCGTGGAGACTCTTGCTGACTATCTTGTACGCCTGTCGCCAGACGTCCCCGTCCAGCTCGGCGCTCAGCTCCCTCTAGCATCTCTTTTTCGAAACGCGTATAAGCCTTTCGAGTGCCTTCTTCCATGCTTTGTATTCTGCATTCAGTCCTTACTCCCCTGTTCCTAGCTCTCAATACCAGGCGTATCGCTTTGGGGCACCTGGTTCTCTCATTTGCTACCTCATAATTCTACCAGTACGGTACTTTGCGTCTTGCACTTCTACCGGCCCGGCTGCACTCACAGCTACTTTACGTACTCGTTCCAGGGCCTCCACTGAAGGCGGAAGACCCCGAACTCCTTCCATCTCACTAAGGTTCTCTAACCAGGTATAACTTTGTGAGAAACTTTCGAGTAGAAATACTGGAAAGGGACTCATGGAACAATGGCCCCCCTATCCAAGGGGAGTCAATTTGGTATACCGATGGCTCAAAGACTGAGAAAGGCACAGGGTCAGGTATATACAGTAGAGGACACAGGATAAAAGTCCAACTAAGTCTAGGTGCGTATGCCACAGTGTTTCAGGCTGAAGTAACGGCCATACAACACTGTGCAACGGAGATCGTAAGTCAGGGTATAACGGGTAAAACCGTAGTCATATACTCGGACAGCCAAGCAGCTCTAAAGGCGATAGTCTCAGCACAAATAAGCTCACAGCTGGTGTGGGACTGCGTTGGGGCCCTGACACATGCCGCAAGTCAAAATTCTCTGACACTGACATGGATACCAGGACACTCAGGGTTTCGAGGCAATGAGAAGGCTGATGAACTGGCCCGTGCGGGAGCTAATACCCCAATGATTGTCCCGGAACCATTCGGCGGAGTTGCTGACACATTTAGAAAGGCAGCCGTTGAGAAATGAAGGCTAGAGAAGGCCCAGGAGTGGTGGGAAAAATCACCGGGCAAGCGACAAGCCAAAGTCTTCATAAAGGGACACTCGGCGAAGTTTACTGCAGAGCTGCTATCACAAAGGCGAAACGATGTCAGAATGATTGTCAGTCTCTTGACAGGACATTGTAGGCTCAAGAAACACATGAGTCAGTTGAACTTAGCAGATGAAGACATCTGTCGATACTGCCAAGAGGAGGAGTAGACCGCATTTCATGTCCTATGCCAATGCGAAGGCCTTGCAAGGACGCGGTATCTAGTACTGGGAGAGGAGAAACCGGCTGCTCCAAGTTATGCGGAGTGGCCACTGTCAAGGCTATTAAGTCTCATTAAGAGGGCAGGGCTGGACAAGGTTCTCTAATCCTATTCTTGAGATAATGGGTGGTGACAATAGATCTGCAAAGGTCGCAGTGATACAGGCTAACAGCCAACCCAATAAACATCTAATCTAAACATCTAATCTAACCATACTTTCAAAATAGACCATGAATATTGCTGCAGTAATTTGCTCGTGCACATAAGGCCAATCATAAATTCGAATTTATTAATACTGAAACATGGCTGTTAGATCTTAATTCACTCGACTATAATTTATGGCCAGTTAAGATGGAATGATCTACAGTCATTTAAGGCAGGCACTTGTAAAAGCTGTGGACAATTTTCCAATGGATGTCGTCCATACAGCGATCAATGTATAACCTTACAAACTTTAGTGCTGTGTTCAGGCAAATGGCGGCCATTTTGAATAATTTTTTTGTAGTTCATTATGTTAGAAATCATTTGAGCAAGAAAGTTTCAAATCAAACCAGTGGTTGAATTTTTCTTAGTTAAATACCTTGTATTGTATTAAAATTTATAACAGGTCTAGGTAATAGGTAGGTAGGTACTCTGTAGTTCGCAACCTGGCGGTAAAAGGTTGCGCCTGACAAGGATAAAGTTGTATTGTAAAAAGTAAAATTGAGATTTTAAAAATGGAAGAGATATTATTTTTGAAAAATACTTCTGCTGATAAAACAATAGAAACAAATTCATATTCATAACAATTTATTTTTCCTAATCTTTTATAAGTATCTACATAATATATTTACTACAACATGGTAATATAAAAACTGTTTCGAATTGTCCACCTCTAAAATAACAATTAAACCTGGAGTTGAACTTTCAACTATAATCATAACTATGTAGCTTACTAATTTTATTTTCTAATTGAATAAATAAGGGTCTACTGAATCTCGGAATTGCCATACCTTGGTTTCTGTTTTTCTAATTCAATTTTCTCCAAATTTTTAACTTCCTGATACAGAAATCGCCCTAGGTAACCAAAAAATTGCGAATATAGTACCCCACCATCTGTAACGTTCTTGGTTTTAAACAAAACGGGTGCAACAACACTCACAATTGCATCTCTAACGTGTTTAGCTTCTAGAGTTATTTGATTGTTCATTTCTTCAATGTAGTAATTATGCATTTGTCGTTCTAGTATTAGAAATAATAATTTCGCAATAGTAGAAATTCTTGGAAAGAGGAATGTTTTTATTACTTCTTCACCTAAACAACCTAACCCTTTGAGAGCCCCATATATGGTAGCTAAAGGATAAATGCTGTATGCTTTTAGTGGTCGTATATATATGCTTATTACTCGATTAGTAATATTATTATAACGATTATTGTATTTCTCACATATGGTTGAAATTACGAATACTGAGAAATCACGCAGTGTCCAATGGTTATCATAGTAATACTTGCTAATTCTTCTAGCCAGTACACAGGACATAATTGCTGGAATTAATTCGTGCAAATGCTCTATAATATTTAAATGCGGATTACTAAGCAAACTTTTTACCATTCTTACAGAATATATTAGGAGTGTTAAATCAGGATGCACGATATTTACGTGTATCGTCTGCTTTATAAAAATACTTAGATATGGGAGCAACGATTTAATATTGTAATCTACCGCCAATATTTTTAAATTTTCATTTCTCACCTGCTCATCGTAACCAAATATACCTTCTGTCAGAGTTAGATAGAACATTTGTTCTTCAACTGACAATATGTGGTTATCAGGAAATATTTTTAGGTAAACTGTATCAGCCTTTGGTACAAAACATTTTTTATTAGAACTTAAACAGTCGTCTATATCTCTTCTTGGTTGCTTATTCATTGCAAAATCAGTTATTCTTACAAATTGTATATGACAGGTTTGTTAGTCAAGTTGTCAAAATAAGTCGAGTATAGTAAGTGGAAACAAAATCCTTAACGCAAATTCTTTAACTTAAGGAAGTAAGAACAACAGTTGATTTGTTTAAACGAACGCAGCTGTGTAGTCTTTGAATAAATAACAACCAATGGGAATGGTACCTAAATGATGGATTATAGAGCAGATATAGTTGTGTTTGATTCGTTTTGGATTCGATACAGATTACTCTAATAACCAATATATTATATATGCATAAATTATACAGCTGTCCTAATAGCAAATAAAAAGTTTTGTAATTATTTTTTGTATAATACGGGCTTTGAATTAAAAATAATTTGTTTAAAGTAAAATAAAATTAGAGTTGTATATAAAATCATTCTTAATTCATGGAATTGATTCTAAGTTTCATGTGATCACTTTTTGGAACTGATAGCTATACTCACACTGTTGGTTTACACATTTGATAATAGTGCCAATTGTGGCCAAAATGATAAGTAGGTATTGTATGGGGAGTTTGTTGTTACTTAATGTCAAAAAAATGTTTTTTTTTAAACCGGCCAGAAATTAGTACTTTCCGGTTTATTTTTATGTCAGAAAATCTCATTTTGTCGGTCAAGGCCAGTAAATAAAAATGAGCCCGGTAAAAGCTTTTACCGGACTCATTTTTATTTACTTTCCGGCCTATCTTTAATGAAAAAAATAATAAAATAGTTAGTCTAAGATAGCGGTCAATTGGTTTCTATGGTAACCGAGTTTTGTATATATTTAAAACTATAAAATAACTTGACATATTTTGACGTTTGGTTGAAAACGTAAAATTTATTATAAAATGGATATTCAAAATGATGCATTTGATTGTGAATTAATGGAAGATGAAATTATACCAGATGAAATTGTTAAGGCGGCCACCCAAGCAAAAAAAAAATTTAAAATTAGTTAATAAAGAGTTCTTGTTATAAAAATGTAAACTGAATAATATAAGGTTTATGGTACAACAATGCCCGTTTTAAAAAATATATTGTACGTAATACGTCCCAAAAGTGCTTTTACTGGACTCGCAGGACTCGCCTGCAGCTCGCCCTGCAATTTGCCCACTCGTCCAGTAAAAGACCACTTTCGGGACTTTTTACGTAAACTACTATTATTTACAAATACGTGTATAGAATAGGAAATAATTTGTATAAACGAATAGAGTTTACGGATAACCAATTAGAACGTTACCTACCTCACTGTCATATGATTCAGCCAGCATAGGAATAATTGAATTTGATTGGCTGAATTAGCAACAACTTTTGTAAATATGGTGTTGTATTGATTATTGTTTAAAAATAGTTATTATCCTAACAAGTGCGGAAAGTTAATTTTCGCAAGAGTTAGGATCAATATTTTTTCTACAAGCAAAATCACCTCGAAAATTATTAAGATATTTGAAAAGATGCGATTGTGACAATTAAATCTTTCATAGTGTCAATAAATACACGACTGTAGCTATAGCAACCCTACTTAAACGGGTGAGTTTGTTGTTGCTTTGAGTAAGGTTTACAGGGGTGATTTAATAAATTATGATTTTTTTTAAAAACAAACATTTTAAAAATCCCTATTTTCATGTAAAATAATCTTATTTTTTTTTACTATTTGTATGTAGTCCAACAAGATAAAGTTAATAATACAATAATTTGTCAAAAAGGTTATCGGAAAACATATTCAATTAATTAAAAAAAAAATGCGTGCGGGAAAGAGATATTTTCTGAATTAAAATGCGTGCGGGAAAGTGTTGTTTTACACATGCTTGTAGAAAAAGTATATATTTAAACGACTTTTTTTATTTATTTATTTTATCTGTTTGGGACAAATTAGTAATTAAACTTTGACTCCTTTCCTGTTGACAGATTAATCTGATTTTTGGTACACACATTTAGTTTGGTGTTAATACAATTTAAGAAAGTCTGTATCATTGTAAATCCAAGATTCCACAGCTACAAAATGGCGAATTACATATATTTTACAACTACCTACCCCAATATATGGGTATCAAATAACTGGGCTTGACTAGTAGAATAGTAGTACACTTCGAATAAGATACAAATTCCTACAAAATGGCAGATTAGATATTATTTCACAACTACCTCAATATGGGTATCAAATGACAGGGCTTTTGACTAGTTCTATAATAGTAAATGATTATTTGAGATGTCTCTCACAGGATTTTTGACATTTTAGAAAGTATATATTATACCTACCTCTAGGCCCAATTGTCTGTCAGTGACGTAAATGCAAGTGGATCCAATGCGAGGTTATAATGAATGCTAGTTGCCATGTATAACTTAGAAAGACTTACTATCTTTGTCTTATTAACGTGCAATAGAAAGAGATACTTTTAAGAAAACATTATTAAGTGCGCTAGTGCCGCTTGACATTTTTCTTAAAGGTATCTCTTTCTATTGCGCGTTAATAACACAAAGATCGTAAGTCTTTCTATGTTAAACATGGCAACTGGCATTCATTCGAACCTCGCATTGGTTCCACTGCCGGACAATTGGGTCTCGAGGTATAAATGATATTAAGGAGAAATTGGAAAAATGTCGCATCCAGTAGGAATCGAACCCTCATCTTTGCCTCTACACGGCAACGCTCTAACAATGAAGCTATGAATGCTTAGCCTATATTTCGCTTTTTTGTTGTTAAATTCAACTCATGTCACATGTGAGACTTTCTCCCTAAGCACATAAAGCATGACGTTAATGAGAGAGAGATTTATGACAGCTATTATATGACCCCCAAACTCTCTAGCGCCACCTACTTCGAGCTTTCCAGATTAGCTGCCATTCAAAAATCACTTTTTTCTGCCCTGACTTATATTTTTATTTGGTTAAGAAACCGGAACGATGGATTATTAATTTAATTTTGTGTGAACAATAGCAAAGATAAATGGTAAACGAAAGTCTCATCAGCGAGTATATTTAACTCTGGTCCATACTTAAAATAAGTAACCGTATAACATTTTGGTCCATTTTTCCCCTTAATTAAATCAACATCTTTCAACGCGTTTAACTGATTAGAATCCTCTATTAGTCTCCCAGAGGTTCTCTAAGAGATTTAAATCTGGGCTTCAAGCTGGACATGCCATAGTATTGATTCCGACTTCTGCGAGACAATCGGTTACAGATCGAATAACGTGAGGCCTAACAAAAATCCTTGCCATATATATGGCTTAAATGGCACTACATGTTGTTCTAAAATCTCCAATATGTACCTTTCAGCTGTAAGACTTCCATTATTTATGGCCACAAATTCCGTGCGAACAGTAAAAGAAATACCTTCCCAAACCAGCACAGATAATTTGGTATTTGGAAAATTTCACTGGGCATCTCGCTCGTTATAGTGCGTCGATATACACGCATACGCCTGTCATTATGGTACAAATAAAAACGGGACTCTTCAGTAAATAATACCTACATACTACCACAGCCGTACCTTACGTTAGTGAAGTAGGGCTGTGCGACTACCATTCAGCATATATCCTGCTATGGTACTCGCTGACAAAATTAAGCCTCGATCCGATGATCGCTATATAGTTAAAGATGGGTCTTGAGAAGCAATTCTATAGGTCTTAAATTATGTTCCCTTAGTCAACTTCGAATTGTTTTTCCACAAACTTGTAAGCGACTGGCATCTCGAAACTGGGTTTTCTTTATTATCCAAGCTAGATAAAATTAAAGGTGAAAAAAAGTTTGCAGATATCTGAAAGTTGTAAATGGCGGGTCTTTCTCATACATACAAGGATATAGCCATATACCTATGCGTTGTTTTTTACAAACAATAGGAAAAGCCCAAAATTCAGTATTTTGCTTGTATAATTTTTAAAAAATTTTATAAATAATCGGTAAACGGAGATTTTAGAGCATAAAACGGCTTTCAATTTTATATTTTAAGAATTAATATCGATAAACAATTACGGGTATTTTTAGCAATATTGAAAATTGTTTATAAATATTGCAATAAGAATTGCAAATATTTAAAAAATTGAAAACATGAGGGCATCATAAATATGTGTACAAAATTTCTGCCGGATCGGTTTAATAAGTAGTTTGTTTACCTCAGAGACGAATTTTTAAAACAACTGTTCTTTCCCAAGAAATGATCCTAGAACGTTTTACAAAAGTGAAATGAATTCTTTAAAGTTTCAACTACAGGTTTATGGGAAAAAATGAATTATTTATTTCAAAATTGTTGTTAAAAAAATGTCATTTTTATAGTTTAGTTGATTCAAATAGAAGTGTCATCAAGTAGTCTCTGGAAAATTCAAATTTGTAGTGGTAGTACCCACGTTTAGTGAAATTTGAATCGCAATATTAGCCAGCTTGTGATCATATGCTCAATATAACTATAAACATTTTGACACATCGCGATGACATATAATTCCCTAACTAAAGTTCTGTTTCCATTGAATCTAGTAATAAAGTTAAAGATGATCTCACACGTACCCAGCCCACTTGATGACACTTCTATTTGAATTAAGGCACTATAGATATAGGTATTATCATCAGCCATTTTTATTCCAATGTCAATCAATTTATGTGTCAGACCATAGACAACTTAAAGAGACAGGTGCAATCGTATTTTGTGGTGAAAATGGGAACTAAACTAGCTGGTAGTGCGAAAAAGTACTTATAACGGTATAGTAACGATATAGTATACTATTAGCGGTTTTAGTTTAAAATAAATTTAAGGTACTTTAAGCATTAAAAGGGTGTTAAAGTAAAATTTTAAACAAAAACATGGTGCGCTGATGTCGGAACTTGTTGCCAACTTTATATTAGGCTTCAACACATCTGTTCTATTATCTCTAGTTTTGTGGTTGACATTGGACAAAACATGGCTGACGATAATACCTATGTTTATAGTGCCTTATTTGAATCAACTATATAAACATTTACAATAACTTTTATCTACTCCTTTGACAGTAAATGTCATTTATACTCATTGTCACCTTGCAGGGTAAGTAAGCTATAACTCACAGTTGTGCGTAATGAAACGTCATGTTGGAATGACGTTTCATTACGCACAACTGTGCGTTATAGCTTACTTACACTGTATGGTGACAATGGGTATAAATGATATTTACTGTCAAAGGAGTAGATAACAGTACAGTACGTACGTCATATATTTTTTTAGAGGTGTCCAATATTTAGAATTAAAATTAAATAATTGAGTCGTAGATAAAGCATAGTACGTAACTCGAGTGGTAAGAGGTATTACGTACTCGTGTAATTATGCACTCGCCGCTACGCGGCTTCGTGCGTAACTTTTCCACTCGTACGTAATATCCTACTTACCACTCTTGATACGTAATATACTATTATCTACTCTACCTCATATTATGTATCAATTTTTAGTTCGTGAAAACTGTCATTATAGACAGCAGTGCGTGAAGGATTGAAAGTGTGCGTGAAGTAACAATGTATTTTAAATGGGATTTACTTTTTCGCACTGTTTTTGACACACCTTCATATAATCAAATATCCTTAGCATTCGCGTTGCCATGGTGTTGCTATGAGAGCATTAGTTTTGTTAGTACTTTCTAAATGAATTGAAAATAAATTGCTTTCTTGTAATTATTTTTTATTTGATTATCGTAGATAAAATATTGTATGAAACTGTGCGTGAAGTGCTTTTTGCGCACTTACGCGATATATAGCACTCGCTTCGCTCGTGCTCTAAACATCGCGTGCGTGCGCAAAAAGCATACTTCACGAACTGTTTCATAAATAACTATTTTTGCATTATAATTTATTTTAACAAGTTAATCTGGATAGGTGGTTAAAAAACGCATATACGACCAATAGGAGCCAAGATAATTTTTTTAAAAAATTCTTATCTCCTTTGTGTATGAACATTAAGACTCGAAATTTTCACAGATTTTAATCAGGGATCTTAATTTTATGATCCAATTTATAATTTTGCTTTGTGTGTTCAAACGTAGCTTCCCTTGTTTTTGGGTCGGGAGTTTAAACCAAGCTGCCCTAGATTTTCGTACGGGAGCTCAAACCTAGCTTCCTTGGTTTTCTGGCCGAGAGCTCAATCTAGCTCCTTAGTTTTTACGGAGGAGTAGTTGTCCAGTTCTTGAACTGCATTGGATTGTATTCAGTAAAGGCATACCATCAGCCACATCATTGGGAGGCTCTCTCAAACAGACATAGCGCATACAAACTTGCATCATTGAATTTTATTTTTAACTGAACCGTTTGCGTGTGATCACACAGCCTAGTCTTTTTTTTTACTTTAGGCGCCAGTGCACTCAAAATATTACATTTAATTTTTTTTTATTTTGTCTGTTGTATATTTTGCACATCTTAATTCTTGTTGAGCTTGTGAAAATTTCGTCATATTAATTAAATGGGACTAGGATAATGGAAAACCCACATTTATTTTACTTCGCTCACCATAACTGTTTTGTCTATTTCCTTGTCTTTATTGGTTAGGATCCGTTAGTGCCCAATAGAGATAGGCGTTTCCGACTTGTACGGTCAAGTCGGTGGCGTGACTCACTTAAGTAAAATTTATCCCTCTACAGCAGAACTCGGGCATAATTTGCCAGTAGAGACTGCTAACCGACCTTATAAAATTTGGCTTATTTTGAGTAAACTAACTGTACAAAAGAGACAAATTGTTATTAAAATAAAACTCGTCCAAATCGAACAAATGGTTTCGACAAAAATTGACTTTAAACTTTTTGTTACTTTTGGTGGTACGTTAAATTATTGCAGAAGTGTATTTTTGCAATTGCTAGAATCCAACCTTAAAAATTATACATTGTAACCACTTTTACAATTTTGTTCAGTTATTTTAATTGGAACGTTAAAGCACATTTCCAAACCAGTTACAATTATTGTAAATCAACTAAAAAATATAAAATAAATACCGTTTTAAACCGGTACCTTTTAAATCAAAGTTAATTGAAAAGAAATAATAATCTTAAAAAGTATATCTCCAAAAATAAAGTGTCATGTAAAAACTTTCTTGTCGAAGACAGCATCAAAAGTCAATGTCACTAATATATTTTCAACATATTATTTATGTTATTATAAAACTACGTGCTTTTTTTGTAGGTATATTAAAATCATGGATCCAGAAGTAAGTGGAGAAAATAGTTCAAGATTTGAAGATAAAACGGATGATGGAACTGATAGATCCGACAAGAAAAAAAAAGTATCTACAGATATAGATAATAAAATATCTGGTAAATTATCGGACGAAACACAAGCAGAAATAATATTAGAAATAGAAGGTGTTGTGTCTCAAAATGAGAACAATGAAATTAAAATCGAAACTGAAACATTGGAATCTGAAAACGTTGTACACATTGAAGGTGAAGATACTGGTTATAAACATATTGAAACTATAGATGAAGATAATATTAAAACTATTCAAACAGAACGAACTGAAGCTTTGCCAGAAATACTGACTAAAGATGAAGAGCCTGGTGATACGAGACGATTTTCTTTACTTGTGGGAGGCGATATGCGATATGAATATGAACATCGAACATCGGAACCAGAAATTTCACGCGAAATCAGCGGCGATTTTAAAAAAATACCTTCTACACACGATCCAAGAGTTCTATATAACCTCTTTGCAAGAGAAAAAGTTGTTGAAACAGATGAAGAAATATTGATAAATATAGAAAAAGATCAAGAAAGTTTAATAGAATCAGAAGAAGAATATACAGTAACTGTAACACCTGATAACAGTTTTTTCATATCAAAAATTAAATGGTTAAACAAACAAAATTTATCATATAAAGTCCGAAATGTGATTTTACATAGAAAAATCGTGTCGTATCTACGACGACGACACTTGGATCATTCATTAAAAGAAATTTATATAACAGAGGACCTCTTGACAAAATATCAAAATAAGTTAGATGAATTTGGAACGATGATAGAGAAGTATGACAGTGAAACTAAAATAATAAATGCGGAGTTAAATGTTATACAAAATGTGCATAAATTTAAAGCGGCAATATTAGAAGAAAAGTTTAATCAATTTCAACAACAAGAATTAGAATTTAGTCGAGGTTTGATTTACAGTAAAAGCAGATCAAAACTTTCTGATAAATTAGTAAACACATTGCTTTTAAGACAAAGATATGTTATGACAGAAATGTGCGCATTACGATTAATGTACATAAAAATTAAAAAGCTGCAGACAGCCAGGGAAGAAGCTTTTATTAATTTCAATAGAGTAGATTCACAGCATAATCTCCTACAATTTGAAAAATTAAAAGAAGACAACCGTTCGTACTCTGATAAAATAGAAGAGAAAGAGGAAGAATTGACCGCATTAAGAAAATCGTCGATGGAGACAATAGAAATTTTGAGTCATATCCGAGAAAAACGGGCAGCTGTTTATAATGATATGATAGATTTAAAAGAGGATATACCAATAAAGGAAGCACACATACTTTCTCTGAGGTCAAGGATAAATAAAACAAAAAAAGAAAGAGATATTTTGCGTGAATTAATACAAGACATTAAAAATGAATCTGGTCTTTTAAGTGAACCAGAATTATTATATGACATGCAAATCTCCAACATACAATTTGAACGTTTTTCAAAAGAATTACACAGCTTAAAAACATACTGTAAAGAGACTACCAATAAATTACGAAACGCCAGGAAGACTATTGAATGCCTACAGGTTGCGAAACGAAAATTGTCTTTAAAAAAAGGATATAAGAAACACAGAACAGCCAATAAAGAAGTAAAAATGAAACCTAATGTGTACAACACAACTTTGCCGAAAACTGCGTTTGATAATTTGCAGATATTAAAACCATCAGTAACACCAATTATGTGAATAACTTAGGCATTTAATCGTATATGATTTTAGATATATATACTATATTATTACTATTTTGATAAGTTATTAATGTAAAAAATCTCAATATTGTCCTATTTGTAAACTAAATTATATTAATCTCATAACTAGTTCTTAAAATTAATTTCAGCTAAATTTTCAAGGGTAATATAACAAGACCTTGGTTATAGTCGGCCATTTTTGTGGAATCTAGATTTCGAGAATATTTTAGTATCAATTTGTTGAGACATAATTTGACATTAATAGTCTTATTAATTATTATTAATGTCAAATTATGTCGAAACAAATTGTAAAATTTTCGAGAAATTTAGCAACAACAAAAATAGCAGACTATTAATCAAGGTCGTGTTATATTTAGGAAGATTATTTCCTGAGAAGACAAATATTTGACGTGACTATTTCTCTAGTGCAATAGTCGCTGATATTGTTCTAGTGCAATAGTCGCTGATATTTGATTCTGATTGGTCCGATTTCAAAAAATTATGACATTCTATTGGTTAATTTGAATCGAAGGAAATAATCAGCTTAAATTTGTTTTACAAAATTTCAAAAATTGTCTTTACAATTTTTGTTGGTTTTCTTTTTGTTATACTAATTATTGTGAACAATTTGGGTTTAGTTATTTTTAAATATTGCATTTTTAATTTCAATCTTTGATAAAATATTTTTTGTTTCGATTTGATCAAGAATCAGATTTTTTTCTTTTTTTTTTTTTTTTTAGTTAAATAAACAGTTTTTGGATATTACCACAAATTTGCAAGATATATATTCGTTACAAAATTCAGATTCTTGTCTGTAGACTCTCCTGTTCTTAATAAGATATTCCAGAAAGTGAGTGATTCTTATGACTGCATACCAAGTAGTTAACACAGAAAAAAAAAGAAAATCACTTTATGAATGATATTTTTTATTATATCTCTTAAAAAAAGGAGCCAAATGAAGATTTCTTCTTTAAAGACTTTGACAATTTCAAATATATCAAAAAAGCACTAATAGTCTAAGAGCCCACGACACTAAACCTAGTTCGATAAGACTCCCAGATGAAATATATATAATTAGTCACGTCATTAATATGGGAACACGAAATGACGATGCTGCAATGCAAAAAACCTGGCAATGTCATAAAAAAAAATAAAAAATAAAATATTAAAAAATACGGTTTCTAGTATGATAAGACTCCCAATTTATATTTGTTCCTCGAAATAGGGGAGTGATAGAACTATACGCTAATACAGTGCTGCAATGCCCCCTGATTGGCCTAATCAATGGCAGCAGCATGATAAGCGACGCCTCGTATCTAGGTATCTAGTATGATCGATCTCCTCAAAAACCCAAGCTCATCTGTGTAAGAAAAACCACTGCTGCATTTTGCAAACAGTGGAGAAAGTGGTTGCTGCAGCGATTGAATGTCGCCTTTCGCGCGGCTGCATTCGGCGTTTCAATTTAGTTTGGTCAGCAATCGACCGGTTCCTTTCGATTTTTAAGGGTTGAATACTCGTCCCACGGTCACATATGAATAATTTTACGTGTCGTTGATTGTTTAAACAAATAATTTTGAATGAGTATGAACGTGAAATGGTATCTTTAAATTTGGATGCGGGCAATGAAGAACGAAGATTGGTTTTTCCAATAATTTAATTATTTTATCAATATATTTTTTTATTTTACAAGACGACAACATGACGTGTCAAGAACATGAGGTGTGAAAAAACTACTAATAACAAGATTAGTCTTAATTATTCTTATAAACTAATTTTTATTCTTCCTGTAAACTATTTCTTTCTTATCAATAATTACTCTTACGCTACTTTTCGTCATCCGAATCGAATACAACGAAATCGAATTCATCCTCGCCGTTTCTCGCGCGTGCACTCTTTAATTGGTGGAGAAAGGTATCTATCAAATACCATGTGAATTTCAGAGGCTTTTTTGTTAAAAACAGAATCGTCTCAGAGACTTTACCAAACACAATGAAAATGACTGAAAAATCAAATAATATCACATAAAATTTGCCGATATAATGTGTTTGAACAATCAATGATACGTAAAATTATTTATATGTGACCGTGGGACGCGTATTCAACCCTTAAAAATCAAAAGGAACCGGTCGATTGCTGACAAAACAAAATTGAAACGCCGAATGCAGCCGCGCGAAGAGCGACATTCAGTCGCTGCAGCAACCACTTTCTCCGCTGTTTGCAAAATGCAGCAGTGGTTTTTCTTACACAGAAATTGATGACCTTTCGGATGAGCTTGGGTTTTTTAAGGAGATCGATCATACTATTTACCTAGATACGAGGCGTCGGTTATCATGCTGCTGCCACTGATTAGGCCAATCAGGTGGGCTTGCAGCACTACATTATCGTATAGTTCTATCACTCCCCTAGATAGATAGATAGATAGATATTTTTTGGGTTGGCTGTTAGCCTGTATCACTGCGACCTTTGCAGATCTGTGGAATAGGATTAGAGCACCTTGTCCATCTCTGCCCTCTTACTGAGACTTAATAGCCTTGACAGTGGCCAATCCGTATAACTTGGAGCAGCCGGTTTCTCCTCTCCCAGTACTAGATACCGCGTCCTTGCAAGGCCTTCACATTGGCATAGGACATGAAATGCGGTTTCCTCTTCCTCTTGGCAGTAGCGACAAATGTCTTCATCTGCTAAGTTCAGGTGACTCATGTGTTTTCTGAGCCTACAATGTCCTGTCAAGAGGCTGACAATCATTCTGACATCATTTCGCCTTTGTGATAGCAGCTCTGCAGTAAACTTTGCCGAGTGTCCCTTTATGAAGACTTTGGCTTGTCGCTTGCCCGGTGATTTTTCCCACCACTCCTGGACCTTCTCTAGCCTCGACACGGAAAATTATTCATATGTGACCGTGGGACGAGTATTCAACCCTTAAAAATCGAAAGGAACCGGTCGATTGCTGACAAAACTAAATTGAAACGCCGAATGCAGCCGCGCGAAGGGCGACATTCAATCGCTGCAGCAACCACTTTCTCCACTGTTTGCAAAATGCAGCAGTGGTTTTTCTTACACAGAAATTGATGACCTTTCGAATGAGCTTGGGTTTTTTGAGGAGATCGATCATACTAGATACCTAGATACGAGGCGTCGCTTATCATGCTGCTGCCACTGATTAGGCCAATCAGAGGGGCTTGCAGCACTGCATTATCGTATAGATCTATCACTCCCCTATTTCGAGGAACAAATTAAAATTGGGAGTCTTATCATACTAAAAACCGTATTTTTTAATACTTTTTTTTATGACATTGCCAGGTTTTTTGCATTGCAGCATCGCCATTTCGTGTTCCCATATTAATGACGTGACTAATTATATATATTTCATCTGGGAGTCTTATCGAACTAGGTTTAGTGTCGTGGACTCTCCTGCTATAATATCCGTTGCTAAGATCTATTTCGCACATAAATTCATTTTCTGTGTTCCAGTACGTGACTACCCAAACTTTTTGCATGCTTAATTAATTATACAAAAAACTTTTTTTAAAAAGGTTAAGAAAATATATGTTTGGATGTCTCCAAAAATATGCAACTTATTTGCAGAGTAAATCTTAAGTAATTAAGGCAAAGCTTTTAACGTTAGGTTCGAAAGAGACGTTGCGACAGAAAAATCGCCACAATAATTAGTAACGGAACTCCCATTGGTCCCTCTACCGCAGCTTCCACTCTTGAGTATACCAGATACCATTAAAAGCTTCTCTTTCTATGGAATTTACAGTTTTACTTTTTTTGTTCACTTGAAAGGTTAATTTAAAGAATTGCAGTTTCTCTGGTAAATATGTTAAAAAATTGTAAATCAAGTCGATATTTTTGTTAAGTTAATGGTGAAATTGGAGCTCTACTGTTTTCTTTTTTTAAATATTTGCAATTCCCCGATTTCACGAGATTTTAAAAACTTTTGTTCAAATGTATCTAGTTTCTCTAAATAACATCAGTTTTTTTTATATCTTTAAAAATACACAAGATATTTATGGTAAAGTTGTTTATTTTTTCATCAGGTTTATAATCAATGAACTCACAATATATTGCTATTATTTATAGTAACGAGCAATAAAACACACAGTTTAAGATTGCAAAACACGAGCGGATTTGTGCGAGTAAGTTTTTCCAAAGAAACTAACAATTAAATAAAAACTGTTTTATTTAAAAAGTATCAACATTAATGTTTGTTAGTTATGCTTACTTTCAACAATTGAAACTTCAAAGTTTACGTCCACAAACAAAAAAAATATACTAAGATGTTGCAGTATCCCGCAATCGTTTTAAATTAAAAATTTTAAATTTATAATAAATATAATTTGATGTAGTGATATAGTTAATTAACATATCCCAATGCAGATTTACATGGTTAGTTTCGAAACATTTATCACTCAGAGGTTGGACTAAATTGGTCATTTGGATTCCAAGGCCGTACTGTGATTTGTCTATTATTTCAAAGGTATATTTATACCTTAGAGAAGTAGTTACTTCTCCGATCTGTTGAATTTGAAATTTAAAATGATTGTTTATGCCTCCTAGAAAAAAAAAACAGTACCATTAATGAGGAAAACAGACATTAATAATGATCCAGTACAGGTCACTGTGTGTTAGTTTCCAACACAGTGTAATAATTTTTGGTAGTTTTGTCGTTAATAGTAATTGCCTTGAGATTTATGTTTTTTATTTAATGTTATAGTAACAGTTTTAAGTTATTTGGGTCATTTTACTCTATTTTATTCTTGTTTCAAGCGACTTATCAAGTCGGAAAAACAAGCTAACAAAAATGTATTTTTCATATCACATGCATTGAAACAGCTTTTTTGATCCCTGTTTTGTCAGTCGAAACAAGACAATTATAGACCAATGCCACTGTCAGTCAGGAACTGACAGTTTTTCTGCCCTAAGGGAGAAACAACGTTATTTCTGCCCGGCACATTTATTTATTTACTAGCTGTCCCGGTGGAATTCGTACCGCATAACACTGTCGTGACTTTTTATCATTTTTCGTTTTTTCGAATTTTTATTATTTTGTTTTCAGTGAGATAATAACTGCGCCACCTTACGGTGGCGTCATAGTAGTTAATTTAGTAGTAATTGCTCGTTTAAATATATTAGAGATATTAACTACGCCACCTTACGGTGGCGTTATATTATTTAATTTAGAAAGGTATTTTTTGGCTTTATTTTTTCTGTTTTTTTTAGTTTTTTCCATTTTCTTTTAGATAGGCGTCATAGTAGTTGATTTAGTAGTAATTGCTCGTTTAAATATATGAAATATTAACTACGCCACCTTACGGTGGCGTTATATTATTTAATTTAGAAAGGTATTTTTTGGCTTTATTTTTTCTGCATTTTTTCAGTTGTTTTAGTATTTTCCATTTTCTTTCTGAGATTTTTTGACAAACAATTTTTTTATTTTTCGTAAAAAACAAAAAAATATTTTTTTAATAAAAAGTATCCTATGTTAATTCTAATACCTCCAAGAATATGTGTACAAATTTTCATGATGATCGGTTGAGTAGTTTTCGCGTGAAAGCGTAACAAACAAACTTACATTCACATTTATAATATATAGGGATAGGGATATAGGGAAGGGATTATTTATGTCTTTATTTCAAGTCTGTCAAATCGCATTTGTAATAAACAAAAGCGAATAAAATCATAATCGTCTGACAGTTGTCGTCAAATCGTTGTCAAGATATTACTACGCTATTTGTCTGAAATAGTCTTACTTCAACTGGCTACAGAGATCAAAACTCGCTGTTTCAATGCATGTGATATGAAAAATATAGTGTGTGGCACGGGATGAAACAAAAACGATTTCTGACCGTGCGAAGACTACTACGCTATTTGTCTGAAATAGTCGTACTTCAACTGGCTACAGAGATCAAACCTCGCTGTTTCAATCTATGTGATATGAAAAATATAGTGTGTGGCACGGGATAAAACAAGACGATTTCTGACTAGGGCGAGAGTTGACTGCCCGAGCGAAGCATGTTTCACATGCCTATTAATAAAAAACAATTGGACAAATATTAATATTTTCGTCACTGTGTGGTTTTATGACAAAGAAGCTGTAAAAACATGTTAGGTTGTAGTCTTCAGTCACACTTTCTTGAAAGGTACTTTAAATTTGTTTGTTGTCGAAACATGTATAAAGAACATTACTTACCTCTAATAGAAATTTTAAAAACCTCCCCATTTTGACAGCAAACAAAAGTATTCTCTCGTTTATCCTCTATGTCCTTCACATTCTCTTCTCCAGGTTTTAAGATTGACTGAGCATGAACTGAAGCCAAATGCGACCAAAGTTTCCCTTTTCTGTAATTCTCTGTACATTTCAGTGGACAAGGAAACATTCGCATATTACATGAAGTTTCATGTTCTCGTATCTTCTCGGATGATGTAGCGAATTCACAGCCAGCATCTTTATTTTTGCAAGGGTACAAAACTTTGGTGGTTACATTCTCAAGAGTGTAATTTCGAGTGTTGCGTAATGCTTTCCTGCAGGTAGGGCATGATTGTACTTTAGTATCACACTCATGACACAGACTGTGGCCTGAAAAAAATATTAGCTCAAGTGTGACACGCTGAATGAAATGCATAGTTATTCAATAAAATAACTAAATTTGATAAAAATAACAAAAAGGAGTTAAACATATATCTAACATTTGATAATTATATACAACTTGAACTCATTTAAAATTATTACACAATCTAATTGCAGTGAATTAAAGAATGCTTTCACATTGGTGGTAGCATCAATCGAATTACAGTGTCATTCTAAATGGAAACTAAAGAGTTTTTAATAACTAGCACTGATTATGCTCGATAGGAATCAAATACCTGTCATTAAAATTCACCGTAAATTCAGACGAAATTTTCTGGCAAAAACGTTGATTTTTTTTATTGAATTCGATTTTTTATTTATCGTTCTACAAAATGCAAATTTGAATTAAGGCACTTTAATAGAATCGACCGAATTTTTTGTAATGTAACCTTAACAATTAAAAAAAACTAAATGAAAAACATAATATGTCATTTACAAAAAACATAAAAACTACAATCCGACCTCGACAGAGATTTGGATTCTTTTCCAAAATTTATAGCTATACCTGGATTTGCATTCACATGGCATTGACGTCATTTGACGTATATGCAAGTAGACCAATACGCGGTAGGAACGAAGCGTAGTTGCCAGGTTTAACTTAGAAAGATTTACCGCGTATTGGTTCTACTTGCATATACGTCAAATGAAGTCAATGACATGTGAATGCAAATCCAGGAATAGAAGGAAAAATCTTCTGGTAAACGGGACTAAAAGTGTCATAATTAACAGTTAACATACATAAGACATTATTAAAAATATATTAGCTAAGTTAATAACCAATGATTTATCGTAAAATACAGCAATTATAACTATTAGTACTCTTTAATTTATATATAATTATTATACAGGGTGTCTCATTATATTCTGACTGTTTTTAAAAGCTTATATCTTCGAAACTCTTGTAGATAATAAGATGCGGTTTTCACAGTTAGGTTTATAATTATCTTAAGTTTTGTTGTGACACGTTTATATAAAATGGCCTAATTCCGGTTTACCTGATAGAAAAATGGCGTATTTTCAGAATACAGTAGATGTAATTTTTTAATTTTAACTTTCCTTTCTGTGCACCGATTTTAAACTTTAAGGTATTGTTATAAAGTAAAAATATGCGTCTTTTAGGAAATTGCTAAATATACAGGGTCTTCCATTTAAAAAATTACATCTTCTGTTTTCTGAAAATACGCCACTTTTCTAGCGGGTAAACCGGAAGTAGGCCATTTATATAAATATGTCACAACAAAACTTACAGTAATTTTAAACCTAACTGTAAAAACCGCATCGTATTATCTAGAACCGTTACGAAGATATAAGCTCTTAAAAACAGTCAGAATATAATGAGACACCCTGTAGTATAGTATATACGAATTTCGCACTCACAAAACTATAACCGAATACAAAGAGTTAAAAAAAACTCACCGTTAATACACATAAATATCGGAGGAATCATAAATTCATTACAGACCGGACATTCTAATTCTCTCAACATATTTTCATCCACTACTGGAAATTTAGGTTTTGGCAAATGTTCTGTAACAGGAGCGTTAGAAACGCATCCAGCTGCTTCGTAAATTTGTTTAAGTTCTTTTTTATTCTTCTTGACTATGCCAAATCTCAATGAAATGCGTTTGTCTAACGAATTAGGTGTAATAAGTTTATCTAACATGTCACAGTCGATGTTTAAAAGACCATCTGTATTAAATTCAATGTTATCTATGTTATTCAAATTTTCCACTCTATTTTTGCGCAAAATAATCGAATTTGTTTTTGTGGAGTCACTAAGTTCCACTTGGTATCTAAATGTTTGCGATTGCAGTTCCCCTCCTCTTACTAACACACAAAGATCGCATTTATTTAATCCTCTGCGTAAAAATACAATCATAAATATCGTGTCACATGATCGAGTAAAGTAAGCTTGAGTTTCAGAAGGTAATTGGTCAAAATATGGAGGTTCTACAAAGGCTGCCTGGAAGAAAAATTACAACAGAATATCAAAATGTATCAATAAATAACAACCTAAGCGCGGAACATAGTAACAAAATCCTTTAATCTTTTAGAAGGTCTATGAACTCTATTTGACTGCTAAGCACTAGCTTCTATCATTTCGACCATTAATATGATGTAAAGTAAAGGTCATTTTAGTGTAAATACAAACATGTTTTGAAATATACCTACCACTGGCAAAATACGACACTAACAAAATAGTTTTTAATTTTAGAGGGATAATTTTGCAGTTTAGCTGCACGAGCTTGACGATAATCTTCTTCTTCCGTCTATTAGCCTTATTCCAAGTCTAGTTGTAGTCGGCATTAACCTTCCATATAATTCCTTTCCACCTGTCTTTATTTAATGCAGCCTCTCTAATCCATTTTATTGTGTTTCATGTGCTCATTTGTTTTATCCATCCACCTCAACTTCAATCTTCATCTCTCTTACCCCCATTCTCACATTTATCTACTCTTTTACCTTTACCCATATAATTCTCATTTCTCCTCTCTACATCACCAAACCACCTCATCCTATTTTTCTGGATTTTCTTGCACAGCTGTGCTACTTTCATTGTACCTTTTACTCACTCATTTCTTACTTCATCTTTCCTCGTTAATCCACACATTGAACAAAATTCCTTTTCTCTCTTATTTTCTGTTAGTGAGCAGGTTTCTGATATATACTTCAGCGTTGGTCTTACAACTTACAACTCTCTTGCACAGTCTACCTTTCATTTTTCCACTCACATTTCTGTCACAAAAAACTCCAGTCATACTTCTTCACTTCATCCATCCACAGTTAACTCTATGATTCATCAATCTTTAACTTTAACCTTTTTGTAAGTAGGTGTAGTTTCCTTTTTTGTCAGTGTCCTGACAATGAGAAATATTGATATTGTACTACTTAACGAACTTCCAACGACATCCTCAATGGTATTGAGTTTAAGCGTTTAAGGTTATCGCAGTCAAGCTCGGGCCGCTATACTGCAAAATTACCTAAATTACTTTCAGAATTGTTAACAACATTTACAGACGATAACCTTGAGCAGCGAGCATGTTTTAAACTCGTGCGTTGTAGTATAATCCCGTGAAGTTGAAATGAAATTATTAGGTTTGGAGGAGATCACCATCAAAATGTTTATCACTGTTAAAAATACCTTCATCTATTTTAAATTTTCCCTTATCTGCAATCCTTAACTCGTTATGGTGAACTAAACATTTACCTGTTGTTGTGTTTTAACATTATTTCAACTTTTTTTGGGTTAGTACAGTGAGAATGGCACCCGTGAACACTGTGCCACCGTATGAATTTTTAACACCAGATGAAATTCGCAATAATTTCAATCAGTCAGATGATTTTGCCAGCTTGCACCCAAATTTAAATGTGAATGGTGGCTTGTGAGTTGTGAGGATGAAGATTGAAGAGGCACCTCTCTTTAATGCAAGTCACTTTGCCGTATGCGAAGTTCCAATGTCGTTTTGCAGCAGAATTTTGGCGTTGATGAATTTAGTTTGCAGTGCCATATGTGCGAAATTCGGTTTAGCGTTCGACGGAACTCTTTTTTTAAGACACTTGTCATTAAAACCAATAATTTAAATTGTTTACTGGTGGGTTCACCATGCAAAAAAAGACATTGCTTACAAGTGTTCCCTCGGCGACACCGCCAAGTCGCCAACCTCACCCCAAGGGTTATTTGACTTTTTTGTGCAGACAAATTTGCTCAGAATATTCTTGTTAATTTTTCAGTTAATGGAGGATTTGATGGAAATGGTCTTAAATTTTCAACGAGAATAAGTTTGGTCGAAGGAAGTAGAATCCTTTCTTTTAAGAAGATTTATTTTATAGGTATTGTAATTTGCAATTTTATGGATGTTTTTTTTTATATATACCATTAATTAATTTTGATTTACCATAATATTCCGTACCCAATTTTAGAATTCATTCTCCGAATATTACTCTAACAAAATTCAACTGACAATGTAAGCAATTTGTAATTTTTGCGTTATAATTTTAACTTTTTTTGCTCAAGGATATCACCGATAGTGCAAGATTACCAAAATAATTATTATTTACCTGATGCTTATCTTCAATATGTTGTTTTAGTAGCTGCAAATTGTCTTCCCACAAACACAAACCATTAAAGTTTTGAAAATTTTTTGCCGGACATCTAACAATCGAATATAAACAACTGGCTTCATGTTCTGATACTTCGTTCCAACTTAAAACTGAGCAACAACCTCGATATTTGTATGCACATGAAAAGGTCAAATACTGAGCAACATTTTCATAAGCAGATTGTTTGAATTTGTTACCTTCATGTTTGTGAACTACAAAATAACAACGCCCGCATATCGCCGCAATCGACATATCATGATATTCAATGCAATACACCGGGCCAATGTTCAGAGGTTTTGAACAGTTTTTACAAATATTATTGGAATTTAATGCATACTTATCAGTAATCTGATATTCTTCCATATCCATGTCACCCATATTTATAAAATTAACTTTAAACAAAACCGTATTCTTTTAAAAAGTGGGTAACAAAATAATCTAACCGTTAATTTTTTTTTCAATCAGCACAGCACAAACAGCTGACAAGAGTGACAAGCCGATACGAGTGAAGAACAAAGAAGATTGTAGAGACTGTACTATAAGATTATTTGGCCAACTCTTGCTGTATGGATAATGATGATGGTAAACAAATAATATGTGCTTTTATTTAATCACTTTTAACTTCAAGTCTGTTGTGTACAGAGTACAGATCATAGATTATAATCTGTGGTACAGATATTACTCTATCCTCTGTGTACAGATTAAATGGAAGTGGTACAGGTAAGACACAAGTGCCTTAGTACAGGTGGTGCAATAATAAATCAGTTTTAAATAAACACACATATTATATATATTGTTATAATATGTTATAACAATCTATATATTGGTGGACTCTTCAGGGTGGGTTCATAGATTAGCATTCACTAAAAATTCATTTTCAATTTTATACATTTAATACAACATTTTATATAACATTTGATACAACATTTTTTATAACATTTGATACAATAGTCCAATACTATACAACAAGTTCAATCAATGAATTACAATCAATCTTAATTTATTATAATTTTGCCCCTTTAAAAAAAAACAAACCCTTTAATAATTATTTCAATTATAAACAATAATACCAGCTGATACGACTATTATAAAAGAAATAATTATCTTAAAATCAATTTCCTCCTTGATAATCAAATTTCAGCATAAATCTATGGTTTTTCAATCTCCAATTTCCAAACTCTCTATTTGTGATTCCCCGATATACAAATGTTCATCTAATATCTTTTATTCAATTATATCATTTCAATATTTAATTTTTACAATTTTATTTCATCTATGACATTTTTTAAAATTAACTTCATGACAATCTAATCAATAATCAACAAACATCTCCCAGGTATCCTCCATTTATACCCTTTTTTTCAATTATTTTATATTCATTACTTGATAAAAATTCCATAGATTCATACAGTCATTTTCTTATCTAAGATTCAAAAAGAGTATTTTTGTTATTAACTATGTACCGAACTTCAAAATATAAAAGTTCAGTTAATAGTTTTATATTATTAGTAATGTTTTCTTTTCATGTAATAGTAGTTTACGTAATAAATCCTGATAGTGATCTTTTACTGGACGAGTAGGCAAATTGCAGGGCAAGTCATAGGCGAATTTCATTTGCAGCCATTAACCATTTTGTTTTTTTTTTTCATAAAAATACTGAACTTTTGTAAGCGCATTAAAAATTTGAGGTTTTATTGTTGTTTCTAATATTTAAAAAAACAGTCAAATGTTTTTTGAGAAATTGTAAAATTTTAATCCAACGATTTTGTTGATTTTTATAATTAATTTTTTCTTTTTTTTCGTTAAGGCATATAACGTTTTATATTTAATCCTTAATAACTATTAATTTATCTAAAGTAACATTTTTAATGATTTAGTATTTTATACGATATTTTTTGTTTTTAGGGTACAGGTAAGTAAATTGTGCATGGTTTAATGCTTTAAAATACGCTAATTTTTGTTAAAGCTATTCAGAAAACTAAGGTTTGATTGTAAAGATGAATGAATACACGTATAAAATTAAAAAAGTCTTAAGTTCTTTATTATATAAGCAATGATTACTCTTTAATTATATCACTTGCATCCACCATATCTACTTCTATACTCATACTCATATCTGAAACTTCTGAATTATCAACCTGTATCATAGAGCTTGCGTCTTCATTGATGCTTTCTGTTAATTTCCTTTCGATACTTAACGTAGGAATTTCCTCGGGGCAGTCTAAAAAAATATTCTTTTAAACATACTATTTATACTTATAGTTCAATTTTTGTATATAATTATCATATATTAAGTTAGATTATACTCTAGTGAACATCTTTGACAGTCAGTAAGATTACTTTTATCACACTTCTTGCAAGGGATTTTATAAAAAATAAAACTTTATATTTATAGTGGGAAAATAATCTATAAACGTATAGAATAAAAAAAGACAGGAAAGGTCGAATGCCACATTCAATAATTAATATTGATATTCCGTTACCCAGTTATTATCTATTATTATTATCCGTTCTGCTTTTAGAAATATATATCTCTCGTTTACTATTTTTACACTTCAAGACACTTCTTGTATTCAATACCAATATATTCATTACTTTCAACCGTAATTCCAATTTTTCCAATTTCATAGGTACTGATGCGCGATAATTTGCAAATAGTAAGAATGGAATTACAGATAAAATTCTATTAGATAAATGTAAAATCTAGTGGTTAAGGTAGTTGTCCTGCTATGGGCATAGTGTCAGAAAATTTTAAATTTTCGTATTCTCATTTAGGATAGTGTAATATTCTACCATTTAAATTTAAAGTTCATTGACCGTCTGTAACTTGAGATAAACTTTATTAAACACGGAGAGCATAGGAAACGCAGTGTTTTTGGCAAGATTTTCAATTATAAAAACAAAGTAGCAGACAGAAACTTTTAAAAAACTAACTGTTCATTGTTCTGAGCTTAAAATAAAAATCCAAAAATTTTTTACCGTTTTATTGTTGTGATATAAAAACACAAACATCAACAATTTAAAAAAAAATGTATGTATAAACGAGTTGAAGAGAAACAACTTGGCAACGGTGTACGCGAGTATACTAAAATACTTTGAGTGGTAAATTCAAACGGATAAAAAGAAAAAATGTATTTACGCTTGTTTTAGGACTATATATCTATATTTTCTTTATTTATTGCTGATCAAGTATGTTAAATATATATATTAACATATAGAGAATATATGTATTCTAAATTATTTGCTAATAAATCAATATCAACAACACGCCGTCCAACTTGGCAATGTTAAATGGTATTTGTGTATACGTACATATAAGTAATGTGTAAATAAGGCCTTATCAGGTAAAGTCTTAGACAAAAATATTGGCAAATTTCCCTACAAGCCCGCCTACTCTTACCGCGCATATAATCCAACACTTATTGACAATATTGTAGCAGGACATCTACCTTAAGTTACTGAGGACAGCATTGTACCAAAGAATTTACCTGGAAATGGACGCTTAACTTCCGCCAATTCCTCTATAACGTAATTTAACATTGTAGTGCTAAACGCATCATCTCGTTTCAAACCTAACGCTTTGTGGAACCATTCAACTGCTTCTTCGTAGTTTTCCATTAATACGTGAACATACGCTAATGCTGAGTAAGTACTCGCTGAGCTAGGCGTTAACAGTAAAGCCTACAAAATTTAATGTAGAATATTATGTATTTGTAATGTATCAACAATGTCTGAGATTAACTTATTTAATATTTTATAATTTTCATGCATATAAATGTTTGACAGGTTTATGTACCTCAAACAATATACATATATTCTAACCTGATTGTGAAAATACAAAGCCTCATCGAACTTCTTCAATTTTCTACACGTGTGACCTAAATTATTTAATAGAGGACTCCATCTTCGTGGGATTATACCGCTTTTTATCTTTTTCACCCGTTCCAAAGCTTTTCTTAATAATATTTCTGCGTTTTCGTAACTAAAAGTAAATAGGTATGTAATTTTAGTCTTATATCTCTAAATCTCTACGTAAGTTTTTATCTTCTGAATGACTTCATTCATTGAGTTCAATAGTTGGCGCTGTATATAAGTATTATTTTAATATTTTTGTGTTGATTTGACATAACAGTTTTTTCAAGAATTGTCCCAATGGCAGCGATATCCGCTTTTGCTCCCGTTAGACGTCGCTAGTGTGATTGGAGGTCTAACACGTCAAACAAACGCATGCGCTGCTACCGTGTGGTAGCTATATCGAGTTTGATTTTGATTTTATTTAATTTTGAAGACAAAAAGCGGGAAAATAGGGTAGTTAGACCGTTATAGAATTTAAAAATGAGTTGCTCCACAGAAATGCAAAAATTAACAACGGAATTGATCAACTGACCAAAGTTACTAGCGCCACCTACTGTTAGCTTTCTAGATTAGCTGCCATTGTAAACATTTTCTGTTACTTTTTTAGAAGTGTTATTAAATAATTTTTTTGTCGTATTAACTTACTCTAAATTTTGAAAAGCTATAACTCCTTTTTCATGCATCACGAAAGGATCATCCGGTGCGATATTTTGGGCTTGTTGGAAGAATCTTTCTGCTAACCGAACATTATTAGTTAAACCACATTCTAGTCCGATGTACAATAACGGTAAATGACACCTGAAATTGAAATTAAACGAAAAATTAATTTTAGGTAAAATCAAATAAAAAAAGGGAACGTATTCGTTCCATCAAAAACAGCGCCGCGATAACTACGATGGAGGTAATACAGAAATGTCCGTACCATGATAGCATAGGACATTATATCTTTAAGTGTATGGTGAAAGGGTGCGAATCATGAAACTTCCGGTACCGCAGCATATATATTGTCTACTACAATTTGCAGTATTTCATACTACTAAAGGTTTTTAATTATGTTAACATCATTATTTTTTATAAGAGGATATTTTACTAGTAGTAATCAAGAATGTAGTAACAGGTAGATAAAATACACTGTAATTTTTTTTTAAGTTGTTAAAGTTAATTCTTAAGAGCGTTCTATAGGCTTTAATTTACTAGGTTCCTGCTAACTTTTTTATTAATTAACTAATTAAAATTTGGTTTTCACCAAAATATAGAGAAAAAAATCTAGTATTGTGGATGCTAATAATATATATTTTTTATTCAATTTACATCTTTTTTCTTTGATATTTAAGTGCAAGTTTTTAAAAATTTTAAGTTTCCACATTTCTATATAACATTTTAAAATTTTTGATCAAAAAAAATTTTTTTTAATCTGCTGTAACTAACAGTTAAAAGGGATTTAAGAAAAATGCATTGTGCTTCATTATGTGCTGCCGCCAGTAGTAATGCGTTCGAACCATTAGAGTTGCATCTAAAGGGTTCAGAGGCGTCGGGCCCATCAATATAAAAAAGTGGAAGGGCGATGCAACTCCGATCCTGTTTACAGCGAAAGAACGCTCTTAACAAACTTACCCTTTCATTAACTGTGAGGCTTTGAAATATGCAGCCATAGCTTGGTCATGTTCGTTTTCAATAGCAAATGAGTGACCATATGCTAACCAGGCTGGTCCAAATAGTCGATCCAGACAAGTAGCTTTCACTAAGTACCTTCTTGCACAATCACTTTTATCTAGAATTTAATTATAAAATAAAATTGGTTGACATAAAACTCTAAGGTATCCTTCACTCTTGAAAACTTACTCATGACGTAATAGTAACAGCCTACAGCAAACCAGGAAATTGCTAAATTTGGGTATAAATCTACTAAATTGTGAGCCAAGGAAAATAATTCTAAAAAAAATAAACAATTCAAATTAATGCCCATTGATGTAACTCGCCACCTGGTGGCGCTGCAAAGTGGCAGCTTCTGCCCCGTTCAACTGATTGTCATGAAAATTTATATGTATATGTATTTTTTCACGGAGAAGGTTTGTATGATAAGCTCATTGATGCCACTCGCCACCAGATGGCGCTGCAGAGTAGCAACTTCTGCCCCGTTCAACCGATTGTCATGAAAATTGGTATGTATACGTATTTTTCCACGGAGAAGGTTTGTATGATATGCTCATTGATGCCACTCACCACCAGGTGGCGCTACAGAGTAGCAACTTCTGCCCTGTTTAACCGATTGTCATGAAAATCAGTATGATGATGTATTTTTAATGGTTCATATGAATGTGATATTCGTATTAATGGAAGTTACCACCAGATGGCGCTTCCATTAAACTAGCAACCACTACTTATTTGATTACTTTATATCATGCCACCGTAAGCTGGCGCAGTTAATATCACATGCATCTAATATATTTTATCGATAAACTACAAAATATAACGAAAAAAAATAGTATAAACCTGATAACTAACGAGAAAATATGATGAAAACGATAAAATCAAAATAAATTGAAAAAACGAAAAATGGAAGAATGACGTAAATGATTTGTGGTACGAAGTCCGCCGGGGCGCCGGGTTAGCTAGTTACAAATATAAACTTACTATTGCTTTGTTTAAGCTCTACTTGACAAGAAATATGTATAGGCAAACAAGCTTCGTGATAAGGATCAATCTTCAAAATTGATTCTGTTAAATGACTACACATTTGATAGTCACAATTATAGTACAGACGCTCAGCTTCGGCGACTTGTAAATCTAAGCTATTAGTCAGTTTCTGTAACATCGGATTTTCACGTTGTTCGGTTCTTTTCGCATTTTTGTCGTTATTTTTGAGAATATTGGGTGTACTTGAAAGTTGTGGAAGAGAATCAATTGAAATATTGATGGAAGTAGCGACGTTTCGAAATATTTTATGATCTTCATATTTAGCCACAGTGTGTGTATGATATTTTTTTAATTTCGATTCATACAAGGTGTGCAAAATTTCAGCTTCGTCTCGACTACATTGGTCTGAAATTGGTAACGACTTCAATAATTCTTCTTCTAAAAAACAGAAATCTTATATTACTAACGGGATATAAACACTAAAAAATAATTTGTTCGTAGTATCAAATAAATATGAAAATTTACAATGAAAGGGAATAACTTATTTTACCAAGTAAATAGCATATTTATAAAGAAATAAAATTTATCAACACTTCATTTTTTATATACCTAAACTATTTTGAGATTTCTCGGATTAAAAAAATAGCAATAAAAATAAAACTAATAACAAACCAAACATAATTGATAAGCACTATAGACAAATTAAAATGATTAAAGTCACATTTAGATAATATAAACTACCTTCTAATGATGTTAACATTTGGTACTTAATTAATGAATCAAAAGCATCGTAACAGTGAACATCACAATGTAAAGCTTGCTTGTAACAGTCTGCAGCCAGTCCTCGATTATCCATGGCTTCCAAAATTTTACCTTTTATAAGCAGAAATGAGGAACAGGCTTGCTAAAATACAATGTACAATCTTTTGAATTCAACCAATAACTTGTAAGATTTATTTTACTCACATTTTTGTGTACATTTTCCAACGACAAACAATTCACAGAATGTGAAAAAACATCTTTATTGTCTATATTATTTATTACTTTCAAAGCTTCTTCAAATTCATTTGCTTCAAAAAGGCATCGTGCTGTTAAATAACCGCATTGTAAATTTGTCTAAAACAATAAATTAATTAAAAGGGTAATCATGAAGTTTAGGTACTTCATTTTTAGTTTTAGACAAGTAAGAAATAATTAGTTAATTTATTTATAAAAAAATGTTTCTTTTTTTTGGCGAACAACTAGTGATGCGATTTATATTTTCTTTTATACTGTGAAGGATCAAAAATCTATTTCCTAATATTATTTGTTGAGTTTCTTGTCACCATAAATAATAATAATACAAAACCGCAGTTTTGCATACATTGAAATGGACATTATCATAATTTGTCAAAGGCTTTACACTGAATCTAAAAATATTAATTCTATACGAAAAATAGACTTAACTTTATAATACGAAAAAAGTCTCCAAAACAATAGAAGGAAATAAAAAGTGAGGTTACCAATAACATGAAATTTTGATGGATTAATTTAAATAACAGGATAAACCTATACTTATAACAAGTAAACATAAATGAAAGAGAGTTCAACTCCTTACCTTATCCAAATTTTTGGATCTTAATAAATGAGCAGCTCTATGATACTGTTTTAACAGATACATACATTGTGCTAACCAATAAATATCATTAGCATTTTCAGTTATAGCTACAATTTTGTCCGCCCAAAATAATGCTGAATTGTAAACATGCTATAAAATAAATTTTAACATTAAAAATTTAAAAAGACTTATACAACCTGTTCTTACCAAATCTATGTAAGACTGTACTAACTTTCTGTAATTATCAACATTTACGCTACACATACTTATATTTTCCATGACTTATGCAAAAAAAGGATTTAACCATGAAAAACGAACATAAAAGTAAACTTAATTGAGAAATAATATTAAACGTTCATATTTTTTTATTTTTAAGAATATATTTACGATATTAGAAATTGACGTTATGGATTTGACATTTGACTGACATATTGAATTGACAATATTGACATTTTGGATATCTTTATAGTTTACAATGACGACTGTTTCTGTATGAAACATTCAGCTCTTTTAGCCTGTAAAAAAATTAATCATATTAATTAATGGATTTTATTTTTAAAATTTTTATATTTCATAAACAATAAAAATACGATTGCATAAGTATTCAAGAAATTTATATACAATTAAATCTTAACCTAATATCACTGTTATTGGACTAGAGGACAATTTTGATAATTGTCTTTAGTAAAAACATATAATTGTACATGCAAAGATCCTTTGTTTCCAGTGTACAATGGACTATAATTGTAAATTAAAGTGGCATCTAATTCTTCATCAGGAAACGTATGATTATTCTTCCTGCATTCATTTACAAAAAAGTTCGAAAAAAACTGCGCTGCTTTAATAGCATCGGCATCATGCGGTATATGGTATTTTTTACTAAATTCGAATATTATCTTCTCTGGGTGGAATTGTATACCGTAAATAGGATAATTTACATGTTCCATCGACGATATGAATTCATTCCTCTCGTTATTTATGTTTTTTGATAATATTTTCCAATCTTTAAGGATTTTATGATTTTTTAGTTTTTCTTCTGTTATAGAGTATTGATGTAGATTGTGGGTTACATTTTTTGATTTTAAAATATTTATAATTTGCTGAGGGGTTTCGGAGTATAATTTACTGTTTTCATATCCTAGAACATACAATGTTTTAATGTATTTTTTAGTTAGCTACATTTATTTATCATTAAAAAATAAATTAATAAATCACTTTACAATATGCTATCAAACAAATTTGGTGGGCTTATTTTTCATAGATTAAACACTATTTTAATAATAATAGTAATATTTATTTGCAAAACTAAAAGAAAAAACTAAAACCGTAATAATTATTAATGGATTCAAGATGATATATATATATAACAAAGTACCTACGAAAGCAGATGGAAAGTGACCCCTGTTAGTACAACCAATGTAACTAACAGGATGTAAATATTTCGCAAAATGTCCAGAAAGAAAATAACCAATCCAACATTTAATTGCTAAACGCATTAATTTCAAACAAATTACTAACCAATAACCTTTCTGATATTTGTAAAAAAAATTTAACTCTAACTTTGAATTGTCTATACTTCTAAACTAATATTATAAAGAGGAAAGATTTCATTTTTTGGTTGGTTTTTTTAAGTGAATAGGCTCCGAAACTACTCTGGATGGATTTGAAAAATTCTTTCACCGTTGGAAAGCTACACTAATGCCGATGAACATAGGCTATATTATATTTTCAAAAGAATTAGGGATCCTTACTAAAATTCCATTAATGTAACCAAAAATGACCTTAGAATCCTTACATCGCGTGCGCTGAGAATACTATTGATTATAGAATAAGCACAATTTACAAAAAGAACTTTTTATAATAGAAAGTTTTTTACTGATTTATAGGTCATATTTTGTGTCATCTCAACAATGCACAGCATCCCTGACATTGTAAAAAGATTAAGTCATACAACGCTGTGATTGATCATAGAGAAGATTGTTTCCTTGTTAACAAAATCAAGGGTAGTTGTATCTAAAAACTTTCTAAAACAGTTTATTTTATTACCAGTTAAAATAATAATTACTGTTTTCACATGTATAAACAAAAAAAAAAAAAGAAAAAAAACTTCTCTGTCGCGAGTTCGATCCTATTACAATAACCCAACAGAATTGTCACAATCTACCGCTTCACCCCTTATCCAAATAGGCCACCGCAAACTTATATGAAGCCTTTCAAAATGATAATATGTATACATATTTAATTTAATAACAATTCAGTATAAATTTCGAAATCTGTGTATATGCCTAAACACACTTGAAACATGCATTGTCATCCAGTTCTTAGCTATCCTGAAAATTTCAGAGCTCTAGGTAGTCGGGAAATAGGTTTAAATTCGATTGCAAATTCCACGGAATGACACAGAGACACAGAACACGGCGAAAATATAAAAAACTTTCTAATAAAATAATGTACTACGATTTTGAACAATATTTAATTATCTACAAAAAATACCGCGACAGCATATGTCTAACTGTTATAGTTACGTCACAATAACTATTTTTTAATTTTTTAAAAGTTTTTATCTTGGTATTAATCCTTATCAAAATAACTTATTTCCTAATCACGACAGATATCACGACAAATATTAAAGACGCAGTCTATTATCCACAGGAATTTTTAAATTCACTCAACCCTTCCGGTCTGCCACCACATGAATTGGCGTTAAAAATCGGAATTTCAATCATGCTTTTAAGAAATTTAAGCCCTCCGAGCATGTGCAATGGGACGAGGCTACTTATAAAGGAATTAATAAACAATTAAGTTGTAGCAACCATTGTAACTGGCCCAGCAGCTGTCAACTAGCTCATATACCGAGGATACCGATGATCCTAACTGATCTACCAATTCCATTTAAACGGCTTCAATTTCCTATCAAAACATCTTTAGCTTTTACTAATAATAAGTCTTAAGGCCAAACCTTCCAATTAGTAGGGATCAGCCTACGAAAAGAATGTTTTCCTTATGGCCAACCGCCTAACGCGGGTCGGAGCACCTGAAAATCAATTTATTTTGCTGCCAGAAAATGAAACAACATGTAATATCATTTACAGGAAAGCGTTGACCCAATAAATTTAATGGCTTTTGTTTGTAGATGTAAAACTTTTCACAAACATTAGTGCAAATAAATATAAACTAATCAAAAAAAAAAAAAAACTTATTAATAACAAACAAAGGTACTAAGAAAAAAACAATAAAAATGAAAAAATAATACTAAGAAAAAATAAATTATTAAAAACAAAAAAATATATATAAAAAATATACTAATATTATTCGAACTTTAAACCTTTTTGGTAAGTGTGTTTGTAAAAAAAAAAAAAAATTTTCTTTAATACCCGTGCAAAGCCGCTGCTAGTATTAAATATTTAGCATTTTTAATTTCAACAGGTAAATAATTCATTACTTTAGGTGCCATAAAGTAATGATAGTTGTGACCTACTCTTTTACTAGCACATGCACTTTCAAATTTGTTGTATTGAGCTGGGTTAGATCAAAGATTTTAGCCAAACATCTGAATTTGTACATTTGTACAGTTGTAAATTAAATATGAAATTCCTCCTCTGGGATTCCTTCCAAACAATAAAAATCGATTGTCGATTTTGTACTTATTTCAATACTCAATTTCTAGATTTTTACAATTTTTTTTTAATCATCTCTGGTATTTTTTAAATTAACTTAATGACAATTTAATCAATAGAAATATCTTATTTCGACATCAACACAAGAACAATACCAGCAAAAACTTATCTAATTAAAACTCAAAACTAAAACTAGCAACCGATTCCCTTACGGACGACTCACACTCCCAAAAACCATTGAAAGGAATAGGTAACAAAAAAAATCCATATCAATATGTACCTACTTAAGAATACAGAAAACCGAACACCTAGCAAAAATGTTTTTTTTTTTCTTTTTTGATATTATTTTGTATTAATATTTAGGAAGTCTTAGTAAGTAAATGAGGTGATTTAATATCCTGGAGACCAAGGAAATGAATTGAAATCATCATACTCAATTTAGCCTAATGTTGCCCTTTCTATTATGATAATAATAAAATTGTTTTGAGTTAGAGGTATAACGGTATAACACATCATATTAGTTTTTGGTTTTCAGTTTTTTAAAGGCATACCAGACAACTTCTTAAGACATTACCAGGCTTTGTGTAAGATAGCTTTGATTCTTTAGTTTATTATTATTATTATAAGTCTGTTAGAATTACCTTCCGTAAATTCCAATGGTATCGTCTGGTGTTTCAAGGCAAGTTCTATTCTAATGTCTATGCCGCCTGTATCAGCAAACAATAAAACTTGCATTCCTAAACATATGCCTAAAATGGGATAATAAATTCCTTTAGAATTTAATTCTGTGACCAACTCATATATTTCTTTAGCAGCTTTCCCATAACCATTACTTTCATTGAAGTATGTACCTCCACCAGGAAATAATATACTAAAAAAGAATTAAATTATAAAAAAAGTATAGGTACCTTATAAAAATCTTCTAATTTTTAAAATTTTACAAATTATTGTATTTTTTGAGATATTATATCTTGTCTTCTAATTTTTAACTTTGTGAAAGCTTTTTAAAGTAGGGATATTCGATGTTTATTAATGGTATATAAAGATCGATGTTAAGCTCAAAAATATCTATATGTTTTGACATCGATTTTAAATCCGACTTTAAGATATTATCGTAGACCCCAACGTAGTGAACGCTCTAAGTGTATATACGGATGGATCAAAAACAAAGCAAGTTGTGGGATGTGGAATTTACCCTAGATCCTTAAACCTAAAAATAAAATGGGCTATGGATGGCTTGTCAAGTGTGGTTCAGTCAGAACTCACAGGCATAACTATAGCTGCAAAAGAATTAATCAATAGGAACATCACAGGCAGGAATATAAATATATACACAGACTGCCGACAAGCACTACTGACCTTGAATAGACCACGTTTCACTTCAAGTTTAGTAGTACTAGAAAGTCACCAATCTCTAACTGAGGCCAGCCAGAATAACGCGGTGTTCTCAGCCGGATCAAAGGACATTGGAACTCTAAAGGCAACCGCATTGCGAACAATTTAGCAAGGAGGGCTGTGGGCTAAAAATATGTTAGCCCTCGCCCATCTACCAAGCTTACATTGTCCGCAGTCGTGGACCTTATCAAACAGCACTCTCACCAAAAATTTATACAGTGCTGGGATGAAACTACGAACTGTAGACTGGCCAGAGAGTTATTACCTCATCCTGGCGAGGATACAGCAAAAAAATTTAAGGCATTGACTAGACAAAATCTCCGAACAGCTGTGGGAATCTTGACAGGTCATTGCCAATTGCGACAACATCTCTTTAGGATGAAATTAATAGAATCGCCGCTATGCTTATTAATTACAACACCAGTGCACCAAAAATGTTGAATGCAAAATAAATAATTGATCTAACTAATGTTTGTCAAGCTAGCATATTCATTTTAAAACGCGCAATTGCAACAGTATTTTATTGCTAATTTATTACGCAAAAAATATTCCTCCAACCGGGTCCGAGAAACAATGGATATGCTAGCTTGACAGTCAATCTATCATAGCCATAGCTGTATCTCGTTAACCAAAAGGACTACGAGGTTCGTAAATCTGGCATATGTTATAGCTGATTCATTGCTTTCGCATGGTATACCTATCGGCCAACTCTCAAAAACTACCCTATCACCCTTAATGTGAATCTCATTCCCACAAGAATGCAAAAAATAGGCAAAATGGTTTGGAACCAAGCAACAAGCAACCAAGATTTAATTGCTATTTTAATGCTGACGATTTACGAAAATAAAAATTGCTCCCACCCTTTCCGAGAAACAATGGTTATGGTAGACAGTCAAGTTTGGACCACGAGGTTTGTAAAAGTGGCATATTTTATTGCCAATTTACTGCTCTCGAATGGTAAATCTACCAACGCAATTAAATCTCAGTTCCTTGTTGTTTAGTTTCAAATCTTTTTATCCATTTTTAGGGATCCGTACCCAAATGGCAAAAAACGGAACCCTTATATATTTGTCTTGTTTGTCTGTCCGTCCGTATGCACAGCCACTTTTTTTCGAAACTTTAAGAACTATACTGTTAAAACTTGGTAATTAGATGTATTCTGTGAACCGCCTTAAGATTTTACACAAAAATAAAAAAAATAGTTCCGTATACTCAAAACTGATACTCAATTTTTTTGTTTTCATCAAACCCATAAGTGGGGGTATTTATGGATAGGTCTTCAAAAATTGATATTTAAACTTTTGGTTGCAAATTAGTGTGTTCGTTTTCCGCATTTTTCTGAGAGCGAGATTCACGTTAGGGGATGATTGGGTAGTTTTTCGGGGTTGGTCGATATACCATTCTCCATTTACCAACCTTGTACTCCTTTTGGTTACATGGATACAGCAATGGCTATGCTTAATCTAAAACCGAAACATTCAATTCTTTTAAAAACTACCCTAACGCAATCGCAGAAACTAAAAAACGATATCCTTTTTGTCGATACTCTTCCAGATTATCGATTCAAAGAATAGATGCATGTCTTTTAAAGAGGCATTAAGAGGGTTAAGGAGATGATTTCAGGAATTGAGGAGCCAGAACATGTTGAAAATGAACAAATGCCTAAGAATTTTACAACAAAAGAAGAGCAAAGTACAGATATATCGAGTGGTCACTATACACATATTAGAGAGAAGAATAATATTTTGCCAGAACAAAATGAAACGGATATGTCTCCGTAACTATATAAAAAGTCCTGCAACTGATCTAAAATTGGATCCATTAGTTTTATGGCAAGTTTTACGATACATCTATCCAGAGTTAAGTTTTGCTACACACCAACTTCAACGGCTTCAGTAAGACTTTTTCCAAAAGATGCTCAACAACTCTTCTAACAAAAAAATTTGCTAAGTTACTTTGTTTCCAAAGCGCACTCAGGAATATTACACATGTGAATATCGATCATCCCTATTTTAACATTTTAAAATTTTACCCATATTTTACCCACGACTCATAAGTATTATAAATTGCGTATTTTTTAACCTATAACTCTGTCAGTAAGTGTCAAATTATTAAGGAGTTGTGTTATAGTTTCATTTACTAAACTAGTGGAGTAAGTAAATAGAAACCTGTATTATTATGTTGGTTACCTACAGTTTTCATTAAAATAAACTAACATTTGACATTTCTCAGACAGAATTGTCTGCGAGATCGAATATTTTTGACAACTTATGCCAAAATTTAAATTTTATATTTGCTATTTTTAGTTTTATACAAAACCATTTGGTAAGTCGTGGGTAAAGCATAGTACTTCACTCGAGGAACAAATTGCATATTTAGCTCGTTTCTTTAGCCCCTTCGCTCGCAAGTTCGCTCATGGGCCAAACACACTCGCTGTAATATGCAATTTACTCCACTCGTAAAGTAATATACTATTACAAATTTTTATTTAGTTTTCAATACATACTTTTATTAAAACTTTTTGAAGGTTTCTCAATAAATTTTAAATTTCTCCATTTTTTTAGTTGGAAATTGTGGTAATTTGTGAAGCTAAACTGAAATTATTTGCAACTAACTTACCCATTGGTGTAGTTTATAACCTTTTTATAATAATCTCTGTTTTGGCCTACCCTACAAAAACAAAGAAAATATAGTAAAATTATATTTTAATTGAAATACTTTGAGATCCATTTCCAAGTAACTTTTTTATTTGTAACAAATAAATCAGCTCTTAACAGGAAATTGAAACCACGTTTTTAATCGTATTTTGCAGTATTATTGAATAATGGATATGCACATTAAAAAGTTTTACGTAACTTGCTATGTTTAAATTTATTGCCAGAGGTGAGTGAAGGTTGCAAACTTTTATCGTTTTCAACAAGTTGTAGATTTTTTACCTTTAGGGTACGAACATACGGTATATAGTTCACTCATATATACCAATTTAGCTGACCCGGTGGACTTCGTGCCTACTGCTTAAGTGCCTGATGTCTTTTTCTCATTTTTTGTTTTTTCAAATTTTTACGGTATTGTCTTGTTTCTTGTTTTTTTTTGTTGTTTTGTCGTTTTTATCATATTTTCTCGTTAGATTTCAGGTTTTTACTGTTTTTTCGTTGTATTTTGTAACTTATCACTAAAATATATTAGAAATCAATTACACCTTACGGTGGCGTCATAGTACTTAATTAAGTAAGAATTCAGTAGTGTTCATGTGATGCACGCACATTAACGTACAGAATTTTCATTTCTACAGTTTTATTATATGTATAGATATGTTTGTTCCGATTCACCCTCGCTGATTATAAAGAGGTCTTTTAGGATGTTGAAATCAATACAAACAATACAAATCATCGCGTTGCAACCATAAACCAACACATTAATAAATGAACTAGGCAAGGTATCTACTGTTCTGATGGACCACAAAATACTTTCCCAGTTGTCTAAATATCTTTGGCGGACAAACGCGTAAAATTTTTCGTAAGTGAGATTGAACCCATACGTGTCGGATAGCCTGCGATCTAGAGCAACTAGGAGAGGAAAACTCCACATGATGCATAGCCTTCGCCATTAGTTGCCCCAATGTAAAGCCTCCTTAAGACACATATATGTCCAGTCAGTGAACAAGAGGATAAAAGAGTGGAGCTTATACTTTCTGACTGCTTTCTTATTTCTTAGATCCGTAAATCCAGTTTAGGCGAGTACTGGGTTACTTTATCCGAGGTTAGGGAAATTCGCCTCAATGTCGCCACTTCTTATAATTCGATAGATTTATGATAACCTAAGGGTTTGCAATAGTAGTCCAAGATATGACGGTAGAATTAGTAGGAAACGTTGCAATTTTTTTATATGCATCCATTTGAATGAAAATTTGTAGGTAAGCTCAATATAACCTTTACTTCAAAATCTACCCTATGTCAATATGTGCTTTTCCTCTAGGGGTGTTTACAACCCCAACTCGGGGGTGGAAAATATTTATCAAAAAAACATGTTAATCGCTAGAATAGTGAATTTTAAGATAAAAATGTTCCTTAGAGTTTTTTCAAAAAGTCAATACTTTTGGAGTTAACTAAGTAAGAGTAACTGAAAGTTCACAAATTAAACGGCAAAAAAGCATGTTTATAAACGATTTTTCGGGAATAAACACAGAAAATTTACATTTAATAAAATGCAATTTTAAAGATTCTGCGAGCATTTTAAACTTATTTTTTTTGTTAATAGATCTGACGCATAATTTAACTAACGATAAATATTAAAAAACAGGTCATTAATTTTATATGTAAATATTTGAAATAATATTTGTTAATAAAAAATATGCATTTAAAAAATGTATGAATAGGAAATTGTTATTTTCAAATAAGAAATCTATTTCTGTAAAAAAAGTATTTTATGATTACTGGATAATCTGTATCTGTATAAATAAACGACATACTCAAAATGACAAAGTTGACCCTATTGTTACGAGCCAAGCCGGACCTGTCAGTGGAGTGAGGTGTAAGTAAGTCACCGTACGGAGAATCTTCGAGTCTCCGCGTAACTGATGGATTGATCTCGAACTTCGAGAATCTTCCGTGATAGAGCTGTGTAGATGGTTCTAGAAGGATTAATTTTATATATAGTCCATTTCATCGTTTTTGGCCGATTTGATATTAGAAACCACTGAAATAAGATTAAACTGTCATCCAAGTTACCAATGGCGGAGAGTTTTTTTTTTCTAAATTGGGTCGTAAGTTTCTGAAACTATCAGTGTGGTTTGACATCTACAAAAATATGACATTAATAATTATTAAATTCAACCCTTCAACAACGAGCCGTACATGACAGTTACTAGGAATGTGAATTAAGTCAAGACTTCCGTATTGAATACTTTTTATCTACCGGTGAAACAAGATGCAGTTACGTAAGTGTTGTATTAAAAAACAAACGTCCTCATTTAAATTTCTAACTTGCCTGTATCTGAGAGAGATGTAACTCTAAATTTACTTCGAGTATGATTTCTGTCATCGGCCAAAATTGGTGAAATGTACTATATAAGGACCGGTTGGACGGAGAGAACAGAACAGTAGTTGTTATAGCGATAGTCGGCGATAAATAATAGTTTTATTAGTTGGCGATAAATAGAATTAATTGTATTTGTAGTAGCTGGCGATAAAGTGCGAATTGTTATACGAGTTATTTTAACGACGCTATTTAGTTTTTGTAATTGTATTAAAGTTGTTAAATTAGTTAAAGAAAATTGTTATTCAGTTGTGTTTACTAATAAATTGCTAAGTTTGTCTGCTGCTATCACTTATCCCGAACCTACGAAGGAAAAATTATAACACTACTTTAAATGATATCGCGAGAAGTAGGTATTTCACAGTAGAAACTTTTGGTGCGTACTCTTTTCTATATTTTGCTTCTTTCGGTTGTTGTATATTTTTTTACTTTAAGCTACATAAAAAACAAAAATCATTGATATGATAAATTTATTATTTAGTTTCACTTTACTTTAATTCATGGTAGGTAATGTATTGGCTAGAAGGAGGATACATAGGGTATACCTCAACGAATTTCAAGCAGGGTATCCAAGGCGTTCTGTAGCTCAAATGCATAATTCTGTGGTTTGCAGAGCTTGGAATCGCTACCAAATTTATGGCATAGTAAAAAAAGCCTCTTATCCCAATCAAAAAAAGGCAATAACCCAGAAAGAAGATCGTATTTTACGACTTTGGGTGATTAGGGATCGCACCGCTAATGCTAGACCACTGCAAAATCACTTTATAGAAGCTACGGTAACGCTAAATTCGAAGCAAATGATACCAAACCGACTTCACGAAGGACAACTACGTGCAAGATGACCTGCTAGAGCTCCTAGATTAACTTAGATTAATTTAAGGCAATGGGTCAATGTTATGTTTACATATGAAAAACATATTATTTAATAATTACGGGTGTGTTCGGGTATAGAGACGTCCCGGTGAACGATATTTGGATGACTGTGTGCAAGAAATTGTTCCATTTGAAGGTGGATCGACAATGGTATGGGCTGGTATAACATATTGACACCTTATGGTATTTCGGAAAGAGACTTTAACAGGTTTCCGTTACATAGAAGAGATATTGGAACCTCATGTCGTTCCATTTGCTCAAAATATGGTTGCTGGCTTCATTCTACAACAAGATAATGTCAGGCCACACGTAGCCAAAACGTGAGAAATTTCTTACATGAGCCAATATTAATGTCATGGGATGTAAATCCTGATGTTGAGCATTTCTAGGATAAACTGAAAAGCCGTTTGAAGGATCATCAACCCTTCCAAAATGTAAACCAAGTTGTAGATTCTGTTTTGACGATTTACGAGCAGTTACCACAACAAGTAATCAGAAATTTGGTGGAAAGCATTCTTCATCATTGTGCTAAAGTTCCGAAATTACGCTCGCCAATTTTTTACCCATGAAGGTAAATATGTAAATAAAATAGTTGTCTGAATTTTAACACTGTATCTTTTCGGAGAAACTTGTTTAATTTATACTAATCTACTTATTAAAATTCCATGCTTACTAAATGATGTATGTGGATACAACTAGGTAAGTAACTGTACTAACACTATAAATACTTACCATACAGGTATAACTCGGGCACCAGCTGCTTCCAAGAATTTGACATATGATGCAGCTATGAAGCTATCATATCGATTTTCAGGTAAATATTTTTTAACTATATAAGTTTCTTGAGTCAAAATGCCAATAATTGGCGCTTCTGAAACACAAACGACCACCATGTGTAAAACAATAAAGAAAAACAAAGATATTGTCATTGTTTTTAAAATAGCTAATAATAATTTACTTTGTTACTTAAAGCATTGATGTTGAGATGTATAACCAATAATATTTTAACTGATAACTTAAGTTGAAGGTCGTGTATTTATTAATTTAAGAGTTTTATTTACTTAGATGTCCGAATATTTAATTCATAATTTATTGCTTTTTATAAATAGTTTAATGTTGAAATTTGTGCGTTAAGTGAATATACAGTAATGAATAGGGTTAGGTTGAATCATGTAATTATTTTTTTAACTATTACAAAAAAGCTAGTTTGAAGCTAGTCTGTTGCATAGTTACCCGAAATGTAAAAAAATATTTATTAAAATTATTGGCTCCAGTAGTCACAGAGATACAGATAATAATGTGTTATACACACAAATTTATTTATCTATTATACACATTAATCTATTTTGGACAGTCTAATACAATTCTAACAATATATATCAATGTAAATATACAAATAAAATTGATCTGCAAAGAATGTTCCTATAAAAAAAGGTTTTTCAAAGAAATACAAAATAAAAAAATTTATGATAAGAAATTATTTTGATAATTTACAATTTTAGTCGAGATTTCATCAGTTGTTTTTATTAATTGTTTTCTTGAAAGGTGTTTTCAAAAATAGTTTTAACATGCCTTGACGTCATTTGGTCGAAAACGAAATGCTGTAGCGATGATTGAGGCAGGAATGCGCTAAACTGATGTGGTAAACGCTATAAAAACCACTCATATTCGTAGAGCTCATAATGTGACTGTTTCCAGACATACCTTTTACAGAAGGTTGAGAGAAGGTAATTTAGTTAGCCGAAGACTTTGGAGAAGCCAACTTTTAAATTGAGGTAGGTAATCGCGCCAGTCGACTACTTTGGGCACAAGAACATGTTATATGGGAACAAAATTAATGGCAAAATGTTCTTTTTACGGATGAATATCGGTTTGACTTTATCAAGATTCTCGAAGAATACGCGTATGGAGAGAACCTGACGCAAGAAATCGAATGCAACATACACAATAGGTTCACAGCTACAGAGGAGGCACAATTATGATATGGACAGGAATTTCGCTTGTCAGTACAACTGAACTCGTTCTGCTGGATCATTTTTTATCATCATAGCGTTACGTTTCAAATGTTCCAGGACCTGTTGTTGTTCTATACACGCAAAACATTGGTCCTGATTTTATTTTTATGCATGACAATGCTATTTCACATACAGCCAGGTGACATGAAATTTCCTGGAAGAGCAGAATATTCCATTTTTGTCTTGGTCAGCTCAATCGCCCCTATTGAGTATGCGTGATATATACTTCAGCGAAGAGTTTTTCATGACCAGAATCAATTTCAAAATCGCAATTAGTTGTTTCAAGCTCCTCACAAGTGCTGGATGGCGATTCCCCAAGAAGATCTGGATAACTTGATCGTCAGTATGGAAAAATGCCATTGTAAATGCGCGAGGAGGCCATATTCCTTATTAAAATATTATTGTCTTTTTTCTATTGTCAACTTTTTATTAAAAATTGGATTAATAAATTTTCGTTTTTTGCATACATTTTAAATTGAGTTGTGTTTGATATGACTCCAATGTTAATCATCAACTGAGATATTTTTGTATAACGTTTTAAATATAAATTATGTTGTGGGAATTACAGACTACAACCAATTACTGGACGCAAGTTTTAAGATTTAATCCAATAACTGAATAACCATAAAGCAATTATTAATAAGTTTAAAACAATAGGTACAATATCTCTACCACCATGAAAAGTGTTACTTTTTCGCACATGCGCGGGAAGCTACTTTTTCGCACGAAAAGACACCTTAGCAATGAAACACGGTTTTCTTATTTACAAAACACAAACGGATAAAAATTATACAGAGTGATTTCTCCCGATGGCACATTAGACAATTATACAAAATAAATATCTGAGAATTTGTAATAATAGACACTTTCTTTAACCACTGAGCTAAATAGCACATTTGCTCAGTTCCATATTTGAAGCATCTATCTTTTGGAAATTTTTACAATATAATATTTTTATATCTGTCCATCGTCTACAGTTATTTTTTTGTTTTTCAATAAATGTTAATTATAAATATTTGTATGTATTTTATTCTATTACTTAAATATCGTAAATAAAACATCATTATTTGGTAAAGTTATCTCTTGGTCGTGGAAAAAATAGTGTACATTACTTGTCCGGAAAGTGACTTCTCACACTAGTGGGATTGTCGCACAATATTTCCCACTCGTGTGAAAAGTGTCACTTTCCGCACTCGTTTCGTAATATATACCTAATATATAGTAATATATACTACATTGTGTAGGGTAGTAACTTAACTATATACACCTTGTCACGGGCTAATTTCTCGTTAACACTGAGATATTTTAATCTATAAACATAGTATATTCTTACCTTGAAAATTCCTATTATTAAAGGTTTACTGGGTCGAGAACCGGCTGATTTGGTTCGTTAATAGTTAATCGCCAACTGTTGTTTATTATTTTCGACCATAAATTATTTTTAGTTGTTGCTAATTTGGGTTTTGTAAATAATTTATTATTCTTGTGTTTGTTTGAAATCACTGACAGTAGTTCATCTGATCTACCCTCTCGTCGATAACTTAGATATTGTGGTTTTGCAGCCAGCGTTCGGTTAACTTTATTATTAAAATCGAAAATAAATAGGGAAATTAAGTAATGTTGGGATATTTGTTGTTAGCTATTTAAATAATAAGATTGAACGTATCAAATGACCCCTGTTTGTTCGTAAGTTGTTGGCTGAATAAGCTATGGTTATTGTCCCTATAGTAGTAGAGGCCATGTATTTCTTTCTGAAGTGTGTCAAATCGAGTGAAGGATGATATTTGGAGAGATTCTGTCTTTTCACCTAGAGCTTTCGTAGTGAACACGTGTTAACGAGAAGATTTTTAAGAGTTTAATTTGCATCCCTGTGCATCGGGGTCAACTCAGGTTGGATTTACGTAATTAAGCTTCATTGGTTTCCATCGAATATTGAGGAAGAGATTTTTCTGAATTTTGGTGAATTCGGTGGAAAATACGGGGTTGTGTCCGGATATTTAGTAAAATTTTCTGTTGACAGTAGGGAAGACTGGTATTTTAAAACCACTTAGACAGCAATCGTGGTCGGAATTCGCCCCATCATTGCAGTTAGCGACGAGGAAATTGTTTTTACCCAACTACCAGCTAGGGTATCACAAGTTTAACGAAGTGGAATAACCCTATTTTGATAGGGTCCTAGATACAGGCATAAGTTCTTGTTACCGGCTATATTCCTAGAGACAGGCTTCTTTTGAGAGCAGGCCTGATACTTGGTTCGAGCATACGTTATTGTGATTGGTGCAAGCCTTTTGGTTTTGGAGAAGGCTTGATTTTGGAACCGACCCAAGTATTAGACAAGCAAAGGACTGCAGGAACTTATTAGTTTAACAGATAAGTTAACTAGATTTAAGTCGTTAGTTAAGAGTTATTTTTCTTATATTTTTTTTTGTATTGAGTGTGATCACACAGATTGGTAAATTTAACTTTAATATTATTCATATATTCATTTTGTTTTTCTTTATAAGTATATATAAATATCAATAGAGTTGTCAAGCACGAGGCTTGGCAGTTGTGTAAATTCTTAAATTTAACTTTTATTAAAGAAGGGTCTAGTTGATAATTTGTTTTATTTAGTTCACTTTATCGTTATTTTTTTTTATTGTACAATTCAAATAGTTCTGGGTAAAATTTTGAATTTATTTAATTATCTCCAGTGAGTAAAGTAGTGCCTGGAACAACAGGGGTTTCCGATTTTGACCGTCTAAATCTTTTAAAAATGTAACAAAACTCTTTAGGACTTACGTTTTAAAAAAGCCTTATAAACTTTTTTAATTACGAATGATGTCTGAATATTCCTTTGTTCATCAATATATTTATACAATGTTTTGATCAGGTCTCTCAAACTTCGCGTAGTCAATAATCATTTAAAGAGAACCTTCTTGAAAAGAATTAGGTTTTCGCTCGTCACACACAAGCTGCTAAAATAAGGTACTTGCAACACTTGACTGACATACGAGCAGAAAGGTCTTATGATTTAGATATTTTATGAGCAAAGCTCGGTCATGAAGGGACTCATCTTTATATTATTCCAGTTTTTCGACTTTCATTATACATACAACGTTGATAAGTTTGAATGAGAGACAAAGAATAAGGAATTTAAATTTGCATACACTAAATAAAACACCAAATGCTTTGAATAATGTTAATATTATAATAAAATAAACAAGGAATTTTAAGAGATACATACAAATGTGCACTAAATGTCATTCCAAATCTGAAATTATATACGTAACGTCTTGGAGAAAAGAACCTTAATAACCTTTAAACTTTAAATTAATTATGGTCAAATTTCAACTGTGCTACTGCCATATTCGAGAAATATTTTACAATAAACGAATTGGGATAGTCGTGAATTACAATTATTTTTAATAGTCTAAGGGCAGGCTAGTATTATTTTGATATGGTTCCTTTTCTCTTTAGGATTTAACCTATTCAGCCTAATAGAAAATACGCAATTGGTGGCTTGACCATTAAAATGTTAATTTTGTAACAAATATTATATCTGAATTAAATGTCAGTTTATTTAAGTTATACCTATACATAAAGAATACCCAGTGACGTCGAGGTTTAAAACACGTGTTTAAGAATTGAGATGCTATTATTTTTTTGCCATATGGGCTATCGAACTAAATTGCTTGTATACTGGACCTTTAATGCCAATTTTTCTTTTCGAGGGCCCTAATAAAACCTGAAAATCTGTTACAATTTCAAATCGATACAAACTTTAAGCAGTAATAGGTGGTACTTCTAAAAATTCAATACAAAAACAACCAGAAAATGTAAGTTTTTATATTCTATGTATATATAAAAGAAAGTCGTATTAGTTACACTATTTATAACTCAACAATGGCTGAACCGATTTGGCTGAAAATTGGTGGGGAGATAGGTCAGAACCAGGAGACAGACATAGGATACTTTTTATTTTTATCCTGTTCAACCGCGTTCCCGTGAAGTCACTATAAAACGTAGTACCTATAGCAAAAACGCATTTGATATGGAATAACAAATCTCAAATGACAACTAAAAAATACTTACTAAATTAAGTACTATGAGGCCACCGTAAGGTGGCGCAATCGAAAAATTAGAAAATACAACGAAATAAATAATAAAATCGGGAGAAAATATGATAAAAATGACAAAATCAGAAAAAACGCAAAAAAATGAGACAAAACCATATCAATTTAAAAAAGTGGAAAAGGAGAAAAAGATATCAGTGTTAAGCGGTACGAAGTTAGTCGGGTCAGCTAGTTAAGAATAAAACTGAATTATGAAAAAAAAGTTCTAGACTAAATTATGTCAAACAAGTCTGTCATCATTTTAGCGATCAACATGTTTTTTGAAAGTTGTAATATGAATTTCAAATAAATATTTTGAATTAGTAAATATGTGATAAATGTGTTTTATTTCAAATTTAAGGTACCTAGAAACACCTGGTGTGCAGTCCTCCACTACAATTTACATATCTCATTATTCTCATTAACAATTTATTTTGAAGATTTGCTGCAATTTACAATCTGGGTTTCTACAGGTACCAAAATGCGCTGCAGTTTACAGTTCCCGATAGTTATTTCGTTTATTCTGTTACCTATTTATAATTTATATCTAGGTTTGTAGGTATGTACTATTGTAAGTATGAAATATAATTAAAATTTAGCTTACCTGTCATTATAAACTAGGTCATATATAAAACTATTTTTTAAATGGTTCTGTTAGGTAGTTAGTTTAACCTTTTATCTTTACTATGGTAATAAATAACAACCCATACTTTTTGTCTATATATCTTATCAAACTTGATAAAATTCACTTTTATGCACATATTTGACGAATTACTACAAAAACTACAAATTATATAATTAACAAACAAATGTTTTTGAGCCTAATTCTATTATAATCTACCTTATTGATACTTCGAAAATTTATGAATGTGTTTTAAAATATCTTAAAGAAATTGAATCGAAAATAACAATAAAAAAATTTCACTATTTTTTCATGAATTTTGCGAACAAAAAAATCTATAGTTTTTGTTAGTATGTATACGGTTTTTAAATAGTTTGTGGAAGCAATCGCGGTTTTTGAATACTATTGATTCTATACCTTTTCAAGTTCAAATAAATAAACAAACAGCATCTAGCCTTTAGATATAACTATGTAGTTATTACCTTTCGATTCTTCTTAGGTTTCTTCAGCAGGAAGTTAAAAACAGTTTAGCTCCTTTTCTTTGCAGTATATTATGATTTTTTGCTTTATAGTGCTTTTTGTAGCTCCTTTGTTTATTTCATTGTGTATATTTCTGCTGTTTTATCATGTATATTAAATTTTGATTTTTCTACCATTATACATAAAATAAAACTGGCTAAGTTTAAACGACAAAGAACACGAACTGGAAATGGAATTTGAGAAAGCAAATTTAGATATACTCGCTATTACGAAAACGAAGAAAAAAGGACAAGGTGCAAGATTTGTAGCACCAGAATTTTTGATTATGGTAGATGCGGCTAATATGGCCTGTCGGGTAATAAGGCGTAAGTATCAAAAGTACAACTTAAAATATTCGATTCTGCTGAAGGAAATACTCGTAGAGTAGGTAGCTAACACTCTTATATGGCTCTTCAAACTTTCCGCGACTTATGAGATGAACTGTATAAAACAATTGAAATGCGACAAGTAATATCATGAAGAAGGTGTCTGTTTGACAGAAGATAACTCAGATCATTTTAAGTGACCTGATGTCTGTTAAACAAAGAAATATGTACTAAGAGTGGGCATAATTAATGCAAATAAACTACTCAAAACCAAAAAGGAGCCACTTAGAAAAATTTAAATCAATTTTTGTGTTATAGTTTTTTGAAAAAGTTATCGTTTTCTACTTTATTTGTGAAAGATTACTGTCAAAATTGTAAATGTCTTAAACCTGCCGAATGTGTTATTTGGGAATAAAAATATCAAATTGCAGTAAGTCAATAAATAATGATTTTATTTTTTTGATCTTTAAATAAGGCAGTATCTGAAAACAATTCTTAGTAGTAAGTATGCCCTCCTTTGGCTCTGATAACTTCAGCACAACGACTGGGCACACTCTCAATCAAGTTTCTGATCAACTCCTGGGGTAGTTGTTCCCATTCTTGATTAAGAAGTTCTTGAAGTTGGTGGATGGTTTGTATAGGCTGCCGCTCCAATAAACGTCGTCCCAATGTATCCCACAGATGTTCGATGGGATTGAGATCTGTACTTTTAGCCGGTCATTTACATTATGGTAATTTAAAAAAGTTCTTACTATCCTAGCCACGTGTGACCTAGCATTATTGTGCTGTAAAATAAAATCTGCTCCCATATTATCCGCAAAAGGAATCACGTGTGGTATTAAAATTTCTTCCATATAACGTAATACCGTTAGGGAACCGTTTCGAATTACCACTAAGTCGTTGCCCGTACCATAATAGACCCTCCTCCAAACCGAACAGTTTCTTGCAAAGCTGAGTTCAAATACCGCTACCACCTGTTCGTCGCCATACCCGAAATCGTCCATCGTTGTGATGTAAACAGAATCTGAACTCATCTGTGAAAAAAACAGTACTCGATTGTGGTATTGTCCAATGAAGATGTGCTTTGGTAAAAATTCTTCGAGCTCTTCGATACTCTGCTGTTAAAGGAGGCACTCTAACCGGTCTCCTAGCACGCAACTGAGACTGATGAAGTCTATTGCATACTGTTTGATCAGAAATTCTGGTCCCCGTTGTGACTGCTAACTGATTTTGAAGCGCTCATGCAGTATTGGTTCGTTCCATAATCGCCCACTTACTTAATGAACGGTCTTCTCGAGCTGTTGTGGCCCTTTGACGTTGCGGATAGGGCCTTCTTCTGATAATGCCATAAATTAAATACCAAGTCCATGCTCTGTACATTCAGAATTTCGGCGACTCTTCTTCTGGAAAACCTTCCTGAATTAACGTTACCGCCCTAGCGATTTCAATTTTATTTAGGTACACTCTACGAGGCTACGGCGTATTTTTCTACCTAGCGCATCAATATTCATGTTTTTACCGTAAAATTTAAACTAGAGTAATAAAAACAGGAGCAAATTTAATATGCCCTGATACGGAATTCTTAAAATGTTTAAATTTTTTTCTGAGGATACCAATGCAAAAAAAATGTTTAGAGCTGTACGAGTAAGGTTAGAGTCTATATATTGTGATTGTAAAATAATATTTACGTTCAATTACAAAGTACGTGGAATATGAGATTATGAAGTAGTGGCTCCTTTTTCGTTTTGAGTAGTTTATAATAAGTTTTGATCTCAATTACCAAATATTAGTGTAAGTGTTAAAATATTAGGCCTTAGTACCATAGTATTGTTACGAACCGGTCCGGACCTGTCGCCCAGACGGAGGTTTGACGTGTCCTTAGAATTCTTAGAATTCGAGTAACTGGTAAATCGATTAAACTTCGAGACTCTTCTGTTCTAGAAGGACTGTTCTTGTGGGATGTTTGTAGATACTTCGAGAAAGAATTAATTTTATATATAAGGAACCGCTTCGGGCGGGGAGAAGAACAGTTATTTTGGTAATAGTTGGCGATAAGTAATAATTGTGATTGTATTAGTTGGCGATAGATAGCGATTAAATAGTGGTAATTTTAAAGTAGGCGATAGGCTGCGATTGTGAAAATAATTGTAATGGTAATAGCTGGCGATAATGTGCGGATTGTTGTACGAGATATTTTAAAGACGTTATTCAGTAATTGTAACTGTAGTAAAGTTGTCTGCTGTTTTTCACTTATCCCGAATCCACAAAGGAAAAAATATAACAATATTAACAAGGTTTTTTTAATTTTATCTTTGTTAACAGCAGAAGATGCAACTTTTTTCTAATATTTGGCAGTAGTTCATCTGTATGTTATATTGATTTTAGAATTTTTTGATTCGGATAACTAATTTTTATTTTATATACATTGTCCCTTTGGTAGGACTTATTAGCTACCTTTAGTTTTTACGAAATCTTTATTTTCTAATTTGTATTTTATGTTTATATTTATCATTAATTTGAATTTGTTAAATCTCATTATGATCTTGCTTTGTGCCAATTTGTATTTGTATTTGTATAGGTTTTGTTTTTTCTAATTCGAAGTTGTCAATGTTCAATGTCAATATGAATTGTTAATTCTCTAATTGATTTGGATTAATATCAAATTGAACTTGAAAAGAGTCTCTTCGATGCACATTCAACGTCTAATCTTATAAAAGATAATAGGTATCTTTCATTTAAATAAAATCTTACGGAAATTGTTACTTAGGTATACAGTATCTTTTTCTCAAATTATTTTATGGTTTCAAAAAATTTCCACTTTTTTAAAAACTTCCATTTCTGTTTTTTCAAAAAAGAGATGACTGCGTTGGACTAAATTACTAAAAAAATCTCATATCCGTACTTGAACTTATTTTTTTTAAATTGCTAATCGCAAGGAATATAATAATTAAAACAATTATTATTATTATATTAGAATATGGTATATCACAATTAAGTTAGCGTGGAATATTCATAGATTTTTTTAATTCATACATAAAAAAATTGCTCCCTAAATGCTCCATTAGAGTCCGTAATTGCTCCAGTAGTTAATTAATTTTTTAATTAATTATTTGCAATTAAAATTACGGAATTTATTTTTTTCTATATCTCAACAACTTACAATTTAAAAAAAAAATTTTTCATCGATAAATTGCTCCCTAAATGCTCTTTCAGAATTCGCAATTGCTCCAGTAATTGGTAATTTTTTTAATTAATAAATTGCTCCCTAAATGCTCCCTTAGAATCCTTAATTGCTCCAGTAATTAATACTTTTTTTAATTAATTATCTGCAATTAAAATTACGGAATTTATTTTTTCTATCTTACAACAAATTAAAGTTTTTTTTATTTTTTTCATTAATAAATTGCCCCCTAAATGCTCCCTTAAAATCCTCAATTGCTACAGTAATTCTTCATTTTTTAAATTAATTATCTGCAATTAAAATTGAAAAACTGAAAAAAATGTAATAGTAAAACCGTAACAAAAAGTCTATGGAATAAAATGAGACGTGCGCAGGCGCTACAGTCGTATACACAAGCGAGTAGTGTCGATTCTACATTAGCCGAAGGAACTTAGTTCCTACCTGGTGTCCCACGACACCATTATAATTGTATTTTTTTTTTCATCAACAAATTGCTCCCTAAATGCTTTCTCAGAATCCGCAGTTACTCCAGTAATTAGTCATTTTTTTAATTAATTATTTGCAATTAAAATTAGGGAATTTACAGTAGGTAGCAGTTTACAAATGTAAAATGTAATTTTGATTAATTCCGTATAATTAAAGAATATTTTGGAATAAAAATCAACGAATATTAACCGATCTAATTGGGAGGAATTTAAATAAATTTAAAAAAAGTAATTTGTTAAAATATAGGAAAAAAGAAATTCCGTAATTTTAATTTTAAATAATTAATTAAAAGATTAACTATTTACTGGAGGAATTGCGGATGCTGAGAGAGCATTTAGGGAGCAATTTATTGATGTTTTTTTTAACTGTAATTTGTTGAGATATACAAAAAATAAATTCCATAATTTTAATTGCAAATAATTAATTAAAAAATTAACTAATTACTGGAGCAATTGCGGTTTCTGAAAGAGCATTTAGGGAGCAATTTATTAATAAAAAAAATTATTAAAAAATCTGTAATTTGTTGAGATACGGAAAAAATAAATTCCGTAATTTTAATTGTAAATAATAAATTACTGGAGCAATTGCGGATTCTGAGGGAGCATTTAGAGAGCAATTTAGTGATGTTCGAGTTACAAAAAGAATTCATATTTCACGCCAACTTATAAATTGCGATGGTGACGTCACAAAAATGAGAAACGGAAAAGGAATGGTGGGGAGAGTCACTCGTTGTTCACACCACGTATATCAAAAGATTTCATCGGGAGCAATTAATTAATAAAACAAAAATTTCAAAACAATTGTACCTAATTTGTTGAGATATAGAAAAAATAAATTCCATAATTTTAATTGCAAATAATAAATTACAAAAATAACTAATTACTGGAGCAATTGCGAATTCTAATGGAGCATTTAGGGAGCAATTTTTTGATGTATGAATTAAAAAAATCTATTACTATTTCACGCTAACTTAATTTCGGTATATACTTACCCATTTTTATTGATGAATAATACACAGATCTAAATTGCCATTTTATTATCAAGGCATAAAATCGTTAAATTTCCAGTACATAGTCATACACAATATAGCCCACGGATTATTGAAGTTTAGTTTATAATTAAATATTTCTTTGTACGTTTTCATTAATCATCCAAGCTATCTTAAAGTTCCTGCCTTAAACATTAAACTGCATAGGTATATATAATATTATATAAATACGTTTACCTATTGATACACGAATTTCAATGTTTTATGTGTACTGAAAAAAACAAACAATTAAACGTGATAATTTCCGTAAAACGTGATTCTATTTAAATCGACTTATTTTTAAAGTTCATTGCATGTGTACGTATCCGAACAACAAGATCAACAAAACGTGAAGAAGCAGGAATTTTAAAGTTTGCATGTTATATTTGCAATTTTATTTGTTTCTTTACGAAAATACATTTGATTGATTGTATTGGTGATATATTTGTCAATTATAAAATAAACACAGAACATAAACAATATTACAAATAACTATAGGTATTGATCGAGCGTCTCAATTGTGCGTCGCGTCGCAGTAATAAAATATACTGAAACGAGCCAATTTTATGTTACGAAACATTTTATATATAGTCCAGGATATGACGGTTTTCTGCTAGCATTTTTTTTATATGCATGGATCTACCCTTTGCCAATACGTGCTTTTTCTCTGGGGGTGGTTACCACCCCAACTCGGGGTAATCGCTAAATTAGTGAATTTTAGGACAAAAATGTTCCTTAGAGTTTTTTCGAAAAATCAATACTTTTGGAGTTATTGGTAACTGAAAGTTCACAAATTAAACGGCAAACAAGCATAGTTTTCAACGATTTTTCAAGAATAACTCAGAAAATTTACATTTTTTCGGAAAAACTGTCATAATACACAATAAAGCTTATAAAAAAAAGATTCGTTTTTTTTATAATATTTGCAAACTAAATATTAACAAAGTTATGACTGTTCGAAAGTAGACGTTTATTTTATACATCGAATACAAAAATCCAAACATATGACGTTGAATAACCGGAAAACGATAAGTTTTTCATAGATTATTTTTTTCACCTGTCAAAATATCACAATTTTGTGATTTCGTCCAATGAAATCGCTTAATCTTCAATGTTTTATGCTAAATCTAGCCAATCATTCCGGTTTATATTGATAAAACCACTAGTGGTTTTACTAGTATTGATAAAATTATAGAACTGTCAAAAATTCAATAACAATATTGAACAATCAATTTTCTTGTTTATAAGTACCTTACTATAAATCAACATTCATTTATATTATCTAAATATTCTGAAATATATTTTGTTATTATTATTATCACAATTCAATTCATCTAAACTCTAAACGATAATGAAAAATCAAATATGTAGGTACTTTAAAACTAACCTGCTTCCTGGTTCTGCATGCATTTAAAACTTTTATATGCCTACAGGCAAATGTGGTCTTGTAGGTAAACTTTAAATAGATATACCTAATAATTTTTATTTTGGTAATTTTCTCTTTAATAATATAATTGTATAAATAGGTATAAAAATAAATATTTATTCAAATTATAACCCTGTTTTCACGACGCTCACGACAACTGACAACTGTCAATACTATCTAGTGTACAGGATAAGTTAATAGGCGGGGTAACGGCATTTCGTTTGTGATAATTATGAAATATAAGTTGTTCTAGGAAGTTTTTTAAATAAAGTAGTTTTTGTACAGAATGGTTCAAAAAATAATCTTCTCAAATACCACTCGTCCTGTAATATTTTACTGGATAAATTTTTATTTTCCAGACTCAAACTTTTTTATTTTAGGCAAAACTACTCAAACAAACTGAATATGATAAAATCACTCGTCCTACGGACTCGTGATTTTATCACATTTCAGTTTGTTTTCGTATTTTTGCCAAATAAAAAAGTTTTCGTGGAAACTAAAAATTTATCGATAAAATTTTAAGGACTCGTGGTATTACCTTTGACTATTTCACTAGACTATTTTTAACTGACAAAACTGCATAGCAACGGCACGTTTCATATTGATTATTTCCTTAGATTCAAATTAACCAATAGAATGTCATAATTTTTTGAAATCGGACCAATCAGAATCAAATATCAGCGACTATTGCACTAGAACAATATCAGCGACTATTGCACTAGAGAAATAGTCACGTCAAATATAAATGTCAAAAATTTGTCTTCTCAGGAAATAATCTTCCTAAATATAACGCGACCTTGGTTAATAGTCTGCTATTTTTGTTGTTGCTAAATTTCTCGAATATTTTACAATTTGTTTCGACATAATTTGACATTAATAATCAAAGATTAAAGCCCTCGAGCTAAAGCTCTCGGGCTTTAATCAGATTATTAATGTCAAATTATGTCTCAACAAATTGATACTAAAATATTCTTAAAATCTAGATACCACAAAAATAGCCGACTATAATCAAGGTCTTGTTATATTACCCTTGAGTATTGCACTAGAGAAATAGTCACGTCAAATATAAATGTCTAAAATTTGTCTTCCTAGGAAATAATCTTCCTAAATATAACACGACCTTGATTAATATTCTGCTATTTTTGTTGTTGCTAAATGTCTCGAAAATTTTACAATTTGTTTCGACATAATTTGACATTAATAATCAAAGATTAAAGCCCTCGAGCTAAAGCTCTCGGGCTTTAATCAGATTATTAATGTCAAATTATGTCTCAACGAATTGATACTAAAATATTCTCGTAATCTAGATACCACAAAAATAGCCGACTATAATCAAGGTCTTGTTATATTACCCTTGATTATTTCCTTCGATTCAAATTAACCAATAGAATGTCATAATTTTTTGAAATCGGACCAATCGGAATCAAATATCAGCGACTATTGCACTAGAACAATATCAGCGACTATTGCACTAGAGAAATAGTCACGTCAAATATAAATGTCAAAAATTTGTCTTCTCAGGAAATAATCTTCTTAAATATAACACGACCTTGATTAATATTCTGCTATTTCTGTTGTTGCTAAATTTCTCGAACATTTTACAATTTGTTTCGACATAATTGATACTAAAATATTCTCGTAATCTAGATACCACAAAAATAGCCGACTATAATCAAGGTCTTGTTATATTACCCTTGACAATACGTAATATTTCAGCGACAAAATTATGACAGATCCGTTACTAAGGTGTCTGGTATTTCTATAGTTATCAGTTTCACAAACGTTGATATTGTCTTGTTTTTCTTGTGAAATAGTCTGGTCGAATACCATTCGAGAGAAAAAATTTTCCCGGCCAAATTTTATTGTGGTTTTATTCAAGTTTGTTGCTTTTTGGCAATTTTCGCTCATGAAATTTTGACAAAATCACTCGACTGACGTCTCGTGATTTTGTCAAAATTTCATTCGCATAAGTTGCCAAGCAACAAACTTTCATACCAGTCGGAAATTTTGCCGCCAAAATTTTCTCTCTTATGATATTATATACGAAAACTTATAGGAACTTTTTTAAAGATCTTGAAAAATCCGTTCAAATAACTACTAGTAAATGTGATTTGCATGAAAATTAAGGTAAGTTATAACTAAAATAAAGTCCCCTTCAAAATTCTAAAAAAAATGAATTGGCTTTTTATTCATAACTCCTTTAGTTTTTAAGCTAAGTCCGTAATAGAACCATTTTGTTATATTAAAAGCTACAAGATGACGTACACGATTTTTTTTCAAGCCCTTCGTTTTAAAAATAGTTGCACTGAAAAGGCTCGATGATGGTGCTAAAAGCATCCGAATACAAGCTTTAAACAAGCATATATCGTTTAATTTTTAGTCTATAAAAAAATCTTTAGTAAAGAAAAAGCAATTTTTGGGGATTTTTGGAGAAATTCATAAAATTACTTTAAACTCAGATGATTTTAAACCTTAACCAGTTAAACTTCTAAAATCTAATGTTTGTAAATAAACGAAGTAAATTGTAAATGGGCAACGAATCGCTTCAACCAGGGTGGTTTTGGTGAGGGTAAGTTTGTTACTTTTTGCGTCGCAAAAAATATATGCGGCAATTTTTTTACTTACAGAAAAGTAAATTGAAAACAAATTGGTAGAATGAACAATATGTACATCGAAGAATTATTAATTTCTTATTAAACTAAAACTTAAAAATATGTATGTACATATATACTAGTTTTTGGCCGCGGCTTCGCTTTCATCAAATTAGGGGTAACACAGTTCCCTTTTCTTTCTTTATACAACAAAGAATAGAAAACAAAACAAAAGAATTCTATTTTAATAGACTACTGTAGACGATATTATATGTGTATCCATTTAGAGATAGACTGTAAAGATTCTACCATGTGCACTATATAGAGTGAAGCGGACCAAAGTACAGATCAAGAACACACAGCGTTAGCGTGTTTTAAAAAGCTAGTAGCGTCATCTTTCGAAAGCCGCGGGTAAAACATCTTCTTATCTTTGGACTTCGTTCCCAAAAGTTAATTCAATGTATTAATATTGTTTTTTTAAATTATTTAATTATTTCTTGTAATAAAGAGCCTGTTCACTAATAGTCAGTTTCTACCTTGAAAATTGCCCTATAAATTTCCCTTCCCATTTTTGGGGGTTAGGGAAAATATTTCTAAAAATCTTGATGCAAGCTTTTTCGTTTATAATAAAGAATCTGTATACCAATTTTCAGCTATTTACCTTAAAAACTAACCAAAGTCTCGTACAAACTATCACCTGCCTTTTAGTGGATTAGGGACAAATTAAAAAAATTATAAATGTAGTTTTCTTTAGTAAAAAATAGCCGCCACATCTATTTTCGGCTTTCTACTCCGAACATTGTAGAAAGTTAAATATAAAATTTCACCCTCTCTTTTAAGCTAATGGGAGCAGATTTCCTAAAAAACATTGATGCATGTGTTGTTCGTTAGCTACAAAGAGTTTGCATACCAAGTTTTAAATTTAAAGAATTAGTTAAAGAATTAAAAATTTCTGAATGCTAACCCCTATTTTAGGCGGCTGAGGAAATAGAAAGTGACAAAACGTAGCCTATGTCTCTTCAGCCCTTCAACTATCTTTACATAAAAAATCCCACCAATCCGTTGCTGACGGACAAACACAGAAACACACATATAAATTACAAAAAAAAAACAGAAGGACAGAATCACCGAAAAAACATAAAAAAGTGACAAAAATAACACAAAAATAAATATTTGTAAATCATCAACAAATTTAAAAATATTATAAATTATATAAAAATTTTGTAATTTACAAACAAACAAAAATTATGAAGAATTATAAACACTAATAACTTAATTAAAAATGAACAGGAAGAAAGTAGAATCATCCAATTTACGTAAACCGTTGGTGAAGCCATTGTATTAAAATTAAGTACTTCAAAACATCACAACGGCAGGAGTACACGGTGACAAACTCCAAGTACCTACACATTTTCAGGGTAAAAGTATTGTATTATCTTCTATATTATCTATCTATCTATACTTATAATATATCTGTAGAGAGGTCAATTCTGTACATGAAATGTATTTCCAAAATAACTATCAGGGGGTGATTAGGGATCGATACTGATGCCAAAAATGAAATCAGTAAAATTTTTGTCTGTCTGTCTGTATAACCGTTATAGAAACAAAAACTACTCGACGGATTTTAACGAAACTTGGTACAATTATTTTTCATACTCCTGAGCTGGTTATAGGATACTTTACCTACATCACGCTACAATTAATAGGAGCAGAGCAGTGAAGGGAAATGTTGGGAAAACCACTTTTACGGTGTGGGGGGAGAAATTTTTATACAACAATCTATACGTCACGCGAACGACGTCGTGGGTACATCGATATAGAACCCAAAAATGTGGTTAGATTTTTTGTTGTACGTCTGTCTGTCTATCTATATCTATATGTTTGTGCGCGCATCACATGGAAACTACTGATCCGATTCGAATGCGGTTTTCACATATGTATTTGTCTTCTTTTAACTTAACATCTGGTGTATAAAAATTTCTCCCCCACCTCTTTTACGGTGTGAGGGGGAGAAATTTTTATACAACAATCTATACATCACGCGAACGGCCTCGAGGGTACATCGATATAGAACCCAAAAATGTGGTTATTTTTTTTGTACGTCTGTCTGTCTATCTATATGTTTGTGCGCGCATCACATGAAAACTACTGATCCGATTCGAATGCGGTTTTCCTTCCTCCCCTTTAACGGGGTGAGGGGAGAAATTTTTATACAACAATTAATACGCCACGCAAACGACGTCGCGGGTACATATAGTACACAATAAATAATTTGAAATTTGTCGTGAATTAAAATTAAATATAAATTCTTTAATATCTTTTTAAAGGCTATAGCCGAATAAGCATGTAAAATCTGCCACAAGCACCTACTAGCTAATAAGATGATCAGTTGATCAAGTTACGATCGCAATGTATAGCGATTCGTGTAATATTTATCCTGTCTTCTCACATAATGAAAACATGTTATACATAACGTGATCACTTTAGACGGAACAAAAAACGAATTGCTATTTTAAGTACTTTTTATTTACTAGTTAAAAAGAGGTAAACAAATCTAATTAATGCAACAACTCTAGGTACTGGTTTTATATTTGTTGGTGGAGCAAATCTGTTTCAAAATATAGGATCTTGTTTCTAAGAACAAATTTAGATGATTGCATGATTTGTTGATTTTTTTCTTGGTGATCAATCATCCTCATTATCGGTCATATTCATCTTCAAACTTTCCAGAATTTCAGGTTTGTAGGTATGTTCTTTCTTTATCGGGATTACTTGAATATAGTGGAGCGTTGAGGCAAGCTCGTCCATTGCACTGGCCACAAGCTAAAGAACATAGTAGTCCTGATTTTCTGCCTCCACAGCGGGACCCACAACCAATTTTGCAATTGCAAATTATTATGTTAAGTAGTTCGGCTGGTGCTGGAGGTAAATAACGTTCTTATGGGCTCTAAAATTTCATTATCAAGTATCCAGTTCCATTCTTGAGGTTCCAAGTTCTTCCCTAACCACGTATGAATTTGGTAGTATACTTATATATAATTTTTTTTAACACATCACCTTTATTCTTTATTACGGCTGAAATTCTTTGGGGCAAGTTTTGGCAAAAATTTGGTGCAAAAGAATCCTATATTTCTTGAAGCTTTTGTCTCAATTCGGTGATTGTACCAGTAGGATGTTGTCGTAGAACCTTTTTCATCTCGTGCCACAAAGTTTCAATAGGTGACAGATCTGGACTGCTAGAAATCCATTTCAAAAGTGGTACATTATTTTCTTCTATCCATTTTATAGCCTTTTTTGAGGTATGGCACGCTGCACCATCTTGCTGAAACACAACATTCTTCCATCACTGGTAAAAGCGAATCTTCTACAATTGACAAATATTTGTTTGTATCCATATTCCTATCAATAAAATGAAGTTTTCCTACTCCTTTTGATGACATACTGCCCCAGACCATAATGGATGCTGGAAATTTCACTTTTCTCTTCAGACAGTCAATATGGAATGCTTCATTTTTTTTGTGAATAACTCTACTGCGACCTGCGACTATCAACAAACACATACTTCGAATCGGGCCTCATCACTTCATTGTATTGTACACCATTGTTGAGGTGTCCATTGTCTATGTTCTTTAGCCCATCTAAGCCGATTTTTCTTTTGCTGTGAAGTTAATAGTGGCTTTTCTTTGGCCTATAAACAAGTTGTGAAACTTTAAGGTTCTTACTTCAGATATTTTATAAGAAAACTTACCTTGTAAGTGCTAAATCCCAGTTTGTGGGCCTCTCTATGTGTTGTGGACCTCGAATTTCTCCTTCCAACAGCGTCACTCCACAGAGCACCTAATTGTAAATAATTGGCACGCCTATTTTTCTCGATTATTCTTTAATGCTCTTCGGTCGGCATTTGTGATATAACTTTTTTTCACATATCGTGGCTTAATATTAACTGAACCAGTTACTTTATATCTTCTAACAATATTTCTCACTCTGTACCGCGATAAGTCTAACAAAGTTGCAATTTCTGAGTTTGATTTCCCAGAATTAAAGAATTTAATTATCAGTAACCGCATTTCCTCACTAATAACCTTTCCTCTACCCATTTTAAAAACCGTAACTACACTAAACTATTTTAAACGTATTCTGACAGCTGGGATTAATAAAAACAACTGTCATGGCTTTTATTTTTCACAGCCACCTATGCGTTATAAAGCTATTTTCGCGGAGCTAATCCTGAACGTATTCAGACTAAGAACCGAGTATGTACTGGATTTCCTTAACGCGCAAGTCACTCTACAGACATATTCTGAATTTTTAAGGTAGCGCAAACGCTTACGAATGTTTGAATGGTTTTGGGAACCTTTATAAATCTAACAATTATCTTCTAAATCCTCATCACTAAAACTGAAGTTTATCTTAAACTTTTTACCGATTAATGTAAATTAATTTTATATTGAAAAACTCATCTGTAAGCAAAATTTGTTGACTCCTATACAATAAATAAAGAAACTAAGTTAAAAAAGTAAAACTCAAACAAGAAGTCAATAATACTATAAACAAAAACAAACATTAAACACAAAGCATTCAAATAATTAAACGTGAATATTGTATTAAACAGACAAATTTTAAGGTTAGGCAAATGAAAATAGGTTAATAATTTTTATGCTGCAAATTTGATTAGGGAGTGATAAAGTTGGTGTTTTCCACTATAATATTATCAAAATATTCATTGTTAATATTTTAAACCTATATAACCCGGCTACATTTTTATAATTTGTGTTTGATAAGAAAAAAACTAAGATTTCAATAGTTGGGCCAACTGAAGTGGGAAGGCGCTCGTTTAGGCTGAGCGCAGACGCTCGGTTTCCTGATTCGGTTTCCGGATCAGGAATTCAGATTCGGAATTCCGTCTGCCTAGCGCATACATTCGTTTTTTTGTATTAGGAATTTATACTGTCAGTTCAAATAGCGACGTTGCTGTGAAAGCATTAATGGACAACGACAATGAATTGATTACTATTGCCCTTTTCCTGGCGCTTGATATGAAGAAGAAGAGAAAACGACGTTATTAGGTTTTTTTCAATTCTTACGCCCCAAACGCATGGAATGAATTCCGAAACGAACGTCAGGTTTTTTTCCGTTCGGAAATAGTTAGGACGTGTGCGCCTTGTTGAACATTTTGTATGTAAATGAAGCATTCAGGTTTCAGAATCTAAATTCCTGATCCGGAAACCGAATCAGGAAACCGAGCGTTTGCGCCCAGCCATATATTTTAATTTAGACTCTTTTTGTATATTCACAGATAAAAAAACTAAGATCGGTTTTGAATTAAGAACAAACACGTTTGTCAAGGTTGGTTTTGTTATCGAATATCTTACAAAGTGGTTTGTTTTTTGCTTAGTTCAGTAATTTATGTGAAAGCAAGTGGATGGTGGTATATATTTTTTACAAATTAATAGAATACTTCGGATTTCTTAATTTTAATTTAGAAAATTAGTTCTAGGGTTGTGACTTCAATCATATAACAGTTTAGGTAAGCCGTTTTTTGCAGTTATATTGAAATTATCACAACATTATAATAATAACAGTCTTACTAAAACTGAAATAAGTTTGTGTAATATTTTTTGTACTTTTACAACTTTTGAATAAACTACAATTTCAATTAAATGCTAATACTCCAGATCAGGGTAGAGATATAGTAATTAGCACAAAATACAGCTTTAAACTTACATGCATTTTGTTAAACAATAAAAAACTTTTTCTACGGTTATTATACAAATGTATCATTTTTTGACAGTAATCTCTAAAGAAATAGGGTACGTTGTTATCTATCTATATACGAGCCCAGTCGCATATGAATTGGACCAAAACAAATAATAAACACAATTTTATTTTTCTGAATTGAAATTTATTTTACTATTATAAATTCAACGGATACGACTAAGCTTATTTGATACCATGTGGTTTTAATAATTAATCAACAATATATAATATTTTTATCAATCGCAACAATTTTAAAATAAACAAAAAAGAAAAGTAATATCTGGCGCAAATTAATTGGACCATCACAAAATCATATTGATAAATATTTATTTATCCAATAAAATCTCTTGTATAATTTTTTCTGGAAATTATTTTATCAAGTGGGCGTTGAAGAAATAATTTTTGACGTTAGTTATGTGATTCAATTTAGCTCTGTGATTTAGTTACTTTTCAAAATGGTTCGCGGAAAGTGTTTATCTGACGATTTACGAAATTCTATTGTTGCGGCCCATAGTAAAGGACTTTCTGGACATAAAATTGCTCAAAATTTAAGTATTCCTTAAGGAACTGTGAGAAATATAATTTCAAATTTTAAAAAAACCGGAAATGTTGAAACAAAAGTTAAAACTGGCCGTGTTTCTAAGATTACCGAAAGAGATGATTGTGCTCTTCGGACACTTATTAAACAAGATCGCCGAGCTTCTTCTCGAGAATTGGCTGTAAAATGGGCCCATGCAATTGGTAGACCAATTTCAAAAGACACTTGTTTGAGGAGAATGAAAAAAATGGGATATGGATTCTACAAAGTAAGTTTTTACAAGAAACCTTATCTCATCTTAAACATTCAAATTTATCATCTCACTTTAGGCAAAGGAAAAACCACTTCTCACAGAGAAACAAAAAAGAAACCGATTATTATGGGCCAAAGAGCATCAAAACTGGGTTCAACGTCAATGGGATTTAGTTATCTGGAGTGATGAATCTAAGTTTGAGGTCTGTGTTGGCGATACACGAAGTAGAGTTATTCGAATGCCAGGGAAAGAATATCACAAAGATTGCCTCAAAAGAAAGGTTAAGTTCCCGGCATCTGTGATGGTCTGGGGCTGTATGTCCTCACAAGGAGTTGGACATCTCCTTTTCATTGATGGTACTGTCAATGCTGCGAAGTATAAAAGTATTTGACAAGAAGAATTATTGCCTTCCATTAATGATATTCAACTGCCAGATGGAGGATTTATATTCCAACAAGATGGCTCAGCCTGCCATACAGCGAAATCCATAACATCATGGCTGCAGGAAATGAATTTTCCTGTTTTAAAATGGCCTTCAGGCAGTTCTGATCTATCTCCTATCGAGACTTTTTGGCATCAGATGAAAAAAGCACTTCGAACTACACCAGTTCGCACAATTCCTGAATTAAAGGTTAAAGTTCAGGACATTTGGAATATTTCAACCAGATTACTGTCAAACATTAGTAGGCACTATGCCAAAGAGAATTGATGCCGTAATAAAACGTAAGGGTGTCGTTACACAGTGGTAACGCTGCCTAATATTTGGTCCAATTAATTTGCGCCAGACATTTTTTTTCCTTTTAGTTTGTTTTATAATTATTGTAGTTGATAAAAGTCATATATTGTTGATTAATTATCAAAATCACATAGTATCAAGTAAGCCTAATCGTATCCGTTGAATTTATAATAGTAAAATAAATTCTAATTCAGAAAAATAAAATTGTGTTTATTATTTGTTTTGGTCCAATTCATATGCGTCTGGGCTCGTATATATAAAAATGAATGTTTGTCTGTATGTCTGTATGTACTCAATGAACTCAAAAACTACTCGACCGATTATTATGAAAATTGGTATGTATATGTATTTTTCCACGTAGAAGGTTTGTATGATATGCTCATTGATGCCACTCGCCACCAGGTGGCGCAGCAGAGTAGCAACTTCTGTCCCGATCAACCGATTGTCATGAAAATTGGTATGCATATGTATTTTTTCACGGAGAGGGTTTGTATGATATGCTTATTGATGCCACTCGCCACCAGGTGGCGCTGCAGAGTAGCAACTTCTGTCCCGTTCAACCGATTGTCATGAAAATTGGTACGTATATGTATTTTTCCACGGAGATGGTTTTTTTTATATGCTCATTGATGCCACTCGCCACCAGGTGGCGCTGCAGAGTAGCAACTTCTGCCCCGTTTAACCGATTGTCATGAAAATCAGTATGATGGTGTATTTTTAATGGGTAAGATGAATATGATATTCATGATTAATGGAAGTTACTACCAGATGGCCCTTCCATGTATCAAATTCAATACTGATTAATAGATATCTATACGAAATCGTATAAATATAAGTTCGAAAAATATATTTTTGGTGCGATAAGTAAAACAAAACTATAAACTTTTTTCCTTCTCTATCTTTTCTTCTTTTATTTTTCTTAAATTTATCTTAGTAGTTGGCGCAGCAACGCGCGCCGGGTACAGCTAGTATCTAATAAAGAAATATCTCATTTCTTTATATGACAACACAAAGTGTTCATTTCTTTATTGTTTTAACTTAATGAAGTATACTGTGACAATCATGTATTCATATATTTAACAGTACAGATTGACAGTAATAAAGTAGTGACAGGTACAACAGATAGTTTTTAATACATTATTTAAATTAGATTGTTATTTAAGTAAAAGTGTTAAGTAGTGATAAAAATGAATTAGAATTAACTCCTCCTGAAATAAGAGAAGCGGCAAACGAAGCTTGTCAGAATTTCATTCCCGAAATTTTAAAACATAAGTACCAGAATGCATATGAAAGTTTCGTGACCTGGCAAAAGAAAAAGGCAACAAATTCCGTTTCAGAAACTGTGCTTTTAACTTATTTTTCTGAATTAAAAAATAAATTTAAGGTATGATAACTGTAAATATTGTAAATAATAGTTAATTTTACTTAATAATATAACTTATATCGTTATGTTTTGTTTTGTATTGGATTTATTTTTGAATTATTGTATTATTATGTGGTATAACCGTAGAAAAAGTATAGTGTTTGACTCGAAAGGAATAACTCATTTCCCACTCGTACGATTTGCAGCATTCGCCTGCGGCTCATGCTGCAAACATCGTACTCGTGGGAAATGAGTATCATTCCTTGCTCGTAAAACAATATAGATACTATTGTGGTATACATTTTTAAGTTTTGCTTGAAATCTATCAGTAACAGCAGATATTAGTTACTATATCTTAGAGAACTGAAATACTTAGATAGTGAGCTTTTCTAAATTAATTTTCACTAACTAGCTTAGATAATATTAAAAAACTCTTAAAACAAGGCTTTGTAAGTGGCCTCAGCGATTGGGCGGGAGAAGCGACTTGACGAGAGCAGTGAATAGAAAAAAAGTGTCCGCGTACGTACCTACGTTACTTATCTCCTCTCTCGCTCTCATAAGAAACATATAGTGTGTTATGATGATAGTGTAAATAAAAATAATAAATATTTTCAAATGCATAATATACAGTCCATTAAAATTTTATACTAATTTTTGTATTTTACAATATATTATTATTTTATTCAAAATATAGTTTTTTGGTCCTCCGTCCAGAAACAATTCTATTAATTACTTCAAAATCGTCCGGAAAATGACATTTTCCGGCCTAGGCCGGCAAAGTAGAGATGGCGCTATAAGTCATCAAAAATATGTAATGAATAATACAAATTTTAATTAAATTTATTTAAAAACAGCGTATAATATACTAAACTAATAAGTTTTTCTAAAGGTAACCAGGATTCTAATTTACATTTAATTTCTCTCACAACTTTTATTTTAAATTTGACATTTATGTCAATTTACAACTACTTGTCATTCGATTATGAAAATACAAATTTCGATTTTATTTTTGCTCATTGAACTAAAATAGTTCATTGTCTCTGCTATTTTTATATAAAATTATTAGATATTAATGTTAATATTTTCAATATAACAATTTTTACTGTGTTGCTTATTAGCAAAGTATTCGTATGTATAGGAATTAAGGATCTTGAAATAGATTATCAGAAAATCATTCCTTATTACTAATTCTTTTAATCGTACAATAGATGTCAATAAACATCTAATCTTGTATGTCATAAGGTAAAAACATTTTGAACTTTTAAAAATATTAAAAATTAGTCGGACCAAAAAATAGTGTGTTACACGTCCGGAAAATGTTTTGCAAGTGCTCGTATTGTTACACAACTTTACTCGCTCTTGCAAAATGTCATTTTCCGTCCTTGTGTCACAAATAACTATTATTTTAAACTAGCCGTGCCCGCGAATTCGTGTGCGTCCGACAACAGTGAACATGTAATGGATCAGTTTTGATTTAACAAGAACAGTGAAAAAATAATAGTTATTTGTGACACAAGGACGGAAAATGCCATTTTGCAAGAGCGAGTAAAGTTGTGTAGCCGAGGGGCGTAGCACCGAGGCGAAACAATACGAGCACTTGCAAAACATTTTGCGGACGTGTAACACACACTATTTTTTGGTCCGACCAGTTTTTAATATTTTTAAAAGTTCAAAAACTGTTTACTTTGTAACATACAAGATTAGGTGTATATTGACATTATTGACATCTATTGCACGATTAAAAGAATTAGTAATAAGGAATGATTTTCTGATAATCGATTTCACGATCCTTAATTTTTATACATACGAATACTGTGCTAATAAGCAGCACAGTAAAAATTGTTATATTGATAATATTAATATTAATATCTAATAATTTTATATAAAAATAGCAGAGACAATGAACTATTATAGTTCAATGAGCAATAATAAAATCGAGATATGTATTTTCATAATCGAATGATAAGTAGTTGTAAATTGACAAATGTCAAATTTAAAATAAAAGTTGTGAGAGAAATTAAATGTAAGTTTGAATCCTGCTTACCTTTAGAAAAAGTTATTAGTTTAGTATTTTATACGCTGTTTTTAAATAAATTTAATTAAAATTTGTAGTATTTATTATCTATTTTTGATGACTCATAGCGCCATCTCTTTAGATAATCTAAAAGCTACTTTGACGGCCTAGGCCGGAAAACGTCATTTTCCGGACGATTTTGAAGTAATTAATGGTATTGTTTCTGGACGGAGGACCAAAAAAGATATTTTATCAAACAAAAAAGTATGATACTTGAAATCAATTTTTAAACGAAGTCGTTGAGACACAATTGTAAGCAATAACCAGCCCGCGTGTTCTGGGCCTGTGTGCTATTAAGTCGTTGATGGAAATAATTTTAAAATATAAAATAGCCTAAGTCACTCCTTAATATATTAGCTATCTACCAGTAAAAGTCCGGTTAAAATCATGTATTGCAAGCTAGCATAATATCCTTTTAATAGCGTCCAATTGCAACCACAACCATATTTAAATACTAATTTATTAAGCAAAAACAAATATTGCTCCAACCGTTTCCAGAAAATAATAGATATGCTAGCTCGACAGTCAAGCTAGAATCAGTGTGTCCGGATTGCGGCGATTGGTATCAAATTAATAAACTTTTATAAAGATTTATCACAGGATCTTGTAAAGTATACATATGAAAAGGGCTCCACGAAGTTTCAAATTTTTAGGCCAATTATTTATACCTTTTATCCCATTTTTTATATCAACAGAGATTAGGAAAAAATTTGTTAGTTAACAATTGAATAACTTTTTGAAAAACAGTGATAAAATGTTTTTTCTAACTGATTTAGATTCTTTCAGGTATTAGGAAAATACGGGAACTTTTTCAAATTTTTAAAATAACATTTTATGTCATAAAAAATATATTTTATCTGATAAACACCGTTTAGCGGTAGCGCGCGCATGCCGTAAAAGCTGCTCAAAGCCCCATTTTCAACGTCAAATTAAAATTATAAATAATGAAGATAGAGTTCCGGGAGGACAGACTTTTTTTTCGGAAATTTCCTCCTCTTTAACGAGCTTTTTTCAAAATTGCTTAAATATTAATATTTTTCGAGTTATTAACAAAAACATAAACATCTTTTTTTTCATCTTATTTTGTTAATAACAATTGCAATTTTTTGCCTGCACACTTTTCCTTTAAAAACATTTTTCTACAGGTAATTCCGAATCCAATGAGCTATCGCTCATATTTTTAGGACCTTTATTTTAATTTTTCACGTTTTTGAAGATGTTGACTATTTTACATTAATATGTTTTATAGATGGGTCTTTACTGAAAAATTTAATTATTGTGACAATACAGCACAGAACATTGGTTTATAAAACTATCTTTTGTTTAACAGATCTTCGAACTTCTAAGCAAATTTCCAAACGGCAAAAAATCAAAAATTCTGTGTTTAAATCCATGTAAGTAATCCAAAATGGAATCCAATAGGAAAAATATTTGGACTTGTTTTTTTTTGCACAAAGGACTATTTTTAACAATTTTTTATTTTGCCAAAAAAGTGTCTAAAAAATTATGTCTTGTTTTTAAATACATTTCATTTCAAAAATCGTATAGCATACAAAAAAATTAGAGCATCAATTGTTTTGTGGTGTATCTTTCGTCTAGTTATAAATTAAAAAGGTAAAATACAAATATAACAAAATGTCAAGATAAAACGTCTCAATAAAAAAGATTCATGCTAATTATTAATTTATAGCTTCTATAAGCTTCTCAGGATTTAAAGGCACCACTCGGGAGGCTCGAGGTACGAGGCATAGGTACCTAGTGTTCCAAAGAACTCTGCAAATATATAACAGGGATCCGTTTCACATCTATTACAGCTCCCATAAGCTGTACGCGGTTAATTCTCTAGTTGAAGTTGAAAGTATCCGAAAATATATCTTCAAGATTATATGAAAGTAATCAAAGACTATAAAATGTAAAAAAATGGGTGTTGCTACAAAATTATTTATAGCTGTCTAACAAATCTCCTAATTAAATTGACAGTAGCCCATCGGAAGTTAATGACACTAATTAGGAGGTCCAAGTTATGGCTGTTTAGTTCCTAAATTCGCTGATTTAAAGTTTAGCTCCTTGCAGTTTACGGAAATAGATGCACTTCTCAAGACACTAAGGAAGTTTATAATGACCAGAAGAATACAATAAAATGAATTAACAATTCAGCTTTTAAAATATGAAGAGTATGCTTTGCCAGTGATTTGGGATTTCAAAATGGTTGGTTTTCTAGTGGGAACGCAAGGTACCTAAGTAAAATACTTATCCGTGTTATCTTTGTCTATGGGACAGTCGAGCCGATTCATCCCTAACCAACAGGACTCATGGCCTCAACGGAACGAGTTTCAAATCGGCCAACATAATGTCAAAAGTAAACCAATCGTTTTGTAATGCTATTCATTTTTAAGGTGTTTATTTATATTATTCCTTACCTACAATTAATATTAATAAAAATAAAAAATTCAACACTATCTTACTTTAATGCAATAGAAATTGAGAAATCGAGCTTTTTCTAAATTTAGACTTTTCATTCTATAGCTACAAAATAAGCTAACTTTTTGAGAAAAAACAATTTTTTCTTTCTAAAGTCAGGCATAAGTAATAAAAATCAGAGGTACAGAACTTTAGACTGAAAAAACGTGTTGACCGGTGTTATTAATCGACTTCAAAAAAACGGAGGTTCTCAGTTTGAACCGATTTTGATGCGGTTTTCAGCACAGTATTTATCAGACTCAGGAGAAGGTTTTGGCATTTTAACGAACTTCAAAAAAAAGAATCTTCTGAGTTTCGCCTGTATGTATTTAACCACCCTCACTATCAAAAGATTGGTGAGAGCAAATGTGCGTTCACTATTTATTAGAATAAAACTTCTATAATTTTTAACTAAATAAATTCGATGTGTATTAGCCGACTTAAAAAAAAAGGGAATCCTCAGCTTGACCTGTGTGTATGTATGTTTGTCCGCGATTATCTCAGAATTAACTGAATCAATTTTGATGCAGTTTTCAAAAAAGTATTTTTTGCGATAGTTCAATCTAATGTTGGAGAAAAATCATGATTGTTTTGTTGGTTCTTAAACATTCAATATTGCGAATTTTATATAACCGACGACCAATTCAACATATTAATTTAATTTAAAATTAGTATTCGGAAGTATAGCAACTAAAAAGGATAAAATAAAAACTTTTTTTTTTAAATTGAACCACCTTCAAAAATAACAATGGGATAAACAGCAAAAAGTAAAATCTTTAAAATCTTGGACAACAATTCCATTTAGCCACGATTATTTTTATATTTATTAATTAATTATTATTTTTCAATTTATTTTAATTATTATTATTCTCGTTAGCAGCATTCTCTCTCTCTCATACATAGCCCTCCCAACTAGCAATTGGATATTGTTAGCGAACTAATATATTTTATAATTGCTTTATTGACGCTTCGTAAAATCTTTTATGTTTTATAAAGTATTAATTCGCGATAAATTTGTTGCGCTTAACTGTTTTGTCACCAAAATTGTTTTGAGAACGTTTTTACAGCAAAATTATAAAATAATTATAGAATAAGTTATATAGCTATTTTATAAACGTTTATAAAATTCTTTTTATAGAGCATATTAGCTCTGAATTATACTTTGCTCTAAAAGCATTTTATAATGGTGCTTTTTTGGATTAATTTATCGCCATAAAAGCAATAATAAAACTGTTTTGTTACGAACATATTTACTAATAATAAAATAGTTTTTTAATTGTTATTAATAAAAGTAAATTTCTTTTTGCAGCAGACTGGTATAAAAGCGAGTAATTATAAAATTGTTGTTTTATAGTTTTACAAAAAACAGTTAAAAAACAAAAATGTTGCATAAGGAGGTCTATTAACATTAAAATGTTAACACATCAATAATTATAAAACTGTTATAAAATATCCATCATTTTTATTTAGTCTAATAATATTTTTTGTTTGCACGTACAAAAAAAATGTCGTGCAGTAGCTGGAGAAAAATTAAGAGAAGTGGTTCATTTTACAGAAAACTTATGGGATCGTAAGTGATCCACAGATAGAAAGCAATAGTGGCTCTAGCTCTAACAATCATTCAGAGACCTTGAAGATTAGCAATCGAAATGACTATACTCCAACAGAGGAGACTGATGGACTCAACATTAATTGCGTTTCTCATCAGGCACTACGAGAAAAAGCAACATTATTATTAGGGTCTATATTTACTAATGTACACTACACAATTGTAGGTAAAACATAATGTTATTTACTTTTTATACCGAGTACACCTCTGCCCAGACAAATCCTGTTTTATTTTTATAACAGCTACATAAAGAGCATAATTGTACTGTTTCAGACAATTTTGATTTATAAGGATCGTACAAGTAAGTGGCCATCTTGTGAGGCTTCAAAGCGACAGGCTGTATATTTTAATTATACTTTTTCGTGTCTATTGTAACATTTTCATGAAATATAAATATGCTAGACTGGTTAGTTTATAATGAAGAAGGTCCTCATAAACTATTTACCAAAAATAGATATAATTTATATTTTTTCATTATTAAATTATATTTTAAATTTCCTGAATTATCATAATTCGGGAGGCGCGTTAAAATTTTATTAGAATTGTACCATATACTTAACAGTAAATTTCATTTCGCAGCCAAATCTGCTCCATGGGTGAATTTTTTCAAATCATTCTTTTTATTAAGTACTTTTTATATCGAATCAGCCATATGTCATCTATTCAATTTTTGCTACCATGTTAACAGATTTAGTATCTTTCTACAACAGCTAGAGAGACTAATTGTATATTCAAGAACAGTTTTGTGTAAATGGGAATGTTAAAAAAACTTTTTCATCGTTTAACTATTGGCGCACGTAGTAACAGAGCTGTTATAAAACAGTTTTATAAATGTTTTTAAAAATTCTTATTAGACATTTATATATGTTCTTATAACTGTTTTATTATAGCAACAAACAACATCTATAGAGCATGTCTAACAGGCGATTTGTTTTATAATATGCGCCAATTCCATGCTTATAAGAGCTGTAAGAACATTGTGTAAGTGTTTATAAAACAGTGACTGTTTTATAAAATACGTTCTGTAAACTTTCTAAAAGCCATTATAAAACTTAAATTGTTAGTTGGGCTATAATGCGACAAAGAAAAGATAAGAAGGGGTATAGCGGGATAAACAGGGATACAAAACTTCACGCTAAGGTGCCCTTCGTAGCGACTTAAAGTACATAAACAAGACAGGCAACGGAAAGTAAGGATATTATACATAGTACATAGGGAAAGACAATATGTTTACAAGACTTTCTCCACATAGACATTTCAAACGAACTTTCAAATTTTTCTTTTAATACGTTTTAAAAATTCCCACAAAATAATAAGAATTTTTAAATTTCGACGTGCCAGGTAGAGCAATGAAAAATGATTCTGAGGCAAGGTTCTATGTTCAGTTGATACAGTATACAGAATTAATTAAATAATTCGTAGCCACCCTATTGTGAGCACAACTAAACATCCAATGATTTAAATCATCATAATCTCCATTACAATCACAAAATGCAGTATCACTTAATCTGACTTTAGATAAATAAGAGAGAACTCTGTTGCATGACTTATAAGGCATCTAAAGTAAAATACATGAGATTAATTGACCTGCCAATCCTGCCATCTCTCATCTAATGAAGAAACAGGCGGGGCCCCCGTTACCATAATATGTGCAAAGTGTGCAATGCACACGGGCGCCAACCTTTAGGGGGCCAAAACCCAGGGTCCGAAATTGCAATAATTTTCAAAGAAAAAAAAAACAAAAAACAAAAATTAATTTGAAAATAAAAGTTGAGAAATTAAATAGGATTAGGTATAAATACACACGAAATTTTATTAGTATATCATCCAGTTACTGCCGATTCCTATGTTGCGAGAACATGTCAGGCGGTAGTTTCTTGATTTTTCCTGTTCAGACATGAACAATGCCCGGAGCGCTATAAAAGATTCCTTTTACATTGATGCAATACATATAAAGCGAGTTCCCTCTTAACGTCTGTAGATGACGTTATATTTTATATAGGTAAATATTGTTAGCAAACAAATGCAATGTGCTACAATTAATAGTCTAGTCAACATCTTAAAAAACGTGAAAAATAGTGATAAAGGTCCTAAAAATATGAGCGATAGCTCATTTGATCCGGAATGACAATTAGAAAATGGTGTTTTGAGGATTTTACAGCATGCAAAAAATTCCAATTGTTATTAACAAATTAAGATGAAAAAAAAGGCATTTCGTTTTTTGCTTATAACTCGAGAAATATGAAGAGTTGAGAAATTTAAAAAAAAAAGATTTTTAAAGAGGAGGAAATTTACAATTAACTCCCGGATCTCTATCTCCATTATTTATAATTTTAATTTGACTTTGAAAATAGGGCTCCGCTCGGCTTTTACGGCATTCGCGCGCTGCTGCTAAACGGGGTTTATCAGTGAAATATTTTTTTTATGACATAAAATGTGATTTTAAAAATTTGAAACAATTCTAGCATTTTTCTAACACTTGAAAGAATATAATTCAGCTAGAAAAAACATTTTGTCACTATTTTTCAATGTTTTACTCAATTGTTAACTAACAAATTTTTTCCTAATCTCTGTTGGCATAAACAATGGGATAAAAGGTATAAATAATTGGCCTAAAAATTTGAAACTTCGTGGAGCCCTTTTCATATGTAGGGGGAATTGTGCGCACCTAAGAAAAAAAACATATATTTTTTAAAGTATGGTAGATGGAGCTTTGAAATTTGGCACAGATGTTCTTCTTTTTATAGGTTATATCCCAAATTAACCAAATATTACAAAAACAATTTTTTGGGCCTAGGGACAAAATAAGATAAAAACTGACATTGCGCACAATTGTCCACCCTATGCGGTTAATTGTGCGCACTGGTCAGGGTAATTGTGCGCAAGCAAAAAACTACTAAAAACTTTAGGATATAAAGGGTAGAATTAAAACAAGTGATACAAAGAACATTATATATTTATTGCAACTTAAAAACTACAAATTAATGATCGCAAAAGTCACAGATATAACCTTCGGGGGAGTCAACACCACTGCAAAGCTCATGAGCCCATCTGCCGCACATAACACATTGAAACCAAAATTCATCTTTTTTGCTCGTGTCATCACAAATTAAGCATCTATCTTCGGGGTTGGCTTCCATGTCATCCATCTCATCATCATCACATAAGTGGCCATCAGATAGGTCTTCTTCAGAGTCACTTTCTTCAAAAACCTTCCTTTTAACGGCCTTTCTATTTTTAGCGGGATGTTTTGCACTAGCCTTACCTTTTATTGACGGTTTTTGTTTTATTTTTTTTTCCAAATTTGCTTGTCTCACTTTTTTTGTGACTCGCAGACTAGCAAAACGTCTTTATTGGGCCTCTCTGTCAAAATTTCGGACTTCTGTTTCTTACGGCGATGAATTTTACTAGTAGATGGAGTTGGAATTGGGTTCAATTCTTCAAATGAAACTTCAAGCGAGCAACTTGAAACGCCACTTGGGCCAGAAATAGTTTGTCCAGCAGTTGAAGTGCTTGCCTGAGATTTAACTTGCTTGCAAACTTAAGAAGTATTGGGACAGGAAACTTCAGTCTTTATAACGGACCGAATTTGATGATCTTCTTCGACTGTCAATATCGGCATGTAATGATTTGATGGCAAAAAGTCTTCTTTGGTAAATTTTTCAGGCTGAAATGGCCATATTCCTGCAGCTTTAAACCCTGATTGAGCTTTCTCAATAGTTGCGACTTGACTATAGGCCTTATGAAAGAGTTCTGCCAAATCGTAGGGTGTTATTCTTTTAAAATGTAAAAGATAGTTGTCACACTGGCGGTTAAACGCCGATTTAAGTGGGCCATAAAATGTTAAATCCAAAGGCTGTAAGCGATGGGATGTATGAGGTGGAATGGTTATTAATTCTATTCCATTTTGCTTACAAAAATCATAAATTTCTACAGAAATATGGCTGGAGTGATTGTCCAGAATTATCAGATCGGGTTGATCTTTGGAAGGTTTAACAGTTTCCTTAAAATGTTGAAGCCACTGATAAAACAGTTGTTCGTTACTCCAGCCAGATTTTGAGCAACTATACTTTGCATGGGGCGGCCCATTTTTTTCTAATGTGCTTGTCATCCGAGCTCGGGGAAAAATAAACATCGGAGGTACGTAGCATGTACCAGCAGCATTAAAGCAACAAATTACGGTTACCGTTTTCCCCCTTTCACCTGAAGTTTTTGCTCCGAATTGCTTCACTCCTTTGGGACCAAGACGTTTAGATGGCTTCTGGACCGTTGAAATGCCCGTTTCATCTACGTTGAAAATCTTATCTTTGAAGTGATATTTTTCGTAAAGCTTCTTTAAATTCTCAAAGAATTGTGTAACCTGTGCTTCGTTGAATGCGGATATTCGATTAATGCTGGTTGGTTCTGATTTTCTGAGCGACAATCCGTTGTTTCTTTTTAAAAACTGATAGTACCAGTCTTTCCCTGCCATTTTCGTTGTAGCGTTAAAATTGTTTGGGATATTATTAGCTAATGCATAGAAATACGCCAATCGCCGAAGTTGAGTTCTTGATACCCCATAAAAGAGTTTAGCCATTTTTAATACATGACTAGCCAAATCCCCTGCTTGTTTCTGCGAAAAAATAGAGTGTCGTCCCAATTGAGCGGGATATACGAATTCCTAACCGTGGTCATAACATTTGGGGATTAGTAAGTAATTCGGTAATCCTATGTCCGAATTCCTAACTCAACATTTTCTACCTGATTTTGGCGACTATTTTAAATTTCTTAATCGGATTGAAGAAATGAAATATTTCACCTTATTAGTACTTGAAAATAGTAATATTATTAGGAATTTCCAATAGAATTATAAACTAGATTTTTGTATTGTAATAAAAATGAAAGGGGAAAATGCGAATTCGGTATTGGTTAAAAACTTGAAACAGAGATATTAACAAAATGTTTAAGGGTTTTATGCAAATTTGATTTAGTTGTTTTCGAAACTTTCGAACGTTTATTAAGTAGGTAATCATTAAGTTCAATTAACAAGTGACAAGTTAAAAAAAATCTTTCAATCATCTAATTGTACGTATTCACGGTAATTCTATTATTATTTATATTTACAGAAAATTATACTTTATTACTGTTTTTATAAAAATAGTTTTAGTACGATTAATTTTTTTTTAAAATTTTGATTTATCAACTGATTAATAAGTATATTGTAGGCAATATGGCTCTTCAAACAATGATCAGCGAAAAAGGGAAGTTAAAAAAAATTACAAAAATAAATGTATAATTGCAATTTTGAACTTATTTTAATTTTATTAATCATACGAAGTTAAAAAAAAATTACATGAAACAGTTTATCTTCTACTCTATAGTTTATCTTCACTAAAAATCTTCACTTCAAGATTTTAACGTGTGATACTTTTACGAGTAAAATCTAATTAAATAATGAAAAAACAAATAATGTAAAATTTTCCAAAACACAATGCGTTTTTAAAAATTTGAAGACTTTTTTAGATTTATTAAATTCAAAATTAAATAGTATTTGTATGCAGTTAGAAATTCGGACATAGGATTAACGGAAAGGGTCTGAGACTGGTAGCTCAGCTGGGGGTTAATCGTAATGATCTGACCATAGTTAGGAATTCGGTATTACCCCAATTGAGGACCCTGGATGTCATTGCCTTTATCATAGTCTTTCTTTCTTTTGCGAATTGTGGATTCAGGTATTCCAAACCTTCGCCCGGCATCTCTAATTGTCCCTCCATTTGTAACAAATAAGATAGCTTTTTTCATTAAATCTGCGTCCCAGCTAGCTTTATTTGTTTTGCTGGTATATTTTGGCATCTGATACAATAAAAACTACGTGTCATTGTATTTTCAAATTAATACCATAAGAACTTTTAAAATTTAAAAGGACGGCTAATTGTGCGCATTGCGCACCATTAACGGACAAAAACTTGCTGGTAATAAAAATTCACAAAAATAAAACTTTATGTTATTTACCTCAAGTAAATTACTCCAATAATAACCCGAACTACACTGATTATCTTAGTCTAAGAACCGAAATAAAAACTTTTTTATTTAAAAAGTTATGGCTTATTTTCACACCGACAAATTTAATAAACATAAACCTGAAAAACCGGAAAACACCATAACCCGGTCGTTTAAGCAGAAAATCGCCCGAATGACAGCGTAACTTTCAATAACAACCAAAAGATAACGCTACGTGTACAGATTTATACAAAAATAATGAGCATTTTCGTTTCGTATTATGGTGCGCACCATTGTCCTCCGCGCACAATTACCCGACTTCCCCCTATACTTTACAAGATCCTGTGATCAATGTTCATAAAAGTTTATTAATTTGTTAATTATGATTTTTCATAACTATTGCAAAGTGCCAGATATTTCATTTTGCAATAGTTATGAAAAATCATAATTAACAAATTAATAAACTTTTATAAAAATTTTTCATAGGATCTTGTAAAGTATACATATGAAAAGGACTTCACAAAGTTTCAAATTTTTAGGCCAATTATTTATACCTTTTATCCCATTGTTGATGCCAACAGAGATTAGGAAAAAATTTGTTAGTTAACAATTGAATAACTTATTAAAAAATAGTGACAAAATGTTTTTTTCAACTGAATTAGATTCTTTCAAGTGTTAGAAAAATACTAGAATTTTTTCAAATTTTTAAAATCACATTTTATGTCATAAAAAAAAATATTTTATCTGATAAACCCCGTTTAGCGGCAGCGCTCGAATGCCATAAAAGCCGAGCGAAGCCCTATTTTCAACGTCAAATTAAAATTATAAATAATGGAGATAGAGTTCCAGGAGTTCGGACTTTTTAATTGGAAATTTCCTCCTCCTTAAGAATCTTATTTTTAAAATTCCTTAACTTTTCATATTTCTCGAGTTATAAGCAAAAAACGAAATGCCTGTTTTTTTTTTCGTCTTAATTTGTTAATAACAATGGCAATTTTTTGCCTGCACACTTTTCCTTCAAAAACATTTTTTGCATGCTGTAAAATCCTCAAAACACCTTTTTCTAATTGACATTCCGGATTGAATGAGCTATCGCTCATATTTTTAGGACCTTTATCACTATTTTTTACGTTTTTCAAGATGTTAACTAGACTATAATATTGAAACACTTATGGGGACTTTTACACAATTTATTTACAAAATTGTAAAGATACACTGAACTCGGCTGGATAACGTCTAACTACTTGACAATACAATGAACTCTTGTGAATACTTGAACTTGAACTGACGTTAACTGCCCATGCATCCCCTTATATACAAATTTATTTAATCTAGTTAGTGTGTTTAGATCTTTCTAGAATTTTCTAGAAACATTATTTAATCTAGTCAGTGTGTTTAGAAGTTTCTAGAATTTTCTAGAAACATTATTTAAAATGGTCAGTTGATTTTTAGAAACTTCTAAAAATCAACTGTCAATAACAATCTTTCAAATTAAGGTCTCTTCCTATACGGTTATTCCGTTACACTGCCCTCTCCTTAGATTCATTCCTCCTGGAATGTTATTTCCTACATCGGAATCCCGCACACTCCCTGAGCCAGCCAAACCATCTTCTTGGAGTTGCTGCGCATCTCCACTGTGGTTTCCCTGGTAAGGCGCCAAACGATCATGATGGACCACGACGGGTTTCCCTCTGGGAATTTTCAAGATCCGATAAATGACATCGTTAATCTTCTTCTTGATGGTGTAAGGACCTTCCCAGTTCTTTTGTAATTTGGGACAAATACCTCGACGCCGTCGGGGGTTATAGAGCCAGACTAAATCTCCAACTTGGTAACTCTTTTCCATTGTCCGTGTGTCATAGTACCTCTTCATCCGATCACTAGATAATTGTAGTTTTCCACGCACCAGGTTGTGTATATTCTCCATTCGATTCTGAAGGTCGGCGACATATTGTTCACGTGCCATTTCTTCACCAGGTTTACAACCAAACACCAAGTCACATGGTAGCCTCATTTCTCTACCGAACAGGACCTTCGCAGGCGTTTGGCCAGTTGATTCGTTGATGGCCGATCGAATTGCCATTAGAAATAGTGGAATATGTCGATCCCAATCCCTCTGACAATCTGACACCACTTTTGACAGATAGTTGGTTATAGTCCGGTTCATTCGTTCCACCATTCCATCAGACTGAGGATGCATCGCTGTGGTTCTCGTTTTGCGGATGCCTAATCTTTGGCAAACTTCTTGAAACAGCTTGCTCTCAAAATTTCTCCCTTGGTCTGAGTGTAATTCTAGTGGTACCCCAAATCGGCTTACGAATTCTTTAACTAATATATCTGCTAAAGTGGTGGCTTCCTGATTGGGAACTGCATAGGCTTCAACCCATTTAGTGAAGTAGTCCATTACAACAAAGATGTATTTGTTTCCTTCATCGGTCTGTGGAAGTGGCCCTAATACATCTACTGCGATTCTTTCAAAAGGACTTCCGACCAGATATTGCTGCATTTCCGATTTCGGTTTTCGGTGCGGACCATTACTGGCAGCACATGTGGTGCATTTACGACACCAATCTTTAACATCATTAGTGCAATTTACCCAGTAAAATCTATCTCGGGTCTTTTGCAGCGTTTTCGTGATACCCAGGTCCTCCAGAACTATCATTATGCATCTGTTTTAAAATTTCTGGTACAGCATTTCTTGGGACCACTATTTGTTTCCTTGTTTCTGTGCCCTCGGAATTTTCTACAAGCCTTTTAACGAGCCCACCGTCCAAAATTAAAGAGTTCCATTGGGACCAGTATGCTTTTAAAGCAGGAGAGGATGACTGATGAGGATATCTCTCTCCACAACGGACGACGGTGCATTCTCTTCCACTCCCGAATCTTTCTCAGAACGGGATCGTTTTCTTGTTGCTTTTCCAGCATAGAGCTCTCGTCTTCTGGCACAACCTTAACTAAGGCAAGTTTTTCCTCGTTCTGCTCCATACGGGTACAATGGGGGCAATCAGGTCGACGTGGTCTTCTGGAAAGTGCATCAGCATTACGATGTCTTGTTCCAGGTCTGTGCTCGATTTCAACATCATATTCCTGCAGTTTTTCGAGCCATCTTGCTATCTGTCCTTCTGGGTTCCTAAAGCTAAGTAACCACTTTAAACTAGCATGGTCTGTTCTGATCAGGAATTTTCTGCCATACAGATATTTATAAAAATGTTCGACGGATTTTACAACTGCTAACAGTTCCCTCCGAGTTACACAGTAGTTCTTTTCAGCTTTCGATAAAGTTTTGCTAAAGTAACCAACCACTCTTTCCTTACCATCTTGTAGCTGTGACAAGACGGCTCTAATTCCCACATTGCTGGCGTCGGTGTCCAGAATAAGCTTACCATCAGGAAGTGGATAAGCTAGAACAGGTGCTGACGTAAGCTGTTTCTTCAATATTTCAAACGCCTCTTGACATTCCTGATCCCAACAGAATGACTTATCCTGTTTTGTCAAACGTGTCAAGGGTTTGGCGATGTCTCCAAAATTCTTGACATGGGTAATAGGAACAAAGACCCAAGAAACTCCGGAGCTGATGTTTGTCGATAGGGATTGGCCATTCCTGAACGGCTTGTATCTTAGCGGGGTCAACAGCAACGCCATCCTTGCTTACGTTATGTCCTAAATAGTTGACCTGTCTCTGGAACAAGTGGCATTTCTTAACATTCAATGTTAGATTAGCGTTCTGTAATCTTTTAAAGACTTCTTCCAGGTTAGATAAATGTTCCTTAAAGGTCTTGCCCATTATGATGATGTCTAGATAAACTAGACAAGTTTCCCATGACAAACCCCGCAGGATGTTCTCCATTAGCCGTTCAAACGTCGCAGGTGCATTACAGAGGCCAAACGGAAGGACCGTGATTTGCCACAATCCTGATCCACTGGCAGTCTTTTCTTTGTCTGCAGGATTCATTTTAACTTGCCAGTATCCGCTTTTAAGGTCCAAGGTAGAAAACAAAATAGAACCCGCCAAAGCATCGAGGGCATCATCAATCCTTGGCAGAGGATAACTGTCCTTCTTAGTGACATCATTTAGCTTTCGATAGTCGACACAAAACCACATTGATCCGTCTTTCTTTCTCACTAATACCACAGAAGAAGCCCACGGACTACTGGATGGTTCGACTATGCCATTTTGAATCATTTCTCTAAGGGCTCTGTCTGCTTCTTCCTTCTTAACTTGAGGCATCCTTCGGGGTACCTGTCGAATCGGACGTGCATCACCAGTGTCAATTCTATGTTGTACAACATCAGTTCTTCCCAGTTTACTTTTAGAACCAAATACAGGTTTATAACGGTAAAGTAGATCTCTTACCTGTTTCTTTTCTAATTTTGACAAAGAGGGATCTAATTTTGTCATAAGTTGTTCAATTCCGTTGGCCTCATCTGTTTCCGTAACGTTCACCTTGTGAATTATAGCCTTTACTGGTTCTAAACTTCCCATTTCCGTGTCCTTTCGGAGAAGAACTGGATGATCGTTCAAGTTGATAACTCGGATGGGTACCTCTTTGGCGGATCTAACAAGAGTCTTACCCACAAGGAGTCCTTTTCCCAGTTCTTGGTCATGGTTCTTCGGCTCTATCATGGCTGGGGCACCATCTGGCTCCAGTCCATCCAACCGCGCTGTGACGACACATTCGCAGCTCGCCGGAAGTTCGATATCATCGATTAGCTTAATCGAGGCATTGTCAACTTGTTTTCGGTGCAGGAATATTTCTTCATTACCAGTACGAAGGATACGTCGGCGAAGATCCAAATGAAAACCACAGTGGAGCATAACATCCATGCCCAGAACAACATCTTCGTCAACGTCAGCCACCAGCACCGAGTGAACAAGAGAGGTTGAACCAAACTGTAGCGTCACCTGTATCTCACCGTAGACTCTAGCAGAATCTCCGGTAGCGGTACGCAATTTCCAACTGGTAGGCCACATCTTCTTTCGCATAATGATGGATGGTCGAACGATAGTTTTCGTAGCTCCAGTGTCTACCAGCATGCTAAAGTTCTTCCCATCAATGAGGCCATCCACATATAAGCTGTCCATGTGATGTCGCAGAGTTGCCAATTTAATGGTGTGAGGGGCTTCGGGAATGTTTTGGGTCGATGTCGCCCTCCAGGAGTCGACCCGTTCTAGTTTTCCTGCTGCTGGGGTACTTCAGCAGAAGATTTTGCTTTTTGGGGGCAAGTATTTATTATATGGCCTAGTTCTCCGCAGTTCCAGCATCTCACTGGGCGCCTTCTTTTTGGAGATAACTTCATTAACCTCTCTACTACCGCTTCGACGTCGCTAACGGAATGAACGGCATGGTCGTAGTTACCGGTGACTTCCCTTAGTCGAGCAACTCCACGTGAGGCCTCCGTCGCTGCCTCAAACTCCAGGGCAATGGTCAAGGCGTCCACCAGAGTCTTCGGCCGCGCCAACCGTACAGCGCGCTGCAACTCGACGTCTCGAAGACCATCGGTGAAGGTTTGGACTGCTAGGCACTCCAGGAAATCCTCCGCTGCATTTGAATACGCAAGTCGTACCATTCTTGCTACTTCCGCCTCAAATTCCTGGATAGTCTCTCCATTTTTCTGCTTTCGGCTCTTTAACTGCATTCGGTACACCGGTTGTAGATGAGATAACGCATCTCTAGACGATTGACCAATAACTCGAAGTTGTCAGCTTCATCCGGTGTCAATGATTGCAAGACGTCTTTTTTTTACTTTTAAACGTTTATTTATATTTATAACTTTTTTTTTCTTTACAGGATTTAGTACAAAATTTTATAAAAAATAAAATATTCGACTTCCTCCTGCTTCATCCTGGTCTCCTTTTGCACCCCCTCCTTGCTACAAAGGCATTATGAGGTGTTTTGGACTTGCTACTAAGGGTGTCTTGTTAATGTTATGGTTTGTCTAGTTGTTATGGTTGTCATGTCGTGGAAAAATCGAAAAAACCACGTCCGTATGTTAAAGTTTTGTCTGTGACTACGCCTCTGTCGAGTGTTCATTTTGCGTGTCGGAGCGTGTCCCTCCGCAAGTAGTCGACTGTCGACTCCGTCAATTAGTTGTTGATTGAGTTTGCGCCGGCCAATTGCCGACGGACACGTCTCCTATGTATGTATGTTAGTGTATTATTTGATTGTTTTCAGTCATTTTGTTTGTAAGTTAGTCTGTAAATAATGGAAGTTTCTCGAGAAGCAATCCATGTTTTCTATCAGGGAGTGTGTTTGCAGTAACTTGCAAAATTTTGTTTTTAATGTCTTCTGGTAGACTGCTCTGATAGAATTTATTTGCTGAATTTCTTATGAATTCTTTCAGATTTTCCACGTTCGCTTCACGATGCAATTCCATTATTGGTGTGGCTCGTTTTTTGTCTAGTATGAGACGTAGACATCTATTTTGGATTTTTTGGAGTTTTTCTAGTTTTGTGTCGCTTGTCGAACAGTATACTTGGTGTCCATATGTTAATGTGGGTCGGAGAATTTGTTTGTAGAGTAAGATTTTGTTTTGTTGTGTCATTTGGCTGTTGCGGCAAAGTAGGGGAAAAAGTTCAAATGTTCGTTGTAGTTAAGTCTTTTGTCTAGGTAAAATCCTAAATATTTAATGTGTGGTTTGTCTGTAATTTCTTGTCCATCTATTTTTACGTTTTTAAAAATTTTGTTGTTTGTTCTTCGTTTAGTCATAACTATAAGTTCTGTCTTTTTAGGATTTATTGTCATTTTGTTTCGTTTAAGCTAAGGTAAGAGTATTCTGTTAGTTTGAATGTCTATTTTTCTTGCCGCAATTTCAGCCATGTCTGATCTGTTATACAAGCAGGTGTCATCTGCGTATAACGCAGTTTTGACCGCATGGTCTGTCGGTATATCATGCGTCATAATATTGTATAACGTTGGTGATATAACCGACCCTTGTGGGACCCCCGCCTGCATTACACATTTGTCCGATAAATTGTTATTTATTCTTACTCTAAATGTCCTGTTTTGTAGGTAAGAGTGTATTGTTTTAACTATGTAAGGTGGAAAATTGTTCGTCATCATTTTGTGAGTTAGTCCGTCAGTCCATACGGTGTCAAAAGCTTTTTCCATGTCAAGGGCCATAAGTACTGTCGCTTGTCCTTGTTGAAACCCTTCTTTTATGTGTTCAATTACTTTAATGATTTGTCCCACAGTACTATGGCCTTCTCTAAAACCGTATTGTATAGATGGTATGAAGTCATTTTCTGTTAAAGTGGTTTTTATTCTTTTCAGTATTATTTTGTCAGTTATCTTCGCTATTACGTTAAGGAGCGATATGGGTCGGTAGCTCTCCATCCTGTTTTTGTTTTTACCCTTTTTATGGATTGGAACTATTATTGCTTCCTTAAATGCTTTTGGATAGTGTTGCAGCGACATGACTGCATTTATTATGTGTTGCAGTTGCACAATAGCTTTTTTGGGCAAGTGCTTAAAGAGTATTGGATGCAATCCGTCTGGACCTGGCGCTTTTTTATTTACCAGGCGATGAATCACATCCTCTACTTCTTTGGGGGTTGCTTTTGCATTCTGAGGGATACTTACCGCATCCCCGTTAGCAAAAATTGTCATCGTATTTTCTGTATCTGTCTGTTCTTGTGTGTTTGTGTTTTTGTTACAAAAGTTGCTTTCAAAGTATTTTGCTAATGCGTTACATTTGTCCTGGTCATTGTATGCAGTAAAGTCTTTTTCTTCCAGTGTGGGTATTGTCATCTTTGTTTTTGTTAGTTTGTTAGTTATCTTCCACAGTGAGTTGTCTGTCGTATTAACCTGACTAATGAAATTGCCCCATTTCTGGTTTCTATATGTTTTAATTTCAGTATTTATATGTCTAGCAATTTCAAATAGTCGGTCTTTGTCTTCTGTACGTTTGTAATGTTGCCAAATTTTTCTTATTTTGTTTTTCTCCTTAATCATGTCTGTTATTTCTATGGGTAATTCGTCGCGTTGTTTGATTATTTTTCTTTTTCTTGTTGTTGAGTTTCTTACTTTGTATATAATGTCTGTAAATATTTTCACTTCCTTGTCGAGTTCATTTTTTGTTTTAATATTATTATTTATTATTGTCTGTTTGTTTATTTCAAATTTATATTTTGTCCAGTTAGTCGATTGATAATCGAAAACCTGTCTTGTCTTATCTGTGTTGGAGTGTTTGTTATTAATTTCGAACTGAACTGGTACGTGGTCAGATGTTAAGTACCTAATTATTGTTTGTAAATTTTGTACAGGGATATTCTTTGATATAACGATGTCAAGTGTGCTCGGTGTTTTGTTGTTAAAAGGAAAGTAAGTCGGCTCGTCTGTATGGAATATGCCAAGATTTTGGTTCTCAACACATTCCAACAGTACGTTGCCATTTCTGTTACCGAGGATGCAGTTTGCATCCCAAAGAGGGTGCTTTGCATTAAGGTCCCCCATTAATATTACCTTGTTGCCTAAGCTAAAAATATTTTGCAAGTCTGCCTCCACAACACTATATGCTGGTTGGAAGTATGCACCTGCAATAATAGTTCCAGATTCCAATTTTATGATAATATGCTCCATTATACTATTAATGTTAGGGATTTGATAATGATTAATTTTGTCTTTGATAAGGATATAGCTACTCCCCCAAACGCTCTGTCATTGTCCTTGTCTGTTAGTCTGTCTTTTCGGTATGTTTGGTAGTTTTTGACGTTGAGTCTGTCTGTCGGGTTTAAATGTGTTTCTACTAGTGTGATAATGTCGTAGTTTTGTTTCTGTATGAAGTTAATTATTAAATTTTGTTTGTTTTTGAGTCCGTTAACGTTATATGTACAAAGTTTTAACTTCTTATGTTTTGTTGAATTGAATTAAAAGTTATATTTGTCAATGTTTTGTATAAAGTTACTATAGGTCGTAAATTTGTCTAGATTCGATTTTGCAAGTCTCATTTTGTCGTTAAGGTCTCTTAGTGCCCTTGCTAGCTCGTCCAAGTTTACCATATTATTTAATTGTTTAAATAGTTCATTTACCTCGTTGAATTTGTTATTTTGTGGAGAAGGAATGTTTTGGGTGGATTTGGGGGTTTGAGGGGGTACTACTTGTCTTACCCTTAGTGGTGGGAAGTTTTCTTGTATCTTTTTTCTTTCCTCCCAAGCATTCGTTTTTGGGGCTGGTGCTGGGATGTATGTTTTGTTGTTTTCTTCTTTTTTGGTTTTTCTCTCTTCCATGCTGGCAATTCTTTTGATGTACTCTGGACACTCTATATTGTTAGCAGGGTGGACAAGACGTCTAAAGCTTCGCCTCGCAGAGCTACGGTTAGGGACAATGCCTTCTCCTGGGGTGACCATCCATTAGCTCTGGCCGCTGCGTCGAATTGTTTCAGGTAGTTTGGCCAGGAAGTCTTCCCGTCGAAGGTCGGGGGTTTCATCGTCGTTCGTACCTGGGTAGTTTCCCCATTTCCTCGTCGGTCGACGTCTACGTGGCAGGTTTCCTTCCTTTCTGCATCGCCGTCGCCATGGTGGATGGGCTGGTTTCGACGACAAGCTTCGTGTTCTCGTTGAAGCTTCCTTATTTCGGACTGCATCTGCTGGTTGATCTGGTTTTGCTCGTCTTGCATGTTGGTCACTTGCTGATTCATGTTGTTCACTTGCTGATTCAAGTTGTCCACTTGCTGATTCAAGTTGGCAACTTGCTAATTTTGCTCGTCACGAAGATGTGATATTTGCTGGGAGAAGGAACTGGATAACTCTTCTGGTAGGGTAGACATTCGTTGTGATAGCTGGGACACCTCTTCGCGCTGGCTTCTTATCTGACTGGATAGCTCCTCTTGTTGGTTCGTCATTCGCTGTGATAGCTGGGACATATCTTCGCGCTGGCTCTTCATCTGACTGGATAGCTCCTCTTGTTGGTTCGTCATTCGTTCTGATAGCTGGGACATATCTTCGCGCTGGCTCTTTATCTGACTGGATAGCTCAGAAATTGCTTTTTGAACCGGGTCATCGAACTCCACAACGTCAGGGTCCAAATTATTACTTAGGTAGTAATCACGGAGCCTATTCAACAATACAGATTTGGTCCCAGTAGTTTCCAACTGTAATTCTTCGAGCTCTCTTCTGAGCTCAGCCACCAATAGTTCATTTATCTTTTTTCCAGGCATTCTTGTATCTTCACCACACACCTGACACCAATTTGAAACACTTATGGGGACTTCTACACAATTTATTTACAAAATTGTAAAGATACACTGAACTCTGCTGGATAACGTCTAACTACTTGACAATACAATGAACTCTTGTGAATACTTGAACTTGAACTGACGTTAACTGCCCATGCATCCCCTTATATACAACTTTATTTAATCTAGTTAGTGTGTTTAGATCTTTCTAGAATTTTCTAGAAACATTATTTAATCTAGTTAGTGTGTTTAGAAGTTTCTAGAATTTTTTAGAAACATTATTTAAAATGGTCAGTTGATTTTTAGAAACTTCTAAAAATCAACTGTCAATAACAATCTTTCAAATTAAGGTCCCTTCCTTTACGGTTATTCCGTTACAATATTAAAGTGTGGCAAACCAACCTAAAAAAATGTTTGCACGATAGAACGATTTTGCTTAGTTACCGCGTTTGTTGCCTGATCAGTATGTTGTGTTTACTGAAACAGAAAGGTAAGTAATTTACTTACCGTTCTAGAACGTTATTAAAATGTCAAAAGTGCTCTGTCTTATGTCTAATACGGAATAGTTATTATCCTAACAAGTGCGGAAAGTTATACTTTCCCGCACGCGAACTGCCGATGCCCGAACGACGCGAAGCGGAGTTCGGGCAAGCAGTTAAGTGCGGGAAAGTTAATTTCCGCAACAGTTAGGATCAATATTTTTTCTACAAGCAAAATCACCTCGAAAATTATTTAGATAGGTATTTGAAAAGATGCGATTGTGACAATTAAATCTTTCATAGTGTCAATAAATACACGACTGTAGCTATAGCAACCCTACTTAAACAGGTGAGTTTGTTGTTGCTTTGAGTAAGGTTTACAGGGGTGATTTAATAAATTATGAATTTTTTTAAAACAAACATTTTTAAAATCCCTATTTTCATGTAAAATAATCTTAATTTTTTTACTATTTGTATGTAGTCCAACAAGATAAAGGTAATAATATAATAATTTGTCAAAAAGTTTATCGGAAAACATATTCAATTAACTAAAAAAAGATGCGTGTGGGAAAAAACCTTACCCGCACTCCGTGCGGGAAACAGATATTTTCTGGATTAAAATGCGTGCGGGAAAGTGTTGTTTTACACATGCTTGTAGAAAAAAATATTTCTATCGTGCAAAAAACGTTATAAGCATCACGAACGTTAAGGACTACCGACTCAGACAAAAATTGGAGTCGTCGCTCCGCTCCTCTCCAAACAATTGTCTTCGATCGGTAAAATGGCCTTACCGTTCTTGATACTTAATATACTATAGTTGATCACTTTCAGCAATATAGATCTGACCAATCATTTGAAGAAATTCTTGTAAAACCGAAAGAAGTAGCACTCTGTCTCGAAATTGAAGAAGACTTTCAACCGTTACCAACGGTCAGGAGGAAATTTAAACCAAAACTGTTTGACTATAGACACCGAGATGAGACCCCTCATGATCCAAAATTTGCCTTTAAAACTGAGATTTTTCCTAAAAATTATAGATAAAACTTTAAGCTCTCTAAAAATCTGACTTATATCTAATAAGGATAATAAGGATAAAGACTTCAATGATTTTTTTAACGAAATTGTTTTCATTACCGGTTAATACTGACCCCTTATATATTTTACAATATAAATTTGAAAACAATTTAATCTCCACCCTTCCAAACGTAAGCATTTTACTAAGAATTCTTCTCACATTAGGTACCTGTATTTGTAGCTTCTTGCGAGCGATCTTTTTCAAAGTTAAAAATAATTAAAAATTATTTAAGATCGACAAGAAAGATTGTCTGGGCTAGCTATATTAGCAATTGAACAAGAAATTTTTGATGGCATAGATTTTAGTGATGTTATTAAAATGAATTTGCAGTAGCAAAGTCTCGGAAAATATAGCTATTTTGTGTTTTTCTATTGTACCTAGCTATCATTTTTGATTTTATAACGAAATTACTTAGGTGTTTTTTATCAGAATTATCTGCATATTGCATATTTTCTTAAAATAGTATTAGTAAAAAGTAGTACTTATCTATGTAGATATTAGGCAATATTTCTGTGGTTTTTAGTTTTGGGTTATCTGAACAAGAATTTATTTTAATTTATTTTGTTATCATTTTATTCTCTTTGTTTTATTTTTTAGTCTACAAATAAAAAAGACTTCTAAAGTTCTTTTTTGCTTTATTAAAAGCACCTAACTACCGAACTACCTTCAAAAAACTGAATAAAAAACATGATCCAAATGCCTTAAGGGACGCCAAAATTCTTTTTTGCACTTAGACGCCAGTAGCCCTTACGGGGCCCTGGAAATAGGGAGGATTGGATGAATCTTACAATACGAATTGTTGCTCCTGTTGCAAAAGCGCGACCATTCTATTTCCCAATTTTGTTTCAAGACTTCCGTCCATTCTGCACCAGATGAGATGGCTTCTATAGCCAACTTTTATTCCCAGGAATGTGGGAATGTCCTTTAACCCACATAAAGTAGATCGAGATCTTTTTTTCTTTCAATTGTAACAGCTCCTCGAGAATTTTGACAATAAGGCTATTAGTATGGATATGTTTTGTGGCATTTCTTAGAGAGAGTAGTGCAGATTGAGAGTCTGACATAATGACAAACTCATTAAATTTTAAAGTGTTCTCGTTAATAAAAACTCAAATCTTCTTACAAAGATATAAATCATTGGAACCAACTTCAAGGAAATCGAAATCAGATACCTACCTAGTTGCTTACAATTTTTTTAAGAAATAAAAATTGTATTATTTGCTTTTTAGTCTATTTTTATTTTTTAAAGTCGTTCATTTTTTTTAAGTTTTTATAAATTAACTAAATTCAAATGCCAAATATTAGTTAACAAAATTATTAAAATCGTATTTACTTTACCTTTCTGCTTCAAACAGACCTCAACGAGTTTCAAACGATTTTTTTTTGTTTTCATTTCCGTATTTTTTTATTGATTATAGATTATTTCCAGTGTAGCGGTTGGAACTTATAAACCAATTACTGTTTCCCCATTAAAATTGGTATATTTAAGCGCTTCATATAGTATTTTTTCGATAAAATGTGTCATTTAAAGTGTGAAAAAAGGTTGTAGTAATCCACATAAACCTACTGTGAGTTTCTGTGTGATAATAGGTAATCAGTGGTGCGAATATTTTAATAAAAAATAACATTGAAATAATTAATTAAGCTGCTTTCATCAATATTAATTATAGCATTTTAGGTAAAAAACAAAAATAACCTTTAGTATGCTTACGTCTTGCGACGTGTAAATTGGTTGTTTTCAAGTTTTTCGTAAAATCTTTATAGTTCATTCACTGAAATTTATCAATTAGACACCATATTAAACAAATAACTTATCTAAAGAAAAAAATTTACTTTTGGAAAAAAATATTGCATTTCAAAAAAATTGGTGACAATTTACAATTTTTCAGATTCCTTCAGTATATACCTACCATCTAACCAACATGTTAATTTTATTAAATTCGAAATTAGAAAAACTCAGATCTCTGTATTATCATTACATTTCATGATATCTATGCTTCTTAAAAAATGTTAAAACAATAAACTTTATTATATTACTTAAAATGTCACCCTTTTTTAAGGAATTTATCAGGAACCGATTAATTGTTATTATTTTGTGCTTAATAGTACAATTTTGTAGAAATTATGGGAATAATATTCAGTGCGAAGTGTACTTCTTCCAAGAGGCTCGATGGAAAAACAGTCGTTGTGACAGGAGCCAACACCGGAATAGGAAAAGAAACAGTAATCGATTTATTTGAAAGAGGTAAGAAAAGTAAATATTAGAATGTTCGATTTTTTTTTTTACTCACTGACCTGCAAATATTGAAAAAAATAATCAGAACCAGAATAACCTCACCCATTCGAGGCACCACCCACGAGAACTTTTGGAACTTAAAAAAAGCAGATTGGGAAGGCCTTCGAGACTACTTTGCATCTTTTCCCTGGAATCCAGTCTGCTTTATTAACAAAGATTTATCGGCAGTTTGCAACAGTATAACTGGATTCATTCAGTGTGCCATGGAAGCTTACATTCCTCACTTTACCAAACGCTTAAAAGCCAAACAGAAGCCATGGTTTAATAAAGATTGCGATGTAGCTCGGAAAGCTAAGATCAAGTCCCACAAATTATTTATACAAAATCCATCAGAAGTAACAAAACAGGATGATATAAACGCTAGAAACAGATACAACACCACTATTTCCAATTCCAAAAGTCTCTTTGACGCTCGAATGAGAGAGAAAGTAATCTCAAACCCTTTTGGACTCTCGCCAAACATATCAACAACAATTTCACAACTAGTTCGTTCTCTTCACTCATATCAGATGACGGCTCAATAGTTACGTCCTCCACAGAAAAGGCAGAACTTTTTGCCAAAATATTCTCTTCGGACTCGACACTTAACCCACCGGACAACATAGAGCTACCTTCTATACCACGGGCTCCCCACACAATGAAAAATATCATATTTAGGGTTAATCGGGTGCAGAAAGTCCTTGCTACTCTAAATACCAACAAAGCAAGCGGCCTCGATGAAATACCTGCTTTACTCTTAAAATGTTGTGCTCCTGAACTAGCGCCAGTTTTCACTAAGCTATTTTAACTATCATATGATACTGGTATTTTTCCAGAATTCTGGAAAATTGCTCGAGTACAACCAGTCCCCAAGAAAGGCTCTAAAACCCAGCCTTCTAACTACAGACCCATAGCTCTTCTATCTGTTATTTGCAAAACTATGGAGAAATACGTCAATCACGAGATCCTGACCTACCTTGAGACACACAACCTTTTAAGTGACAGGCAATATGGTTTTCGCCAACAAAGGTCAACAGCCGATCTACTAGCATATGTAACTCATGTCTGGAGTGATGCCATCCACTTCTATGGGGAGACTCAAATAGTATCACTAGACATCTCAAAAGCATTTGATCAAGTGTGGCATGCGGCTCTTTTGAACAAACTGCCTTCATACGGACTCTCGCAAAACCTTTGCAGATGGATATCCAACTTTCTCTCCAACAGGCACATCCAAGTTGCTGTAGATGGACATTCTTCCAACCTCTACAATATCAACGCTGGAGTTCCCCAAGGATCGGCTCTTGCTCCTACTCTATTTTTATTACACATTAATGATCTACTAGAAGCCAATAACCCGATACATGGTTTTGCAGATGATAGCAACCTACACTGTAGCAAGGCGCACAACCGTCCCATACCTCTGGATATTCTGGAAGAGGACAGAAGATCCACAACGGCTTCTCTCAATCAAGATATGAGAATTGTAGACGAGTGGGGAAGAAAGAATCTTGTTAATTTCAACGCTTTCAAGACAAAGACATGTTGCCTATCCAACAAGAGGCAAACATGCGACTCATCCATTACAATCAACGATTAGACACTGGTAGCGGGCGACTCCATTACGCTGGTTGGTATAACGATCTCCCATGATTTACTCTGGAATGAACATATTGCATCCATAGCAACTGCAGCAGGAAAGAAATTAGGCTTTCTGTTTAGAGCACGGAAATATTTTTCTCCATCCAACTCGGCTACTCTTTACAAAGCCCAAATACGGCCTAATCTTGAATACTGCTCGCATGTATGGGGTTCGGCGGCTCCGTCAAGGCTCGGAGTTCTTGATGCAATACAGAGAAGGGCAGTTCGACTAATAAACGACACCAGTATCACCAAAAACCTAGCCCCATTATCCCACCGAAGAGCAGTGGCTGATCTTTCCTTGTTTTACCGATACATAAACGGATTTTGCTCAGAAGAACTCCGCTCTATAATGCTTCCACTTGCCAGACCAGCCAGATCAACGCGACGTGCCAACTCCATGCACCCTTATACTGTTCAGTGCCCGACATCGAGAACGGATCGATTCAATCGTTCCTTCATCCCCAGGGTCTCCAGATTGTGGAACTCCTTACTTTCCCACGTCTTCCCCACTCGTCTTAACTTACAGGCCTTTAAATCCCAAATTAATAAATTACCTCTTCTGTCCCAATAGATGTTCTCGGTACGTTTGTATTTAGGTCTATACCTACGAGGACATCCTTAATAAAAAAAAAATTGTATGTATCTACTTATATTAATGGGTGACTCTTGGTTAAGTCGAAAGGTTCATCCATGATCTATTTTCTGAGTTAATTGGCTCAAATCTGGGACAAGCAAAAGCGATGACCTCAAATATTCTATTTTACGGGGTCATGACACCTTTAATTCACTTATGTTTATTTGCCCTGCTACAGACATTTCTTACTAAAGTACTCACATTCTATATATGTTTTTACAAGTTTTTGTTTCTTGTGCTCCACCGTTTAAAAGTTATTTTGACACCAAGGTTTTGTTACCTGATGTGTTACAATTTTTTTTGTAGTGTCTGAACTCCTATATGGATATTCTTATCTACTTTGGTAGACAAATTTTTTTAAACATTCATTTACAACGTTAGATGGATATAACACGTATGTTACAAAAAAAATACTGTATACATTGAAAAAACATTATCGTAATTTTTATACTAAATTTCCCTCCCTCACTTTTATTTCTGATTATTTTAACTTCAAGTTCAACTACTTACATGGAAATTAAATATATTTTTTTTAGGTGCAAAAGTATATCTTGCTTGTAGAGATCAAAGTAAAGCCGAGGCAGCAGTGAAAGACGTACAAAAAAAATGTGGTACAAAACTGGGCCTAGGAAAACTTGAAACCATAACATTAGATTTATCCAGTTTGACATCAGTACGTGCTTGTGCGAACCAACTCTTACAGAAAAAGGAAAAAATTGATATATTAATAAACAATGCGGGAATAATGATGACTCCATTCTCACGTACTGAAGACGGTTTTGAACTTCAATTTGGGACTAATCATTTGGGGCATTTTGCATTTACGCTATTACTGTTACCACTACTTTGTTACAGCTCACCGTCTAGAATTATTAATGTGTCTTCAGTAGTACACACCTGTAAGTGTTGTTTAGCCTTTATGGTCGGTAGTTTATTAATGTTTCTTATAAAAATTTTAAGGCTGGGCGCAAACGCTCGGTTTCCTGATTCGGTTTCCGGATCAGGAATTCAGATTCTGAAACCTGAATGCTTCATTTACATACAAAATGTTCAACAAGGCGCACACGTCCTAACTATTTCCGAACGGAAAAAACTTAATAACGTCGTTTTCTCTTCTTCTTTATATCTAGCGCCAGTATAAAAGTGCAACAGCAATCAATTCATCGTCGTCGTCCATTTATGCTTTCACAGAAACGTCGCTATTCGAACTGACAGTATAAATTCCTAATACAAAAAAAACGGATGTTTGCGCTAGGCACACGGAATTCCGAATCTGAATTCCTGATCCGGAAACCGAATCAGGAAACTGAGCGTCTGCGCCCAGCTTAAGACATAAATGTTAATCTCGAAAGCGATTAGATTATCTGTACAAATACGCTTTGAGAAAAAAATTGAAAAACGACAGGTATCCTCGCTCTGGCAAATTTTAAAATCTGCAGTTATTGAATTGGTTAATAGGATTGCTTACTACTAGATTCGGATATAGTTATTTAAACAACGAGTTAATTAATATAGAAGTTCAATAATCGAAATATTTTAATGCGCGAGCAAGGTATGAGAAATGTGCTAGTACCTACTGATTCTGAATAATGAGTAATATTTTTTGTATTACACCATAAAATAAACTCTGCGTATGTTTTATTATATAAAGATTTGCTTTGATCAGGCAATAAATTTAATGACACTTTTAATGATAGCAAACAATGTTAAAAACGATTGTTTACATAGCAGCGTGTTAAAAATACTTTTAACACGTTGCCATGTAAACAAGTTTACTTTTAACACGGTTTAGTTTACTTTTAACACGGTTTAGTTTACTTTTAACACGGTTTGGTTCATTGTCATTGAAAAATCGCTCGTTTCATTATCAAAATAGGGAAGTTGTACAAAAAACATTGTATGGTATTTGTGTTAAAAGTGATTTTATTTTGTTCGTGAAATTGTTCAATTCGCTCCGCTCATTTCACAAACGTTTTCACTCACAAAATAAAACCTCACTTTTAACACTCATATCATAAATAACTATTAACATTTCAAATGTATGGAAATATAACATGTCAAATGATTCATATAGTAATCTTATCAGTAATATAATGATTAAAGCTGTAATGTTTTTAATGACTATGGAACTCATAAGGGTGTATCATTATTGACATTAATAAGCTTAAAATTCTATTTGTCCAATGAATACAATTTTTTTAAAATTTTCTGAATATTGTTTTTTTTTATTTTCAGATTACACAGGTTTGGATTTTGACGATTTAAATTGGGAGAAACGAAAATATCACATTATTCGTGCATACCATCAAAGCAAATTAGCAAATATTTTGTTTACAAAAGAGTTGGCAAAAAAATTTAAAGGTAGTTACAAATCAGTACTAAAACCAGTCATTACAAATCTTCTCTCTCGCATATACTTATGTATTTTGTTATGAAATATAAGGCAAATTTGTCCAAACTGGGCCGATGAGTTTAAAAGTATAGGTACCAGAGGGAATACGTTCATTACAAATATGCCTATGTTGTCAAAAGTATGTTTAACTTAATATTCTATGACTGAAAAAGTATTAAATATTCAGATGCTTTGTATTATACATTAATATTAATGTATAGGTACAACTACAGACTACAGTATTAATAAACTAGAATAGTAGATTCACAAAAAGCTTGAACTATTGAGTCATATAGTTCTTCGCGTTTTGTTTGTTAGGAAAATACCTTTGAAAATGTTAACCTCTGGGCTACGGATCAATATTTAGGAGATTTATTTTATACAAACAAAAAAAATAACTTGTTTAATTTAAGATTAAAGAAGTCTGCAATCATTTGTTGACAACTTGAAACAAATCATTAAAAAACTTTACCAATTATTGTTAATTACTTGACGTACTAGATATAGAAAAAACAATCATAGTAAAGCAGTAAAAAAATCGGGTGGGGCTGTGCTGGGGCACACAGCCATTGGTTTTCACGTGAAACGTCTATGTTAGCGATATCGATTGTCTGTTCATTCGTTACGTCCATAAGTACAGGTATTCCAGTGGTAGAGGTGCTCGCGAGGTTGGCGGCAGCAGAAAAGTTCCTCGCGGCGTCGGCAGCGGCTTTGCGACGTTCCCGAAACCGTCTCGCTCGTTCAGCGCCGGACATTGGGGTACCTGTGTGTGGCCCATAGCCCCTCTTTCCAACGATAGCCGTGATTTATATTTCTGGCTGGCTCTTGCACCAGCTAAGGCCGACATAGCAAATGTTTATATATTTTTTTTATCACTTTCTGGTTATTTTTAGTATAAATACTGTCCAAATTGCACTTACTTTTGTATGAATCAATCGGTTTCAATAATCTTGATAAACACACGAATGAATCACCGCGCTATCAAGTCGGAGTCACGAGTTACACTGAATAGAAACGAGCGAGAGCGCCGGTTTCGCACAGTTAACGCAGTACCCCTCCTCCGCCGCCCCGCTCGACCAAGACTCAAGGTCATAACAGCGAGCTGACTATATAAGTGAAATATATTCACACCACATTTTTGTTTCTAGGACTAATAGTTTTGTAATTATTAAGGTACGATGATATAGACCTTTTTGTTACGGTCCACTTTTTGAACCTGGTACTCGTATGTTTCGGCGCGATTTTAAAGACGTTTCACGTCAACATCCTTGGTTGCCATTTCAAATGTTGTATTCGCATTTAACTATCGATAAAAGTCGTATCCTATTAATTGGTTAAATCTCCGTAGCTTAAAAAAAAGTTATACTGTACCTATACATTGTATTAAAACGTTTGACAGTTAAACGAGTGTGGAATAGCTATTTCATTGAGACATAGTCCATACTTTCAATATATAAAAATTAATATTTGACTCAAACAATTTTATGGAAAACTGTTCCTGTTAAAATCCAACTTTCCCAGATTAAAGTTGAAAACTAATTTTGGGGAATTTTGAATTAGTTTTTCAACCCTTTGTTAAAGTAATAAAAAATGATTAACAGTTTTTCCATTAAGGTTTATTTATATATCCCATCCGATTTAATCACAATATGTCTTATTTTTCCTAAATGTTTACTTTTACCTTATTTTTCTTGTTATAAAATTTAGATTTTTTTATTAAAATGAAGTACTCGTTTCAGAACACAAAATTACAGGAATAAATACGTACGCTGTGCATCCCGGCGTAATTCGAACAGAACTTTTTAGGCACTATGGTTCACACTTTCCAGGTATATCTTGGTTGTGGACTTCCGTATTAGCGCTGTTCTTTAAAACTCCAAAACAAGGAGCACAAACACAAATTTACTGTGCTGTTAGCGATGAATGTGCTGACGAAAGTGGACTCTATTATGCAGAATGTAAAGTAAAAAAGTCAAATCCCGATTCAAACAATGCAGAGTATGCAAGTAAAATGTGGAACATGAGTTTGAAATATGTTGGAATTAAAGAAGAAGATATTTTTAAAATTAAAAAAGATTAGTGTGTTTATTTATTATTTAGTATAATAAATACATTAAAATATCAAAAAAATGTTTTTACTTTTTCATGGTACCCAGTGAATTCCAATGTGTGCGAAGCTTTTAATTATATATTATTAGTAAAATTACAAATGTTATACTAAAAAATTCATATCTTGTTTTATTGAACCACTAGTCTTCATTTGTTATAATATTATTTGTTGTCATTGCAATACACAAAGGTGGTTGTACCACTTATGCGAATAACTACCGTCCCATCTCACTAACTTCTAGCATTTCAAAGGTGGTTGAAAAAGTCCTCAAAAACCGACTCGTAAAATTTTTCTCCTTAAACAATCTGTTAGATAGTAAGCAGTTTGGTTTTATTGAGAACAAATCAAACAACGATGCAATTGCTAGGGTGGTAAATCAACTCTATGGATCTATTGATATCACGACTCCTGGTATAGCGACTTTCCTGGACTTGACTAAAGCCTTCGACATGATTTTACATAGTCAATTGCTGACTAAATTGGAGAAGTCTTTTGGAGTAAGAGGAATTGCACTCAATCTTATTTAAAGTTACCTGTATACAGCTCTGTTTTGAATGTTCGTAGGGGGGTACCACAAGGTACAGTATTGGGGCCGCTATTGTTCCTATGTTACATCAATGATTTTCTGTCCCTCGACGGCATTGGTGAGGTAACACCCTTTGCTGACGACACCGTTTTGGTTTTTAAGAGTGGTAGTAGGTAATCGTTGAGAACAATGGCGTCAAAAGGTCTTTTTATTGCAAAAAATTGGTTAGACTCTAACTAGCTTTTGCTCAACAAAACCAAAACAGTCGTTGTTCCCTTCGCAAAGTATAAATCCAGTTTGCCTCCTTACAACACCATAAAAACTCATTACGAATGTGATTATTTCGTAACAGGGCACAATCAGCGGTCTCAAAAATGTATCTGCAAAGAAAATACTGTTCTTCTTAAAAACAGTACCAAGTATCTGGGTATATTTATAGACACTGCTTTAAGTTGGTCTGAGCAAGCAAATTATGTGCAACAAGCTCAGATATTTCATATATGTATTTAAAACCCTGAGCAAATTCCTAGATATTGGTAGTTTAAAAATGGTTTATTACGGGTTAGTTTACTCGGTAGGGCGGGGTGTACAACTCTCATTTAGAGATGGCTAATATTATACACCGGAAGATAATAAAAGCAATGCTTTACAAACCAATAGACTTTCCCACCGACAAATTATTTGAAATAAGTAAGTTACTAACCATTCGCCAATTATATATTAAACACATTCTAATTAGTTGATTTAAGAAAAAGATCCGAGTGGAGAGTATAAATCACGCCTTTTTAACACGTAGTATATCTAGAAACAACGTCTGTGCACATGGTGCAAAATCACGCCTTGGTCAAAGATAGGTAATACGCCTTTTTCCTTTACAAAACTCTAAATATGCTTGATGTCGATATTAAATTATCATCATCACTTGTCACTTTTAACAGACTTGTTACAACTTGGATCTGTAAAAACTCTAACAGATTGGAATTTTTATTTACCTAAGCAAAATCTTAAAATAAATTAAAAACCAGTTGCTCCTCTGTGATTCAGTACCTCTGTTTGCCTCCCTTGTCAGGCTAATTATTAGTTTTTTCTAATATCCTGAAAGTATTTTACTGATTATGTGGCTATCTTGCTCTTGCTACTGAGCCACAAACAAGGTCCGCCTTCTGTGGCAAAAGGTAAATTTTTTTGTTTCAATTAATAGGATAAAATTTATTAATTTAAAATTATTGTATTTAATAATTATCTACTTTAATGTACTGATGTTGAGGTATATAAATTTATTATTTATTTATATGATGTAGCCGAAAGTGGGAAACCCTCTAAAGCAATTAGTCCACTTCAAACATTTAAATGTACTGAAAAGCAAAATCATGCATAGTTTTGTCACATTTATGATTCCGTTTCTCCTTCTACGTTGCTCTTATTTAGGTGAAAAACTACTTGTTTTATTTAACGTTAAAAATGTTGCTATGCCCTGTTTACTAAATAAATTAAAATATATACGAAGATCAATAGTCCACTTTGCAAGATATTAAATTAAAATTGTGTTTAGGTATTGTATAATATGGTAACGTTCGAAAAAGTGGTACTCTTACTGTGAACATCTAAGAATGCCCGACACGTCTTGTACCAATATGGACGACCAGTAATATTAGAGATATTAGAAAGTAACAATTTTTTTTGATATTTGTAAAAGTTTTGATGTTGCTCTAGATTTACTTTGAGCTAAATTAAAATTCTATGGGTTCTTAGAAAAATGTTTCAAGTATAATAATTGGATACAAGAAAAAAAATAACAATAAAATAGAATAACTTTTTTAATTCAAAATTAATAACAATAAATATACTTATAAAAGTATACCTTAAAATGACTAAAAATACAAAAGAAAATGAAAACGAATCCTAAGGTAGAAAAAATAAGCTAAATTAACAAAAATGCCCCAAAATTTCATAGAAATTATCAACTCAAAGCCTCAGTGTTTAAAACTACTTTTTAAGAATAATAACATTCTTCTTCAAAAAAGAAAGGTAAGTCAGATCTCCATTTAGATCATATAAACTGACACAAAGAGGATCCTTGGAAAGTATTTTAATTAGTTTGTTAGACGCATAGAATTTTTTAGAAAATTGAGTAATGTGATTAATGTGTTTATCAGATTTTACTTCAATGTTCACATTAGCGATATGACAACAAACGGGCAAATCCAACCATTCTGGGCGCATCATTTTAATGTCTTGGATGGCAACAGATTCAATATTTCCAAAATCGACGAAAAAGACAGAAACATAACCACAATCTAATCCTTCCAAATCGTAAACTTGAGCACGATACCATTTTCCATCTTCTGAAAATGGACAAGCGCATGGTATGCCAACTTCTAAGTGTTCAATTGTTGGTTGATTTTTGATATTAGTTAACTCGAAGGATTCAGCGGTTACGGCTGATGATTCTTTAATTGCGATCTTATTGTAATTCAATATAGCCATTACCGTTACCTGAATTTTTTCATCTCCTTTGTCAGGTAAACTTAAAATTTTATAGTTCATTTTAGTTGTATCAACAGCAGCCGAATTTTCTTCATCCTAAAATATTTAAACATATGTCAAATTTAAATATTCCTTCCCATTAATTGTTACGGTACTATGTAACCACACTTCTTTATTAATCTTTCAAAAATAATTTGTGTAAACAGGTTATATAAAATGAAAGGACTGTCATAATGTATGTATCGAAGAGAAGTTCAGCAGAATATAAAGTCTTTAAAATGTATTACTTTTTTTCGTATAATAGATAATTCAGTAAGGAACTTTTGAGACTATCGAATCCCCTGATAGTAAGAATAGAAGCTGAAAAGTAGGAATCATAAAAAATGTTAACAAAATTTACGTGGCAGAAATTAACACCTAAGCAAAATTTCTTTTGATAGAGTAGCTTACTATCAGTTCAAATAAGAAGGTATCTACTATATCACTGTTTTTGACTTAAAAATGTTTAAACGTATGTGAAGGTAAATGTAAATACATACAAAAATACTACATGAATTTTACCAAAGAAAGCCTAACAAAAAAATAGAAAGTTTCATCTCACAAACCAAATAATAATAATACATATACGCACATTACTAGTTTAGTAATGCTAAATTTTTTATATAACATGAATTGAAACAGTTAGTTTTGATCCCTGTTTTGTCAGTCAAAACAAGACAATTTCAGACCAATGCAACGGTCAGTCAGAAACTGACAGTTGTTTCTCCCCTAGGGCAGTCAACTCTCGCCCTAGTCAGAAATTGTCTTGTTCCACCCCTTGCCACACAATATACTATTTCATGTAGCCAACATGAAAGTATGAAAAGACTTAATGAATAAATTTAAAGCTTTTATACCTACAGTAGTTATTGCATATAACTTACTTCATTAAGGTGATCTTCAACTTCAACAACTAATTGATCTTCTGCTTCAATTATTGATTCTTCTTCAATAACAACGTCATCGTCCGATTTATTATCATAGATCTCTGGAGAACGGGTTAAATTTGGACAAAGTTTAACTAATTTTTCGTTTACATTAACGCCCTTGTCAGTGTAAACTTCAGCTGTAGGAATAATTTCGTTTAATGATCCTTTCATTTCAATTGTACAGTATTCAGTAATTGTATCCAGTAAAGCTTCATAGTCTGAATCTAACCAAGTCTCTAATTTGGAGTAAACTCGATCTAATTTGATTTTTGAAGCAAAAGCCGGTATATTTAGATAGAGAACTTCACGGTTTAACTAAAAAAAGAAAATACTCTAAAAATGTCATTTTTTTGAAAACGAAAAAAAAAAAAGTTTTAAAATAGAAAAAAAATATTCATGAGCATTTGAACAATTTATGTCACTCTAAAACTTACATCATGAACTGACACTTTATGATCACTTCCGAAATCAATCATAAGAACCCAAATTTCATCAGGACTGATCACTTTGAGAACTTTTCCTCTGTAATAGGAATTTTGATAGGATATGGTACACACTTGTCCAGGTTGCCAATTACGGTAAATTTTTGTAGATGATTTATTATTGTCAAAAAACTGCTTTATATTTTTCTCCATATCCTTATAAATGAGTTGAAGCTTTTCTTCCCTAAAATTAAATAAAACTCTACTATTTTGGAAAATCTGATTATGAAACGGTAATGATATATGACTGTGTGTGTAAGCTTCGTAATAGGTAAAACACGCAACTAACATTTTTTTACTCCTTAAGCATACATATACGTAAAGACGATTAAAGCATCGACTAATTACTAAGGCATCTGTGGCTGAAGTGGTTAGGTAAAGATTGCAGGTTTAAGTTCTGCTGGATGCGACATTTTTTTCAATTTCTCCTTAATGTAATTTTCTTGTTTGTATACTTTCTAAATTTTAACAATTCCATGAGAGATATCTCAAAAATAAATACACATTTGTTTTAACAAAATGTTAATTGTTTCTTTCAATTTCCTGCTCTTATATTGAAAGAGAGAAGGTAATATTATGACATTTTTGTTTGTTATTATGGACACTTTAACATATAACATAGTCTTAAATTTCCTCTAAATAGTAAATCAAATTGCAGGGAACGTATTTAACTGAAACTGTTTTTATTAAATATCTCGTAAAACAGGCGAACAGCCCCAAAATTTAAAATATGTACAAGGTAATAGAAGATAATGTACATAAATTATATTCTCTGAAAATATTAGCTTTTTTAAAATATATAATCATATATACCTTAAATAAAGTATCCCATTAGTTTCAGCACAAGTAATCCAAGCGTTGAACTTCCGTTCTTTAATCGGAAATGACGGTAACCATTCGGCAATTTCCGTTTCGTGCGTATGATATGGCGAATCACTATCGTTTTTGATTTTTTTATTGTTTTTATTTTCAATTTCTTCGTCCATTAATTGATTCCAATCTCTGGAATCATTTGCTGCATCAAAAAGTTTAGAAATATCCTTAGTACCCTGCGAAGACTCCGAAGTAGTATCACCTTCTGATTTCAATTCAGAATTCGACAAATTCTGACCCACTGGAGAACTCGAAGATTTGCTACCACTTCTTTCAAGACTTAATAGAAATGGTGATGATGACTGTGAAGGAGATTCTATAGAGTTTGAACTGAAAATAAAAACGAAACATCAATTTATACACCGAAAGAGGCATAAACTTTACTTCCAGTTGTTTAACTAATTTAATTCTTTCTTATTAAGACATTGGTCGTGAAATATAGTGAAAAAACGTAAATTATTTTACAACACATTAAAAAATATCGAGTAATTGTAATGGAAGAATAAATACGCAGAAATCTACCATCTTATTATGTCCTAGTCCAAAATCGATATTACAGTATTATTTATAAATTTGTATTGTTTTACCGCAAGATACTGTCAGATTTCAGACCAAAATTGTTTCGAACATAATTTCCATATGTGCTGACTAAGTCGGTATATTTAGAAAATGATTGAAAAATATTGTTTAACAAAGATAAACGATTTTTGTAAAAAGTGTAATATATAAGTACTATACCTTTTAGTCGTGGGCTTATCATTTGACAATCTGTAAGCAAATCCCATTTTAACTAATAATTTATTCAGCGAAACAAATTTAATTTTTGAAGCTTCAAGTGCACCGCCGATTTTCACCTGCGCATACCACATTTGCATAGGCATTGATTTGAGTCCTCTTTCGTCCTGTACTTTAGTTCCATAAATGTTCTTAAATTTTTCAAACAATCTGCAATAATTAAATTTTTTCTATAACTCGCTGTTAAATCGATTTAACATATTTTCAAAATGTTGATAGAAACCGTCTACCTACTATACAGAAGCATTGTATTGACACATGCAGCATTACTTTGATTAATTAGGTCTTATAAATTAATAGTTCATAAAGAAAATAACATTTCTATACCTATCTTGGTAGTGAGACGTTCATAAAACTTAATTACTTCAAACGCGTATTGTTTAGATTGTATGTTAGAATCTTTTTGGACTTACAGTTAATTCTCAAAGCTGATTGATTATTTCTTGAACATGTAATTGCTACGGTATGCGCCAAAACAAAGGACACTGAAATCAGGAATCCTGTGAAATATAATCCCGTTATATGAAACAAGTGACAATAGTTGTGATGGTATTTTTAAACATTGTTTATTCTAACAAATTGTCAAATAGATTCGAAATGGTGCTTACAACGCAAGAAAAAATATTTATTATTGAGTATTATTTCCGCTCATACGGGAATGGACGTAGTTTGTTAATGGTTGCCAATCAATTTCGGAAAGAGTTTCAGAAGCCTGCACCGACTAATAAGGACTTGTTAAGAGTCGTTGCAAAATTTCGACATACAGGAAGCGTTCTCACTCAACGCAAAAGCTGTACTGGTCGTCCAGTCACCGTGACAACAAATGCGAATCAAGGAAGGCTATTTCAACAGGTGTTAGAATCACCAAAAAGAAGTCTCCGCAGAACATCTCTAAAAATGAATTTGAGTGAAACGTCTACTCGAAGAATGTTTTTTGGGCAACACTTGACAAGACAAGAAATCAAGAGTTGTTTATTATGCTTCAGTCTTGGCAATGGTTTATAAACAAACCCTATTTTTTCTAATGCGTGGTTTACAAACGAATGCCACATCCATCTGAATGGATTTATCAATCGACAGACAAATAGTTTTCTTAGTTGTGAACGAACAGACATAATCGTAGAGAAACCTCTTTATAGTGACCGTGTAACGATTTGGTGCGCAGTGTCAGGTAATGGATTATTGAGCATTTACTTCGTGAAAGACGAGCGTAGAAAACCCGTTACACTAAATCAAGTGCGATATAGAGAACAAATTGACACCATTTTTTATTGATCTCAGACAATTCTGTCGTGGCATAAACATACAGTTGAATACCCAATGGTTCCAACAGGATGGGGCTACTTGTCATACCACGACAGCATCCTAAGATCTGATTCGAGAAAATTTTGAAGACCGCGTAATTTCCCGTAACACGAATTTTTCTTACCCTTCTTATTCACCCAATCTAACAATTCCTGATGCTTACGTATGGGGTATGCTGAAACAAGCCATTTTTACAGAAAACCCACCGGCAACTATTGGTGAACTTCGTGAAAAAATTTTGACCTTTTTCAGAAGAATGCAGCAGCCTATTTTTGTTAAGGGTTATGAGTACTGCTTGGAACGCAATGGCGAGCACTTTGAACACATTTTGTATAGAAGCAAAACTTAAAATTCGCATTATTTGAAATGTTTTTTAATTTTTCATGTTTAATAAAGCTTTAGTTTTTCAGTGTCGTTTGTTTTGGCGCATACTGTATTTATAATTATAATATATTAGATTTTTATGTTTATTTTCACAACCTAGTTGATCATTACATGATTCATTGGAATTATTATATATAATGTTCAAATAACAGTTTTATTTAATGAGATAACCAAAGAGATAAAAAAGCAAATGTTTTATACGAACCGCTCTAATGCTTCAATCGATGACATACTCCAAGTATCTCCTCCTGCAGGTCTGATATTAGCCAAATGTGATTTTATAACTACACTAGGAAATTTGTTAAAATATTTGTTATATTCATACATTTCTTGAGACGACAAACATACTTCGACAGCTCTATCGAAAATATTAACTTTGTATTTGTTATCATTTATCTTTTCCAAAACTTTTGCTCTAGCAAAAGTCTGGTTGTGAAGAACTACACATGTTTCGTCAACGTTCCAAGATTTAGCAGCAGGTTCTTGATTGCTACCAAATACTTGTAGCTCTTTATTTAATTCCATTATTCGATTTTCGTGACACGTAAACTTTATATAAATCGAATCCGGAGAAACAAATTTTACAACTTCGATCTTTTGACGAACGGAATCGTCATTAGATTCATCATCTGATTCATTATCCATCATTTCGTCCGCTTTTGTTAACAGAGAATCTAATAAACCATCTTCTTCATTGAATCCTGTTTCTTCTGCATTCTTACGTGGCCATTCTATTGTTTTAGAACTGGAAAATGTTAACATTTAGCACTAATGAACATTCCGATATAATATAGGGATATGAAATTTAGTTTAAATGCATTTAATTCTTTACTTACATAGTTCCTATAGATTCTGCCAAATTTTCCTCAACTAAGAGAGCATTGATGCAAATATCAACATCACCATCGCGTTTATATAATGCCACCTCTAATGGATCTGTTTTTTCAACGATCATATACATGTCAACTTCATTTCCATGATAGTTTTCCAAAAAAATGTTTGCTGTATTCAACCATTTACCATTATTTAAAGGTGAAATGTGAGCCAGTGAAATTAAAATTGCCTAAAAAAAAAACAAAATTAAAAACAGAATTTAATATCCAATGATAAAAAGAAATAGAATGTAGTACCTGTGATAGGTATAAGTAACGATAGATAATTTACCTGACTTTCTAATTTTGTAAACTCTTCTTGAATTAATCTAATGCTAGTCCAAGGGACTGTTATATTTAAACCATGATCGACTAATAAAACTTCACATTGGGACGAAATAAAGTCAACAGTTTTAATAAATCCCCTGTACCATTCGCTATTGTAATTAACTACGACGTACGTACCTAAAATTACTTTTAATACTAAAATACGTTACACTAATATGTAAGTAGAAGATTTTTTTTTTAAAATATAGTACCTAATGAAATTTAAAATTTAGTTTTTATGTAGTAACAAAATTGTGCTATAATACAAAAAGAAAATAAACACAATATTTCAGAAAATAAAATAAACATTAATTTCTAATCTAATTAATCCTTTTATTCTTACCTTCAATGGGGAGACAACTTTCCTCTGTCGAATTTTTATACGAATATTTTAGTGAATCTTGCATCTTCTTTAAACTTGCTATATTGGATACCTAAAACACAATAAAAATTACTACTTCCAGTAGTCATTAAATTTGAATTTTTACTATGTCAATCATATTCTTCAAAAGAATTCAAAACGATACACAATCATAAAAAAATCGGGTGGGGCTGTGCTGGGACACACAGCCGTTGGTTTTCACGTGAAACGTCTACGTTAGCGATATCGATTGTCTGTTTATTCGTTACGTCCATAAGTACAGGTATTCCAGTGGTAGAGGTGCTCGCGAGGTTGGCGGCAGCAGAAAAGTTTCTCGCGGCGTCGGCGTTTTCGTCGGCAGCGGTTTTGCGACGTTCCTGAAACCGTCTCGCTCGCTCGGCGCCGGACGTTGGGGTATCTGTGTGTGGACCATAGCCCCACCTTTCCAACGATAGTCGTGATTTGTATTTCTGGCTGGCTCTTTCACGAGCTGAGGCTGACATAGCAAATGTTTATATATTATTTTATCACTTTCTGATTATTTTTAATATAAATACTATCCAAATTGCACTTATTTTTGTATGAATCAATCGGTTTCAATAATATTGATAAACACACGAAAGAATCACCGCGCTATCAAGTCGGAGTCACGAGTTATAATGAATAGAAACGAGCGAGTGCGCCGGTCTCGCACAGTTAATGCAGTACCCCACCCCCGCCAACCCCGCTCGACCCAGACCCGGACTCAAGGTCATTATAGTGAAGTGACTATGTAAGTGAAATATTCACACCACATTTTTGTTTCTAGGACTAATAGTTTTGTAATTATTAAGGTACGATGATATAGACCTTTTCGTTTCGGTCCACTTTTTGAACCTGGTACTCGTATGTTTTGGCGCGATTTCAAAGACGTTTCACGTCAAAAAATACAGTGGAACTGCCAAAAAGTTTTTGGTTTCTAGACTAGCAGAATTTTTCAGTTTTCTTTAAATTCGTTTAATCTCTAATTTATTCTACGAGACATATTAATCAAATTATATTACATTTACAAAAAAACATCGAAAAGTAATACAAGAAAAATAAACAGGTATATCAAAACAAATTTAAAGACGTACATCAGAAGTTAAAGATAGCCTTTTGTTTTCTTAAACAATATTATTTTAAGAACCATAATAGTGTATAACGAAGATACGTGAAAATATAAAAACAATGAATAAAACAAAATTGAAAGCAAAAAAGAAGCAGCCGATAGAAATAAATACTATTATACTTACTAGATGTATAAAAATATGATGTGGATCTATAATGTTTACTAGAACTACTTTCTCCTGTTGAAACTTTTCAAAAATGGTACTATTGCGGTATATTTTGCATCCAGGATTATAAGAATATACCTAAAAGCACAAAGAAAACTTTAAAATGAGAAATTATATTTGGCATGATAGTTTCTATCCTTTAAGTACAAGTATACATAAAAACATTAAAAAAACTTACTTGGAAGTTGAACCGAGTCCTCTACATCAAATAAAATTCGTTAAATATATTAAAATTAAGAAATATTTTATATTAGATTCAAAAGTTAATAAGTTAATAGCCAATTCCAAAATATACCGGTTTTGAAACAATACTGTGTTTACAGAATTCTTGAAAATCTTAAGAATTAAGGAAGTTTTGAGAAAATTTAAAATTTTTAATGTTTTTTTGTTCACCTATGATTTTCAAGATTTTATACTAAAACCGTTATTTACTGATGTATTGAAGAATTCTCCATTTTTGTTAGAAAATTTAAATTTTAAAATCAGTCACAGTCAATTTATAAATAGTAAAAAGAGTTGTTCCTATTAAAATCCATGAAATAATGTTAAGTTTATATGAAAATGCATAATAAAATATAAATTGTAATGTAAATTTTCATTAAATTTGTACCTTAGAATTCAGTGTATAGCAGAAACTTGTTCCTTTAAGTTTCGTTTCACACTTATACGGTTCGTTCGGTTTCCATTCGGGTCCAGAGTTCACAAAAGCAATTGGTCGTTTACACACATACGGTTTAGTTTCGGTTCGGTCACGTTTTCGGCAAGGGAAAATATTATTTCATTTTCATTTTCTCATTTTAAATTTTGTAATTTACATTTGGCAATGTCTGTGAAGAGTTTTCATTTGTTTTAGGCGCTACCGAAAACGAATCGGATACGCACCGAACCGAATCGAACCGTTTAAGTGTAAAACGAGTCTAACTCATTTTAAAAATTGTTTTTTTCATTAAAATTTACCTTATGCATTGATAATTTATTTTCATTGTCGCTATCAATATTTAAAGAATTATTGCAAGCATGGATGAGAATGTCTACAACAGAAGTGTGACTTCTGTCCGTTGAAGCCACCATCAAATCTACTTCGTGGATCCCACTGTGAACGCCTTTGACTATCATCATCACTTGTTTACTAAAAAAAATATTTGTGATTAGCGGACCTTGCAAAATTTGACTAACATTATACGAGCAGATAGATCTCATGATTTAGATGTTTCACAAGCAAAGATCTGTCATCCAGGTACTTTAAATAATTTTACTAACTTTTTGATTTATTGTATAATACTGTATTTTCTTATTTATTATTTCTGTTAAATGCAATAGATTTTGTGTAAAAATAATTACCTCAGGGTGAGCTTTTCTATTATTTTAAAAATTTCTAACGCAAAAAAAGAAATTATTGATTAAAATTTAAAATGTCAATTTTACTATTTACAACTTTAAAAATGCTATATAACTACTTTCAAACAGTACGAAATAAATATAAAAAAGTTATCTAGCGATGTTAATTAAACACAACTTTTCTAGAACGTTTCTATTTAATTACAAAAACCTAAAAGAAAAATTAGAATTAGAATACTTACCCAGTGAGTATTTTACCCATGTAAATATGAGCATTTTTACCCCAAGTTGTCATAGATGGATTGTACAGTTGACATTGAATTGCAAATGGTTTTTTCTGACTTAAAACGGCAGTTATTTCTTTAATTCTAAAAAATGATTTACCAAAAATGTATTAATCTCTACGTAAAAAGATTTAATTGAATCGGTTACTTTTGTAATTTACTACTATATGTATTGAGAATACGTCACTTACTTTGAAGCATTAACTGTTTGTGTAGTACCATAATCGATAAAGAATACTTCAAAGAGAGGTTCTGTTTCGCCATTTTTTAACTCTATTATTCTACCTCTACACCACCTTTTTTCATCGTTGGTTTGATATAATACTAAATACATATTATCTATAAAAATAAAAACCTATATTATTAAAATATGTTAAGTATTTAAATTACATATGATATTTCATATAAGTAGGGTTCTGAAGGTATTTTAATATTTTTATTGTTATTTTTTCAGTTAATTACAAGCATCTACTATTCTACAAATAGCTGATAAACTGAAATAATACTGCATAAAATTCATAAACTATTTAAATTTATATTAACGATAATAATATTTAATTAGTCCTAAATAATATTTAATATACATACTTCATCATTAGTTTTTATGCAAGTGAGAATATTTATTTCCTAACAATTTCCAGTGTAAAACTGAGTTAAGAATATGTTGTAGTAGAGAAGTACAAATTTATTTATTTACTTACTCAAACTAGGATGCTCGGCTGCTGGAGCTCCCATTTTGATGTAGTCGTCTATGTTACTATTCATTTGGCAAAAGTTGTACTGAGATTTTTTCATTCGTACATAAAACTTTTCAAGACTCTCAATATGAGTTACGTCTACTATTTCTTTTTCCACAGAAATTTGAACTGTTGAAGGACCTGCAATGTAATATAAATCAAAACTGTAATTTGAATATTATAGGACACCGTAAAAACATCACTTGTAACAAACACATTTTTTTAAGTGAAGCTTTCTATGTTGTCTTTGGCGACAGAAGTGAGCCAAGAAAAAGTGTCCGAGTATTAGAGATGACCTTGTTACCTTTCCTCTCTCTTTTATTAATGTATATGTATATAGCAGACATAAATTACGAATAGTATATCGCAACGCTACAGATATACGTTTTTATTTAAATAAAATTAAATCACAGACGTTTGTATCATATTTTGGTTACCACAAACCTATTGTGTCTGTTAAAGAATATGATGATGATGATAATAGTGTATAAATTTATAATATACAATTTTTTGTACTTTCGAATATATTATTTAATGAAAATATAGTATTTATTTAAAATATATTTTAAGTGTTTTATTATATTTATTTAATGAAACATGTTTGTTATCCAAAAATATATTTTTTGGTCCTCCGTCCAGAAACAATACTATTAATTACTTCAAAATCGTCCGGAAAATGACATTTATTTCATCCTGTCCAGTAAATATATTTCCCTATAATCAATTTGGCGCCGGTAAGTAAAACATTAAGGTATCAGGTACTGTAATGTGTTGCCTAGCAACGCTGTTCTGATTGCGTAAGGGAAGACAATTACTTTTAATTTTTGACATTTAAAAATAATATAATGACTATAAAATAAAAATTAAATGATTAATTACTTACTTTTACTGCCATATTTAAAAAGAAGTCAATGTTATTCAATTTTATATTAACAATTAAATCTTAATAATAAAAAACTTATTTGACAGTGACAGATGGCTTTCAAGGTAATTTGACCTAACTAATCAAGTAACGAACTATTTTTAGTCAAGTTACAAACTACTATTATATTTTTTATGAATTTATTAATTTATAAAAACAGGATGAAATAAAATATAATACGATACATGGTCGTTAGGTGTTATTACAGTACTCGTTTTTATTGCTGGACTTGGCTCCTACGTCGCCTCGTCCGTAAACTAACTCGTACTGTAATAAGTCACCTACCGACCTTGTAACGTATAATACTATTTCCGGCCTAGGCCGGCAAAGCAGCAGTTAGATTATCTAAAGAGATGGCACTATGAGTCATCACAAATACATAATGAATAATAAAAAAATTTAATTAAATTTATTTGAAAACATCGTTTAATATACTTAACTACTAACTTTTTCTAAAGGTAAGCAGAATTCTAATTTACATTTAGGTAATTACTCTTTTATTTTAAATATGATATTTATGTCAATTTACAACTACTTATCATTCGATTATGAAAATACATATCTCGATTTTATTTTTGCTCATTGAACTATAATAGTCCATTGTCTCTGCTATTTTTATATAAAATTATAGGATATTAATATTAATATTTTTAATAGAACAATTTTTACTGTGCTGCTTATTAGCATAGTATTCGTATGTATAAAAATTAAGGATCTTGAAATCGATTATCAGAAAATCATTCCTTATTACTAATTCTTTTAATCGTGCAATAGATGTCAATAAGTCAATAAACACCTAATCTTGTATGTCCCAAAGTAAAAGTTTTTGAACTTTTGAAAATATTAAAAATATGTCTGACCAAAAAATAGTATGTTACACGTCCAGAAAATGTTTTGCAAGTGCTCGTATTGTTTCGCCTCGGTGCTACGCACCTTGGCTACACAACTTAACTCGCTCTTGCAAAATATCACTTTCCGTCCTTGAATCACAAATAACTATTTCGGCTTTCTCCTCTGTCAAAGATAGCATAGACATATTTGCTTCCATCAGAGTTTTGCTAGTTCCAAACGTTTTTAATTTAATGTGATTTAAATTTTGAATGAATTTCTTTATTGCTATTGAGGTACAGTTTGCTAGCCTATAGCTTTATGTGCAGTGTCAAACTCATTTTAATAAAACAATTGATACGAGCATTTAGATTGTATTAAAATCCATATGAAATTGTAAAAAATATATAGATGTAACGAAGTTTTCAAACAATGAAGGAAATTAAGTAATCGATTTAGTAATTATTGAGAATATTGCTGCGTAATACAAAACATAAATACAATAACTTCACATCTAAAAATGGATAGCCTAAATAATTGTTATTTCTGGTAACTTACTGGATAACTGTTTGGACTTATTTGGCTTTCTTACGAGTTTTATGTCTTCAGATCTAACACTCTTACTTTTAGAGCTGATGCTGCAGTTTTCCATGTCACTTTCGAATTCTTGACCAAAGGAATCTTTCTCATAATCAGATGGCAACTCGATTTCTGGTACTATTTTAAAACTTTTATTAAAATTTTTCCTGATTTTAAAATGCTCCTCAATATTTTCTGCTAACGGTTCAACGAAAAATCTAAAATGAAAAATTGTTATTAAGACCACATGAGAAATTTTCTTAAATTTATAGAAATTGTGAAAATGGTAAGATTTTTTCGTACATATTTACGACTAACATGCCTACTTGAGACAGAACTAGTAACTGGTAAATATTATATCAAATCAGTTTATCAACAAGCGATTTGCAATGAACATAAAAGCGAAATATTGAATGGGTTATATCCAATCCAAAATATTTCCGAAAAATTAGATAGGTTGTAACGGTCAGGGTCCGTTTTGTGCCGAAATCCACCTGACTATGGATTAATACTTATTTTATGATTTTTGCGCCCGATTACTATTATTAAGTGAGAACGAATCGATCGGTTATCTGTCGGTTTCCTTATTCGTTTATGATATCGGTTCGTTCATTTACTCGCTGATTTTTCATCTGAACGGAGCCCTTCAAATAGTAAGTTATTCTTTAGTTTCAGTTTTAAATTTTATTTTTATTAAATTGTCCAAATTGCGGTGAATTTGTTATTTTAATTTATTATTAACACATTAATTTCAAGTAAATTGCTATCGTAAAAGTTAGTTTTTTGTGATCATAAAATTTATAAACATGTGAATATAATTATTTTTTTCTCGATAATATGGAGAACCAGATAGCGAATTTACTTGATTGAAAATTATTAAAGGTTGGAGTTTTGATTATAATTTCATTATTAGGGTAATTGCCAAATTCAGAAGGGCCCTATTAGACGAAATTCTAATTGATTTGAGAACGTGACAAGCCGTCCGCCATTTTGCTGTTGTAATTGAATTCCGTTCGAAGACAAATACCTACCTTCCCGGGAATAAGAATAGGAAGATTTATATATGTCAAAGCAGTACCATACCAGAATTATTTGATGGAATGAAATCCAGAATTAGAATATTCAAAACTTCACCGAAATAGAAGCCAGAATAAATAAGATAAGAGAAATAATTATTTTTTTTAAATTTTATTAACTTAATCTTGATATAATAAATCTACCTGAAACTGACTTCTGCGTTTTTATTTGTTTGTCTGAAGTTGGCGCCCAGAATTGGTTGTTTGGGGAAAATTGATAAAACTCAAAGGTAAGCCACGACCACAGGAGCTAGCCTAGGGTAAATTAGGGTTACAAATTTGGCGCCCAACGCCAATTAAAGTGTAAACGTTTAATTAAGCTACAAGGTACCGAGAAATACAAAATAATAAAACGGCTGTAACATTAACAAAATGGAAATTTCAAGTCTCAAAAATTTGGCATTGTAAGAATCTCAGGAAAACAACAGAAAACATCGAGCTGAAGTTGTAATAAAGTAGGGATCTAAACAGAACGAATAACTTTTACTTACTCTAAAGGTTCAATTACTTTTCCTTCATCTCCTAATAAGTAGCATGGTGTATCCTGAATATTCTTTAGCTCTTTGGATATTGCTTTTAAATTCATTTTTTTCGTATCCAATGCGTCGCAAGCTGTCACAAGTTCTGTTATCTTGTCAATCGATGCTGCCAATGTAATATTTAAATCATTAGTGTCTAAAGAACCTTTTTCTTCGTTCAAGTAACTATTCATTTCTTTTTTTAAAGCTTTTTCGATGAATTGTAAACGAGCGTGGTAATTAGCAAAATAGTTGCTAATACTTTTTTCGATATTAATTGCACTGTAACTGTACAGCTCTCGAAGTTTCTAAAACATTTATACAAAAATTTATATACAGCAAAATATATTTAGTGCCATTAGAAGTGTTACACACAGAAGGAATAATTTCTTAATTTTAATTTTTTAACAACAGAATGCTATGATAACAATACCAATGTTTTATCTTTAATAGTTTTTGTAAAAATAAAATTTTATCTTAATTAAAAAAAAAAAACGATTTATGAAGACCGGTTTGTAAAGAAATTTTTAATTATTGTTCTTCAGTCTAACTGTAGTCAGTGTAACAAAATGCCTCGAGTTCGAGGACATCAAAATTACCACCATGTTAGCTATTTTGACAGGGGTAGAATTGTTGCCTATAAAGATATGGGTTTGTCGTATCGCCAAATTGCCCTTCGTCTTAATTGTACGGCAATGACGGTAATGCGTGTGTGGACAAACGAAGGTAGAGGAACACGAAGAAGACCAACTGGCCAACCAAGGCGTACCACAGAGCATCAAGGGCGCTTCAGACTACTTGCTCTGCGAGATCGTTTTGCTACTACGCGTCAAATCACTGATCAATGGTTTGGAGAGGAAGGTAGACCTGTTACTATGGGTACACCATACCGTCGCATTCGAGCCTTTGGACTGTTTTCATACCGCCCACGACTAGTGCTACCTTTGACCCAGAACCATTGCCATCAACGTTTGAATTGGTACAGAGAACGGCAGCAATGGGTGGAAGAATGGCATAATGTAGCATTCAGCGATGAATCGCGATTTTGTTTAGGCATGCAAGATGGCCGTAGAAGGGTAAGATGCCGCCGTGGAGAGCGACGAGATACCGGATTTGTTCTTGAAAGACATGTACACAGGACAGTTGGAGTAATGGTTTGGGGGGCTAATGCCTATGGTAGCCGACCACCACTTGTGTTCATTCGATGTCTTACAAACCACTTTACTGCCTTATATGGACGGCCGTCGACACGTCCTTTTTCAGCAAGATAACGCGCGTCCCCATATTGCTCGTCGAACTATGGACTTTCTCCAAGAAGCTGGCGTTGTTTTGCGTGGCCTCCCCGTTCACCAGATTTAAATCCCATCGAACATGTGTGGGATATGATGGGAAGAAGACTGTCCAATTTACACCATCCTCCACAAACTCTGACACAGTTAATCCATGAAGTTCAAGTTGCATGGAACGAGATACCACAGGCAGACATTGATCATCTCATTTTGTCAATGCCTAGACGTGTACATAAGTGTATTCAGTTACGAGGTCGCCAAACACATTATTAATTTTTTTTGTTATACGTTATTAAAAATTCTTGAAAATGTTATCGTTTTATTCTCGATGTAAATCTACCATGTTGCCAAAAAATTAAGATTAAGAAATTATTCCTTCTGGGTGTAACACTTCTAATGTCACTGAGTAAATTAATATGTTTACAACTAAATATTGTATAATAAGTTCCTAAAAGTTATTGAACTAGTCGATTTTGAGTTAGTCTTATATTTTTCCTAATCAGAAATACTTATTCTGAAATTGGATTTCTAAAATAAGTTTCAAAAAATATAATGCAGAAAAAGCAAAATATATAAAAAAAGCACCAAATAAATCATTTCCAGTAGAATAATTACCTTTTGCGTTATAAGTAAAATTTTCTGTATCTTTTTAGCCTTTTCTTTATTAGCTAATAGTTCTGTCATTTCTTGACTATCCTAAAACATACAACTGTTTAGAATTTGAACTCTTAACATAAATAATAAACTCCATAATATTCCTGTTTAAAAAACTACATTTACTAAGTTATTAATGATAAACTAACCACTTTCGACAAATTCTCCTTTAAATGATTTTCGTGTTTATCCAGAAAACAGTAACAGCACGAAATAACTTCGCAAGTGACGCAATAAATGTCGGAGTCCATATTGTGTTCCGGACATTTTTCCAATTTTAAACTATCTTTTGTTTTTCGAATAATAGAAACTGGCTTATGAGACCACATAGATTTTGCACTTTTATGAATTGAGGTGGAACATTCCAAACAGTAGTAATCGTTACAATCTTGACAGTGGAGAGTTGCAGATTTGTTACACAATAAAAAGCAACAAACTTCTACAAAAACAAAACACACTAATTAAATTCAATATTAATTGAAATAATAATAATAATAATAAATCAATAATCCAAACTTAAATAACAACAAGGAACTTAATACTGATTACACTTATTCATCGAAAATAAAGTTACTAAAACTATGATCTATCTTCTGTTTGTTCAATTATGTTTAGATAATCTAGAGTATATAAAAATGTAATTTATGTACATTTTTGATGAATTGTCCATCAATCGTCAATCTGAAATACAGAGTCCAAAAGGATTGATAAAAGATTGATAATTAAACTAAAATATGTTACCTAAACACAATATAGAGTTTATATTATAACAATATTCAAAGTACACAAAGTTTTCAACACTTACTGTCTGACGGTTGCAAGCTTACACTTGTGCTTAATGAAAGGTGTCCTTTTTTAAAAGTCGAATTGGATTGAATGGGCACGAGGGTCATTAAAGAGGGATCACTACTTTGAATTTTAGACCATGTAATGAATCCCATTAGAAATAAATTCGGAAAGAATACATTTGGTAATTCTTCTAATGTACAATTCTCCGGTATGGCCGATGGATTTTTGCAAACGGGACAAGCAATCGAATCATTTTTTTGAAGTTTGTAAATACAATCCCTGCAAACTGTATGTTTACAATTTAATAGAAGAGGTATCCTTCCAACATATGAATTATATCGGTCTGTAAAATAAAAAAAAAAACACTAATATTATGAGTACTTTAAAATCTTTACATTTTTATGTAAAACCCGAATTTCATTATTTTTCTGAACTAGTATTTTTTAGTATTAATCAATTTTCTAGTAACAAGATTTTAATTCAATCCATTCAAAAAGCAGACAGTCTATTCTTTCTAATGCAGTCTTTGAGAATTAAAAAAACAAGTAAATATAGTTTTTCCTAGTTTGCTATACTTATATCTATATATTTTTTTCAATTTTAAATAACTTTTTAAAATCACAGTAAAATTATTGGATATCAATAATAAAATTTGATTTGGTAACAGTGTGTCCAATACCTGCTTGCAATCTTCACGCCTCATTCGGGATCGCTTAACTATTATAGAGGATTATCTAAATTGATTATTATATACTTACTAATGTAATCAAACTGTAATAAGCACTTTGGACATCTATACAACTTCCAATCAATATCGTTGGTACTTGGAGATTCTGGTTTCCTATCGACATTTTTTTGATTTCTTTTATTTTTTTGATGTTTGTTTTTATTTTCTTTGTTATCTTTTTTATGGTGGGTAAAGTCAGGTTTTTTATCATTTTGTTGGCGTTGATATGATTGTATTGGTGCTGAAAACCGCTGACTAGGTTGGTTAATGCCCCATTGAAAATTCTGAGGGTAGTAATTTCTGTTTTGGTTATAACCAAAATTTTGCCTAGCTCCTCTATAGCTGTCACCTGGCCTATTCATTGCCGTATACGGCAATTGTGGATTCATATTAATAGTTATGGGATAATCGTAAATACTAGTACTAGGACATTCTTCACTTGACTCTGATGGCCGACTAGGACCCGGTTTGTTATATTTGTTAAACATTTAATAATTATACAAGTAAACTAAAGAATACCACTTTGTTTATAAGTTCAGTGTGCGTCCAATGTTATATGATAATAATGATCGCGAAACATTACTTTTAAAACCAGCAAAAGTTTATGTAAAAATACCACAGTAACAGCTAACAACTTAAAAACCGGAAACATAAAACAATATGCCGGAAAATCAAATGATTACTTCATAAAACCCTTCTTTGTCAGACTTTAAGATCAAATACACTTTAATAACAGTATCACCTTAATCTGTGGTATCACAGTTCTAAACTAAATCACAAATTACTATACTAACTAAACACGTCTAACATGGATTCTTAGTTCTAAACAGGAAGTTTTATCTTCGTGGTTCTAAAAATCGAATCTCAGACAGAGGCTGAAAGAGAATAATTTGTCTTTTATCTGTCAGGCAGCAGGCACCAAAACTGGCCTTGTAATATGTTTGTTGTTTACCAGCAGTTTTTATTCATTATTCGGGATATTTTGAGAGTCCATTTTAGTTTATAGTGGATGTCTTTTATGTTTATGTGATATCATCAGGTGAAATAATACATGAATAATACTTACCATAGATTATATACTTACCTTTTTCATAGACTCACCAGAGAAAATATTTCTGGGACTCACTTCGTGCATCGGCAACGCTAATACTTTACGAGATAGGCAACTAATATTACTTCTACATTCACATTTTTGCACCTATGCAAACTTAGCACCCCATCCATGGAATTTTGAGTCGGAAATGACCTTAATTCATAGGTCCCCGTTAGGTCCTTCAAGGTCCCACAATTTTTTTGTTAGGTCCCCTTTAGTTTTTTCATAAATATTTTTTTAAATTTTGGGTAAAAAAAAACTACACTTTAGCACCCCATCCAATGCTAAATTGACAAATTTAATCAAAATAATGGACCAATACGGACCTAACGCTAAAGAATGCAATTTTGATTAAATTTGTCAATTTTGCATTGGATGGGGTGCTAAAGTGTAGTTTTTTTTACCCAAAATTTAAAAAATTATTTATGAAAAAACTAAAGGGGACCTAACGAAAAAATTGTGGGACCTTAAAGGACCTAACGGGGACCTATCGATTAAGGTCATTTTCGACCCAAAATTCCATGGATGGGGTGCTAAGTTTGCATAGGTCATTTTTGCAAAGCTATTCTAGTAGTCTAGTCGAGAAGTTGATTTCCTGCGAAAAATAATTACCAGTCTCTTAAAAATATGAGTGATAGCTCAAACGATCCAGAATGGCATTTAGAGAAAGACCATTTTTCGATTTTTTTCTGGAGATAAAAATTACAATTGTTATTAACAAAAAACTGAAAAAATAAATAGGCCTTTCGGATTTTGTTAATATCTTAAAAAGTAAAAGTGATAGCTGAAATATTATAAACGTTTCTGAAAGAGCAGGAAATTTCAGCTGGGATGTTCTGGATTCCCGAAATTGTAGCACCAATATTTATAATTTTAATTTAACGTTGAAAATCGGCTTCCGCGCGGCAATTTTGGCATGCGCGCGTGGCCTCTATAATAACCGAACCGCAACTTTTCAATAATTTTTTTATGCCACTAAATAATATTATAAAAAATAGAAAATATTCAGATGTCATCTAAACACTTCAAATAAAATGGTCACGCGATAAAAATTGTTGTATCATTATTTTTTAAATAGTTATTTAATTGTTAATTAAGAATTTTTTACGGATTTCTGTTATTATAAAAGGCGGTATAAAAGTTTTATTAATTGTTCTAAAAATTTTTCATTTCTTGGAGCCCTTATTATTAATGTTTTTAACAAGATGACATCATAAAAGTTTTAAAAATTTCTTTAATTCATTAATTATTAATTTGTTAATTGAAGAAAACAATCAAAAATGAAAATAATGTTGTTTAAATATATAGTTTTTTAATTTAAAGCTATTGCTGGTTTTATGTTCATGCTAGACATTATATAAATTACCTTTATAATTTTTTCATGCCATTTGTTTATAAATTTTTTATAAACAAATGGATTAATTAAATATTTTCGAAAAATTTTTTTTCACCATATTATTAGCGTAAAAAAATAATGATTTTTAAATAAAAAAAATTTCTTAATAACAATATTTAATTGTTTATAATCGTTTTTTTTAGATATTTAATGTTTAAATCAATTATTAGGGAATTTTTTTTTTTTAATCATTATTCATACTTCTAAATATACCTAATTGCTAAAAAAATTTTTTTGTTAACAATTTAGTTATTTATATATTTAACAATTTGTTATAAACAATTTTTTTATTTGCAATAATTTTTTTCTAGAACATAAAAAAATAACAAAAAAAAACTATTTACAACAAAATGCCAAAAAAAAAAATTTTAATTTTTTTACGAAACTTTGTAATTTTAGACTACCGCTGAGTCTAAACGCTGTTGTCAACAAACAAATTGCTGCAACTTTACAACTATTGCAGATACAGTCTTCGATCATCAAGTCGTTTATTAACTAGACCAAATATTTATAAAAAAATCTCATTTTCGATTCATTATAATACTTATATAAACAAATAATGAAAGGCTTTTTTGTTACTTGATTAATGAACTATTCAAATCTATATTTTTAACTTTATTTGTTTATAAAAGTTTGGAGTTTTTTAATTTATTTATAATTCAATGTGCGTTTTTAAATGTTTTAAGTGCATAGTAATCAAAATTTCTCATTTTTATATATTATAAAATATTTAATCTCGTATTTAATGTCAACATAATTGTTTATTATATATATCAGAACACAGAATTATTATTGTTTTGATATTATATACAGTTTGAGTTTTGTCTACGTATTATTATAATATTAATTATTAGATTTAAATTTTATTACAAAGATTAACCAAAGCTTTATAAAAACGACTTAATGGTCGAAGACTGTATCTGCAATAGTTGCAAAGTTGCAGCAATTTTTTTGTTGACAAATCGGGACAGCGTTTGGACTCAGCGGTACTCTAAAATTACAAAGTTCCGTAAAAAATTTAATTTTTTTTTTGGCATTCTGTTGTAAATAGTTGTTTTTGTTATTTTTTTATGTTCTAGAAAAAAATTCTTGCAAATAAAAAAATTGTTTATAACAAATTGTTAAATAAATAAATAACTAAATTGTTAACAAAAGTTTTGGTTAAACAGACTCTCGCGTCACCCCTTACCTGAGCCCAGTAGGGTGCTAATAAAAGAGCAATAAAAGAGACCTTTTCGCCTACCCTCACCGCATGTGGTTGTATGAATTCACGATTTTACAATCTATTGTTTATATTTAACAAATATATGTGTTTAATTTTTTATAAATAAAAATAAATAAATATCAGAAACGTAAAGATATTTTTTTTCTGATTTCAACCATATATAATACTAACGCAAAATTTTATAGTTTACAGTTATGTCACCAAAATATTCTAAATTACACTGAGAAACAAACAAGAGATAATCTCATAATGTGGTACAAAAATACCCAATGATTATTAAATTTAAACCCAAATAGCAAGGGATAATCTCATAATAATGTTTTAAAAATAATATATAAGTAATAGAATACCTTAATACTACAAAAATGCTTAATTATCAAATTTAAATCCAAAACAGCAAGGTATAATCTCATAATGAGGTGTTGAAAATAGATAAACTTTAACAATTCCAATAACAATCTGATTGAAAGAGATTTACCCTAATTAAAATGCTATTGCATTACAAAACATCCTAATGTTTTTTTAATATCAATTTGTATTGTTCGGTAATAACAGAAAATATATAAAATGTTAGCCATTATTCACAAACAATTATTTGTGTCTTGTTTTACGCACGGTATACATCATCCTATTGATTGTTCGGTAGTGATAAAAAATATGTGTGTTTGTGTATGATGGAATTCCTCCGCAGCTTTTAAGAATCACATAAAGGAATTGGGTTTGGTAAATTTTTTGATAGTACATGGTTTTGTTTCACGTTCCAGGACATGTGTGTGTGGGAATAGAATCCAACTTGGCCAACAAAAAAGGCAAGGAAGAGAACCAAGTTATCGGTGTCGCAGACGGAACTGTTGTACTGAAACGTCCTGTAGGACAAATTCATTTCTGGATTTTTCGACACTTCCTATAGTTTAGTTGCTGATTATTTTAGTACTGTGGATTAAGGAGTATCCAGTCACAGTAATAGCAGCGGAAACTGGAGTTTCCACGAAATTTGTGGGTCGCTGCCTTCAACATTTCAGAAACCTTCTTTTTCACTGGATGCTGGAAATCGATGAGCAAATAGGCAGTCCTGGACACATAGTGGAAACCACCTTGGATACCATCACTATCAAGTCAATCACCAACGACATTTTGTGGATCCAAACAATCGACTTATTCACACCCAAAATATCGAAAGTAAATGGTCTGTCATTAAGAGGAATCTTCGTCGACGATTGGGAAGGATGTGCATAACTAGATTTGAAACATATTTGGTGGAGTATGTTTGGCGTAGTCGATGCACCACACATGAAGAGCAATGGACGAATATTACCAATGCGATACAACATTTTCACCCACTGATGAACTAATCACTTTTTTACATTGACAAGTAAGTACTACTATTACATACATTTGCTAGAGGTATTTTTTTGCATGTTGGTGAGGGGTATATTTATTACTATTAATATTTAGATATGCATTTTTGGGGTATTTAAGGTTCTTTTCTATTTTGATTTCTTTTTGCATGTTGGTGATGGGTATATTTATGACTATTAATAGTATTAATATTAATTGACAAGTCCTGTTAGATACAGGCGCTAAAGGTATTTTATGTTATATTGGGTGTTGTTTGTTTCTCAGTGTAATTTAGAATATTTTGGTGTCATATCTGTAAACTAGAAAATTTTGCGTAAGTGATTATACAGGGTGTCCCAGAATTAACTACGGAAACTTCGTATACGTGTTCCTTGATGACAAATAAGTAGGGTCTTTCCTATAAAAAAAATTTTTTTAGAGACTCCTGTCAGAGTTATAACCCTTTAAAGAGGGGTGGTAAAATACGGTTTTAATTTAATATCTTCTGATTGGTCCAAGATAAAAAATTAAAAATTTGGGTGAACATCATTTTAATAAAGACGCATTTCTCCTGCCACTTTTCACCTGCCCTACCCCATTCTAAGGGTGCAAATCAAGGAACCCCTCTTAATTTTTTTTGTAACTTTCTTAGCAATTAATATTTGCAATAACAAAAAATTATTTTAGGAAGTTTTGATTATTTAGAAACTTTTTTGTTCCTTGTCGTTTTTTGCGAAATCGTTTCGGTTTGGAGTAAAAAAATAAAAAGTAGGACCATGTCAATTGAGTATCGTGTATCGCGATCAAGTAGCGCACATTTGCGAAGTAGGTTATAACTCTGACAGGAGTCTCTAAAAAAATTTTTTTTATAGGAAAGACCCTACTTATTTGTCATCAAGGAATACGTATACGAAGTTTCCGTAGTTAATTCTGGGACACCCTGTATATGGTTGAAATCAGAAAAAAAATATCTTTACGTTTCTGATATTTATTTATAAAAAATTAAACACATATATTTGTTAAATATAAACAATAGATTGTAAAATCGTGAATTCATACAACCACATGCGGTGAGGGTAGGCGAAAAGGTCTCTTTTATTACTCTTTTATTAGCACCCTACTGGGCTCAGGTAAGGGGTGACGCAAGAGTCTGTTTAACCAAAGTTTTTTTTTAGCACTTGGGTATATTTAGAAGTATAAATAATGATTAAAAAAAAAGATTCCTTAATAATTGATTTAAACATTAAATATCTAAAAAAACGATTATAAACAATTAAATATTGTTATTAAGAAGAAGAGTTTAGATGACAGTTGAATTTTTTCTAATTTTTATAATATTATTTAGTGGCATAAAAAAATTATTGAAAAGTTGCGATCATTATAGAGGTCACGCATGCATGCCAAAATTGCCGCGCGGAAGCCGATTTTCAACGATAAATTAAAATTATAAATATTTAGTCGCGTCAACGCCCGCGAAAACCTCGGAATTTTGTGCCACAGGTCGGATCGGGATGCGGTTTTCTGCATTCTCTTCCAAAACGATTATGTAAAAATGTGCCTGAGAAGATTTTCCCCGGAGACCGAAAATTGGCCCGCTGCAGGCCAAAGTGCACGCGAAAAATGCATTATCTGGGAGGCCTTTTGGAAGATTTTCAAATTTGATAAATAAGGGTCAGAACTCGCCCGGATCGGGTACTCGGGGGTTTTCGAGGCCGCTGATCACGAATATAATATTCAAATTGACCTTCGAACACCTGGTGCACCAGAACCTGACCCAAAACGTCATCTCCGGGAGTTTTCCTGACACAATCAAAGAAGGTCAACCAAAAATAATTTCGGGGGGTTTATTGGCCCGCTGAATCCAAATCTGGCATCGGCGAGCACCCCACTGGCACCTGGTGCACAGAAACCCGGGCTAGAACGTCGTCTTCGAGAGTTTTCTTGACAAGACTGCCAAAACCCACCCGAAAATCATAAGAGGGCAGTTCTGTGGGGCGGTGGTCCCGAATTTCACGCCGAAAACAACTCCCGGAACACCTGTGGCACCAGAACCTCACCCTAAACGTCATCTCCGGGACTTTTCCTGACACAATCAAAGAAGGTCAACCAAAAATAATTTCTAGGGGTTTTTTGGCCCGCTGAATCCAAATCTGGCATCGGCGAGCACCTCACTGGCACCTGGTGCACAGAAACCCGGGCTAGAACGTCGTCTTCGAGAGTTTTCTTGACGAGACTGCCAAAACCCACCCGAAAATCATAAGAGGGCAGTTCTGTGGGGCGGTGGTCCCGAATTTCACGCTGAAACAACTCCCGGAACACCTGGTGCACCAGAACCTCACCCTAAACGTCATCTCCGGGAGTTTTCCTGACACAATCAAAGAAGGTCAACCAAAAATAATTTCTAGGGGTTTTTTGGCCCGCTGAATCCAAATCTGGCACCGGCGAGCACCCCATTGGCACCTGGTGCACAGAAACCCGGGCTAGAACGTCATCTCCGAGAGTTGTACAGACATGACCCCAACAAACTCACCAAAAACCGTCTTATAATTTGACACATTTATTAATGTGTAACTCTGGCGTAGGGCCCTCGAAAAAGTTGTTCCAGTGCTGCAGGAACAACGAGAAGAATTCCCCCTCCCCCTCCCCCTAAGATCTCCAAAGCATGCCGAGCGGGCCTTTCACTTTCTAACGAAGCGTAGAGAGAAAGTTTGAGTTGGGTTGAATTTGATCTGAATTGAATAAACAGTTTTTAATCCGAAATTGTATATATATTGACTTCTTTATTTACTTTACATCAATTTCTCTACTCCTCGCATTGTGTAAGTAGAATCAATAATTCCACAAGATGTAAAGATAAAAATCCCAGCGTGGCAGGGGTCGAGAACGTTGATTTGGACGTGAAATTCGGAACCACCGCCCCACACAACCGCCCTCTCATGATTTTCGGGTGGGTTTTGGCAGTCTTGTCAAGAAAATTCTCGAAGACGACGTTCTAGCCCGGGTTTCTGTGCACCAGGTGCCAGTGGGGTGCTCGCCGATGCCAGATTTGGATTCAGCGGGCCAAAAAACCCCTAGAAATTATTTTTGGTTGACCTTCTTTGATTGTGTCAGGAAAACTCCCGGAGATGACGTTTAGGGTGAGGTTCTGGTGCACCAGGTGTTCCGGGAGTTGTTTCGGCGTGAAATTCGGGACCACCGCCCCACAGAACTGCCCTCTTATGATTTTCGGGTGGGTTTTGGCAGTCTTGTCAAGAAAACTCTCGAAGACGACGTCCTAGCCCGGGTTTCTGTGCACCAGGTGCCAGTGAGGTGCTCGCCGATGCCAGATTTGGATTCAGCGGGCCAAAAAACCCCTAGAAATTATTTTTGGTTGACCTTCTTTGATTGTGTCAGGAAAAGTCCCGGAGATGACGTTTAGGGTGAGGTTCTGGTGCACCAGGTGTTCCGGGAGTTGTTTTCGGCGTGAAATTCGGGACCACCGCCCCACAGAACTGCCCTCTTATGATTTTCGGGTGGGTTTTGGCAGTCTTGTCAAGAAAACTCTCGAAGACGACGTTCTAGCCCGGGTTTCTGTGCACCAGGTGCCAGTGGGGTGCTCGCCGATGCCAGATTTGGATTCAGCGGGCCAAAAAACCCCCCGAAATTATTTTTGGTTGACCTTCTTTGATTGTGTCAGGAAAACTCCCGGAGATGACGTTTTGGGTCAGGTTCTGGTGCACCAGGTGTTCGAAGGTCAATTTGAACATTATATTCGTGATCAGCGGCCTCGAAAACCCCCGAGTACCCGATCCGGGCGAGTTCTGACCCTTATTTATCAAATTTGAAAATCTTCCAAAAGGCCTCCCAGATAATGCATTTTTCGCGTGCACTTTGGCCTGCAGCGGGCCAATTTTCGGTCTCCGGGGAAAATCTTCTCAGGCACATTTTTACATAATCGTTTTGGAAGAGAATGCAGAAAACCGCATCCCGATCCGACCTGTGGCACAAAATTCCGAACTTTGTACCCATTTCCGCGAGCGTTGACGCGACTAATTGGTGCTACAATTTCGGGAGTCCAGAAAATCCTAGCTGAAATTTCCTGCTCTTTCAGAAACTTTTATAATATTTCATTTATCACTTATATTTTTTAAGATATTAACAAAAACCGAAAGGCCTATTTATTTTTTCAGTTTTTTGTTAATAACAATTGTAATTTTTATCTCCAGAAAAAAATCGAAAAATGGTCTTTCTCTAAATGCCATTCTGGATCGTTTGAGCTATCACTCATATTTTTAAGAGACTGGTAATTATTTTTCGCAGGAAATCAACTTCTCGACTAGACTATAGTGTGAACAAAGTTCTTTTATTATTATCTATTAATTGTTTTTATTTTATTATTTAAAAGATATGGGAAATCCTATTTACTTTATAACCCAACTAGCGGCCGCCCGCGACTTCATCCGCGTGGACTTTAGTTTTTTGCCACCGAGTTTCATACAAATTTGCAACTCCTATTTTAAATCCTTAGGGATGGAATTTAAAAAAGTAATTTCTTAGTACACCACTACGTAATAAAACAAATTTATTCTCGAATTTTCAAGACTCTACGCGTCTATCGACAGTTTCATGTCGGCCAGCAGCAGCGTGCTACCGTCACACCGCTCCACACACCCCGCTCAGTAAAGCGCGAGTGGTATTAGACTATTATTTTTTCAAAACTTTAAAAACTTGCATGCTATATGCATGCAAAATCTTAGCCCGATCGGTTTGAAATTGACAAAGTTTCATACAAACTTTCATCCCTATTTTATCCCTTAGGGGTGGAGTTTATCAAAATCCTTTCTTAGGGGATGCCTAAGTCATAGTAGCTATATGCATGCAAAATCTCAGCCCCATCGGTTTAAAACTGACACAGTTTCATACCAACTTTCATCCCCTATTTTATCCCCTTATGGGTGGAATTTATCAAAATCCTTTCTTAAGGGATGCCTACGTCATAGTAGCTACATTCATGCAAAATCTCAGCCCGATCGGTTTAAAATTGACAAAGTTTCATACAAACTTTCATTCCCTTTTTTTATCCCCTTAGGGGTGGAATTAATCAAAATCCGTTCTTAAGGGATGCCTACGTTATAGTAACTATCTGCATGCAAAATCTTAGCCCGATTGGTTTAAAATTGACAGAGTTTCATAAAAACTTTCATCCCCTATTTATCCCCTTAGGGGTGGAATTAATCAAAATCCTTTCTTAGGGGATGCCTTCGTCGTAGTTACTATATGCATGCAAAGTTTTAGCCCAAACGGTTTAAAATTGACAAAGTTTCATACAAACTTTCATCCCCTATTTTATGCCCTTTAGGGTGGAATTAATCAAAATCATTGCTTAGAGGATGCCTACGTCATAACATCTACCTGCATGCCAAATTTCAGCCCCATCCGTCCAGCGGTTTGAGTTGTGCATTGATAGACCATACAAACTTTCATCCCTTATTTTATCCCGTTGGGGGTGGAATTAATCAAAATCCTTTCTTAGCGGATGCCTACGTTATAACATCTACCTGCATGCCAAATTTCAGCCCCATCCCTCCAGCGGTTTGGGCTCTGCGTTGATAGATCACTATATCAGTCAGTCAGTCAGTCAGTCAGTCACCTTTGAGTTTTATATATATAGATGGTAGCTAATTTGCTATAATTAATTTAAATATATACTTAGGAATACCTGTGTTACAGAATAAGCTTTTATTAGTACCTTACTACCAGAGTACCTATCAACAAATTTTACCTCGAAACATCTCTCATGAGATTTTTAAAAATTTTTAGAAAGTATACAAACAACAATATATTAAATGACATTTTTTCATAAAGAAAGGACCGTTACTTGAAAGACTGTTTTTTTTTTGTTTTTAGGTTATTTATTCTAGAAATTTCTAGTGTGTAGTAATTAGATTAGATCACGTTTCTCGTAAATTCTAAAATGTTCATTTGTTGTATATAAGGGGATGTATGGGCAGTTACGGGGAGTTCGGGATTGTTTGGGGTCGACCTGCCCTCCAGGAGTCTACTCATGCTGGGTTTTCTTGCTGCTGTGGGACTTCAGTAAGAGTTGTTTCTTTTTGGAGGCAAGTATTTCTTATATGGCTTAGTTCTCCGCAGTTCCAACACCTGACTGGGCGCTTTCTTTTTGGGGATAAACGCATTAACCTCTCTACTACCGCCTATAGGTGTCGGGGACGGAATGAGTGCATGGCATGGTCGTAGTTCCCGGTGACTTCTCTTATAGTCGAATAATTTCATGTGAGGCCTCCGTCGCCGCATCGAACTCAAAGGCAGAGGTCAAGGCGTCCACAAGAGACCTCACCCACCAACCGTACAGCCCGTTGCAATTCGGTGTCTCGAAGACCATCGGTAAAGGTTTGTACCACCAAGCACTCTAGAAAATCTTCCGCTGCATTTGTATACGCAAACCGTACCATTCTTGCCACTTCCGCATCTCCATTTTTCGGCTTTCGTCTCTTTGTCTGCGTTCGGTATACTGGTTGTAGAGGAGTTTGGCCATAACAGATCTCTGGACGATTCACCAATAACTAGAAATTGTCAGTTTCATCCGGTGTTAATGGATGCAGCATATCTAAAGCCTCGCCTTCGCAGAGCTATGGTTAGGGACAATGCCTTCTCCTGGGATGACCATCCATTTGCTCTGGCCACTGCGTTGAATTGTTTCAGGTAATTTGGCCAGGAAGTGTTCCCGTCGAAGGTCGGAGGTTTCATCGTCGTTCGTACTTGGGTCGCCTCCTCGTTTCCTCGGCGTTCGACGTCTACGTTACAGGTTTCCTTCCTTTTTGCATCTCCGTCGCCGCGGTGGATGGCTTGGTTTCGGCGACAAGCTTCCAGTTCTCGTCTAAGCTTCCCTATCTCGGACTGCACTTGCTGGTTGATCTATTCTCGCAAGTTGGCCACTTGCTGATTTTGCTCGTATCGCAAGTTAGCCGCATGCTGATTTTGCTCGTCTCGTAAACTGGCGACTTGTTGATTTTGCTCAACAGGAAGAGTGCAGATTTCGGAGCGCAGATGCAATATTTACTGTAAGAAAGAACTGGATAACTCTTCTGGTAGGGATGACATCCGTTGTGAAAACTATACTTTCTAAAAACGTCATAAATTTTTCCTTATTTAAATTTGGTTGTCCGCTTGAGGTGAAATGTCTTACATACAGTTCACTGTTTGCCCTATTAGTTTGTTTAAGTGAAGACACAAATAAGGTTAGTCTGTGAAAATAAGAAAATATATTTATCTTATAAATTACATAAAATGTTTTCCAAATTTAATCCGAATATTAAAGGTTTGTGTTAGAACGTATTCGGTCGTGGCATAACATTCGGTTTATTCCAACTCACTAGTTGAATCGTTCTAGAACGGTTCGCGCATGCTCATTATAAAAAATGCGCGTAATTAAAAATAAAAAGCATGCACGAACCGTTCTAGAACGATTCAACTAGTGAGTTGAAACAAACATATTATTCTGTTATATCTTCTCCAAAAATCCTTAGCATCCACGTAACGACTGCGAAAGTGACAGCATTACTAGGAAATGCTCTGACGATTGTAGGTAACATTCCTCTATAGAAAGCCCGGTATCCGTGTACCTTTAAAGTTTTTTGATAACAATCATAGATGCCGACAAATCTTTGAGGACCTTTAGCTCCATCCAGTTGAATTTTTGATTTAATTACGTCCATGGGATACGGTACTACCCAGGATGCGATTCCTAAAATTTAGATACAATTATGATTGTATATATTTAAAAAAAATAAGCTTTTAGGAAAATATGCAGCTGCTATAAGAACAGTTTTATGCATAAAAAAACTACACGGCTAAAATAGCGCATCTCGTTCTACGTTCTTTGGAATATGAAATTCATAATATATTACACACTACCCGCAGTATTATCATTTTGAAAAGTTTGTACATGATCAGAATGTTGGTTATATTTATCTTAAAAAAAAATTCTGAAAAAATTATGTCCATTTAAGTGATGGTGCTAACGACCATTAACTACTACCTTTTTGTGCTTTTTTAACGGTCTCTAGTTTTTTAAGGATTCTTTAGATTATTTTTCTGATTTTTTTCATTTTTTTTCTAATATCTTTCACATTAGTACAATTTTTTTCACATTTTTACTCTATTTACTGTTTTTACTTTTATTTAAAAAAAATTAATACAATATTTTCCTTTTAGTTCCTTTTTTTAATTTTTGTTACCATTTTTTCAGTTCATTCATGCTTTTATCTAAGTTCTATTTTTTTTTAGTTTATTCTTTTCCCATTTAGATTTTAAAACCTGGATTCAAGCCTACCTGAAGATCAGCGTGGTGTTGATTTTCAGCTGAGCAAAGTAGAGTCCTACACGCATCGGGTGCATGTAAGGACTCTTGGTTCCGAACCTGGTCACAATATTCCCATAGGAAGCAGTACTTAAAATATGGGGCTCCACGGGAGTAACCATGCCAGGTTTACTTAGATTAGATTAGGATTTATAAATATTAAAGAATTAAAGAATAAAAATACTGAGGTAAAGATAGATATTTTTGGGGTTGGCTGTTAGCCTATATCACTGCGACCTTTGCAGATCTATTGTGAATACTGAGGTAAAACATTTATAAGTATAAAAAAGTAGCATCTGGGTAGTTCTGATAGAACTAAAATTTAAACTATTGCTATCTTAATCTATCCCGATCTAACTCAATTCACTTTACATCTTACAATACCTACAAACTAGTTTAAGTTCTGTTACTATTTCAGTTTCTGAACAAAACAGAAATGCAAACACACAACTATTTTCAAGTTTTCCAAGTGCCTGACCTACCGACATATAGAACCTTCCTAATTATATAGTCTTTTACTATGCCGTATTTCTGATACTTCTATTTCTATTTCTATCAGGAAGCAAAAAGAGAAACTAATATACACCGACAAAACATATGCTATTCTGCAAAGACGTGGATGGAAATCTGTTGGGAGAAAAGTCAGAAATATAAAAAGATGGAAACAACACTTTAACAATATATTAAACTGTAATGAGACCGAGGTAACCTCTGAAGACATAAACTTTGAAAACCACATAGCGGATGAAGAAATACCAACAAGAGAAGAAATAGGGAAAATTAAAGAATAAAAAAAGATCAGGCGAGAATTGAATACTGCTAATTAAAGAAGGGGGACCAAAACTGTAAGAAATAATATACAAGCAAACCATGAAAAACTGGAAAGAAGAAACAATGCTCGCTAAATGGTCTGAAGCAATATTGGTAGCAATCTTAAAAAAGGGCTACAAGCTGCAATAATTATCGGGGAATCGCTCTACTTGATAAAGTGTAAAAAACATTTGCAAACCTGATAAAGAAAAATATAAACAAATTCGAAGAAACATAAATTGGCGACTACCAAGCAGATTTACGCACAGGCCGATCTGTTACTGATCAAATTTTTGCCCTAAAACAAGTGCTCCATAGCAGTTACGAGTTCAATTTACCAATTCATTGATTTAAAGCAGGCTTATAACAGAATACACAAATCTGAAGTCTATAACGGAATGAAGAACCTAGGTATTCCATGCAAGCTGATAAGACTGACAAAAATGACCCTGGAAATTACTGAAAATAGGGTGCGCGTAAATGGGCAAAACCCTAAGGCTTTTAAAACAAACAGAGGAGTGAGGCAAGGGGGCCCTCTAAACACTTTTTAACTTTGTGTTGGAAAATATTCTAAAAGAAAATAATATTCATAGACATGGAATAATACATAGGTAACCTTAAACATCAGCAAGAATGAAAAAACATAACCAAGACTACCAAGAGGTTTGAATCTGTTGCAAAAAAGAGGGTTAAAAATTAATGAACAGAAAACGAAGCATATGGTGATGATAAGGGGCAGAAAATCAGAAAATAAGAACCTGATAATAAGAAACTATTCAAACGGTAAAATTTATACTTTTGAAAACACGGAAAATTTTATCTACCTGGGAGTGAATATAAGCAACAAAAATAACGAAAGCAGAGAAATTAATAATAGAACAAACAAAGGAAGCACGAGTGCAGGGTAGGGTCACTCACGAGAGTGCTGAAGTCAAAAATGGTTTCTAGAAGAGCAAAAGAGAGGTTGCACAGAACATTGATCAGACCAGTAATTCTTTAAGGGTGTGAGACATGAACGTTAAATTAAACAGAAGAACATAAATTAGAATTCTGGGAAAGGAAAATTCTACGGAGAATATATGGAGGGAAAAAAGCTGATCAAATATGAATAAGAAGAACAAATAAAGAAATAATGGAACTATACGACAGTCCCTCAATAACATAAGTAAAGGCTCAAAGAATTAGATGGCTGTATTAGATCTTGAAAGACTACCAGAAACGAGAGTCACCATCAAAATACTGAGAACCTCTATAATGGAAAAGAGACACAGAGGAAGACCCAGAAGGAAATGGTTGACAGCAGTGGAGGAAGATTTAAAGCACCTAGGTGTCAGAAACTGGAAAGAGAAAGCCTTAGACAGGAATGGAGAAAAATATCCAACCAAGCTCTAGGCTTGCCAGGCCTGTCGTGCTAATATATTTATTTAGATTTTAAAAATAATAAAGAATTTTAAAGGCAGAAATGATTAAAACATATTTCGATCTAACCATACGTATCAATGTGCATATATCTATTCGTTTTCGCTTATCGCAGTCGTTACTTATTTCAAATATACGGTTTTTTCTGTCGCTCTTTCTACACTCACTCCATCTGCCAAAACGTCGCTTAAGTAACATAATTAGGAAAATAGTAAGAATTCAATATTTGTGATTTTCTAATAATATCTATGATACAAAGTTACTTACAATTCTCTTTTTTGTCTTAAACATAAAATGTTAGAGAAAAGTCACTTTATTACCGTACTTAGATTCTTAGACACTTGGTATAGTAAATCATCTATGTCTTGCCTGCAAGGCCACCAGCATGCAACAGACGAGCAGTTGATGCTTTGGGCTGATCTAATGGAGTTTCTGTTATGTGTTCAAATACCCAAAAGTATGCAATATTTGATGGTATTTCTCTAAGAATCGTTATTCCTAGTCCACGATACACTCCTTTTGCCAGACCTTCTTTTTTGTAGAGTCTGTATAGGCAATCAACAGGATTTTTGCCTACCGCTTTACCACCAACCTAAAAACAGTGTTGTAATGAATTTAAATAATAAAAATAAAGTTATGTGTTGGATCTCTCAGTCAATGGTCATATGTTTATATGTGGACTAGAAATAAAGATTAATATTAATATTAATATAGGGGGATTTATCCAAGCAATGGGAAAAACAGATTTGGATAAATGCAAGATTTTTGATTTAAATGAAGAGAATTAAATAATAATTTTAAATGTGAACAATAAAAAAAATATTTTTGAGGGAACTTCGGCAAGTGTAAATGAATTATTATAGCAGCAAACATATCAAGCAAGTTGTTAATTGAAACGTCTAAGCTAAGATACAAATTCGAATTTCAAAAATTTATGAAATGGCAAAAGGAAAGCAATAAATAAAGAATATAAAAAAAACAGCTGACCACGAAGATACAGCAAATTAAAATTTCTGACACTAAAAATAAAGTACATGGATCATACGTTGTATCTGGATCTGTAAATATAATTATGTTAAAATTTTGATAGACCAAAAAATGTCACACTAATTTAACATAAGATGTAATTCTATTTGATCTACATCTGATTTGATTTTTATCCCACGACAACTGCAATAAAAAACACTAGAGCATCAGGACAATATGTAGGTACATTGTCTTCATCGATATTAAGAAGGCATTCGATTCTGTAAACAGAGAGGCTGTGTGGGGAATTATGGCATTCTCCCAAAATCAAAATTTATAGCCCTGTGTAACAGCCATCACACAAAAAACTGCGCCAGTGTTCTCCATGACGGAAAAGTAACCAGCCCATCCCTTATGCACACTGGTGTTCGACAGGGTTGTGTAACAGTCCCTCTTCTTTTTAATATATATATGGGGCTGCCTTTCTATGATTGTCGATAGAAGGTTGGATGAGAGAAGACTAGGAATCAGATACAGGCATGACTGCGGTTTCTTTAATTTGGCACGGTTGAAGGCAAAAACTAGAAACTGCTACATAAAGGAGGCCCTAAACGATCAAACGGCTTGATCAAACGATTGAGTCAATCGATTGACGCGCGCTTCAATCAACCTCAATCAGGCCTTCAATCTTTTGATCAAAACCTTCTTCTCATCAGAAATGAGATCAGTGCACACTTGTTTCTCGTTTGTTAGTGGTTGCTAGATCTGCTATGTTGATTTTGGTGGTGATCAATGGTTTCAAATACGTATTCACTTCACTGTTAAATCAGGTTTTAGCACTTTCAACGCCCCGACGATTTTTTCTAACGCTGCACTTTTCTTAATTCTGTTGAAATAATCCTTACTCTTCACTTTCCATAATTCTGGACAATCGCGATATAAATCTATTAATATGCTAATAAATTCCCGCTCAGAGTTTTCGGGAAATCCACATTCAGTAGCAGTGGAAGTCATGGTTTCCACGTAGTGACTGACGCAATGCTTGACGAAAATTGCCGTAGACGATCCCCTCCTTCAAACGCTTGAGTCATTCAAACTTTCTATCAATCAGCATTTACCATCAAGCCTTGCTTCAAGCGTCAAACAGGTTCCTAAACGGTCAATCACACTTGAGTCAATTGATTGACTCAAGCTTTTGATCAAAATGATTGATCGTCTAGGGCCTCCTTAAACAGAACTAATGTATGCAGACGACTGTGCATAAATAGCCCGTTCTCCAAACCAACTTCAGAAAATAATTGAAGTATACTCTGAAGCTTATCAAGCTCTTGGTCTTGAATTGAACTCATCTAAAACTAAGATTCAGGTCATCAACGATGTGCAAATCTTTTTGCAAGGACAGCAACTAGAAGTTGAATTATCTTGGCAGCATTCTAAATACCAAAGCAAATGTTGACAAAGAAATACATAACAGAGTCAGTGCTGTATGAAAGACTTTCTGGAGGTTGCGCAGGAGAGTTTTCGATAACCAACATCCTACACTTGATATAAAAATTGCTGTATACGAAGCAACTGTCCTGCCAACTCTACTATACGCATGTGAGGCCTGGGTTCCATATCAAGACATAAATGATGCGCGTTCGCTGGTATAATAACATTGAATATTCAATCAATAGATTCTTAGATGAGCTAAGTGTCTTCTATAGAGACTCCGATCTACCGTGCTCGCGTACGTTGCATACTTTTTGGACAATTAAGCGAGGGGGTTCGTATACAAGGACGCCATAAAAACGTTATAAAGACGTTTTACACGAAACACTGAAAACACTCAACTTAACAGGCAACTGGGAACGCCGCGAAGATGATAGGAGCAATTGGAGACAAATGGTTTCGACCTTCCATACTCAACCCCGTCGTAGAGCATTTAACTAGGTACATACCTGGAAATTTTTAGTGTCCAGATTGTGGCTGCGTAATTTCATCAAGAATAGAGAGGCGCACGCACATGTTATAGTGGATAACTTCAAACTTGACATAGAGTTCCGGCAATAATAATAATAATATTTTACATCATAAATTACAAATCTCATTATAATTTTCCCTGACGATGAAAATGAAGATTTTCGAAAGCTTGGAATAATTAAAAGAGTAGGTACACATTTATTTGCTGCCAGCTCAATACCCCAATATTTAATACAATGTTTTACTAACGTTTGTTCATGATAAAATTCAAATAAATTCTTCAATAATAAATTTTCCACAAAGAAGATCTGTAGGTCATATTTTTGGTAAAATTGTATAGATTTTGACATAACCTGAATTATTTAAAATATGGATAAATAGACAGTTCTTGATTTTTTATATTTGATCAGAAACAATCATAAAAATGTTCTTACGAATTAGTTTCTAAATCAAACTATAGCCTATACTTTGTATAAATGTGAACTACTCTTATTTGATAATTACCTGAAATCTAATTTTTGCTAATTCCAAAGGACTAATAATGAATGCTGTTACAACTGCCCCAATAGATCCGGCTGCAGCTTGAGCAGTTTTAGCATGCATATCGCTCATTAAATCCTTCACATTTCCATATACACCAAAAAGAAGAGCATTCATTACTCCCAAACCTATTAGAGGGCTGGACACACCTCGGTATAGTCCTGTTATTCCTATTTTGGCAATAAGATGTGATACGGTGGTAGTGACACTTTGATAGTGCTTTTTGGATATTGGATTTCTTGTTTGTAAATGTACTTTGATTGTGTCAAAAGGATATCCTACGAATACACCTGCCATGCCTAAGAAAACAATTGTAGTACCTATGTAACCTACTTCTCCCATGTCTAAGTAAATAATGGCAGCATGTAAGCTAATTCTGGTTAAATTTTATTTGAAATAAGAATTATTCTTACCTCCAATACATCCTGCTATAAAATCCAAAATCATACCCAACTACTGATCTTTTATAATTTTTTTAACATTATTTCGTAGATAGGTAAGTTTAAGTATCCATTATTTGTATTTACATTCACATTGCATTTTTTATTAAGATCAACATGTTTAATTAAAAAATACAAAAAAAGATGATAGATAAATTTGACAGAAAGACAGGAATATGATAATTTACTAAAAGTAGCGAAACAGCAGAACAGCAGAAGTATATATAATATCTATATTATACCTACACTTACCGTATAATCCTATAACTCCTTTAGTAATAATAATAATAAGTTTATTTGTATAAAAAAATGAAGTTACAGTTTTAGACTATACTCTTAATAAATAAGTAGATTACCTATATATAATGCTGATACTAAAGGAAAACTCAAAAGGCAAAAAAAATTGTTCTAGTTAAGTTCCTGTAAAGTAAAATTTTATCTTAGCTAACTTAACTATACCTAAATATATAAAGTAGAGAAAGAGAATTAGTATTAACAATAATTATAGTACATAGCAGGATAAGATGTAAAAATTATTTATGAGTCTGAGATGGGCTAAAGAAGTAGTAAAAAAATGATATTTTTATACGTGATACACACAAAACGATAGATCCAATAGAGACAGTTGAATTATAAAGTAATTTTCTAACTTGTTTTTTAAAAGCGACCTGTTTAATAATTTTAAATTCAGTCGGAAGGCCGTTGTACAAGCCATAAACATTCTTCTTTCAAATGTTGTGGTTATATAATACGGTGGAGTAATAACACCCCGAAATCTTAAATTTAGATTATGTATATCTGTTCTGAATTGTATTTTATTGACTAGATATGTGGCTATTTTCGTAGATATAATTTTATGGTAAAAGATTGTGGAATGCAACTGTTTTCTTTTGTTCATATCCAGCCATTTTGCCTCTTTGAGTTTATGTAAGACAGGCAGAAACTTGCGGATTCCGTAAATAAATGGCAAGCACGATTTTTGCGCTTTTTGTATTCGGAATTTATCATTTTGAACTAGACACGGACACGGACCATAGACAACATCTGCGTAATTAAAATGGCTGAGTACTAGTGTATCAATAAGTTTACATTTTTGGTTTATGGTTAATAGATGACGGTGTGGATATAATAATTAAGTAAGTAGTACCTAAGCTTTTTTTAAGTTATTATTAACGTGTTCTCGGAATCTAAGATCTGTGTCAAGAATTAGTCCTAGGTTTCTGGCGTAGTCTGTGGGTGTAATTTGGTTGCCCATGATATTTAGCTGCATTTGATCTTTTATCTTTGCCGAAAAAAAAGTACCATTGATTTTTATGGGTTGATTTTTAAGGTGTGCTTTTCTGAGAAAGTAACCAGGCATTTAAGGTCATCTTTAATTAAGGTCTTTGTTGTTTATATATTGTTTGGATCAAAAGAATAATATACCTAGTTGTCATCAGCGTATTGGTGACTTTCGCAGTGCTTTAAGCACGATGTTAGATGGCACGAGTAAATTGAAAATATAAGTGGAGCTAGGATGAACTCCTTATTTTACCTTTTTCAGATTGACCTTGTGGTGTCTAAATAAATTGTGTCCTCTCCTCCATGTAACTTCTCATCAAAGCAATTGACTCCATGGAAAATCCTATAAACTGCAAAATTGCAAACAAGAGTTGGTGACTTACGGTGTCAAATGCTTTGGGGTAGTCCAACAGGATGAGGGCTGTTGTTTTTCCTTTATACGTGTGTTGTAATATGTCATCTGTAACTTTTGCGAGGGCTGTGGTGCAACTGTAGCCTGGCCTAAACCCTGATTGATATTGTGATAGTATTTGATATTTGTCCAGGTGTTCTCTTATTTGTTTGTTCATGATTTTTTTAAGGATTTTTGATAAACAAGTAAGTATACTTATATGCCGGAGATCATTCTATTCCTGGACATTGCTCTTTTTTGGGACGGGTTTAATTTTTGTGACCTTGAACTGCGATGAAAAAGTACTTTCTAAAAGGCATGTATTTATGATATTTGTCAGGAAAGGCAGAATTCTGGGACAACACAAAAGTAACATGTAGCTTGTAATTTAATAGAAAATAGTTGAGTTTTAAACTCTTCTGCGTCAATCGTTCTAAGAGAGAAAAGTTCTGAAAAACTAGTTTTTTTTTGTTTGAACTATTAAAACCTACTAAATCCTGATCTATCTCAGAAGCTACCCCAGAATAATGTAAAAACAGTCTATTTCTTTTGGTTTGTCTAGGATTTCTGGTAGGTTTTTTGTTTGAAATATTCAAATGTTGTAACCTGTTCCATAAAAGCTTCTGAATTAATGAATTGTAATAAGAACAACAGATACCTACACAAGGATCCCGAATTAAAACTCAATTCTTAATAGAAACAAAAAGTATTTATTGAAGTAAAACTTTTTTAGGCGCGACTATAGGGGTAACTCAGTAATTCTAACGGACGTGACGTCATTCTAATGTAACGGAAACAAAACCTGATACAAAATACCTAACACGATTCCGCCTACTATATTAAATAAAAGTTAAATCTGTAATTGTATTAATTGACAGCTTGTCAACCAAAATACATTGGTGGTGAAGAGTTCAAATCTGTGTATAAAGTGTTTGTTTTAAATATGAATAAACAAAGTGGATTTATTAATAAAGAAAGTGATGAAAAAATATTGAATGAAAATGAGTGAGTACTCTATATGCATACATTTTATTTTTGGTGTGTAATTACACTATTTATACCTAATTATTTATACCTATTATTTATACCTAGCTATTTTCGTTTTATAGACTTAAAGAGCTAAAAAGAAAAAGAAATTGTGAACGTCAAAGGGCATATTATCAGCGCCAGAAAGATTTGAAGAAAAATGAAAAAGAAAAAAATGAAAATGAGTGAGTACTCTATATACAGTGAAATTAATGAATTTTAGATAAATTACAAAACAAAATAGTTGTCACTTGAATAAAATGGCGGATTCTCAAGAACATTTTACTCTTTCATCAATAAATAATAATAAAAGAAAAAATCAAAAACCTGATAATGATTTGACCTGTAAAAAACGTAAATAATAAATATAATTGAAGATTTTGTACAATGTTTACTCAGGTGGAAACAGATACCTACACAACTACAAATTTAATGTCTATAGGGTATGTATATTTTAATAATCCTTAAACCGGTGGTGAGAATATGAGAAGGAACCAATATTTTGCTATTTAAAGAAAAAACTTTATGGCATAAGATGTTAACACCTTCAGGATTATAGGCTATGTATACCTACTAATTAACTTGAGTTAGTAAATAATAACGCAAAACCCTAAAATTAAAAATATGAGACAATTTTACAGATGTAAACAATAACAATTTTATCACTGCGCTTATAGTTATAAATATGGATAATGGATAAATTTTCTTATGTTTATAAAATTCAGACTGAATAGTTGAGCAACAACTGATAAATTGTACTTTGAATTGGTCTAATTAATTTTCTTCCAATTCAAGTAAGATCATATATATATATATATATTGAGATGATATTAGTTACTATGTTATATTAAATAAGAATGTATAAGGAAAATCTAATGGAAAGTAGAGAAAGGAGATTTTCTTATTTCGAGTCAGAGCGCAAATTTAGTAACATTGGGATTGATTATCATCATCTTCTTCATAATTCCTAAAAAAGGAAAAAGAAAATAGAATAATAAGAAAAAAAAATACAAATACATTTCAAAGATTTTTATTTAAAGATAAAAAAATGATTAATCTACATTATATAAAGTTTTGATAATTATGAAATTGATAAATGGGTAAAGTAGATAATTAAAAGTTTATAAAATTGCCAATACGTTAGTAATCAAACATTAATTTTAAATGAATTAGGGGTGTAAGTAAATGAGAAAATTAAATTATAAAAAAAAGACATCACAAATAGTTAAAATACATGTTAAAAAACTTCTACTTACTTTTAAATTATACGTATTTACCAACCATATTCTAATTTATTAATACTTCAAATGCCAAATGAAATATTCTGAAAAAGAGAAAATTATTAGTTTGTAGTGCTAGAAAATTTCATAAGAATATAAAAAAAGGAATGATCATTGTTTTAAATTGTAATATTGAATCAAGAATTAGATTTTGTTAAAAATTTTATTTGAATAAGAAATTAGTAGGCGATTAGATGGAAAAGATGTATAGATTTAAGTTTGTTGAATTTTTCAATTGTTTTTTTGTTGATTCTGATAGAATCTCTCTTGTTTTCGACCTTCTGAAGAGGAAGGATGTAAAAAGTTTCGATGAAGATTTTTTGTAAAAATTATGATGTTAAAAGAAAGTTAAAAGGAGATTAGTAAGATTTATATTATAAATAATTAGTTAAGAAGTTTGTAGAAGATATGTCTCTCTTGTTTTCTGGTTGTTGAAAGAGAAGTTGTATTAAAAATTTGCTCCGTAAAAATTTGAGTTTTTTATTAAAATACTGATAAAAGAAAGTCTAAAAGTAGTTAAAAGTGATAACAAAACGTCCAGGAAGGTATTGATAAAAGCTGGTAAGAAGTAAAGTTTAATTTTATGAAAAAATAAATGGTTAAAATTGTTGCTGAGTAGTTAATCGTTATAAATGCTTCCTGAATTGATTTAAAGAAAGATACTCCAGTTTCTAACAAGAAAGTATAGCATTATTGTACTTACCTTTGGATGTAAAAGCTGATTGTGTAGTAATTAGAAGAAATCTTATTAGTAAAATTTCCAATGTTCGTTATATCATTGCTGTCCTGGTAACATAGGCCTGTTATTGAAAAGGGGATCCTAAGGCTTAGCAGACCGAAGAGAAAACAAGATCTTCATAAATGGTATCACTCTTCCATTATTATCAATAAAGAACTTTTCTGTTGTTTGATTTTTATGTATATATTGAACATTTAATTTCACTGTATCACTCTTTAAATAAGTTATTTTTCACTAGTCGATAAGTTTAAGTTGATTTAATATTTATAAAATTCAGAATTTTTCATTTCATTGGATTCAATTACATCTGGGGTTGAAAATTGTAGTTATAAACTGTCAACAGTATTAAAGAAAAAGTAAGGTTAAGCTCCACATAGAGGGATTTTGCAGAAAACGTAAATTGGTATATAATAGTGAAGTTTTAAAATCATTTTGTTGAAAGTTTTATGTTAGTTGATTTTGAATTTATTGATTATCTGAATATTTGAACTCTGACCTTGACATAAGAGAATAGCCGGTAGCATATTTAATTAATCATATTAAAAAATAATTACATTAATTCTTACCTATTCACCATTTATATTTAAAATTCAAAATTAATTGAAGGTAAGGAAAATTTTATAGCATAGTGATTGATATTATCAAAACATATTATTATTATTCATACTCACTCATATATGTTATAATATATATATATATATATATATATATATATTGTTATGAATTCTTATTTTTCTTTGGCTCCGGCTACTTCTCCTGCTATTGGGTCTGGATTCAACTTAAAACTTTCTTTATATTCTTGTTCATTTACTTTAAACTTTATTTTTAACTTTAACTTCAATTACACAAATTCATAAATTATAAAATTAAACTCTCTTCTCAAATTCAAATTCTATAATGATCCACATTTTATTTTCTTTCTGACATTTTTTTTAAGTTAACTTAATGACAATCTCTCATAATAATTCCAAATTCTTTTTTTCCCCCGTCCCTAGGTAACCTCTTCAAAACAAAATATAAAATAAAACTAAACAACTCCCTACACTTTCTGAAATAAAATTTTTAAACACCCATATAAAGACAGTTACCTATTATCAAATACAAAAATTTTTTTATCCAATCAAATCATAACAAAATCCCCCTAAATTTAAAATTAAAATTTTCTATTAAGACACATTTTATAATTTTAAATTTACTCTATATTTACTTTTTTATCAGATTATCCCTTACTATTCTATCTTTAATTTACAATTACTTTCGATTTCTACCTTTTTTTTTTTAATAATTTTACTTTATTTTATTTAATTAATTTCTTCCCCCTTTTTCTGATATTTCCCCATTATTTATTTTAATCTTTATTTTGAATTTTAATCTTAATTTTAATTTTATCTCAATCCTATTTGCTTTTAATTAACTTATTTTTTTTCTTTTTTTATAATTATAAATTATATCCTTCCAAATCTTTTTTAATCTTCTAATTTCATCACATATTTCAAAATAATTTATATCACCATCTTCATAAGGTTTCTTCTTATGCCCCTTATTGTAATTGAATTTAGTTTTATTTTTAATTTTATTATTATTATCATAATAATATCTATTTTTATATTTATTTGTATCACCTTCATATTTTATAGTTTCATATTTTGCTTCTTCATTTTTACAATATTTATCTTTATAATTCTTCTTATCATCATCATATTCATTATTTAATTTTAATTTTATAATTTCATTTTCTTGTATTACATTTATTTCTTTTTCTTCCATCTCATATATCTTCTTTACTGTATTTTGCACTTCTTCTTTTACATTTTTCTTTTCCATATTCTCTTGTTGTATAATTATTTTAATTTTTACTTCTTGTAATTCCTCTAATTCTGTTTTTGTCATTTTCATTACATTTCTTATTTCTATTTTTGTTTCTTCTAATGTTTCTCTATATATTTCCATTTGTTTCTTCATTTCATCTTTAAATGCTTCCATATTCTTGTTCATGTCTTTTATTTCTTTTTTCATATCTTCTTTTATTTCTTTTTTCATAGAATCCATTTTTACATTTATTGCTTCAATATTTTTATTCATTTCTTCTGTCTTTTTGTCTTGTTTTTCTTGATTTTCTTGATCTTCCTTTCTATTTTTTTCTTGTTTTTCATTCATTTTTTCTAAAAATTTAAACATCCTATCCATATCGCTTTCTTCATGTTTGTTACCATTACTTTCTATAATTGCTTCTATTATCGTGGTATTCTCTTTTTCATCTCCCGATTCATTTGTTCCCATAATCTGTATATCCTCATCTTTTTGATGATCTCCTTGTTGCATCTGTAAATCCTGTTTCTTGTTTTGCCTTCTTCTTGTTTCCATTTTATTATTTAAAATTATTTAATTTGTTTTTATTTGATTTAAATTTTAATATGTATATTAAATTTATAATTTTAATTCACCCCCCGTATATCAAAGTTTCTTATGTCTTATTGACACTGTCAAAATCAAAATTTTTATAAAAATGATTTGTATCAACCTAAATATTTATAAATTATGTCTTAACAGAATTTATGTATCCCCCCTATTTCAATTATAAACAACAAAATAAAAAACTGTCTCTATATAGAAATTTAAAAATCTTACCCCAGATTACAATTTTTCTAATATGAAATTTCAAAATTTCTATTTCGGTTTCTTGCGATCGGGTTGGTGTCCTGTTTCTTTTTATTCTTTTCTGGGTGTCTGGGTGTTCTTTTTGACAAATTTATTCTGGATTTAGATTTTTCTTTTCCTGCCCCACGTTGGGCGCCAATTTGTTATGAATTCTTATTTTTCTTTGGCTCCGGCTACTTCTCCTGCTATTGGGTCTGGATTCAACTTAAAACTTTCTTTATATTCTTGTTCATTTACTTTAAACTTTATTTTTAACTTTAACTTCAATTACACAAATTCATAAATTATAAAATTAAACTCTCTTCTCAAATTCAAATTCTATAATGATCCACATTTTATTTTCTTTCTGACATTTTTTTTAAGTTAACTTAATGACAATCTCTCATAATAATTCCAAATTCTTTTTTTCCCCCGTCCCTAGGTAACCTCTTCAAAACAAAATATAAAATAAAACTAAACAACTCTCTACACTTTCTGAAATAAAATTTTTAAACACCCATATAAAGACAGTTACCTATTATCAAATACAAAAATTTTTTTATCCAATCAAATCATAACAATATATATATATATATATATATATATATATATATCTATATATATATAAAAAAGGATGTGTTTTTATGTACGAAATCGATGAACTCAAAAACTACTTGACCGATTATTATGAAAATTGGTATATGTATGTATTTTTTCACGGAGAAGGTTTATATGCTATGCCCATTGATGCCACTCGCCACCAGGTGGCGCTGCAGAGTAGCAACTTCTGCCCCGTTCAACCGATTGTCATGAAAATTGGTATGTATATGTATTTTACCACGGAGAAGGTTTGTATGATATGCTCATTGATGCCACTCGCCACCAGGTGGCGCTGCAGAGTAGCAACTTCTGTCCCGTTCAACCGATTGTCATGAAAATCAGTATGATGATGTATTTTTAATGGGTAAGATGAATATGATATTCGTATTAATGGAAGTTACCACCAGATGGCGCTACCATGTATCAAATTCAATACTGATGAATAGATATCTATACGAATTCGTATAAATATAAGTTCGAAAAATATATTTTTGGTGCGATAAGTAAAACAAAACTATAAACTTTCTTTCCTTCTCCATCTCTTCTCTTTTATTTTTCTTTAATTTATTATAGTTGTTGGCGTCAACGCGCGCCGTGTAGGTACATCTATATACAATAAAAAACAAAACAAAAATCGTAAAAATTTGAAAAAATGAGAACAAGACATCAGTGTTAGGCGGTACGAAGTCCGCCGGGTCAGCTAGTATATATATATTTTTCATCGTTGCGCACGTTCCTTCAATGGAATTTTGGAACGTGATCTGCTATTTGTAAATTGGTTGTCTAGATTAAGTATTTTTTATTGATATGTTATTGTTAAATTATTTTGTTTAGATTATTGTGTTTTGGTTGTTATTAATGAGATTGTCATTATAATGAGAAAAATGTTGTCAGTACAATTTTGAATAAAAATATCCTGAAGAAAAATTAAAAAGTGATTAGATTTGGAATCTTAATAAAATAAAAAGTTTAAGAAGGACTATGGTTGCAGTAATATAAAAAATTATCATTAATTAACAATAAGTTGGAGCATATAACAGAATAAGAAAGTTAACTTGTATAAACAGCAGAGAGGTCATAGCTGAAAAGTGGTAGGAGGAGCTAAAAAGCAAGCAATAGAAAGTAAAGCAGCAAGAAGAAGGAGCGAATAGAAAGAAACCAGAACTTGGAAGGTATAGAGAAAGGGTTAAGCAACAGAAAAGAAGTGGAATAGGAAAAAGAGGAAGAAAATAATTTTTCATATCACATGCATTGAAACAGCTAGTTTTGATCTCTGTTTTGCAAATTGAAATAAGACAATTTCAGACCAATGCAACTGTCAATCAGAAACAACGTTGTTTCTCCCCTAGGGCAGAAACAAATGTCATTATTTCAAGTCTGTCAGAATGTTTCTGACTAACAGTTGCATTGGTCTGAAATAGTCTTACTTCGACTGGCTACAGAGATCAAAACTCGCTGTTTCAATGCATGTGATATGAAAAATATGGTGTGTGGCTCGGGATGAAACAAAGACGATTTCTGACGGGGCGATGACAGCCCTCGTTTCGCTCGGGCAGTCAACTCTCGCCCTAGTCAGAAATCGTCTTGTTTCACCCTTTGCCACACAATAAACTATTTATATATTTATATTTCGTTTTGTTTATTAGGATAATCAATGATAGGAGGGTATTCCCGCAGGAAGATCCATTTCAATATATATTGTGTTGGTTTCTCTTCTTAACTCCGGCTTTCTGGGATGGGTTCCTTCTAATTTCTTTTATTTTTTTTTATTTTATTTAAAAAAATTCACTATTCAATTAATTATAACTCTATATTAAGATCAACTTTAAATACAAAATGACAAGTTCAAATTATCAATCAAAAATCAGAGATCAATCCATCTTTCAATAATCGTTTCCATCTCATTTTCCCTCATATTTATATCAATTATCAAAAAAAATAGTCACTGGTCTATGTCGTCATACTTTACAGTAAGATATTTTAATTTACACAATAGACACAGTGATACCATAACAAATCCCCACAATTAAAAAAATTAAAATTTTCTTCAAAAACATATTTTAATTTTTTTAAATTTACTTTTAATTTTTTTTGTTTTATTAATTTTTTTTTTATAACCTTTTTATTCAGTGTTCCTTTACATTTTGTTTTAAACATTTTATAAAAGCTTTATTTATTTATTTTCATCCATATTTTTAATTTTAATCTTAATTTTAATTTAGTTTTAATCTTATTTACTTTTATTTAACTATTTTATTTTTTTCTCGTTTTATAATTATATACAATGCTCATCCAAATCTTCCTTAATCTTCTATTAATGTTATCTATTTCAAAATAATTTATATCATCTTCTTTATATGTTTTATGTTTAAACTTCTTTTTATTCTTATAATTGTAATTCAAATTAGTTTTATGTTTAATTTTATTGTCATTATCATAATCTAATCTATTTTTATATTTATTATCACCCTCATATACTTTATTTTCACATTTTGCTTCTTCATTTGTATAATAATTATCTTTATCTTTCTTCTTATCATCATCATATTCATCATTTAATTTTAATTTCATAATTTCATATTCTTGTTTCATATTGTTTTTATATGTAACATGTTCTTTATAATAGTTATTTTTACTTTTTCCATTCTGTAAAATGTCTTCGTAAATATATTCTTCTTTATATCGTCTCATAGGTTTATTTTTATTTATATTTGTTTCATATATTTCTATTAATTCAGAATTATCTTCATTTTTAAGTTTATTTTCCCCCATATCTTTGTCTTCAGGAGATTCAGTTTCATAGTCCTTATTAATTACTGATTTGTCATAAATTGTTTTCATATCTTTTATTGTTTCTCTATACATTTCCATTTGCTTCCTCATTTCATCTTTGAATGCTTCCATATTCTTGTTCATATCTTTTATTTCTTTTTTCATATCTTCTTTTATTTCTTTTTTCATAGAATCCACATTTACATTTATTGCTTCCATATTTTTATTCATTGCTTCTGTATTTTTGTCTTGTTTTTCTTGATTTTCTTGTAAATTCTTCTTTAAATCTTCTCTTAATTTATTATTCATTTTTTCTAAAAATTTAAACATCCTATCAATATCAATTTCTTCTTGTTTATTACCATTACTTTCAATAATTGCTTCTATAATTGTGGTATTTTCTTTTTCATCTCCCGATTCATTATTTTCCATAATATTTATATCATCATCTTTTTGATGATCTCCTTTTTGTGCATTATCCCTATCCTGTCTTTGTCTTCTTGTTTCCATAATTATATATATATATTTTTTTTTTTAAATTTTAGTTTTAAAATTTATTTTTGATTTTCAATTAATTAATTTGAGTTTTATAATTTATGTTTAATTGTTTTAATAAAATTTTCCCCACAAATCACTGCGTCTATTATATAAATGCAAATATCTTACCTATCTGTCAGTCCCGTCTGTCAAAGTCGTTGGAGGTGTCTCGAATTTTGAATTTCTAGTTCTAGGTGCTAGTAGGTGTCTCGATTTGCAGGTCTGGTACTTGTAGGTGTCTCGAATTTGCAGTTCAGGTGCTTGCAGTGGACTCGAATTTTCAGTTCTGGGTGCTAGTAGTTGACTTGTATTGGGCCCCACGTTGGTTCGACAATTTTTGTAATGGTTACTCTTCTTAACTCCGGCTTTCTGGGATGGGTTCCTTCTAATTTCTTTTATTCTTTTTTAATTTTATTTAAAAAAATTCACTATTCAATTAATTATAACTCTATATTAAGATCAACTTTAAATACAAAATGACAAGTTCAAATTATCAATCAAAAATCAGAGATCAATCCATCTTTCAATAATCGTTTCCATCTCATTTTCCCTCATATTTATATCAATTATCAAAAAAAATAGTCACTGGTCTATGTCGTCATACTTTACAGTAAGATATTTTAATTTACACAATAGACACAGTGATACCATAACAATATATATTGTTATGATATGATTGGTTAATAAAATTTTTGTATTTCATATTAGGTAACTGTCTTTATATAGGTGTTTAAGAATTTTATTTCAGAAAGTGTTTAGAGAGTTGTTTGTTTTGTTATATATTTTGTTTTAAGAGGTTACCTAGGGATGAGGGGGATAAATAGAATGATTATTGTTTTTTAATTTGAAGAAGATACTTGTAATTTGAAATTTTGTAATTGAAGTTAAAGTTTGAAATAAAACTTAAATAATTTGAATATTGTTTTAAATAAGAAGCACGACCCAAATAACCAGAGCCAAAGATTCATTAGATTTCCATAACAAATTGGCGCCCAACGTGGGGCAAGAAACGAAAATTCATTTCCATAATAAATTGACGAACCAACGTGGGGCCCAAAAGAAAATTAAAAGAAAAAAGAACACCCTTAAAAGACAACAGCAGAGCAGGCTGATAGAAAAGAAAACAAGAAGTCGCCGATAGAAAAGAAACCAGGATAGCCGAATTTGAAATTACTTAGTAGAAAAATTGTACTCTGGGGTAAGATTTTTAAATTCTTATATAAAGACAGTTCAGTTTTTTTTAATTTGTTGTTTATATTTGAAATAGGGGGGATACATAATTTATAAAAATTGAAATTTTTTTTGACAGTGTCAATAAGACATAAAAAATTTAAAATGATATACGGGGTGAATTAATACTATACTATATTATAAATCTAATAAACAGTAAAATTTAAATATTATAATAATAAATTAAATATAATAAATAATAATAAAATGGAAACAAGAAGAAGACAAAACAAGAAACAGGATTTACAGATGCAACAAGGAGATCATCAAAAAGATGATGACATACAGATTATGGAAACAAATGAATCGGTAGATGAAAAAGAGAATACCACAATTATAGAAGCAATTATTGAAAGTAATGGTAACAAACATGAAGAAAGTGACATGGAAAGGATGTTTAAACTTTTAGAAAAAATTAATGAAAAACAAGACAAAAATACAGAAGCAATAAAACAAGATATGAATTCAATGAAAAAGAATTTACAAGAAAATCAAGAAAAACAAGACAAAAATACAGAAGCAATAAAACAAGATATGAATTCAATGAAAAAGAATTTACAAGAAAATCAAGAAAAACAAGACAAAAATATGGAAGCAATAAATGTAAATATGGATTCTATGAAAAAAGAAATAAAAGAAGATATGAAAAAAGAAATAAAAGATATGAACAAGAAATATGGAAGTATTTAAAGATGAAATGAAGAAGCAAATGGAAATAAACAAAGAAAAATTGGAAGAAACAAAGAAAGAAATGAGAACTGAAATAATAGCAAGAATAACAGAAGTAGAGGAGTTACAAGAAGTTAAAATTAAAACAATTATTAACAAGGAGTATAAAGATGAAATAAAAGAAATCAATATTAATACTAATAAAAAATTGAGTGAATTAGAAAAAAATATAAAACAGGATACAATAAAGAAAATAAGTGAGATGGAAGAAAAAGTAGAAGAAATAAAAGAAGTACAAGAAAAAGACCGTGAAATTTTATTAGAAGGAATAGAAAAATTACAAAGTCAATATAATAATAAAATGAGTAGGTATAGGATCATGTATTAATATAAGTCATGATGAAAGTATTAAATTTAATGGGAATATTCAGACTATTCATCCAAAATCATTTGTTAATACAATAATATCTAAAATCAAGAATAAACAAAATTGGAAAGAAATAATTAAAGGAATGTTAAAGGAGAATGCTGCTTTATGGTTTGCAACTAAAGAAGTAAGAATCAATACTTTTAAAGAATTTGAAGGAGAATTTATAAAACATTATTGGGGAGACTCACAACAAGCTATATGTAGAGAAAATTTATATTTTGGAAAATTTAACTATAGAATAAGTAATAATTTAATAAATTATGCATTAAAATTATATAACATGGCTCAATATTTGGAACCAGGTATGAGAGAAGAAGAAATAGTTATTTATATTTCAAGACATTATGATGCACAAATAGCAGAAACTATTGCGTTACAAAACATAAATCAAATGGATAGTTTTGTACATTATTTGGGAAGAGTTGAAAGAAATTTAAAAATATTGGATCAAAGATCAAATTCAGAAAATATAGGAAGAGGAAGTAATTATAATCAGAATAGAAATAGAAATGAAAATATGATTTATGAAAGAGAAAATAGACAAATGAATAGGAGAAATACAGAATGGAGAGAATGGAATAGAAGGGAAGTACAAGGTCAAAATAATCAGAAACGAAATTATGGTAATAATCAAATAAATGAATATCAACAAGAAAACAGAAATGGAAATAGAAGATATGAAAACAATGGTAATGGTAATGGACGATTTTTAAATGTTAATAATGGAAGATACCAATCAAGGAATAATAGAGAAATAAGAGAAAATAGGTATGAAAATACAGTCTCAGAAAATAATAGATAATGGAAATAGAGATAACAGAAATGAAGAAAGAAGAATAAACCAAATAAGTGGAATAGAAGACAGAATGAAAGACAACCTGATGAAGAAAACAATGGGGATATGAATGAAAATTTTTAAATATGCACTCTCAAAATTTAAAGTATAAAAGATCGGTATATCAACATCCGATAGAATTTATAAAATTAGAAAATAATTACGAAAATATAAAGGATAATAAAATTGGATTAATATTTATAGATGGGATTATAGAAAATAAAATTATAAAATTTTAATTGATACAGGATCAGAAGCATCATTAATAAAAGAAGAAATAGTCGAAAATTGTACACAAGAAGAAATTATTAAAATTCCGAAAATAAAATTAATAGGTGCAAATGGAAAAAAAATTAGGTGAAGTAAATAAATCTATATTTAAAGAAGTGAAAATTGGAAATGATGAATATAGAATCCAATTTTTAATTATTGAGAATATGGAGTGCGATATTGTTTTGGGAACAGATGAAATGAACATGAGAAAAACAGAATTAGAGGAATTACAAGAAGTAAAAATTAAAATAATTACTAATAAGGAATATAAAGATGAAATAAAAGAAATTAATGCTAATACAAATAAAAAATTAAATGATTTAGAGATTATTATACAACAAGAGAATATGGAAAAGAAAAATGTAAAAGAAGAAATGCAAAATACAGTAAAGAAGATAATATGAGATGGAAGAAAAAGAAAAAGAAATAAATGTAATACAAGAAAATGAAATTATGAAATTAAAATTAAATAATGAATATAACGATGATAAGAAGAATTATAAAGATAAATATTGTAAAAATAAAGAAGCAAAATATGAAACTAAAAAATATGAAGGTGATAGAAATAAATATAAAAATAGATATTATTATGATAATAATAATAAAATTAAAAATAAAACTAAATTCAATTGCAATAAGGAGAATAAGAAGAAATCTTATGAAGATGGTGATATAAATTATTTTGAAATATGTGATGAAATTAGAAGAATAAAAAAGATTTGGAAGGATATAATTTATAATTATAAAAAAAAAAGAAAAAGTTAATTAAAAGCAAATAGGATTGAGATAAAATTAAAATTAAGATTAAAATTCAAAATAAAGAGGAAAATAAATAATGGGGAAATATCAGAAAAAGGGGGAAGAAAATTGATTAAATAAAATAAAGTAAAATTATTAAAATGGGTAGAAATCGAAAGTACCTAATTATTGTAAAATAAGGTAGAATAGTAAGGGATGATCTGATAGAAGATTAAATATAGAATAAATTTAAAATTATAAAATGTGTCTTAAAGGAAAATTTTAAATTTTAAATTTAGGGGGATTTTGTTATGATATGATTGGTTAATAAAATTTTTGTATTTCATATTAGGTAACTGTCTTTATATAGGTGTTTAAGAATTTTATTTCAGAAAGTGTTTAGAGAGTTGTTTGTTTTGTTATATATTTTGTTTTAAGAGGTTACCTAGGGATGAGGGGGATAAATAGAATGATTATTGATTTTTAATTTGAAGAAGATACTTCTAATTTGAAATTTTGTAATTGAAGTTAAAGTTTGAAATAAAACTTAAATAATTTGAATATTGTTTTAAATAAGAAGCACGACCCAAATAACCAGAGCCAAAGATTCATTAGATTTGCATAACTATATATATATATATATATATATTGAGATGATATTAGTTACTATGTTATATTAAATAAGAATGTAGAAGGAAAATCTAATGGAAAGTAGAGAAAGGAGATTTTCTTATTTCGAGTCAGAGCGCAAATTTAGTAACATTGGGATTGATTATCATCATCTTCTTCATAATTCCTAAAAAAGAAAAAAGAAAATAGAATAATAAGAAAAAAAAATACAAATACATTTCAAAGATTTTTATTTAAAGATAAAAAAATGATTAATCTACATTATATAAAGTTTTGATAATTATGAAATTGATAAATGGGTAAAGTAGATAATTAAAAGTTTATAAAATTGCCAATACGTTAGTAATCAAACATTAATTTTAAATGAATTAGGGGTGTAAGTAAATGAGAAAATTAAATTATAAAAAAAAAAAGACATCACAAATAGTTAAAATACATGTTAAAACTTCTACTTACTTTTAAATTATACGTATTTACCAACCATATTCTAATTTATTAATAGTTCAAATGCCAAATGAAATATTCTGAAAAAGAGAAAATTAATAGTTTGTAGTGCTAGTAAATTTCATAAGAATATAAAAAAAAGAATGATCATTGTTTTAAATTGTAATATTGAATCAAGAATTAGATTTTGTTAAAAATTTTATTTGAATAAGAAATTAGTAGGCGATTAGATGGAAAAGATGTATAGATTGAAGTTTGTTGAATTTGTCAATTGTTTTTTTGTTGATTCTGATAGGATCTCTCTTGTTTTCGACCTTCTGAAGAGGAAGGATGTAAAAAGTTTCGATGAAGATTTTTATAAAAATTATGATGTTAAAAGAAAGTTAAAAGGAGATTAGTAAGATTTATATTATAAATAATTAGTTAAGAAGTTTGTAGAAGATATTTGTCTCTTGTTTTTTTGGTTGTTGAAAGGGAAGTTGTATTAAAAATTTGCTCCGTAGAAATTTTGAGTTTTTTTTGAAAGTATTGATGATAGAAAGTATTAAAACAGTTTAAAGTATAAAGATTATCCCAAGGTAACCAGAGAGAGCAATTGGTAAGAGAAATTTAGATGATTTTATGAAGAAATAGATATTTCAATTTATGGGGCTGAGCACTTTATGGTATAACTGTATTTTAATTGAGTTAAAGAAGATTAAATTAATATTTAACAAGAAAGAAAGTCATAATTACACTTACTTAGAGAAAATAGTAGCCATCCATCGCTTGGTTTTGAAGATGAATTGATTATTTGATCTTCATAAAGTTTCCTGAAATCTTTGCTGTATTGGAAGAAGAAAGTAGATTGTCCTAAGAACTGAATCCTGATTCCAGAAGAGGGTGAAGCTTCACACAAATGGTAACAACTTTGCACTCGTTATAATAAAGAGTTTTATATGTGTTTGATTTTTGAAATTTTGATGAACATTTTTATTTCACTGTTTTATGTATTTAACTAAATTATTATTATTATTATTCACCTTTTTGTTAAATTTAATCTAAATTGCTCAGTAACTCAAGTCAGAATACTTCATTTTATATATTTGATGCATGTTTTGGTTTATCAACGGTATCTTTGAAGTTTGACACATTTTGAATTAAAAAGGTTAGAAATTTATATGCAATTCATGCCTGGAAAATATTGTTGGTCTAGGATAGTGCGGTTATACAGCCATTTTATTGCAAATTTGTGTATTAATTGATTTTGAATCTAGTTTGGTTGAATATTTGAACTCTGACCTTGACATAAGGGAATAGCCGGTAGCATATTTAATTAATCATATTGGAAAATAATTACACTGAGTTAATTCTTACCTATTCACTATTTATATTTAAAATTTAAAATTAATTAAAGGTAAGGAATATTTTATAACATAGTGATTGATATTATCAAAACATATTATTATTATTATTCATACATGTTATAAATTTTGGCGCCCAACGTGGGGCTCTAAACAATCAAAATTAGAGCCGATTCAAATAATTAAAATTTGAGAATTTTGTTAAATTTTTTTTTTTATTATTTCGCTCTAAATAATCAAAACGAGAGCCTATTTAAATAAATAATATTTAAAATATTTTTTTTTAAAACTTGATTTGAAATTTTTTTTTGTGATTCATATTAGTTATATTTATCTCGATAGAATAAATTGTGAATATGGAGGGAAAAATGAGATTGAGAGATGGTAAGATAGTAGGAGATGAGAGTGAAAGTAGTGATGGAGGAGAGATTGAGATGGAAAGTGTGGCGGTACAAGTACATGAAGAGAGAGTGTTAGGAGCAGGAGATTACCGAGTGGAAGAGCTCATTCAAACAGGCCAGACACAGGAAGAAGCAGAGATGGAAGAAGGAGAGAATTTAATAGAGATAGGGGGAGAACAGGATCGAACTATGATAGAAATAGAGACAGATGAAACTGCTGGTGAAAATAAGCAGGAAGAACAGGTAGTACAAGCACGACCACAAGAAGAAAATCAACCTGATATGAACAGCATACTTGAAATCCTTATGAAAAGATTTGATCAGCAAGATAAGAAATTGGATCAACAAAAAGAAGAAATTAAAGATATAAAAGAAGATATTAATAAGAAATGTGAGGAAATAAAAGAAGATAATAAGAAATTTAGAAGTGAAATGAAAAGTATTAAAGAAGACAATTTAAAGATAAGAGAAGAAGTTAAAGTTATAAAAAAGGAAGATGTGAATAACAAACTAGAAGAAAATAATGAAGGATTAGATGAAGTAAAAGAAGATATGAATAATAAACCAGAGGAGAACAATAAGAAATTGAATGAGACTAACGAAATATTGGAGAAAATAGAAGATGATAGTAAGAAATTTGAAGAGAAATTGGAGGATAAGAATGAAAAATTGGATGAAAGGAAGGAAGATATTATAAAAGAGTTGGATAAGAAGTTTGAAGAAATGAATAAAAGTATTATGATGACTATGGATAAAAATATTATGAATATGAATGAAACAATTGAAGAGAAAGTTGAAGAGAAGAATAAAAAATTGGATGGAATGACAGAAGACATGAAAGAATATATGAATAACAAACTAGAGGAAAATAATAAAAAATTGGATGAGAATAATGAAAGATTGGAGGAAAGAAGAGAAGATATGAAGGAAGATGTAAAAAAAAAATTTGAAGAGATTAATAATAAATTGAATCAGACTAATAAAAGATTGAAGGAAATAAAAGAAGATACTAAGATATTTAGAAGAGAAATTAATAACATAAAACAAGACAATTTGAAGAGTACAGAGGAAGACACAAATCAAATAGATGAAGGAAGGGAGAAGACTATTAAGAAATTTGTAGATGAATATAAAGCAAAACAAGCAGAAAAGAGTGAAAATAAAATAATTCAGAAAGTCAAAGACAGTGGTATATTGCTAAGTCATACGAAAAAACAGAATAAACCAGAACAAGTAGAAGAAATTCAAGCAATAATGCACCATCAAATTGTGAACAACAGAGAAAATCAAAATTTGTCTGTGGATGATAAGCAGTTTTGTAATTATTTCTTGGGAAAGATAAAACAAGCGCTCCGAGAAAAATTGTTTATTTGTAAATACCAAGAAAGGGGGAAGAAATTTAAATCTATAATAGGTATTAGGTATATTTGGAAATATCAGGAAAGAGGCAAGATATTTAGGTGTATCGGAAAATTAAATGTATAGGAAATATATTAAATAAGGGGGAACAAGTTTAAAAGTAGAAAAATTAAGTTATATTTGAATGAATGTTAGAAAGGGGGAAGGAATTTGAGATTAACAGAATTTTACAAATTAAAAAAATTCATAAAGATGTTGGGTAGATGATATTAATAGCAAAGTTTTGTAAATAATAGTATTAAGATGTAAATATCAAATTAAGATTCAATGGTTTTATTGAAAAAAAGGTTTATACAATCTGTGTAAATAATATTAATTGAGGCTAAAGTTTTTGTAAAATGAGTGTTTATTTATAAAAAAAAAATAGATTAAAATTATAATTTTTAATCCAACATCAATGAAATGTTTGATGTAAAAATTTTAATTGGGGGATTTGAGATGATATTAGTTACTATGTTATATTAAATAAGAATGTAGAAGGAAAATCTAATGGAAAGTAGAGAAAGGAGATTTTCTTATTTCGAGTCAGAGCGCAAATTTAGTAACATTGGGATTGATTATCATCATCTTCTTCATAATTCCTAAAAAAGAAAAAAGAAAATAGAATAATAAGAAAAAAAAAATACAAATACATTTCAAAGATTTTTATTTAAAGATAAAAAAATGATTAATCTACATTATATAAAGTTTTGATAATTATGAAATTGATAAATGGGTAAAGTAGATAATTAAAAGTTTATAAAATTGCCAATACGTTAGTAATCAAACATTAATTTTAAATGAATTAGGGGTGTAAGTAAATGAGAAAATTAAATTATAAAAAAAAAAAGACATCACAAATAGTTAAAATACATGTTAAAACTTCTACTTACTTTTAAATTATACGTATTTACCAACCATATTCTAATTTATTAATAGTTCAAATGCCAAATGAAATATTCTGAAAAAGAGAAAATTAATAGTTTGTAGTGCTAGTAAATTTCATAAGAATATAAAAAAAAGAATGATCATTGTTTTAAATTGTAATATTGAATCAAGAATTAGATTTTGTTAAAAATTTTATTTGAATAAGAAATTAGTAGGCGATTAGATGGAAAAGATGTATAGATTGAAGTTTGTTGAATTTGTCAATTGTTTTTTTGTTGATTCTGATAGGATCTCTCTTGTTTTCGACCTTCTGAAGAGGAAGGATGTAAAAAGTTTCGATGAAGATTTTTATAAAAATTATGATGTTAAAAGAAAGTTAAAAGGAGATTAGTAAGATTTATATTATAAATAATTAGTTAAGAAGTTTGTAGAAGATATTTGTCTCTTGTTTTTTTGGTTGTTGAAAGGGAAGTTGTATTAAAAATTTGCTCCGTAGAAATTTTGAGTTTTTTTTGAAAGTATTGATGATAGAAAGTATTAAAACAGTTTAAAGTATAAAGATTATCCCAAGGTAACCAGAGAGAGCAATTGGTAAGAGAAATTTAGATGATTTTATGAAGAAATAGATATTTCAATTTATGGGGCTGAGCACTTTATGGTATAACTGTATTTTAATTGAGTTAAAGAAGATTAAATTAATATTTAACAAGAAAGAAAGTCATAATTACACTTACTTAGAGAAAATAGTAGCCATCCATCGCTTGGTTTTGAAGATGAATTGATTATTTGATCTTCATAAAGTTTCCTGAAATCTTTGCTGTATTGGAAGAAGAAAGTAGATTGTCCTAAGAACTGAATCCTGATTCCAGAAGAGGGTGAAGCTTCACACAAATGGTAACAACTTTGCACTCGTTATAATAAAGAGTTTTATATGTGTTTGATTTTTGAAATTTTGATGAACATTTTTATTTCACTGTTTTATGTATTTAACTAAATTATTATTATTATTATTCACCTTTTTGTTAAATTTAATCTAAATTGCTCAGTAACTCAAGTCAGAATACTTCATTTTATATATTTGATGCATGTTTTGGTTTATCAACGGTATCTTTGAAGTTTGACACATTTTGAATTAAAAAGGTTAGAAATTTATATGCAATTCATGCCTGGAAAATATTGTTGGTCTAGGATAGTGCGGTTATACAGCCATTTTATTGCAAATTTGTGTATTAATTGATTTTGAATCTAGTTTGGTTGAATATTTGAACTCTGACCTTGACATAAGGGAATAGCCGGTAGCATATTTAATTAATCATATTGGAAAATAATTACACTGTTAATTCTTACCTATTCACTATTTATATTTAAAATTTAAAATTAATTAAAGGTAAGGAATATTTTATAACATAGTGATTGATATTATCAAAACATATTATTATTATTATTCATACATGTTATAATATATATATATATATATATATATATATATATATATATATATATATATATATATATATTATAACATATGATAACTCTTTTTTCTATTTTTATAGTAGTATTATATAGTATTCTATAAGTTACCATGTTATAAAGTACTTCTTACCTTGAAATTTTTTTATTTTAATATAGATGTGAAGAAGGTAAGATTCAAATTAATTTCTTTTATTTTAACGATTATTACTTTAACATATGCTCCTATCTATTCTCTTTCTTAGGGTCAGAGTTCAAAAATCTCAAATAATAAATAGATTCAAATTTAACTAATATTGAAAATTTCAACAAAAAACGATAATAAAATTCAACAATCATATACCAAATTATGTTTTCTGAACGATAATTCTATTTTTACCTTAACCTTACTTTTTCTTATTGTTTTGTGCGCATTGACACATTACTTTCAAAAATCAAACATCGTTAAATCAAGTGTTATGAAAAGTTCTGAATATTGTAACTAATAAATCAAATTAAACTTATCTAAGAATGAAAAATAACTTATTTAAAAAGTGAAACAGTGTACAAGTGAAATTAAATGTTCATCAAATAGATAAAAATCAAACACAGGAAAGTTCTTTATTTTAAAAAAAATTGTAAATTGAAGCTTTTGATTTCTCTCTGGACAACTAAGGCACAGGCTATCCTTTTGAATTGGAATCCACCATTTCCCAGGACATCAATGATATACGGACACTTTAGAGATTTTGACGAATAAAATTGCTTCTAATCAGGAAATAATCCACTCTTGCATCAAATGGTAAGTAAACTAATACTTTCTTTCTTATTAGAAACTAGTTTTACTTTCGTTGAATTAACTCAGGAAGCATTTATATAAATGAACTGCTCAGCATACAATTTCAAACATTCATTTCTCCATAAATATGAACTTTAAGTCTTATCAGATACTATCAGGAGTTGTCTTGCGGTTTTGTTAACACTTTTGACTACTTTAATACTTTCTTTTTTAAGTATTTTCAACAAAAAGATCGAAATTTTAACGGAGCAAAATTTATTACATCTTATCCCCTCAAAAGGTAGAAAACAAGAGAGAGATTCAGAAATCAACAATTTAACAACTGAATCTCCAAACAAACTTACACTATACATTCTTATTCTCTATTCGCCTACTAATTATTTGTCAAATCAAATTACTAAAAATCTAATACTTAATTCCTTATTTACATTTAATACAATAATCATTCTTTTTAAAAATTGCTAAACTTTTGATGAATTGTTAATTTTATAATATCTTATCTACAATATAATCTAATATCTTTCTATTTTCAGAACTTTTCATTTGGAAATTAAACTAATAACAAATCACAATATGGCATGATAACAAACATTGTATATTTTGAAAGTAAGTAAAATTTTTATATATTTCTTCTATGATTTCTAATATTTTATAATAAAATTTATGTAAAGTTTTACATTTATGTTTTAACATTTAATTTTCTTATTTCATTTTATCTTAATTTATTTAAAATCGGTTTTAATTACCAATGTATCGTAAAATTTATAAACTTTTTCAATATTTAATCTTATTATCTATTCAATACATGATCATTAAAATTTTATATATTATAGATTAAATTATTTTGAATCTTTGAAATAAAAATCTCTCAGATGTACTTGCATATTTTAATTTCTTATTTTGTTTTATTTTTCTTTTTCAGGTATTGTGAAGAAGACGATTATAAATTATACCAAATTTACTGCATTTGCACTCTGCCTGGAATAAGAATATTTTCCTTTTTTCTATTTTTATTAATTTTCTTTACCTGTACTTATTTGATATAGCATAGTAACTTATATCATCCCAATATATATATATATATATATTATAACATATACGAGCGTAAATGCATATATATTATAACATATATGAAAATACCTTGAAAATTTTTATTTTAATATAGATGTGGATAAGGTAAGATTCAAGTTAATTTCTTTTATTTTAATGATTGTTACTTTAACATAAGTTCTTAGCTATTCTCTTTCTCAAGGTGCGAGTTCAAAAAATCTCAACTAATAAATAGATTCAAATTTAACTAATATTGCAAATTTCAAAAAAAAATATAATAAAATTCAACAATCATATACCAAATTGCAATTTTGTACTACAATTCCGATTTGACCTTAACCTCACTTTTTCTTATTGTTTTGTGCGCAAAGACACATTACCTTCAAATTGAAACATCGTTAAATTGAGGGTTATGAAAAATTCTGAATTTTGTAAACAATAAATCAAATTAAACTTATCAAAAAATGTAAAAACAACTTATATAAATAGTGAAACAGTGTACAAGTGATATCAAATGTTCATCATCTACAGAAGAATGAAACACAGAAATGTTCTTTATTTTTTTTAAAAAATACTTGGAAATAGATACCGTGTTTTGAAGTTAGGTATTCCCTCTGGACAGCTGAAGGCACAGGCTATCATTTCCTATTGGAATCCAACCATTTCCAGGAACATCAATGATATACGGACACTTTATAGATGTAGACGACTAAATTTGCTCTTCATCCGGAAAGAACTTGATCTTGCATCAAATGGTGAGTAAAATATTACTCTCTTTCTTATCAGAAACCAGTTTAACTTTAGTTATATTACTCAGGAAGCATTCATATAACTATACTGCTCCGCACACCATTCCTAACATTTATTTCTCCATATATATGAACTTTGATTCTTACCAGTGGTTATCAGGAGTTGTCTTGTGGCTTTGTTAACACTTTTTACTACTTTTAGACGTTCTTTTATAAGTATTTAAATAAAAAATCGAAATTTTAACGGAGCAAAAATTTATTACATGCTATCACTTCAAAAGCCAAAAAACAAGAGAGAGATTCAGAGAATCAACAATTTAACAACTAAATCCCCAAACAATCTTACACTATACATTATCATGCGATATTCGTCTACTAAATTATTAATCAAATAAAATTACTAAAAATCTAATACCTAATTCCTTATTTACATTTAAATACAATAGACATTCTTTTTACAATTTACTAAACTTTTAATGAGTTGTTAATTTCATAATATCTTTCTCCTACAAATTCTTTATCAAATCAAATTACTAAAAATCTAATACTTAACTAATTATTTACATTTAATACAATAATCATTCTTTTAAAATCTGCTATACTTTAAATGAATTGTTTATTTTATAATATCTTATCTACAATATAATCTAATATCTTTCTATTTTCAGAATTTTTCATTTGGAAATTATACTAATAATAAATCATAATATGTCTTGAGAACAAAAATTGTCTATTCTAAAAGTAAGTACACACCTTTTTTTTTTTTTTCTTCTATGAGTTCTAATATTTTATACTGAGATTTATGTAAAACTTTACATTGATGTCTTAACATTTGGTTTTCTTATTTCATTTTGTCTTAATTTATTTAAAATCGGTTTTAATTACTAAGGTATCATAAAATTTATACACTTTTTCAATAGTTATTCTCCTTATCTATTTGATACATGATTATTAGAATTCTATATGTTATTGATAAATTATATTATTTTTATTCTTTGAATATTTTTTTATATGTACTTGTGTATTTTAATTTCTTATTTTGTTTTATTTTTTCTTTTTAGGTATTGAGAAGAAGACGACGATTATAAATTATCCCAAATCAACTACATTTCATTCACTCTGCCTTGGAATGAGAATATAATTTCCTTTCCTCGATTTTTATAATTTTCTTTATATTTACTTAATTGAAATAGCATAGTAACATATATCATCTCAAATCCCCCAATTAAAATTTTTGAATCAATCATATTTTCATATTTGATTAAAAAATTATAATTTCTATTCCAAATTCTCCACATTTATAACTGTTAAATACTTTGTTTCATACTTTTTTTTATTTTTCTATGTCCTATTATATTTTACTAAATTTTATACAAATTTCTTTGTTCTATATTTCATATTATAATCTGTTTATATATTATGTACTTGCTTGTAAATAATTATTCATGTACAATGAATACCAAGACAAAATTAATTTCTCTAAGATCATCCCTTGGAAAAATCTTTTATGAAAAATATTCAAACTGTTTATTCATATCAATTTTAATTCTAATGATTTAACATTTAACTGGATTTCCTTAATGTTTATTCTATAAACATCCCCCTATCAAAAACAAAAAACTATATACACCTAAAATTACTATTTACAACATAACATCTATTTACAAAATTGTTCTAAATATCATCTACCCTTCTGCAGGTGTAAACTTGTATACATCTTTAATATTAAAAATTCCTCTTAACCTACCCGTATTCGGACAAACCAACCTATAACTGTTTTGTGCATTCTCGTTGTCAACCAAATAATATATGGTCCCTCAAATGGCATTAATAATTTAGCACATTGATTTTCCCTTTTGTTTGCCACTTGTAATGCTCTAATGATAACCAAGTCCCCCTTTTTGAATTTAGTTTTCTTTTTAAATTTCTGTTCCTGTCTTTTAATGTATCTATCAGCATTTCTTTTCAAATTTTTGTTGACCTTTTCTAAAATCTCATACATCTCTTGATTTCTAACTACCTCCCAATTCCTTTCCTCGATTTTTATAATTTTCTTTATATTTACTTAATTGAAATAGCATAGTAACATATATCATCTCAATATATATATATATATATATATATATATATATTATAACATATGATAACTCTTCTATTAGTATTCTATAAGTTACCATGTTATAAAGTACTCCTTACCTTGCATTTTTTAAATTTTAATATAGATGTGAAGAAGGTAAGATTCAAATTAATTTCTTTTAATTTAAAAATTATTATTTATATTATTTAACATATGCTCCTGGCTATTCTCTTTCTTAGGGTCAGAGTTCAAAAAATTTCCTATATACCTAAAACCTATTATAGATTTAAATTTCTTCCCCCTTTCTTGATATTTCTCTATATACCTACGACTTTCTTTAAATTTACAATTCTTCCCCCTTTCTTTGTATTTACAAATGTAACATTTTTCCCTGTCGTTAACTGTTTCGTAGTGAATTATTATCTGAATTTCTTCTATTTGTTCTGACTTATTTTGTTTATCAGTATCACTTAGCAATATATCATTGTATTCAACTTTTTTAATTATTTTATTTTCACAATTTTCTACTTGTTTTGCTTTATATCCATCTACAAATCTCTTAATAATCTTCTCCTTTTCTTCATCTATTCGATTTGTGACTTTCTCTGTGCTCTTCAAATCGTCTTGTTTTATATAATTAATTTCTCTTCTAAATATCTTAGTATTTTCTTTTATTTCCTCCAATCTTTTATTTGTTTGATCCATTTTATCATTATTCTCTTGAAATTTTCCTTCTAATTCCATATTTATATGTTCCCTCATATCTTCGTTTATTTCTTCAAATCTTTCTTTAGTCTGATTCAATTTTTTATTCTTTTCTTCAAATTTCTCTTCAATTGTTTCATTCATATTCATAATATTTTTATCCATACTTTTATTCATTTCGTCAAACTTCTTATCTAAGTCTTTCATAATATCTTTTCCCAAATTAATTTTTAAATTGTCCACTACCTCTTCATTAATTTGCTCTTGGAACCGTATTTGTCCTATTTCTTTTTTAATAACCTCTGTTTGCTTGTTGACTTCAAGCTCAATTTCTTCAGGTAAATTTTCTTTAATTGATTTTCTTACTTCTTTTATTTTAATGTCCATAACTTTTTCAATTTCCCCCTAATTTTTACTCCAGTATCCTGTATTTCAGTCCTTAATTTCTTGTTTTGCTGTTCAATTTTCTTGTCAAATTCCTTTTTCATAGTTTTAACTTCTTCCCTTATCTTCAAATTATCTTCTCTAATACTGCTAATTTCTTTTTTAAATATATTATTATCTGCTTTAATTTCTTTCAAGCTTTTGTTCGTCTTATCCAATTTTTTATTATTTTCTTCTAATTTCTTATCAATATCTTTTATATCTTTACTCATATTCATCATGAGACTTTGTATCATCCTGAACATATCAGGTTGGGGCTCTTCTCTTGGTCTTTCCTGTACTACTTGTTCTTCCTGTTCATTTCCACCAGCAGTTACTTCTGTCTCTATTTCAACCATAGTTCGATCCTGCTCTCCCCCTATCTCCATTAAATTATCTCCTTCTTCTGTCTCTGCTTCTTCCTGTGTCTGTCCTGTTTGAATAAGCTCTTCCACTCGATAATCTCCTGCTCCTAATACTCTCTCTTCATGTACTTGTACCGCCACACTCTCAACCTCAATCTCTCCTCCATCACTACTCTCACTATCCTCTCCTAATATCTTACCATCTCTCAATCTCATTTTTCTATCTTGGAATAAGAATATTTTCCTTTTCTCTATTTTCATTAATTTTCTTTATATGTACCTACTTATTTGATATAGCATAGTAACTTATATCATCTCAATATATATATATATATAATATATATATATATATATATATATTTATTTATTTATTTATTTATTTATTTATTTAATAAAATATTTTTATTTTTTTAATTTAAATTTTCACAGTAATAAAAGTAAATAAATGATATGATAACAAAAATTATCTATAATTCTTTTCTAGAAAATACTAAAAGGATACGCAATGGAAATATTAGTAATGCGCAAATTATTACAATTTAAATAAACAAAAGTTATAATTGACAGATGTGTAATAAACAAATCTAATTTATGATGAAATTATTGCATTTTTACTGCTGCAATTACTGGCCATGAGATTCCTACATATTTGGTAAACTATTCGAAAACTATCATAAATCCTAATAACAAAAATTCTTGTAGTTAATTTACAAATTTTTGTTCAAAACGATAAAATGAAAAACTTTGGCGTAACAACTTTTATAGCAATACTACAATGTGCTGGAAAACACTTCTTATTTTTAGTGTTGTTCAGAAATGTGGATTTGGACAATATTCTGATTCTAAATCTTCCAATAATGTAAGTTTGAATTCAGATATTTTTAATGCAGTAATACGTAAATATAAATAATAAAAAAATATATTACTGAAATCTCAAAATTGATATAAAGCGAATAATTTAAATTTGTAAGAAACCCGTCTAAACATTTAAATGTTTTAGAGGTTGTTTCATTTTAATTCGGTATATGGATTATACTGATTAGCTGTATTTTATATAGATATTGTTATATTTTTCGTTCGTGGATTCGCGATAAGTGATAAACAGCAGACAAACTTATTGATATTGATAAACACAATTAAATAACAATTTCTTAAAATAATCTACAGTCACAACTACTGGATAATGCACATCGCCAGCTACTACAATTACAATTCTTTTTCTCCTTCCAAAGCGGTCCCTTGTATATGAAATTAATTCCTTTTATAAGCGTCTCTGAAATTACATCTAGAACAGAACACTCTCGAATCTTCCGATCGATCGAAAAGCCACTAGAATATTCAAAGATTCTAAGAACTGGCGTCTGTCTCGCGCTACTTCCTGGGCGACAGGTCCGGACCTGCTCGTAACAATATTTTATTCATTAAAAATTACCTTCCTTTATTTAAATAAGAGGGTTTCTTTTGAGGTGGATGTAAGATTATGTTTTTTGCAGAAAAAGTTGTGTTGTAACTTCAATAATAATAATAATTGATTGTTACTTCTTTTTAAAAAATATCGTTTTGATTTTCCTTTCCTTATTTATAACTTTAAAGTAATTCATTTTGAAGCAAAGTCGTAATGAAATAAAAGTAAAAGGTTCATTTTTTTAAAATTTGTTGATCATTATAAAAATAGCAATGAATACAAAAAAAAACAACTAGTGTGGCAGTCAGTGGGACTGCCGGCAGATGTTATACTTCTATGCACGCGCATGGATTCATAAATTTGTATGCGAATGATTTAGCAAACTCATTATATGATATTCGTGGTAAGCGACTCCAAAAACCTCCTAGTACCGTGTGCACACTCTTTTTGTATCGAATTTGCATAAAATTCCTGGAGACGAAGTCCGTCTTAAGCACCAGTTGTTTCGAACACCATCGCTATTATTATAATCGTATTTAGCGACTCAAAAAAACACCGAGTATAATCCGTTCACTTTTTATTCCAATCTCAGTAGGCTCTGTTAGTAACATGAATTTCGCACTGTATAATACACGTCTGAGTTTACTGTTCTGTGGTCTTGTTAATTGTAAGTACGATGTTGTCACGTCTTCAATAAAAATATGTGTATTCAGTACAAATATCAGTAATTAAATTTGCAAACCAAATTTAAAACTTGCAGGAAATAAGTTAATATATTTAATATTAAATTGAATACTAAAGTAGATATGTCAGTTTTCGCTGCAAGTAGTATTAATATCCAAGAATGGTCTATTTGAATTCACATGAATTTTGACTGATACTCAAAATAACACATTCCTTTACACAGAACAGATCCCTGTTTATAGTCAATTATTATTTCATTGGTCTATAACAAAAAATATAGGTACTTTTATATTTACATTTTATTACAAGTAAATAAGTACAATTTAAAATGTAGCACATATACATATATTAACAAAAACATTTAATACAACTTTTAAATTAATCAAGCAAAAGTAAAAAAAAATCATTTTTACAAATGTATAATAAAACTTTTAAATTATTCAAGGAGTGGTAAAAAAATTGTTTAATTATTTTTGAGTTTGACATAAAAACACAGTACTCAAATTTGATATCCATCTTTTTAAAGTCTACTATTTTACATCCAAATGGCATCGTAGATTATTGTAATAGTGGCTGTAGGGTAATAAAATTTCACATCCAATGGGTTAATAAAGGAAACTACTCCAGTACAAATTTGATTTTCGTGGTCCGCCTCAAGTGGAGTCGCAGTTGACTTATATATGCAGATGTTTTAATAATGTTCTTTATAACAGAAACTCTTCAGAAATTTTTCAAACCGATACAATGAAAAAATATTTTAATAAATTACATAAAAGCAAATAAAAACAAATACAGATGCAGATTTAGATGTAACGTGTAAATGTTGTCGGTGTATTTGTATGATCAATCCTCTTCCATTATTTCACTGGAAGAATCAGAGTCACTATCAAATCCAAAATCGGAATCGTCAGAATCTGATTCCTCCAATGAAATAATTAAAGGATGAATATTGTCATGTGAGCAGTTTCCCATGTAAGTAGTCCAATCTGCCAAAATAAGTTCGTCTGTATATCTACAAAAATTTCGCCACATGTCTGGTGTACATTTAGTCAATGCTTCTGTCCACGTTTTTTTAACTCTATCCTGGTCAAGATAAGTAGATGTTATATGTTTGTTATAATATGTCTTAGTAAGCCCCCATGCTAATTCTATTGGATTGTAATGACAATGGTATGGTGGTAGTCGAAGTACATACTTCATGTCCTCGTTGTTTTAAAATTTCATCCACTACATATATCTTTTCGTCAGTTTTATAAGGTAATATTATTGAGTACAGTTGTTTTTTTGTCATTTTTGTGTCAAACATAAGGTTATTGTTAATCAACCATTCCTGCAACATCGTTTTTTTCGCTAAAATAGGGTGTTTTGTTAAGTTGAACTGAATTGTATGACCCGTTGTCCATGACCACCACACATTTTTCCTGAAATACAGATAGAGCAGGAATGTGTTGATTAACAACCCAGTTTTTAAAAAGGTCACTATTCATACTTTTGTGATAGTCAAAGTCTGTATTCGAAGACTCTAGTAACAAGTCACATCCTTCCAAAAATCATCCAGTGTCGTGTGAGCGTGTAAAATAGTAAATCGCTTTCTTTCGGATTTTACACGAGCTGGATTACTTTTCAGGTCAGAATCGTGTACCCACTGACGCACTGAGCTACCATTTTGATAGATCCATGTTTCATCTAGGTACAGGAATGTAACTCTGTCAGTAAGATTGTTTTTCATATTCCTAAAAACATATACGTACCTTTCCTTCCTGCTTGTTTTGTTTGATTGCTTGCGATGGCTTCACCGGTACTGTTGCGTACAGTCAGTAAGTCTGTCTATTCACCAAGAGAGAAGACTATTGTTTTGAACGTTCACGATGCTCTGGTTTCTCAGAATCCCACTAACACTGTTTAGAACATAATCAAGAGTTGTGCCAACATGACGGGCGTAGGGGAGTCAACAATATATAGGTTCCTATCAGAAAGAAAAAAACAAGGTATAGCTAACCCAAATACAAACGAATACTTAAAGAGGGAGAGAAAATCTATTGAAATTGATGAATTTGCCAAAAATGGTATTCGAAGGAAAATTCACGAATTTTTTTACAAAAAAGAAATACCCAACTTAAACAAAATTTTACAAGAAGTTAGAGACGACCCGGATTTGCCTCATGTCGGACGAACCAAATTGTGGCAAGTTTTAAAAGAATTAAATTTCCGGTGGAAGAAATCAGACCGAAAATCACTTTTGATTGACCGGGAAGAGATAATATGTTCGAGAAGAAAGTATCTAACATCTATACGAAAATTTCGGGCTGAAGGAAGGCCAATTTACTATCAGGACGAAACGTGGGTAAGCGCAGGTCATACTCTCACAAAAATTTGGTCAGATAAAAATATATCAAGCTCCAGGCAAGCCTCTATGGAAGGTTGGTCTATTGGTATTTCTCCACCCTCTGGTAAAGGCAGTAGATTAATAGTTTCTCACATTGGCAGTGAAAAAGGATTTGCTAAGCATGGTTTGTTGGAATTTCAATCCAAAAGCACAAAAGACTATCACGAGGAGATGACAGCTGATGTTTTCGAAGAGTATTTTGAGCAGATGATTGAACATATACCACCAAACTCAATTATAGTATTAGATAATGCACCTTATCATTCACGACTAGTAGAAAGACTTCCAACGACAGCGTGGAAGAAACAGGATATCATTGACTGGCTGCGGAATAAGTCCCTGCCTTACGAAAATGGAATGGTTAAAGCAGAACTTTTAAAAATTGCCCGGCAACACAAATCTATGTTCAAGAAATACGTAGTTGACAAAATGGCGGAAAGACGAAACATCACAGTCCTTAGACTTCCACCCTACCACTGCGAATTAAATCCAATTGAACTCATTTGGGCACAAATGAAAAGCTACGAGGCTAGAAAAAATACGTCATATAAAATACAAGCTGTACGTGAATTGTTATATGAGTCTTTACAACATATTACAGAACAAAATTGGCGAGATGCAGTAAGACATGAAGAAGAACAAAAAATGTGGGATCTTGACAATATAATTGATGCGACTGTTGAGACACAACCGCTAATTATTAATCTGCAAGACGACTCGGATTCCGAAGATGATCCTGTTTATTTTGAATTTGAATAGTTTTGTGAGTAATCGTAGTTTATATCATTTAAAAATAGGTATTAATTAAATAAATGTATCTTTTACAAATTGCAAGTTACTTTTTATTTTTGAATAAAATAAAGAAATTGTATTAAAATAAAAATACAATTTACAGTACCTACAGTTTAAGAATATTAATATATTTATTTATTTAAAGTAACTAATGTTTTAATCATATACTCTACGACACTGGTCAGTCATTTCCACTCAAAATACCTACATAATCGGATTAAAAGTTTTATAGGTGTATTGTATTTCTTCAGATACAAGGTGGGTTAGTCGAAAACATCTTAAACTGCCAGTTTTAGGTTGGTTTTTGTTATTATATCATATTACCTGTCCTCTCTGTATTTCAGTTCTCTAATGAGGGTCAAACTTGCAGTGAGCTATCAACAAATTGTGTACGGACTATAGTTGTTTATATTTCCAAATGAAAGTGATTTTACTAATTTTAACATGTCGTTGTTCACATAAAATATGTCGTCCATTTACTTTTTTTAAATTTGTATCCCATTAATTTTATAAGTTTGTATAGTGTAGTGCGTCCCCCTTTAAAATCAAAATTCTGTTTAGCATCATAGCATCAGTCCAAAGTAAAATGTTCATTTTTAGAATGGTAGATCCAAATCTGTCACTGTGTCTTTTTTAAAATAAACTTCTCAAATTTATCAGTTTTACATCCTTTATCTGCGACTTTCTCATTATTTTTCAATTCTTAATAATTCTCCGTATTTTCCAAACACTAATCTAAAAAAATTAAGCATTTAGAATGTTTGTCATATTAATTCGTTTCAAAAAATATACCTCAGTTACACAAAGGTAGATATGGGATTTAAAATTATTTAACAAAATTTTGAATTAAATTATAGTTACAAAATGTTTAATTTAGAAATGTGAAATCTGACAACGTTGTTTATGACTTATTACGATATCTGTCAAAAACGGTTATGTATTATGTTAATAATATAAATTTTATTTAAAAAGTGATACATATTTATAAAATAATTACAAAAACCTCTTTCAATTAATCTAATGCAAAATATATAACTTTATGTTAGCTGTCACAAACTAGGATTCATTTAAAAGAAATAGCAAAATGCTAGGCTAGGCACTTACACTTACCTTAAAGATCTGAGCCACTTTCGCTGCTGTTGCTTTATTTCTTAAACATACCATAACATTTAATGATGTTGTTATGTAGTTCTATACTGATTTTTTTGGCATTGCTTATTGAATATTTCTATCTTTAAAAATTTTAACCTTTGATAATATGAGCTGTCAATATTTCGACCATAGGACAGAACGTTTTCAGTTTAGGTACCAACCCAACAAAATGAAGTGCCAATCCAAGAAATAAAATGCATAGTCTACTGAGATAGGAATAAGAAGTGAATGGATAATACCAAGTGTGCACTGATTTCGTACAGAATTTACATAAAACCCCAGGAGAAGAGGTAAATACCCTAGACACCAAGTGCCGCGGAGACTTTTGGAATCGTGATATTAGTGTTCAGCGACTCCAAAAACCCCGAGTATATAAATTGAACCCATTTTCAGCAATACTTACCGAGTTGTAAGTTTTCTCTCTATTGTCTGAATGTACGTTTCGAATGCAGAAATGCAATTTCCATTTTTACATTATAAAATATAGCGACAAATTTCCTGATACTTTAACGAATCCAATGCAAAAAAAACACATTCCGATCCATCTTACGTTACAAAATTCGGAGGTTTTGGTGCTTTATTTCCTCCACTATTGGTAAAAACTCTGTTTATGAAGGGCGGCGACGGTTCCTCCCGGCGGTCAGTTCGAAAGCAGGTAAACGTCTTAGGGTATCAACGAGTTCCTCCCCGGCGTATCTTCGGAATTCGGTGAATTTGTTGAGTATAAATCAGGTAGTTACAAACTAGGGATTAAAGAAATTATTGGGATTTCCCTAATGTGTACCAATACGTATTATTGGCATTAATACGTTTATAATTATCTATGTGCAGTAAGGTAAGTACCTACCTGTAATCTATACTTTTTTCATTTCTTATTTGGTGTTAATCATGGAAATGTCGAAAATGTACAGTGAAAAAGGGAAGGTACTGCAAGTAGTGAATGGTGAAAAGTTTTGCAAAGCGAGAACCCTGATGAATGGGCAAATACGATGGCGCTGTGTAAATCAAAGGTGTACGGCAAAAATATATACAGATTGTAAGTATAAAAAAAAGCAATGTTGAAATTGTACAAGTCCGATTTTTCTTATATAATTTTAAATTTTTTTATTTGGATTTGAATTAAATATGAATATTTTTATTTTATATTTTGATACTGTTCCTTATTGCAAATTTTATTTTAAAGGTGAAGACAAAATCGTGAGTACTGATTTGTCTCACAACCACAACCTCACCGATCCAACTTCCTTGGTTTATCAACGAGTTAGCAACGGTCTAAAGAGAAAGGCGAAAGAGGACATATGTGAAAAACCTGCTAAACTGATTCATCAAGAATTACAAGTTACTGATACACAAGGCATCACTTTAAATATTCAAAGCATAAATAATATAAAACGGAATATGTATGTTGCAAGACGGTCACATTACCACCTTTGCCCAATAGTTTAAATGAAACACACGAAGCATTAAATTCAATTCAGATTAAAACTATTAAAAGTGATAATTTTTTATTAATTAATGACTTAAGTACAAACATAGTAATTTTTTCTTGTTATTATAATTTAAGGTTTTTATGTTCAGTTGACACCGTTTACATGGATGGCACTTTTCAATATTGCCCAAAACACTTTTACCAATTATTTTCGATTCATGGGTATAAAAATGGGCAATATGTACCCTTGGTATTTACATTATTGCCAAATAAACAAGTACAAACTTATGGTGATATGTTTAAATTGGTAATTGAAAAGTGTTTAGAGTATAATTTAGTTTTTTCCCCTAAAGTCATTATTGTAGATTTTGAGAAATCAATACATATTGCAATAGAGCAATATTTTCCTACCACCAAAGTTCACGGATGTTTATTTCATTTGAAGCAGGCATGGTTTCGGAAAATTCAAAAGCTAAATTTAACTCAAGATTTTAAGAACTGTCAATCCGAAATAGGAAAATGGCTGAAATATATATTCGCTTTACCATATCTACCACCTAATGAAATTGGCGATTGTTTTGTAGAATTAATGGAAATAATTCCAAACAATCCAAATTTGACAAAGTTCGCCGATTATTTAGTTGATTTTTATATCGTTGATAATTGTGCATTTCATCCTGAAATATGGGCTTCACTTTCCGCATCAATGTCACGCACAACAAATGCTTGTGAAAGTTTTCACAGCCATTTTAAAAATAGCAATTACATGAGCCATCCGTCGATATTTGTTTTTGTAAACGTTTTATTAACATTTCAAACATTTACCTATAGTAAAATCCAATCTGCTAATACCCAAAACAAGAAATTAAGACCCTGCATCAAAAAACGCCAAGAATTTTTAGAGGGGCTAATTGAAAATTACAAAAACCATTCTTTAAGTCGATTAAATTTTATTAAAAGTATTTGTCACCAAATTTTACCTGTTTAGGTTAATCTCTAAGGTTGTTTAGTTATAATGTTAGATAAGTTTGTATAATATAGTTAATTTTTAAAATGTAATATTATTAAACGTGTACCGTATAACGGGTATTTATCGAACACAGCGGGTAATACCAAACAAAAGTGAAATTTCTTAAACTCTACCGATAAGCTAAAACAGTAGGCAAGTTTCATTGCCCAAATGATTTGATTGGTTGCATAACTTCGTAGTGTTTATGTTTCATGCATTTACCACCATCAGAAGAGAATTTTTAGCGCGCAGTTAACATCGTTACCAACAGTGAGGTTGTGTGTATTTTTGTGACGCCGCCAAAACCTACTTATAAGTCAGTAAGTACTGATAATATTAACATCATCCAACGAACTAAATCCTGACAGGGAACCATAGTAACATTTTTGCATGGAATAAATTCGAAAATTTTCATTAGGTCTTAATTTATGCAGAAAAATAAAAAATTATGACATTTGCAGGGTAATACCGAACAATGCCGAGGGTTCACGTTCACAAGTTGGGAACTCCATATCGGAGGAACTACGACCCTCAGGCTATGGAATCTGCCTTAGAAGCAGTTGTTATTGAAGGATATTCATTTAGTCAAGCTGCTGAACGATTCAGTGTTCCAAAAACTACTTTGTATGAAAAATACAAAGGGATGCATTCTGATAAACTAGGGAGACCACCAGCTATCCCGGAAAGGGAAGAAAAACTCATTGTTCATGCACTTCTAACTGCAGCAGATTTTTGTATTCCATTTAATGAAAATAACCTACGTGATTTTGTGCAACAATATTTAAACAGAAAGGGCGTTCAGGTACCATGATGTTTTATAAACAAAATATAATAAGTTTTTAGTTTTTTTTTTAGAATTTTTTTGTTTATTTATTTTATTTGTCGTTATATTGAAGAATTTTAAAGAACTGATATGTTTTTATTTTAAATTTTATAAGACTGTTCGGAAAATAAAATATTTTTAAGTTTAGTGATTTTTTTCCCATATACCAACCTATTTCAAAAAAAAATATATATAATATTTAAGATGTAAAGTGTTCAATAAAGGTTATTCAGCACGTATATATCGAACTTTTATCTTTAAACCACAGTTATAGAGAAAAATGTGGAGCGTTCGATATAACCCACAATTGCGGGTTATACCGAACAACGAAGAAATATAAAAAAAAGACACTACATATATTTTTTTGTCGCCATACATGAAATATTATGTTCCCCATACTAAACACTTACTTTGTTAATTCATGAACCCTAGATATTTTTATTATTGTCGAAGTTACAAATAAAAACTTAAAATAATCGTTCGATATATACCCGTTATACGGTATCTATTTGTTTTTTAATTTAATGTATGTGTACAGTTTTTCCAATAATAAAATAAGTGAGTATTCCATTTTCATTTCATTTCTTTATAAAATAATTGCTACAATGTTCACAATCTAACTACTGTGACAAGTGATAAATTATAATCAGCCGGGGAGGAACTCGTTTATGCCAATTGGTACAGATTAGGTAATTCCAATAATCCCTTTAATCCCTGGTTCGTAGCTACCTGCCTCAAACTCAACAAATTTCTGACCGCCGGGAGGAACTCGTCGCCGCCCTTTATGAATGTATCCAACAACCTTAAAAGCATGGAGCAAAATATACTGCAACCATGTGACGGTGACGGTATTTTAGACTACAATACAATACTCATTACTGAATATTATTATTAATATAAAATGCTAAACTTTCTATGTGTATACTTACGTGACAGAATTATAAAATAATCATGTGGTCCGTCACTATAATATTCATACATTAGTTCAGACTGTTTTTTGTATATCTATCCCTTTTCAACGTATTGAATGTTTAAACGGTATTCAAAGCACTTATAGTTATGACTAATAACATGTGGTATATATTTTATCTTTGTTTTTACCGACCAATATACCTTATAAGAGTTTCTGTCTCTCTCTCTTACTCACACCATTACATATGTAATGATTTTTCCCATTTAACTCTACATAATCTTTTTCTACAGGGTGTACGAATAGAAGTATAACTTCAAAAATGGGTAGAAAACCAGCCTTTTTTTAATAACTTTTTTTCACTTAGATTGCACTTTAAAATTCGCCCAGAAAATTTTTACAGCATAACAAAATAACAACATTTCATTAAAATTGGTTTAAAAAATTAGCGCAACTAATTTAGGTACAATCTAATTTTTTTAAAGAATTGAAATTCTGTAAAACCTTGCATCACAAAAACTAAACCATAAATATAAAAGAGCAATCCACATATCAGCATTTTTTTTTAAATTCTAAAAGAAATTTATTACTATTTTTGCTGGAATAATTCTACAAAATCTTGTCAATTGTAAAGCGTTTCTACAATCTAAACAACTAAGTGAACATAAAAAATGTGGTCAGTGTGGTTTTAAAGCATTTCAAAAGTATTATTTATATTACGTATTTATTTATTTATTTATTTATTTATTTATTTATTTATTTATTTATTTATTTATTTATCTTTTTATGTATTTATAAAAAAATACAGTTTTGTTTTGATTTGTCGATTTTTAGATCAATTCATACGAGAAACTTAAAATTGAAGATGGTTATATCCGAGGGACCATACAGCAGTTGGCAGGTGATGGGAACAAAACCGTATATGCATTTAGAGGTATACCTTATGCAAAGCCACCAATCGGGGATCTCAGATTTGAGGTATTTCTTTAAATGTATACCACTATAAGTTTCACGGTTTTTATATAGGTAGGTACCATATCTAAAGAAAAAAAAAATAAACATAAAATCTAAGCCTAAAAATCATGGCAATGACTAATTTCTCGGTGTAATAGGTACTGTGAGCAAAAAACAGTAAGACTTTGTTCATAATTTTAAAATTCTTTATTTATTCTGCCGAATCTATTTCGTCCCCCTCAAAGTATTCCCCCCGGCCCAAATACACTTGTGACCAACGTTTTTTCAGATCAATCGGAAGTCGATAAGTGGAGCAAATTTTGCTTCCAAGATTTCACCCGTACAAATTAAAGAACAAGTCAAATAAAACCTTAATGGAGAATTTACAGGATACGCTCAGCTAACCGGATTTGCAGAAAAAAATAAATAGAAGGTCACATTGGCATATAGCGACGGGGTGGAGAGCGATTCATGAAATAAAAGTTCTAAGTAAAATGATGTTAAAGTTAAGTTTAATTAAGCAATAGAATTAAGACAAAGAAAAAAAGAGAAGAGTGAGACCAGCGACTTATTGATAAACGGGAAATAATACGTTCATGGAATAAACAAAAATGATTTACCAGCTAAGTGAAAACAAAAACGTGTAAAAAAAATAAAGACTAACAAGGTAGTTAATTCTAAAAAAAGTAATAGAACTAGGAAAGTTTTTTGGGGAATGCTCTTGTTTTTACTCTCGTACGGTGGTGGAAAGATTTTTATCGAATAACTAATAATCTAAAGGCAACAAATATTAACAGTAGGTATATTAGACTTAGACCTTCGCTACTATGTAAATGATTACAACAATAAACTATCCTAACACCAACTTTTAGATGTAATGCAACACTTTTTACTCTACTAATCGTTAAATTAAACACGTCACACTTTTTGATTTTACACAAATATATTTATAGATCTATACAGATGCTTTACTTTTATTAAAAAGAAAAAATGTTTACTTTAAACACAAATCTTGTGAGTTGGATGATTACCTAATCGTATAAGAATCAACAAATCAAAGATGATGAACTCGGAGGGAGTGTATTTATCCCTTACTCTTAGCGCTCAATTTTACACCAACTGCATCACCTTGTTTCTAAATACAAGCTCTGCTGGAATAGCCAAAAGACCGAAGCCTGAACCAAAAGCCTGTAATATTGAAACACTTATGGGGACACAATTTATTCACAAAATTGTTAAGATACTCAGAACTCTGCTGGATAACGTTTAAACTGATTGACAATTAGTTGAACTATTCCAATTATTTGAACCCCACTTAACTGTCCATACATTCCCTTATAATATACAACAAATGAATATTCTAGAATGTACGCGATACATAAATCAAACCTAATCAATACACACTAGAAAGAGAGAGAACATTCTCGAATAACCTAGAAACAGTATTTATAAAAAGGTCCTTTCGTTAGTCAGATATTTCGTTACAATATTATCTCCTTCAGCATACTGCGTGGCTCACTAACTCACATTTAATGCTCATACTTATGGGTGGTTAAAACAGGGCTTGACCGTAGTTTCAACAATTCATTTTTACTGTTACACTGACAAAGGATAAAGCTTTGCAATGTATTTTTGGAGGTAAAAACGTATTCTTTAGTAAACGATTATTTGAGAAATCTTTCATGGGTTTTTTGAAAATTTTGAAACTTTGCATTCTTTAGATTAAAGCTTTAGACTGTGGCTAGAGAGAAGAAGACAGAGGGATATTAAAAGATTCGTAATGGTCGTTCAATTCTTAGAAATAAAAATTCATGAGAATGCCTACCTCTACAAACTTTAACCTGTATAAAAAATTAAAACGAATATACGTGAAATCAATACAGAAAAATGTTATGTTTAAACATCTTACTCAAAACAGTACTAAAGTCTTGAATATTAAACTAATATTATTATTATTACCTTATCCTAGCGAGAACAGAACAGATAGATAATAGACTAGAGAGGATATTGCTAACACTTGGTGTTGTAAAGACTAAAACAAATCAAATTTATAATTCACAATTTTATAGCCACCTCATAGAAACGACAAATGGAACAACATCCTCGATGCTACCAAAGATAAATCACAATGTGTTCAATCACTAAATCCAGTACAAGGATCTGAAGATTGTCTCCATATAAATGTTTACACACCAAAAGTAAGTATTTTTATTTTAAAATAGAACTAGATGACTCTTGCCAATGTGTTGTATTTTATTAATCTATTATATCAATAGAAGATTTCCAAATTTTAAAGATTTTTATTAAATTTTAATTTGGAATTCAAATCTCTTTTTTTTCATGAAAAGAGTCAGTATTGTATAATAGATATATACAATAAATAAACAATAAAAATTGCTCGCTAAATACAAATACTTTATATCTTAATTGAGTTAATTATGTATTATATGAATAAATGATTATTTAGCGTATTTATGTAAAGAGGTTTAATTTACCAATCAAAAAATTTCTGTGGCATTCATTTTGTAGCTGAATGGTAAACTACCAGTTTTAGTATGGATTTACGGTGGCGGTTTTATAAAGGGAAGTGCTACATATGAAGAATATAGACCAGATCCTATCCTTAGCGAAGAAGATATTATCGTTGTTTCGTTTAATTATCGAGTAGGCTTTTTTGGTTTTATTAGTACAGGTGATTTGATAGCTCCGGGTAATGCCGGCTTAAAAGATCAATGCTTTGCACTAAAATGGGTTCAACGAAATATTCAATACTTTGGTGGCGACCCTAAGAAAGTCACAATTTTCGGTGAAAGTGCAGGAGCTGCTTCTGTTTCATACCAACTTCAGTCAAATTGTTCCAAAGGTGTGTAAAAAACCCACGCATTTAAATAATTTTTATTTGTACCTATTGTTTACCTCTTGCAGATTTGTTTAGAGCAGCTATAATGCAAAGTGGAAATTCCTTAGCGCTATGGGCGCTTAATAGAAATGCAAGCTTTGTTGCATATCAAACTGGAGAAGCATTACATGTAGATACTACGAATTCTACTACTCTGGTGGAAGGGCTGAAGAAAGTCCCATATGAAAAATTACACGAGGTTGCAACTGTTACAGGAATTGGTGTAAGTAAAAAACTCCACTTATGAGACCAGCCAGAGCAACGCGACGTGCCAACTCCATACATCCTTATACTGTTTAGTGCCAGATATCAAGAACGAATCGATTTGATCGTTCCTTCATTCCCAGGGTCTCCAGATTGTGGAACTCCTTACCTTCCCATGTCTTCCCCACTCGTCCTAACTTGCAGGCCTTTAAATCCCAAATTAATAAATTGTCTCTTCTGTCCCAATAGATGTTGTCGGTACATTTGTATTTAGGTCTATACCTACGAGGATATCCTTAATAATAAAAAAAAAAAACATTTATACAATTCTTGGTATAATTAATGTTTATTATAAACACATGCTTAATATTTTTTGTATCAAATAAACTGGTGCTAATTTGATCCAGATCACGAACGACAAAATCGTAATTATGTTTATAAATTTATTTTAGACCATTGTACCAAATCCTCTAGCAGGATTGTTCTTTAGTCCTGTGATTGAACCGAATCATGAGGGAGCTTTTTTTAGTGCTTACAGTGATAAGATTTTATCAGAAGGACAATTTCACCATGTTCCTGTTATTATTGGAATCAATTCAATGGAAGGATCTGCTGTTACTGATGTAATAGGTAAAACAAATTGTTTAAAAATACCATCTTAAATAAACTGAGACAATTACTTTTCGAGTATATAAATTTTTATTTACTTTAGGTTATATTAGATTCTATTTTGGAATTTACGATTTGAATTATAGAGGACTAGCTCCTGCGGACCTAACCAGCAATTGGTTACAACATGACTCTGCTGCATTTGCTGTAAAACTTAATTATTTCGGAGTGTTACCTATTTTTTTACAGGAGGCACAAATTATAAAAGTACGTATATTTTGCTGAATTTATACATAAAATAAAAATGTAAAAAATGCCAGTCATTATAGCAAAAAAAAATAATAGAAAGCCACTAATGCTATATTTTAATAGATGCTTAGTAAGTTATAAAAAACCATAATTAATCCAAAAGTTCGTTTTTACGGCTTCGTAGGGTATAAAAAAACCTTGAAATTTGTGACTTATTTTCTTTTCTTTTTTAGATAGAATAGTATATTGTGTATCTAGTAAGAAAAGCGATACATTCCCGGAAGACAATGTAAATTGTTGGCCGAGGGGTTTAGCCGAGGCCAACAAACATTGAGAGTCCGGGAATGTGCTTTTACTACGAGATACACATACTTTTTTTTTCTGAAATCGCATTAAATATAATCGTAAATTCAGAAAGTTTTATAAATGCATAACTGTTTTAGATATCATATTTTCTATGAAACCGTTTCGTTGACATTGTTTGTTTATCATTGTTGATTACTGTCACAAAACTGTCAGTTCGGTTAGTTACATATTGCTTAAATTTTTTTTTAATTATCTTTAAAATGGACGGTGACGATGATGTCCAGAGGTGCAAAACGCCTCCAGAGTTACTAAGCACCGCTACTAATGTGGTTTTAAATTTATTGCCTAATAAAATCAAGGCGCAAAATATAAATTTGCTTATAAACGTTTTATGGATCATTCCACAGGTACGGAATAGTAGTTTACGTAACAAGTCTTGAAAGTGGTCTTTTACTGGACTAGTAGGCAAATTGCAGTACAGTAAAAGCACTTTTGGGACGTATTACGTACAATATTTTTTTTAAAACGGGCTCATATTATTCAGTTTACATTTTTATAACAAGAACTCTTTATTAACTAATTTTTACATTTTTTTTTAACAAACCTTGTTTGGGTGGCCCCCTTAACAATTTCATGTGGTATAATTTCATCTTCCATTAATTCACAATCAAATGCATCATTTTAAATATCCATTTTATAATAAATTTCACATTTTCAACTAAACGTCAAAATATGTCAAGTTATTTTACTTTGCGAAGGTTACTTTCAAGATGCAAAGCGACTGTCGTAGTACCAATTTTGGAGTGAAGATGGGGCCACTTGCGAATGGTTTCTACTTTCGCAAGTTTAAAACTATAAGGATTTGGTCGATTCATACAGGGGATGTCTCTTCATTAGTGACTGAAGAGACATAACCTATAATACACTGATGAGCTCCAGAAAGAGCAAAACACGGTTTTTGTAGTTGGTTTTGCCCTTGTATGAGGTGATTAATATCCTTATATTCCTTATACCTATGTCGCAGCATCTACCGGCTAAGTAAGGAAATCTAACCAAACACCAATCCAGTTTAAAACTGGATTTATTATTGACAGCACGGCACTAGATACGTTTTGTATCATCTCTTACATCTTGTTATATAAGACTGTCACAAACGCTCTGCTCGTTTTATGTTTTAATAGTTTTAAATATATACAAAACTCGGTTACCATAGAATTGACCGCTATCTTGGACTAACTATTTTATTGTAAATGCGTCCGGTAAAAGCTTTTACCGGACTTGTCTGACAAAATGACATTTTCTGACCTAAAAATAAACCGGAAATTACTAATTTCTGGCCGGTTTAAAAGAAGAATATTCCCGTACACAGGTACGGAATAGTATTATACGCTACAAGGTCGGTAGGTGACAGAGACAATATAATATAAAGAGACTTTTTGAAAGATAGGGCAAAAGCGGTACAATGTTTGTTTGTTTACCCCCAGAACTCGGCGCTGCGGTGGTGGTAGATAGGAGAACTATACCACCTAAACTCGATCAGCTGGTGAGGTGAGCTGAAATTATACTATAATGGCGGTTGAAGTGACAGTGTAGCGTAAGTATTTTTTAATTTAATATTATTTTAAGATAGTTTTAAAATTCGTAAAGTGTATAAAAGTACAGTGTACAGTTTCAATTATGTCATTACCGAATTATTTTACATATAAATGCGCTGTGCCACATTGTTCAAGTAAATATTTTTACCCAATTCCCGATCCAAATTTTAAGAATATAAACTTAAATAATCAGTTTGATACACAACCAATAAGTTATGTGGCAGGTGCTTTGGTAAAAAAATTAAATTTAGATTGTAAAGAATGTAACTCAAATTTGAAAACTAATAGTTTGGAACCTCACCATACTTTTACGTACTTTAAAGAGAATGATAATAAAAGACGTCTGACTTACGTTACGAAAGAAGTTGTTAATTTTTTAGCTAGTGTACATAATGCAGTTCACCAAATTTTACCTGTATTTGGCCCATAGAGATGATTTGGCCACATAAAATGTCTGATTCAAAAAATAATCATGTGTTTGTGTGAATTCATTAACTTTGATTGGTTTACTTGCCAAGAACATAAGTCAGACGGTTTTTTAAAACTTTTAAAAATCAGTGTTTCTTTAATAATTAGAAAATATTATAATGATCTTTTTAGATCGAGGGACAATATATAACATTTTATATAAAATAGATAAAGTACTGCGGTAATGTTTTTAAGTTTTAGGTTCTTGCATGTACACAAAGGATTGGTGTCCTATTTCCAATACCTCATGACACAACACTACGTATTGAAGAACAATGCCAATGTATGGAAACTTCTTAAATATTACGTATTAAAATATCTGTATGCATTTTGTAAGATGATTTATAATTTTAAGTTATCGAGTGCGTTGTGCAATCTCTTTTATTGATGGGTTCTACTTTTAATATTATTCGTGTATTGCTACTTAATATTATTCTAAATTTTTGACCATATTGTATATATTTATTTATTTGAAATAACAATTGTACTTCTCTGTGATATTAGCGTAATTATTCTCATATATGTTTATCTATTTATTATTATTATTATTATTTCCGTAAATCCTACCTGGTTTTGTGATACTAGATAATAAGGTGTACAAATAATATTCATATACTTTTTGTAATAAAAGTTTAAATTATACTTTTTTTGTGATTGTAAATAATTTTTTGTAATAATAATATTATTTCATATTTTTGTAATAGTGTTTTAGTGTTTTAAGTGTATATTGGTGTTAAAAGTTGTTTTTATTAAAAATTTGTTTATTATTTAGTTTTTATATTTATTTACCTAAATATTATAAGATAATATGCACTTTTAAGCCTATATTTTAATTTTTAATATTTTTACACAACAGTAAAAATATTAAAAATCAAAATATGAGCTTTAAAAGTGTATTTCTATATGAAACAGAATTTATACCCTGTCCCGCCAATTTTTTGAATCAATGAGCTTCTTCCCCCAATTGTTGGCGCGCCACCGTCGCTCAAAACATGTGACCAATTTCATATAAGGTATCAGTACATCTCTTTATTATATATTATCTCTGGTAGGTGACTTATTACAGTACGAGTTAGTTTACGGACGAGGCGACATAGGAGCCGAGTCTTGAAATAAAAACGAGTACTGTAATAACACCTAACGACCATGTATCGTATTATATTTTATTTCATCCTGTTTTTATAAATTAATAAATTCATAAAAATTTTAAAAATAGTTCGTAACTTAACTAGTTACGTCAAATTACCTTAACTGTCAGTTACTGTCAAATGTTTTAAAATTTTTGTATTAATTGTTAATTCGTGTTTTAAATTAAAATAAAATAAAAAGTAAGTAATTAATCATTTTATTTTTATTTTATAGTCATTATAGTGTTTTTAAATGTCAAAAATTAAAAGTAATTGTCTTCCCTTCAGCAATCAGAGCAGAGTTGCTAGGCTACACATTACAGTACATGATACCGTAATGTTTTACTTACCGGCACCAAATTGATTATAGGGAAATTTATTTACTGGACAGGATGAAATAAAAAATATTCCCGTACAGTACGGAAAAGTTAGTTGCCCAGCAACGGACTAAAATACAATAATTTGATCTGAGAAACTACACATTTCCAAGCGATTTCAGAAAATAGTATTATACGTTACAAGGTCGGTAGGTGACTTATTACAGTACGAGTTAGTTTACGGACGAGGCGACACGTAGGAGCTATTTCGGAAATAAAAACGAGTACTGTAATAACACCTAACGACCATGTATCGTATTATATTTTATTTCATTCTGTTTTTATAAATTAATAAATTCATAAAAGTTTTAACAGTAGTTCGTAACTTGACTAAAAATAGTTCGTTACTTGATTAATTAGGTCAAATTACCTTGAAAGCCATCTGTCACTGTCAAATATTTTTTTTATTATTAAGATTTAATTGTTAATATAAAATTGAATATTTAAATATGGATGTAAAATTAAGTAATTAATTATTTTATTTTTATTTTTTAGTCATTATAGTATTTTTAAATGTCAAAAATTATAAGTAATTGTCTTCCCTTAAGCAATCAGAGCAGCGTTGCTAGGCAACACATTACAGTACCTGATACCGTAATGTTTTACTTACCGGCGCCAAATTGATTATAGGGAAGTGTATTTACTGGACAGGATGAAATAAAAGTATTATACCTAATGTCAAAAGGACTTTTGCTTGAAATAAAAAAATGACGTTTTGTAAAACTTTCTAGCTTGATTTATTATTTATTAATTAGAAAAAACTACAAAAAATTTTCTATTTAACAAAAATTCATACTTTGTTCCCATTCAAGTTGAAAAATTAATCTTGTGGAAATGCTAGTTTATATTGTTATCTTTAAAATATGCTAAGATTGATTCTGTTTGATGTATAGTTGTTACGAAATCATCGTTTAAATTTTTTTCATGTTTTTTTCTTTACGACATTTTAAATGTAATCTTTCAATCGTTTGCTTGTCTATCTTTGATTTTCATAAATGGCTAAAACGCCAAACCGCTTCCCATCATCTTACTGATAAATCGAAATCACGTGTTCGGATAGACTTTTGGAACGATTTTTTGGCTTTTCTCTTAAGTTATGCGGAAATTTAAGATAAAGAAATAACAGATCAAAAGATTACATTTAAAATCCCGTAAAGAAAATTATTGTACGATGATCTTAGTTAATACATTGAGCCGAGAAAAAATATGAAAAAAATTCAAACGTGGATTTAATAATAATAATAATAATAAATCGTCTTTATTAAGGGCGAAATTTAGCCTTAGGCTAATCTTACATTTCCCATTAATTATATCCCACATGATTAGTTTTCCAACGTATATAAAAACGAAACGGAGAAGAGAATTTTGCAAAATGTAATTTTTTTATTTCGTGGAAAAGTCCTATTGACATTATCGCAATCGGATCAATACTCTTCTTTCCAAAATAAAAAAAAGAGTGTGTGTGTAACCTTTACGCGCGATTGAAGTAAAACTTGTTGACGTACGTATCGGAAAATAAATATTTAATTACAATTCAATCATATTTATTGCCTATATACTTTACAAAAAAAATGAGATGTTATATTTATATTATTCTTTAGAAATAGGAATTTGAAAGTTATCATTATTTTTTTTATATATGAAATAATAGGTTTATGATAACTAAAATGTGAAACATAGATTTTAGTCTATAAATACCATTAATGTATTTGAAACCGTTTGAAAATTTCATAAATAAATTTCGGAAATTTAAACTCCTCCCATAGCTGAAATTATACAGTTACTTCCATCAGAATCTTCCGTTAGAATCTACCCCTAGTCGTGCCTAAAGAAGTTTTGCTTCAATAATAGGTAAACAATATTAAAAATATACACACATTACGTTTAGAATGTGTGATTTTGTAGCTGTATCTACCTTATTGTAATACATCACAACACAAGAGCCTTCGATAGTTAGATAACCATTTCATTTTGTAGCATTTTATAGTATATTCCATAAAATTTAAAATCCTGAGTTAAGTTTGTTTCCTTCACGTCTACGAAGGATCTGTTATTGGTGGTCAAAGGTCAGCCATCTTGACCAGTGGTTTTATGGCCTTTATGGCTACCTAACCAAACCTAAAATAAGTATAAGAAAGTGTTAAAATATTTTGAATATTATTATTTTATGAACAAAAACGTGCAACATGCTTCTTTACTCAACGTAAAGATTCCGTATAAACAATTATTTACTATCATAATATGTATGTATGTATATAAACTTACTTAATCAAATCATAATGAATGTGGCTGTCTCTTCATTTTTTCATTTTTGTCATTTTTCTTCAAATCTTTCTGGCGCTTATAATATCCCCTTTGACGTTCACAATTTATTTTTCTTTTTAGCTCTTTAAGTCTATAAAACGAAAATAGCTAGGTATAAATAATAGGTATAAATAATTAGGTATATATAGTGTAATTACACACCAAAAATAAAATTTATGCATATAGAGTACCTACCTATTCACTCATTTTCAATCAATATTTTTTCATCACTTTCTTCATTAATAAATCTACATTGTTTATTCATATTTAATACAAACACTTTATACACAAAAAACTATTTATACAATGTATTTCGATTGACAAGATGATCAGCTGTCAATTCATACAATTACAGATTTAATTTTATTTCATATAGGAGGCAAAATCGCATGAGCGCCGCTAGGATTATTTTCAGGGGGTGCATCTGCATCTACACACTATTATGATCTAATATATATATAGAATGTAGAATGATTTGGACAGCAACCGCGACGCCTTTAGTTTTTATTCAAACAATAATTTAATAAAAAAATTAAAAAAATATGTAATTTTCTGGTAAATTCAGGTATTTTCTTTCATAGCAGGGGGGTACAAGCGCACCCTCTTGCACCCTGCTGCCGGCGCCCATGCAAAATCGTGTCAGTATTAGGTTTTGTTTCCGGTTTCTGTTATTAGAATGACGTCACGTCCGTTAGAATAACTTTTTTACTCCTAGTGTCGCTAAAGAAGTTTTACTTCAAAAAACGTAGAATTTTCCGCCCCTATGAAGCCAGAAAACCTAATTTTTATTTTTCATAATTTAAAATATCGTACTAGTACTTTGATGTAAAGCTTAATGCCCCAAAACTATGAATACAAATGAAATGAGATCTCCTTTTATCCATTTATTCCATTTAGCATTTATAACCAATGTTTAAAATTAAGAGTTAGTAATAATTATATTGTGTTCATAATTTTGTTTATCATGGTAATAACAAATATAGGATATTAATATAAAACTATTTAATAGCTGTGTTCTATATATATATAATTTTTTAACTCTGCTTTTGCAGTTTATTAGTGATGATCAATTTAATCGACCAACAAGAAGAACAGTTCAACAATTATCAAAGTACATACCAGTTTATTTCTATCGATTTTCTTATAAAGGTAAATTGGGTGCCGGAGTGGCTGGATCCGTAGGTAGGTTATTATTATTATTTTTTTAAGTGTAAATGTAAACTGTATTCTCGCAGATAATTTAGTATTCTAGTTCATTCTTAAAAACAAGGGCTTTAATCCAAGAAGGTATAGACATGGAATTGACATCGGAGTATTTGGGAAATCAATGATATTCGACACCACCAACCTATTAAATAAATTAAAATTTGAAAGTGTAACTTAAAACTTTTTGTGTGCTATTTATCATTATTTTAAGTGTTTGGCTGATGGCGTACAGCCATCAAAAAAAGTCTGGCGATTTATGCTCTTTAATAGGTATAAATTTCAGAAACCTTTCAACAGGATCACGGCTTTTTACGTATCCGATTATAAAAGTTAGCTTGCCAACATGTGACAAATCGGGCGTAGGTACTGTTAACACTAATGGAAAAATATTTTGCTAATTTAACTTCATGCGTAATTTTTTTAAGACCTGTTTTCCTATTACGTTAATAAACTCATTACAAATATTCGCTGTTAAATATGAAATGTTGCCTTTTCCAGGATTCCCAAACTTTTTTAAATGAGATGCAAGAAATGGATTAAGTTCACTCAGTACTCAGTAACTCCACACATCCTAAATAATTTCCATTGTTGGGAGATCCTAGGGTTTCATTGTCACTGCGAAACGGAAGTCCTCTCGAAGACAAAAATTTTACAACAGATACAATTCTTTTAAGAAGATTTCTTCAGTAATCCAATTCTTTTTGATATTGAAATAATAAATCTGTATCTACTCTACCAACCGTTTACTTCGTGCTAGATATGAAATCATAGATTGCCTATGTGTTGGGCTATTTTCATATGGAATAAAACTATTTGATGAATGTGCTTCCAGTCAATACATCCATTTGAAGAGCATATAGATTCAAATCGGAAGGATTAAACACCACCGGACATACTGTATATTACAAATTTAAAAAGACTACTGTGTCAATTGGTTAATTCAAACTTCCTTCCCATTTTCGCTTCATATCAATGACGCGATCCACTAGTTTTGGTGAGTCGCGTCGCTTTTGATCAAAGACATACCTACATAAAAATAATTCAAGGATGATTTTCCTTAACACAGTTAATTTTAAAATATAAATTATGTACAAATTTTACACATTAAAATTTATTAACGTATTGCAATCGATACCTAAGCCTGATTTTCGGGCGAGAGTATAGTAACTATTGGTCGTATGTTATCTGTGATTTGGTAATCGAGTAGCGGGCCCCAATCGATTCCCAGCCCCTGGGCACGTGCCCATTGTGCCCAGTGGAGAATAGGGGCCTGAATATAACTATGTATAAATAAATTCACATATCTACCAAATTTAATAAGACTCTTTCTAATATTGTACAATATTTAATGTCCCCTAATGTATACGTAGGTATGAGATTTTCATTAATATTGTTATTTGATTGCAGGAGTTGGTCATGGTGAAGATTTGAATTATTTCTTCACGTATCCAAATGAAACAGAAAGCCCTCAAGACAAATTGACCAGACACCGATTAGTAAAACTTTGGACAAATTTCGCTAAGCACAAGTAAGTAGTACATATTTATGTTAAAATTCATACATAATATCTTTTGTTTTATTACTCATAACAGTGAAGATTATGAAAATTCTGTCTATACGTTTTTTATTTTGTAATAGTTTATTATTTCATAGGCTTATTGTTTTATTCTTTCTATATTTTAGTAGAGTCTTATTTTGTCCCTCATATTGTCTTACATGAAGATTAGTAATAAAGTTACTTAATAATACGGCATAAAATTTGTATTGGGTACCAACTTTCAGTGCTAGGTAAACATATATTTTTTATGCAATGGGTAGGTACTTACTGTGTTTGTATATCTTTAAGTGAATGATGTTTGACTGTAAGCAGTTCTAAATGTAGTAGTTATAAATAGGCAGGAAAAATTAGGACTCATGTTGCAAACATCGTACTCGTGGGAAATGAGTATCATTCCTTGCTCGTAAAACATTCTACCTACCTCATAATATAGGTTTAATTTATTAGTAATTTTAAAATACATCTAGGTATCTAATTTTATCAAATGAGTTAATGGACAGTTGACAATAATATACGATAAAACGATTTTTTGCTTTGTATTGAACAAATGTTATTCTTACATTTTAGAAATCCCACACCGAGGAGTGACCCACTGTTAGAAAATATAACGTGGAGAATAGCTGGTAATAATCCTGAGAACTTAACATTTTTAGATATCGGATATAACTTGCAACTCTCGGTTAATCCATTTGAAAAGGATATGCAGTTTTACGATAAGGTTTATAAAAATTATGGGTCACCACCTTATAACACGTACTAATTTGTGCTATTTATTACCATATTGTAAAAATAGGAAGAATGCGTGTTATATTTACGTTTAACTTAAAAAAATTTAACCAACCTATCTATACTGTTAAATAAAGTTTCTGTAAAGTATCTACTCTTTTTTAACTTCCCGCGTCAAAAATTGAAAATTTTAAAAAATCGAAAAAGTATTGGTTTCACCCATATTTTCCAAAATTGTGTGAAGTTTTCTGAACAAAAGCCATAGCTTTATCTATTTTAACGTACTTTTTCTTAAAAAGGATCTATAAAGTTCAAGGAAGAATTAATTTGGTAAATTTGGTGAAACCATGCAAGATTTAAATCAGTATGCCAAAATATTTGTTTCTAAAAAAGTAGAAGACGTGAAAAAAGGAAAGGTTCTTGATATACTTTTTGAAGTTATACTTCTATTCGTACACTCTGTGGAATGAATTAGTGTGTAGTTAAATGGGAAAAATCATTACATATGTAATGGTGTGAGTAAGAGAGAGACAGAATCACATATAATGTATATTGGTCGGTAAAAACAAAGATGAAATATTTACTACATGTTATTAGTCATCACTATAAGTCCTTTGAATACCGTTTAAACATTCATTGCATTGAAAAGAGATAGATATACAACAAACAGTTTGAGCTATTGTTATTGTATTACAGTGACGTATCCATAGACAAATTAAGAGACTTTTTGAAACATAGCCCAAAGGCGCCAACATGTTTGTGCGCATTCCTGGAGGCGCAATCGCATTCTGTAGTGGTGAAAATTGGAACTAAACCAGCAAAATATGATCAGCCCGAAACAGCAGTTATGGCGGCATAGTGATAGGTTAAAGTGTTAATAATTTTAGTTTAATAAATTTAATGTAGTTTTACCATAAAATGTAAAAGTATAGTGAATAGTTTTGAACATGTCACTACCAGGTTATTTTGGATATAATTGCTGTGTTGTAGATTGTAAAAGTAAGTATTTTTATCATGTATTTGAAACATATTTTCATTATTAGAAGTTTCAAATATTTCTTTCAAAGTCCTCACTCAGAGAAAAAAGGTTAATTGATTAATAGAAAAATAATATGTTTAAGTGAATTTATTGATTTTGATTGGTTTATGTGCCAAGAGCATAAATCTTAGTTCTTTGTATAATAAGGAAATATAGAGATCGTTTTAGATCGAGAGCAATCCTTAAAGTTTATGTATTAGAAGTACTGATCGTTTTTTTTTTTGTTTTAGATGCTATTCAGAAGAAAGACCACTTTTTTGAGAAATGGTAGGAAAGAACTAGTCATCCGAACCATCTCTTTCCAATTTGTGTTAAAACCTTATATTAAAATATCTGTTAAACATATGTTATTTATTATTAAGATCTTAAATACATAACTTGTGCAATATTGTATTTATTTTTTATGTTTTTGTGTTCAAATAAAAATAGAAATTATTAAAACTTGTTTTTCGTTGATTTTATTTTTACTAGTAAGAAAATATATAGCTTATATTTAAAAATTTATATATTCTTGTTTTAAATCGCAGTAAGAATATAAAATTTTAAAATATAAGTGTATCTATTCCAATATAACGTTTAAACTAGATATGCTGTATATCCCGCCAATTTTCAAATCGATGAGCTTCTTCCAGGAGACCATGGCGCGCTGATGTCGGAACTTGTTGCCAACTGTATGTTAGGGACCAACATATCTGTTCTATTATCTCTGACGTATCGCATTGTGTTTGACAGATTATTAGAAAGTTTTTATGTTTTGCCGTGTTCCTTTTCATTCCGTGGAATTTTGTAATCGAATTTAAACCTATTTCCCGACTACCTAGAGCTCTGAAATTTTCAGGATAGCTAAGAACTGGATGACAATGCATGTTTCAAGTGTGTTTAGGCATTTACATAGATTTCGAAATTTATACTGAATTGTGACAATTCTGTTGGAAATGTTGGGTTATCGTAATGGGATCGATCTCGCGAGAGAGTAGTTTTTTTTCTTTTTTTTTTGTTCTTCCATGTGAAAACAGTAATTATTATTTTAACTGGCAATAAATAAAATGAACTATTTTAGAAAGTTTTTAGATACAACTACCCTTGATTTTGTTAACAAGGAAACAATCCTCTCTATGATCAGTTAAAGCGTTGTATGACTTAATATTTTTGCAATATCAGAGATGCTGTGCATTGGTGAGATGACACTTAAATTCAGTTTTAATAATTGAAAGGTTTTTACATAAAAAGTTGTGGTACGTGCTTTGAAACTATACAGTTTAATAAAAAGTGATTAAGCTCAAGTTTTCCTTAAAATGACCCTCTGTCCGTCCGTCCTACGGGTCATACATGTAGTTTACACTACACTTATCCTTTCATACTCATATTGCCATGCCTCACCTCCTCGTAGTAGGCCAGAAATTCAAAAAAAAAAAAAAATTTGGAAACCAAGAAGGCAATTGGCATAAAAATTTATAAAATTAATTTTATAATAAATAAATGTGCAATATTTGTTAATAAAATTCAGTTTAAAAATTTCTTTTTCGGGTTGATATGAGTTTTAAATCAAATACAAAATTCCCACATAATACACAAATTTAAGTAACAAAATAATGTGTATAATAGTAATATAACCTATAAATCAGTAAAAAAACTTTTTACTATAAAAAGTTCTTTTTATAAATTGTGATTATTTTATAATTCTGTCACGTAAGTAAACATATAAAGTTTAGTATTTTATATTAATAATATTCAGTAATGAGTATTGTATTGTAGTCCATACTACCGTCACATGGTTGCATTATATCCTGCACTATGCTTTTGAGGTTGTTGGCTATATAAACAGAGTTTTTAAGAATAGTCGAAAATTGCATTCCGAACAGACAATAGATAGAAAAATTACAACTCGGTAAGTATTCTAAATAGGTTCAATTTATGTACTCGGGGTTTTTGGGGTCCCTGAACACGAATATCATCATGTCGAAAGTCTCCGCGGCACTTGGTGCCTAGAGTATTTACCTCTTCTCCTGGTGTTTTATGTAAATTCTGTACAAAATTACACTTGGAACTCGGCTGTTTTTTGGGTCGCTGAATACGAATATATAATGGCGATGGTGTCCGAAACACCTGGTACTTAAGACGGACCTCGTCTCCAGGAAAAGTTATGCAAATTTGATACAAAATGAGTGTGTACTCGGTACTAGGAGGTTTTTGAGGTCGCTGAACACGAATATCATAAAATGATTTTGCTAAATAATTCGCATAAAAATTTATGAATCCAGGCGCGTGCATAGAAGTATAACTTCTGCCGGCAGTCCCACTGACTGCCACACCCTTTTTTTGTATTAAATACATAATACGTATTACTCATCATTTGTTTTGTTATAAATCAAAGTTTTGATATTTCTACGTAGTTATGCCGTAATGGCAAAAACTCTGTATTATTGTCTAAAACTCATTACTACCCGTTGTGAGCTCGGTAAACCAACAGAGGTTTTTGTAGAAGGTTATTGGATCGGAAAATTAGGAAGACAGGTTCTTAAGTTCTTAGGTTTTCTACTTATTAACTACTATTTATAATAACCGATGGTGAGGAGTTGAGTACAAGAGGTTAAGGGTCCTTGTTCATTATAGTCTGTTCGACAAGTTCAAAATGGTACAAAATAGAGGTACTGCTCTTAAAATTATGTGCGATAGCTCATTGGATCCGAGATAACGTCTAAAAAAATGTGCCAAAAGCGTGTATTAGCACATAAAAAATTGCAAAAGTTATAAACAATTAAAGATGAGAAACAAAATGGCATTCCGTTTTTTATAAATATTTCATTTCAAACTATTAATATTTAAGAAATAAAAAAAAGTAGTGTGGCAGTCACTGGGACTGCCGGCAGAAGTTATACTTCTATGCACGCGCATGGATTCATAAATTTGTATGCGAATGATTTAGCAAACTCATTATATGACATTCGTGCACACTCTTTTTGTATCGAATTTGCATAAAATTCTTGGAGATGAGGTCCGTCTTATGCACCAGGTGTTTCGAAGACCATCGCCATTATTATAATAGATAGATAGATAAATAGAATCGACTTTATTTTTCACTCGGCGAAAGTCAGCTTAGCTGTTGTTTTAACCGAGCATTCATATACAATACAATATTTAATACAATACATATAAAATATTTAACCTAATATTTATTTAGTAAATACAATTTATATTTATGCTTAAAGGAGTTTATGCTGCAGTACAGAAAATGAATCATTATTTCTTATTTCTGAGTTGAATACTTTGGGAGCACAGTACGAGAAACTTCTTTGAAATAGAGCAGTACGATGAGCAGGTATATTTAAAGAGTTATGACGTGTATTAAAATTATGAGTTGAATGCCTAAAAGTTAATTTTTCACGAAGATAAGGAGGTGTTTTTGTGTTAATGAGGCGCAGTAAAAAACAAGAAAAATGTAGTTTTTTTCTATCCTCTAAGTCTAGCCAATTAAGTTCTGCGAATTTATACCTAACATGGTCTCGTGCCCTTAACCCATAGATAAACCTGACACATGAGTTTTGCACACGCTGTAGCCTTTTTTTTGATTTGAGATCTAGACAGGGACCGTAAACAAAATTACAATAGTTTGTATGAGAAAGCACTAACGTTTTACATAAAACTTTTTTTAAATTTGGGTTTAGTATATGCCTGCTCTTGTACAAATTACGCAGAGATAGAAACGATTTCTGAACCACTCTTCCCACATGCGTTCTAAACCTCAACTGTGTGTCAAAAATGACACCAAGATTTTTACATTCTTGTGCCACAGGGATTGGAGTATCCATAATTTTTATTTTAAGATTCTCTGACGCCCATATATTATCAGGTCCAAAGAAAACTACTGCAGACTTATTTGGATTTATTTTAAGTCCATTTAAGGTGGAGTAATCATATATAGATTGCAGGCAATTATTGAGAATATTCTGTGCTTCCAAAGCCCTACCTTTTACAAAAGATATACGGATTTGTGTATCATCTGCATATTTTTCAACATCACAGCCGTCAATATAATTGTCCATATCGATAGTATATATTACAAACAACAAAGGGCCCAGGATGGAACCTTGAGGTACACCTTTATTTACTTTAATCTTTTTTGATGGCTTGCCCTCAATTTGAACATACTGATATCTTTCGGAAAGGTAATTATCAAAAATATTAACGCTACGCTCTCAAAATCCAAATGATAATCCAAGCTTAGCACATAGTAACTGATGGTCAATTGTGTCGAAAGCCTTACTGTAGTCCAACAGCACTAACGCGGAGGTTTCTCGTTTATCAGCTGAGGAAATGATGTCATCTAAAATCCTCAGTAGAAGAGTCGCAGTACTGTAGCCACTACGAAAACCTGACTGCGAAGAGGGGAACAAGTTGTTTAGGTTAAAGTATTCAATGACTTGTCTCGAAAGGATCTTTTCAAATAATTTAGATAACACAGGCAGTAAACTAATAACTAATGGGCCGTAAGTCAGAGATGCTCTCAGGATTATTGGTTTTCGGTAGTGGGACTAGAACAGCGATCTTCCAGCCAGAAGGAAACACACATTTGTCTACACACGAGTTGAAAATATGGGTTATGAACGGTACTATGAGAGGAGAGCACAGTTTTATCATGTGAAGGGACACACCATCATCTCTAGTGGCATTGGATCTTAGCGATAAAAGCGCTTTATTGACGTCTTCATCTTGAATTTTTTTAATATCAAAGGTAGAAGTCGGGGTAAGATGTTTGTAGTTTTTTATTATTTCATTTTCTATTTTAGGAGCAATTTTGTCTATAGACTCGATAAAGGTATTATTTATTTTATCAGGATCTTTTAGGAATTCCGGTAATCCACTAGTATTATTTTTTGCGGTGCTATATATGTTTAAATTTTCAAGTGTGCGCCATAGTTCTTTACTACAATTTTTTCCAGCAACGAAGTTGATATAACTACGTTTTTCTTCGCGAACGGCTCTTGTGAAAAAATTCCTCATACTTTTATACGCGTCCCAATCACGAGCGCTTTTTGTTTGTTTATATTTGGACCTCAATTTATTTCGTTCTTTTTTCATAATCCCTAACACGTCTGTGAACCAGGGAGCTTTAGATTTTGTGACCCGAATTTGACGCTTTGGAGCATGTAAATCAAATAGATGTAAGATTTTGTCGTATTTAGCGACTCAAAAAACCACCGAGTACCAAGTGTGCACGGATTTCGTACAGAATTTACATAAAACCCCAGGAGAAGAGGTAAATACCCTGGACACCAAGAGACTTTCGGAATCGTGATATTCGTGTTCAGCGACTCCAAAAACCCCGAGTATATAAACTGAACCCATTTTCAGCAATACCTACCGAGTTGTAAGTTTTCTCTCTATTGTCTGTTCGGAATGTACTTTTCGAAGGCAGAAATGCAATTTCCATTTTTACATTATAAAATATAGCGACAAATTTTCTGCTACTTTAACGAATCCAATGCAAACAAACGCATTCCGATCCATCTTACGTTATAAAATTCGGAGGTTTTGGTGCTTTATTTCCTCGACTATTCGTAAAAACTCTGTTTATGTAGCCAACAACCTCAAAAGCATAGTGCAGAATATACTGCAACCATGTGACGGTATTTTAGACTACAATACAATACTCATTACTGAATATTATTATTAATATTATTAATATAAAATACTAAACTTAATATGTTAACTTACGTGACAGAATTATAAAATAATCTGTCAAATAATCATGTGGTCCGTCACTATGATATTCATACATTAGTTCAGGCTGTTTTTTGTATATCTATCTCTTTTCAATGTACTGAATCTTGAAACGGTATTCAAAGGACTTATAGTTATGACTAATAACATGTGATAAATATTTCATCTTTGTTTTTACCAACCAATATACCTTATAAGTGTCTCTGTCTCTCTCTTCCTTACACCATTACATATGTAATGATTTTTCCCATTTAACTTTACACAAATCTTTTCCACCGAGTGCATAAATAGAAGTATAACTTCAAAAATATTCTGAAAAAGGAGGAAATTTCCAATAAAAAACTTTTAGTTCCCGGAACTGTAACTTAATTATTTATAATTTTAATTCATTGCTGAAAATAGGTCTCTGCGCTACATTTTTAAATAGCTTGAGCGGCGTCAAGCGAGTACGACACAAATTAATTTATTTAAGATATTAATTTTTTTTTAAATAAAAAAATATTGTGTATTCTGAACATTATAAATAATTCAGTCCCATGAATTTTCTTGAACTTGCGTCTTAATTGTAAATGAAAAAATAAGTTTAAATAAGTGGCGTAAAAATTTTTCGCTTCGTAGAGCCTTTCTTATATACATACTTCACAAGCTTACTTCATAAAAGTTTAAAAAATATTCATACTTGGTTTATAATAATTTTACGGCAAGTTCAAGAAACTTTGGTTAGTTGACAATTGTTTAACTTGTTGAAAAATTAACTTTAAGTAAAATTCTCAACGGGAGTAGTGTTCAGAATGCACAATAATTTTTTTCAAAGTAAAAAAAATACGTTATAGTATATTAAGTATGGAGAACGGTAAGGGTTTTATACCGATCGAAGACAATTGTTTGGAGGAGGAGCGGAGCGACGACTCCAATTATTGTCTGAGATCGGTTACCCTTAACGTTCGACATGCTTATAAGGTTTTTTGCACGATTGATACCATTATAAATTATAAATATAAACATTTTCGTCATATTGACTAGTTTCAGTCATTTTATCAATATAGATACTTTGGTTGTTAGGTAGTAATTAGGGTGCATAACAACAATGGAGAATTGAGTTTTTATTTAGTTGTCAATAATTTTAAGTATATACAATTTTGATTATTATAAATTAAAATATGAGCGAAAGTGAATTTGAAGAAATTGAACGGGCTTGGGAAGAAGGGTGTTCCGCAATTATTCCCGAAAAATCCAAAATCCGTTATCAAAATACCTACCAAAGTTTTAAAAAATGGTGTGAAGGTAAGAATTTAAGAATCGATGAAAAGACTCTATTGGCATATTTCGTTCAAAGACATATGCAGTTGAAAGCTCCTGGAAGCCTCTGGGCAGAATATTCAATGATTAAATCCACCGTTTTTCTTTATGATGGCATTGATATTTCCAAGTTTTCAACTTTGATCGCGTATTTGAAGAGAAAAAATGTTGGCTATAGGCCTAAGAAAGCGAGCATTTTTACACGGGAGCAATTTGAAAAATTTCTGATGGAAGCACCGGATGAAGAATTTCTAATTCACAAGGTAATGTAAGCTAGAATAGGTAAAAGAAATACTCTAATGAAGATTTTTTTATAATTTGTAGGTCGCAATGATATTGGGAATATCTGGTGCCCGTAGAAGAGAATAATTATATAATATTACTATGAATGACATCCAACAAACCGATGGTTTAATGATTGTAAAAGTACCCAATACAAAAACGAACATCCAGCGTAATTTTACAGTCGTTAATAAACCAGACGATAAAATTCCATATTTAGAAATTCTGCAAAAGTATATAAAATTTCGTCCATTACAAGTAAAATCAAATCATTTGTTCTTAAGATACGCCAAAGGAAAATGTTGTGCTCAAGTAATAGGGAAAGGGACAATCGGGGGCTGGCCTTCCCAAATTGCCAAATTTTTAAATTTGCCTAATCCCGAGAACTATACTGGCCATTCGTTCAGGAGGACATCAGCAACGCTTTTGGCTAATAAAGGTGTTGATGTCCTCGGATTAAAGCGTCATGGAGGTTGGCGTTCATCGACAGTGGCAGAAAGCTATGTAGAAGATTCTCTTCGAAATAAAATAGATTTTGCCGAAAAAATATTGTGCAATACTAGTAATACTACTAATGTATGCGATTCTGCAGGAGTTTCTGTTAGAAGTGAAACCACAGCCCAAACAACTGGGATTTCATTAAATAATTTAACAAATTGTACCATAAGTTTCAATATTAATAAATAATTCGTTAGTTTTCTTTATTCTTTCAAAAAATAAATTAAAATTAAGAGATTTTTTAACTCGACGGTAAGTGAATTACTTACCGTCGAGTTGGAGTACTTACCGTCGAGTTGGATTACTTACCGTCGAGTTGCTAGTAAATGTCACCTACTGACGTAAAATCTGTTACGGTAAACCATGGAGACTACCGGTAAACAGTCAAAAATGATCAATCGTGCAAAAAATAAATTAATTTATGTGTCGTACTCACTTTTGACGCCGCGCAGCCAATCTAAAAATGTCGCGCGTTAAATTAAAATTATAAATAATAAAGAGTTCCGAGAGCTGGAAGTTTTTTATTGTAAATTTCTTCGTCTTTCAGAATATTTTTTTTAATTTCTTAAATATTAATAGTTTATGAAATATTTGCAAAAAACGGAATGCCATTTTTTTTCTCATCTTTCATTGTTTATAACTATTTTCAACTTGTCGAGCAGACTAATTATACGTATTTTCCATGTTTATTTTGTGCAAAAAAATCCGATCTCTTAACTAAACTAATAAAATCGCTCGAAATTAGAGTTTGCTGTGTTTGTTGTTTCTTTCAAGCGGTTGGCAATTTTGGGGTTAAATCCTAATAATTAAAGCAATATGTTTCGGTTTGTTAGTCTATGTCCATACGAATAAAAAAACAAAATTTTTAATGCAATAATGGTGTTTTATTATTAAGAAAAAGCAGTGTAAAGCGAAAGCATTTTATATTTTCTTGCTTATGAGAAGAACTACATCAAAGAAACAGCATTAAAAACAATTTCTAGTTTGCTACTTCCATGGTTCTCAAAAACATACAATATGATACAATAGTTTTGACAGCCTAAAATAAAAAATATTAGTATTGCTGTTTATTTATTAACAATTAATTGTATAATTTGTCAATCTTCAAAAAATTGTTGTAAAGTAGGTAGGTATAGTTTAGATTAATTTTAAAATTTCTTTAATTTGTAGATTTATTTCAACAAAACCTTTTAACATATACTTATACTAACTGACCCGACTGAAATCGTCGTTTTTCGATTTTTCAGTTTTTCAAATGTTTACGATTCTATTTCGTAATTTATTGATTAAATATATTAGAAATCAACTACGCCGCCTTACGGTAACGTCATAGTACTTAACAAAGTATGAATTGCTGGTTTAAATATATAAGATAACTAGCTGTACCCGGCGCGCGTTGCTACACCAACAACTAAAATAAATTTAAGAAAAATAAAAGAGAAGAAGAGATAGAGAAGGAAAGAAAGTTTATAGTTTTGTTATACTTATCGCACCAAAAATATACTTTTCGAACTTATATTTATACGAATTCGTATAGATATCTATTAATCAGTATTGAATTTGATAGATGGAAGCGCCATCTGGTGGTAACTTCCATTAATGCGAATATCATATTCATCTTACCTATTTAAAAAACATCATCATACTGATATTTTCATGACAATCGGTTAAACGGGGCAGAAGTTGCTACTCTGTAGCGCCACCTGGTGGCAAACGGCATCAATGAGCATATCATACAAACCTTCTCCGTGGAAAAATACATATACATACCAATTTTCATGACAATCGGTTAAACGGGACAGAAGTTGCTACTCTGCAGCGCCACCTGATGGCGAGTGGCATCAATGAGCATATCATACAAAACTTCTCTGTGAAAAAATACATATACATACCAATTTTCATGACAATCGGTTGAATGGGACAGAAGTTGCTACTCTGCAGCGCCACCTGGTGGCGAGTTGCATCAATGAGCATATCATACAAACCTTCTCCGTGAAAAAATACATATACATACCAATTTTCATGACAATCGGTTGAACGGGACAGAAGTTGCTACTCTGCAGCGCCACCTGGTGGCGAGTGGCATCAATGAGCATATCATACAAAACTGCTCTGTGGAAAAATACATATACATACCAATTTTCATGACACTCGGTTGAACGGGACAGAAGTTGCTACTCTGCAGCGCCACCTGGTGGCGAGTGGCATCAATGAGCATATCATACAAAGTTCTCTGTGAAAAAATACATATACATACCAATTTTCATGACAATCGGTTGAACGGGACAGAAGTTGCTACTCTGCAGCGCCACCTGGTGGCGAGTGGCATTAATGAGCATATCATACAAACCTTCTTCGTGGAAAAATACATATACATACCAATTTTCATGACAATCGGTTGAACGGGACAGAAGTTGCTACTCTGCAGCGCCACCTGGTGGCGAGTGGCATCAATGAGCATATCATACAAACCTTCTCCGTGGAAAAATACATATACATACCAATTTTCATAATGATCGGTCCAGTAGTTTTTGAGTCCATTGAGTACATACAGACATACAGACAAACATTCATTTTTATATATATAGATAACAGCTCCACCCGACGGTGGCGTTATATTACTTAATATTAGAAATGATTTTTTCTTGGCTTTTTTTCAAAAATTTATTTATAAATCGATACACACTGTATTTTCCTACAAAATGGATGTTAAATAATTAAGAAATCAAAACACAGTGCTATCAATTATGGATTTGTTGAATTAAACAATAAATACCACTTAGTACGTACCTATTGTCGAAATACACAAATAAGTAAAAAATATTTTAAATTTATAGTGGACCAAATAGTAAATCTAAATCATTCTCTAATCCATTTGAACTCATACAAATTTTTTTTATAATTGGCTCCAGCCGTTTAGAAGGAGTTCAGTGACATACACACGTACAGAAAAAAGAGATTTGCATATAAATAATTAAAATTTAAACTAACAATATATAAATAAATTTAAAAAATTACCGATGACTTCAGATGGAATTGAAGCTTATAATATCTTTGGAGCACAAAGTTTAGTTAGAACTCACTCGAGCAACGCGAGATACGAGGCGAGGGGAACTTTGTTACTTATTTTTGTAACAATAGGGTACCGGACAGTAATCAAAAAAATCTAAGATGTGTTTTAAAATAAAGTTTGTTATACAACAATATCACTCAATAAAGATTTTCAAGAAATAACAATGATTTATATTTTTAAATCAATAAATAAAGTTGCGTAAATTATCTGTGACGTGTAAGAACCCAAACGCCAATCACAGTGCGTAACGTCATATGTAGGTAGCCATAAGTAAACAACACTGCTTTGTATGTTATTTCGCGTTTTTCTACGATTTATTTGCATTTTTCTAAAAATATTTAATTGTAATTAGGTAGTTACGAATTGAAGTACTATAGTCATAACAGAAGTTGTCGTAAGTGCTTGAAGCCTTCTGTTAAGTTTTTATTATGGAACAAGGTTATACAAAAGCCGAAAATAAAAATCTCTCAAAAGTTGATATTTTCATGGTCAGCAGTTTCTTTGCCACTAATTTTGTTCTGCCGAATTTAGAAATGTGAAAACATTTGTGTAAGTATTTCAATCTCTTTTTGTTTATCTTAACCATAGAAATGATTGAATAAATAAGTAAAACATAACACATAACACCTACATTACATACACACTAAATATGATTATTTGTATTATGGGGTGTGTAATAACACTCTAGGTACAGTACTTACATCAAAGTGATCGTCACAAAAGTAAATTGGTGAAGTAACAGACATTCCATCGCACTTTCGTCTTGCTAGGTCCAACCATTTCTTTCGTATGTCTGGTTTTCGAGGTACATCAATAAAAAATTTATTTGGAATAGTTACTGATGTATTTCCACATCGAGGTACAACACACCAACGATATCTTTTTCGGTCCATGATGATTAAGAAACACAAAATACTTTATTTATCCAAGCACTGATCACTTGTAATATGGCTCGTAGTTTGTTTAACTCCATATGACGTCACGCGATCTGAATTGACATGAAGTGCTGTTTTTGCGGCAATTTTAAATAAATTATGTTTTTGACGTTTTTAAGTACTCCAGAGGATTTATTTAATTAAAATATTATTTTTTATGGCTATATATATGAATAAAGATTATTTTTAAACACTATTTGAAAAGTTGTCCGATTCCCTATTATATCGGTCGTAAAACTCCTGCCAATCTTTAACTTGATAAGCTTCGCTTTAAAATTCTACAGTTTTTTGTTATATATTTTAGAAATATCTAAAATTTCTAATCTATTTCAACTATTCGGACCTACTTTGTTTAGTGCCATCTATTTAAAATTATTGCCAAAATTATTAAGTATTTTACAAGATAAAATAAAAATATATTTACAGCCATAAACATTTGCAGATCAATCATTACGAATCCTCCAGCTGTAATTTCAATTCTTTTTTGATCTCTAATCATAATTTGTAAAACAGTTTTAGCGTTTTCTGGATATTCATACCAATTACTTAAGTATGCACTATTACTAACTTTATCAGCCTAAAACATAAAAGATTAATATTAATATATTATAATCAATTAACAAATGCATTGAATGCAGTTTTTCATAAGGTATGAAATGAAGACGAATTAGTACTAATTAATCTAAGCAAAAGAAGAAAACGGTTTAAAGATACCATGTGAAAAACAATGATTTGAACAATTTAGATTTTAATTTATCTTAAGTTATGGAAATATTACTTTATAATAATAAGTAGGAGCAAAGTTGGTTCAAAATTTAGCAGTTTTAAAATAATAATACATAGTGATAGAAGTTTTATTTTATCATTTTAGTGGCTACTTGGCTTTGTCAGATATGGGCTCAAATTCATGATGTACTATTTTCAAAACCTTTCGAATACCTTGCAAGAGGTACTGAGTTTAATACCCAACACACCCGACATGTATCAATGTGACTTTTTGGAGACATAAGTAAATTGTCGAACACCTAGAAACACCATGCACGTACGGTGAAGAAAGCCACTGTGATAAAACGTGGACTTTTGTCTGAAATCACCAACCCGCATTGAGCAAGCGAATTGAATAAATGCCCATTCCTTCTCCTTGTGAGAAGAGGCCTTTGGCTTTGGAGTGGGACAGTAACGGGCTAATTATTATGTTATACATCATTAATAACATATTAAGTTAACTGCAGAGCTTATTTTGTTGATTTTTGTGGTGTTGCATGGAATATCTTAACCAAATTTCTATGGGACCCACGGACACTCTATTCTTTTATGCAAAATTATCTTTTCAAATCGGATTATAAATACCAGAGATGTTCGGTAACATACATAAAAAAGATATGGTCGAATTGAGAACCCTCTTCTTTTTTGATGTCGGTTAGAGTGGGACAGTAATGTGCTAATTATTATGTTCTTATGTTATACATCATTATTAATTATTACCATATTAACTTAACTGCAGATTTTATTCTGTTGATTTTTGTGCTATTTCCTGGAATATCTTCCACATTAATGACCAGACCTTAACCAAATTTTTATGGGACCACATGGACGCTTTACTCTTTTGAATGCAAAAAGAATTTTTTAAATCGGATTATAAATACCGGAGATATTCGGTAACATAAATAAAAAAATATAGTCGAATTGAGAACCCCCTTCTTTTTTGAAGTCGGTTAAAAATTTATTTATTTATTTATTTCTTTATATATTTATTTATCTACTTATTTATTTATTTATTTATTTATTTATTTATTTATTTATTTATTTATTTATTTATTTATTTATTTATTTATTTATTTATTTATTTATTTATTTATTTATTTATTTATTTATTTATTTATTTATTTATTTATTTATTTCTACGGGAAACAATCCCTTTATAATAAAAGTAACAAAAACATAACAAATATAGTACATAAAAGTGCAACCAATATAAAAGAAGATGAAAAGATCAAGAAATAGAAAATAAAAATAAAACTAAAAATTAGGGACAACACAAAAATACTCACAAGAAACAAAAACAATGGTACCTATACAGCGCATTCTATTTAACAAGTCCAGGTCGTAATTGACTCATACGTTTTTTAAATTGGGACACAGAAGTATTTAAAATATCACAATCAAGGTTATTACTATTAAACAAACGCATACATCTTGATATAGGATTAAAGAAGCCATAATTAGTTCTCTGAAGAGGCATCCTGAAGAATACAACACTACGCGTCATCCTTGAAGGCACATGAATAGGCAATGAGGAAACCAACTCAATACAATTTATTTTACCAGACACAATTTTATGTAGGAATATTAAGTCGTTAATATTCCTACGTATATATAAAAATTCCAAATTTAAAAAACCCAAAATGGTTTCATAATCATAATTACCCAGTTCATACCCCATCCTGAAAGCACAAATTCTTAAAAAACGATTTTGTATAGATTCCAACCTATTGATATGAACTGCGTAATGTGGAGACTAAACTACAGAGGCATATTCAGGGGTAGATCTTACATATGCTAAATATAAGGTTTTCAATGCTTCTAAACTTAAATCTTTCGAATTCCTAGTGATGAAACCAAGTAATTGCAGTGATTTGGAAATAATTGAATTAATATGTGGAACAAAGGAAAGATTACTATCAAAAAGTACACCCAAATCACGAATTTCATTCACTCTTTCAAGCGGACTATTATCAACAGAATAATTAAAAGTAATAGTAGATTTAAGCTTTGAAAAAGTTAAAACATAGCATTCTTTTGAATTTAATAACATACCGTTATTCTTAGACCAATCACATATTGAAGAAATATCTCTCTGTAGTTTGATGCAGTCCTCAATATTTGTATCCCTTATATATGCTCTGAAATCATCAGCAAACGAAAGATAATCACAGTACTTAATCGAAGAGTATAAGTCATTAATAAAAATATTAAATAAAAGGGGACCCAAGTAAGAACCTTGAGGAACACCTGATAAAACTTTGATACTCTTCGACCTAAAGTTTTTAATGCGTACAACTTGACGCCTGTGACATAAATAGTTCTCTAACCACGTGATTAAATATGGAGCGAATCCAAAGCCATCCAACTTAGAAATCAGTAGAGTATGGTTAACCCTATTAAAAGCCTTTGAAAAATCTAAGTAAATGCAATCAATTTGAGATGCTGCTTCAAAAGCAGTGGCGATATCAGAGTAAAAAATAACTAAATTGGTGGATGTAGATTTCCCCTCAACAAAACCGTGTTGCCGACTATTGATCAAATTTTTACAATACCAACGTAAATAATGTTTGATCAGCTTTTCAAACAGCTTTGGTATAGTAGAAAGAATTGAAATTGGACGATAGTTCTTAACGTCACATTTATTTCCGCTTTTAAATAACAAAACTATCTTTCCAAATATCGGGGAACAACGATGTCGTCAAAGATAAGTTGAAAACTATTTGTAGAGGAACACATAATGAGTATAAACATCTTTTAATGAAATAAGCAGGTATACCATCAGGACCTATGCTGATCTTATCTTTAAGAGAGCAAATTCCGTTAAATACCTCTTCTTTTGTAAGTTTTATTAAAGGACACTTGGATTAAATACATTAGGATTGTCGTCAGACGGTTTAGGAGTAAATATATCGTTATTATAACTGGAACTAAAGAAGTCAGCAAATAAATTTACAATTTCTTCACCAGTATTACCTTCAATACCTACCATTAAAATTAGCAGAGTTGGGAATATTGACAGTTTTTTTGAGACTGTTTATATGTTTCCAAAAATAAGCTGGATTTGAAGTGAGCTGCTGGTTAACATTAAACATGTAGTTATCATAGCATTGCTTAGATAAGATTTTACACTGGTGCTGTAAGTTGGAAAAAGTAGTGTAGTCATTTGGAGATTGAGAGGATTTATATTTAATGTGCGCTTTTTTCTTAGCAATAATTAATACTTTGAGCTCGTGGGAGAACCAATTAGGATAAGTAGAAAGTTTACGTTTACGTAAAGGTACAAACAGACTAATATCATTATTGATGATGTTGTATAGAGCCGTTACAGCTTCCTCAGCATTGCCCATAAGAAACTGATTCCAATTTATGGGACCTAAAAAGTTGTTAAGTCCAACGTAATCGGCATTTTTATAAACTATACTAATATGATAAAGAGGAAAGGTTTGATTTTTTGTTTGTTTGTTTGTTTGTATGTTTGTTTGTTTGTTTGTTTGTTTGTTTGAAATGAATAGACTCCGAAACTACTGGACCGATTTTAAAAATTCTTTTACCGTTGGCAAGCTACACTATTCCCAAGTGACATAGGCTATGTTTTATTTTCAAAAAAAATAGGGATCCTTACTAAAATGCCATTAATGTAACCAAAAATGACCTTAAAACCCTTACATCGCGTGCGCTGAGAATACTAGCCTCAAGGTCAAACCTTCCAATTAGTAGGGATCGGTTTTTCTCATGGCCAACCGCCGAAGGCGGGTCGAGCACCTGAAAATCAATTTATTTTGTTGCCAGAAAATAAAACAACATGTAATATTGTTTACAGGGAAGCGTTGACCCAATATATTTAGTGGCGAGAAAAGGTTCGTTTGTTTGTTTGTTTGAAATGAATAGGCTCCGAAACTACTGGACCGATTTTAAAAATTCTTTTACCGTTGGCAAGCTACACTATTCCCGAGTGACATAGGCTATGTTTTATTTTCAAAAAAGATACGGATCCTTACTAAAATGCCATGATGAAAATTGTTGTCTAGTAATAAATCACAGCATTTATTAACACTAATTGAGCCAGGATTATCCACAAAAATAAGATCCAGAAACCTATTATGATCATTGGGTATAAGATTGACCTGACTAAAGTTAAGATATGATAAACTTTCATTTAACAGTTCTGCAGGATAGCCATTAGGACAGCTTAACAATAATTCATTTATACTTCTATCTGCATTCCATATAGCTAATGGTAACTTATAGTCACCAAAAAGGTAAAATTTAGAATCAGTAGGTATGTGTATTTGCTACCTGTTCAATAGCGGAGCAATGATTCTCATAAATATTAATGTTAGACCCTGGCGGTAAATAAACTAAACCAATAATTACTGACTGTGATCCAATATTGATAAGTGTGAAAAGCTGTTCGACATTATTAAAATTAGTTGAAACAATCTTAGACCTAAATTTATTTCTGACTGCTAAGAGAACACCACCACCACGTTTAGAAACACTATACCCGAGACGCTCAAAAGATGGAATTCAAGGACGCGTGATCAGTGACTGGCTGATGTAATCCTACTATGCCACGCCTTCCAAACTGAAATAACGAAGAACAGTTTACACTTTATTCATACCAGAGATAATATAAACTGTAAGCATCAAGGGTGGGTACTTTTTTGTTGAGTGGTGTAAATCGGACTTGTGACGTTGGTTGGGGAGAGTAATATTCAAACAGTGCGTGCCGTTCACGTGATCATTCCATCTTTTGGACGGCTGGAGTATACTACATGAACTACGGTCACATCTGTACACCACATAATCTTGTAAGCCAAGTTCTGCATCAGATATTCCATTGTGAAGCCAAGTCTCAACCAGCAGGATCAAATCATAAGTAAGGAAATAAGTACAGCAAGTGCAAATTCCTTCAGCTTAGTACGCATTCCACCCACGTTTTGATAATAAATGGTGAATGGTGGTATGTTGGTATTTAGTTTTTTGACCTTTCAGCTACCTGTGGAACACCTCTAACATATTTAATGAACACATCTTCACCTTTACTTTTTTTCGACGTGAGCTCATCTCTAACTTTTTTCCAATTTTCCTGTTGCAATGGAGTCCTATCCATGTCAATAAATATCTTCCGATCTTTGTTTAGGTTCTTTTTACTTCTAAAAACCATAAGCGGTTCATCAGAATTTCGAAAAGTTACTTTCAAGGGACAGGCTCCATTCTTGTTGCGCTTACCAACTCTTACACATCTAACTATGTCCGGGTCTTCTTTAGTTATTTCCTTAATAATTTCAATAGCAATCTGGGTATCCGATCTGCCTGAACTTTCAGGTTGAAGATTATAAATCATCAAGTTATTCGCTCTTTTTTGCCTCTCATAAATTTCAGAAAAAAACGATTCTTCTAGACTTTGGACTGATGGCTGCTTATCCTTTGTGGTCTTAGACACGTCAGTTTTTAAACTCGTAACCAAGGTTTTTAGACTATTAACCTCATTACTAAGTTTATCAACATCATTAATTAACTTGGGGAGAAGTAATAATCCTTGAGAGCAGTCATCACACAAAAACTTTAATTTGCGAGCTCCTTTAAGCTCCATTACTATAATTTCTGAAGCAGTCAGATCAGAGCAAGATTTATGTAGAGTCCGTTTGCAACTGTCACAGTCTATCAACGTGTTGGTGTTGGTTTCATTGATGTCACAAACCAAACACTGCATCTTAGGTAAGAAGATATTCTTGTGGTTAATTTTAAATTAAATAAAAATCTTTGTACTGGACTACAATCGGTATTTAGTTAAAACGTATTCAAATAAAAATAAATCCTTTTGTACTGGCCTAATTCTAACAGGAAATAGTTGATGGTTATCAGTTACTTTAGCGATTAAAGTTTTTATGGTTGTACTTACTATCTATTTGAAACAAGGCAGTTAAAAACCGCTTTTCTTGAATAAAATTCCAATGAAACAAACTAAATCAAAATCCAATACCTCACTTAATTACAATTTTTTTCACAATCAATTTGATGTTAGTTTCATCCACTATTTTATAAAATTAAACTTTAATATATTAATAAATGAATTAATTTTTGACAACATGACAAGAGAACATGGAGATACTATAGCTAACAGCTAAGTTTGGAGGATCGCAACACTTTTATCTTTAGTGCCTTACTGATGTATATGAGAAAATAATTTATAAAAATATGTGTTTTATTTCTTTAGTTATACTAAAGTACAAACTGTAGGCATATTTATGTAGGATATCTTACTTTACCTGATCCATTAAAGCTTGGGCTGGAATAGAATAACATGAAACTATTTCATATAATCCTGCTAATAAATGAAATGATGCTTCGATTCTATAGTTAATGTGTGTATTGCTAAAAAATTTTTATACAACATATATTTTTGTAAATACTACTAAAATTAATTCAAAAAATAATAATAAAAAAATTTGTTTGTGTTTAATTCTATTAAAAACTTACTCAGTAGAGATTATATACATTATTATACACATTGTAAGAATGATATCTCCTAAAAAAAATAATGTGATTCCTGAAAAAGTACTGCTGAAACGATCCAAAAAACTGAAACAAAAAACATTAAATTGATTCAATATCAATTTAATCCAAAAGGTAACGTCCAAGTTAAATTGTTTTTAAAAGTTTTTGTTAGGGGCATTTTTTTGTATTAATTTCTTTGTACTTTGTTAAAATATCATACAATCTATCTTGCTTCATAAGAATTTATTTATTTATTTTTTTTTGAACCAATTTAACCAGAAAATGATACAGATGGTGCTGTGGTAGGTTAACGGCATTTAGATCGCCCTTCAAATTATTAACTAATTTACACGTTTCAAGTTAAAATTAATTATTTTTTTGTAATAAAACGTAAGATTTTGGTGAAGTGAAGCCAATTCCAAATAGATTTAAACATATTGTGAGCGGTATTAAGAGCCATTTTGCAATTTATTGTGCCAGTGTAAACAATCCGCCATCATGGTTTTTTCGTCATCAGAATTGAGAGAAATCAAAACTGCCATAGTCAATACGTTTAATGAAAAATTTCTGGTTGAACCGACTGATAAAGTCGTAAATATAATTGAAAAACGCATTGAGGAAAAGTTTGCTGCCCAAAAAGAGAAGATTTCTGCATTGGAAAGTCAAATGAAGGCTCTCCAAATAGAAAACTTGGAGTTAAAAAGTGCAATGGACAATTCTGAGCAATCTGCGCGTAACTTAAACCTGCGTATTTTTGGCCTGCCGGTCAAAAATGGCGAAAACATCCGTTTCGATATTTCCAACTTGTTTACTCAGAATTTAAAAGTAAATATTATAACATATATGAGTGTATGAATAATACTTTCTTTTGATTATATAAATTACTATGTTATAAAATATTCCTTACCATGAATTAATTTTAAATTTAAATATAAATATTAAAGAGGTAAGAATTAACTTAATTTAATTATTTTCCAATATTATTATTTAAATATGCTACCGGCTATTCTCTTATATCAGGGTCAGAGTTCAAAATATTCAAAAAAAAACTGAATAGATTCAAAATCAGTTAATATAAAAATTTTCAACTAAATGACTGTAAAACCTCACTATCCTAGACCAATGATGTTCTCTAGGCATCGATTGTATATAAATTTCTAACCTTACTAATTCAAAAATGTGACAAACCTCAAGAAACCGTTGTTAAAACCAAATATGCATCAAATATATGAAATGAAATATTCTGACTTTTGTTAATAAACAATTCAAGTTAAACTTATCAAATAGTGAATAATAATTTAGTTAAACATGTAAAACAGTGAAATACACATGTTCATCAAATTATAAAAATCAAACACATAAAAACTCTTTATTGTAACGAGTGAAAAGTGGTTACCATTTGAATGAAACTTCACTCCTCTTCTGGAAAACCAGGATTCGGAATTCACTTCTCAGGACAATCTACTTTCTTCCCCGAAACAGCAAAGATTTCAGGACACTTAATTGAGATCGAACAATAAATTCTTCTTCAATCAAAAGATAAACTGCTACTACATCCACTGGTAAGTGTAATTATGACTTTCTTTCTTATTAAATATTAGTTTAATCTTCATTAACTTAATTAAAATGCAGTTATACCCATATACTGCTCAGCTCACAATTTAAGTATCTATTTCTTCATAAAATATTGTAATTTTCTCTTACCAATTGCTTTCTCTGGTTACCTTGTGATAATATTAATACTTTAAACTGATTTAAAACTTTCTTTTATCAATATTTTCAAAAAAAACTCAAAATTTCAACGGAGCAATTTTTTAATACATCTTACATATCAGAATCCGAAAAACAAGAGCTTTCCATCAAATCAACAAAAAAACAACTGAAAAATTCAACAAACTTAAATCTATGCATCCTTACCACCTAATCGCCTACTAATTCCTTATTTAAATAAAATTACTAACAAAATCTAATTCTTGATTCATTATTACAATTTAAAACAATGATTATTCTTTTTATTTTTATAAAATTTACTAGCACTATAAACTAATATTTTTCTTTTTTCAGAATATTTCATTTGGAATTTGAACTATTAACAAATTAGAATATGGTTGATAAATTTGTATATTTTAAAAGTAAGTAAAAAATTTTAATATTTATTTTAATTATTTGTGATATTTTCATCATTTAATTTTCTTATTTAATTATACCCTTAATTCATTTAAAAATTAATGTTTAATTACTAACGTATTGGCAACCTTATAAGCTTTTAAATATTTACTTTTCCCATTTATCAATTTCATAATTATTGAAACTTTATATAATGTAGATTAAACCATTTTGAATCTTTAAAAAAAATCTTTGAAATGAATTTGTATTTTTTTCTTTCTTATTCTATTTTCTTTTTTCCTTTTTTAGGAATTATGAAGAAGATGATGATAACTAATCCTACTGTTACTGCATTTGCGCTCTGACCCGAAATAAGAAAATTTTCCTTTCTCTATTTGCCATGAGATTTTCATTCTACATTCTTATTTAATATAGCATAGTAACTCATATCATCTCAATATAAATGAAAAAGATATTGAAAAATGCTATCGAATAAAATCAAAAACAGTTAGTGATAAGCCGCTGGCTGTTTTGGTTCGCTTCAAAACAGGTGAGGCTCGGACAACGGTGCTACAGGCGCGAAAATTATCTAAAAATAGTGTTTACTCCATAAAAGAGGCCCTAACTAAAACACGTCTAAACCTATTTTTAAGTGCTGTGCGAAATTTCAGTAAAAATAATGCCTGGGTCCTTAATGGCAATGTGTATGTAAAGTGCAATAATGAGGTTCATAGAATCTCTAACGAAACTATGCTAGAAAAATTAGTGAAGCAAGGTGAAAGCAAATATAATAAACAATAGTCGATGGTGCGTGCATATTTATATATTGAATGAGAGCAATAACAATCTTTCTATCTGTCCCTTTATTAAAGAATACGTAAGTTCTCTAAATTGTTTATTTAAATAGTGTATTGCCTATGCCTCTGTGATTTTGGAATGTTTTCGGTTATTTGTACAAACTTTTAAAAAAGAAAAAGAATATCATATGCAAATAATAATGTTTTAAAAATAACATACTGGACATTCGATGAAAAATATCACCATTTTAAAAATAAACAAATATTTTTTGCAGATAAGAAATAAATAAAAACAAACTGAAACTAATTTAAAATAGATAATACCCATACTGGAATGTGTTTATATTTGTTTGTCTCTATTAAAATTTGTTTAAAATTAAACTATAGTATATTGTAATACAAGTGTTACAATGACAGAGGTTTCGTAGTACGAGTTCAGTTTGTGAAACGAACCGCGAAGCGGTGAGTTTCGCAAAGAACGAGTACTACAAACCGTCATTGTAATTCGAGTGTTACATACTATTTTTTATAATGAACTTTAAAAAGTATAAAAAAAAATAAAATGAGAGTTTTTAGAAATATTTATTTATGTTGGCAATCTTGACAGTTTTGACACTTGTCAGTTTTAATGATTTTAAATTAGAATGTTTGTCAAATTTGTATAAAATATTCCGAATTTAGCAATAACGCTAATAATGTAGTTATTAATTTACTAAAACATACTTCTTGATTTACTACCTGAACTCTTTCGTTGAAAATCAGTGCAGTGCAACCAATTGTGTAAAACAAAAAGTTACCAAAAACAGTGTTACAATGAACCTATTTCGATACTGTTTTTAGTGTCGAAATAGAAACTTTGTGAACGTGAATTATAAAAAAATATTTACGCACTGGGACCTGCGAATTTCTATCATTTTTTATAGTATATAGGAAAAATAAAACCATGTTCTAATTCATTTAAAACAGATCAAAACAAGTGTATTAAAAAGTATTTAAAATTTATTTTTAAAAATATATGTCTTTCTTAAATAATCAAGTACTTGGTCTCGTTTGTGAACATGATAAGTCATTTTTAAAAAAATCATTTAAAATTTTCACTTTACTTAAACAACAAACAAGTATATTTGGGTGATTATTTGCTATATAACAGGACAATTTTGCTTTGAGAGTTAAAAACTTTTTTTTTTATTCTTTACTAATTAAGTATTATTTTTATTTTTATATTTTCTACCTATGTTTTCCCCTCCCTTTATTTAATATGCTTAGCTGTGCACAAATTAATGTTAGATCATTTTATTAAATAATTTTGACTTGTTTAAGGATCATTTAGAAAGTAAAGAATATGACATTTTGGGGGTCACCGAAAGCTGGTTGAAAAATGATATAAATGATGAAGTAGTTCAAATTAATAATTACACATTTATTCGGCAAGATCGAGTCTTAAATGCGGGTGGGGTTGGTGTGTACATAAAGAATGGTCTACAATTTACGTTCTTATTACAGGAATTCAGGGCTTTTATTGAGCATGTTTGGATCAAAATTTCTCATGGTCACGATGAATTGATAGTGGGGATCGTTTATAGGCCTCCGGGCTCACGGCACCGAGAATTTTTAGAGTATTTTGATGATCTCTTGCCACAATTTTATGCACAATCACAAAAAATTATACTCTTAGGTGATTTTAACATTGATCAGTTGGACGTTGACAACTGTTACACTACTCAATTAAATAATATTTTTGAATCATTTGAACTGAATCTGTTGGGGTTTACCCCTGAAGTGTTGTGGATTGTAATATGAATAAAACACTGAACATTAAACTGTATATTCAGATGAAAAAATGAATACATGTAATTAAGCTTACTGAACGAAAACTTGTTACTAACTCTCGTCTCTTCCCGATCGGGGTGCGTACTACGCGCGACCCTCGCGGATATTTTTTAAAACATAAAATGGGGGAGATAGGCGCAAACATGCCCCCGGCGTTGAAATAACATTTCAAGAATTGCAATGTATGTAAAACAAACAAAATATTTAGCATAGTCATTAAATAACTTCCAACACAGTCAGTTATAAGCACTTAATTGTCAGGTAAAGGACAAATATTCTTAACTGCTCGTTTGTATTCGCCTCGAGCTGTTTTGACACTCACGACTCGAACCACTCCATCAGGTCCCGGAAAGATAGACACAATTCGGCCCAAGGGCCAGCACAATGGTGGAGAGTTTATACACTTGATTAAAACCAACTGGCCAGGTTGAACATTTGGAGAACTCTTCAACCACTTCTGGCGCTGCTGAAGCTCGCTGATGTATTCCTTGGACCAACGATTCCATATATTTTGTTGCATTTTTTGAATTTTCTGATAGCAACTTAACCTGTTTTCAGGAATACCATCTAGGTCAGGTTCTGGTAATGCTGTCAATGGTCTGCCAATAAGGAAGTGAGAAGGTGTGATTGGATTTAAATCGGATGGGGTGGAACTTAAAGGTGACAGAGGACGGGAATTCAAAATCGCCTCGATCTGAACAATCAGAGTTTGAAAATCGTCATATGTAAAAATTGAATTTTTTGTAACCCGTTTTAAATGTGATTTCATTGACTTCACCCCTGCCTCCCACAGACCGCCGAAATGTGGTGATTGTGCTGGAATGAATTTCCAAACCATTCCTTCATTGGAACAGAAAGTTATTAGCTCATCCTTGTTTTCGTCGAAGAATTTTGACATAGCGTCCAGCTCACCTTTCGCTCCGGTAAAATTTGTCGCATTGTCTGAAAAAATGTGAGCAGGTTTCCCGCGTCTGGAGATGAAACGACGAAAGCAGGAAAGGAATGAATCTGAGGTGAGATCGGCAGCAATTTCCAGATGGATAGCCTTTGTAACCATGCAAATAAATAAGCAAACCCATCCCTTATAAATTTTTGCACCGCGAAATTTGCGCTCCTTTATGCTAAAAGGACCAGCATAATCTAAACCAGTTGAATAAAATGGAGGGGCTGGAGAAAGCCGTTCCTTTGGTAAGTTTCCCATGAGAGGGACTTTGGATAGAGGTTTTGCTCTGAAACAAATTGTGCAAGAGTGAACTGTTTTTCTGGCAATACTTCGACCAGAGATCGGCCAATATGACTCCCGTATGGATGCTAACAAATGGTTTGGACCGGCATGAAAGAGTTTTAGATGCTCATGGCGAAACAGCAACTTTGTGAATAGGGCCTTTGAAGGTAATAGGATGGGATGACGCCTATCAAAGGACAAATTTGATTGCTCAAAACGGCCCCCAACTCTAATTACACCATTATCATCTAGGAAAGGGGATAACGATTGAATCTTACTCTTTTTTACAACTTGCTGATGTTTTTTGAGCTGTGCGATTTCAGAGCTGAAGTGCTCTGCTTGGACTATCTTGACAATTTCATGCAGAGCATGTGATAATTCATCCGCCTGCAATGGACCTTGCAATTTTGTGCTGCGAATTTTGAAATTATTGCAAGCTCTAAAAACGTAAGCAGTACTTCGAACAAGTCTAAGGAAAATCGAAAAATTTTGAAAATTAAGAAAGGAAGGTTTTACTGATATCTGAAGAACCTGAGAAACCTTTACATCAGGCAGCTCTGTATTATATTGATCCAAAGATTCAGGCCAATTCGATGAAGAACGAGACAACCAATCTGCTCCGTGCCACCATAATTTTGAGGACATTAATGAAAATGGGTTGGTACCTCTGGAAAGCAGGTCGGCTGGGTTTGACGCGGAATTGACATGAAACCAATTTTCAGAAGAGGTTTTTTCCTGAATCTCAGAAATTCTATTGGAGACGAAAGTCTTTAAGGAAGAAGATGATGTATTGATCCAACCTAATACTATAGTGGAATCAGTCCAATGAAAAACCTTGTTGTAACAAACTCTAGTATTTTTTAGGATTTTGAATGATAATCTTGCAGCTATGAGGGCACCACATAGCTCTAAACGTGGAACTGTGATTGACTTTAAGGGTGCCACCTTGGATTTGGCACAAAGAAGATGAACTGTAATTGTTCCGTCTTGGTGCAAGGATCTTATGTAAGCGCAAGCTCCGTAGGCGCTTTCGCTCGCATCAGAAAATGTATGAAGTTCTACTTGAATTGGATTTTGACACCTAACATGCCCAGGAGTCTTGAAGTTATTGAGATGATTAAGATCATCACGAAATCTTATCCATTGTGTATGAATTTCAACTGGAACGGACTCATCCCAGGATAATCGCTGCAACCACAATTTTTGAAGTAAAATTTTTGCGATTATAATGCATGGACTTAGTAATCCCAAGGGATCGAAGATCTGAGATATACTTGAAAGAATTGTGCGTTTTGTAATACGACAATGAATTTTGGAATCATCAATTCTGTAAGCTAGATGATCTGAAGAGGAATACCAAATAACGCCCAAAGTTTTGGTGTTTTCATTTTCACCTAAATTTAATACGTTTAATTCGGAAGTGGAATCACACACATGTTGTAAAATTTTCGGCTCATTAGAAATCCACTTTCGAAGATTGAAACAGCCTTGCAATAAAATGGATGATATTTCCTTACAAATAAAGGCTAGTTCGTCACATGAATCGGAACCTGTAAGCAAATCGTCGACATAGAAATCATTTTTAATAATTTCTGAAGGAATGGGGTGCAATGATTCATTTTCGGCTGCCAGCTGCATGACAGATCGTATGGCCAAAAAAGAGGCAGATGACGTGCCATAAGTGACAGTATTTAATTGAAAAATGGATAGTGGATCTGAAGGCTGTTCTCTCCAAAAAATCTGTTGAAGATTCCTTTGTAATGGATTAATTAAAACCTGTCGGTACATCTTGCATATATCTGCCGATACAACATATGAATGCATTCTGAAACGAAGAAGTATAGTAAACAGATCATTTTGAATAGACGGACCAACCATTTGTAAATCATTTAGTGAAACACCGGAAGTAGAGGAACAAGACCCGTCGAATACCACACGAAGTTTGGTGGACAAAGAGTCTGCCTTTAGAACGCCATGGTGTGGAAGAAAGAACTGAATTTTATCATTTGGAGCATTGAGTTTAGACATGTGACCGAGATTCTCATATTCTCTCATAAACTGTATGTAGAACGACCGTAATTCTGAATTCTGTTGTAGCCTTCTTTCAAGATTAAAGAATCTTTTCAAAGCAGTTGCCCTTGAATCACCTAAAAGTTCTACCGGTTCCTTTAGTGGGATAGAAACAATGAACCTACCATCTGTATCTCTGCAATGTGTTGACAAAAAATTGTTTTCACAAGCCTTTTCCTCAGGTGAATAAATTCTGTTAGCACATTCTTCTATTTCCCAAAAACGAGCTAACTGATTTTGAACCTCTACGTTCTGCGATAGATTACATTGCATGCGAGAAGAAGAGAATGTTGTGTTTGTTATAAGTGGACCCGCTACGATCCATCCAAATTTAGTTTTGTGTAGAAATGGACCTGAAGGTTGTAGCTTTACTTGTCCTATGCATAATGATTCCCAGAATAAGTCAGCACCAATTAGGAGATCAATTGGTTTTGGAACATGAAATTCAGGATCTGCTAACTTATGACAGGTGGGTATGGACAATTGCGCTAAATTGATAGAGGATTCGGGCATAATATCACAAACATCTGGAGTTACCAAACAGAACAAAGGTTTTGCAAATGGAGTGTGCTTTGAAAACAAATTAATATTGCAGCTGAAATGAACTTTGGATTCTACCTTGAATGCACCTGAAATGGTGATGTTGACTCGATCGGTTTTTAAACCTAAGCGGTGACAGAAGCTTGAAGTTATGAAATTTGACTGGCTTCCTGGATCTAATAAGGCTCGGCAATCATGATGTACACCTTCTGAATCAACAACTTCTATTAAGACAGTTGCCAGAAGTACTTGTTTTGAACTTAAATTGAAACTGTACAAAGATTGATGTATGGATGTCGAGGGTAAGTTCGGATTAGGTTGCAACATTTCCGAATCTGTGTGAATCAGAGAGTGATGTCTCTCCGTGCATTTTCTACAGTGACCGAAATTGCAATTTTTTAACTCGTGACCAAAATTCAAACAATTTGGACATAAATTGGACGATTTTACTAAGTTAATTCTTTCGGTTATAGGTAGATTTGAAAATTGACTACATGAATATATTCGGTGCTTGGAACTTTTGCAAGCTGGACATATGCGTAAGGAGGTATGAAAACTACGCTGATTATGTGGGATGTATTTATTCATTGAATTTGGATTCTTTTTTGGATTGGACTTTGAATTATTTGCTGAAGGTGTCTCTGTAATTTTATCCTCCATCTTTTTTAACATTTTGGCTTTTTGTTTTAAAAATGAAAGTAAATCTTCCAATTTAGGAATATCATTAAGTGTATCCTTTGATTCCCATTCCCTAATAGTAACAGGGTCTAGTTTGGATGTAACTAGATAAATAATTAAAGTATCCCAAGAAGAAGTAGGCTCACCGAGTGCCTGTAAAGATCTCAAGTGCATTCTTACATGGTCCACCAAGTGGTTTAAGGTTTTTGATGATTCTTTCCTGATTGCTTCAATATTGTATAAAGCTTTAGTGTGTACATGTAATAATGCTCTTTTATCTGTAAATTGTTCGCATAATAAATCCCAAGCTATAACGAAATTATCATTACATACTGTTATATTTGCTATGATTTCAAAGGCTTCCCCTTCTAGAGCACGTTTGAGGTAATGAAATTTTTGTATATTGGATATTTTATTATTTTGAATAATTAAGGAATCAAATGAATCTTTAAATTGTAACCAGTCGGTTGGTTCACCGGAAAAAGATGGTAAATTAATAGTGGGAAGCTTAATTCCTGCAAAATTATCATCTACAACATTAATGCGGGCTAAATGATCCACTACATGCTGATTAAGAGTATCATTAGAAATATTTGAATTATTTGGAGTTATTGCACTACAAGATGGATCATTTTGCTCTAAGAAACTTTCTGCGCGCGCTATTAATGCATGAAAATTATTTTCAAAATCTTCCCTATTTGTATACTCATTTTCAATTACATCTTCGTCTACTAAGTATTCTATTTCCAACTGAATGGCCAGAAATTCATTTAGCACACCTTTAATTGCGGATAATCTGTTTTTGACTTCCTTTAAATCGGCATTGTCTGCATTTTGAATCGATTTTTCAAGAAAATTTTTAAAAGCTGTTAAACGAGCCTTGTAACTACCTCGTTTAACTGATAGTTTACGAAAATCTTGTGTATTAGGCATATTTAAGCCAAAATAAATTGAATTGAAAAAAGTTTGTTGAAATAAATAAATAAATCTAACGATAAATACCTGTTGTCCAGATCAAAACGATTTTAAGTTCGTATTGGGAACATAGACATGGAATTCTCACCCTTATGCTGAAGGATCTTACGGTACTGGATCTGCTGCCGCTTGATTAACCGTCGAAAATGGCTGAACTCTGCTTGTAAATTGAAATTAAAAATGCAGTTTCTTGACACTTTTACTGTAATAATCGCTGAATTGCATTCGTATCGAAGGACCAAATTTGTTGGGGTTTACCCCTGAAGTGTTGTGGATTGTAATATGAATAAAACACTGAACATTAAACTGTATATTCAGATAAAAAATGAATACATGTAATTAAGCTTACTGAACGAAAACTTGTTACTAAAGCTACGGTTTCTAAGAACAATGCGCGGCGTACGGCCGACAGTAAGTTGAGCAGAGCTCACGTGCGCTTTAATTTAACATCAGGTGTCTTATGCATGCGGTTTGTGAGAGTCTGTCTAGTTGAACGGATGAGTTTAACAAAGCAGTGTGAGTTTGAGTTGTGCGCTGAGATCAATTTGGTTGGGTTTGGACGCAGACGTCGACATAAGCTGAAGCAAATTATATCGAAGTGGTGGCTAGTAAAGAGTGATCAATTACACTAAAACACAAAAATTAAGTTGTTAAAGACACATTACTACATATTTTTGATGCACAGCTTTTCTTCTGGTGTGATTGGATGACTATATCTGTTACAAGGTTTTTTAACAATATCTTCTTTTATGAAGTTTAGAACAATCTCAAACAATTCCCTAGAAAGTCTAAAATATTCTCGAAATTTTATTTCTTTCCCAAAAAGTTTCTACTGTAACTGCATACGTTCCTTCGGATTTGCGACAGGAAAATAAATCATCAACTTTTCTATTGGGCTCTTTCATTGTCAGCAACAATAAGTCTTCTTCATCGTTCTTAATTTCTTCGATCAAAAACGCAACTATAGCATTATTCATTCTGCACTATCCGTTTACTTGAACAGAATATTAAAAACTGAGAATTCATAAAAACCGACCCGCGCGAAGCTGACTGTGAGTCAAGCTGAGCTTATTCTGCTTAAGCCGTAAGACGCGCGACGCGCACACTTCTTAAAAACCGTAGCTTAACTCTCGTCAGTCTCGTCTCTTCCCGATCGGGGTGCGTACTACGCGCGACCCTCGCGGATATTTTTTAAAACATAAAATGGGGGAGATAGGCGCAAACAGAATCAATTAGTCAATGAGCCCACGCGAGTGACAGAAACAACATCGACCCTAATAGATCTTATTTGTTGCAATTTTAATGACGTCATAGAAGTAGAAGTATTAGATATTAACATTTCTGATCATTTTCTAACTTGCTGTAAAGTTGAATTTAACAAACCGCCCCCTGCATCATTTTCATTTACTTACAGGGCATTAGACCGCATTAACTTTGAAAATTTTCAACAGGACCTTGAAGGGGCACCCTGGTACAATTTGTATTTAATTGACAGCATTGATGAAAAGGTATCTTTTTTAACACAAACTTTGTTAAACTTAATTAATAAGCATTCTCCTTTAAGGAATATTAAGAATAAACAAAAACCTTACTGTCCTTGGATAACTGAAAATATACGTTTATTGCAAAAACTTCGTAATCAAGCCCTTAACAGATTTCGTCAAAGTGGAAATGCAGAACATTGGAATTATTATAAGCAGCTTAGGAACTTAACTACCTCAACCATTCGACGCGATAAAAAGATTTACCTTAACAACAAACTTAAAAACTCCACCACTAAAGAAAAATGGCGAGAACTTAGGAAGGCAAACATTCTTAATAAAAACCAAAAAACCATTCCAGAAGCCCTCAGAGATGTTAATAAAGTAAATCAATATTTTACAAGTGTTTGTTCTAATAGCCCAAAACCAAATCACGACCTTTTAAATTTTTACAAAAACAACACCTTGGCGGTTCAACAAGTTTTTCGTTTTGTAGCTGTGTCTGCAGATGAAGTTGCGCGCACTGTATTAGGTATAAAATCGAGGGCTTGTGGACATGATGGTCTTAATGTAACCCTTATTCAATTTTGCTGTCCTTTTATTATTCCCTTTATTACCCACATTATTAACTGTTGTCTTACTGAATCCTATTTTCCTGACGCCTGGAAAAAAAGTTATAGCTATACCTAAAACTTCGATTCCAACGGACTTTAATCAGCTGCGCTCTATATCTATTTTACCAACTTTTTCTAAAATAATTGAGAAGCTAATGAAATCACAAATGAATCAATTCCTAGAGACCAACAATATTATTCCTTTTAAACAGTCCGGTTTTAGAACCGGGTATAGCTGTGCCACAGCAGTCTATGATGTGATTGATGACATTGTGTCTGCATGTGATAAAAATGAAGCTTCCATTATAATATTAATGGACTATACGAAAGCTTTTGATATGATAAACCATGAAATATTAATTTCTATGTTAAATTATATAGGTTTTCATGAAACTTCATCAGATCTTATTAAGTCATACTTAAACAGGCGTACTCAGAGTGTTGTTCTTGAGAACAATCATTCTGGGATGTGTAATGTTACTTCCGGCGTACCTCAGGGTAGCATTTTGGGGCCTTTATTATACAAGATTTATACTATTAATATTGTAAAGTCCTTAGAGAATTGTGATAACGGCCAATACGCCGATGATACTGTACTTAAGTATTCTTTTTCTCCCAGTGAGGCGCAATTAGCCAACACAGTAATTAACAACGACCTTCAGAAAATTTTGGATAGTTCCAACCAACATCTTCTTAAAATAAACCCTTCCAAATCAGTTGCAATGCTATTCTGTAATAAGCGCCATCTTCTACTATAATACCTACCATAACAATGTTATAAATTATCAACTGTCTGCTAAATATTTAGGTGTTAATATCGATACAGGACTTAACTTCACCAATCACATCAACCGATGCCTAAAAAACGCTTATTCCATATTAAAATCTTTATACCCTCATAGACATTACCTTAGTTTAAAAACTAAAGCGATGCTGTGTGACTCCTTGATACTGTCCCAATTCAATCACTGCGATCATATTTATGGCCCGTTTTTGAACGTTATAAATAAACGCAGAGTACAAAAAGTTAAAAATTCTTGTCTAAGGTTTATATTTGGTATACGTAGACGGCAAAGGGTTTCTCATAAACTTTTAGATCTTAACTGGCTAAACATGTTCAACAGAAGGACTTTGCATTCATTGAGTTTTATTTATAAAATATTAAAAACAAAAATACCAAATTATCTTTACTAGAAATTAAGATTTCGCACTCAAATCCATCGAAGAAACATGCGCGCTACCACTCTGCTCCGCATTCCTAGACATAATAAACAAATTTTTAAAAAAATGTTTTCATACATCGCCGCAAACTTTATTAATAAATATAAAATTTTTGATTGTAATTTATTAATTTTATCATTTAAAAAACAAATTAAAACTAATCTTTTAAACTCTCAATAAACCACAAAGTTGCTCAGCTGTCTAATTCTACCCCCAAGGGGATAACATAGGGGATGAAATTTTGTCAATTTTAAACCGATCGGGTTGAGACTTTGCATGCATATAGCTATTATGACTTAGGCATCCCCTAAAAGATTTTGATGAATTCCACCCCTAAGAGGATAAAATAGGGGATGAAAGTTTGTTTAAATCTTCTTAGATTTTCGACTGATTGAACTGAAATTAAAGATTGGAGGTACTACGATGAAGACGTCCGCTTAAATAGGATTTTGACAAATTCAACCCCCATGGGGATAAAATAAGGGATGATGGAGGATGTAAAAGTATTAGTTTAAACCTATCAGTACCTAATGGAACGAATAAATTAAGAATAAAGAAAACCTTAACGTTAATGGAGAAGTTGAAGAATGTACTGTCGTCCCTATTGTTGATGACGATGCATGTACGGAACACAAGATGGAGCTATGGAGATGCGTTCAGAAATTGTCAGATATGTGGTTAATGACTGGAGGAAATATGCTACTTTGTAACGGTACGAGACTGCAAATGAAAGCGTTACATAGCAATATAATAAAAGCCACTATATTAACTAGGTGTTCAAAAGGGGAAACTGTATCTATACCACGACTCCCATTAATAATTAATAAATAATAAACGATTACAGTTTCCCCAAAAAGTCTGCTTTGCCATGACAATAAAAATGTCTTAGAGGCAAACTCTCAAATTTGCGGGTATTGACTTGACAGAACATTGCTTCTTTCATGGAGAGTTTTATGGTGCTTGCTCACGAGTAAGTTCACCCATTAGCTCGATAGTTTTAGCGCCTAATGACAGATTAGTTAAGAATATTGTGTACAAAGAAGATTTATAGGCCCTAATTTTTTACACACGCTAAACAAAAGTAAAGCCGCAAAAACTATGCCGAATTAATAATAATACTTCTTAACTTACTTCTTAATCCTTATCCAAATAAATAAGTTATCTATCATAGGCACTTCGTTGTAAACAAAATTGCCCTATACAGTATTTGAACGAAGTCGCGGGAGACCGCTAGTGAGAGATAAAATTGATACTAAAGTTTGCTGTAAATTAAATTGGGGTATTTTTTAATCGATTTTTGTAAGAAGGAGAAATTTAAAAAATGTTTCATCCGGCAGAAGTCGACCCTGCCATCTCTATCTTCTTCTTTAGGTGCTATCTCCATTACTGGAGGTTAACGATTTTACACCCGGAAACTCTTCTCTGTCTTCTGCCTTTTTTATTTATTCTACGAAAGGCAATTCCGTCCAGCACCTAATGTTTCTCAGCCATGAAAGCTTCTTTCTCCCTAGGCCTCTTTTCCCTTGAATTTTGACTTTTATAATTAACTGAGGTATGTAATATTTTGGATTACGCAGCAAATGTCCCAGATAAGCTGTCTTCCTCCTCTGAATTGTTTGAAGGAGTTCTCTCTCTATTTATTCTGTTTAAAACTTCCTCATTCCGTACTTTAGCTGTCCAAGGTATTTTTTGAATACGCCGATATAACCACATCTCGTAGGATTCTAATTTGTACATGATTGATGTTTTTAAGGTCCAAATTTCATCCCCTTAGAGTAAAACTGACCATATAAAGCATTTAGTTAAACTTAATCGAATATTTATATCGAGACGTGGGTCACAGAGTAGTCCTCGACGTCTCACAAAGCTGTTTTTGGCTTGTGCAATTTTGGTGGTTATTTCCTATTCAGGATTTAATTGGCTGTTTATCCAACAACCTAATAATTTATACGTTTTGTAGTATATTATTATTTACGATAATGGTTATAGGTATTCTGGTTTTCTTTTCGTTAATCCGCTTGTTTGCGTGCGTTGCTACTTCGTACTTAAAATCTTCGTAAATAGTTTTGTCCGAATTTTTACTTATATGCCTATTAGACATTTTTAACTCTTTTCAATGCTGGTAAACAATACAGACATGTAAATGGAATATTTTTTTAATGTGAAGACGTAAAAAACTATAATAAAATAAATTCAGAGCTGCACAAATTAACATAGATTATTGTTTAAATATATTTGTATTAAGAAAACTATTATTTATTAAACAAAAAAATCTAATCCATTGTTAATTTGGTTAAAAAAAAATTGGTCGGTTCTTCTGTGCTGTACGGGGGCAAACCACTCGCCTATATATACTTATATGTCAGGTATGCGTCGCATAAAACATGTGCCTTATTGAAATATAAATATACCGAAAATCGTCGATAGTGGCTAAAATTTAAAAACAAAATAAAACTGGAAAAGTAAATGTAAAACTTAGGTACATTTTAGTTTTTTTAAAAATAACTACGACAAATTTAAAAAAAGTTACAGCAATTTAAAAATTTCTTGTAGCAATAAAAATTGATTTGCAAGGAAACTATCCCATTGTCAGAGCTGGGGTTGGTATAGTGTTTTGACAATAATAAAACCTCACAAATAGTATTGACTTACTTTATTAAAAAGTTCTGCTGATCCACACATTCTTTGATCCTTTTATGTAATTCTTTTTGATGTGATTTATGACTTGCTTGAAAATCAAAAAGAACCTGTAATTTATTATTAAGTATTTGGAATTGAACTTCCGCCATCATAAGCAAAACAAGCACAATGATGTCCATACAAGAAATGGAAAGAACAGCTGAGGCGCAAGCTGTATCTGCCAAAATTAGAAAAAAGTATTTTGGAATAAAATCAGGTTTATATTTTTGGTACGCTGCAGCTCCTTCTCCAAGCACAAAGGGTCTAATTATTGTCGAAGTACAACAAAGTATAACAAAGAAAAAATAGGATTTTCGTAGAAAAGTTCGCATTTTTTGACTTTTCTTAATACTATTACCAGCATCAATTGTAGACCAAAATGTATCTTTAGTGTCATTTAACAATTCACCAATTGCATTTTTATTAAAGAATAAGTTTAACAGGTTGGATAAGCCCTAAAACATAACATATGGGTTAACCTTTAGGAAATTTTGGATTGCCAGTGTTAATGCTGTTTTGATGTTTGTGGGAGATAAAGAAAAATAACTGTTTCTCCTTTCTACAAAACAACAGAAAAGACATAATTTGGCACGACCAAAATATGAAAATTAACTAAGACAGGTGCAACTAGTTTGTATATAACTTACGTGGGGAAACATTAGTAAGCTCGTCGCCATATAAGTTAAATTTTTGATAGTAAGTGTATCTTCGTTTGCGCAAATCATTACGATAGTAAAAAATATACTTCCACACATTGACAAAAACCAGAACAGAAAAATTAAAGATTGTGTTAAATCTTTCTTTTTTAATGGATTAACTCCTAAAAAATTGCACAAATTTAAACACCATTGCACATCTGAGTCATACATTTTGAGTATACTCTATCAATAAGTACCTAACTGCTAAAACAAATAGAAATTTGCCTCTTTATTAAAATTAACGGTTGTGGTTGGAAACACAGTTTTGATTGAAAATAATTATACAGTACATGTAATTTTATTGTGGAAAACTTTTCTAAACTTTCTAAATATGAAAGACGATAATGGAATTAAATAATTTGCTTTCTGTAGATAAGTTATTATAGTAGTTTTTGTAAGAGGAAGTAAATTAATAATGTAATATTTTCCACAGTACTTCCACGTATATTCGTTTTATTTTTTTTAGGCTGGTCAGAATTTGCAGAGATATTTTAACGCATTTATAATTCTTTCTATATTTTTTCTCTTTTTTTACTCGCCACGATCTAAAGTTTACTTCAAAATTATAGTATATATTACTTCCAATAGTACATCTCGAAGTTACATCAGCTTGCCCATTAACAGTAACAATAAATTTTTAGAATTTTCTATCCTACGGTAAACGTCTGTTTAACCAATCACCGATCAATACTAACATCGATTGTGCGTCAGTAAGTATCCCAACGTGATTAAGTTTATAAATAGCGGTGGACACAAGAATTCAGTGTTTTTTGAGTTTTTTTTGCTCTTGGGATCTGGCTGTTAAGCATAGGCTTCGGTCTCTGGTCTCTTTTACCAAGCTGGAATCAAGAAACGGATCAAAATATTTGTTGTAAAGATTTGAGCTAAGACTATGTGTTGATAAAGCACACTATAACTGAACCAGTTCTGATTTGTCGATTCTGATACGAGTAAATATGCAATCCATAGCGTTTACAATAAAAGATTTTCTTTTTGATAAAAATAATTTTTTGTCGAAAGTGTTATAAATCAGTGATAGAAAGATAGATGTTTATTGGGTTGACAGTTAGCCTGTATCACTGCGACCTTTGCAGATCTATTTTGAACACACATTATCTCTAGAATAGGATAAGAGCACCAACCCTGCCCTCTTAATGAGAGTTAATAGCCTTGACGGTGGCCTCTCCACATAACTTGGAGCAGCCGGTTTCTCCTCTCCCAGTACTGGAGTGTCCCTTTATGAAGGCTTTGGCTTGTCACTTGCCTGTAGATTTTTCCCACCACTACTAGGCCTTTTCTAGCCTCCATTTCTCAATGGCTGCCTTTATGAATGTCTCAGCAACTTCGCCGAATGGTTCCGGGCCAATCATTGGGGTATTATCTCCCGCACGGGCCAATTCATCAGCTTTCTTATTGCCTCGAAACCCTGGGTGTCCTGGTATCCATGCCAGTGTCAGAGAGTTTTGACTTGCGGCATGTGCAATGGTGGTGGGTTTAGCAGAACTTGCAGTGCGTCCGTTCGGGCGGTTCCCATGGCACCTGTAACATTCAGACATGCCTGCCCAGCTGCCTAATCACCTCTGACTGCTGCTTTCTCAAAGGTTCATTTTGGGGTTCAGGTCACAGTTCTTGCCATACAATTGTCTACGCCTACCAAGGGCTATTGCAGCTTTGCGTCTGAACTTTTGAATTTATAGCCTCTGGTCAAATACCACACCCAGGTATTTGGGTTCTGTGGCCATTGGTACTAGCATGTTGTTCAGCGTTATTGGTTTTAAGCCTTGCAACGCCCTTTTATTTGTGAAAGAGACAACTGATGCTTTTTGTGGATTGACTGTTAGGCCTTTATCCTTGCACCACTTGTACACATATTTATTGCGGTCTGCATCCGCTCTGAGAGTGTGCTCAGAAACCTTCCCTGAATGACTATGGCCATATCATCTGCGAAACCTAGGCAGTGAAAGTCTTTATTGAGAAGTTTCTTAAGGAGGTGATCCTCAAGTGCTAACCTCAGCAGGGGCGACAGTACCCCTTCCTGTGAGCAACCCCTTCCCACTGTTGCCTTAATGGACGCCTCACATAACTTGGACACTACGATCCTATGCGTTACGTTGGCATACACCCGTTCGCATATTAGTGCATCGATCACTGACTCGGCACCCACATTACTAAAGGCTCCTTCTATGTCAATAAACGCCACTAGGGCTACTTCTTTGTCTTCTATTGACTTTAATAATAGCCTGTTTAAGTAATCCAGCGCTAGGTCTGTGGATTTTCCCCGCTGGTATGCGTATTGACAATCACTTAATGGGTTCTCCGTTAAGATTTTGTCCCTTATATATCTATCGACCAGTTTCTCCAGCGTTTTCGCTAAGAATGACGATAGACTTATTGGTCTGTATGACTTGGTAGTTTTAATCATATTTACCAACTAGATCTGTCTTAAGTTGGTACAGTTTCTGTGTGATATTTAAGATTAGTTAAGAGAAAACGTTTGTTACCTAATTTTAACATCATTATTTAGAACTTTGAATCCACGATCAGCTCTTACCACCTAAATTGCATATGCCTTTATCACCTACTATTTTTTTGCTTCGAATCCGGCTAGCTGTGCCTATCCTGCAAAATCTCTTTTAATTGTATTTCCTTTTTATAGAGATTAAGTAAATAGTACAATAATAGTTTATGCAGTTCCACGTTTATTAAAATTCATGCACCTAGATTATGATTTTCCGAAGTTTGAAAAGTGCACTCCAATTATTGCACACAGAGAAAAATAGTTACTTTTTAAATATTCAATAGATATTTGCATATTTTATTAATTACGTTCGGAACTCTTGTTGTGGGTATGAATTTCAGGAGAGCGGGAGGAACTGGTAATCAATATAGCTTACCTATATTATTTTATTTAAAATATTGAAAAGTAACAAATTTATTAAATTTGAGATACGCGAATTTTGCTATTTAATAAAAAAAGTAGGTTGTAAACAAAGCTCTTAAAAACATATTTTGTTTATCAACGGAATCAAATAAATTAATTCAAAAAAATAATTCAAACTCAAAAAAATAAATATCGTACATCTTGGTGGAAAGATATAAATTTTTAAATTTGAAATCAGAGCCCATTTAAAGCTAAAATTTGTCCTTCTATATTACCCAAAGTAAGTGGTAAAAAAACCGAAAAAAATTATATATTATTAACTAATAACCCTTCTATTTAATTTTTGATATTAAATCTATATACTTTTTCTTTAACTGTAACTATTTATTAACATTCAAATATATATTTTACATTCGATTATATTTCAAAATATTTATCTTTTATATTCAATTCAATTTATTATAATGAGATTTTATTCAAGTCTATCAAAAACTAAGCTCCATTCAGCTGACAGTGAACAGTCATCCAAAATGACTATTTTTTTCATGTAAATTTTGTAGCTAAATAGTTGCCAATTAGTTGCTGAATGACCGATTTTGTAGCTCCAACCGATTTCCCAATAATCAAGATCCTTGCTATCTTCACAATAAGCTAGTGTAGTGGAGACTCAAGAAAACACAAACTGTTGTACTTAACTTTTAATTTTACTATGACTTACACTAAGTTGTTGTTAAGATGAATGATTTTATAATACTGTTCTATATCTAAAGGGATTCTCGCTATTTATAATACTCTCGGAGACAAAGGCTGCCTCTTCCAAATTATTCCTAATTGTGTTTATTTTCTTTGTTTACAAACCAAACATCCGGTAGGGATCCTGTCCACGATGATGCAGTTTATTTATAATACAAATATTTATAATAAAAACATAATCAAAAAGGGCAACAGGGCACATTGCAATGTTTATACAGGGTACATTACATGCAGTTTATTTATAATACAAATATTTATAATAAAAACAAAAAAGGGCAACAGGGCACATTGCAATGTTTATTATCTTTATTTACAAATCAGCAATTTTGGGAATAAGAATTTATACAGGGTACATTACACTAGCAGTAAAATCGAAAAACCGGGGTTAAATAAAAACGACTAATCGGTCAAAATTTGTAGCTTAAAAACGGCTGTTGGATAAGTTTGCCAGTTTGGTATTTATTTTTGCACATTGTTTGAGAAACCAAATCGTGTTAAGTCCATACCTGCTTTGGATGTATGGATATTATTGTATATATGTACATGTACGTAAATAAAAAGGATATTGGGAACGCAGCAATACTAAAGGTTAATAAAAATCTTTAGAGTTTAAATCCAATCTTTGGAAATACATTTATTTCATCGTCAGGGACCTACAATATTTAATTAGTAAGTGACAGAATGTAAGTAGAAATCTCAAATTACATCCCTCTGAGGTTCCAATGTTTTTATATAAAACTAACGTGTACATTTAAATCTATCAAAATGGTAGTCCAGTGCGTCAGTAGGTGCACGATTTTCCACGCATACAGGATTTTTGTTAGGATGTGACTTAGATATCAAAGATAATAATAGTATAAAACTATTATGACGTTTTACAAAGTCTTTGAAAATCAAAGAACATATTATAGACCGTTTACTAAGAACCAACAACTACTTCCCTGGCTATATGCCACGACGGACATTGAATTACAGTTTACAGTTCAAAGTTAAACGGGGTTAGTATATCTGCAAGATAGAACTAACCATTTTAGTTTGCAATTCGAAAGGATATCACTTGTAGACCGGTTTCGACGTATTGCGTCTCATCAGTACAAGGAAGATATCCGTCCAGAAGCTCTAAGAGCATCTAGACTGGAGATATGTCTGAAATCACACAAATACATTATCTTTAGTAAAGAAAATGTTAAAAGTGCGATAATAGCGACATCTCCATAACTAATTGCAAACTGAAATTCTATTTGACAAAAAACCTCTCGGCTTTGTAGGGTTAACTACTTGATTTACAGTTTCCTGCTAATCAATTGTCATTTCAATTGCAAACTAAAATGGTTAGTTCTATCTTGCAGATATACTAACCCCGTTTAACTTTGAACTGTAATTCAATGTCCGTCGTGGCATATAGCCAGGGAAGTAGTTGTTGGTTCTTAGTAAACGGTCTATATGTTCTTTGATTTTCAAAGACTCTGTAAAACGTCATAATAGTATTATACTATTATTATGTTTGACATCTATTTGATAAACGTTTTACTGAAATGACAATTGATTAGAAGGAAACTGTAAATCAAGTAGTTAAGGATGTGACTTGTTACTAGACTCTTCGAATACAGACCTTGACTATCACAAAAGAATGAATTTTAAAAACTGGGTTGTTAATTAACTCATTCCTGCTCTATCTATATTTTAAGATGTAATAGTCTAATAGTCATGGACAAGGCGTCACGTCATACCATTCAGTTCAACTTAACAAACCACCCTCTTTTTCAGTGAAAAAAGCTATTTTGCAGGAATGGTTGATTAACAATAACATTATATTTAATACAAAAATGACAAAAAAAGAACTGTATTCAATAACATAACCTTATAAAACTGACGAAAAGACATGTAGTGGATGAAATTGTAAAACAACGAAGACATAAAGTAGGTACTTCGACTAGCGACTACCACCATACCATTGTCATTACAATAGAACTAGCATACCGGTTTACTAAGTCATATAACAAACATAATATCTACGTATCTTGACAAGAATATACTTAGTAAAAAAAGCATTGACAAAATGTACACCAGACACGTAACAAAATTTTTGTTGACATACAGACGAACTTTTTTGGCAGATTGGACTACTTTCATGGGAAACTACTCACATGATCACATTCTTCCTTTTATTATTTCATGGTAATATTCAGATTCCGATTTTGGATTTCATAGTGATTTTGATTCTTCCACTGAAGAGGATTGACTCATAAAAATATACCAACAACATTGACACGAGTAATATCATCCCTTTACAATGTATCCTTTTAAGAAGAACGCTGACTTTGCTTCGCTGAGTTTGTTTAATTATTTAATCATTTTAATATATATATATATATATATATATATATATATATATACTGATGACGGCTAATGAGCCAGAAACATGCATGTCTGCGGTTACCATTCCTACTTGTAACCTATGATCCTTGTTGCGTACATTGCCCGTTATCCTCCTTTTATATATATATATATATATATATATATATATATATATATATATATATATATATTTATATTCAGTATTAAACAGTTAGTCAGTCTGAAACTTTAGAACTTATAACAAGTAATTTGTAGAAAAGATATAAAAGTTTGTACTTATAAATAAATAATTGTTTTTATCTACTCCTTTAGCAGTAAATGTCATTTATCCTCATTGTCACCATGCAGGGTAAGGTAAGCTATAATGCACAGTTGTGCGTTATGAAACGTCAGGTTGGAACGCGTATTTATGAATGTAAAACAAAATATTTTGCTGTTTTAAATAATTGTTACATTAAAAAATGTTTTTTCAGCAAATATCTAACCCTCACAATGTTATAAATTAAAAATATATAATAGTTTTTATTGAAAAATAAAACAGATTTAGGCAACATATATTACATTTTAAATGATTATTTAATCTAGTATGTTACTTAATTTCACTACTTTGATAGATGTTATTTTAAACGTCAAATTTCGTCATATATTTTTTTAGAGATATCAAATATTTAGAATTAAAATTAAAATATTGAGTCGTAGATAAAGCATAGTACGTAACTTGAGTGGTAAGAGGTATTACGTACTCGTGTAATTACGCACTCGCCGCTACGTGGCTTCGTGCGTAACTTTTCCACTCGTACGTAATGTCCTACTTACCACTCTTGATACGTAATATACTATTAAAAAGCAATTTTCGAGTTCAGAATTGTTATTTGGTGCAGTTAGTAGGATATTCGAGATTGATTCGTATCGTACGGGCAATTTTCGTTTCAACGATTAATCGAATTTCGACCATCGCAAATCGGTGCGAACTTTGCAAATCGGTGCAAAATAGTGACAATCTGCAACATTTTGGGATTTGGATCAACTTCATCCACTTCTCCGAGAGAGATTGGTTCTGCGAGAAACAGGCGATCTTCTCATAATTAGGGATGCTAATAGTCATCTTTATATTTGTGTAAGTACACTTTATGTCTTTAGAAATTTATAATTGAAAGCATAGAAGAATTTTTAAATAATTTAACACTTTCACCTTCAGATGACTCAAACTTAAATAATTTAAATATGCCAAATACAAATAGGGTTGAATTTAAACCAGAATATTTAAAATGTATTCCCGAATTTGACGGGAACCCAAATGATCTAGATAGGTATATTTCCGTTAGTGAATCGTTACTAACTCAATTTTATAATAATTTCTTAAATGTTTATTTGTTGAACTCAATTATTTCCAAATTACAAGGAAATGCTAAAACTGTAATTAATATCCAAAAAACATCCAGTTGGGATGAATTAAAGCGAATACTTATTAATTCATTTCTCAGATCAAAGAGACGAAGTAAGTTTAATCAGAGATCTCGTAATGTTATGACAAAATATGAACGAGTCACCTCAAAACTTTTACGACCGTTGTTTACATATGCTTAATTTATTATGTAGTTTTATATTTTATAAATATTCATGAAAATACAGAACAAGCAAAAATTATTAAACGTGATTTATATTCAAATTTAGCTACTAAGACTTTCCTTTCTGGCTTAAGAGAACCACTAGGTACAACAATACGTTATATGAAGCCTACATCATTGGCTCAAGCTATGCAGCTTGTTATTCAAGAAGAAAATGCACATTATCTTAAAAATACTAATTATAATAAAGTTACTACAAAACCAGTACCTTTACCTAGACAAAATATTCATCAAAACAAACCTAATTTCAGACCTAATTCCAATCAAAATGTATCTTTTAATTCTAATACTCCAAATAATTTCTTCACACGTCAAAATAATTATTCAAATCCTAATTTTAGTACAACAAATAGATCGGTACCACAACACTCTCCTACATTTTCACAACCATTTAGACCACAGACATCTCAAACTAAGAATGTTTTCAAACCAAACCCTAACATAAAATTACCCAATCCAACACCTATGTCCACTTCGACAAGAAATACATTTGGACACAATAGACAAAATAATAACAATAAATCCAGACAAAATAATCGTCCAAACTTTACTTCCGAAGAACTTTTTAATGCCGAAATAAATTTACATGAAGACTATTTAAATTCTGAAAATTACGTTGACGAAGTATCCGAACAAATAGAAGATCAAACAGGCGATCAATACGATCAGTTTGAAACGCCTACCGAAAATGATTATAACGAAAATATCGGAACTAGTAATGAAAACACTAATAGAGAACTTACGCGATATATAGCACTCGCTTCGCTCGTGCTCTAAACATCGCGTGCGTGCGCAAAAAGCTTACTTCACGAACTGTTTCATAAATAACTATTTGCTTTGTATGAAACAAATGTTATTCTTATATTTTAGAAATCCCACACCAAGGAGTGACCCACTGTTACAAAATATAACGTGGAGAATAGCTGGTAATAATCCTGAGAACTTAACATTTTTAGATATCGGATATAACCTGCAACTCTCGGTTAATCCATTTGAAAAGGATATGCACTTTTACGATACGGTTTATAAAAATTATGGGTCACCACCTTATAACTCTTACTAATTTGTGCTATTTATTACCATATTGTAAAAATAGGAAGGATGCGTGTTATATTTGCGTTTAACTTAAAACAATTTAACTAACCTATCTATACTGTTAAATAAAGTTTCTGTAAAGTATCTACTGTTTTTTAACTTCCCGCGTCAAAAATTGAAAATTTTAAAAAATCGAAAAAGTATTGGTTTCACCCATATTTTCCAAAATTGTGTGTGTGTTTTCTGAACAAAAGCCATAGCATTATCTATTTTAGCGTACTTAAGGTTCTTAAGTTCTTAGGTTTTCCACTTATTAACTACTATTTATAATAACCGATGGTAAGGAGTTGAGTACAAGAGGTTAGGGGTCCTTGTTCATTGTACGTATTTTCCATATTTATTTTGTGCAAAAAAAAATCCGATTTCTTAACTATACTAATAAAATCGCTCGAAATTAGAGTTTGCTGTGTTTGTTTTTTCTTTTAAGCGGTTTGCAATTTTGGGGTTAAATCCTAATAATTAAAGCAATATCTTTTGGTTTGATAGTCTATACGAATAAAAAACAAAATTTTTAATGCAATAATGGTGTTTTATTATTAAGAAAAAGCAGTGTAAAGCGAAAGCATATTATATTTTCTTCCTTATGAGAAAAACTACCTCGAAGAAACAGCATTAAAAACAACTTCTAGTTTGCTATTTCCATGGTTCTCAAAAACATACAATATGATACAATAGTTTTGACAGCCTAAAATAAAAAATATTAGTATTGCTGTTTATTTATTAACAATTAATTGTATAATATATCAATGGTTTTTGGGCTGTTAGGCCTGCGTCGATTGTCTTGCTGACTTGACATTTCGCCAACACGAGCGGTTGGAATCTTCAGAAGTTGCTTTCTGGTTGACAGTCTGCGAACTACTGAGCTCTGCGTGGAAGGAGCTCGTATTTATTTGTAATATGGAGCCATGGGCAGAATAAATTGCAAGAATAGCTTCCATAAAAATATACAGTTTACGATGGAAATCGAAGACAACAAGAAGCTAGCGTTCCTTGATGTGTTATTATCACGAAAAGGAAGATCATTGAGCCACACAGTGTACAGAAAACCAACACATACGGATCGTTATTTACAAAGGTATTCCAACCACCACCCATGTCAGAAATATGGAGTCATCAAAACCTTAGCAGAAAGGGCAAGAAGGATTTGCGAACCCGAGGCACTAAACGCAGAGCTAACTCATATTCATGATGCTTTAAGGGCCAATGGTTATTCAGAACGTGAAATCAAAAGATCGATTGGACCAACAAATCGTAGACCCAAAGAAAATGAGCAAATCCAACCAGTGGCGAAAGCATTTCTGCCTTTTTTTCCGGGAGTGACAGACAGAATTGGTCGATTGCTAAGAAAGAAAAATGTGAAAACTATTCTCAAACCAAAGAGAAAAATCAAAGAATGTCTTCGATCGGCAAAAGACAGAAGAGATCCACTGTCGGCTTCGGGAATTTACCGCATTCCGTGCACATGTGGAAGCGTGTACATATAGGAACTACACCAGGATTAAAGAGCACAAGGCCAACTGTCGTCTGGGGCAGACGGACAAATCTGCCGTAGCGGAACATACCCTCACTATGGACCATGGAATTAAGTTTGACGAGATCCAAGTCCTCGCTACTACATCAGCATACCATTCCAGACTCTATAGAGAAGCCATAGAGATAGAGAAGCACCCGAACAACTTCAATAGAAAAGAGGAAGCAGTCAAGATTAACAAAACATGGATCCCCATAATTAAGGGTGCGAAAACTCTACCCTTAACGAACAACACCGACCAGAACCGATTGGAATCGAGAGCAACTGAGGCCCCGCCCATATATACTAACTGACCCGGCTGAAATCGTCGTTTTTCGATTTTTTAGTTTTTCAAATGTTTACGATTCTATTTTGTAATTTATCGATTAAATATACTACGCCGCCTTACGGTAACGTCATGGTACTTAACTAAGTATAAATTGCTGGTTTTAATATATAAGATAACAGCACCACCTGTCGGTTGCGTTATATTACTTAATATTAGAAATGATTTTTTCTTGGCTTTTTTTCGAAAATTTATTTATAAATCGATACACACTGTATTTTCCTACAAAATGGATGTTGAATAATTAAGAAATCAAAACACAGTGCTATCAATTATGAATTTGTTGAATTAAACAAAAAACGCCACTTAGTATGTATTAGCGAAATACACAAATAAGTAACAAATATTTTAAATTTATAGTGGACCAAATAGTAAATCTAAACCATTCTCGAATCCATTTGAACTTATACAAAAAATTTCATATTATTGGCTCCAGCTGTTTAGAAGAAGTTCAGTGACTTACACACGTACAGAAGAAAGAGATTTACATATAAATAATTAAAATTTAAACAAACAGTATATAAATAAATTTAAAAATTCCTGATGACTTCAGAATATTTTTGGAGCACAAAGTTTAGCTACGAGCAACGAGAGATACGAGGCCAGGGGAACTTTGTTACTTATTTTTGTAACGATTATCGGTCGTAAAACTCCTGCCAAGCTTTAACTTAATAAGCTTCGCTTTAAAATTCTACAGTTTTTTGTTATATCTTTTAGAAATATCTAAAATTTCTAATCTATTTCGACTTTGTTTAGTGCCATCTATTTAAAATTATTGTCAAAATTATTAAGTATTTTACAAGATAAAATAAAAATATATGTACAGCCATAAACATTTGCAGATCAATCATTACGAATCCTCCAGCTGTAATTTCAATTCTTTTTTGATCTCTAATCATAATTTGTAAAACAGTTTTAGCATTTTCTGGATATTCATACCAATTACTTAAGTATGCACTATTACTAACTTCATCAGCCTAAAACATAAAAGATTAATATTAATATATTATAATCAATTAACAAATGCATTGAATGCAGTTTTTCATAAGGTATGAAATGAAGACGAATTAGTAGGTACTAATTAATCTAAGCAAAAGAAGAAAACGGTTTAAAGATACCATGTGAAAAACAATGATTTGAACTAGATTTTAATTTATCTTAAGTTATAAAAATATTACTTTATAATAATAAGTAGGAGCAAAGTTGGTTCAAAATTTAGCAGTTTTAAAATAATAATACATAGTGATAAAAGTTTTATTTATCATTTTACTTGGCTTTATCAGATATGGGCTCAAATTCATGATGTACTATTTTCAAAACCTTTCGAATACCTTGCAAGAGGTACTGAGTTTAATACCCAACACACCCGACATGTATCAATGTGACTTTTTGGAGACATAAGTAAATTGTCTAACACCTAGAAACACCATGCACGTAAGGTGAAGAAAGCCACATTGATAAAACGTGGACTTTTGTCTGAAATCACCAACCCGCATCGACCAAACGAATTGATTAAATGCCCATTCCTTCTCCTTGTGAGAAGAGGCCTTTGGCTTTGGAGTGGGACAGTAACGGGCTAATTATTTTGTTTTTATATTATACATCATTAATAACATATTAAGTTAACTGCAGAGCTTATTTTATTGATTTTTGTGGTGTTGCCTGGAATATCTTAACCAAATTTCTATGGGACCCACGGACACTCTATTTTTTTATGCAAAAAGATCTTTTTAAATTGGATTATAAATACCAGAGATATTCGGTAACATACATAAAAAAGATATGGTCGAATTGAGAACCCTCTTCTTTTTTTATGTCGGTTAGAGTGGGACAGTAATGGGCTAATTATTATATTCTTATGTTATATATCATTATTAATTATTACCATATTAACTGCAGATTTTATTCTGTTGATTTTTGTGCTATTTCCTGGAATATCTTCATCATTGATGACCAGACCTTAACCAAATTTTTATGGGACCACATCGACGCTTTACTCTTTTGAATGCAAAAAGATTTTTTTAAATCGGATTCTAATACCGGAGATATTCGGTAACATACATAAAAAAATATGGTTGAATTGAGAACCCCCTCCTTTTTTGAAGTCGGTTAAAAATTAATAAATGAATGAATTTTTGACAACATGACAAGAGAACATGGAAATACTATAGCTAACAGCTAAGTTTGGAGGATCGCAACACTTTTATCTTTAGTGCCTTACTGATGTATATGAGAAAATCTAAATATATATATATATATATATATATATATATATATATATATATGAACAGTAGTGGTGTTCCGGGTTTCAATCCGTTGGTTGTTTGTGTCTTCACGACGTTTCGCCAACATCTCAGCTGGCATTTTCAAGTGATGCTTCCTTTGCGGCTGCTCAACTTGGAATGAGCTGCGTGGTCCTGTGTTGCTGCTTTTATACGCGTCGGCGGCGGCGCAGGTTATATCGCTGTTCTGTGATTGGTGGGCGGTGCGGTTCAGGTGTTGACGTTTCCTCCACCCGAGGTCGTTGACCGCGCCGATTATTTCCTGACTGCATTTGGGCCTGGATGGGTACGGCTGTCCTTGTTGCGTGTGTGTTTCTTATTGGTTCTGCCCGTGTCTGAGTATTCTTCAAGGATTTTTGTTCTTCTTGGGTAATTGGATTGGATTGTCTTTTGAGGAGACTTTTCCAAGTGTTGGAGATGTTTTCCTCGGGAAAAAGCTAGCAGATGCCCTAAACTATACGGGTTGCCAAAAATTCACAAGGAGGGAGTGCCATTAAGACCAATCGTTAGCGCTATAGACTCACCAACTCAACAACTCGAGAAATATCTTGCAGAGATCATGCAGCCAACCAGCGAAGAAGCAGATTCCTACGTCAAGAACTCAGAACACCTGACAAATATAATTAAAAACCTTAAACTGCACAAAGATGACCTCCTAGCTAGCTTAGATATAAAGTCACTTTACCCAAGCGTACCAATTGACGAGGCTCTAGACCAAATAGCTACAAATGAAGATTTCCCAAGACACATTATCGAACTTGCAAGACACTGTCTGAAGAATACGTATTTCTCGTATGAGAACAACTTGTATAGACAAACAGAAGGCGCCCCCATGGGATCCTCACTATCACCAGTAATTGCCAATCTCTACATGAAGTATTTCGAAACCAATGCACTAAGTAAAGCTAAAATGAAGCCGACTCTTTGGAAACGCTACGTGGACGACATCTTTATCATATGGCCTCATGGAAGACCCAATCTTGACAATTTCCTTGATGAACTAAACAACATCCACCACCGAATACAGTTCACGTTAGAAGTTGAAGAGAATGGCCAATTGCCTTTTCTTGACCTACTTATTACAAGAAACAATGACCTCACAATTGATTACACGGTATACAGGAAACCTACACACACTAATAGATATCTGAATGCTAGATCTCATCATCACCCTTCCCAATTGCAATCGGTAGCCAGTACACTGATATCCAGATCTATACGCCTAACAAAAACAACGAACCGACAAGAAGAACTTCAAAACATCACAACCGCCCTAAGACAAAACGGATACCATGAACACACAATCAAAAAAGCACAAAAACAAGCCACGAGACCAACAACAAATAAGGAAGAATACGACATGTCCAAACCAAAAACTAAACTGCCATATATAAAAGGTGTAACAGACGTGATTGGAAGGATTCTAAGAAGGCATGACATTTCCACAATCTACAAGCCGCAGACTACCTTACACAAAATAATAGGCAATCCAAAAGACAAAATACCTTTAGAAAACCAAGGCGTGTACAGCATCCCGTGCAGTAACTGCGACAAAGAATACATCGGACAAACAAATAGAAGAATCTCAGCCAGAGTACAGGAACACCAGAACAACATCAGAAATAAGCAAACGACATCAGCCCTTTTTCAACACCACCAGGAAACGGGCCACACAATAAACTTCCCAGAAACAAAACAGATTGCACCTATCAAACACTACAGAACCCGCATAGTTAGAGAAGCCCTCGAAATAGAGAGAACCAACAGCCTCAACAAAAGAGACGATGCACAAAACATCTCCAACACTTGGAAAAGTCTCCTCAAAAGACAATCCAATCCAATTACCCAAGAAGAACAAAAATCCTTGAAGAATACTCAGACACGGGCAGAACCAATAAGAAACACACACGCAACAAGGACAGCCGTACCCATCCAGGCCCAAATGCAGTCAGGAAATAATCGGCGCGGTCAACGACCTCGGGTGGAGGAAACGTCAACACCTGAACCGCACCGCCCACCAATCACAGAACAGCGATATAACCTGCGCCGCCGCCGACGCGTATAAAAGCAGCAACACAGGACCACGCAGCTCATTCCAAGTTGAGCAGCCGCAAAGGAAGCATCACTTGAAAATGCCAGCTGAGATGTTGGCGAAACGTCGTGAAGACACAAACAACCAACGGATTGAAACCCGGAACACCACTACTGTTCATTCTACCATCCGTGAAACACTACATCATAACATATATATATATATATATATATATATATTGTAACGGGATAACCGTAAAGGAAGGGACCTTAATTGGAAAGATTGTTGTTGACAGTTGATTTTTAGAAGTTTGTAAAAAAATCAACTGACCATTTTAAATAATGTTTCTAGAAAATTCTAGAAACTTCTAAACACACTGACTAGATTAAATAATGTTGTATATAAGGGGATGCATGGGCAGTTAACGTCAGTTCGAGTCAAGTGTTCACAAGAGTTCATTGTATTGTCAAGTAGTTAGACGTTATCCAGCAGAGTTCAGTGTATCTTAACAATTTTGTAAATAAATTGTGTAAAAAGCCCCCATAAGTGTTTCAAATTGGTGTCAGGTGTGGGGTAAAGATATAAGAATGCCTGGAAAAAAGATAAATGAACTATTGGTGGCAGAGCTCAGAAGAGAGCTCGAAGAATTAGAATTGGAAACTACTGGGACCAAATCTGTATTGTTGAATAGGCTCCGTGAATACTACCTAAGTAATAATTTGGACCCTGACGTTGTGGAGTTCGATGACCCGGTTCAAAAAGCAATTTCTGAACTATCGCAACGAATGACGAACCAACAAGAAGAACAAGCTCAACAACTTTCCCGGCAACATGAGGAGCTATCCAGTCAGATGAAGAGCCAGCGCGAAGATATGTCCCAGCTGAAAGAGGAGCTATCAGGACGAATGACGAGCCAACAAGAAGAACAAACTCAACAACTTTCCCGGCTGCAAGAGGAGCTATCAGGACGAATGACGAGCCAGCAAGAGGAGCTATCCAGTCAGATGAAGAGCCAGCAAGAGGAGCTATCCAGTCAGATAAAGAGCCAGCGCGAAGATATGTCCCAGCTGTCACAAAGAATGACGAGCCAGCAAGAAGAACAGACGCAACAATTTTCCCAGCTATCACAACGGATGTCTACCCTATCAGATGAGTTATCCAGTTCGTTCTCCCAGCAAATATCACATCTAAGGGACGAGCAAAATCAACAAGTCGCCATCTTGCGAGACGAGCAAAACCAGCAAGTGGCAAACTTGCGAGAGGAAATCAACCAGCAAATGCAGTCCGAAATAAGAAAGCTTCAACAAGAACAGGAAGCTGGTCGTCGAAACCAGCCCATCCACCACGGCGACGGAGATGCAAGAAGGATGGAAACCTGCCACGCAGACGTCGAACGACAAAGAAGCGAGGAGACGACCCATGTACGAACGACGATGAAACCCCCGACCTTCGACGGGAAGACTTCCTGGCCAAATTACCTGAAACAATTCGACGCAGCGGCCAGAGCTAATGGATGGTCATCCCAGGAAAAAGCATTGTCCCTAACCGTAGCTCTGCGAGGCGAAGCTTTAGACGTCTTGCAATCATTGACACCGGATGAAGCTGACAACTTCGAGTTATTGGTGAATCGTCTAGAGATGCGTTATGGTCAAACTCATCTACAACCGGTGTACCGAATGCAGTTAAAGAGCCGAAAACAGAAAAATGGAGAAACTATCCAGGAATTTGAAGCGGATGTAGCAAGAATGGTACGACTTGCGTATTCAAATGCAGCGGAGGATTTCCTGGAGTGCCTAGCAGTCCAAACCTTCACCGATGGTCTTCGAGACGTCGAGTTGCAGCGCGCTGTACGGTTGGCGCGGCCGAAGACTCTTGTGGACGCCTTGACCATTGCCCTGGAATTTGAGGCGGCAACGGAGGCCTCACCTGGAGTTGCTCGACTAAGGGAAATCACCGGTAACTACGACCAACCGTTCATTCCGTTAGCGACGTTGAAGCGGTAGTAGAGAGGGTTATGAAGTTATCTCCAAAAAGAAGGCGCCCAGTGAGATGCTGGAACTGCGGAGAACTAGGCCATATAAGAAATACTTGCCCCCATAAAGAAAAATCTCCTGCTGAAGTACCCCTGCAGCAGGAAATCTTTAAACGGGTCGACTCCTGGAGGGCGACTTCGACCCCAAACATTCCCGAAGTCCCTCACACCATTAAATTGGCAACTCTGCGACATCACGTGGACAGCTTATATGTAGATGGCCTCCTGGATGGGAAGAATATTAGCATGCTGGTAGACACTGGAGCTACAAAAACTATCGTCCGACCAACCATCATTATGCGAAATAAGATGTTGCCAACCAGTTGGAGACTACGTACCGCTACCGGAGATTCTGCTAGAGTCTACGGTGAGATACAGGTGACGCTACAGTTTGGTTCAACCTCTCTTGTTCACTCAGTGCTGGTGGCTGAAGTTGATGAAGATGTTGTTCTGGGCATGGATGTTATGCTCCACTATGGTTTTCATTTGGATCTTCGCCAACGTATCCTTCGTACTGATAATGAAGAAATATTCCTGCACCGAAAACAAGTTGACAATGCCTCGATTAAGCTAATCGATGATATCGAACTTCCGGCAAGCTGCGAATGTGTCGTCACAGCGCGGTTGGATGGACTGGAGCCAGATGGTGCCCCAGCCATGATAGAGCCGAAGAACCATGATCATGAATTGGGAAAAGGACTCCTTGTGGGTAAGACTCTTGTTAGATCCGCCTAAAGAGGTACCCATCCGAGTTATCAACTTGAACGATTATCCAGTTCTTCTCCGAAAGGACACGGAAATGGGAAGTTTAGAACCGGTAATGGCCATAATTCACAAGATAAATGTTACGGAAACAGATGAGACCAACGAAATTGAACAATTAATGACAAAATTAGACCCCTCTTTTTCAAAATTAGAAAAGAAACAGGTAAGAGATTTACTTTACCGGTATAAACCTGTATTTGGTTCTAAAAGTAAACTGGGAAGAACTGATGTTGTACAACATAGAATTGACACTGGTGATGCACGTGCGATTCGACAGGTACCCCGAAGGATGCCTCAAGTTAAAAAGGAAGAAGCAGACAGAGCCCTTAAAGAGAAATGATTCAAAATGGCATAGTCGAACCATCCAGTAGTCCGTGGGCTTCTCCTGTGGTATTAGTGAGAAAGAAAGACGGATCAATGCGGTTTTGTGTCGACTATCGAAAGCTAAATGATGTCACTAAGAAGGACAGTTATCCTCTGCCAAGGATTGATGATGCCCTCGACGCTTTGGCGGGTTCTACTCTGTTTTCTACCTTGGACCTTAAAAGCGGATACTGGCAAGTTAAAATGAATCCTGCAGACAAAGAAAAGACTGCCTTTACCAGTGGATCAGGGTTATGGCAATTCACGGTCCTTCCCTTTGGCCTCTGTAATGCTCCTGCGACGTTTGAACGACTAATGGAGAACATCCTGCGGGGTTTGTCATGGGAAACTTGTCTAGTTTATCTAGACGACATCATCATAATAGGTAAGACCTTTAAGGAACATTTATCTAACCTGGAAGAAGTTTTTAAAAGATTACAGAACGCTAATCTAACATTGAATGCTAAGAAATGCCACTTGTTCCAGAGACAGGTCAACTATTTAGGACATAACGTAAGCAAGGATGGCGTTGCTGTTGACCCCGCTAAAATACAAGCCGTTCAGGAATGGCCAATCCCTATCGACAAACATCAGCTCCGGAGTTTCTTGGGTCTTTGTTCCTATTACCGACGATATGTCAAGAATTTTGGAGACATCGCCAAACCCTTGACACGTTTGACAGAACAAGATAAGTCCTTCTGTTGGGATCAGGAATGTCAAAAGGCGTTTGAAATATTGAAGAAACAGCTTACGTCAGCACCTGTTCTTGCTTATCCACTTCCTGATGGTAAGCTTATTCTGGACACCGACGCCAGCAATGTGGGAATTGGAGCCGTTTTGTCACAGCTACAAGACGGTAAGGAAAGAGTGGTTGGTTACTTTAGCAAAACTTTATCGAAAGCTGAAAAGAACTACTGTGTAACTCGGAGGGAACTGTTAGCAGTTGTAAAATCCGTCGAACACTTTTATAAATATCTGTATGGCAGAAAATTCCTGATCAGAACAGACCATGCCAGTTTAAAGTGGCTACTTAGCTTTAGGAACCCAGAAGGACAGATAGCAAGATGGCTCGAAAAACTGCAGAGAGATATCCTCATCCTCTCCTGCTTTAAAAGCATACTGGTCCCAATGGAACTCTTTAATTTTGACGGAGGGCTCGTTAAAAGACTTGTAGAAAATTCCGAGGGCACAGAAACAAGGAAACAAATAGTGGTCCCAAGAAATGCTGTACCGGAAATTTTAAAACAGATGCATAATGATAGTTCTGGAGGACATCTGGGTATCACGAAAACGCTGCAAAAGATCCGAGATAGATTTTACTGGGTAAATTGCACTAATGATGTTAAAGATTGGTGTCGTAAATGCACTACATGTGCTGCCAGTAACGGTCCGCACCGAAAACCGAAGGCGGAAATGCAGCAATACCTGGTTGGAAGTCCTTTTGAAAGAATCGCAGTAGATGTATTGGGGCCACTTCCACAGACCGATGTAGGAAACAAGTACATCTTTGTTGTAATGGACTACTTCACTAAATGGGTTGAAGCATATGCAGTTCCCAATCAGGAAGCCACCACTTTAGCAGATATATTGGTTGAAGAATTCGTAAGCCGATTTGGGGTACCACTAGAATTACATTCAGACCAAGGAAGAAATTTTGAGAGTAAGCTGTTTCAAGAAGTTTGCCAAAGATTAGGCATCCACAAAACGAGAACCACAGCGATGCACCCTCAGTCTGATGGAATGGTGGAACGAATGAACCGGACTATAACCAACTATCTGTCAAAAGTGGTGTCAGATTGTCAGAGGGATTGGGATCGACATATTCCACTATTTCTAATGGCAATTCGATCGGCCATCAACGAATCAACTGGCCAAACGCCTGCGAAGGTCCTGTTCGGTAGAGAAATGAGGCTACCATGTGACTTGGTGTTTGTTTGTAAACCTGGTGAAGAAATGGCATGTGAACAATATGTCGCCGACCTCCAGAATCGAATGGAGAATATACACAACCTGGTGCGTGGAAAACTACAATTATCTAGTGATCGGATGAAGAGGTACTATGACACACGGACAATGGAAAAGAGTTACCAAGTTGGAGATTTAGTCTGGCTCTATAACCCCCGACGGCGTCGAGGTATTTGTCCCAAATTACAAAAGAACTGGGAAGGTCCTTACACCATCAAGAAGAAGATTAACGATGTCATTTATCGGATCGTGAAAATTCCCAGAGAGAAACCCGTCGTGGTCCATCATGATCGTTTGGCGCCTTACCAGGGGAACCACAGTGGAGATGCGCAGCAACTACAAGAAGATGGTTTGGCTGGTTCAGGGAGTGTGTGGGATTCCGATGTAGGAAATAACATTCCAGGAGGAATGAATCTAAGGAGAGGGCAGTGTAACGGGATAACCGTAAAGGAAGGGACCTTAATTTGAAAGATTATTGTTGACAGTTGATTTTTAGAAGTTTGTAAAAAAATCAACTGACCATTTTAAAAATGTTTCTAGAAAATTCTAGAAACTTCTAAACACACTGACTAGATTAAATAATGTTGTATATAAGGGGATGCATGGGCAGTTAACGTCAGTTCGAGTCAAGTGTTCACAAGAGTTCATTGTATTGTCAAGTAGTTAGACGTTATCCAGCAGAGTTCAGTGTATCTTAACAATTTTGTAAATAAATTGTGTAAAAAGCCCCCATACGTGTTTCAATAGGATAACTAATGTGATAGAAAAATCACTAAAAGGAAAAAAGGTCTGTTCGTCTGTCTTCTTAGACGTTGCACAGGCATTTGACAAAGTTTGGCATGAAGGACTCAAATACAAAATGTATAAACTCTTAATCAGTCAATACGCAAGTTTACTAGACTCATATATATTAGATCGAGCCTTCAGAGTAAAGCAAGAAGATGCTTACTCAGACCTGAAAGAAATCAACGCAGGAGTGCCACAAGGGAGTGTGCTTGGTCCAGTCCTTTACCTCTTGTATACTAGTGACATCCCCCAATTAGAAAACGATACCATTGCCACATTTGCTGATGATACAGCCATTCTTGCTGTAGGATAGAGTCATGAAGACGCGGCAAACAAACTACAAACATCAATCAATCAAATTAATATTTGGACCAAAAAATGGAGAATAATCCTAAACAAAAATAAATCAGTACATGTGAATTTTACAAACAAAAAGGAGCAATATTTACCAATCAGAATGGAAGACGAACAGATACCATATGCTAATACAGCAAAATATCTTGGTCTGACATTAGATGCGAAGCTGCGCTGGAAAGCTCACATCAAAAAGAAACGAGAATAACTCGGTATTAAATATAAGAAAATGTATTGGTTATTAGGAAGAAAATCCACTCTGTCAATATATAATAAATTACTCATCTACAAACAAATCCTGAAACCAGTTTGGACCTACGGGATACAGCTATGGGGATGTGCCAGCGAAAGCAACATCCAAATCATCCAGAGATTCCAGAACAAAGTGCTAAGGAACATCGTCGATGCGCCATGGTATATTCGAAATAGTGACCTCCACCGGGACCTGGAGATGGACACAGTCAAAGAAACAACCACCAAATTTGCCAAGAGTCATGAAAATCGGCTCTTGAATCATGTAAACATCGAGGCAATCCAGCTTCTCGATAACACCAAAATAAAGAGAAGACTCAAGAGGACGAAACCTTTTGAGTTAGTTGTTTAAGTGACCAGTGTAAAAGCAGAGCAAAGTGCGAAATCTAACAAGTTAGTGTTAATAATATTTATAGTACAATCTAAGGAACTTCTATTGAGTAAGACCCTTAATTTTAAGACATTCATATAGTAATTTAGGCTAGAATAAAATTGTTCATTGATCGCAGTGATGATCAGATTACAATAACTAAAAAAAAAAAAAGTTAAGAATTCATTTATAGTTTTTCAGAGATTTGTGGAGGTATTTTCTTGTTCAATACGCTTTCGGTAGTATTTATTTTTTGTCTCTTTAATTAATATCTTTAATTTTATTTTGTAGTTTTGATGATTTTGCTTCAGTAACTCGTCATGTGGTAATTTTTTGTGTTGGTAAAATAATGTTTTTTTTTATTTATTGAGGTGATAAGACCCTTAGTTATCCAATTCTTCCTTTTTTTCTGTTGATTTTTAATCCTTTTGTATTTGGTAGATATATCTACACATTTTTTTATTATATCGATAAATTTGTTTGTTTCGGATTCTACGTCATCACCTAAGTTGAAAACCGAGTCCCAAGAAACTGTCTGAAGTTCTCTTTTTAAAATCTTTTCATCTATTATTTTGATTAAGTTATTTCCTACATTATGTTTTTTATTAACCTTTTGAAGTACAATTTGAGCTAATATTGTAAAATGATCTGTTATATCAGTTTCTAATGTCAAGGGAATTATAGTATCATAAATCATTTTTTATTTTTAATAAATATATGATCAATACATGTTGAGGAGTTATTTTTTTCTCTAGTCGGAGATTTAATAGCAGGTAAGTAACCAAATTCATTCATCGTATCAAGGTAGTTTTGTGACTCTTCAGTATTTGTTAACAAATCTATGTTTATGTCTCCTATAAATATTTTGTAGTCGCCTGTTTTATTTTCTTGACATAGAAAATCTTGCAGATCTTTTATAAAATTATCAGTTAAGGTAGCGGGTGCCCTATAGATGGCATTTATTATAAAAATATTATTATGAGAGTTAATTTTAACTTGTAAAAGATAGCTGTTATTAAACCTAATAATTTCATGGGATTCATAAATATTATTTTTTACAAATATTACAACGCCGTCATTTTGGTTTAGATCTCCATGATTGTAGGTATAATGTTTTATATCCAGGGATGTTAAATATTGTGATATCAGAAGCACTCCACGTCTCTGTAAAAACTATACAGTCAAATGATATATCAATATCATCCAACAGTAACTTAAATTCATCAAAATTATGGTTGATGCTACTTATATTATTGTGAATTATATTAAAAGTTTCCGACAAATAGTTCACTTTTAGAATATCTTTAGCTTCACTGCTCTTTAAATGAAAATTTTCTATTTGTTTTATAGAGAAATCTCTAATATATTGATCCATCTTATGTATATGTATGTATTTATATATTTAACTACCTAATTTAAAACAAAAATAAATATAAAAATAGACTTAAAAATTACTAATTTAATTACTAATAATTTAAAATAGAAATAAAGAAATAGACTTAAAAATTAAAAAAAAGACGAACTAGTTTGAAATTGTGATGAATTAGATCACGTTAATGTCTTTTAACTGTTAGCAAAGTTTTAACTTCTTATTAAATAATCAGTTTTCTCTAAGACACTTTATGAAGTTGACTTCAATGCATTTCTATTTCTTATCGGCCTACCGTCTTTGATATTTTTGAGGGGAGTATTACTAATCTTAGAATTTGTAGATTTATTTTCACTCTCTTTTTTAGATTTATTTGTGGTTTTCTTAGCTAGATCTGGAAAAACTTCTTCGGCGAGCTGGAATTGTTCTGATATTACTGGGGTCGGAGTCGGAGGGGCACTGTTTGATTTCTTATTGAGCTCAATTTCGAACTCTGATTCCGAATCAGTTTCTGTGTTTTCTTTTTCTAATTCGTCTAATGAGTATGGGACTTCATTTACAGACAATTTAAAGTTTCTTATATAAGCTTTCAGATTCTTCTCTCTGGCTTCTTTAAGGTGTTTCACTAAAATTTTTGTTGTTCTCTGGTCTTCCGGACCTTGATCGTAGGTTATAGATATACCTGTACCTTTAAGGTTCTTGATGCTTTCAATAAGTTTTTGCTTTTTTAGAAATGAAATAAATTCTACGATAATAGTACCTTTATTTCCTTTGAAGTAAATATTGTTTATATCGCTTTCTGTTAAGTTCAACCTGAAAATATTGTTTAATTTTTGCAATGTGTCAGTCAGCAGGTTATCTCTATCTGTCTGAAGACCAAAGACAACAATATTATTTTTTTTTTGCCTCGTTCAATATATTTAATTTTATTTTCTATAATCTTGGTACCTATTTATTTTTTAGATCTTGTACTTCTTTATTAAATTTATGATCTAATTTCGTTTTTTATTTCGTCAGTTTTGGAAGTAATAAGATTTTCTAATTTACGAAATAGCTCTTCATTAGTTGATTCATAATTTATAATTCATTCACTTCTTATTTCAATCTCAGTAGACTATGCATTTTATTTCTTGGATTGGCACTTCAATTTGTTGGGTTGGTACCTACTGTCGAAATATTGACAGCACATTGTCAAAGGTAAAATTGTTGAAGATTCAATAACGAAATATTTGATGCTTTGTTAGATTCAATATACAATGCCAAAAAAAAATAAGTACAGAAATTCACAATAGCATCGTTAGATGTTATGGTATGTTTAGGAAACAAGCTAACAGCTGTGAGAGTGTTTATTTTAATCAATTGGCCGAGGTTTTTCAAGTAAGTACGATTTAATGTGTATTTCTTTTAAATCAATGCTAGTCGCTAACATAAACTTATATATTTTGCATTAGATTAATTGAGAGAGGTTTTTGTAATGAATTTATAAATATGTATCACTTTTTTAAATAAAATTTATATTATTAAAAGAACACATAACCTTTTTTGACAGATATCATAATAAATTATATACAATGTTGTCAGATTTTAAATTTCGAAATTATACATTTTTGTAACTATAATTTAATTCAAAATTTTGTTAAATATTTTTAAATCTCTTAACTACCGTTGTGTAACTGAGGTATATTTTTTGAATCTAATTAATATGACAAACATTCTAAATGCTTAATTTTTTTAGATCAGTGTATCGAAAATACGGAAGATTATTAAAGAAGGATTGAAAAATAATGAGAAAGTCGCAGATAAAGGATGTAAAACTGATACATTTGAGAAGTTTATTTTAAAAAAAGACTTACAGCGACAGATTTGGATGTACCATGCTAAAACTGAACATTTTACTTTAGACAAACTTTTGACTGATGCTAAACAAAATTTTGATTTTAAAGGAGGACGTACGATACTATACAAACTTATAAAATTAATGGGATACAAATTTAAAAAAGTAAATGGACGACATATTTTATGTAAACAACGACACGTTAAAATTAGAAAGATCGCTTTCATTCGGAAATATAAACAACTAAAAAGTCTTGCTGAGAGAGTTAGATTCGTGTACCTAGATGAAACATGGATCTATCAAAATGGTAGTTCAGTGCGTCAGTGGGTGCACGATTCTGACCAAAACAGTAATCCAGCTCGTGTAAAATCCGAAGGAAAGCGATTTACTATTTTACACGCAGGGAGTGATACTGGATTTTTGGAAGGATGTGACTTGTTACTAGACTCTTCAAATACAGACCTTGACTATCACAAAAGTATGAATGGTGACCTTTTTAAAAACTGGGTTGTTAATCAACTCATTCCTGCTCTATCTGTATTTCAAAAAAAATGTGTGGTGGTCATGGACAACGCGCCATACCATTCAGTTCAAATTAACAAACCACCCTCTTTTTCAGCGAAAAAAGCAATGATGCAGGAATGGTTGATTAACAATAACACTAGGTTTGACACAAAAATGACAAAGAAACAACTGTACTCTATAATCTTACCTTATAAAACTGACGAAAAGACATATGTAGTGGATGAAATTTTAAAACAACGAGGACATGAAGTACTTCGACTACCACCATACCATTGTCACTACAATCCAATAGAACTAGCATGGGGGTTTACTAAGACATATTATAACAAACATATTACATCTACTTATCTTGACCAGGAAAGAGTTAAAAAAACTTGGACAGAAGCATTGACTAAATGTACACCAGACATGTGGCAAAATTTTTGTAGACATACAGACGAACTTATTTTGGCAGATTGGACTACTTACATGGGAAACTGCTCACATGACAATATTCCTCCTTTAATTATTTCATTGGAGGAATCAGATTCTGACGATTCCGATTTTGGATTTGATAGTGACTCTGATTCTTCCAGTGAAATAATGGAAGAGGATTGATCATACAAATACACCGACAACATTTACATGTTACATCTAAATCTGCATCTGTATTTGTTTTTATTTGTAAGATGGCCACTTGGTGATTCTGCTCTTCTTAAATGATTAGATTGTTGCAAAGGCGATAAGGAGACCTTTCAAATGAGCTGTCACGTGACCTCGGTTTGTATTTAAAAAAATCGTCGATGACGTCATTACGCCATCACTAATGACGTAATGTCCAACACATCTATAGCAGTTGATGGCCATTTAAAGATTAAAATTGACGTGTTTTAAGATTTTTTTTTTAAAAGTCGTCTGTTTCTGAAATAATGAATTTATTCCATACTTTTGCATCATACTGTATAGATTTCGAATGTTAGTTACAAAAATAAAAACCATTGGAGCCGACTTCAAGGAAATCGAAATCAGATGCCTAGTTGGTTCCAATTTTATTAAGAAATAAAGATTTTATTTCTGGCTTTTTAGAGTAAATTTTTTGAAGGCGGTTTAATTTTTTTTTAAAAGTTTTTATTTTATCATTTTTAGTTGCTAGTCTTTGGCTTTAGAGTGGGACAGTAATGGGCTAATTATTATCTTTTTATGTTATACATCATTATTAACAAATTAACTGAACAGCAGAGCTTATTCTGTTGATTTTTGTGGTATTTCTTGAAATATCTTCCACATTGGTGACCAGACCCTAATCAAATTTCTATGGGACCACACGGACACTCTACTCTTTTGAATACAAAAAGATTTTTTCAAATCGGATTATAAATACTGGAGATATTAGAACATATATAAAAAGAATAAGGTCAAACTGAGACATTCTCCTTATTTCCTGAAATATCTTTCACATTGATGACCAGACCTTAACCAAATTTCTATGGGACCAATGGGACACTCTACTCTTTTGAATGCAAAAATAATTTTTAAAAATCGGATTATAATACCGGAGATATTCGCCGAAATGCTGATTTTTGTGGTATTTCTTGGAATATCTTCCACATTGATAACCGGACCCTAATTAAATTTCTATGGGACCACACGGACACTCTACTTTTTTGAATGCAAAAAGATTTTTTCAAATCGGATTATAAGTACCGGAGATATTCGGTAACGTATATAAAAAAATATGGTCAAACTGAGACCCTTCTCCGTATTTCCTTGAATATCTTTCATATTGATGACCAGACCTTAACCAAATTTCTATGAGACCAATGGGACACTCTACCCTTTTGAATGCAAAAAGAATTTTTAAAATCGGGTTATAAATACCGGAGATATTCGGTAACATCCATAAAAAAAAAATAAAAAAAAATATGGTCGAATTGATAACCTTCTCCTTTTTTGAAGTCGGTTAAAACAATAGACAGTCATTAAATCATTTGTGAATGTCCCAATTCCACGCGGGCAAAGCCACGGGTAAAAGCTAGTAATTTATAAAAACATGTGTTTTATTTCTTTAGTTATAAACTGTAGGCATATGTAGGATATCTTACTTTACCTGATCCATTAAAGCTTGGGCTGGAATAGAATAACATGAAACTATTTCATATAATCCTGCTAATAAATGAAATGATGCTTCGATTCTATAGTTAATGTGTGTATTGCTAAAAAAAGTAGACATTTGCTATGTATTTTTATACAACATATATTTTTGTAAATACTACTAATATTAATTCAAAAAATAATAATAAAAAAAATTGTTTGTGTTTAATTCTATTAAAAAGAATTACTTACTCAGTAGAGATTATATACATTCTTATACACATTGTAAGAATGATATCTCCTAAAAAAAATAATGTGATTCCTGAAAAAGTACTGCTGAAACGATCCAAAAAACTGAAACAAAAAACATTAAATTGATTCAATATCAATTTAATCCAAAAGGTAACGTCTAAGTTAAATTGTTTTTAAAAGTTTTAATAGAGAAGTTGAAGAATGTTCTGTCGTCCCTATTGTTGGTGACAGTGCATGTACGGAACACAAGATGGAGCTATGGAGATGCGTTCAGAAATTGTCAGATATGTGGTTAATGACTGGAGCAAGTTTTCAATTATGACCCACAACAGGAATGGTGATAACTACTTAACACCTGACGAATAATTTGCTGATATGAGGAAATATGCTACTTTGTAACGGTACGAGACTGCAAATGAAAGCGTTACATAGCAATATAGTAAAAGCCACTATATTAACTGGCTGTGCAAAAGGGGAAACTGTATCTATACCACGACTCCCATTAATAATGAATGATATCCCGTTTGAATTTAAACGATTACAGTTTCCCCTAAAAGTCTGCTTTGCCATGACAATAAAAATGTCTTAGGGGCAAACTCTCAAATTTGCGGGTATTGACTTGACAGAACATTGCTTCTTTCATGGAGAGTTTTATGTTGCTTGCTCACGAGTAAGTTCACCCATTAGCTCGATAATTTTAGCGCCTAATGACAGATTAGTTAAGAATATTGTGTACAAAAAAGATTTGTAGGCCCTAATTTTTTACACACGCTAAACAAAAGTAAAGCCGCAAAAACTATGCCGAATTAATAATAATACTTCTTAACTTACTTCTTAATCCTTATCCAAATAAATAAGTTATTTATCATAGGCACTTCGTTGTAAACAAAATTGCTGTATACAGTATTTGAACGAAGTCGCGGGAGACCGCTAGTAAGAGATAAAATTGATACTAAAGTTTGCTGTAAATTAAATTGAGATATTTTTTAATCGATTTTTGTAATAAAGAGAAATTTAAAAAATGTTTCATCTGGCAGAAGTCGATCCTGCCATCTCTATATTCTTCTTTAGGTGCTATCTCCATTATTGGAGGTTAGTGATTACACCCGGAAACTCTTTTCTGTCTTCTGCCTTTTTTATTTATTCTACGAAAGGCAATTCCGTCCAGCATCTAATGTTTCTCAGCGATGAAAGCTTCTTTCTTCCTAGGCCTCTTTTCCCTTTAATTTTGACTTTTATAATTAGCTGAGGAATGTAATATTTTGGATTACGCAGCAAATGTCCCAGATAAGCTGTCTTCCTCCTCTGAATTGTTTGAAGGAGTTCTCTCTCTGTTTATTCTGTTTAAAACTTCCTCATTCCGTACTTTAGCTGTCCAAGGTATTTTTTGAATACGCCGATATAACCACATCTCGTAGGCTTCTAATTTGTTCATGCTTGATTTCACATATATTTAAACGAGCAATTCTTACTTAAGGTTTATTTCGCATATATCTCATATATTTCAACAAATTCTTGCTAAATTAAATAATATGACGTAAGGTGTCGCAGTTGCTACCTAATATATTTAATCGATAAATTACAAAATATAATCAAAAAATAGTATACAGCTGTAAATTTACGAGAAAATATGATAAAAACGATAAAATCAAAAAAAAAAAAATTGAAAACAAAATAAAATCGTAAAAATTTGAAAAAACCAAAAAATACATCAGTTTTATGCGGTACGAAGTCCGCGGGGTCAGCTAGTTGAAAACTTAAATACTTATACCGAAAATCGTCGATAGTGGCTAAAATTTAAAAACAAAATAAAACTTAAGTCGTATGGAAAAGTAAATGTAAAAACTTACATTTTACTTTTTTTAAAAATAACTACGAAAAATTTAAAAAAAGTTACAGCAATTTAAAAATTTCTTGTATCAATAAAAGATTGATTTGCAAGGAAACTATCCCATTGTCAGAGCTGGGGTTGGTATAGTGTTTTGACAATAATAAAACCTCACAAATATTATTGACTTACTCTATTAAAAAGTTCTGCTGATCCACACATTCTTTGATCCTTTTATGTAATTCTTTTTGATGTGATTTATGACTTGCTTGAAAATCAAAAAGAACCTGTAATTTATTATTAAGTATTTGGAATTGAACTTCCGCCATCATAAGCAAAACAAGCACAATGATGTCCACACAAGAAATGGAAAGAAGAGCTGAGGCGCAAGCGGTATCTGCCAAAATTAAAAAAAAGTATTTTGGAATAAAATCAGGTTTATATTTTTGGTACGCTGCAGCTCCTTCTCCAAGCACAAAGGGTCTAATTATTGTCGAAGTACAACAAAGTATAACGCAGAAAAAAAAAGGATTTTCGTAGAAAAGTTCGCATGTTTTGACTTTTCCTAATACTATCACCGGTATCAATTGTAGACCAAAATGTATCTTTAGTGTCATTTAACAATTCACCAATTGCATTTTTATTAAAGAATAAGGTTAACAGGTTGGATAAGCCCTAAAACATAACATATGGGTTAACCTTTAGGAAATTTTGAATTGCCAGTGTTGAAGCTGTTTTCATATTTGTCGGAGATAAAGAAAAATAAGTGTTTCTCCTTTCTACAAAACAACAGAAAAGACATAATTTGGCACGACCACAGACTTTTTTTATAATAAAATTATTACTGTAAGACACTATTAACATTAAATTTGAAAATATGAAAATTAACTAAGACAGGTGCAACTAGTTTGTATACCTATATATATAACTTACGTGGGGAAACATTAGTAAGCTCGTCGCCATATCAGTTAAATTTTTGATAATAAGTGTATCTTCGTTTGCGCAAATCATTACGATAGTAAAAAATATACTTCCACATATTGACAAAAACCAGAACAGAAAAATTAAAGATTGTGTTAAATCTTTCTTTTTTAATGGATTAACTCCTAAAAAATTGCACAAATTTAAACACCATTGCACATCTGAGTCATACATTTTGAGTATACTCTATCAATAAGAACCTAACTGCTAAACCAAATAGAAATTTGCCTCTTTATTAAAATTAACGGTTGTGGTTGGAAACACAGTTTTGATTCAAAATAATTATACAGTACATGTAATTTTATTGTGGAAAACTTTTCTAAACTTTCTAAATATGAAAAACGATAATGGAATTAAATAATTTGCTTTCGGTAGATAAGTTATTATAGTAGTTTTTGTAAAAGAAAGTAAATTAATAATGTAATATTTTCCACAGTACTTCCACGTATATTCGTTTTATTTTTTTTAGGCTGGTCAGAATTTGCAGAGATATTTTAATGCATTTATAATTCTTTCTATGTTTGATATCAGTCTCTCTATTTTACTCGCCACGATCTAAAGTTTACTTCAAAATTATAGTATATATTACTTCCAATAGTACATCTCGAAGTTACATCAGCTTGCCCATTAACAGTAACAATAAATTTTTAGAATTTTCTATCCTAGGGTAAACGTCTGTTTAACCAATCACCGATCAATACTAACATCGATTGTGCGTCAGTAAGTAGGTATCCCAACGTGGTTAAGTTTATAAATAGCGGTGGACACAAGAATTCCGTGTTTTTTGAGTTTTTTGGCTCTTGGGCTCTGGCTGTTAAGCATAGGCTTCGGTCTCTGGGCTCTTTTACCAAGCTTGAATCAAGAAACGGATCGAAATATTTCTTGTAAAGATTTGAGCTAAAACTATGTGTTGATAAAGCACACTATAACTGAACCAGTTTTGATTTGTCGATTCTGATACGAGTAACTATGCAATCCATAGCGTTTACAATAAAAGATTTTCTTTTTGATAAAAATAATTTTTTGTCGAAAGTGTTATAAATCAGTGATAGATAGATAGATGTTTATTGGGTTGACAGTTAGCCTGTATCACTGCGACCTTTGCAGATCTATTTTGAACACACATTATCTCTAGAATATGATAAGAGCACCTTGCACCTTGTACAGCCCTGCCCTCTTAATGAGAGTTAATAGCCTTGACGGTGGCCTCTCCACATAATTTGGAGCAGCCGGTTTCTCCTCTCCCAGTACTGGATACCGCGTCTTTGCAAGGTCTTTACATTGGCATGGGACATGAAATGCGGTTTCCTCCTCCTCTTGGCAGTATCGACAGATGTCTTCATCTGCTACGTTCAGCTGACTTAGGTGTTTTCTGAGCCTACAATTTCCTGTCAAAAGACTGACAATTATTCTGACATCGTTCCGCCTTCGTGATAGCAGCTCTGCAGTAAACTTCGCCGAGTGTCCCTTTATGAAGACTTTGGCTTGTCACTTGCCCGTAGATTTTTCCCACCACTACTAGGCCTTCTCTAGCCTCCATTTCTTAATGGCTGCCTTTCTGAATGTGACAGCAACTTTGCCGAATGGTTCCGGGCCAATCATTGAGGTATTAGCTCCCGCACAGGCCAATTCATCAGCTTTCTTATTGCCTCGAAACCCTGGGTGTCCTGGTATCCATGCCAGTGTCAGAGAGTTTTGACTTGTGGCATGTGCAATGGTGGTAGGTTTAGCAGAACTTGCAGTGCGTCCGTTCAGGTGGTCCCCATGGCACCTGTAACATTCAGACATGCCTGCCCAGCTGCCTGATCACCTCAGACTGCTGCTTTCTCAAAGGTTCATTTTGCGGTTCAGGTCACAGTTCTTGCCATACAATTGTCTACGCCTACCAAGGGCTATTGTAGCTTTGCGTCTAAACTTTTAAATTTATAGCCTCTGGTCAAATACCACACCCAGGTTTTTGGCTTCTCTGGCCATTGGTACTAGCATGTTGTTCAGCGTTATTGGTTTTAAGCCTTGCAACGCCCTTTTATTTGTGAAAGAGACAACTGATGCTTTTTGGGGATTGACTGTTAGGCCTTCATCCTTGCACCACTTGTACACCATATTTATTGCGGTATGCATCCGCTCTGAGACTGTGCTCAGAAACCTTCCCTGAATGACTATATCATCTGCAGAACCTAGGCAGTAAAAGTCTTTATTGAGAAGTTTCTTAAGGAGGTGATCCTCAAGTGCTAACCTCAGCAGGGGCGACAGTACCCCTCCCTGTGGGCAACCCCTTCCCACTGTTGCCTTAATGGACACCTCACATAACTTGGACACTACGATCCTATGCGTTAGGTTGGCATACACCCGTTCGCATATTAGTGTATCGATCACTGATTTGGCACCCACATTACTAAATGCTCCTTCTATGTCAATAAACGCCGCTAGGGCTACTTCTTTGTCTTCTATTGACTTTGATAAAAGCCTGTTTAAGTCATCCAGCGCTAGGTCTGTGGATTTTCCCGGCTGGTATGCGTATTGACAATCACTTAATGGGTTCTCCGTTAAGAGTTCGTCCCTTATATATCTATTGACCAGTTTCTCCAGCGTTTTCGCTACGAATGACGATAGACTTATTTGTCTGTATGACTTGGTAGTTTTAATCATATTTACCAACTAGATCTGTCTTAAGTTGGTACAGTTTCTGTGTGATATTTAAGATTAGTTAAGAGAAAACGTTTGTTACCTAATTTTAACATCATTATTTAGAACTTTGAATCCACGATCAGCTCACTCCACCTAAATTGCATATGCCTTTATCACCTACTATTTTTTGCTTCGAATCCGGCTAGCTGAGTCTATCCTGCAAAATCTCTTTTAATTGTATTTACTTTTTGTAGAGATTAAGCAAATAGTACAATAATAGTTTATGCAGTTCTACGTTTATTAAAATTCATGCACCTAGATTATTATTTTCCGAAGTTTGAAAATTGCACTCCAATTATTGCACACAGAGGAAAATAGTTACTTTTTAAATATTCAATAAATATATGCATATTTTATTAAGTACGTTCGGAACTCTTGTTGTGGGTATAAATTTCAGGAGAGCTTACTTATCTAATCTATCTAATAATTTAATCTAATATATTTAAATGAGCAATTCTTGTATATATATAATTAAAATCTCGGAATCGGCTTCAACGATTTTCATGAAATTTAGTATATAGGGGGTTTCGGGGGTGATAAATCGATCTAGCTAGGAATCATTTTTATAAAATGTCATTTTATTCGTGTTTTATCAATAATCAACTTAAACTGAAAAATATTACTCTTCCTGACATCTATTGGCGAATAATAATACTATTTTTTTAAACTAATTGCTTTAACGACACAACAGCAGCTAAAGCTATTCCAGCAGATGGCGTTGTTAAGTAACACGAAGTCAATGAGTGTTTGCTTTGAGGTTACACTAAGAAAATCAATTGTTTATTTATATTATTTGTGTCTTCTTAATGCACGTGTTCACTTAAAAATGCCTAAACGATCTTGGAAAAAAACGCTTATAAACAATATAACTTCACGAAGCCGCAACTCGTCTCAAGAACACCTAGAAGAGCATCGTCATCAAACTGATCGAATTCTCAAACTTCTCACAGTGAAGACTCATTTCCAGGATACCGTCATGAAAATAATCAGGTTTCTGCTCGTCCCACACGTGCTGCTATAGTAAGATGCTTTGACTGACATTACACGAGCAAAGCTCGGTCATCCAGGTACTATTATTTTATTTGAAATATTGAAAAGTTACAATTTATTAAATTTGAGATACGCGAATTTTGCTATTTAATAAACAAAGTAGGTTGTAAACAAAGAGCTTAAAAACATATTTTGTTTATCAACGGACTCAAATAAATTAATTCAAAAAAATAATTCAAACTCAAAAAAATAAATATCGTACATCTTGGTGGAAAGATATAAATTTTTAAATTTGACATCAGAGCCCATTTAAAGCTAAAATTTGTCCTTCTATATTATCCAAAGTAAGTGGTAAAAAAACGAAAACAATTATATTTTATTGACTACATGTAAATTGAACAAATCAAACACTTAAGTTGACAGCGTACTTAAATAGTGCTGCATATATTATGTTATGGTTTACTCCAACAGAGTGCGAAATTTACGGTTACGTTTTTTAATACATATAATATGTACATATAGATAGAACCTAGATTAATAGAAGCATGCAAAAAATGCAATAAGTTTCAGGCGGCCAATGAAATTTTAAATAATTTGCCAAATGATTCTAGTAAGTTTTATTTTTTGGAATATATTTTTTTTTCTACATTTATGTTTAGATAAATCGAGTAAATGCAAAAATTACTAATAATTCAAAATAAAATTTGAGTACATTAAAGAGAATAATAATATACTTAGGTACATATATTAACATTTTTTGCAACCATAGCACCGTTATAGCTTGTATTTATATGCACCAACTGTAAATACGTTTTTATATTCCTTTATATTTAAATTGTCTTTTTTATTATTAATATATTTTATATAATTATTTTCTTATTTACAAAATTGAGGGATTTTAACTTATTTAAAGTCTTGCAAGCGGTGGCGACACCAAGAGGGAGGAAAACCGTAGACAAAAAAGTGTGGAAGGTGAGCATTGGGGACGCGTGGAGTTGTTTCAGCTCCACAGTGGAATCAGTAGGTGACATAAATACCATCATTAATCGAAGGAAAGCAAGTAAGAAACTGACGCTCCAACCTTTCTTAATAATTGTAGAAGACACTCCGACTGAAAGTGATGATAAAGTTTTGCAGTTTGCTCTGGTAACCGAGAACATTACGTATTTATATAATATTTATATATTACAGAGGAACATGTTTTAAGATAGACTATTACATTTTTTTCAATGAAAAGATATATGAAATTATAGATTTAATTAAAATAGAGGGCACAATGTTTTTAGTTATGAATGAATACAAAATTGATAAATACGACAATCATTATTGTGTGTATCTTATTAGCAGTTACAAAATAGTAAATGTTATATGTATTAACGTATTAGAACTTGAATACAAAAAAACCATTTGGGGCAAATTTGCTTTCTAGCGAACACAAAAAATGTGTAATAATTCGAAAATTGTAAAATTGTTGGGACACTTGACAAGAGAAGAAAAATTTTTACTATTAATTTTAAGAGATTTTTTTTTCTTTTTTAGAAAATTAACCTATATTTTTCTCCTCTTGTCAACTCAATCTGGACGCACACTATATCTTACCATTAGTTTATTTATGTATGTTACTTTATGTTTTTTTTACTATATTTCTGCTTTATTTTTAGTATTTTTGTAGATTTTTCATACATAAATTTTTTTGTAAAGCAATAATGAATTTTTTTATTAAATAATACCTATATAATCCGTATAATTGAAATAATTTATAAAATTATGACTATAATTCATAATTATTAAACACTTATAATAAACTAGCTTAACCCGGCGGACTTCGTACCGCAAATCATTTATGTCATTCTTCCATTGTTTTTTCAATTTATTTTGATTTTATCGTTTTCATCCATCATATTTTGTCGTTAGTTATCAGGTTTATACTATTTTTTTTCGTTATATTTTGTAGTTTATTGATAAAATATATTAGATGCATCACAATACTTAATTTAGTAAGAATTTCTCGTTTAAATATAAGTGATATTAACTGCGCCATCTTCCGAGGCGTCACAATACTTAAGTAAGGATTGCTCGTTTAAATATATCTGATATTAAGTGCGCCACCTTACGGTGGCGTGATATAAAGTAATCAAATAAGTAGTGGTTGCTCGTTTAATGAAAATACTATCTGGTGGTAACTTCCATTAATACGAATATCATATTCATATTAACCATTAAAAATACAGCCTTATACTGATTTTCATGACAATCGGTTGAACGGGCCAGAAGTTACTACTCTGCAGCGCCACCTGTTGGCGAGTGGCATCAATGAGCATATCATACAAACCTTCTCCGTGGAAAAATACATATACATGCCAATTTTTATAATAATCGGTCCAGTAGTTTTTGAGTTCATCGATTTCGTACATAAAAACACATCATTTTATATATATATAGATATTAAGTGCGCCACCTTACGGTGGCGTGATATAAAGTAATCAAATAAGTAGTGGTTGCTCGTTTAATGAAAACGCTATCTGGTGATAGCTTCCATTAATACGAATATCATATTCATATTAACCATTAAAAATACAGCCTTATACTGATTTTCATGACAATCGGTTAAACGGGCCAGAAGTTACTACTCTGCAGCGCCACCTGTTGGCGAGTGGCATCAATGAGCATATTATACAAACCTTCTCCGTGGAAAAATACATATACATACCAATTTTTATAATAATCGGTCCAGTAGTTTTTGAGTTCATCGATTTCGTACATAAAAACACATCCTTATATATATATATATATATATATATATATATATATATATATATATATATATATATATAAACAAAGTGCCAAGAAAATGCGTATTAATATAAACAAAAGGGGAAAATTATTGGGCATGTACGCAAAAAGGATCATAGGATTACGAGTAAGAATGGTAACCGCAGACATGCATGTTTCTGGCTCATTAGCCGTCATCAGTGCGGGATAACCAAGTAGGGCATTGCACTTGGCTAGCAAAAGTGTTGGGTACTTGGGAGCAAAGGATGTTTATATTAATACGCATTTTCTTGGCACTTTGTTTATTTCATATCCTGGGCTTAGAACGACTCAAACACAATGAGTCCGTTTCGCCAACGTTGCGACGCTAGTTGCTAGCCGAAAACCCATTGGCACAGCTGGCCGAAAGCACAAAATGGCGATAGGACTCCTGTGTGAGCTTTCTTTGTTTTTGTGTTTTTATGTTTCTTTACACATGTTTCCCCAACATCCTTTGCTCCCAAGTACCCAACACTTTTGCTAGCCAAGTGCAATGCCCTACTTGGTTATCCCGCACTGATGACGGCTAATGAGCCAGAAACATGCATGTCTGCGGTTACCATTCTTACTCGTAATCCTATGATCCTTTTTGCGTACATGCCCAATAATTTTCCCCTTTTGTTTATATATATATATATATATATATATAGATGCTACTTAATAAAGTATGCATTATTTATCAGAAATTCTAAGATTTGTATAAAGAATTAATCAGGTTTAAACAGTAATACATGAATATTATCCTATCCTACTAATATTATATAGGCGAAAGTTTGTTTGGATGGATGTATGGATGTATGGATGTTTGTTCCTCTTTCACGCAAAAACTACTAAACGGATTTTAATGAAACTTTACAGTAATGTAGCTTATAGATCAGAATAACATATAGGCTATAATTTATAAAGATATTGTGTGAATTGTCCAAAATATAACGATAAATGTCATTTAAGTCTGAAAAAATTACTGTATTTCTTATGTTGACAATATTGTTACGTTATTACAGTGCGAATGTAACATCTCAATATTGTCAGACTGTTATATTTTTCAAATACGACCCAAAAATTATGTATGTTATAATTTTAATGTCATAATGTTAGTTCTTTTCACGCTAATATAAGCTACTCGAAATACTAATACTGCGCACACGAAGTCGCGGGCAAAAGCTAGTTCTTAATATAAATCATAATTTATGATAATATGTGTAAAAACTGCACCCAAAATACTTAACATTTATGAAGATTATTCATAATATAAGACACATATTTTGATAATTTTTACTAAATACATGCTGAATATATGTATTGTTAATGAATATTACTCTGAATATTACTTATAAATACTGAAGAGTTCTTTTAGGAAATTATGACTCTTAAGCATACGGTATAAATAAGCTTAATCACTTTATATGTATTATAATCATGATAACTAGGTACAACACCAAATTATGAATATGTTTCATAAACTAAGATTACTTGTTTATGGCTCGAATCCTATTACGAATTATATCTGAGAACTTTTCTCTCCGTGAAACCACCCTCTTTTTCAGTGATAAAAAAACCGATTTTGCAGGAATGGTTGATTAACAATAACATTATATTTAATACAAAAATGACAAAGAAAGAACTGTATTCAATAACATAACCTTATAAAACTGACAAAAAGACATGTAGTGGATGAAATTGTAAAACAACGAAGACATAAAGTAGGTAGGTACTTCGACTAGCGACTACCACCATACCATTGTCATTACAGTAGAACTAGCATACGGGTTTACTAAGTCATTAGGACTGTGCCAGAAAAAAGAGTGCCACACAAAAATACCTGTATCTTTTGAACCACTGGACAGATTTTAGAAAGTTATATTCTCAGAAATATTTAATTTAATTACAACAGGGAACTAAAATTAATGTTTACAAAATTTTATGATTTTTTCTGGAATCCCCTCCATCATGGCTTTTATGGTGGTTTCCAGGTATTTTCTGGGAAGCTGTTTTCCACTTTTTTTTAAGTTCCTTAGCTGTTTTTGCTGATTTCTTAGTCTTCTTCAGCTCCCTTTTCACTAAAGCCCAATACCTTTCAATTGGTCTTAGTTCTGGGCAGTTTGGTGGATTGGCCTCTTTTGACACCAAAACATTAGCTTCATACTATTCCTTGGTGGCCTTGCTATAGTGACATGAAGCTAAGTCCGACCAGAAGAATGCTGAGACACTGTGCTTTCTTAAGAATGGTAAAAGTCGTTTCTCCAAACATTCTTCGATGTATATTTTTGAGTTTATACTGCCTTGGCTGATGAAAATTTCGCTTCTTTTACCACAAGAGCAGATTGCTTGCCAAACCAGGAATTTCTTAGGAAACTTTGTTTGTTTTTTCACTCTATACGGTTCGTCAACATTCGCGCGATGGTCAGCGGTATAAAATTCCAGACCAGGGAGCTGCGAGAAATCCGCAAGGACGTAGGTCTCATCGTCCATCACGCAACAGGAATATTTTTGAAAAAATCTGCTATCAACTTCTTTGCTCTGGTTTTTGCTTCTTTGTTCTTCACAGCATTTGGTTTGGAAGATACAGGATACCGGTTTGGAAGATACAGGTATTTTTGTGTGGCACTCTTTTTTCTGGCACAGTCCTTATAACAAACATATTATCTACGTATCTTGACAAGAATATACTTAGTAAAAAAAGCATTGACAAAATGTACACCAGACACGTAGCAAAATTTTTGTTGACATACAGACGAACTTTTTTGGCAGATTGGATTACTTTCATGGGAAACTGCTCACATGATAACATTCTTCCTTTTATTATTTCATGGTAATATTCAGATTCCGATTATTCCGATTTTGGATTTCATAGTGACTCTGATTCTTCCACTGAAATAATGGAAGAGGATTGACTCATACAAATATACCAACAACATTGACACGTTACATCTAAATCTGTTTCTATATTTGTATTTATTTGAGAAAGGATTTGAATTAGGATAAGGTAAATAACAATACAAGAGCTTAAGCTTAAATGGTCAATATCTCTTTTTTATCCATGCTATTGATATTTTGATAAATAAAGGCCATTTCAAGAAAGGTTCGTTTTGTTAAATTTTTTTAGAAATTAGTTTTTTTTCCAATATAACTTTTGCACAAACACCGTTTCACAGTTGTAAAAATATAAAAACATTTTATTAACAGGTTGTATTAAATAAAGTGTAAAAACACGTCTTGTTACAACAATAAAAAAACGATATAAAATGTTAAAAATCTTGAACTAATAGATATCTACATATTCTTGTTTTAAAATTAATACCTTATCTGAAATACAAGGCGTTGGTGGCCGGAATTTTAATACTATTGGGTGTGTTGAATGCGAGGTAGACAACTCTGGATATTTAAACAACCGGATTACGAAGTATAATTATTATTAAATAAAGCACTATTACAGGAAATACAAAATAAATAAATTTTAGATGGGATAGTAATCTATAAATATAATCTAACTGTAGTGGATTCATGTTTAGACATTAAAAAACAAATTAAACAACTATGAGGCCCACACGAGCAATTTCAAAACATATCCAAAATATTTAAAAATAGGGGTGTAATAAAAAAATCTTTTTTATGAACTCGATACTTGACAGGACGATTTCTGTCGGTTCAGCTAGTAATAGAGAAAATTCTTAAAGTCCAAATCTATTGGTAGAGGAGTTTGGATATTGAGTAGCATTTTTGGAAGATATAAATTTAATTTAAAATATTTATTCTAACTAATGATAGAGAACAATGAGGCACCTTTGGAATATATATGGATTTTTCTCGGGGCACACGTTTCCTCAGTAGAATTTTGGGAACCTGATCTGCCGTTTGTAAATTGGTTGTCTAGGTTAAATCTTAGATTTGTTTTTGTTTCATTTTTGTGTGATTGTTATAGAGATTTGTCATTACAATTTGAATAAAAATTTCATGAAGAAAAATTGAAAATGAATTAGAATTGGAATGTTAATAAAATAAAAAGTTTAAGAAGGAATATATTTGCAGTAATAGACAAAAATTATCATTAAATAAACAATAAGTAGGAGCATATAATAGAAAAAAAAGCCAGAAATAACAGGTATATAGCAAAAGAAACTATTTGAATTTAAAAACATGAGAAGATATTGTAAAGGAACAAATGAAAAGTGCCTATAACAATTATATTCGCACAACTGAAAATAATATGGCTTGTCTGTTGTTTGGACAAAAAGGAATGGATCAATGTAAAAATAAATGTCCTTATAGAACATGATAATACCTACCGATAAATAATCCTCAATCCGTCTTAAATTTGTTTGCTCGTTTTTACACCTTTGAATCTATTTGACTTACCTCATGCGAACCAAAATAATTGGTCTGATTATAAATCTAAATTCTCTTTCTGAATTTGACAAACTAAATTCCTGACCTGATCATCAGATGACCTCCTATTATAAAAGATTGTGCTAATGTGTTTATTAAAACACTATTCTATATTTTTAATTTATCATTAAAATCAGCCGTTTTTCCAGACGTTTGGAAAAATTCCAAACTTACAACTATATTAAAGAAAGGAGACCCGCTTCTAATAGAAAATTTGCAAAGGGGTTCGAGATGTCTGTATATGAAAAGATCTTTCATCAAGTGAAACATATTCTTAATCCCAATCAACATGGATTTTTCAGTTCTCGCAGTACCTACTATAACTAATTTTTCTTGCTTTACCCAGTTTACAGCAACAGCTTTAGATAACCATAAACAAGTGGATGTGGTATATACAGATTTTTCGAAATCTTTCGACCAGCTAGATCATAACATCCTAATCAGCAAATTAGGAACGATTGGTTTCAATTGCAATTTATGTAATTTTATCTCATCTTATCTCAATTCTAGAAATCTTTATGTGGAGGTTAATGGTTTCAAATCGACTAATTTTATAGCTTCAAGTGAGTATCCAGAGGAAAGCAACCTATCACATTTGTTGGTTTCCTTATTTATAAACGACATCATTGAATAAATAAACAGTAGAGGTCTTGTATGTGCAGATGATTTTAAAATCCTTAAAATTATTAATAGCTTAGAAGACTGTGAACATCTCCAACGTGATTTAGAAGCGATAAATTCGTGGTGTCTCAGAAACAAACTACCCCTAAACATAAATAAATGCAAGGTAGTCACTTTTACTTTAAAACAAAATTATATAATATTTGACTATGCAATTCAAAACCAAATTATATCCAGAGGAGATCACAGAAAAGATCTAGGAATACTCTTTGACTCTAAATTGTCATTTAGCTCACACGTTGCAAGTGTTACTAGTCAAGCAACTAAAATATTAGGCTTTATTTTTCATTCTTGTAGTCAATTTAAAATGTTTACACCTTGAAGCTTTTATATTTCTCCTATGTCAGATCCAAACTGAAAGTGTATTGTTTGGAATCCATATTATAATGTACAAAATGTTAAAATAGAGAGTGTTCAGAGAAAATTTGCTAAGTTTATTTCATTCAAGCGAACTGGCGTATACCTCTAGGGAACTTATTGGAAGATTTAACTTGCCATTATTTCAGAGTAGAAGAACATATTATGCATGATATTATTGTTCAAGTTAATAAACAATAAGATTGTCTGTCCAGAGCTCCTATTACAATTACCTTTTTTTAGAACACTTAGAAGTACCTACACGGTCAAAAGCGCTTTTCTATCTCCTTTCTGCGGATACAAACGTAATCTTAAAATGACCAGTATATTCCATGCGTCTGGAGTTTTGCAATATAGTTGATATTTTAATAATAAGTAGGTATACTTTTTTAATATAACTTTTTAGCATTAAGTCTTGATTTTAAGTCTATTATTACTCAAATATTCATACATTGTCTTATAAATGGGATATACCTGTTGAGACAATAAAGCTATTTATTATTATTTATTTATTATTATTAAGAAAGAAGAAGTTAACAGGTATAGAAAAGCAGAGAGGCCACAGTTGAAAAGTGTAAGAGCGCAGAAAAACAAGAGATAAGCAGTTCTAGCAGCAAGAAGGAAGATTTGGTAAAAAGTGGAATGGGAAGAAGAGAAAGAAAATATATTTTTTATATTTATATTTTTTTGTTAGGACAATCAATTTGGAAGTGCCGGAACCCACGAACAGAAATTTTATTAATAGGAGGGTGTTCCTATAAAGGGGAAGGTCCATATCAATATATATAATCACGAACGAAAAATATATAAAATACCATAATTTACGATCGCAAAGTCTCATGTGAAACAAGTATTTCATGTATTTCAGCTAATTTTTGGTAAATTTTATGTATTTTATCTTTTCTGCATATAAAAATTATTGCAAAATTACAGACGCTAAGAGAAAAGTGTTTAATTGTTTATCTGTCTCGTATATCTCTATTAAAATTTAATTACCAAAGCTTTAATAAAAACTATAACATGTATTGTATATCTTAGATATACAATATAAAAAATATTCTTTACTACCTTGCTCTTGAATCTGTTGCTTTCACTATTCACTGGTTCATATAACCAAGTTCGAGGTCTTCGTGCGTAACTTGTTTTGTAGAGTAGTGTACTACTCATATAGGTATTCAAAACAAAGAAACTTGTCATAAAAATATTTATCAATATTATAAAATATCCTAAAACGACCTCGTCAATGAAGTCGCCTACATATTTATATATTTTATTGTTATGATGTATCAAATTTATATTGTTTTAATGTCAATATAACACTCTACTGAATCAACCTGAATCATTTTAAATGATAATGTGAAAAAATTATTTTCGATTTTTTTTTAAATATTTTAGTGTAATAGGTTAAGATATACTGGTAGTTATGGTTTTCAAAAAAGTTTTGTCTACTATTTAAATGTTACGAACTCGAATTTTTAAAATGTAATAAATACTATTTTTGACCATCGATCAATTGAAATTTGAAGTTGTCGCTTGCTATTATTAAAGATTAAAGAAGATGGGTCTTTTAACGATTTTATGAAAGAAATCGACAAATTTCTTTGGTGATCTTTATACCAACCAGTACGGCTCTTGGTACGAGTAATGCTATTTTTAAAGTGAAACTTTTATTACATCGTCCCAAACTTTTTGGTCTGTGTAGCGCATGTCGCGTGACGGTCGGCCGCCGAGTAGGTATATAAAGTGAGTGTAGTGTATAGACTATTACTCATTTGTGCCAGTGCTCCGCGCTATATTATTTGTGTTTAATTTTTGTCAGTGTTTAATTGTTAGAACTTTTTTTGATTACTTGAATTTGTTATTTAACTTATTTTGTATGAATAATAAATTAATTTTGTATGAATATTAAATTAATTATTTTTTTATTTATATTCGGTCCATTCCAATTTTCCAAGTATAAAATTAAGATTGATAAAGCGATTTTTATACCCTTAAAGGAATATTATTCGAAAAATTTTTAGTTAAATGTCTATAGTGTGAAAAAAAGGTTCACTTTTACCGTGGTTTCATAAAACCACACATTTTTTTGACGTTTCTAACTGATTATAAAATTTTCCGTAATTATTAACAAAAAAACTCTATTTTAATAGTAATAATAAATAATGTTAAAAAACGTCTCAATTGTGAATTAAAGAAAAACTCTTTTACCTTATATATTGGTGTTTTATGCAGTCATCGTCCAACCTATTTGGCAGTTAGTGCAATTTTATTTACTAATCGAACACGAAATAAATGAATTCGGTTTTTAGTTTAATAGTGTTTGGAATTACTTTAAATGTATTAAAGACTATCTATTTTTCAATATCCGCTTTAACGAGTTGCTCTGCTTATTAAGAGCAACGATAGTCATATGGAGGGTCGGCATTTAACGCACGATCAGACATGTACAGGGTGTTCGTCCATATAGTGGTTTTATATTTATCGTATCTTAGAACCTCCATCTGCCACTGCAGCATATTCCAATATGTATTATATGCAGGATAATGCAAGGCTGCACACTGTTCCAACAGTAAGAAATTGTTTGATAATGGGGATATTACACTTTTACCGATGTAAATCCGATCTAGCTGGTGTATGATATACATCAGAGACGGATTGCTACTCATTTGCATCTGTACATACAGATTTCCATCTGTATACTGTATACTGTAACGATCTATTGGATCGTTTTTGTTAAAAAAAATTACCAGACTATTGTTTCCGGGCCTATATTCGGTGAGTTTTATTTTAATGTAATCGCCTTAATTATAAATTGTACTGCTAGTGGTGTTACTGTATAAGTGTCCTTCTTTCGAGCTGCGATCAGAATTTTAAGTTCATTTTTACTATCCGATTGCTTAGTGATACCTTATACAAGGTCAATCCATATCTCTGAGGAGGGCCACGTTAGAGTAACATATTTTTTTGAGGCCACATCAAACTTCCGCCATATTGTGGTGAAAGCAGAACAGATTGGAAACCCTGGTTACGACTAATATAGAATTTGTGGAAATTCTTTCCAGGAGAAACTATCTGATAACAACAGAGGCAGAATTCCTGAAGTAGATAAGAGATAAAATTAATTTGAAAAAACTTTGATTAACCAAATTAATATTCAGATAAACCAAATTTTTTATTATTAATTTAAATAATTGTTTTTATAATTAATTCAAATAAATTAGTTAAACGGGTGTTTGCGTATAATTTGTTTAGTTTCTACTCTGGCGCACTTATATTTCATGTTTGAGAAGGACTGGTAAAACTCTAAAGAAGCCACGACCTAGTGAGTTAGCTAGGGGATTTACGCCTCAAAATAAAATTCAATATCTAATATTAAGCAAACCAAAGCAATCAACAGCTGTATTTAATGCTGATCGAGAATATACTGATTGTTACACATTTTTATGATTAAAAGTGATAAAATGTTTCATTAAATTAATGCACTTCGTAAATTTTGCCTGATTATTTTATCAAAGAGAAATTTAATTAAAGTTGATGGATAACTTGGAAAAAAAATGAATTCCTTAAACATTTTTGATGTTTGTATTATCTTATTCTGTTTATTACTACTGAAGTAAAGATTGTAAACACCCATTTTATTATTTTACTTAAAAGCTATTTAACCATTATACAAGTATTATTTTTAATATGTAAATTGATCATAAATAGCTCTTTAGAAATTTGCGTCCTTGATATATAAAATAGTTTTTAAACTTTACATACTATTTACCTACGTCTATAATAGGCTTGCCTATTGCATTCTTTCAATGCTGCAAATATTCCCGATATAAATTTGTTTAAATGTAACATATGTATCAGTTAGTGACACACCAGTTTTACCAGGCATCAAAATGATTTTCAAGGTAGGAATAGATTATACAGATGTAAGATTATATATAAAAACACACATTAATTTAAAAAAAAATTGTTAATTTTAATATTACAAGGAACGTAAAATGCAATTTTGTATATTTTAAGTGTTGCTTTATTTCGAAACGTATCTATAATTTATAATGAAATGAATCATTATGAAAAGATTACTAATTTGTTCCAATCAGATGTAAGTTCAACCCAAACGAAAAAAAGTTACTGTTAAATGAACAAAATATTTAAGGCTATAACAGTAATTGCCTGGATATACAAAATGTAAACTAACATTAACGACTAGCTGTGCTCACAATTTGTGCGTGTTTGAATTAAACAAAAAAGTTATTGTTTAGTTCGCAGATTTTACAATAACTTATTAATTCTACATTTCGTTTACAGAAATACCTATGCTAATTTTAAAGAAATTCTCATATTTTGTAAATCAATGAATCAATATGAGACGTCTTTCCCTATCCTGTTAAGATTCATGTTCAGGTTGTAATCTTTGGCTTTTGAGCTTTCTCGTGTTTTTAGACTTTCTTTTAGACATTATTTACATTTATTCAAAAAAAAAACTATGTTACTAACTAAAAAAATGTTCTATATACTAGCCAAAAGTATCACTTTGTAATGGCTCGCGAATAGTATAGTAAAAAATATATATTTCTAAGTAAAATAATTCTTTAATTTTTGAAAAATATTTTTTATTAAAAAAAAATATATATACGAAAAACAAAATTGATAACAATTTTTTTTCTTTTTAAGTGTAACCAAAAAATTCCATGCATGTGAGGACTACCTCTGTGTTGGAATTCAATTCGGTACCAAAAATCTTTGACTTTAAAATATTTTTTTTAAAATGATTCATAAAAAAATCTAATCGTTTATGGAAAAAAAAGAAACAATTAAAGGATTAGAATTTAATAATTTTGATTTACGAATAAACTCTGAGTTTTGATCAAGGGTTGAGTAATCATATTTAGGATCTAAAATACGATAAATTTCTGGCCAATATAAATCAGCTGCACTTAATGTAATAAAAACAGTGGGGATGCCTAATTCTTCAACCATATCAATTAATTCTCGAGACCTCAAAAACCAATAAGCACTCGATGATCTTAAATTAACATCATAAGATAAAATTGATTTATATAAACTTGGTTCATGCTGTAATAATTCTTTTAAGTTCTCAATTGATTCTATATTATGTAAACGTGAATTTTTTTTAACACATATGTTCCCATTCTGTAATTCTGTCCAACGCATCAGGCTGTTAAAAGCAAAAAATCGAAATCGTGGATGTTGAGCGAATCTATTATCTTTATACATCATGAGAAATCTGAAATATTCACTATTGGAAATTTTACGAATACGTGCATCTCTAAGATCACCTTTACCAGTAGGAAATGCTCTAGCAATATAACCATCACACGTAAATTCATTAATTGGAATGTTATTCAATTTAGGCCAAGATAAAACATTGGTCTCATCATTTTGGATATCTAGTATACTATTAATTGCCTCTCGGTTACACTTAAAATTAACATTTAAAGCTCCAGATTCATAAATATTATCTGTTAATAAATTTTCGTCGTAATCTTCAGCATTATTATCCCAATTAAATGAAATATTTTGTTGTTTTTGACTTAATATGATTTGTTGATAAATACTTTCATTATTTGGTAAATTTTCTAAATTGCTTGCATTAATTGTGATATTATGGTACCAAGGATTGTTATTTTTTAAATATTTCAATGCAGCTTCAATAGAATTACGATTTACGATGAAATCTTTATAATTTTCGCTCCCCTCTCTTCTTACAACAATATACTGTGATATAGTATCAATAGAATGAGGTAAAGAAGTCGTAAAATTTGAAATGTCTTGATGACAATTAATAACTTGTCCTCTATATCCATATTGACCTTCTCTCAACCGATAAACTGTAATAATTGGTCCAGAGTCCAGTCAGAACAAACAAACAGACAGAAAAGAATTGTAAAAGTGTTATTTTAGTAGATGTACCTACTGTATAAGTGTATATACGAGGTCTGTCCCTTAAGTATCGGACCTGTCCCTATTTTTCGACGATTGGCTTATTCTTCGTATTATGGTGGAGGCATCCTTGATAAAATAACTTGCTCATATCGATGCTTCCACTACCCAAAGCAGTCTTGAAAGTCAGTTATCGGAATCGCCTATAGTGCATACTGCATTTGTAGCATTGATTTCAACATTGTCGTCAAATTGTTGTCCTTTTTGCGGCATTTTCAATCAAGGAAACAATCGGGACTATATGGAGGCTGCCGAAGATGTACACCACTGTGTTTTGATAAATACTGCTGTACAAGATTTGATGCATGCGCTGGAGCATCAACGTGGTGAACAAGCCAGTCACCAGTTTGCCAATACCATGGTCGTTTTCTTTTATTTAAAATTTGAATGTAGTATTCTGTATTAATTATCTGACCTGCAGGAGCATATTCGTGTTGCACGACACCTTTATAATCGAAAAAAACAATCAACACTGACTTGATTTTGGTCCGACTTTCACGTGCTTTTTTGGTCAGGGTCTTAAATTGTAACAATTCTTTTAATGTAATTACCAATAGCAGTTTCAAAATGTATATGTACTTATGTTTTCATGATTCTGTTATAAAATGTTCATTTAGTTAATTATATTTAAAAATATTTTTTAGTAGCATTAAAATATAACTTTGACTAAAAGAGAAAAATAAATTACTTCTTTCTTGATTAAAGTTATAAAACAAAAATAATAGTAAATTGTGTGGCAAGGGGTGAAACAAGACGATTTCTGGACTAGGGCGATAGTTGACTGTCATCGCCCGGTCAGAAATCGTCTTTGTTTCATCCCGTGCCACACACTATATTTTTCATATCACATGCATTTAAACAGCGAGTTTTGATCTCTGTAGCCAGTCGAAGTGAAGATTATTTAAGACAAATGCCTCTGTCAGTCAGAAACATTCTGACAGACTTGAAATAATGACATTTGTTTCTGCCCTAGGGTAGAAACAAAGTTGTTTTTCCTCTTGGGCAAAAACGACTATCAGTTTTTGACTGACAGTTGCATTGGTCTGAAATTTACTTGTTTCGACTAGCAAAACAGGGATCAAAACCAGCTGTTTCAATGCATGTGATATGAAAAAATACATATTTTGCATTCCTTTAATTTAGAAAAACGATAGAAAATGGCGTTAGCGTCTCAATCATATATTCTGCTACTTTATTTTGGAACACTGCGGCCGACCAAGTTTATCAGAAAGTTGAGTAAAAGACATGGGCGAAGTTAGGTGGGGGCTTGGGGGAGATAACCCCCCGAAAGTGCGAATTAGCCCTCCCAAAAATAGTTATTACATAATTCCCATTATTTTTTTATTTACATTTAAAATAAATATTTTAATATATTTCATAATATTATTGCAATTATTCAAAACATCCACAAAATTTATTTAGAACTAGTTGTACTCGCAAAGTCGTACGCGTGGCGTGTGATTGTTGTATAAAAATTTCTTAGGAATGGGAGAGAAATTTTTATACACCAAATGTTAAGTTGAAAGAATACAAATACATCTGTGAAAACCGCATTCGAATCGGATCAGTAGTTTTCATGTGATGCGCGCACAAACATACAGACAGACAGACAAAAAAAATCTTACCACATTTTTGGGTTCTATTTCGATGTACCCGCGACGTCGTTTGCGTGGCGTGTTGATTTTTCTATAAAAATTGCTTCCCTCACCCCGGTAAAGGTGTGGGGGGAGAAAGCTTTATACACCAGATGTTAGTTGAAAGAAGACAAATACGATTTATATACATTGTATGGCACATAGATTAAACTTAGTAGTAACTGATTTATGTAGCGAAATAGATAGTGTAAAATACTTCTTTAATACTCTAGAAGCCCTTTATGTACATTTTTCGTCCCCCGGTAATCACAATGTCCTACTTAAAATCCAGAAAAATCTTGGTCTTCCAAAAGTTGAGCTGAATCGTTTATCAGATCAGGAGCTGTCGAAGTGCTAACTGCCAAGCAGTAAAAAAAATATTCCACAATAATAGAGGCCCTCCAATTCGAAATTGAACAAAACTCAAACAAAATGCTGTGGAAGCGATTGGCTTGCTATCAAGTATGAAATCTTCGAAATTTTTGATAAGTTTGGTAAGCATGGATGACATTCTGACAATGATAAATATTTTAAGTAAACATTTGCAGTCTGAAAGTGGAACGTTAGCTGAAACAACAAATATCACTAATGGAACCATTCAGTCATTGGAGAAAAAAACGTGACGAAAATGTTCTTGGGAAGTTGTGGTTAGAAATTGAAGACTTAGCCAAGAAAAATAACATAGGCCTTGATATACGTTCTTCAAAACGTAAAAAAACTGAAAACGTACGTCTTAAGGAATACGCCGTAGACGTATCAACTTCCGCAGTTGACGATTTTCAAGAAAAAGCACAATCAACAGTGGAAAGTTCTGCTCAAAGGTTTTGGCTAATTACAGAGTATTATCGATCATTAGATAATATCATTAACCACATGAAAATAAGGTTTTCACCTGAAAGTCAAAAACTATCTAAAGCTGTGCAGAATTTTTTACAAATGAATTTTGATCTAAGTTTGGACTTTATTCAGCTCTACGAAGACATTTTTGCGATTGATAAAGAGGTTTTGAAGGCTGAAATGACGGTAATAAAAAACTGCATCGGAAAAGAAGGCGAAGATATTAGCATATCCGATATTACTTCTGTTGTCAGAAAGGAAACATTTCCAAATTCGTACAGATTTCTGCAAATTGCGTTAACGTTGCCAATTTCATCTGCTTCATGTGAAAGGTCCTTTTCTGCAATGAGAAGAATCAAAAACTGGTTGAGATCGACTATGGGTCAAGACCGATTCAGTGTTTTAGCTCTCACAAACATTGAAAACGAAATTAGCAAATCTCTGGAAATAGATGATATGTTGCAAGCATTTATTAATTCAGGAAATAGAAAACTGATACTTTATTAAAAAAATGTTTTGTTTGTTTTGAGATTTTCATTAAACTTAAATAAATACACCTTTTTTAATTGCATTTTTTTTTTTTAATATTTCTAGATTGCATTAAAAATATAGGTTTTTATACTTTTTAATTTATTACTGAATTGTCCGAAGTATTTTTGTACTTCAGCACACGTATTTCTATCCCCATATACAATATACCAAGTATTGTTATATATTTTTAAGGGGAGCAAGTGGGATTTTTTTCACCTATACACACACGTCTTATCATTTTCATAATAAGGCAGGAGCCCCCCCAGATCTAATGGCCTAACTTCGCCCATGGTAAAAGATAAAATTTAAAGTTGTTTACTATACTGCCGTCTACTTGTAGAAAACTGTAATATACTGATTTATCCCGCCGAAACCTTACCCTTAAGAAACCAATATTAGAACACTTTGTTTTAACAATAACATATTTTCTGTGTGAACAAAACCTATTGACATCACGGGTGGATATGAACTGTTTTTAAAAAATTAAAAAATGGACAAACACAATTAATTATTTAATTAAACACAAAAGAGAATCCATTAATATGTGTTCAATTTTTCATATTTATAGGCGTTACTGTTCATCACTGTTATCACTATTACCTCTGGAAGTGTCATACCTACTGTAAAAGTTTTGCAAGGCCCTAGTAGTAAAACAGTTCTTCTTGGACCAGATGGCAGTGCTGTTGATTCCGTAGCACCTGGAGGAACTGTAGTTACAGATGACCATGGCTCTGGTCTCGTAGCAGCTGGTCCTGCTATTCTTCCTTTAGGTAGGTATTTCTAAAAAATAATATATGTGAGTTAGTGTTTAAGCGCTACTTTTGTAAACTGACGTAGGTATTAATTTAAGTCATTTTTGAAAATTGAATTGTCTTTTGTTATTTACTCCGAAATTGGAATGTCTACTTGTTTAATATTTGCATATATGTTTACTTCATTACTGTTATTGACTTTTTATCTGCAGTTATAAAAATAAAATATTTAATAAGCTTAAATTTAAAAAAATAAATAGTACTTAATTAAAATTAAGCTAAGTATATATAGTTGATTCAAATAGAAGTGTCATCAAGTGGGCTGGGTACGTGTGAGATCATCTTTAACTTTATTACTAGATTCAATGGAAACAGAACTTTAGTTAGGGAATTATATGTCATCGCGATGTGTCAAAATGTTTATAGTTATATTCAGCATATGCAGCAATCTGATCACAAGCTGGCTAATATTGCGATTCAAATTTCACTAAACGTGGGTACTGCCACTACAAATTTGAATTTTTCAGAGACTACTTGATGACACTTCTATTTGAATCAACTTATAAATACGAAAGAATTATAAATAAAAGAAAATGTTTTACAAAAACTCGAACGTAATTTTTGTTTCGAAACTTTTCAAAATATTTGTCCACTTATGTGGACTTCTTCAAGTGTTTGAAATAATTCTCGGAACATTTCATCAGCTTTGTTATATGATATGAGAACAAATAGGTCGTTAAAAGATAACAATACTATTACTTACAAAATTTAAATTTTATTCCTTGAAAAAGTAATGTCTGATAATCAAATAACCTTTTACTATCTCACTTTTTAAATAGAAACTTTGATTAACGTTTTTCACAAAAAAAAATTCTACAATTAAAACACAAACATAAATATGTTTATCTACTCCTTTGACAGTAAATGTCATTTATACTCATTGTCACCATGTCATGTTGGAATGACGTTTCATTACGCACGACTGTGCGTTATAGCTTACTTACCCTGCATGGTGACAATGAGTATAAATGACATTTACTGTCAAGGAGTACAGTACGTACGGCATATATATTTTTTAGAGATGTCAAATATTTATAATTAAAATTAAAATATTGAGTCGTAGATAAAGCATAGTACGTAACTCGAGTGGTAAGAGGTATTACGTACTCGTACGTAATGTCCTACTTACCACTCTTGATACGTAATATACTATTATTGTTAAATGAGTATATATTTTTTCCATTTCGTGTAAGAACTCCCAACCGTAGACAATTCGACGTAACAGTAAAATTATTCAGGGCTGCACCGAAGACATCTTCGAACCACAAATATTAGAGGATAAAATTTCTACGGATTAATAAAATATTTGAAATAGTTAAAAAAAGGTTTATAATAGTTTATTTAAATAGCATATTGAAACATTCACTCATAACATGAATCCATTCTATTCGAACACAGAGTGCATAGTATTAAAATGTTGTCACTACAATGGTAATTTAGTGGTTGATCGATCAATAACAACCCGAATATAGGTTGAACATGTTTTATTTAAAAAAATAATTTGGTACATAATACAAGTTTCGTTGTTTAATTTTCTTAGATAAGGAAAAACAACTATTTTTGAAGTTATACTTCTATTCGTGCGCCCGGCGTGTCAAATTTGTAAGGGAATAATCGGCAAAATCATTACATTATGTTACATATGTAATGGCGTGATTAAAAAAGAGACTGAAACACATATAGATAGATATATTGGTTCGCCAAAACAAAGATGAAAATACTTACCACATGTTATTAGTCAGAACTATAAGTCCTTTAAATACCTACCGTTTTTAAACATTCAGTACCTTAAAAAGATGTAGATATACAAAAAACAGTCTGAGCTAATTTTTTAGAATCATACTGACATATCACATTGTGTTCGACAGATTATTTAATTATTCTGTCACGTAAAAGTATACATGTTAAGTTTTTTATTTCATATTAATAATATTTAGTAATGAGTATTGTATTGTAGTCTATCGTATAGTATACCGTCACATGGTTGCAGTATAGGTTATATTATATCCTGCACTATGCTTTTGAGGTTGTTGGCTACATAAACAGAATTTTTAAGAAATGTATTTCAGTTAACTTTTTGGGAAATTATAATGTATTTTATAAATATTCTTCCATTATTTCCATGAAATTATTAATTATTATTTTTAGATTTTAATCGATAAGCGATATTTTGTCACATAAAGATGAAGAGTTTTATTATACGATGTGTTGTTTTTTATTGTATATTGCATTTTAACCTATAAAATGAACACGGAAGTTCTAATTTATAGTATAGTAGGTCCATGCTTCAAGCATATAATAATTTTTGTAAATCATTCCGATACGAATTTCTAAACCCGGTCGCGTGCACTTCTACCGGCAATCCCCTTGACTGCCACACCCGTTTTTTTTTATTTCAATTAAAACTTGAGCAATAAGGAGTCTCTTAATATACTTATTTTATATTGTAGAGCCAGCGATAGTTGTTAATGGTCCAGCCGGATCTATAGCTACATCGTATTCTCATGCAGGACCTGCAATTGTACCTGCAGTAGCTCCTGCTGTTGTTGGACCTATTGCTGAACCAATCGTTGGTAACAATCCAGTGGGAGCTGACGAAGGAGCTTATGTTCCTGACAATCATGAAACTTTATATGATGATGGATCTTACAGAGGTGACCATTAACAAACCTGACATTTTCTTGATTGAAAGCATTTAAAAAATTTATTTTTTTGTTTATGTTTGGTCGAATTTTTATTTCTACTCGCTTCCTAGTTTGTATATGCTTTTACTAGCCTTGTTGATAGCTGTACTGATTCGAATTATGTATATAATTTCTTTAAATATATTTCATTATAAATGTTTTTTATTTTAATTTTATTATCTAGAAATAGCAGTTGAATTCCTGCAGTGGTAGCTAATGTTTGGGGCTATAATACAAACTTCCTATTTTTTGGAAAATGTTTAAGTATTTTCTATATGGATTAATGTCAAAATCTTTAAAAATCATAAACAATAATGAAAATTTCTGATTGATGTATATAGAAACGTTTAATGAAAATAATAAAACAATTCCTTAATCAACTATCGTTTTTATTAAGTTTTGATTTTTTTAATTATATTTTTGGATACCAAATCTTAGACGAACAAAATTGACTTCATTAAAAACTTTCATTATTATACACTGTATTTAGTTTTTCTCCCAGCATAATACATAATTGGAAAAACTCCTATAGGACACAACCAAACATCCATACTAATATAATAAATGTGAAAGAGTGTTTAAATATTATATTTGTCCATCTTTCACCCCAAAACGGAGCAACGGCTTCATGTGATTTTTTATTTGGAAATAGCTAAAGATCTGGAGAGTGACATGGGCTACTTTTTGGCTCTATTGTTGCCCCACTCCTTTAAAAAGTTTGTATGGAGCATTTTGGTATTTTCAAGGCAAAAAGTTAAAACTTAATAGGCTCTTTGTGGTTAACGAACAATAGGTAGGTACGTACATCTTTTTTTTTTTTTCTAAATCCTCTTAAAAGCGAGGGTAAAATTTTAAATTGGACTTTTCGCAGTGTTCAATGTAGAAAACCAAGAATTGGTATTTGGATTATTTGTAAAATTACATTTATCTTCTTTGTAGGAAATCTGTCAACAACCTGTAAAAGAGGGAGTTATAGTTTGTACAGGACTTTCGTCAGTTTTTAAGGTAAATAGCTATACAAACTCTTTGTTATACACGAAAAATAATTGCATCAAGATTTTATAGAAATCTTCTTCCAACCCCCTAAGAAAGGAAGGGAAATTTGTATGGGACCTTTCAAGGTAGCAAGCTGACTATTAGTGAACAGGTTCTTTGTTACAAACAAATAATAAAATAATTTAAATAAAACTAAATAAATACATTAAATCCAATCACCTTCAAGAAAAAAATCATCATCAAAGGATAAAAAAAAGTGTTACTCGCGACCTCCGATAGATAACGTTACTAACAGGGTAACGCTATGTCCGGTCATCAGCATGCAAATAGCCTATTTCGAGGTCTTTTCTATATTCTGTTCTGTTGCAAGAAAGGGAAACTGTGTTACTTAAAATAACGTATAATATATTATACCTCGAGGCCAACACTGGACAACAATATTAAGTGCGCTAGTGCCGCTTGACATTTTTCTTAAAAGTATCTCTTTCTATTGCGCGTTAACAAAGATAGTAAGTCTTTCTACGTTAAACATGGCAACCAGCATTCATTCAAACCTCGCATTGGTTCCACTTGCATTTACGTCACAATGATGTCACTGACAGACAATTGGGCCTCGAGGTATAGATAAACGATTAGATATAGGTTAAGTGTAGGTTTTGATTTAAGGGTGAAGGGTGTACATAAACTTCTTATAACTGAGCATAAATTCTCAATAAGTTTCGCCGGTAAACAAAATTATTTGCATCACATACTTTATCAAACCCAGAAAGTCTATTTTAAGTAGGTAAGTAGTGAATTTCTCTAGCCGACATAATATGTATTCAATAAATGAAATCATATACTGGGTGTAGTTATTGTTTAGCCTGAAGAGCTAGATTGAGAATTTTTGGCTAATTCGTAATTCTGAAGTAACTACCAAAACGCATAAAATCAAAATATTGATAGATAATTAGAGCTACATGAACTTTTGCACGTACAATCCTGTTTTCATGTTTAATTTAACTGCATGGGACTTATTATAATTATTTTTTTATAATATTTTTTCTAAAAACAGTGATAAGTTAAAGACCGAAAATAATTGAAATTTTATTAATTTAAAAATCTATATACAACGATCTAGAGGATACTAATGGTAGTATCCAGGTTTGTAAGAACCATCATCGTATAAATGTTCACTATGATCATGTACGTATTCACCTTCTAAACCTGAACCAGATGGCACCAATCCGTATGGACTAACGCTCAATGGAATGGCACGAGCTTCGGGTTTATAGGAACCATCATCGTACAATTTTTCAGTGTTATCATGGACGTATTCTCCTTCTAAACCAGAACCAGATGGTACCAATCCATAGGGACTAACACTTAATGGGACAGCATGAGCTTGAGGTTTGTAAGAACCATCATCGTACAATTTTTCGGTGTGATCATGGACGTATTGACCTTCAAGTCCATGACCTTGTGGTACCAATGCGAGGTAAGAATATGGAACAACATAGGGAGCAGAGACTACACCTGGATTTGCAGTTGCACAAGCTACTGCACCAAGGGCAAAAACTACTATCTGAAATTTAAAAGTAAGCTATTATCGCAAACATGACATTGCTATTGCAGACAATTAGTGCTATTCCACCTTTTTCTTTTTGTAACTTATCATTTATTGCAGTTGAATCAAGTATTGAAATTTTAATTTTTTTAAGTGACCAAAGAAGATACAACCGATGATATCAAATTTCAAGTAGTGATAGCTGCGAACAAGGTAAGTGTGAAGTGTTCCTATTGGGACACAAATCCTGAATATTTTTTAATATAAGTGATAAGTTTAGCGCATATATATTTTCTATTCCGAGTTAATAACTACATTCTGTGTTACTACAAACACCTCTATATTTTAGGTAATTTGAATCTAGATAATGAACATTACCTAACTCAGAGAGGTTTAAATAAAATGACTAAGACATTTTTTTAATCTTACAAAAAAAATGTAGTAAGTAGAAGAAAGGAGTAAAAAAGAAATATAAAGAAAATTAAAAAAAAGAAATGTAGGAAGTAGAAAAAAAAAGTAAACAAGAAATGTAGGAAGCAGAAATAAAAAGTAAAAAAAAAAAGAAATGAAGTAACAATGAAGAAAAAAAATTAGATCTGTGTTTTCAATATAAAAAATAATATTTCGAAATTTTAAGAATTAATTTAAAAATCTGAAATAATCTAAAATATAGTGAAACACATTGCAAAAATGTAGAATTTAAATAATTCTTTAAAGAAGTCAAATTAATTAGAGCAAAACTTATAAATATCGACCTGATAAAACACTAATAAATTATACATACATCGGAAATTATCACATAGTAAACTTAATAAAAAAATATTTAAATTACCATAACTGAATACACAAATAGTAATTTTATTAACCGGAAAAATTAATAGACGGTAAAAAATGTTATAACCAAAATTTATAAAAAAATAAATAAACAACTGAAAGTGTTCTAATTTACATATTTTAAAACATTTTTGGATTCATGTATTTTGGCGATCTATAATTCCGAATCAGCAAAAATGAATTGACAGTCTGACGTGGGCTCTATATGGTCCAATTTGCTAAACTATAATTTTTTAACAAAAATAATTTCTTATTTTCAACTGCGGAATATCGGGAATTTTTTTGATTTTCAAATTTCCTCTTTTGGAACAATGTCTATATACTGTTGAATCACCTTTGTTTATTTATTTTTTTTACAATAAAACAACTTTTATCTTAGAGTAGTTTGTGGTACAGAAATTTAAAAAGCAACTCGTAAAAAAATTGTTCCAAATCATTAGAAATATTGAAAATATTTATTAGATGACCAAAATTTAACATTCTCTTTCAAAAAAAAATTGACATAAATTAAATCTAAAAATATTGTATAATACTGCACATATTACCATAATTATAAAAAAAATAGAAAATAATTAAAACATTAAATTTTAAAAAAAATATATTAAACTAAATTTTTGTGAAATATATAATGTATATAATTTAATACTTACAAATGCGTTCATTTTGATGGACCTGCTGGATGTTGAAACCTGAACAAGTGATACAAAAAACATGTTGGCACTGCATTTTATATGCGAATATCAACCTTGTCCACACCCGAATTTCGTTTATGACGCAGAAAATTTGTTCCTTCTGTTTCCGTATATGTGAAATGAAAGACATGTTAAGGACCAGATTGTACATTGAACTTAAATTGTCCTTAGATTTGTCTCTCATAAAAAATAACTATAGGTGATTCACATAAGTGTTTAACACAAACGCAAATGTTTTGGTGTATCAATAAAAAAATATACCTACCAAGTTTTACTTAAAGTCGTTTTAGAGTATCTAATTTCTTGCACAAGAATTCTTTACAAAAAAATTGTACAAGAACTATTGTATCCTCATGTTTGATTTGTGTTTAGCTAATACAATTTCTTGTGCAAGATATATGTTAGGATTCGGCGCAATATACCTAATATTTTGGGAATATTTCATTTTTATTAGATCTTTTTGACAGAAGTTAGGTTGGTATTCGGTTTTATTTAATGTTTTGATTATTTTTCATTTAAAAGCAATTAAAATGATTAAGCAAGCAGCTGTTTCCAGCGCGATTGCGGGTATATACGTGTTAAGCAGAGTGTTAGAGCGCCGTATAGAAAGAAAACGAGAAAAAAATAAGGGAAAATTGGCAGTGGTTAAAAAAAATATACATTAAAGGGAATGATAAACCTCTTAAAAGAAGAACTACTGGAAGAGGATGCAGAGGCTTACAAGATTTTTTTACGAATGAATAATACTGTCTTTTCATCTTAAGGATGATAAAAAGAAACAAGACACCAAATGGCGACAGTGCATCTCTCAATTCTTCGGCTATTATTCTATGCGCTTCATTTTTGATATGATTATTATGATAATTCTTGTGTTTAATGACATACAAACAAGGGTAGTTTTGATATAAACTAATCATAGTAGATATTTGCTCCTGGTTACCAGACATATTCTGTACAGTTCTTCACCTCAGAGAAAGAATATCGGCACGTAAACTCACTTAAAACTCCACTAACAATAACAAACAACGCTCACGAAACAATAAATGATGCTTGAAACTGGCACTTGGCAAGGCATTTCTGCAAATGCCATGTTATTGAATGCAATATTGTGATGAAAATAGAGCATGTTTTTTCTTGTACAATAATTTGAGAGGAACAATATTTGAACCAATCTCTTGTTTGAAACTATTCAATTTATCTTGTACGAGATTTCTTATGCAAGAAATTGGATAGTCTAAAACGGCTTTTAGATATGCATTGTTAAGTGAGTGTTTTGTGAGACGATTTTAAGTTAACAAGTTAAAAGTATCTACATAATATGTCCTAAATTGTGAGACGATTTTTAGTATAAAAGTTGTAAATATCTACTTATATCCTAAATTTTTTTTATTCTTTTAAATGTTTCGTTTAAATTTTGTATCATCATATATACTGTAATTTTTTATTTGAATAGTTTTAAATTCTCCATATTTTCAATTTTTTCTTATATATAAAACAGGACACATGCGCATCTTCCACTCCGAGGTGCGAGAGAGATAACGTATAACCAGATTTTATTTCTCTGTTGTTAAGGTAGCCCTAGACCATCAAGCGGCTTGATTAAATGCTTGAGTAAATTAATTGTGTCAAGCGTGATTGGTAGTGTAGAAACCCATTTGACGCTTGAACCAAGCATTGACGGTGATTGATAGAAAGTTTGAATGACTCAAGCGGATGGTCAAGCCGCTTGATAGTCTAGGGCAATTTTCATCAAGCATTGCGTCACTCGTTGACTGACTTGCAGGAATCGCTTTACGCATTTTTGTATCTTTCTTCTCAATGTCGGGGCGGCCTAAATCCAGTAGATAATCGAAACTTTCTTGGCCCATTCTCAAAAAGTTCCTGTAGTCCTCTGGTTCCGAATCACACAGAAAGTTTAGGAGATGTTCATGAGTGAACCGGTTTCTGAGTTTGTACCACTCTTTAGACCACCGTCGTTTTTTCTTTTGCTTTTTTTTCTGCTTCACAGCAACCAATGTTGCAAAGAGGAAGCCTATATCTGAATTTGACACCATTGTAAACGAAGACACGATCGCGAAACACACTGTTCTCAGCCTCGACTGATGAGAGTTTTGATCAAAAAATTGAAGGCTTGATTGAAGTACGCTTGAAGCGCCAATCAATCGGAGGTTCAAGCATTTGATCAAGCTGCTTGATAGTCTAGGGCTACCTTTAGTGCTCAGGGCAATAAAGGCTGCATGTAGTAGGTATATACACAAAGGTTGTTATCGATTTTTGGTATGATTTTTTCTGTGTAAATTAGTCATGTTAACAGATTTCTTAGAAGTTGTAACTGTCTTAAACGAAAATACTATATATACGCTTATTATAGTTAGTTAAATAAACAAGCAGTAGTTACAATAGAATTGTCATTAGTTAAAAACCATTATAATTGAACACGGAATACAATATTTACTTCTATTTTTAATATATTACAAAAAATCTAACCTTATGTCACAAGTTCGAAAAAATATTAGCAGCACTCAATATTAATCAATAAAATTTATTTTAGAGATTACGCAAAAATTAGTTTAATCTTATCATAACCCTTAATTAAGGTATAAATATCTCTTCATTTTATGGTAATCTATCAGTTTGGTAAAAATGACGGGAACAGCTGTGATATTAATTATTAGCACTATAATAGGGTAAGAATCTATCAAAATACATATTCTTTATATCGTTTTTAAGACATAAAACACAATCGGTTTTTAACGGTACTAATTATATAACATAAATAAGAATATTTTCTTTTAAATTACAAATAATAATTTTTTTATTCATTTGAAAAACTTATCTTTAAAAATTAGTTACTCTTGAATGTGTTTAATTTTTACAGAATTAGATTTTATTTATTAATGTTAATATGTATTATAAAAAAAAATTATATCAAATCTCCGTCCATAGTTTTATCAGCTAATTTGCATGGTTTTTAACACATTAATGTACGTACGTTTCTTTTTTTAATATGTTTTTCACGCTTATTTAGAACCTATAAAAGTTCTGACAGTTTTTTACATTGTGTCTTCCATATATTGTGTATTTTATACTAGGTTTTGCCCAGATATGAACTAAAAAAACGTATTTTCTCAATTGGCTCTTTTGAGCCAAACAAGATCGTGTACATCTGAAATCTCTGAGTTTTACACTTTTTTAAATTTAAGATAGTTTGTTTTTTTTTGTTCGAGGAAAAATAGTTTATAAGACGGTACTTTACATTTTTATTACCACTTTGACTTTTGTTGAGAAAATATTAAGGAAAATGAAATAACATATGACGAAAACATTTTATTTTAAACAGAAGATCCTAATATTTAAATATTATCTATAACTTCTTTGTGGCATCAAGTATATATATTTACTTCTTTTATTGGGGAACTTTTGCCACTAAAATGAAAAAATGAAAATAATAAATCAATATGTGGAAAATGACCCTTGCTTATTTATCAAATTTGTTAAGGGTCGTTTTTTCAAAACTGAAATTGCCTAACAAATTTTTTTCCTTCTGAACTTTCACCATATCGGTTGTCGTAAAACTAAAAAAATTGCACTAAGAAGTACATTAAATTTTTTATCTTTGAAAACGACAACCGATCTGTTTGTCGAAAGCTCAGAAGGGAAAATTATTTTAATTTTTGTTAGGCATTTTCAGTTTTAAAAAACCGACCCTTGACAAAGTTGACATATCCATCAAGATAAATAAGCAAGGGTCATTTATTGAGTTATTATTTTATTATTTTGATTTTAGTGGCAAAAGTTCTCCAATAAAAGAAATAAATAGAAGATCCAAATATGGAGCAAGACTTTAATCTGATTAACCATGCGTATGATAACTTATCACCAATAAAAAGTAGCCTCAAAAATCGCCTGTCAGTCAGTTTTTTATTAACCGACTTTAAAGTAGTTATTTATGAAACAGTTCTTGAAGTATGCTTTTTGCGCACGCACGCGATGTTTAGAGCACGAGCGAAGCGAGTGCTATATATCGCGTAAGTGCGCAAAAAGCACTTCACGCACAGTTTCATACAATATTTTATCTACGATAATCAAATAAAAAATAATTACAAGAAAGCAATTTATTTTCAATTCATATACAAGATACTAACAAAACTAATGCTCTCATAGCAACACCATGGCAACGCGAATGCTAAGGATATTTGATTATATGAAGGTGTGTCAAAAACATTGCGAAAAAGTAAATCCCATTTAAAATACATTGTTACTTCACGCACACTTTCAATCCTTCACGCACTGCTGTCTATAATGACAGTTTTCACGAACTAAAAATTGATACATAATATGAGGTAGAGTATATAATTTTTTTTTATGTATGTTAGCGGATATCTCCGGTATTTTAATCCGATTTGAAAAACTCTTTTTGCATTCAAAAGAATAGAGTGTACGTGTGATACCATATAAATTTAGTTAAGCTCTGGTCATCAATGTGGAAGATATTCCAAGAAATACCACAAAAATCAACAGATTAAGCTCTGCAGTTAAGTTAATATGTTAATAATGATGTATAACATAAAAACATAATAATTAGCCCGTTACTGTCCCACTCTAAACTTCTAAAGCAAGACCTCTTCTCACAAGGAGAAGGAATGAGCATTTAATCAATTCTCTTGGTCACTGCGGGTTGGTAATTTCAGACAATTAAGTCCACGTTTCATCACGATGTTTTCCTTTACCGTATGTGCTTGGTGTTTCTAGGTGTTAGACAATTTACTTATGTCTCCAAAAAGTCACATTGGTACATGTCGGGATTGTTGGGGATTTCACTCAGTACATCTTGCACGGTATTTGGAAGGTTTTAAAAATAGTACATCATGAATTTGCGCCCACATATGACAAAACCAAGACGCAACTAAAAATGATAAAATAAAAACTTTTTAAAAAAAATTGAACCGTCTTCAAAAAAAAACTCTAAAAAGCCAGAAATAAAATCTTTATTTCTTAAAAAATTGGAAGCAACTAGGCATCTGATTTCGATTTCCTTGAATGGCTCCAATGGTAAATTACATTCTATTTTAATCTTAGCTATTAAATCCGAATGTTAGTAACTCAAATCTTTTACAAAGATATAAACCATTGAAGCTGACTTCAAGGAAATCGAAATCAGATGCCTAGTTGCTTCCAATTTGTTTAAGAAATAAGGATTCTATTTCTGGCTTTTTAGTGCATTTTTTTGAAGACGGTTTAATTTTTAAAAAAAAGTTTTTATAAGAATGAATCATCTTCCTTCATGCAAATCAAACATAGCGTTCTCCAAGGTTCGGTTCTCGGGCCGCTGCTGTTCATAATTTATGTCAATAATTTATGCTTCCACATGTAATCTTTTGAGGCTACTTTATTTGCTGACGTTTCTTCAATCTGATGGAGACTATGTCAGATTTCTCATTAGAAATCGATTTATCTAGCTTGTGATCAATTGTAAAAATTTGACCCCTTGTTGGTAACCGTTCCTTTCTGATAGTGACAACTTTAGTTTGGTAGTTTTCTCTCTAAACCAGTCTGTCTAAGCTATTACACCGTGGACGGTATTCAAGGTAGTGCGAAACTGTTTTGACGGCAATATTCCGGTAAACATTTAAACACTTCAGTAATTTATCGATTTCAAAAATGAGAGGATTAAAAAATGGTTTCAAGAATGTATTCCATTAGTGCACATTGTTTGCCTAACTATAGTCTCAAAAGTTTTAACACAAAGTTTTATAGATACGTGATGTTAAAAAAATATTAGGTATATTTTGGTAACAAATTTTTAACGCTTTTATACTATATACAAATGTACATTTTTTATAATTAATTACCCAATATCGACTTACAAAATAGATATTCGTATTTTACATTATTGCATATTTGCAATTCAAAGCCAGACAGATTAGTAAAAATAGTTAAACCAATATCAGATAGAAAGTAAGATAATAATCTGAAAGTCCAAGTTTGGCCGAAATTGATTAATAATTGTCAATAATATCAAAAAAGAATTTTTAAATATATTTTGTAAAAAAAAAGAAAACGAGTGTTACGGATAATGAAAAATTATTATGCGAAATATGAAATGAACTAGGTAATTTTAGTCACAAAAATCAGGTAAAATTCTCCAGGAGTGGTTGGTACCCAGGATTTATATACATCTTAAAATTGCTGAAACTGAATAATTTCATTAATGAAAATAATATTTGGCGAGATCAAGCCACTGCAGGATACCAAAAGTAATTGATCTAAGACACATCACAGCTGGCTAAACTTCCTTAAGCCCCACAATAAAAATTATACACTTTTAAAAATTTAAAAGCTTAAAATTAAAACTACTTAATCAGCAGAATTTGCAACTAAATCCAAGAGATGGCTATTGAGTTCGAGCAAGATAAAATACAACACGTTCATAGACAATTACATATTATTATGTTTGATTAATTATTCATTTTGCTTAAAGCTTTGAATATTTTGTACGATGCCTTAACGAAACTGACTTTACATTGTTGCTAAAATTTATTTATTCTGCTTATCTTCTATAGATTAGATTTATACATATTTTCTGTAAACATGCACTCAAATTAAAACTCAACACTCAAGCCTCTATTATCTAATAATCTAATTACATAACTTGTTATTTTAAATATCGATTTTGTATCTACGTATACTGAATTGTTTGTTAATATTTATTACAATGGAAATGCAAAATTAATTTTATCATGATCTTAAAACTGATATTGTAAAAAGATTGATTTTGTAAAAAAAAGGCCTGTCGGACTAGGAAATTTCAGATAAAAACACAGCTTTCTATGTTATCTTTGGCAGAGGAGTAAGTCGGAAATGGCTATTTGTGTATTAAGAGTAGAAAGTGCTACTTTGCAGATTGACATAAAAAATTATCAAAAGCAGCAAAAAGCCTTCTGCTCGAACTACATACTACATACTACATGCTACTACCACATGAAATTACAAAAAAAAGATTATTTAATATTTTTTATAGCTTGTGTATATAGTGTTGAACTTAATCAGTACACACTAGAAAGAGTGAGAATATTCTAGAATAACCTAAAAACAGTCTTTAAAGTAAAGGTCCTTCCCTTATTTGGTTATCCCGTTACACTGCCTCCTCCTTAGATTCATTCCTCCTGGAATGTTATTTCCAAAATCGGGATTTCACAAACTCCTGGAACCAGCCAAACCATTTTCTTGGAGCTGCTGCACACCTCCACTGTGGTTTCCTTGGTAAGGCGCCATACAATCATGATAGATCACGACAGCTTTCCCTCTGGGAATTTTCAAGATCCGATAAATAACATCGTTAATCTTTTTCTTGGTGGTGTATGCACCTTTCCAGTTCTCTTGCAATTTGGGACAAATGCCTCGACGCCGTCGGAGGTTATAGAGCCAGACTAAATCTCCAACTTGGTAACTCTTTTTCATTGCCCGCGTGTCATAGTATCTTCATCCGATCACAAGATAATTGAAGTGTATATTCTCTATTCAATTTTGATGATCGGCGACATATTCTTCACGGGCCACTTCTTCACCAGGTTGGCAACCAAACACCACGTCACATCGTAGCCTCATTTCTCTACCGAACAGGACCTTCGCAGGTTTTTGGCCTGTTGATTCGTTATGGCCGATATCGAATTGCCATTAGAAATAGTGGAATATCTCGATCCTAATCTTTCTGACACTCTGACACCACTTTTGACAGATAGTTGGTTATAGTCCGATTCATTCGTTCCACCAATCCATCAGACTGAGGGTGTCCATTACAACAAAGATGTACTTATTTCCTACATCGCTCTATGGAAGTGGCCCCATTACTTCTACTGCGATTCTTTCAAAAGGACTTCCGACTAGGTATTGCTGCATTTACGCCTTCGGTTTCCGATGTGGACCATGTGCATTTACAACACCAATCTTTAACATCGTTAGTGCAATTTACCCAGTAAAATCTATCTCGGACCTTTCGCAGCGTTTTCGTGATACCCAGATGTCCTCCAGAACTATCATTATGTATCTGTTTTAAAATTTCTGGTACAGCATTTCTTGGGAGCACTATTTGTTTACGTGTTTCTGTGCCGTCAGAATTTTCTTCAAGACATTTAAGGAGCCCATCGTCCAAAATTAAAGAATTCCATTGAGCCCACTATGCTTTTAAAGCAGGAGAGGATGAGGATATCTCTTTCCACAACAGACGGCGGTCCATTCTTTTCCATTCCCGAATCTTTTTCAGAATGGGATCGTTTTTTTGTTGCTCCTTCAGCACAGAGCTCCCGTCTTCTGGCACAACCTTAACTAAGACGAGTTTTTCCTCGTTCTGCTTCACCTTGTTACAATGGGGGCAAGTATTTCTTATGTGGCCTAGTTCTCTGCAGTTCCAGCACCTCACTGGGCGCCTTTTTTTGAAGAAAACTTCATTAACCTCTTCATTAACGCTTCGACGTCGCTGACGGCATGGTCGTAGTTACCAGTGTCTTCCCTCAGTCGAGCAACTCCATGTCTTTCAAGTAAAGGTCCTTTCCTTATTCGGTTATCCCGTTACAATATTATATACTTAATTTTAACGCCGCCTATAGTACACACGTCATAATGTTTTAACCTCTTTGCGCAGGATAAGTCACATTCAGGTTTCATTCTTAGCGTTTTATCCGGTTAATTCGCGAATTGACACATTTCGCGTATTACCCGTAACATATATACTCTAATACTATCCCCTCTCTAGCTCATCTTTCTCTTATTAGACTCTAATAAGAGAAAGATGAGCTAGAGAGGGGATAGACTACCAACCAATGAAGCTAATTAGCTAAGACAGACACCAATTTTAATAGGTTAATGTGAAGTCTCCTCATAATAATTGCCGAGTTATTGCTATTTTTTTAATAAATCGATTTTAGTTCACATCATATCAAGGAGAAGTTGAAAGGAGAAACTCAAAACTAAGAACGAATACTTTTAATTATACTTCAATAAACAAAACAAAAACAAGAAAAATTTTAAAAGCCTATTTAAATCAAAGTCAGAAGGTCACCAATGACGGACAGCACTCAGAGGTGAACAGCAAGTCGTGGATGTTATGGTGGTCAGTAACGTAAATTAAGCCAACTGTAAAAGAAAAGGAAAATACCTAAATGAATGGTATCTAGGGCGCCACCTTATTTTTATAAAAACAAGGAAAAATGAAAGTACTAATAGGGATGTTAAATATATACATATGAAAATAATACCATTTTGTCAAAAGTTCTGTCTGATTAATAGCTACACATTTACCGTTTATTTCTTAGGCTCAGAATAGTGAACTCGTTAAAGAAAACTTTAAGATTTTAGATAATAACTATATTAACGATACTACAAAACCCAACACCGGTTACAAGGTGGACAAGTTGAGTCTGATCTTTTACGGAAATGTAGGTAACGAGCTTAACTGCTGTTACTGCGGCATAACTAGAAAAATGGACATAAAGTGTTTAAACAAAAAAAAAATACAACAAGTGAATCGACATAAAACAAAATGGTGTATTGGTTAAACTGCTACAAAAAAATGATGTTTTATACCTACAGCAAATAAAAAAAGTTAAAGATTGAAGACTAAAAAAATAACCAAAACAAAACTATAATGAATTTTGTGAGCAAATTATCTGGTTCTTTTGTTTCAGTTCTGTAATTATGAAAAGAATCATTTCTTTAGAATTGCAAGAAAAACTAGAAACCAAGCTAATCGTATAATAATTAATACATCAATAATTGTTTAAGATGTTGCATCAATAATTACTACAAAAAAAACTATTTACTACTTTACTGCACACTTTTAGTTGACCATATACATAACTGGATTGAGGCTTAGGTGGCTTATTTCTTGGTGCTCTGTTTTACTTATTCCATTTGCTAAGAAAACAGTAGATGCTTAGATAACTTATTCAGGATGATGACCAGCAGTTTTAGTACAAAAACATAAAAGTTTTTACCAACCTTGATGCTGTATAGTGGATACAGATTTACAGAATACTAAATAAATTTAATAAGTACTGTATCCGCATTACCCATATAATAATAAAAATTTAGTTTCTAGAAACGAAAAGACCGTTAGAAAAACGAAAGGCATTGTTCTGTATCTAAAAATAGGAATGAATATACAGCGTAAAATAAACATTTTACAATACTATAAATTTTTGGTATCGACGAATAATTTATTAAATTTTTTAAAGCTGTTGATAAATGAAACTAATTTCTATTCAAAAATTAAGTTTTTAGGTAGCTAATCTGAAGAATATTTGCTATTCAATTCCATGTGTAAGTAGGTACTTGATGTAGATATCTTTCGTCTACAAACAAGAAAAACATGATAATATGTAACGATAAAATTCTACTTAAAATTTTAAAGATTACACAAACACTTAAACTTAAGGAATTATACATAATTCTTTATAATTATTGAAATATATGAACATTTTTTATTTATGAGTAAAACTCAGTCTTTCCCAAAATGAAATGAAAAACTTACTTACCCGGCAAACTTCGTATTGTTGAACACTGTTCTTACCGTTTAAATTTTCCCTGAACAAATAATTCCAATCCAAAACTAGCCAAATCGGTCAAGCCGTTCTCGAGTACAGTAATCATAACAACTAGAATTAACCTGGTATCAATCATTTATTTGCCATGTATATAAATAAACGAATTAATTGCACAAAAAATAATCATAATTTTGTCGTAAAAATGCAAAAATTCTGTACAAGAACATGAGTTTGATATTGGCAAAAAGTAGCTAAATCCCATGAAATTTTAAATGGAAAATGTATCGTCCTTGAGGCAAGGTATGTTATGGATATTAAGGGTTTTACACGTTCTAATATTTTGTTTTAGATGATAAAACTAAAAATTATAGAGTGTTGCATGAAAAATAAACAATTTCGCAAATACCGGACACACTTATATAGATAACCTGCTTACCAATTAAAAATACATCAATAGTTATCAGAAATACCACATCGATATATCATAGACATAGGCCGAAAGCTAGGATTAAACAATCTTAAAAGAGTACTCTCATCAAATTTATTGCTGCTTACCCAATAATCTAATTGTAATAGCTGGCGATAAAGTGCGGGTTGCTGTACAAGATATTTTGAAGACGTTATTCAGTAATTGTGACTGTCTTAAAGTTGTGTAAATTAGTTTAAGAAATTGTTATCTATGTGTGTTTACCAATAAATTGTTAAGTTTGTCTGCTGTTTATCACTTATCCCGAAGCCACAAAGGAAAAATATAACAATTGGAGTCAGAAGTAGAATAAGTGAAAGAAGACGTCGAGGTAAAGACAAGAACTACTAATTACGACGAGATGGAAGAAATTGGGACATTGTTGGCAGCTATGGAACTGCGTCAAGAATAGAGCAGAAATAAGGAAGAACGTAAAGATATAGAACTGCGTCTAGAACAGCGCAGCAAGGAAGAACAAGGTGGCGAAAAACTTGTTATTGGATATTTCAGCAATACGTTGGGCGAGACAGAAAGGAACTATTGTGTCACTAGAAAGGAGCGTCTTGCTGTAGTTAAGGGCGTGGAACATTACCATTCGTTCCTTTATGGCCGGATGTTTTTGATCAGGAGCGACCATTCAGCGTTGCAATGGCTTTTTAATTTAAAGGCTCCAGTAGGACAGATTGCGCGATGGTTGGAGAAACTACAGATCTATGACTTCGAGATACGTCACCGAAAAGAAAGAAGTCATGGAAACGCTTACTGTCTTTCAAGAAGACCATGCCTAGAAAAAAATGCAAGTTTTGCGAACGCCAAGAAACATAAGACGGATGGTCCATACCTGATGACAAATGTGCGAATATTACGCAAGAAACTGTTCGGTAGATTACGGTTACCCCCGATGACGGCTTAACGAAAAACAAGGTGAAAGATGCACAAAGTCAGGATCCAGACCTGAATCTAATCCGAGAATGGATCAACGAAGGAGCAAGGCCGCAGTGGCAGGATGTTGCGAAATATGGTCAACCAGTTAAGGGTTACTGGCTATAGTGGGACTCACTATATATCCGAGCTGACCTAATCGCTCGGAAGTGGGTAAGCCCAGATAGAAAATTGGTTCGTTACCAGACAGTTCTTCCAGGAGCATTCGTTCCAGACAATCTCAAAGAGCTCCATGATAGCCGTTCCGGAGGACACTTTGGAGTGAATAGGACATTGGCCAGAGTACGTGAAAGATACTACTGGGTAAACTGTTGACAGGATGTGGAAGAGTGGTGCAAGCGCTGTGATATGTGTACCTCAAAGAAGGGTTCTAAAACGAGGTTTAGGGGAAAATTAAATCAATAACGATTTCTAATTTACGTCTATCAAAAAAAATTTTGACTATAATTATATAAAAAATTGTTACAAAAATTTTCATTTTTCTTCGAGTTTTTAAAGTTTTATTATTACAATTCTCAAATATTAGTAAGTAAAAATTTTAAATTTTGTTCAATGTTATGTAATATTTTTTTCCACATTTTAGTTGTCTTGAGAAAGAAACTGAGCGGTTTCGAAAGCTCGACTTTTAATAAAAGAGTACACCTACAATAGTGTTTTAATCACCTCTATGAAGTTAGCACTACCACATGCGAAATAAAAGATGGCATTATGTGATTAATTTGTCGCTTTTTTGTCGTGATTTTGTCGTTCAAACAAAAAATTTGTCGCGTAATTTATTTTTTTAAATCAATGGTAGTGCTAACTTGATATCAAGTTAGCACTACCACCTCTTGAAAACGATCTTCCAATGATCGGACAAATGTCTTATGTAGTGCATAATTTGTCGCTTTTTTGTCGTGATTTTGTCGTGCAAAAATAAAATTTGTCGCGATTTTTTTTTGCCTTAAATCGATGATAGTGCTAACATAGTATCAAGTTAGCATTACCAACCATCTTCTGATATTCCGATAAAAATCTCGGCTAGCGCATAATTTGTCGCTTTTTCGTCGTGATTTTGTCATGCAAAAAAAAATTTTGTCGCGAAATTTTTTTCATCTTTATAGTAGAGCGACCTTGATATCTAGTTCCACCCATCTTGTAATATTCGGACGTATGTCTCCTCTCGTGCATAATTTAACGTTTTTTTTATCGTGGTTTTGTTGTGCGAAATTATAATTGTTGCATTTTTTTTTTAAGTTCATTAGTAGTGCTAACTTGATATCAAGTTAGCACTACGACCTCTTGAAAACGATGTTTCAATGATCGGACAAATGTTTTATCTGGTGCATAATTTGTCGCTTTTTTGTCGTGATTTTGTCGTGCAAAAATAAAATTTGTCGCGAATTTTTGTTGCCTTAAATCGATGATAGTGCTAACATAGCATCAAGTTAGCACTTTCCCTACATAAGACATTTGTCCGATCATTGGAAGATCATTTTCAAGAGGTGGTAGTGCTAACTTGATATCAAGTTAGCACTACCATTCATTTAAAAAAAATAAATTTCGCGACAAATTTTTTGTTTGCACGACAAAATCACGACAAAAAAGCGACAAATTAATCACATAATGCCATTTTTTATTTCGCATGTGGTAGTGCTAACTTTATAGAGGTGTTTTAATCACTAGGCCTTTGGACCGCAACCCCAAAAAGATCATTTTTTTCTTTTATACTAGTCGGTCAAAAATAATTATAAATCTATATATATATATATATATATATATATATATATATATTTATACATATATTAATATGGATTTTTCTCCGTGGCACACGTTCCCTCATGAAATTTTGGAACGTGATCTGATATTTGTAAATTGGTTGTCTAGATTAAGTATTTTTTTAAGTGATATGTTTTTGTTTGAATTGTGTTTGATTGCTGGAGGCACGAAGGTTGGAGAGATTTGATTTTCATTGAATTTTGAGAAAGTTTGTCATTAAACGAAAACAATGGAAAAATTATTCTAATTAATTACAATTGAATTTGATTTTTAAAAAGTTATGAACAAATAACAAATATATAATCAAAGAAAAGAATAATTAAGTTATTAAAAAGAGTAATTAAAGCAGCAGAAAAAGGAAGTTAATTTGTATAGAAAAGCAGGGAGGCCACAATTGAAAAGTGTAAGAGAACAGAGAAAAGAAGCTTACTGGTATAGAAAAACTGAAAAGGGGTTGAGCAGGAAGGCAATAATAGGTAGAAAGATAGGCAGCAGAAAGAAGGAAGTGGGAAGAAGTGGAGTAGGAAGAAGGAAAAAAAAAAGATTTTTTTTATATTTTTGTTTGTTTGTTAGAACAATCAATTTAGAAATTATTGTATATACGACCAGTAATTTTATTGATTGGACGGTATTCCCGCAGGAAGATCCATATCAAAATATATAATTATAATAATTTTTATTCAGAAATTTTTTCGGTAGCTAATCTGGAGAATACTTGCTATTCATTTACGTATGTATGTAGGTACTTGATGTAGATATCTTTCTTTTATAAACAAGGAAAAAAACATGATAATTTTTAATAATAAAATTTGACTAAACTCTACTTGATTTGAAGATTATACAAACAATCACAATTAAATGGAATCATATATAATTTTTATAATTTTTATTGAGAACATCAGTCATGGGGACCACCATATGGCATTTGTAAAAAAATATGGCGACCTCCATGACAGATTTTCTACTACCGTAACCCTTTAATACAATGAAATTATTATTTACGAATGAAGACGGAAACGTTAAAGCTGGTATAAAAATCCACTGGATTGGGATTTGAATGGGAAGGATTTTAAACACGACTGATTAAAATTTTCGTACAATTGATATTAAGTAAAAAACAATACAAAAGAATTTTAAAATTTATTAATAATTTTATTCAAGTTTGTAACAAATAAGTATATTAAACACCAAAAATTGAAAAAGTAAAAACAAATGAATTTTACTGTATTTCGTTTACTACAAAATTAATTTAACTTATACTTTAGCCTCAACAACACGTGGTGATTATGCTATAAAGTTGTAGCTTATATGACACGTTCGTGGGTTTAACATAGCAGCGCCATCTATTGATTAAAATCGTTTGGAGCTAACAGATAATTGTTTAATAATCGACAAATAATTTGCAATAAAATAGTATTGCAACTATAAATTAAGATGTCAGCTATTCTATCTTTCATGTTGGATCAAACTGCACACGGTGTACAAATTTGATTAAAATCGGTTAAGTAGTTTAGGAGTCCATCGCGGACAAACAACGTGACACGTAATTTATATATATTAAGATAATAGACAAATAATTTGCAATAAAATAGTATTGCAACTATAAATTAAGATGTCAGCTATTCTATCTTTCAAGTTGGATCAAACTGCACACGGTGTGCAAATTTGATTAAAATCGGTTAAGTAGTTTAGGAGTCCATCGCGGACAAACAACGTGACACGTAATTTATATATATATTAAGAATAATAGACAAATAATTTGCAATAAAATAGTATTGCAACTATAAATTACGATGTCAGCTATTCTATCTTTCAAGTTGGATCAAACTGCACACGGTGTGCAAATTTGATTAAAATCGGTTAAGTAGTTTAGGAGTCCATCGCGGACAAACAACGTGACACGTAATTTATATATATTAAGATTAAGATTTAGCAGAATAACCACAACATATCATTACGGCTGCTAGAGGCAATATCTCAGCAACTACTGGACGATTACAATTATTATAAAAGCAACCACAAGAAAATCTTGGAAATTATTTTTAAGTTCCGCAATTTGCCACGAGAGGGCGAAATCGAAAGTCAAATACTAAAAGGTTCAATTTCTCCGAAAATTTCATCGTTAAGGTGTAATTTTGGTAACATCATTAGAAAGCGGAGAGAATTCTGGATCTTAAGCTCATTAGTGTACCGACGTTAACAAGAGTTGGAGAAATCTATTGGCAACGTAACCCTTAAAATCGTTCTACCTAACCCCTAAACGAAATATCCAATTTTGGAGAACAGAAGTTTGTTTGATAGAGTAAAGTAGATATTTTAAACTAAATCATTTATATTGTAACGGGATAACCGAATAAGGAAAGAATCTTAACTTGAAAGACTGTTTTTAGGTTGTTCTAGAAATATCTAAGTAGTCACTGTGCCTAGAGATTTCTAGAATAACCTTATGGAACAAGACATCGTATTGCTGACATACTTTCCAGAAGGCCAAGTCGACCTAATTGTCTCCATTGTAACCACGTGGAGCAGAACGAGAAAAAACTTGCCTAAGTTAGCTCGATGCTGGAGAAGCAACAAGAAAACGATCCCGTTCTGAAAAAAAATCGGGAATGGAAAAGAATGGACCGTCGTGTGTTGTTGAAAGAGATATCCTCATTCTCTCATGCTTTAAAAGCATATTGGGCCCAATCTTTAATTTTGGACGGTGGGCTCGTTAAAAGACTTATAGAAAATTCCGGGGGCTCAGAAAAAGGAAACAAATAGTGGTCCAAAGAAATGTGGTACCAGAAGTTTTAAAACAGATACATAATGATAGTTCTGGAGGACATCTGGGTATCACGAAAACGCTGCAAAAAGTCCGAGATAAATTTTACTGGGTAAATTGCACCAACGATGTTAAAGATTGGTGTCATATCTTAAAATTTTTAATAACATTCCTAGTGGGGGCAATTTGTCATAATAACAGTTTTTCTAAATGTGCTCCAAAAATTTAAATCAAACAGTGTATGTTTGATATCATAGGATGAAAGTAAATTAAATTTGCAATAAAAAACTTATAAGCCACAATTTGATAGCAATTTTTGTTCCAGAGTTATGGCGAGAAGAACAATTTTGTACCATTTAAACTTAAAGAATTCATGTTATCATAACTTTGTGAAACAGCATTTCCTAAAAAAATTTTTGCATTTTTAGGTTTTGTTCGTTTGTTACACATTATTCTAAAGCGATTTAATTACATCCCGAAAATCATATTAGTTAAGCATAATTCTGTATTTTAAAGAAATAAAGTTGCCCGTGAAAAAAAATCATGTTTCCACGGCGATTAATAAATAGAAATAATTGTTAACTTATTTTATTTTGATAAATACAATTTCTTCATTGACTAGTTTTGGATTTCATTTTACCTAATCAAAAATTAGGACAATTTTTTCAAAAGTGGTATACCAATGCTGTGGATTATGGCACACTTGCCGTGTACTTTAAAAGTTTTCAAAATGCAGCTATTGCGGAACGAAAATAGATGTTTAGAGTTTAGATAGATGTTTATTGGGTTGGCTATATTAGCCTGTCTCACTGCAGATCTATTGAGAACACCCATTATCTCTAGAATAGGATTAGATCAGCTTGTCCAGCGCTGCTCTCTTAATAAGAGTTAATAGCCTTGACAGTGGCCTCTCCGCATAACTTAGAGCAGCCGGTTTTTCCTCTCCGAGTACTAGATACCGCGTCCTTGCAAAGCCTTCACATTGTCATAGGATATAAAATGCGGTTTCCTCCTCCTCTTGCCAGTATTGACAAATATCTTCATCGGCTAAGTTCAGCTGACTCATGTTTTTCTGAGCCTACAATGTCCTGTCAAGAGACTGGCAATCATTCTCACATCGGTTCGCCTTTGTATAGCAGCTCTGCAATAAAATTCGCCAAGTGTCCCTTTTTGAAGACTTTGGCTAGTCGTTTGCCAGGTGATTTTTCCCACCACTCCTGGGCCTTCTCAAGCCTCCATTTCTCAATGGCTACCTTTCTGAATGTGTCAGCAACTCCGCCGAATGGTTTCGGGCCAATCAATGGGGTATTAGCTCCCCCACGGGCCAATTCATCAGCCTTCTTATTGCCTCGAAACCCTGAGTGTCCTGGTATCCATGCCAGTGTCAGAGAATTTTAACTTGCGGTATGTGTCAGGGCCCTAACGCAGTCCCGTACCAGCTGTGAGCTTATTTTTGCCTTATTTGCGAAACAAGAATACGCTATCAGATATCCCAAGAGAAGGCACTAAACCAGAAAAGTATTTATGCGAATGACAAGACGTTTAAGAGAAACATGAAGTGAACTAACTATTCCAGTTCCTATCAGAAGACGTCCGGTAAGAAATGAAGACAATTTTGTTAATGTTCTTGCCTACGTAGAAGCAGACCGTCATGTAAGCATCAAGAAGTTTTCCTCAGACCTAGGTGTAAGTGTTGCTTCTATGTTTAGAATTTTAAGGGTTTTTAATCTGCAGCACTATCTTCTAGAGTACTGAGGTAGTTTTATAAAAGCGACCATAGTCGTTAATCAGTTATTTGTGAAAAAGAGGTATGTCTCTGTTGAACTTTGCCTTTATTACTGTTACTACAAGTGAGTTTTATTTACTCTTTAAATTCCATCAGAATTGTCTCTTTTTAATCTTCATCTTGATCTATTTCCCTTTACAAAAAGTCGTTAGAAAGATGTTTACTTTTTTATTTTTTAAACACATCGATAGGGCGAGTTGACACACATAGTAGTTGGGTTAAACGGCATGTATGCCGTCTTGTCCGGATAATGGCTTCTTGGGTCGTTATAAAAATGGATTACCAGACCATGTAGAAAAAACCATAGTTACAAATATTCTAGAACTGGAGTCGCAGCTATTTGGTTTTACACCCCACAATGTGTGTTCGCTTGCTTATCAAATAGCTGAACAACTGAAAATTAAACATCCTTTTAGCAAACAAAAAAAAAATTGCTGGAATCTCTTGGCTCAAAGGTTTTTGAAAACGCAACTCCGAGACATCCTGAAGCTAATTCTTTCGCTCGGGCCCAGACTGTCAATAAACCTCAAATTGAAAAACATTTTACAAATTTGGAGAAAGTCCTAACCGAGCATCAGATAGATTTTTAATATGGACGAATCTGCGTTAACTACAGTTCAGTCTCCACCGAAAGTATTTGCTAAAAAGGGTAAAAAGCAAGTGGCGCAGTTACTACTGCCAAAAGGGGGAATCTACGATTAGCAAAGGAAAATAATGTTATAATTTTTTGTCTACCTGCGCATTGTACACATCGAGTTCAGCCTCTCGATGTGGCTTTCTTCGGACCATTACAAACATACTACAACCAGGTGGTTACAGACTGGATGAGAGCCAACCCAGGGCGACCTGTACCTAACAATTTACCATATCGCAGCTCTTTTCAATAAAGCGTATGAAAAATCAGCTACTCCTGCAATTGCTTTAAGGGCATTTCGTTCAACGGGTATACCTATCACCCTTTAATTGAGATATTTTTCCAAAACACTTGTTGGCGCTGAGTACTACCACAGATATTCCTATTGAAAAACAGACAAACCTTAAATCACCTACCACCTCTGGTGTACAATCAGTGGCAAAAGATAAATTTGTGGTTTCTACTAATGAAGAAAACAGTCAAGTTCCATCATTGACATCTTTAGATGAGTATATTAAGACACCTTCTAAAGTTATAGTCCATGGATTTCCAGAAGCTAAATTGCTAGTGGATAAACTGTCACCAAAACCCCGCTGCGACACAAGAAACTCTAAGACAAGTCGCAAAGGTATGAAATATCAAGATGTCTTAACAGTTAGTCCTTTCATCTAGCAACTAAAGGAAAAAGAGACTGCCAAGAAAAATGAAAGAAAAAAAGAAAAAAAGATAAAAGAAAAAACAAAATAAATACAGGGAAAAGGAAAATAGTGGAAAGCTCCGACATAGGCGGGCAAAGTGTTTTTTGCATGTTTTAGATTATTAAAATTTTTTCGTTATTTATATTTTTTTTAGTATTATTTCTACCATATAAAATAACAACTAAACCTTGTTACTATAGGCCCAATGCATGTTTTTATCAAAATAAATTACATCAATTTTTAAAACATAGTGTGCCATCTTGCCTTCCTCTCCCCTACATTACCATGTAAACTTCCACCGAAAATTGGTTTCAACAAGATTAAGCAGTTTTTTTTTAAACATCGATCAAAATTATAACGAATTACAAGAACTTTGCTTGCTGCTACTGAACCCTTCATGGGCGAGTCAGACTCGCACTTGGCCGCTTTTAGTTTGGTATAATGTTTTGTTGATATAGTGATTAGATTGTCATACACACATTAAATAAGATTTTAATAAATTTCCTTATTATCCAAAAAAATTTATTCTTGAAAAATAAATAATTATTAAGGGTTTTAATATTCCAAAACAATACAATTGTAATTTATTTACATTAGTCTCTATTAAAAACAACAAAATTATATAAAACCAAAATTTACCTAAAATTCCACCCAGTGAATACAGAATCTTCTTGAGATATTACTTATCAGATTGAATGATAAGGCAACTCATGTGGATTGATATAAATTCGTTGAAATGTATTATATATCTTAATGTTTGGGCACCTGGTTAAGAATATTTAATTAATCCCATTTTTTTAATTTATTTTAGGTGCGCTTGTAGCCAAATAAACAACAATACATTTCCAGAAAATTTCTCTATAGGTGTTGCCACCTCTGCGTTTCAGATAGAAGGTGCTTGGAAGGAAGATGATAAAGGAGAGTCGATTTGGGATTATTACATCCACACCAACTCTTCCAATGTTGTAGATAACAAAACAGCCGACATCGCGTGTGATTCGTATCATAACTGGCAAAAAGATGTGGGTTTGTTGACTTCTCTAAAAGTGAACCACTATCGATTTTCAATTTCTTGGCCAAGGTAGGTTATCGAATTATGAATTTATTATGGGAATTCTTGAATTACATTATTTAAAAAAAAAAAGTATAAATAACAGTATCACCAGGAAATAAAAAATATAAATAAAGTTTACAATCTAGTTGGATAAATAACGCAACACGAAATATACATCATATTTAACATTCAAAATCTTTCTTGTAAAACTATCCATCGAATTGTGAAAAATGGATATTATGTATAAACTAGTTGTACTCGCAACGTCGTTTGCGTGGTGTGTGATTGTTGTATAAAAATTTCTTACCACACCCCATTTAAGGAATGGGAGAGAAATGTTAAGTTGAAAGAAGACAAATACATCTGTGAAAACCGCATTCGAATCGGATCAGTAGTTTTCATGTGATGCGCGCACAAACATACAGACAGACAGACAAAAAAATCTAACCACATTTTTGGGTTCTATTTCGATGTACCCGCGACTTCGTTCGCGTGGCGTGTTGATTTTTGTATAAAAATTTCTTTCCTCACCCCGTTAAAGGGGTGGGGGAAGAAAGTTTTATACACCAGATGTTAAGTTGAAAGAAGACAAATACGTCTTTGAAAACCGCATTCGAATAGGAATTAAAAACTTTAATAACAGCATTATAGAAAGTAGCGAACTTTTCATTAATATCAGATATTCTATAATCCCAATTTATTTGTAACAACCTATTCTTATGAACTACAATTATGTAAAATCTCTCTCATTAGTCAATAAAGTTATTCTTTTAATTTTGGCACCCTTTGGTTTTGGTACACCAAGAACCTTAAAGAGATGAGCAGATTCTGTGTTTGAATTTTTAACCGACTTCAAAAAAGGAGGGGGTTCTCAAGTCGACCATACTTTTTTTAATGATGTTACCAAATATCTTTGGTATTTATAATCCGATTTAAAAAACTCTTTTTGAATTCAAAGGGGTAGAGTGTCCACAAAAATCAACAGAATGAGGTCTGCAGTTAAGTTAATATGTTAATAATGATGTATAACATAAAAACATAATAATTAGCCCGTTACTGTTCCACTCTAAAGCCAAAGGCCTCTTCTCACAAGGAGAAGGAATGAGTAGTTAATCAATTAGCTTGCTCACTGCGGGTCGGTGATTTCAGACAATTAAGTCCACGTTTTATCACGATATTTTCTTTCACCGTATGTGCATGGAGTTTCTAGGTGTTAGACAATTTACTTATGTCTCCAAAAAGTCACATTGGTACATGTCGGGATGGTTCGGGATTGAACTCAGTACCTCTTGCACGGTATTTGCAAGTTTTTGAAAATAGTACATCATGAATTTGCGCCCACATCTGACAAAACTAAGTAGCAAATAAAAATGATAAAATAAAAACTTTTTAAAAAAAAATTGAACCGCCTTCAAAAAAATGCATTAAAAATCCAGAAATAAAATCTTTATTTCGTAAAAAAAAATGGAGCCAACTAGGCATCTGATTTCGATTTCCTTGAAGTCGGCTCTAATGGCAAATTACATTCTATTTTAATCTTAGCTATTAAATCCATTTCGAATGTTAGTAGGTAACTCAAATCTTTTACAAAGATACCATTGGAGCCGACTTCAAGGAAATCGAAATCAGATGCCTAATTTGTTACAATCTTTTTAAGAAATAAACATTTTATTTCTAGTTTTTTAGTGCATTTTTTAAGGCGGTTAAATTAAAAAAAAAGTTTTTATTCAATGCATAGTTTATCGAACAATAAAAAATACATCAAGGGTTCGGCTATGTCAAACAGTTTATTGTGTTAATTTAAATAAATATAATATATAATTTTTTTTAGAATTCTTCCAACGGGTTTCAGCAACAAAGTAAATCTTAAGGGTATTCTGTATTACCAAAACTTGATACGAGCACTTGAAAATAATAGTATAACTCCTATGGTTACTATGTACCACTGGGATTTACCGGAAGCTCTTCAAGAGATTGGTGGATGGACAAGTCCTTTGGTAGTGGATGAATTTGTAAAATATGCCGAAATATTATTTGAGTATTTTCCATCGATAAAGTACTGGATTACAATCAATGAACCTAAACAAGTAAGTATACCTAATCTTAATAAGAAAATTTTAATGTATGATTATACCAAATATTCACTTATTGTCACTAACAGTATTTATATAAAGAAGGTCTTAATCAATTACCGATATTTAATCTTATAAAACTAACGTAACATTAATTCCTTTTACCTGTTTCTCCATTATTTGCTACACAATCATTAAAGTGTCCAAGCATAATTACTTAAGAAAATTAATAGCCTCTAAGGGTATCTAATTCTAATAAATTACCTCATGTAGAATTACGGCAAAAGTTTAAAGTTGTCAGATAAAGACTATAACATGCACACATTAGTGTTAGTTTTGCGTTATCGGGCCTTTTTTATCCTCTTGAACAGTTGAGATTGACAGTAAAATTTTATGATGTGTTATTGATCGCACATGAGCATACTACCTCAAGACATTTTGTAAACGATTTATTCCACTTTAAAAAATAGAAATAGTGCTTGTATTATATAAAAAACTTGTTATATTTATATATAACAACATTAGCTTAATTGTATTTTTTTAGGTATGTGTTGGAGGGTATGGTAAAGGAAGCAAGGCACCAGGAATCATTTCCAGTGGAGTTGCAGACTATTTGTGTGCGTATCATGTCATAAAAGCCCATGCTGCTGTGTATCATATGTACCAAGAAAAATACTCTCATTTAGGAGGTAAATATTGATAAATTTTAATTGTTCAGTTTTTTCTTTTGTAAATAATAGAATATTAATTTTAGATTTGCATCATTATTTATATTAAAATGGTTTTGGTTTACGAACCATACGAGTGATACTCAATGCCGTTTTTATTTAGTTTTAATTTTAGTTTTTCCAAAAGACCCTCCACATAATATATGGAAAATGGTCTTTCGGGAAATATTGCTAAATTTTGCAAAAATGTAGATTTCAGCATGCTAATCAAAGGTCTCAATGGCATACAGGTCATTTGAAGGTCAAATAAAAAACTGTCCGTCGAAAAAACCTAAAAATATCGTACGTAGGTACATTTTCAAAGTTTCTGTTCACGAAATCGTAGTTCGCTCGACCCAGAAACTCCTCCCAAAGGTTATTCAAGGTCTTTCCAAGGTCATTTAAAGATAGTAGAGAATTTATCGTCGAAAAAATCTGAAAATATGCATGCGTATATTTTCGAGGTCCCTCAGTATGCTAGGTAAATCTTAGAGGAACATCTTACTAATCTTTGCAGATTCTACAGTTTCAACATGTTCATCAAACGTTACAATGGATTAAAATTTAGAAAACTTATCCAAGATCGATGTGCGGCACAAGATATGAAAAAATATCTTTCCCAAGATGTTGGTAAAAAGCAATAAGGATTGCTCAAAGGGATGTTATTTTTTTTACGCAAAGTATTGATTATTTATTTATTTACACCATCGGTATTATGTGATGTGCATAACATGAAGGTTGCCGAATAGGAATTTGCACACCATCTGGACTTTAGTTGGGCCGATATATGTAACCTTATTATAGGCTAGACACTTATTGTCTCATCACTGCCACTGTATTTTGTGACTAAGAACCATCTTTGCCTTAACCTTATTTAATATTAACGATTATTATTTTAATGTAATTTAACTCTATACCTCAATAAATTGGGTTATTTGGATTAATACAAAATAGGATTTTTTAACCACGCGGAACGGAGATCATATTGTGCATGTTCTTAGATAGATGTTATGGTAACAACTTATTACCAAGCGACGCTTCCGTAAGCATTTGTTTGTTTTGTGCAAACCACTGTTACATCTGCCAAACCACTGGTCTGATTTTAATACAATTTTCAGTGATGGGTTTTTATTTAATTATGTGGGTTTTACACGAACAACTCCCCAGGGGGCGCAGCAGTAAACATTTGTTTATACAAACCATTTATCTCCTATTTTGATGCTGTTTTGAGTTATAGGTTTGGTGCATGTTCTTAGATAGGTGATACGGTAACAACTTACCAGGGGACGCTACAGTTAACATTTGCTTGTGCAAAACTACCTACTAATCCAATTCGGATGTGGTTTTTAATAATGTGTTTGTGACTGTTTTTTATTCTTTCTTCTCTATAGCGACTATGATCACAGTTAGGGCAACAGAGTATGCGTTTTTATAATTATTCTTTGCTTACCTAGGTACTTTATTCTCGAAGATGCCGATAAGGCAATAAAATTGGTATTTTACCCCCTATGAACTTAATAAGAAACACAAGAAAATCTGTGGAGTGCTCAATATTTTAAATTTCAACATCAAGATAAATGCTTATTTATGAAATAAAATATTCACGTTCTATAAAACTACAGAACTAATTCATTTAATAACACTCCTTGTGACAGAATTGGATACATCGTTACAACCTAGTATCGAAACAAGAAAATACGGAATGGAAATAAATATAGTTTAAAAAAACTAAAAAACATGCTTTTATAGCATATGAAACTAACAAGTAAAAAAATAAATGTAATTAAGGAAAACTAAAATCATGTTTCTGAAAAACATCGAACTAAAAAGTTAAAAATAATTTTCAAAATAAAATTAAAACAAAAATAAATGAAAAATACTTGTATTATTGTGAAAAAAGCGTGGGCGCTGCATACCATATTTTTCGAATGTCAAGCGCCCACGCTTTTTTCACAATAATACTAGTATTTTTCATTTATTTTTGTTTTAATTTTATTTTGAAAATTATTTTTAACTTTTTAGTTCGATGTTTTTCAGAAACATGCTTTTTAGTTTTCCTTAATTACATTTATTTTTTTACTTGTTAGTTTCATATGCTATAAAAGCGTGTTTTTTAGTTTTTTTAAACTATATTTATTTTTTACTTTTTAGTCCAATTTATTTTATTTTAATAGATTCGTTAATTTGCTGTGACGATTACAAGACCCTCACTCAATCATTATTCGTTTATTTAGTTGGCGCACAAATTACACACTCCCGGCACGGGGAGGTAGTGACTAAAAATAACGATACGGGACCAGCGTTGCCATGCCATAAGAAAATTTTTCACCACATCTATTGAAGACAAAATCCCCACTTTTCCCCACTTCGTAAAAAATGGCGGCAAATTTAATATAAAAGTAACATAAATAAAACTATTGACTTTATTTAAATATATTTCTTTTAATATAATCAAAATAAGGATAAACACAGTTGCAGAAACATCAATGCAAACATAATATGAAACGAAAAAAAAATTACTAAAAAAGAACTAAATTAAAAAACAACATACAATTATTCACAAATATTGGTATATTTATCGAAAAAGTAATGTAGTTTGCACCTAATAACTATTTAAAATTTATTTATTGTTATTTTTTTTAAATTACCAATAGAAAGTATCTTCTGGCAATAAAGCCAACCTAGCTTACATTATTATTTGTGATACTGTAAACAATGTTATCTTTACATTTCTCGTCAATACTCAATAGAGTGCACGTGCAACATTTAGGATTTTACAGAATAGTTTCAGTCAGCGCGTCAGCGAATAGCGACCATAATTAATAGTAGCTATACATCCAATATATTAATTTAAGGTTTTAGAATAATTATAATATACGTATATTTTTGCTGTAAAGGCATAATTTATTTAAATACCATAATTATTCCCCACTTTTATAGTATTTTTCAATAAATATCACCACTTCCCCACATGTGGTGAAAAATCCCCACTAATGGCAACCCTGTACGGGACTCATCCGAGGCAGCAGCCGCGGAGTGGAGAGTTACAAACAAACAAACATACATACATGTGAAGTTAATAAAAGCGTATTAAAAAGTGAAAAGAGGATGCGTCGATCGATGCCAAATCTCGGTCATCGGGTGGAAAGATTTCAGCGGTCGTTTTTTTTTATGTTATACTATTGCAAGACAATAATCTGCCCAATTTAGCTGCTTTAATTCTGCAAAAAAAGTAAACAAACAAATGTCATAGACAAAGCACTGTAATAATCACCATAGAGTCCCGAGTTATAGCCCTTCGATAGGAAATTAATACTAAAAATTCATAACAAAATAAAACACTAAACAGTTGTACCTTTTTTTTGATACTGTTATCTTATCCCATTTTATTGTAAAATTAAATAAACACACTTATAATCTTATTTTCATTTTAGGACGAATTAGTATTGCTTTAGATGGAGCATGGAATATACCAGCTTCCAAAAATCAAAATGACACTGATGCTGCACAAAGAAGGCTTCTTTTTGATGTAAGTATTAACAGAAAATTCTAAAATTATTATCATATTATATTTCTTTTCTGGCTTTAAATTTGCTTTATGTACCTACAGTAGGTTGTATTTTAGACAATAGCGCCCACAGTGGATTATATAGACAACTAGCGGCCGCCCGCGACTTCGTCCGCGTGGACTTTAGTTTTTTGCCACCGAGTTTCATAAAAAGTTGAAACCCCTATTTTAAACCCTTAGGCGTGGAATTTAAAAAAATCCTTTCTTAGTATATCACTACGTAATAAAACAAATTAATCCTTCAATTTTCAGACTTACCGTTGGAATTTATCAAAATCCTTTCTTAGGGAATGCCTAAGTCATAGTAGCTATATGTATGCAAAATCTCAGCCCGATCGGTTTAAAATTGACAAAGTTTTATACAAACTTTTATCCCCTATTTTGTCCCCTTGGAAGTAGAATTTATGAAAATCCTTTGTTAGCGGAAGCCTACCTTATAACATCTATCCGCATGCCAAATTTCAGCCCGATCCGTCCAGTGGTTTGGCCTGTGCGTTGATAGATCACCATGTCAGTCAGTCACCTTTGAGTTTTATATATTATTATATAGATAATACATAATTGTTTTGTTATCATTTGCACATTGCCTGTAAAACCCTGCAAATTAAAAAAATTAAATGAACTGTAAACATCGTAAAATTCCTGTGAAAAGTAAGAACAGCAATTTGAAAATTAAAACATTATAAAAAATAGATCTCCGTAGTTAAATCAGTGTTACTTAAAACATTGACCTCCATGATTGTAATAGTTATTATCCTAACAAGTGCGGAAAGTTATACTTTCCCGCACGCGAACTGCCGATGCCCGAACGACACGAAGCGGAGTTCGGGCAAGCAGTTAAGTGAGGGAAAGTTAATTTCCGCCAGAGTTAGGATCAATATTTTTTCTACAAGCAAAATCACCTCGAAAATTATTTAGATATTTGAAAAGATGCGATTGTGACAATTAAATCTTTCATAGCGTCAATAAATACACGACTGTAGCTATAGCAACCCTACTTAAACAGGTGAGTTTGTTGTTGCTTTGAGTAAGATTTACAGGGGTGATTTAATAAATTATGATTTTTTTAAAAACAAACATCCCTATTTTCATGTAAAATAATCTTAATTTTTTTTACTATTTGTATGTAGTCCAACAAGATAAAAGTAATAATACAATAATTTGTCAAAAAGGTTATCGGAAAACATATTCAATTAATTAAAAAAAATGCGTGCGTGAAAAAACCTTACCCGCACTCCGTGCGGGATAGAGATATTTTCTGAATTAAAATGCGTGCGGGAAAGTGTTGTTTTACACATGCTTGTAGAAAAAATAAATTTATTTAAAATTTAACCAGTTACGTTAATTTGACAGACAAACCAAATAAGTAAATACATTGTATTTATTATTTTTAATTCTTCCAAGCAATTAAATTAATTCGATTAACAATTTTTTGGATTTTTAAATAAATTAGGATTAAATACAGTGTATAATACTATTTTTATTTTTTAATTTGCTGCCATAGTTTCGAAGTCAGTAGACCCACCAAAATTGTGAATACCAGGTCAGGTAGAGCTGCTGATGTATATAAAGTGGATACAAATTTTGTTGAATATTATTCGTAACCCGAAATTAATAAAAATATTGCTATAGGTAAATATTTTCTTTATAGTTTGGCTTATATGCACATCCACTTTATTATGGAAATTGGCCTGATGTAGTTATAGATAGAGTGAAAAACAGGAGTACATCATTTACCAAATCCAGGTTACCTTCTTTTTCAGAAGAAGACCAGGAACAGATCAAAAATACAATGGATTTTATAGCATTGAATTTCTACGATACTAAAATAGTTGCCGATATTGAAGAACCACCTTCTACATCTGTCAGCTACGATAATGATCTTAGAGTTAATATTAGTGTTGATCCGAACTGGGCTATAGCTCTGGATGGAAATTCCGTAAGTATTATTTGGTTAATATCAGTTACCTAGAATATTATTTCTTTTGAAGATTTTTTTATCTGTGGAAATAACATTTTCGTCTAGTATCTCCTTTTAAGAAATAAGTATGCAAAAATTTCTTTGTCCTTAATATAAAGTACTTTTAAAATCATTTCTATACTTCGTGGCAAATTTAAGTCATTTTTAATTTAACAATGCTACTTTATTTAATAATGGTTCTTCCACAAAAGCTTTAATGATATTCAATTTAAAAAAATATTTTATTATAATGGTGCCTTTATTAAATAAAAAGCACATTAAATATTTCTTGCATATTAAAACTAAGTTTTATATTCTAAATTTCGTTCAACGCCTTATCAGTAATTAATGTTTAACTTTCTATTCTTTTGTAACACTAAAGACCTAAGCCATGATTGGAGCCATGAACAACACTAGAAGGATCGGGCTTCAAGCTTCAATTTAACGGTACAGAGATTAGTAAATCAAATTACTTATTGTATATATATTAGGACTCGAAATTCCTAAATTTTTGGATTCGATTATCGTTTTTCGAATTATTCGAATAGTCGAATAATTCGAATATTCGAATAACTTAAATATTCGAATAGTCGCATAATTCGAATATTCGAAAAATTCAAATAATTCGAATATTCGACTATTAGAATATTCGAATAATTCAAATAATCGACTATTTTAAATGTGCAAAATAAAATTTTTGGCTGCACACTTTTAGAATTTCGTGGCATATGAGTTAAGAACCACTGTATTAGGGCTTTGTTTCTTCTTCGGGAATTCAGAATTTCAGAACAGTGAGAGTACCTATAGTTATTTAGTTATGTTATTTTACGCGCACCTTCATATTCTTGTATACATAAATATTACATACCCCATGTACAGTATGTCCCCAGATAGACAGCCCAAGAGGACAAATGCGTTAAATTAAAAATGCGCAAAGGGGTTTAGGATTTTGTAAATTTTATATAGAGTGCTTGAAAACTACGAAAACAGGACTTTCGTCATGTTTAAATGAGCAACTTACAGAATTAGTCCGAGTTAAACTTAATTTCTGAGCAAAAAAACTTGTACGAAAAACACGAATATTGAGTAGTCAATTAAAGTTGAATGATTCGAATAGTCGAGAATTTTTCGAATAGTCAAATTATTTGAATATTCGAATAGTCAATATTCGAATAATCCAATTATTCGAATAGTCAAATTATTTGAATATTCGATTAATCGAATTATTCGAATAGTCGAATTTTTTGAATAACAAAATATTCGAATATTCGAATTATTCGAATAAAACTCCGAGTCCTAGTATATATCGCTTTAAAATGATATAAAAATATTATCACTTTATTTTTTTATTAATATTTAACAATTTTAGCACGAAAACTCAGTAACATTTGTAACAATTAATAGTTTTCTTGTCTTTGAGTCGCAGCTGAAGTAGTTCTTTTTTTACATACTCTGCACGTAGGTCGTTCACCAGTTGAAGGATAAATTTATACCGAGAATTATTTATTCCTGTGACTTTTCGGTACAGGACCATGAGTTTATAGCAGCTGGTTTTCCTTGATAGACAGTAAGGGTTGTATTGTCCTGTTTTCATTATAAAAGTCTCATATCTTGAAGTACGAATAGCTCTACAAATAAGCAGTAGGTACTTCTGTCTTGCACGCCGCATTGTTCCATGGTTTCGACCATTAGTATTGTAGTCAAATTTATCGACATGAAAAAATTGGCAGTTATAACGTTTCGGCCCTTTTTGAAATAGGGTTGTACAAATTTCAAAACAACATATTACCTACAGGTTGCTAGCACACTTTGAAAAACGGCTTAAAAAATTTGTCATAAATGGTCATAATTCGTCAGCTTTTGGATTCTAAAAAATTTTAATTTAAAAAAACTTTTTGCACGCCAAATTCAAAATATAAGTCACTGCAACAGAAAATTTCATTCAAAACAATCTGATTTTAATTGTTTAGGACCTCTCAACATTTGGTCAGCATTGGTTTCGGAAAAAAATAATGATTTAAAAAAAATATAGAAAATAAAAGGCTAGCACGGAAAAATCTTAATACCTATTGCCTCGAAAAACGGCTAAAATAATTGGTCATTAGCTGGCCATAAATGGTCAAGTGATTACAACCATTGTTCAGCTTTTGATTTATAAAAATTTAAAGTGTTAGTTTAGCAACCTAAATTCGAAATATAATTCTTTGCTACTGAAAATTTCATTCCGAACAACTTGGTGAAGTGATGGTCAAGTGATTAGAACCATTGTTTAGCTTTTGATTTATAAAAATTTAAAGTGTTAGTTTAGCAACCTAAATTCGAAATATAAGTCTTTGCTACTGAAAATTTCATTCCAAACAACTTAAAACTAATTGGTCAGTATCTCTCAACATTTGGTCTGCATTGGTGGGGAAAAAATGGAAAAAATATAGAAAATATTATGATATTACAGAAACACCGTAATATTGCCTCGAAAACAGCTTAAATAATTGGTCATCAATTGGCCATAAATGGTCAAGTAATTATAAGAAAGCTGAAAATTAACGTTTAAATTTTTAAAATTCCAAAGCTGACCAATTGTTATTATCATTTGACCATTTATGACTAACTAATAACCAATTTTAAGCAATTTTTTTCTAAACCAATGCTGACCAAATGTTGAGGGGTTAATTTTAGGTTGTTTCGACTGAAAGTTTCTGTTGCAGAGACATATATTTTGAATTTGAATGTCCTTAAAAATTAAAATTTTAAATTTTTTGAATTCAAAACCTGACCAATTATTTAATTACTTGACCATTTTTTATGACCAACTATTTAAGCATTTAAGCTGTTTTTCAAAGCGATATCAAAATCTTTTCGTGCCAGTAACCTGTAGCTCAACATATTTGGATAATGAAATATCGCTGGATCAGTTCCCGTCTTTTCCTAGATACGGAAATCCTTCACATAAGTACTTACTCTCGACATCCACCAGCAGCCAAACATGTAATCAGTGAGCTTGTACATGATATTGCCGAAGTACCAGCAATTGGTTAAAAATATAAAAGTAAAGAATAATTTTTTTATTTTATTAACATAAATCATATCCCATTTTTAAGCTCCAATTATAATTTAAGTAGATTAAGCCAATAACTAGAAAATGTATTAACTAATTGATCGCCTAATTCAACACCTTGACTGACTACCTTTTTGTGAACTAAATAGAGATAATGTATAATTCGTTTAAATCTTTTAAAAATCTGGATTATATATCTTAAATCATATTATCTAATTAAATATGTACTTACGAGTATAATGTGTTTTAGGATCTCCATTTATATAGTTATTTCTATGCCTCTGATATCCAACAACTCGTGGTATTTGTATCTTACAGTCCAGTTGTTTAGATGCACCATTCATTATTAAAAGTAAAATAATTTTTACAGTTTTGACGCACTTTTCGCAAGAGTTTGAAAGAGATTTGCAATTTAGTCCTGACTAATTTTAAATCAGTGTTCGTATTTTGTAAAAACTAATGTCAACAAATTATGGCAACCTAGGTATCACGAGTAGTTAATAATTTCAACAAGCTACGAGCTTTCACAGAAGCATCTCAATCTTTCCACAAATTTATAAATATTAAATTAGCAATACATATTGATAATAAATATCTAAATTGAGAAACAGCATCGTGACGAAGAACCCATATTTGTTTTACTAAATTCGTAGTTTCGTACCAAATTTTGAATAACTGTTTTGACTAGCATTAAGAAATAGTATCGCCTCTTGCATAGGGTCAACTGCATTTATTATTACACGTGCTTTAAAGGGTTTAGACATTGAATAGTCCATTACGTAACGAGTGCGGAAAGCAGGTGATCCCATAACGAGTGCGTTTGTCGCGCGAGCCGAAGGCGATCTTGATAAAAAGCACGAGTGATGGGATTACCTGCTCACCGCACGAGTTGCGTATTATAATTTTCATCACTCCGTGAGGAAAGCTCTTGAATTTGTGTAAAATAAAAGGAAAGAAGATAATAAAAGTAGTATTAGGTCTAATCCGCCTGCACCGCGAAGGCGCTGAAGGAGGGTAGGGGGAGGCGGATCCCCCCATTAAAACAAAATTTTTTAGAGTTAAGAAATTATAACATTTTTATTTAAAAAAACAATTTTTTATTACAAAATTATGTATAAGGTACATGCGCCCTGTAAGGCCCACTTTTTGCTAAATTTTAATAGCTGGAAAAGAAATATAAATTTGTGAAAACTGCCTTTATCACAACATAGTTCGTTTATTTGTGAATAAAGTAATCATACAAATCAACATGTTTGGAAACAATTCGTTAAGATAATAATTGTTTTTTAAAACCTCTAAAGTGGGCTTTTTTAGGAACATAGGCACCTATCATAGCCCGATATTAATTATGTAATCAATAAACCCTATCAAATCAAAAATAAGTATTTATGTAAAACTTGACCTAATATTATATGATATTCTTAGGTAATCAGTCTGATACAAAAGTTTTTTTTGGTCACAAATTGGACGGTGGGCCATCTTAGACTTAGAAAAATTTAATTTACCTACTAAACAAAAACCTCTAATAGACTCAACAAATAACAATGTTGTGGCGTTATTCTTTTGGAAAAAACATGTTTATTTAAAGACCAAATATTTTTTTCAAAAACATCTGAATTGTCTCATATCTTCGACTGGCCCGAGCCATCATAGGATGTGATGGGCCTTTATAGGGTAATTTACCCCGCCACAGGAACTACTATTTTTAAATGAAAATTAACAAATAATATAAACAACTCTTACGTTGAGTCAAGTGCCCATAAACCCAAGTAACGCTGTATTTAAAAAAAAACATGAAAACTTCTTGTTTTCTTAAGAAAATACTAAAAAGGTTTAAATTAGAAGGTTATAAATCGCCAGCCCCTATGCAACGACACTAAAAAACTGGCAACCACTGCGAAAATGACGACTGTCTTCCTTATTTATGAAGTTGCAATTTTGTCTATGGCACTAACCGAACATGGGCGCAAAATTTAAATTCATTTGAACTTTTGGACGTACAAAATATTGAAAGTGGGCCATCTTAAGAACTGGGCCTTATTAGGCGTAAGTACCTTAGTTATGAATCTTTGTTAAATACGTTAAATGTAATATTTGAAATGTAAATGTAACAATTGCTTAATTCTATAGACATATTTTTTTTAATTAACTTAAGTATATTAGATAATAATTGAGAATCAACAAAATATTTATTTAGTAATGAAACGTTTGATTGATTATATCGTGGTGCATTTACTACCGCGTTATCAGATGCAAAACTATTAGAAAATTCATCCTCAATTTCTTATTCACTTTCTATCTCATTTATTTTTGATTCGGAAACACTTATCAACTCTGTTTCGGTCATTCATTGCTTTCCGTACGGTCCTGCATGGTCGAAAGCAGTGCTTTCCGCACGGAGTGATGAAAAGATTTATTACCTGATTTGGACAGTGAAAAAACAGTATCTCTCTTAAAATATAGAGGGCATTGTCCCATCACCTTCCTGGATCCGCGTTTGAACAATATATCGATATTTATTTCTTTTTGTAGATATATCCTGCTGGATTACGAAGCTTTCTTAATTGGATAAACACAACATATAACGAGACTGAAATTGAAATTATTATTACAGAAAATGGAATAGCTGATGATGGTACAAGTATTTCTGATGAAGATAGAATCTATTATTTAGCTGTAAGTTGTTGCAATTAAGTATGAGACGAACAACCATTTTTAATGTTTAAATCATGCCAATACTATTTGTCTGTTAATACAGACAAATCTCATATATTAGAACCTTAAAAATCACTATTTAATTTTTTTAAACTATACAAAACATTGAAAATCTGTATAAATTACCATTGGTAAGTAAATTTTTGCATATATGATAGAATCAGTTATACCTTACCTTACCTACTAAAGAATGGTCCTTTTATTAAATTTGAACTCGTTAGTAAATAAAATAACAAAAAAAATTTTAACACTAAATGTAAGCTAAGACAAAATAATTATGTTTTTTTATAGGAATATCTAAGTGCAGTTTTAGATTCTATATTTGATGATAACATAAACGTCATCGGTTACACTGTCTGGAGTTTCATGGATAATTTTGAATGGACTAAGGGATATAGGTAATATACCTGTAATATTTATAAACAACAAGTATTTATCGGCCAAGATAAAATAAAAAATAAAATCCTAGGAAACGTCAGATATGTGGTCGTTAAAAAATAAAACTCAAATTTTGTCTCATTAGAAGAAAAACTACAGTTATATGCGTTGTCCTCATTAAATAGGTATGCAGTTTATACGTATCAAATTAATTAAAATAATATTTGGAAATAATTACACATTACATTGTCTCGATTAATGTATACAGGCATACTATTTTCGGTCCTATCCGGTCGAAAATTAGTAGCCAGTGATGGGCGTAAATGCGTGGCAAATACAGCTAATGGCAGTAAACAATTCCGGTATTTACTGCTTCATATCTGCATCCACAGGCGGCAGAAATATCGACTTTCAGCGGAAGTGAGTATGTAGGAATGGAAATCAAATTTTTGGTCAGGATGGGACATTACAAGGGGCCAAAGGTAATCATCTTTCTCCCTCTCTCTCTCTCTCTCCCTCTCTCTCTTTCTCTTTCTCTTTCTCTTTCTCTTTCTCTTTCTCTTTCTCTTTCTCCTTCTCTTTCTCTTTCTCTTTCTCTCTCTCTCTCTCTCTCTCTCTCTCTCTCTCTCTCTCTCTCTCTCTCTCTCTCTCTCATAGCAGATAATCCGCAGTGCAATAATCCGACATAAGAATGATCAACTTTTGTGCAACGTAGGTAAAGTATACGTTTGTTCCTATACGGTTCTATATCCTTTGAAAATTCGTAGATAATCTGCTACAAAGACACCTAATTCTGATATTTATTATGTTTTTTTCCTGTATGCTTATGCGGCAGGAACATATATACTTTCTGCGGAAGTATGAACGAAAGAAAATTGGAAGAAATAGTATATTACGACCCTAGGCCAGAAAGTTAGAGCATTCAACTTTTTGGCCATGGGTTGTATACTTTTTTCTTGATCCCCCATCCGAAGATAGTCCGCCAGAGCGCACTGTAATTCAAGCAAGCCATAAAAGTTGGGCTTTCTGGAGCGAAGAGCTGCCAGAAAGTGCGTTTTTCGGGTAGGGGATCAAGAAAAATAACATTCTTAAAATATTTGACCAGTACCAACAATAAGCAAATTCAAACTGACAGTATTTATTACACTAGTGAGATTTAAAGACTATCAACCACATATCTAGTAACTCTCACCAGTTTATTCTATAATAAAAACCCTTTGTTAAATTGTTATACCCCTTTAAATTTGGTGGTTGAAATTAGTTTTTTTTCCTAAAAACCGAAAAGAGGTAATAACATGAACTTTTGAAAGGCTATTTTTATTTATTCCCCATTCTCAAAAAGGGAGAAAATTGCAGCTCTCACCTTTTTTGACGTGACAACGTCTTATAAATCGATGGAGCCGGCTGCACGACCAAAAAAATGATAGGCTTAAATGAAAAATGATATCCATACAAAATATCTATCAAACAAATAAAATTAAAATTTTCTTTTGAAAAATGAACCATTCCATTAGTATTTTCTTATGACGTTGTCACGTTCAACTATCGTCAGTAAACCGACTTTACAGACTTACAGACAACCGATTTTTTTACAACTTTTTGCCAGTTAAAATGATATTGCTGTTTTAACTAATTTATTTTTGACTTAAAACTACATTAATTTTATCAAAAAAATTTAACAGTAAAAAATATTCTAAATGAATGATATAATTTTAACAGCAAAAAATGAACTAGAGGTTACTAATTTCATCTTTTTTATAATGTGGAAAAATTTAAAAAAATAACCTTTCAAATTATTTCTATTAATAAAAAATAATCATTTTATCAACTATTTAGCAAAAATTTTTGGTGTATTACCCTATAGAAAACTATTTTCCTATTTTTGGGTCCTGAACATAAACTTTTAATTTGAATACTTAGGTAACTTTGAAACACCATGTAGATCAAAACAAAAAATTCGGTTAAAGTGTCTTTCGCGTCACCCCTTACCTGGGCCCATTGGGAGGCCAATAAAAGAGACCTTTTCGCCTACCCGAACAGCATGTGGTTGTATGCACTTACGATTTAATGTTTTATAAATAAAAATAAATAAATATCAGAAACGTAAAGATAATTTTTTTCTGATTTCAACCATATATAATACTTACGCAAAGTTTTGTACTTTACAGATATGACACCAAAATATTCTAAATTACACTGAGAAACAAACAAGAGATAATCTCATAATGAGGTTTTGAAAATAATATTTTGATTTCTTTTTGCATGTTGGTGATGGGTATATTTATGACTGTTATTAGTATTAATATTTATTGACAAGCCCTGTTAGATGCAGGGGCTAAAGGTATTTTATGTTATATTGGGTGTTGTTTGTTTCTCAACAACTTGTTTTGCTTGAGTTACTAATTCCTTAACTTTTTTCGTTGTTCTTTATACAAATTATATGAGTCTTACCTATGTTCCATGTCTTAAATATTTTAATTAACAAATTTAGGTTATTTGAATTAAGTTGAAGTAGAAACCCTACCAATCACAATAATACCTCGATTTCCTAATAATGAATATATTTTTATGGGATAAATGACATAGGTATAATCAGGATCATTTAAAAACATTACCGCTATTTATAGTAGAATATTTTTTTTAATCGTTTAAAAATTATTGAACACAAAATTGTTTAGTAAATTTGCAATAAATATTTATTGGCTTGTAATAATATTCCTTCGACATTTAAAAATCTATTAATGGTAATTATATACATATCATGTAATTTCAGCTTGCGATTTGGATTATACTCAATTAATTTTGACGATGCACATAGAACAAGACATGGAAAACATTCCGCCACATACTTTCAGGACATGATGAAGAAGCGTAGAATACCTGATTTACCGACAACTACAACAACCACCTCCACCACCACTACCACCACAACCACCAGTAAACCGACTACCACGACTAGCACCACTAAACCTACTAGCACCACTAAACCTACTTCAACTACACAGCCGCCCAACCCCAACGGAGCTACCAATAAATATTCAACATGTACCTTGGGATATATTAGTATAGTGCTATGTGTCTTTTTTTTTAAGATTTAGTTTAAGTATCTTTTTTTTCATAAAAAAAATAATGTCTAGAATCTAAAAATAAATAATGTTTTTACATTGTCTTCCGAGATAATCAGCATTTTACTTGATATCCTTTGCAAAATACCATTCATTTACCAACATTCTTTTCTTGCAATTTTTTAAATATAAAAGATATTCAGAAACTGTTCACATTTTCCTGTTTCTGATGTACTAAGTTTCACTAGAATCGACTGAAGTTTATTATAAAATGACAAACTATTATTATTATTATTATTATTATTATTATTATTATTATTACATATTGTTAAGGGCAGAGGAGCTAGGCTCCTATTTTGCCCAAAAATACAGAAAATACATTACAAAAAAAAACAACCTACTAATAGACATATTAATAAAAGATAGAAAGAAAAAATAGAAATTAATTTCACAAAAATACAAAAGTTCTTCAAGGAATGATTAAACTCAAAAATTAATAAGAGACTGTTAAATATTAAATATTGCGCAACGATCTAATCTGTTTTTAAAAATATTGACACTTGGCGAAGAGATAATTTCTTGATCTAAATTATAGTTCTAAAACTTTTTCTAGAAACAAACATAATGGAAATTCGGCAAACTTATGCTAAAAATATGATAGCTTTCAATTTCGACAATAAAAATCAATTTCCATTATGCCATAAGAACCTTGGTCTCAGAAGAGATACTGTCTGCATAGAAACTAAATTTAACAAGTTTATTGGCCAACGGTCGTTTCTGTTCTATATTCCTAAGCTAATAAATAAACTTCCAAGCTCGATTTACCTTTCTAACTCAAGATCAAAATGCACACGCATATTCAAAAAATGGATCTAGGAAAAATAAAATAAGCTTTTCCTAGAGGAAATAATATAATTGTAGGTATACTTCTGATACGATTCATAATAATTGTTGATTTTTTTTTAAGTTCAAGAATGATGTTTTTTAACTTCCCGCTAAAAAAAATTAATTTTTTTTAAAATCGGAAAGTTATTGGTTTCACTCCGTTTTTCGAAAATCGAGTTTTCATCGGATCTCAACGTTTTGAGGTCTTAGGAACCTCCCCTGACTATTTTTACGAGGGTGTCTGTATGTACGTGTGGATATGTGTGTGTGTGTGTGTGTGTGTGTGTGTGTGTGTGTGTGGATGTATGTAAACCTCTTATAACTTTTGAACGGCTTAACCGATCGGAATGAAATAAAAAGCATTCCAAAGAGTTCCATCTAACTTAGATTCCCTGTAAGTTTAAACCGATTCGAGCCGGTAGATTTCGAGAAATTTCAAAATAACCGAAAAAACAATTGGTAAAAATGATGTTTTTTTAGCATATCTTTTTGGCTATTGCATCAATCAATTTCATAACCTAATCAGCTCTCAAGCTTAAAAAGCCACGTCGAATGCCGTTTTGCAAATTAAAATCGGTTGATTCGTTCGTGAGATATCGTTATCGAAAAGTTTCAAAAAAAGTGTTTTTTTTTTCAATAACTTAGAGATTTTTTGACCAACCGATTTTGCACTCCCGGTAACGTTTTTAGGCCTCAAAAAATTGCGTCGAATGCCATCTTGAACATCAAAATTGAATAAGGCGTTAAAGATTTCAAAAAAAGTCAAAAATGTCAAAATACGTCACGTTACTATAGCTTTGCGGTTAAAACTAGCGGGAAGTTGCAGGGATGGCCTTTAAGGTCAACCTCTTTTCGAATTTTTTTCTTTAGAAGCATGTCAAAAAACCTTATTGGGTTGTAGTAACATTGTCAAACTTTACAGTTTTTATGTTACTGCAACTGTGTTACTTGTTTTTGAGTTTTCATATGCAACTAAACTGTATGATCGATGTTCTGATTTAACTAGATAATAAACTTATTTCTACTCTACTTATTTCTAATCTATAGTTATACATACAAAATAATGTCTAGAATCTAAAAATACTCTTGCTGTTACTGTATCGTCACCGGATTTAAAGATATTCCCCATTTTATTTCTGCTTTTTTAGCAAAACACTGTTAAATCTCCCCCATTTTTTCTCCTAATTTTTATATGTACGAAAAATGAATAGAAACTGCTTAATTTTTCGTTTTTCTTGTGTCATTATAATAACATAGGTATATAATATGAAATTTCAGTAGAAGTTTAATGATTGATAAAATGTTTAATTATTATGTTTAACACACATAGCAAATACACATAGCAAGTTCGATTTATGCCGAATTTCCAAGAGTCAGCTTTTCCCAAAAAATTTCATAATTTGAATTGGCTGAAAATCGCTACTTAGACATAGAATATTATCTACAATCCAAAAATAATCCTGTTTTTTCTGTTATCGACTGGATTTTGAGATATAGGTATAACTTTATTTGATTTTTAGCAAAATACCTATATCATATTCAAATACAAATTTTTCGTGTTTTTGATGTTTTTAAACAAAATTTCCAATATTTTTATACCATAAAAAACTAGTGTGGCAGTCAGTGGGACTACCGGCAGAAGTTATACTTCTATGCACGCGCAGGGGTTGATAAATTTGTATGCGAATGATTTAGCAAAATCATTATATGATATTCGTAGTAAGCGACCCCAAAAACCTCCTAGTACCGTGTGCACACTCTTTTTGTATCGAATTTGCATAAAATTCCTGGAGATAAGGTCCGTCTTAAGCACCAGGTATTTCGAAGACCATCGCCATTATTATAATCGTATTTACCGACTCAAAAAAACGCACAGAATTTACATAAAACTCCAGGAGAAGAGGTAAACACCCTAGGCACCAAGTGCCGCGGAGACTTTCGGCATCATGATATTCGTGTTCAGCGACCCCAAAAACCCCGAGTATATAAATTGAACCCATTTTCAGCAATACTTACCGAGTTGTAAGTTTTTTCTCTATTGTCTGTTCGGAATGTACTTTTCGAATGCAGAAATGCAATTTCCCATTTTTACATTATAAAAAATAGCGACAAATTTCCTGATACTCTAACGAATCCAGTGCAAAAAAAAGCATTCTTATCCATCTTACGTTACAAAATTCGGAGGTTTTAGTGCTTTATTTTCTCGACTATTCGTAAAAACTCTGTTTATGTAGCCAACAACCTTAAAAGCATAGAGCAGAATATACTGCTACCATGTGACGGTATTTTAGACTACAATACAATGCTCATTACTGAATATTATTATTAATATAAACTGCTAAACTTTATATGTATACTTACGTGACAGAATTATAAAATAATCTGTCAAATAATCATGTGGTCCGTCACTATGATATTCATACATTAGTTCAGACTGTTTTTTGTGTATCTATCCCTTTTCAATGTACTGAATGTTGAAACGGTATTCAAAGGACTTATAGTTATGACTAATAACATGTGGTAAATATTTCACCTTTGTTTTTACCGACCAATATACCTTATAAGGGTTTCTGTCTCTCTCTTACTCACACCATTACATATGTAATGATTTTTCCCATTTAACTCTACACAAATCTTTTCCACCGAGTGCACAAATAGAAGTATAACTTCAAAAAGTATTGTATTGCACTATTTACTCACTTACAGAATCAAGTGAGCGAGCAAGCCTAATGTCGGCGATAATCATTGGCGAGGCAACAAAAATTATTTCTACCAAGTTTTCTACACTAGACATTTCTTCATTTTGCCTATGTAAGCAGGTGGATGGACCGAAATTTAGTTCGATTCTATTTGAGCTAAGAACCAAAGTGATAACTTCGACAAACGATATCTTAGTGAACTGCTCACTTTACTTTAAGTCTTTGTGTGCATCTTGACGGCTAACTAATTATATTTTGTAAACGAAACCATGTCTATTGTAAAGAACTGAAAAGTAGATGCAGAGGGTCGCCAATTGTTTTTTTTTGCACAATGGTAAACCTGTGTTATGAATCCACATCAGGGATGAAATAATGCAATGTAAAAAGGCATTGCTCAACTAAGCTCTCACTGACAGCTGACAGGATTATCAAGAAAAGACCAAATCCAGAAGTTTACTGCAAGTTTGGAAAATGAGTAGCAAACGATTTATAAACAAAGAACACAACTTGCTAATGTGGTTAAAGCTAGTTTAAAATTGGCAAAGTCAAGGCAAACTGTTTTCCCATGGATAGAAATGATCGCTTATAATATGAAAACAACAGTGACTGACCATCTGGTTTTGAATCATTTTCCATAGCATCAGACGAGAGCACCGATTTATCGAACATAGCTCAACTTTACTGTTATCCCGATTATGTCTCTTTGACATCTCTTTGATATAGTTTTTTGTGGTATGTATGGGTGTATTTTTCATTATGGCCTTTTTCTAGTAGTTTTTATTTTTATAATATGCATCTTTATGTTCATTTTTATTAGAATTTTTTTTTCTATTTTGTTTTATGAACATAATATTAAATTGATTGGTTCTATTGTATACAGTTTCCAAATTTCTTATATTTAAAATAATAGAATTTGAATATTAGCCAGTTTTATTATCAATGTTAATGTTACACACATCAGGTCGTCTGGTGTGTATCAAGTATAAAATTTAATTTCCAACAGCTGAGTAAAATAAAGTTAAAGATCTGTCACTTTTTAAAAACTAAAACAATTTTTTATTAGTCATTATAAAAAATTTAATTATACAAATATAAATACAACTTGAAGCAGTTTTAATAGATTTTTTTAATTTTAATTTTTAATAGTATAAATACAGAAATAAAAGGAAGATGGTATATTGTTAAAACGCAGTCAGTATTTTTAATAATGTTTATTGTAAAAAATGTTTAAAACTAAAATCTAGAAATTGTTTTTAAAGACCCTGATGTCAGTTTTGCCTGACACATCTGGTTGGATACTCTTGTAGCAGTCTCTAAGTATTTAGTAAATAATGTTTTTAAGTTGCTATGTTCCTAAAAACGAAAAACAATGTGATAACCTATATTTGATGTATTTAAAATTTACTTTGTTAAAATTAATAAATCTAAAAATTTGTGTCGGGATAAACAAAAACAATTACAAAAAAGTACAATAGTTATTACTTTAAATATTATTGAAAATAATCATAAAATTTAATAATTAGAAAACAGTAACTAGTCATGAGACCAATCCAAGCAGTATATTTAAGAACTTCAAGAACTTTAGAGTTTGGTTTAAAATCAATCACTTGAGACAGTAACATAAAACCTTTACATCACAACCACGAAAAGCTTTATATTAAAAAGAAATAACACGAAAAAATTTTAACAATGCACCAATTGCTAAAATCCGTAAGAAAACAAATTACCAAAAAATAGCTGAAGTAAGAGAAAACTAAAACATAAAATATATACAAAGTATTAAAAAAGATATTTAAAAAAGAAAAAAGAATATTTACAACGACGTTCCAACTTAAAAGTTATATTAAAAAAAAAAAAATCTGAACGACAAATAAAATCCGAAAACGTAGTAATAACTAACTAAAGGTCATAACTCGCCTGTTGTTACAAGTAAAATTAATTTCACATGAAGTATTTTTCACAGTGTATGAGATAATTGATATCAGCTGAACTTACATGCAAATATGGTTTTTCAACGTTTTTCTCATTCTGTATACTGAGTTCATCGATAAGTCTTTGGATAGCATAAACAGGAAGACAAAATGCAGTCGATACTGAAGTTAACGGTTCAACAAACCCGAAAAACTCTTTACCATAACCCATTGCTGCAAGTATGTACTCGTTTGTTAATTCAATTGCTTCTTCCAATCTACCTGAACTGTGTAGAAGTCGTAGTAATTCCGCAGGATTAAGAACCTTACAATAAATTAAACATTATATTAGTTAATAGCAAAATATTCCAATTAAGATTATACAAAAAAAATCAACGTAAATACTAATGTTAATTATAGATACAGGTTATTTATATATTTACCTTATATGAAGCTATAAGCCAATGTGGAAGATACAGTCTCATGCTAATAATTTTTTTACATACAACATAGTGTAACGTAGACATATGAGGTTCTTCATATTTTTCTAAACAATCTTTAAGAAATTGCCAAACGACACCTGAAGCACACTCTCTATTTACTGGTAAATCTAAAAACACCAATATAGATAAAGTTATAAAAAAATGTCAGCATGGCATTCTTAAAAGTGTAAGAATTATTTATATTGTACCTTGTAAATCGTTTTCAACAAGCCAGTTCCAAGCACTAGGATTTTCTTCTTCAGTTAAAAGTACACATTGTTTCGTTAAAACTTCAAAAACAGGCGTATATGATAACTGGAATAGAGTGCATATATCCAAAGCCGTCTTGAACAAACCTGCATTATTTAACATTGTTACCAATTCCACTGGATCTAAAACAAAATGATATTTATGAAGTAGTTTTTCTTTTAAACTTACAAACTTAGAATTTCTGCTTAATCCAGCATATACTACAAACATGATATGAGCGTATAATTCTACAATCATACTTCTTTAGTACTTTAGAAAGTATTCTATAACTATACACCTTCAAATCCTCGTAAGCAAAGAAACACACGAGAATAACGTTCCAATAAGTACCAGCGCGTATCACGATGTGTTTTTAGATATTATGTTCAAAAGTAAAGCTTGGAAAATGTTTGAAGAATGTTACCAAGGTTTTAAGGTCACTTAGTATATGTAAAATAATATTGTTACAAAAATAGATGTAATAAAGGGAGATTCAGTTTGACCACTTACAGTTAAAAAGTTATTGCTAGTCATAAAATCAAGATTATACTTTTGAAATTTACAACGTTCTTTAAATTATGGTAACCGAATAAAAAATACGTAAAATTGGTTTTTCTAATTTCTCCCACTCTTTCACTTAAGTCGTCATAATTTTTTTAAAATTTTATAAAATATCACTTACTACTGAATATATTTATGTAACATTCCTTACTTCTAGAATTTCTCAGATAAATCATAAAACAAAATTTTTATAGCGTAGGTTTTACTAAGAAATAAATATGAGCTCCCGACATAAAACAAATCTCTAAATAAATGTCTTAAAAATAAAAATAGGCACATGATTAATTTGTCAATACTCACTTGATACGGAAATTGAAGCTGTTGCGTTAAATCTGATTAACTTCAATTTGGCACTAGCAAACATTAATTCTTTTTCAATGGTTTCAATATCCACCACTTCTACTTGTTTCCTAAGTTTGAACACTCTCATTTTCTAAAAAAAAAATGTAATTAAATAGAGAATTTTATTTTATTTTTAATTTATAAAGATCAGTACGCCAATATACATATTCGTTTCAAAATAAACACTGGTATTGAACTCGATCATCCACCCTAAATCAATAAATGAATCTTAAATCCTACAAGAATCCTTTCGAGATTTTAAACATAGACTTACTTAATCGATACATCCGAATTGCGGCCAAACTTACGAAATAACATTTTTATGCCCCACCACTAAATTAATTTAGGGCGACCAACATTGGGTATAAACCATCGACTCTCGAATAAACAAAAAAAGCAAATATTTAACAATTATCATTGAAGAGGAAATTTTATTTGTTGAAATTTATGTGATCTTATATTTTCTTATTATGAAAAAAAAAGGAAAACTTCCAAACAAAATTGTAAAGATATAGAAAACGAATAAATAGGTAACTATTAGAGAAATTTTTGTATTATAATTATAAAGCAACTATTAAGGTTTTCAATAAGTTCATTTTCTTTCAGTAAAATGTCACAAAGCTGCTAGCTATTAAAAATCTCTCAAAACTGTTATGTCAAAGGATTAACCAGTTAAAAAAATATTTGTTCAATAAACTATTTACAATAATACAATAACTTTAAATGATAATTTGCGCTGAACAGGTAAAAATAATATAGGAATTCTATTTGTTAGACACTGAATTTTATAAAACATAATACATTTTAGAGACAGAAATGAGGAAGTTACTGGGATATCAAACTTACCACCATTGTACATATATATCAAATTTTATATAATGGTTGATAAATATAAACAGAATAATGAAACAAGCTAACGACTATTATCAAGAGTTAAATTTGTTAAATTTATGATAACTTTCTAATTTATAAAAATAATTTCTTGTTTCGTGGATTCAATTATGTAGGGCTACCGCGTGTGAATTCGCCGCTAGAGGCGCTAGTGTAGCTGGAGGTCCCCGCGTCACTGTTTATGGGTGGGATGCACGGTATTATTTTTCTTTTTAATTAACTTTGGAGTTATTACGAGGTATAATAATATTTAATTTAAAACATTGTTTTAATTATGGAAAATACGAGTTACGGGTGCGAAAAAGAGGTGCAAAGTTAAACGGGCTGAAAGAACAGTACTGAGCAACACTGCGGCATTTTCCTCTAAGTATTAATGGATTAATATTTATTTGTAAACGTGGCGACGGATAAATGTCAGCTACAAATTTATTCTATGGACGGACCTACAACGCCAGTGGCGCCAACTGGTGAACAAAAAAACGGTAGCCCTCATTAGTCAATCTTAATGTGATAGTAATCATAGTAGCCCTTATGTGTTATCAAAGTAAGTTTTACCTCGTTTGATCCTGCTAAAGGTTGAAGAACTACTTCTTCATCCTCTTCATCTGGATCTGCTGGTTTTACAACCCATGCATGCTCTGGTTTACACAAGTGTAGAACGTTTTTAGCTGCAAGGTAACATTTGACTTGTTTTTCCAATGCCTGAGGATTGTTTACATCGTTTAATCGAAATGCTTGTTCATACATCACAGATGCAGCTAAAATTTGTAAAAGTTAAATTATTCCAAATAGACAATAGTTAAAACTGTATCTTACAACTATCTATTTTAAGAAATTGACCTTATTGATTTGTTATTACGTTGTATATAAAAATCTGTAGAAAATTTAAAAAAATATTAAATTGTCAATAATCTTACCTAATCGATGCGACAAAGGTCCCCTTTTAATCTGATACGAATATAAAAAGTCATAAAAGATATTATTTACCGCATCCGTAGCTCTTGCTCTGGTTAAAACAATGTTAGTGAAAAATTCGTTCATACTTCCATAAATGAAATTTAGTAAAACATCTAGTTTTTTCTCATCTAATAAAGTTTTCACCAAATCCCTAAGGTTATCTTTTTTTCTTTCACAATCAGGATTCGAATTTAAAGAGCCAAATGCCAGTTCATAGTGTTTTAACGCTAAATGATGTTTAAATTTAATTGAATATAATGTTGCCTAAAAAAGGGTTAATACTAGATAATACAAACAAAGAAACACAAAATAAACTCAATAGGAATTGAATAAAGTTATGCCTACCGTTAGTACATCATCCCGTTCCACAATACTTAATGCAATATTTGCAATATTGATTACACAATTTCTTGCTCTATGAAGCTCAAAAAGTTGAATAACCTGAAGAACAAAAACAAATTAATGTGATATATTTTTACCAACAGTTGGCAACAAACTAAATAAATAACTAAGTACTATTTTTGTATTCGGTACATTCACAATCATTAAATCAATCTTTTTTATTAAAAAAGCTAGTTTTGAAAGTACATTGTTCAGTTTAAACGGATTGTAAACATTAGTGCAATAATTGATCTTATTGATTTAGAAATTGCATTGTTTTATAACCTTCAGGTAATAATTAAGACATGCTCTAGTGGTGTTTTCTTCAGCACTCTTCAATATTCGTTCCTGTAAAAACGAATCAGTCAGAATTCCCTTGGCTGCAGTTACGAATAAATCTTCAGCCTTATAATATTCACCAGTTGTAAGGAAGGCCGCTGCTAACAAAAAGTTTCCTAAAAAATAATAAAGTGACAATACACAAATGTAAATATAAACATAAAACATCTTACGTGTACAACTGTTCCATTCACACCAGTTACTAAGAAGTCGAACATATTGTTGTAACCATAAGTGTTGACCACTTCCTAATAGCCATTCTGCCAATACGGTACCACCGCTAATTGGCCAACTAATATTACAGTTAAGAAAATTATTTTTTCTTTACTCACCAAACTCAATACAACAAATTCAACATTTTTAGGAAATAATTTAAAAATAAATTATTAATAAAAAGGATACATTATGTGTCTAACATGGTTTAAATACGGTAAAAGAGAGAGGTGCCAATGTGCTAAAGCTTCATCACTACAAGCTATTCTGGTAAAAGATTTCCTCGCCTCTTGTCCACCAGTTGAGCATATAAACAGTTCCAATAATGATGAACAACTATTAAGAGGTCGTAGATTGAAAATTGGTTCTAACTTTAATGGTGTTAGTCTGCTTACTGTAGATTCGCGAGTACCAGATCTATACGAACAAAATAAAATAATAAAAATTTTATTATCTATTAGATATTCTATTCGTTCTCGTTATATTCAGTAGTCTACTAAAGCATTTAGTGTACTTACGGTAAATTAGTTAATCCACTCAACCACAGTACAACATAATTCGCTTGAGTTAGAACAACTATATCTGGAGTACATACAGATCGAAGCGCTTCAAGAATTCCCCAATCCATAGTTTTTTCATTTAATAGTATGTAACAAATTAATAACAAATTTCGACAAATTTGGAACCTAAAATAATTTACTTATTACATGCACTTCTATAAAAGATATGTTTAAATGTTAAACAAAGATAAAAAAAAACAATAAAATCGATAAAAAAATCTGGTTTCACATAGTAAATTCTTTGATACAAGGTATACAAGAATTATTTTATTTGCTACAAGGTAAAAATTATCATGAACAACTTTTTATAGAATAAAATGCAATTTTTAACCATTACAGCTGCGATTTAAACTAACAGTGATACATTGAAGTATATAAATTCGCTGTATCTATTTACTTGGTTATTTCTATTTTACTTTTCTTACCTAATTTTGGCTTGTTGCCTAAGACTCTCTGCAACCATTGAAGTACCCAAAATTGAATTAAAATGATACATAGCAGATGGATTTATATCGTTATCGGGACTGGCTAGAGTGTTCTCATATCGTAAAAGTTCTAATATTTTGTGTATGGCTTTATATAAATCATTAATATTATTTAGCATATCCAATATATGAGTAGAAAACTACAAATAAATTAAATATACATGGTAAATTTGTGGAATCACGGCTCCACCTTAAAACACCACCAATTTTTTTTTTCTACTGTTTTTTATGACTCGGGAATGGTGTACCATGCAATAATATGGTGGCGCATGCTATTGAACCCCATAGAAATTAATAAAAACACCATAACATTGAAAATTATTTATTTTGTGTATTTTCGGTATTTTGTGTATGATTGAAGAAATTCATATTAAGACTTTATGCACAATGTTAATGCTATTATCCCAGTTACAAATGGGTCCCAGTGTTATAGACTCATTTGAGTTGTTCCTCTCCACGGAAATCTTTAGTAAAAGGCGAAAGATTTATTCGCTTTGAAGAGAAACCAGAGTGACGAAAGTTGAACTTGAGACGATACTTGATGATATCATCACAGCTTTGTTGCACGAATTCCCTGTTTATCTTTAACTATTTTACAGATGGCGCTACTTGTGCCAGTGTGTTCTACGTTCAACAAAATCTATCAAATATCATCTCAATTTCAGCTTCCGTCTTTCTGGTTTCTCTTCAAAGCGAATAAATCTTTCGCCTTTTACTAAAGATTTCCGTGGAGAGGAACAACTCAAATGAGTCTATAACACTGGGACCCATTGGTAACTGGGATAATATCATTAACATTGTGCATTTCATATTATGACTTTTTTAATTTTTTTTACGGGTCCAAAGCCATGTGCCTCCTTAATATTACTCGGGATACTCCATATTAGTGGTAAAAAACGATAGAAAAAAATTTGGAGCACTTTTCAGGTGGAGCCGATCTTCCACAAATTTACCAAATATTCAGCATACAAATATATCAAATATAAAATCATTACAAGTATATATAAATAATGGTGAAAAATATCAAATGGGTCAAAACAAATTCCACAATTTCTTCTGTTTATTGGAAACTTACTGCAACCCTTGAAAATACTTAAAAAGCTCAATAAAAGTAATAGGACATGTAAAATTAATTCTTTCACAAACAGCCGTATTAATTTGCTTCAAGAAGACGGCAAAGCGCTCCAAGTAATATGTTACTTCTAAATGTCAGATATTAGTTCAAATTTATAAGTAAACACTACAAATATTAAAATAGGATATAATCCGGTTGAGTGCCGCAACATTTCTATTGAATATCCTGTAAATTCTCAAATCACACTAAAATATTAGTTTATCTATCAACAAACCCAAGGCCTTTCTTTTTTACCTTCTATAGAATCGCAAAGAGTTCCTAATTTTATTCTCATATGTGATGTTTTTCAAATTATAAGGTGTTGGTTGTCAATTTGTTGAACGAACATGTTTAATGATTTATATGGACAATGTTTTGTTGGGGCTAGAGTTTTAATATCTGCTTTTCGAATGACTACATACCGACCCGATAGCGCTACTCTAACGGTTAAGAGTATTAAAAAGAATTAGATTTTAAAGAAGCAATGACTATTTCAAACCTAAATAAAAAAATATAGTCTTACTTCCGAATCCATTTCGGATTGAATTTTCTCTAACAAATCTTCCATGACAACGTCTGGTGCTTGAAGATTCAAGAGTTCTTTTTCAAATGCCTGAATAAATGTATCACTCATTTGTTGTTCCAAATAAACTATTATTTTAAATACATTCATTACATCATCAGTAGTGTCCAAATCTACAAAAAAAATACATTATATTATCCATATAGTAAACGAGATTGCATAAGTTTATATTTACCCTCCGAAAGCATAGCGAAATTAACAAATTGATCCCTGTACAATTCATCATTGCAGAGAGTCATATGCTCCAATGGATCTAGAGGTCTTAAAAATGAAAATGTGGATTTTTTTAAAAATACGGCCGCAGATACTGAAGGAAGTAATAGCAAACCTAAAGGTTTTAAACTAGCCACATGGTATTGGACACAACAGGAATAGAACTGCTGCCAACACCTAAAATACTTTTATGTAATAAAAAGAATATTTATTTACCAGTAAAAATATGTAAAGCTACAATTACCATTCTGCACTTTCTAGATACTCGTCATCATTAACATTTGTTTCCTTTAAAGCAATTTGTATTTCATTATCTACAGCCATACATATTCTTTGTTTTAGAGCCGATATGGATATCTGAGTATCAGACAACACCATTGAACGTTTGTATGTCTAAAATTAATTTAATAACCAATGTTAAGCAAAAAAAAATCGATAAAATCAAGTTCAAAATTCGTTTGTCATTCATTTTATTTAAAAGCTACTTTAAAGAATTTTTAAAACTACGTGTTAATATAGAAGAAACAAAAAATTCCTGTTAATAAAAAACATTGTAATCATTATTTACAAATCCAATTCGTATGCTGAAACAATACGATTGTTCCAAAGTTTCGTATTTATGTTTCAATGCTACAGTTTAAGTCGCTGTAAAACGACATTTGTTGTTTTTATGCCAGTAAAATTAACGACGAAATTCGCTATATTATTTGATTGTTCACGAATGCGAACAAGAAGAATTAGCTCTTTTCGTAATCAGTGGGAACATAAATCCACCGTATTCCTTATATTAAACAATTTTAAAATCAACTAAGGATAACTCGATGTTCACAATTTGTTTGCTTGTTTATATTAACAATTTATGTTAAACAGTTAATATGCCTGGCTGAAAAACTCGGATCAACTTTCAGGTTACTAGCCTGAGCTTCATTGGCTCAATCCGTATATCTCTTAAATTTTATATATCTTCGAATAAATAACGGTTTAAATAAAAAAGGCTACTTTACTAATTTCAGAAGTGCTGAAAGTCAATCAAAAAAACAATTATTGTCGAATTTAATAATATAGCATTGATTCGTGGACAACAAGTAAAGCAATTAAAATTGCCGCACTATTTTAATTACAGCATTCGAATTCGACCTAATTATATTGTTATAATTCATAAAAAAACTTATACTATTATAAACAAATTTTTTGAAGTATTAAAATCTTTTGTTTTGAACAAGTGGAATTTAAAAACAAGTAATAAAATTTGAACAGAAAACTAAATTAATTATTTAAAAAAGTTATTTTGATATCGATTAAATGAAAAGGACACCAAGTAGCACTATTATGGTAAAAGTAATTGGCACAAGAAGATATTCCTTTATTGTATATGATATAATATTTTAACAGTGATTATAGTATTGACACCTCTTGGAGCTATCTTTTGAAACACTGATATATCAAAACTTATCATCTATTCAAATAAATAAAATTGAAGTGTATATTTGTAATATTAAAATAACCGCTTTGCTATTGCTTTAACCAAAAAAAATCATTGTATAAAAAGGAGTTTTTCTATGAAGCAAATAGAAAAAACCAGAAATAAATAGTCATTTAAGTAATATTGCAGAAACAAACAAAAAAAAATAACTAAATGGAGAAATATGTACAAAAACAAAATTTCCATTCACAAAATAGGAGAATATCATTAATATTAGCATAGGTCTTTCTGTACGCGAAATACAGAATTAATAAGTTATTGTAAAATCTGCGAACTGAACAATAACTTTTTTTTGGTAAACTCAAACGCGCACCAAGGGTCGGGCACAGCTAGTAAATTATATCAATTTAAATTTGTAATTTATTACAAATCAAACACTGGAATATATTATGCTGTAAAATAAAACTTACTGATAATGCTTTACTTATAATTTGTAAAGGAAATCGTCCAGGATGGAAAATATGCTGTAAGTAAATTTCTCTAGGATCACTTTCACCATCATTAATAGGGACCTGATTTGCATCAGGTAGAGATTCTAAGATTACAGGAGTCCAAATGTAATGAGGTGCTGAAGCAGTGTAAACCAAACTATCTCCGCTCTCAGATCGCCACACTGACCATAAACGATTTGTTTGAAGAGCAAAATCCATTAAATCATTCTATAAATAAACTGTTAGTATATTTTGAAACACATTGCTGTTATTTATAAAAAATATACCTCTGGTGAATATAAAGTAACCAGTCTCTCTATTGTTATTTCTTGGCCTCTTATTTGAGGTTGCAAAATATGAAACTGACAGTCGTTGGAAAAACTTAGAACTACTGCTAAGGTACTATCTGAATTGTTGCCATTTACTGCTTTCCTCAACATCGCTAAAATATTGAAAATATCTCTTTAATAATTCACTTTCATAATGTACAGCGTCTGTGATAAAGGTATTTGTACAAGAGAAATCCCAACAAATATATTGAAACAGAAATTACGAAACCACCAAATTAAAGTATTTGAAATATATAAATGTGAAATGAGGATTAATGAAAAAAAAATATTTAAGCAACGGTATAACGAATAAGACAATTGCACATCATATAATAAATTATAGTTACCTCCTTGTACTCTATCTTTTAAATTATCTCCGATTCTTTCACGAACATCCAACACAGCTACACATTGACTTTTACTGCATGACCAAAATTTTAAATGTGCATCTCTTGTAAGAGTTAAAACGTAAATTTCATAATCAACATTATAAAACATGATGCTAACAATATTTTCGCTGTCAGAATTTCTTTGCCTGAAATTTGAAGTATTTGTGAATGTTCTGATTTTCAGTATACTGTCTCGTAAAATGTGATATATAAAATTTATATATTCTACTAACCTAAATTTTTCTGCTATTCCAGCAAAAAATCTGGGTACTAAAGATTCTCCTTTTAGTTCTGTACAAACAACTTCACCATCATTTATATTTTGTTTTATTAAGAGCAGTTCGGTAGAAGGATAGGCTAATATAAAGAAAGCTTCCTCTGTTTCGAAGGATAGGTAAGAACTAGCTAAATTCGGCAGCTGATCAGCTACAAACAACGTAAATAAATATTTTCTACGGTATGAACAAAATCATAAAAACATTAGGAAGTTTTTTTATATTTTTATGTAATAAATTACGAAATATTCATTGTTTATGAATACTCTTACCAGCAGTACTAGGATTGCTAAAAACATAAAAAGTATTAGGATTTCTTGCATCCACAGGCGATGCTTTTGAAAAGATGGATGGTGCAGCTAAATCACGATGAAGACCCAATAATTCATCCTAAAAATATGATTCCGTAAAACACACTTTAATTACTGCACTGGACATTCAAAAATGTAGAACTATTTATATAGAAATAAAAAAATACCTGTCTGTGAAATCTATCTGGATGTGGAAATATTAATCTGTGTACACTGCAGACTGTAGGCACTAGTATTATAATATTTTCCAAACTTTCATGAATAGAAATTCCATCTAAAATTGGTGTATCTATAAATCTGTACCTAAGTCTATTTCCAGTTAAGTTTATATCTAAACTATGTTCAACTAACTCCAACACATCATAATTAATTCTCCTAAAAAAACATGATATTACGAAATATTATTAAAAAACAAAAACAAATAGATCCTATACCAAAAAATATTTTTTTTTTATGTTACAATACAATACTCACCAATAAATAAATCTGTTTCTAGTGTAATGTTTTGTAGAGTCTTCATAACAAAATCCATTAGCTCTTTCTGCTACCTTTATATCCTGCAAAATACTTTGTGTTCCCCCTAGAAATAGAATATTTTTTTTAATTAAATCGCGTACTGTCTCATACATCTCAAATACCTGTAGTTAGGGTAATTTCTTTCCAAGTTTCAAAAAGCGTTTGGTCTGGGATAACTTCCCGATAACTTAAAGTAAACTCAGTCATTTCCCGGCTTACAACGGAAAACAAGTTTTCGATGCTTTCTTTTGAACATAACCTAACAAAATTGTAATTTGTGGTGGTAGAAAGCGAGACCACTAATGGATAGTGCCTTAACTAATGGAAGAAGATTTATTTTGTTCCAATTTTTTAATATTATCAGTCAAATATAATACATATGTTTTAACTATTATTAATAATATTATTATTTCTAAAAGATATTAAATCAATAAAATTAAAAAAATGGAAAATTTTGTGTAGCCTACATCTTTCTAAGTATTTAAACAGCTGAAAATTTATTTTTTACGATGACAGACAAATTTGATTGCGGCGAATATGACATTTGACAAACTACAAATAACCAAAAATTAGCTGAAATTTTTCGGTACAATTTAGTGATTGTTTTATATTGACAAATTTTTCTTTTTGATTGGATTGCTTTTCAACATGTCGAAGAAAGATTTTAAATTAAGTGCTTCTCTCTATGGTCACTCCATGGATGTAAGAGCTTTAGCTGTAACACCAAATAATGATATTATTAGTGCTTCTCGAGACCGAACTGCTAAGTTTTGGAAATACAATTCGTAAGTCAGTTTAAATTAGGAGATTTTATGATAATTTAATAATAAGAATCTTTATTATGTATTTATTATTATTATTATTTCAGGCTTCAATGTACTTATAATGAAGTAATGACTTATAAGGGTCATGAAAATTTTGTGGGTAGTGTTCTTTATTTAGAACCCACTAAAGAATATCCAGATGGTCTCGTAATTACTGGAGGTTATGATAAGGCTATACTTATTTTTAAATCAGGAGAACCATTTCCTACGTATTCTATTAAGGGTGAACATGCTAATACAAGTAAGTTTTAGTAAAAATTATTAAATTGGTAGATATATTTTACAATGTAGATTATAAAATAATAATCTTAATTTAATAAATAAATACATTTTGTACAAATTTTGAATGCATCTAAAAATAAATTTCGGAAAGTGATACAGAGTGTTAATCTAACATTTTTCATAAATAAGGCTTTTTCGTGGAAACCAGTCTGGCCCTTAAAATATGGCTATTATTGTATTATTTAACAAGACTATACTATTAGTTTTGGGATTAGGTACTCCATATTGAGTAGGAAAAATCATCTAGGTATAATTTTTTTGAAAACTTACAAAGGTTTACCTAAAATAAAGAAAAAGAAAACAACGGAAAACATTTATAAATTGTTTAAAAAATAATTAAGTACCTAGAATAGAAAATTTATTATTTAAATACTTGAATGTAGATATGGATCGGTCTATGTAAATAATTTTTATATTTTTTGGATCTAATAACTCATTATTTAGAATAATTAAAATAAAATTTACTACATTTAGCTAGCCTGGTTTCATTAAAAAATATATCATTTTTAAATGGCATGTGCATTTTTGTAAAGAGTTACATACTCCTGGTGCCATTATTTCGCTTAACATATGTGCCATTTTTAGAGTTTACTCTTAAAAATAATATTAGTTTATTCTTCTTTTTAGTTTGTTCTCTTTCTAAAGGCAAAGCAGAAAATACTTTTTTAAGTTCTTCTTGGGATAATACTGCCAAATATTGGTCCATTGCTGTATCTACCTCAAAACCAGTCCAAACTTTCAGCGGTCATACCGCAGCTGTTTGGTGTGTATTACAAATTGGAGACGGTAGAATTATTACAGCTTCTGCTGACAAAACCATTGGCATATGGTCACATGATGGTCAAAGACTGAGTACTTTAGCAGGTATCATTTTGTTTATCTATTCGGAATAAAATATACTTATGTAAATTTGTTAGCAATTGTCATAGGACTCGTTCATTTCAGCCCACAATGATGCTGTGAGGTCTTTGGAAGATTTTCCCGATATGAAATATTTTATGAGTGTATCCAATGATGCGTCAGTAAAAATCTGGAGTTATTCTGGAGAAAATACAAATATCCTTTATGGCCATAAAAGTTTTATTTATAGGTGAGTTAGTTTATACTATCAATGGTAAGCTGAATTATTGAAGACATGCAACAATTGTTCAAAATAATTTTATATGCGATAACATTCAATAATTTATTTGATTAGAGATTTAATTACATATTTGGAAATACAGTTAGAATTGTTTTCTTCTATTATTCGGTGAATTCTTTGCCCCTAGAATAAAAAATATACCAATATGTTTTAAAAATGGTTCTTGCTGATTTTATTAATCTGGATGGATATGTCCAATTTGTCTGGGCCGTCTTTAAAATCTAAAAATGCCTAACAAAAGTTGAATAAATATAAAAAACGGCACTTAACTAATTTGACACATCCATCAAGATTAATAAAATAGGCAAGAACTATTTCCAAACATATTGATTAAATTTTATTTAGTTCCCCAAATAATAAAAGAAAATACACATTTGATGCCACAAAGAACATATTCGGTGTGTGCGATACATGACCTGACACCTAGTGGTTGTTTTATGTTAAAACTGTAACAAGATTTAAATGTCATCCGTATAAACTCAATTAATCTAGGAATTAAAACCAAATGACCACCATGTGGAAAGAATGTTGAGCGGTTTTAAGTTTGAATATATTTTCTTCTCCGATGAAGCTCATTTTTATTTAAATGGGATTTGATTAAAAAAAATTGTCGGTATTGGGCCATACAAATTCTCAAATTAACACCATTCATTTAAAATTACAGTTTGAGCGGTTATGTCAGCTGAAAGAAACTTCGAACCACATTTTCTGAAAATGAGCGTGTTCAGACCGTAACACAATCTACTCGCAGCACAGCGATGTTACGTAACTTTTTTTCCAACAAGATCCCGCGACATCGCTTATATGCAATAGTCTTTAGTAGATGTAAACGGAAAACTGATATCGCGTTAGGAGACATTCCGTTGTCTCACTGAAGACCAGATCTCACACAACTAATTTTCTTCTCTGGGGATACCTCAATGACAGAGTGTATGCCAATAAGCCTAGACCAATAACAACATTCGCTATTTCACGAGCGATGTTCACAAATTTGTATTTAGATGGAACACACACATCAGTGATGTTATTAAAAAAGAAAAAAATCCCATATGTATATTATAAATATCCGTTTAATTTAATGGCACAACCATATTTGCTTATCTAATATCAATTCCAACGTATAAGTGGGATTTGTTCCAGTTATGCCAAACTTAGGCACTTAGCGCTCGCATTTTTTTCGTTGCACAAACCGAATAAAGAATATTTAAATACATTTAGAATAACTTATAACATATTGTTAGTGGTACGTAATTTTTCTGAAATTTATATTTTGGTGAAAATTGAGATATCTTTCTATCACATTTGAAACCAAATATATTTCTTTCGTAGTATAGCAAGATGCAGGCCTCATGGTTTAGACAGCTTTATAACTTCTGATGAAGACAGAACTGTTAATTTCTGGCAAAATAATGAAATTAAGTCATCACTGGAGTTACCTGCTCAGTCAGTTTGGTGTGTCGCATGTTTACCTAATGGTGATATTGTAACAGGATCAAGGTAAGTAATTTATTGGGGTTTTACTAACTTATTGTATATATATATATATTAAGTAAAATACTAATTTATATACATTTTAGTGACGGAATAATCAGAATATTTACGCAGGAGGAAAGTAGAGTCGCAGATGAAGTTAATTTAGTTAAATTTAAGGAAGAAGTTATGGCTTTAAAAAGACAAGCACTTCAAGAAATCGGAGGAGTGAAAGTATCTGAGTAAGTTATTGGAATATTGTAAGGTATATTTTTGTTTTAGGTTTAATATTAACTTGATAACTATTTCTAATACTTTATTCGTCAGGAAAATCTTTTTTTTCCTTTATTTTTACCTCTACTAATGTTGGTGATGGAATAATTATTCTTTCACGGTATAAGGTAATGACATCAATTACGTGCTTAAAAATCAGTTTAGAACTCAAGCTAATACTTTAGTAATGTACTGTTGCGCTATTCTTATCGGTAAAGGAGAGCACCGGTTTCTGAGAGCCAAATTGAAAACAGATACAAATAAAGATCCATAAAACAATCTTTGCTGTGCTATTACATTTAATGTGAATGTTTATAACTCACTCAAAATGGATACTATTCATAATTTAATTATTTATAAGAGTTTTCGTTTAGTTTACCAGGCAAGGAAGCATTGTATGATCCTGGAAAAAGAAGCGGTCAGATGAAGATGATCCGAGATGGCCAAACCGTTATTGCATATACGTGGGTAGAAGATGGAGAAAACAGTCATTGGGACAAAGTAGGAGAAGTTCTTGGTGGTTCTGATAAAGATGCTAGTGGCAAAACTGTTTACGAAGGACAGGTATAAATGTGTATATTGAACGTACATATAAAATCTGAAAGTAACGTGAATACTAGTTAAACATAACAATTTGGAAAGTAAATATGTGATAATAAACTTTTACTGTTATCAACTAGTTTACACCGGACTCTCAAAAATATTAGAAATAAATATGTAGCAAATTTAATTTTGATATGTCTAATAAATTTAATATTTGCATCGTTTCATACTTTTGCTTACATTGATTGTGAAATTTTTAATTATTAATTGACTAGATCATTTGGAAATCTTTTATTTTATTGTTTTTAACTGTTTTAGAGCTATGATTTTGTATTTAGTGTGGATGTAGAAGATGGGAAACCACCATTAAAACTACCTTACAATAGAGGAGATGATCCCTATCAAGCAGCCCATAAGTTTTTGTCTAAACATATGTTACCAGCAGAGTATTTAGAGCAGGTATTTTTTACCCTTTTAAAATATGATTAATCACAAAAATATTGTATCAAAAAATTATAAAAGATTTGTTTACCTTTTGGGAAACTATTTGGTAAACAATAACTTTCAGAACTATCATTTTTTGTTTAATTTAGTACATTGTTTATTTTTTTGTCTAAAAATCCTCCAACCGTATTTGCTGCAGGAAAATTTTTAGGAGCATATTTGCGATTTTTTTATTATTATAGTATAGTATACAGTATAGTCTACAATAGATGCACATATAGGGTATATTTAAACAGTTAAGCGTTATGTTTTTTAACTAAATGTGGCTCATATATATACGTAAACATTCTATGTTTATTTATAGCTTTTTTGTTGATGTTTTATTGTAGCCCCTCTTTTATTTCGAACTTTATGTCCGATTTATTATTCTGAATACTATGATTTAATATAACGAATCGGTTGTGCTTTTTAAGAATTCTGGAAAACCCAGATAATAACAACAAAATGTATAAATTTTTAAAAACTGTTAATTCTGATATAAATTTAAACTTTTTTATTGCAGGTCGTAAATTTTATACTGACAAATAGTAAAGAGCAATATGTACCTCCTGTTAATAACGAATATCAAGATCCATTCACAGGTGGTTCGAGATATACTCCCAGTTATGGTAGTAGTCAAGCAAATGTTGGTGTAAACTCCGATCCATTTACTGGTAAGTGTTTTAATGTATTAATGTGATAGTAGTATTTTCTTACATCCCGATTTTGCTTAAAAAGTAATTTGTTGTGTAACACTATGTATGAAAGTATATTACTGAATTACTTAAAAAAATTATGTAATTTAATTAGAATATTTTTGTTAGGTGGTAGCAGTTATTCTACATCAACAAGTCAACCTTCTCAACAGAGACTACCATCCGCGGGTTCTAACAGCGATCCATTTACGGGAAGTTCGAGTTACACAACCATGCAACAAGATTCGAGTGGAAGATTTTTCCCTGTACGTTCGTATCATAGTTTTGATGTAGGAGATTCTAGCGTTATATTAAAAAAACTTAAAGAATTTAACGAAAAGAGTGGAGATGGCAATGATCAAATGGATGAAAAAGACTTAGAAGATTTTGTGAAGTTATGTTCCGGACCACCAAGTGATGGGAATTCTATAGATACCCTGTTTAAACTGTTAGAGTGGTCTGATAGTAAGTATAGATATAAAGAAATTTGTAAAATTTAGATTTACTTTTTCTGTATTTTTACAGTTAACAACTCAACAACTATGTTGATTCTTTTCTTATATTTTTAAAATTAAAACATTTAAATTCACTTATCTAGCTTAACATTAAAAACAACCACGCTTGAAATAACCACTGCGTACGCTACTGTCGCTTTCGGCTATCTACCTTGGCTTCGCACATAGCGAATGGATTTCGAGTAATATGTAAATTACACGTTAATGAGGGCTACCTTTTTCTTGCTCACCAGTTGGCGCCACTAGTGTTGTAGGTCCGTCCATAGAATAAATTTGTAGCTGACACTCATCCATCGTCACGTTTACAAATAAAAATTAATCCATTGAAGTTTAGAGGAAAATGCCGCAGTGTTGCTCAGTACTGTTCTTTCAGTCCGCTTAACTTTGCACCTCTTTTTCGTAGTTCTACTTTTATAGCAGTGACATTCATTGACGTAACTCGTATTTTCCATAATTAAAACAATGTTTTAAATTAAATACTATTATACCTCGTAATAACTCCAAAGTTAATTAAAAAGAAAAATAATACCGTGCATCCCACCCATAAACAGTGACGCGGGGACCTCCAGCTACACTAGCGCCTCTAGCGGCGAATTCACACGCGGTAGCCCTGATTGCATTATCACTCAGTAATATTTGACATAATAATCATTGTTACTTAATTTTTCTAATATTTTAGGATTTATTTTATTTATATCTTTTTTAATAGAGCTTACTTTTTTAGATATAATATTTCCCGTTTTGGATGTGATTAGGCTAGCAGTAAGGCATAAAGTTAATAACGAAGTAATTTCTACTGTGAATAATGGTATAATTATCGAAAAAATCAAGTCTTATATTAATTGTGATTGTAAAGTGCAAAATAATATAGTTATTGCTCTTAGGACAATTACCAATTTATGTTTACATGAACCTGGAGAAAGTCTGATATTTACCAACCGGTTTGATTTACTTGAAAACTTTACCTCTTTGTCACAGCTTAATAAAAATTGCCAAGTAAGTACTAAATTTCAAGTTTGAATGTATTTACCATCGGTACTTACATGCGTTTCCATAGTCATAGTTTATCTTACCTTTTTGGTTTAATCATCGATCGTTAACTGAACTTGGTACTCATTAGATCGTCTATCTAGAATTAACTGGTAGTTAAAAGGGTTGTATCCATAAAATTTTGATGTTCTAAACACTATTTGAAATTTGGTCATATTCGTGTTGGTAGAACCTATAACTGTATTGAAAAATTACCTTTATTCGCAGAACGCACTGAATAGGTTTTCTTCTGTAAAATTATTAAAACCACAATTAACGGATTACTAGATTATATTGTTTTTTGCTCTAGCCTTTGCAAGTAATATTTTTTCTTAATCAATTTCTATAAATTTGATATCCTCACGTTATTTATTGCAATCTTGCATTCATTTTGTGATAAGACTATTTTGTTCATATAAAGTTTATTTGGTAACGCAGATTTTTGCATAATATTTATTGTAATATTATTAATATTTATTTATTTTTATTTATAGGTAGCCTTAGCAACTTCTCTTCTAAACATAACAATACTCTCCTGTAAAAATAATGATGAAATAGGTATAACGGTTCTAGCACAGGTTCTCCCTGATTTAATAACAAAACTAACGGACAGCGAAGCACATTTTAGAGCTTATGTAGCTTTAGGAACATTGGTATCGTCATCACAGGTTCACCAGTCACTAGTTAAAGCTAGGATTCAAGAAAATACAGATTTTATCTCAACTATGCAGCTGCACTCATTTTCGAGTCAGAATGATGTGGAAAATAAGAGAATGAATTGTGTTAAAGAATTGATCAACATTCTTTAAAAATCAAATTATTTTTACTATTTTTAATAATAAGTTATTGGGAGTGTACAGATGAATAAATAATTTGCATTTGTACCCCGACTTTTCTATAACCTTTCAAAATTATTTACTAGAAAATATTAGATCAGATCAATAATAAAAATAATTTTATCTATACCTGTACTTCTATACTTGAAACTCACGAAAATATTTTATGGCGCGGTAATTTCTTTCGTAAATCTTTTAAATATAACATAGTTATGCGTAAACTGAAGTTATATCCAATAGATTAATCACGTGTACTATATAAAAAATAAATATGCTCCATTATCATAAAAGTATATGCTTTTTGTTACAAATTGGTTACCTATGTAAGCCAGGTTGGTTTCTTTCTTGGTAAGAAAGGATTAAATTATTTTTTTGGAATAAGATTGTTGGCAGAATAGTGTATTGGATTTAGAATATAAAAATATAGTTTACTATGAATATTACTTGATTTTTTAAAATTCTTTTTTAACTGAAATAGAGCGAAAAATTAATCGTGTTTCTTCCGTTGATTTCCGGTTATCATTCTGTTATATATTTTAGGGACATTATTGACTTCTTGTTTTTCCAGAATCCGTTGTTTTGATCATATCTATACAGTTTTCTGTTCTCTCACGTTACGGTTTGAATGGTTCCTCGTGCTTAAGTAGAACTTTTGGTCTCATTCATGATAACTCAAATTCTACTCACCTTTCTGTAAACTTCTAATTTATTGGATCACTATATATTCGTCAACATTATTTTGCGTGAGTGAACCTCATGCCACGATTCAGCGCAGCAAAAAACATAAAATAACATCATAAAATTTCATGGACTTTTCATCTTTTACAGAACCACCCTCGGCCGGCGTCCGGATTATAAAGTGAATCACAGGCGGCTCGTACTATTAGAAGTTTTAGTGCATATATTTCTCGTATTAGAATATTGATGACAAATAATACATACTGCAATTCTTATAAAGTGGCAAACTATTTAAAGACTTGTAACACGACAGAAATTATTCATGTTGTAAACATGGACAATATCACTGTTAGGATAGGTCGTATCTTTATCCTTAAATTTAGTTGGTTCCTCTTAAATCTTGGAATTTTTTATCTGATGTATTTTGTATAGTTTAAAATATTCTTTGCGGGACGAGCATTTAATCTGAATAGATTTTCCAGTCATCTCAGCTTTATCTTTAGGAATGCTGACAAGTTACAATGCTATAGATATGGTTGGATGCGGTTTTCTTTTTTTCTTAAAATCTCATAGTTCATAAATATGGGAAGTGGGAATACTTTTATTCTATAGTATGGAGTATGGGTGACAAAATTCAATTTGTAATCCCCTATGTGGATAACTGTTTTATTAACCAGTCGATTTTTAAAGTAAAATGTTAGTTGATGAATTTATTACCAGACTAGAAATCTAAAACATGTTTTTTAATATTATGCAAAATGAAACATTAAATATAAAGTTCCTCAAAGACAAAATATTCCTGGATCTATGTAAGTTTTTTTACCATGATATACATACATATAACAGGCAAGACGTCTTTGCTGACCGTTTGGAAATAAATTGGTTGGAGGTATTGGGTATTCGGCAATTAGAACAAGTGTACTCTTTTAAGCAAATGTTGATTAAATATCATTGTGACGCACTCTGAATAAGCTGTAAGTAATCCACATCTTTTTATGTCGTCACTAGATTACATAGTAATATATTGTAGCTTCCCTGAAGATAGTTGGATGGTTGTAGTCTTGATCAACTTGAAAATATTTGTCTAATAAAAAATACATCACGATTACAATAATCAATTATAATTAATTAAAAAACATTTTTACTACTGTACATAAATAAAGTATTGCCTCTAAGCGGCAAGTGCTTCTTTCTGGTGTTTTACTCGAAGTCTTTTTTCCCGTTCATATTCTTTCATTCGAATAACATAACTAAAACAAAAATAAATACAAATTTCGATAAAAGTAACAGTCAGTGGTAGTAAAGAAAACTTTACAAATTGTATACCGATGTTAAATTAGGAAATTAAGTAACACTTACTCTTCATATTTGCAATTCAAATATTCATGTTTTTCGTGATGGCAATTGACCACAAAAGGCCAGTTTTCCTTTCGACAATCCCTAAATTTTATTAATAAATGGGCACAATAATCTCTGTCTTCTAAAGGTATTTTACATGATCGCATTTCCTCCTCTGTTGCTAGCATTACTACAATAAAGTGTAATTATTGTTTCTTTTATAGATTTTTTGGTAAATTTATAGTTTAAGCAGTCATATATAGACAACTTTCTTTCATTTCTATTAAATGGTATTGTCTAAAATATCACAATAAGCTGCTTTATGAGAGATGTAAGAAATATTCGCAAACAATCATAAATCGCCAAGAAAATAAAAAATTTAAAAAAAACGTTGTTAGCACGAGATAGGAATTCAACTAAACGATAAGTAAACTGCAGATTTAGCTAAGTATAAAATAACCAACAATATAATTAAATAATATGATGATAACAACTAAAGAAATCAACCTCTTTTCTTGCGACCATTTTCAAAGCCTTCTAAAGGGTCAAATGTAGGATCTTCATATGGACCAGGAGTAATTTCAGGATGAAAATATCGGTTTATTCCATTATTCATAGTATTTCCAAAAGCGTTTCCCATGATTTATATAGATATCTATATAAATTTATTTTAAACAACTATTCTCTAAAATCTTATATCTGAACTTAGGTTATATTATTATGTAATGACATTTGACGTCGAAACTAAAATTTGACAGTAGTTCAAGTTACTACTACGTTCAGAACATAGGCAAAATAAGAGTTAGAAATTCTACTATTGAAAACTCAAGAGACAACCAAATATACTACTTCAGATTAGCAAAACCTTTAAAGTTTTGTCGTAATTAATGTAACTAATTTCATTAATTTTTTTGGAATTTAAAAGTAATTGAATAATATTTTTTTGTTCACACATGATTTATTTAAATAGGTATGTTCGTTTTCAATTTGATTGTTTGAATTTCCACCATATTGGTATCTGCGTTTATGCCTAATTAAGGTAAATTTTTCTAAGAGTCAGTTTATATTTTCTTTACACTGGTTCTTTAACTTTATTTTAAAAGTAGCCACCAATAGCCAATGTGATAAAAAATAAGTTTTTAAATTTTGACTGCCAAAAATCTCGTGTCGGTCGTGCATATGGAGGGTAGAGCTACCCTCCATAGTCGTGAGTGACAAGGTCAGCCTGGTCAGCTAAGGCACTATAGATATTTCCAATGTCACTTAATTCACGTGTCAGATCATAGACAAATTAAAGAGACGTGTAATCGTATTTTGTAGTAGTGAAAATGGGAACTAAAGCAGCTGGTAGCGCAAAAAGCGAAAAAGTACTTATAACGGTATAGTGATAGAATAAGTACTAGTGGTTTTAGATTAAAATAAACTTAAGGTACTTTAATCATAAAAAGGGTGTAAAAGTAAAGTTTTAAACGTGGTGCGCTGATGTCAGAACTTGTTGCCAACTTTATATTAGGCATCAACACATCTGTTCTATAATCTCTGGTTTTGTGGTTGACATTGGACAAAACATGGCTGACGATAATACCTATGTTTATAGTGCCTTAGGTCAGCGTATATAAACAAGAATAGTAGGGTCACGGGTCACTTTAAAGTTCTTTGTATAGTATAACTAAAACTACTTGAATAGGAATTATTTTTACGATTTTACCAGGGGAAACTCAAAAGAACGTCATTATATGAACGAACGTAGTAAAATTTCTATTTAATTTTGCATTTAACTTTCCGACTCACATCTGTATTGTTTTAAAGACCGCCCATCGAGTCATAAGTTATTGTTTCAACGAATCAGCGCGTGCTATAGTCGTCCAAACTAGTTAATGTACATTCCTGCGACATGCATCGATGAATGTTTGTTTGCACGGATTTCTAGTTCTAAGAATTTTTTAGCCCCTTCGAATATTGTAACTGTTAAACGGTATACTTATTATTACTTATTAGCATCACTTCACAAAAGTGTTTCATAGGCGTCGTGTGGCTGATTTCGAAGTTATAACTGAATTTTTCGAAAGATTTTATTCGACGTACAATTTATAATTTTTATAAAGAAAATAAAGTTCCTACGTTAGAAATGATTTTCCATAAATTACAAGAATATGGCGAATATAAATATAAATCCTTGGAAACAATGAGAAATATTTTAATAAAATGCGGTTTTAAACATAAAAAACTTGATACACGGATGATTATTATGGAATCTTCACGTATAGTTATTCTACGACAAAATTATTTAAGAGAAATAAAAAAATATCGTGAACTGAATACAAATATTGTATATTTGGATGAAACATGGTTTGATACTCACGATACTGTTAAATACGGCTGGGTAGACGACTCTAAAAAATGCGTTTTAAAGGTAAGCGGTAATACACGTTAAAGAGGTAAACGAATTATAATTTTACACGCAGGGAATGAAAATGGTTTTGTACCTAACGCTTTACTACTATCTGCGAAAAACATAAAATATAGTTCTGCTGATTACCATCAGGACATGAATGCCGAATTGTTTGAAAAATTGCTTAGTGAACAACTGGTGCCAAACATACCGCATAACTCAGTTATTGTACTGGATAACGCATCATATCATTCACGTAAATTTATTAAAATACCAAATATGAACACTAAGAAAGCCGATTTTCAACAAGAATATGCCATAGATAACTTTTGTCGACAAAAGATGCACACGATTCTTCGGTTACCCCGTATTATTGCATTTTTAATCCCATAGAACTACTTTGGAGTAGTATTAAAAGTCGCCTTCGTAAAACAAACCAATCGCCGACGTTAGATACTCTAGTTTTAAATAATATACGTTCAGCTATCAACGACCCCTCTAACAAGGAAATTTGGAAAACAATGTGTCTCATGTAATACGTAAAGAATCAGAATATCACGTTTTGCCACCGTTAAATCAAATTATAATTCAACCAAATATTGATTCTTCTTCCGACGAATTTTCTGACAGTAACTGATTACTATATGTATTATTTTATTACCATTTATTATTATTATTATTATTAACAGCATTATATATTTTTAATATTTACTTTATGAAGCATTATTATGTACCTATGTTTTTCTTCCAGAGCTTTTATATCAAGCGTTTACTTGGCATCAAATATTTTGTCATTTAATGAGAGAGGGTTTGGAGTCAAAAAATACCGTAAAAGTGACGAGTTATGGGGTCCTTATCTCTCTTTGAACAACAATTATATTTTTTTGCAAGCTAATTTATGTTATTAAAATTGCACTTCTAACTGCCGAACTGTACTAACATACCTATCCCATTCCCTTCCCGGCAAAGGTAACTCACACCTCCTCGTTGGTCTTTGCTGGACAGTGAACTTTTATATTATAATGTCACTGACTAACTGAGTATAAGAAATCATAAATAAAATTAAAAAATAAATTAAAAGAATCATATGAATAATTTTTCGTACGCCCATGAATTCTTAGAAATTCGAACAGCGCGTTGACCACGCCTTATTCAAGTAGTTTTAGTTATACTTTACCACATTGCGCTCCGCTTTGCTAACGTTTTTTGTGAGAACTAGTGAGCAGTGATGTCATCTCTACCAATGTTTCGGTAGATCTACCGATTTTGAAAGTAATCTAACGAAATATCGTTATAATTTTCGTTCATAATCATTAATTTTTTTTGTTACTTAATTTAAACTCATCTTTTTTATTAAATAAACTCTTTTTTAAACTTGCCGCTGATTTTTACTTGTTTTTTGTATGAACCTACCCGATTTCAGAAATTTTAGGTTAGCAACGCTGCAGGTGAGCGACAACGATGCAGACCAAAATGCGGACCGACAACTTTGGTGGCATGGAACCAGTTTTAGCAAGAGTGATCCTACCAGAGATAATTTGTCTATGGATCCTACTCTTCTATACTACACGGTAATCAGGTGCATTCAAAATGCATAATATGTTGTCTATTCGTTATTGGTAGCGATAGCTATCGCCACCTACTGCATTCTATGCGAAGCCAAAGCAGATTCAAATCAAAATAATAGTTTAACTCTAATAGTAGTCAGGAATAGTTATATTTTTCAGCAGAGATTGAGGTAAACTTGTTGCCTAAAAACAAGAATGACATGAATCCTAGCTAGAGATTGATTTATCGCTCCCGAAACCCCCTAAATACCCGATTTTCGTCATTCGACCCGTTTCGATTCAGATTATATAATATATACATGAATTGCTCGTTTATTTAATTATTTATTTAACTGGTAAGTAGGTAGGAAGGTTTTCTATTATAATACGACTTATTATTTTTGCTTTTCAGTGATAAAAATATGTCTGCTATTTTCAGAAATAAACCCTTGAGTGAAAATTTTAAACCCAGGGGGGTAAAAAAATAAATATTTAAAACTGGTTAACAGTATCTGGACAAAAGGACCCTTTATTATGAGACCTGCATATTTACAGGTTGTCCTGTTTAAAAAATCTAATTTAGAGTGTTTTTATCTTCTGTGCAAACGCAGCAATAGTATATTAACATTTTTAAAATGTTATGAAATTGATTTTATTATCAATTAATACCTAATGATTAATGATTTAAACGTTACGACATAAAACAGTAATAAAAATAATTAAAAATAAGACAATTTTTCAGATAATTTATCGGCAATTTTTGAAAAAAAAAATGCTTAATTTATTACCTTGATTTTTTATCATTCTTCAAGCGTGAGTATCATAAAATTTACTTAGAAAACTTAGAAAAAGATCTTTATTACGCCAGTGTACAAGATATTACAGGATATTACAACAATAATAGGTTCTATTTTTAAACTATTTTACTCAATTATGGCCAACAAGCTAACTGAATATTGCATTCATTTAGCTAAAAACAACTTTAACCCTCCTATTGTGTTCGGGTCTATTTGACCCAAAATGAAATTCAAAGTCCTGTAATTTTTTAGCCCGTTCAGGAATTTGTTTAAAATTTTTTGACATTTATTCATTTAAAGTGTCCAATATGCACTCATTTTTTGTTTCAATAATTTCGTTCTCTTTCGCTATAAAAATAAATTTGTTACGCTTGTGGTGTTCGGGTCATATTGACCCAAATGAATTATTTTATTGACTAGTAGGTAAAGCATTGTAATTTTACAGCTTTCTATTATAAATTCAAAAGGTTTTGTAAGGGATGTTGTTTTACTTGATGCTGTTTCATTATCAAACACTATAAAAATAATTATTAACAATTATTTCTTACTTCGGGTCATATTGACCCGAACACTATATGTGTACCTAACTGCATTAATAATTAATTTTTTGTTCGTAAAATAAACAAATAAACTTTTTTATTTAGTTAAAGTAGTTTTACTTGATGCTGTTTCATTATCAAACACTATAAAAATAATTATTAACAATTATTTTTTACTTCGGGTCATATTGACCCGAACACTATAAGTGTACCTAACTGCATTAATAATTAATTTTTTGTTCGTAAAATAAACAAATAAACTTTTTTATTTAGTTAAAGTAGTTTTACTTGATGCTGTTTCATTATCAAACACTATAAAAATAATTATTAACAATTATTTTTTACTTCGGGTCATATTGACCCGAACACTATAAGTGTACCTAAACATTGCACACAATAGGAGGGTTAATAAACTTGTGATAAATAACCACTGTAAGTACTAAGTAGGAATATTCTATAATCAACATATATTTTATAGGTGTTCTAGACGAGTTGAGTTGCCTCATGGGATTATTAAAAACGTCGACTAACTATTGAGCATATCCGTGGCCAAACAGTTAAAAGCACTATCGGTTCTAGATAGAGATCGCAGTTACGATTCCTGTCGGATGTTTTATTTCTTAAATTTTTCCTTAATTTATGTATGCTTGCCTATAACTTCTAAATTTCAAAAATTATTAAAGAAATTAGAACTTCTACTTAAAACCTTGCTATTTAAGTTTTATTTACCCAAAATAACTTTGAATTCAATTTCTTCAAGTTTGACGGCTTCTCCTAAGGACTTTAAATACATCGATACCGCCTGCTTAATATATAGACGCAAGAATAGTCGGATCACTCTTGCTAAAACTGGTTCCATGTCTCCGATGCACTCGGTCCGGATTTCGGTCTGCATGGTTGTCGCTTATCAGCAACCTAAAATTTCTGAAATCGGGTAGATTGATACAAAAAATAAGTAGAAATCGGTGATTTAAATTAATGGCGGAAAATTTAATAAAGAGTTTATTTAATAAAAAAAATGTAAGTTTAAATAAACTTACATAAAAATTAAATTGTTATAAAGGAAAAATATATCGGTTGATTATTTCCTAAATTCGTAGATCTACCAAAAAATCCATAGAATTGGCACCAGTTTTCAAAAAACGTTGGCAAACCGGAGCGAAACATATGGTGTCGATACCCTATTCTTATACTTATACTTAATCATTAGGCAATTAAAAAAATAATAGAAATATCTGTATCTGAATGAAATTGTATGTAACATGAGTTTAATTTAATAAATAGCATCAGCTTACTTAATAATAGAAGGTAGGTTTTGTAGGGATATCTACACCTATGCTACCCACTAGTCTTAATGGTTGTCAATTGTGATTAATAGAGAATAAACTATTGTCAAAACATGGTATATTTAATACTATTTCTAACTTATCATGGCGCAGTCAGTAGGATATATTGTAAAAAAACAAAGAATTAGAATTTAATAGGACTAATAGGAGAAGTGGTTGGAGTTAAAAGTAAAAGAAAATATGTAATAAAGACTCCTAGTGGTCACGTATATATTGGAAAGAAATAGAAGATTTATTAAGTTTTTGATAAATTAAAATTAGGATTTTTTTATCTTAAGGGGGAGGTGTAGGGATATCTACGTATGCTACCCGCACTAGTCTTAATAATGGTTGTCAATTGTGATTAATAGAGAATAAACTATTGTCAAACATACATTATTTAATACTATTTCTAACTTATCAGGTTTAAATTGAGTTACAAAAAAGTTAAATGATTAAGAAATGAAAGCATCGCTGCTCACCAGCTAGCATAAAACTGAACAAAAGTTCGCAAACCGGAGCGAAATGAGTTACAAAGAACTTCAAAGGCACGCAAAGGGATTCTACTATACTTTAAAAAATTAGAAATATCTGTATCTGAATGAAATTGTATGTAAATCTTTGTTAATTTAATACATATAGGATCAGCTAGCTAATTTTTTAAAGGAATAAATAAATAAAATGTTTATTTAATAAAACAAAGTAAGTTTACATTAAGTTACAAAAAAGTTAACTAATTATAAAAGAAAACGGTATATCGGTTGATTACTTCCTAAATCGGCATCGCTGTTCACCAGTTCTCAAAAAAAAAATGTTGGCAAACCGGAGCGAAATATACGGTGTCGATACCATATTCGTAACTAATCTGTTTTTTAATAGATATCAAAGAATAATATAATATAGAATTCTATCGCTTTACAAGTTTTGAAAAACATTTTCAAAGAAAATGACCGTTCAACCAAGAAGAAAAAACTACTTCCCGGGTTATATACCCCGACGGATATTGGATTACACTTCAAAGTCGAACGGGGTTGGTATATCTAATAGATAATTTAAACCAACCATTTGGGTTTGCAGTTAGAAGGGACAACATAACTTGTAGACCGGTTTCGACCTATTGCATGGGTCTCGTCAGTACAAGGTATATGTTATCCGTCAGCGAGCTTAAGGCATAATCGCTGACTGAAGATTTCACTAAAATCACGAAGATAATAATATATTACTTTCAGTAATGAAAGTGTAAACACCGCGTTACTTGTAAAGCGATAGAATTCTATATTATATTATTCTTTGATATCTATTGGAAAGTCGCTTTATTAAATACGACAATATTACAGTTTACTGTATTAATACTTATAGATGAATCTGTTTTTTATTAACTATTAGGTAAATTTTTTAAAAATTAAAAATATCTGTATCTGAATGAAAATGTAAATTTTTTTGTAATTTAATAAATAGCATCAGCCCGTTAACTTTTTAAATGAATAAATAAATCATAGAAAATTACTTATAACAATGGGTTAATTTCATGGAGCCTGAACTCCATTTACTAGAGAAAAAACCAAAAATAAAAAAGGATTTTAGGGTATGTAATTTTTGTTTTTATTAAATAATAAAATGTACGAATATATTTAAATTAAAATATGTATAAGCTCATTATAATATTAAACTTATTATAAAAATATTTTTTTATTGATAATAACAAATTTCTTCCTAACGCGTCGCTCCGAGACTTCCTGTATAGTAGAACCAAACTAGAACCTGATAAATAATTCAAATTCTCCTCAGTGACAGTGACCTCAGTCAACAAATACATGCTCAACTTGTGTATAGCTGTTTTATGGTTGTGGATTACCGGTGTCTCGAATAATTTGCGTTAGTTTAATTTTTCGGAAAAATGTCCAACAAAAAGAGTGATCAGTGTTTTTTAGTTCTCGAAGATGGCACCATACTAACAGGAGAATCTTTCGGAGCTAAAACACCCGTAGAAGGGGAAATTGGTAAGGAAAATAATACGCATTGATTAAAGTAACACGTGTTCTATTTTTAGGGTTATGTTATGTTTATTTATTCATTTATGATATGATTTTAAGAAAATTCCACTTTTATTTAATTTTGATAAAATTCCCATTTTTAATTTAAGTTTGATACAGAACCTGCTATTTACGAATGTAGTTTATTAATTTTATTTTTAATTAGGTACATAGTTAAAGTACAGCAGTAAATATAATCAATTAAATATTGATTTTAAAATAGTTAATTGTGGTCATTGGTTTGGTAATAATTTTAAATTACATTAATTTATACATGTATTTATTCGAACAAATGTGAAGATATAGCCAGCCAAGTATTATTTGGAACTATTTACCAAAAGTTTTAAATTTCAATTGTAGGTTATACCTTTTAAATAAAAATTAGGAAGCTATCTACCTGCTTAGGTCCAAACTATTTATTCTTTGCATATAGTCATTTATGTTGTAATAATTAAAAATGTGAAATAAAACTGAGATTGTATCTACAGAAAGCAGTTACATTAGCAGTTGAATCAAAACACTCATTTAGGAAGCTGTCGTAACATATTGATAATTATTATTATTCGTAAATATAAAAAAAAGTGTGAGGTGTCAAGGGACACCCGGATGGAACGAAGTTCCTTTCGATTAATTAGTGAAGGAATTAGTAATTTGTAAACATAACAGAGTGTTTATACATACATAAGCATTTATTATTGTCTGTATAAAATCTCTACTTACCTAACAGTTCGTTTCTTTTAACAAAAGTGTCCATTTATACAATACCAGAGCTTTAAATAACACATCTTTTTAAAATTACTTTTTATAATTTAAAACAGGAATTAACAATTCAATACAAAAAATTTAAAATTAAAATATTTGACAGTGACTGACAGTTAAGGTAATTTGACGTAGTCAAGTTACGAACTATTTTTAAAATGTTTATGAATTTATTAATTTATAAAAACAGGATGAAATAAAATATAATACAATTATAGGTAATTATGTTTTTTTCTACAGTATTTTCATTTTAATGTACATTTTCTTTTAATTTAAAATAGTGTCTTTTTAATTGTAATATATCTATCTATGAGAGAGAGGGAGAGAGAGTTATTTATTTTTTGGTCTATGAGAGAGAGAAACATGCGTTTGTCGGTGCATTGTGTCGGTGCATAGTGTCGTGACAACTTTTGGTATGAATTTTTTTGGGCTAGCTCCTAGCGTCAGTCGTAACTGTTCGTAACGCGCGAAAGGGAACTTCGTTCCAATAAACTCAGAAATTTAGTTTCGTGCATTATTTCAAATACAGACAGCATCAACGAAAGAAACACGAAAGCAGAAAAAGTCAGTTCAGAAAAAATTTTGATACCGAAGCCAGTTTCATTGTAAACACTATTTACACTAATAGGGAAGGGATTTTCCCAGAACACTCATTGATACAGGTATCTAATAGTCGGAAAATACGATTCCCATAAAATCCGGTCCCATATAGACCAAGAGCCAGTGACCCATTTTCAGTTGTCATTTCGAAAGTGTTGAAAATTTACTGACTCAATCTTTAATATCTGCTCGACAATAGAAACTACTTCTGGCAGCCCCCAATGGCCGGGAGTCATGAAATTTCTATAGATTATTTTTAAAAGTATACTGTATATGTATATGAAAATGGGTTTAATTTGGAAGATTTTACTGATTTAGGAAGTTTTTGAATTTCGAAAATCGGTTTGAAAATAAACTAGTTATGGCGATTTTTTAAATAACACTCAATCCGTTTTCCAAATATTCATATCTCAAAAACCAAAAAAGATATCGAGAAGCGGTTTTTTGTAATTAATTCAAAATTTTGTCCTCATCCAAATTCTGCTTAAAATTTTGAAAAAAAATTTAGCGAGCTATGCGATTTTTTATTTTTTCAATTTTTTTCAAAAAAAAAACGATGTATGGATAATCGGAAAAACAAAAAGATTCAAATTTTGAAATTTTGATTTTCTGAATGCAAATTTTGTCTTGATTCATATAGTTTTCAAATTTTCATAATATCTCAAAAAACAATCGAGAAATTGAATTTTTTAAAATATTTAAAAATTGATATTTATCTCAAAAATCAAAAAAGTGATTAAAACGCAAATTTTTGAGTTTCATAGAGAATTTTGTACTAATTACTTTGGAAACTTTTTGAATTTTTCAAAAGTCTTCAAATTTAAGCTTTTTTCGGATTGCTGATATCTCGGAATGGTATCAAAATGCGGTTTTTGAGTTTGAATCTAGAGTTTTTTTCTGATTTTTTAATTTTGAAAATCGGTTCATAGATAAGGAAGTTATGACCATTAAAAAAAACATTCTACCTTTTTTTGGGTATTTGATATCTCGAAATTAAAAATTGATGTCAAAATGCGTCTTTTTGATATTCATGGAAAATTTGTGTTGATTCAGGAAGTTTTTGAATTTTGAAAATCGGTTAGAAAATAAACCCGTTATGGCTATTTTCAAAAAAAATATTACATTTTTGATGTCTTGGATATAAAAAAATGTTCCTGCTCTCTTTAAAATTTTAGGCTAATTTACCCCGGCCATTGTGGCTGCCAGAAGTTGTTTCTATTGTCGAGCAGATATTAAACATTGAGTCAGTTTTTAACACTTTTGAAATGACAACTAAAAATTGGTCACTGGCTCTTCCTCTAATAGATAATAGAATCGTAAAACAAAAAATTCTTATTTTGTGTTAAATCAATCTTTACAACTCTTAGCAATTATGTTCTAATATATTTATAATAACTAATAGCAATTATGTACAAATATATTTAAAAGAAGTAAGAAGTTACAAGATTATGATCCATTCGGCACATCAGAACAACCAAGAAAGTAGCATGTTTCAAATGGCACTCGGCTGTAGAGTCGATACAGGTTATAGGTAAAGCTTCTTGTAAATATATGAGTTCTATGTTCTTTTAATTTGTGTGATATTTGTTCAAATTCTCTAATACCATGGGTAAAACGTAAACAAGACTTCTGTACCCTTTTTATACGATTTGTATAAATTTTATCTAGGCATCACAATTAATAGTTAAAGTGTCTTAAAACTAAAGTATCGCAGAGTTTGACTTTTAAGAGATTGAGAAAGTAAATGACGATGAGGATAAAGAATTTTCAATCTGGCATAAATATGATCGTGGTAAACAGTGATTAATATGATTTTTACCCACGAATCATAAGTAAATTGCGTATTTTTTAACCTATAACTCTGTCAGTAAGTGTCAAATTATTGAGGAGTTGTGTTATAGTTTCATTTACTAAACTAGTGGAGTCATATATGTAATACTCCATTAAAAAACGTAACCTCGAAAATGCGAAATTTACGGTTACGTTTTTTAATATATTTTATCTATACTAATATTATAAAGAGGAAAGGTTTGATTTTTTGTTTGTTTGTTTGTTTGAAATGAATAGGCTCCGAAACTACTGGACCGATTTCAAAAATTCTTTCACCGTTGGCAAGCTACACTATTCCCGAGTGACATAGGCTATGTTTCATTAAAAAAAAAATGGGGATCCTTACTAAAATGCCATTAATGTAACCAAAAATGACCTTAAAACCCTTACATCGCGTGTGCTGAGAATACTAGCCTCAAGGTCAAACCGTCCAATTAGTAGGGATCGGTTTTTCTCATGGCCAACCGCCTAAGGCGGGTCGAGTTCCTGAAAATCAATTTATTTTGTTGCCAGAAAATAAAACAACATGTTATATTGTTTACAGGGAAGCGTTGACCCAATATATTTAGTGGCGAGGAAAGGTTTGTTTGTTTGTTTGTTTGTTTGAAATGAATAGGCTCCGAAACTACTGGACCGATTTCAAAAATTCTTTTACCGTTGGCAAGCTACACTATTCCCGAGTGACATAGGCTATGTTTTATTTTCAAAAAAATAGGGATCCTTACTAAAATGCCATTAATGTAACATGTAACCAAAAATGACCTTAAAACCCTTACATCGCGTGCGCTAAGAATACTAGCCTCAAGGTCAAACCTTCCAATTAGTAGGGATCGGTTTTTCTCATGGCCAACCGCCTAAGGCGGGTCGAGCACCTGAAAATCAATTTATTTTGTTGCCAGAAAATAAAACAACATGTAATATTGTTTACAGGGAAGCGTTGACCCAATATATTTAGTGGCGAGGAAAGGTTTGTTTGTTTGTTTGAAATGAATAGGCTCCGAAATTACTGGACCGATTTCAAAAATTCTTTTACCGTTGGCAAGCTACACTATTCCTGAGTGACATAGGCTATGTTTTATTTTCAAAAAAATAGGTATCGTTACTAAAATGCCATTAATGTAACCAAAAATGACCTTTAAACCCTTACATCGTGTGCGCTAAGAATACTAGCCTCAAGGTCAAACCTTCCAATTAGTAGGCATCGGTTTTTCTCATGGCCAACCGCCTAAGGCGGGTCGAGCACCTAAAAATCAATTTATTTTGTTGCCAGAAAATAAAACAATATGTAATATTGTCTACAGGGAAGCGTTGACCCATTATATTTAGTGACGAGGAAAGGTTTGGTTGTTTGTTTGTTTGTTTGAAATGAATAGGCTCCGAAACTACTGAACCGATTTCAAAAATTCTTTTACCGTTGGCAAGCTACACTATTCCCGAGTGGCATAGGCTATGTTTTATTTTCAAAAAAATAGGGATCCTTACTAAAATGCCATTAATGTAACATGTAACCAAAAATGACCTTAAAACCCTTACATCGCGTGCGCTAAGAATACTAGCCTCAAGGTCAAACCTTCCAATTAGTAGGGATCGGTTTTTCTCATGGCCAACCGCCTAAGGCGGGTCGAGCACCTGAAAATCAATTTATTTTGTTGCCAGAAAATAAAACAACATGTAATATTGTTTACAGGGAAGCGTTGACCCAATATATTTAGTGGCTTTTGTTATTTTTCTTTAATCCCCGTGCAAAGCCGGGGCGGGCTGCTAGTATAATATATATTTAATTCATTTTTACACAATTTGTTTATAATTAAGTATTAAATCAAATGCTCACATAAGTTGTCCTCAATTATAAAAAAAGGGCTACCTCAGGATCGAAGGGTCGTAGGGCGTTCTTTTTTTCTTTAATTCATGTAAAAATTCCAGCATTTTAAATAAATACAAATTAACTTTCTAAATGTTAATGGACTGCGGTCATATTAATTGTTTATAAGCTTCGAAATATGGTACTTTTGTAATAATGTTTATTTTGTAGATATAAGCTTTCTTCTTCAATTTGATGCTTTTAGTATTCAAGTAGACTTGATTGATAGTTTACGCATAATAACGGTATAAAAAATCGGTATGGGATAAACAATTTCAATTTTGCAAAAACTATTCAGTGAAATTTTGGAATTTTTAACAGTAATTCAGTACATTTTTTGCACGTAAATTTAAAGTATTTTTTGCATTTTTAGAAAAGTTATTAATATTTTTCTAAAAAATCGCGTTTGAAGCTATTTTAGCAAATATTAATCATCAAAAATAACTTTACAAACTGTCATTGTAAAGGCTTTCCCATGCTTTTTCAATAAAAAAGTGCCACTATTTCATAACATTTACCGGTCTTCATCAACAGGTTTTAATAGAAAGGAGTATTATTTATTGTTTATAAGTGAAGAAGTACATCAAATCTTTTGCATATTTTGTTTATTGTATATTTTCATTACCAAATTCAATAAAAACAACTGGGAAAGTCCTAGATTTCCTGGTCTATAAGAGAGTAAGGAAATTCTCACACAGTAACTGGATTTCCTATAAAAATTAAGAACGGTTCTTACACAAACTGAACGACTTTAACTGAAGAAAATAAATTTATTTGCTAAAAGAAATAAATTTAGAGAAGAAAATAGACGATTTTTTTTAGATGAAATGTGAATTGAGAAGCATGATACTGCAAAGAAAGGCTGAAGTAAGAAATTGCCAAGTTTATTATACTGTTGTTTCTAGAGTGAAATGCGTGACTGAAATGTTATTGTGGTTCAGAAGGTGGTTGAGTTCCGGATGCATTATTACGAAAAACATTAACTATTGTTCGTTATATTATCACGATGACATAAATAGTGATTTTATCGTGAGCTGGTTTGAAAAAAACACTTCGGTATTCCGAAAATTTTTACCATAGAAAATATGCGAAGATTCCTACCTGTGTAAGAATAAACGAGAATTTCAAGAGTTTATTATAAAACATTATTTATATTTTGAATATTCTTACACAAAGAACCAATAGGCTACTTGACACATAACTAATTTCATACAATAAATGAGTATTTCTTACAGTATTTAGCTTACGAAAACGAAATATATCGATTTTAATAACTAAATGCGTAAGATTAATTTAAAAATTCAATTTAAAAAATGTGTTAATGTGAATCGCCGAAAACGCTGTTGGCCATGTTGTGACGTCATACAAATTGTAAACAAAACGAGTAATTTAACGTGGTGTTATTAAAAGTATAAATATTTCGATAAAAATTCCTTATCACGTTCTTAATTTATTTGCTTTATTGAAAAACGATAATAAATTCATTATGGACGTTGGTTTCACAAAAGCAGACAGCATAAATTTGCCAAAAATTGATACATTAATGGTTCGTAATTTCTTTGCCTTGAATCCAGATTTCTGCTCTACCTAACTAAGAAATGTCAAGACTTCTATGTAAGTACAGTGCAGTTGTTAAATAGTGGACATAAAAAGGAAGAATGAGTGTATTTATTCTTTTCAGAAGGGATTCAAAAGTACCTACTCATTTATGTCATAAGTATCGTAACCTCTGAATAATGTAACTAACATCTATTTGTATTCCTTGATGTGTTTTTGCATTCTCGGACGTTGCAATAACGATAATTACTGTATTTTTTATGGAAATTAGTTGAAATCATGGTTTTAAAGTAAAGTAAACTGGAAAATTGTCCGTGTTTATATGTCAAATGATTGTTTACAATACGTATGACGTCATAAAATGGCGGACAGCGTTTTCGCACCTACATGTGGTTTCATAGGTGTAGAAAAAATATAGTAATATTTTTTTTACCTTAGTAGCACAAATATGAACTATTTAGGACCTAGTTTAAAAAAGAGTCAACTAGCCTATTAAAACTCAGAGGAAATGCATCAAACAAATCTGAAAATAGCATGACTAACAGACTAACCATATAATATAGATGAATTAAACACTTATGCTTCACGTGTTGACACTGTTGACTACGTTTGTAACAATTTATTTCTTTTATAAAATATTTTATCTTACTACAGTTTAATTTAGCAGTAGGTATCTTATTACTGAATTCAAAATACGTTGAAATCAAAACAAACATTTGCTGATGATGATCAATATATTGATATTTATAGGTGTAAACATATCTTTCACGTTATATGGTTGTGGCTTGTGGCTTAGGCTGGCTATTAAAGTTTTTATAAACAAAAATAAAAAAATAAAGGTTTAATAAACTTATAACTAACCAATTTTAGCGAAAAAAATTTAATAAATATCTCAAATACCTAACTACGAGAAAAAGTTATCTAAAAAATTTTGGAGTTTAGAGTTTGGAAACATAAGAATGGTAAAATTGTTGAAAAATAAAAAGGAATATTGTTATTTCAATTATCTAAATGACGCCTATAAAATCAAAATTTATCTACAGTATAATGAAATGGATATTATTTTATTATTGTTATAATTTTTCCTTCGTGGATTCAGGATAAGTGATAAACAGCAGACAAACTTAACAATTTATTGGTAAACACAACTAAATAACAATTGCTTAAACTAATTTACACAACTTTAATACAGTCACAATTAAAATATCTCGTACAATAATTTGCACTTTATCGCCAGCTATTACAATTACAATTCTTATTTATCGCCAACTAATACAATCACCACTATTATTTATCGCCAACTATTACCATAGCAACTGTTCTTCTCTCCGTCCAAGCGGTGCCTAATTCCTTATAGAACGTCGCTAACGTTACATTTCTAGAATCGAACAAAATAGAACATTCCAGAGCTACTCGAGTTATCTGGATCTTCCGCAGTGTACTCGAGTCGTCGGAGCTTCTGAGAATTCAAATAACACCTCACACCTTCGTGTGGGCGATAGGTCCGGACTGGCTCGTAACATTATGTTTATATAATGCCATAGTTGGAAATTTTCGAGTATGGTATTTAATGTTTTGTTTATATAACAAGATTAGGCCATAAGCAAAAACCTTTTGTAGAAGAAATGTCTAAGTGAGAAAAATTGTTTGTTTGTATTAAAAGAATTAGTCCTAAAGATAAGATAAGCTAGGGAAAGATGATAAAGAAAAACCAGACCATCACTTAAGAGTAGATATACAAAATTTATCTTAAAAATTCGTTTTTAAATTAAGTCGTGACAGATAGTTCTGTGAATAAAGAAATTCTTTTCTCTTATGGGTTAAATAAAATAAAGTGAAATTAAAGGAGTTATATTAATTCGTTTTAATATTACAGCCCCCATAAATCCTAAAAAATTCACTCCCTATAAATTTCGGGATATACGAATTCCTAACCGTGGTCATAACATTTGGGGATTAGTAAGTAATTCGGTAATCCTATGTCCGAATTCCTAACTCAATATTTTCTACCTGATCTTGGCGACTATTTTAAATTTCTTAATCGGATTGAAGAAATGAAATATTTCATCTTATTAGTATAGTTTATCCAAAACCACTTGAATAGGCGCGGTCAACGCTCTTTTCGAATTTCCAAGAATTCCCTTCATGGGCGTACAGGTGTGAGTCGGGAAGTTAAAAGCAACATTAAATAGATATTTTACTAGGTTCGTTCATATAATGACGTTCTATTGAGTTTCCCCTGGTAAAATCGTAAAAATAATTCCTATCCAAGTGGGTCTAGTTATACTATACTTGAAAATAGTAATATTATTAGGAATTTCCAATAGAATTATAAACTAGATTTATGTATTGTAATAAAAATGAAAGGGGAAAATGCGAATTCGGTATTGGTTAAAAACTTGAAACAGAGATATTAACAAAATGTTTAAGGGTTTTATGCAAATTTGATTTAGTTGTTTTCGAAACTTTCGAACGTTTATTAAGTAGGTAATCATTAAGTTCAATTAACAAGTGACAAGTTAAAAAAATCTTTCAATCATCTAATTGTACGTATTCACGGTAATTCTATTATTATTTATATTTACAGAAAATTATACTTTATTACTGTTTTTATAAAAATAGTTTTAGTACGATTAATTTTTTTTTAAATTTTGATTTATCAACTGATTAATAAGTATATTGTAGGCAATATGGCTCTTCAAACAATGATCAGCGAAAAAGGGAAGTTAAAAAAAATTACAAAAATAAATGTATAATTGCAATTTTGAACTTATTTTAATTTTATTAATCATACGAAGTTAAAAAAAAAATACATGAAACAGTTTATCTTCTACTCTATAGTTTATCTTCACTAAAAATCTTCACTTCAAGATTTTAACGTGCGATACTTTTACGAGTAAAATCTAATTAAATAATGAAAAAACAAATAGTGTAAAATTTTCCAAAACACAATGCGTTTTTAAAAATTTGAAGACTTTTTTAGATTTATTAAATTCAAAATTAAATAATATTTGTATGCAGTTAGGAATTCGGACATAGGATTAACGGAAAGGGTCTGAGACCGGTAGCTCAGCTGGGGGTTGATCGTAATGATCTGACCATAGTTAGGAATTCGGTATTACCCATAAATTTGAGTAGTTTATATAAAGACTGTATAAAATAACTAAAGAAGTTTCACTTCCTAAAGAAATACTGGTCGAACTTATAACCTCGTCTTTTTGAAGTCAGTTAAAAAAGCGGTAAAGCGGTAAAGCGGTGAAACTCGCTGTTTCAATGCATGTGATATGAAAAATATAATGTGTGGGACGGGATGAAACAAAGACGATTTCTGACCGGGCGAAGACAGCCCTCGCCCTAGTCAGAAATCGTCTTGTTTCACACCTTGCCACACAATATACTATTACGTTTCAATAAATTACCAATTATAACCAAAATTTGTATTCGTAAATATATAATTTACGAAATATACATTATTGTCAATGATCTACATGTCTCATACATACCCATAAAATATAACGTATAAAAGAATTGATGTAGGTACTTGGTAAGAGAGCGCTGACAAATAAGAAGTAGGTAATATGTAAAAATACTTACTTGAAGAAGCTCAGTAAATTTGATTGCTGTTATCAATTTTCAATGTTTTATTAGAACAATTTCTACTGTTTTATTTATTTCTAAAAAAATGGTTCAAGTCCCAACAATATTTGAAGAAAATACGTTTTTATGTTTAGAAAGCAACTACAGTTCACAATAAAAACTAATAATTAATTTTAATTTATAGTGTTTCAAACTGGTATGGTGGGATACCCCGAGTCGTTAACAGATCCAAGTTATCACTCGCAAATTTTAATCTTAACTTATCCCATAATCGGGAATTATGGAGTTCCCGAAGAACGAAAAGATGAAAATGGACTTCCATAGTAAGTTCTTCAGATATTTTCTATTAAGTTGTAGCTTTAGTCACTGCTATATATCGTGAAGATGTTTATTTTATATTTTAAATACTTCTGTGTCCCAATTTAAAAAACGTATGAGTCTATTACGACCTGGACTTGTTAAATAGAATGCGCTGTATACCATTGTTTTTGTTTCTTGTGGGTATTATTGTGTTGTCCCTAATTTTAATTTAATTTATATTTTATATTTCTTGTTCTTTTATATTGGTTGCACTTTTATGTACTATATTTGTTATGTTTTTGTTACTTTTATTATAAAGGGATTTTTTTCCCGTAGAAATAAATAAAGATGCTATAAAGATTCTATTTGTTCTTCGCGTTGCTTTTTATATGAAACAGTAAATAAAAAAAAAGTGTGCGTCTCAGGACGCGCGACAGAAGTGATAACTTCACCTAATCCAAGTTGAACTATTTAATATTGAAATTTTTTAACTTGAGAAAAACTTTGCTTATTACTTAAATTTTATGTACATTAATATGATAATGTGTATAAATTTAAAAGTTTAAATATTTTGAACATTTTGAAAATTCTGCAAATTTTTTTATCACTATAACTTTCACTAATTACGATACAAAAATTTTTTACTATGACAGTTCGAAATTTCTAATCAGTCGCGTAGTAATTCGCCATACAGCCACCCTGTACGTGGAACGGCCTGATTATTTTAGCAGAATCGGATTTCACCTATTCTTCCATTTTTTTGTTCAACATGTTATCACAATTATCATTTTGTAATCTAAGTTTTTGATCAATTTTTTACTGAATAACACAATTCTTACCGTTATTTCTGTTAATTAGACCTACAACACAACTTTATTTAATGTTTACCACAAATAAACTCCTTTAACCGGTTTTTTTATCACTATAACTTTCACTAATTACAATACAAAAATTTTTTACTATGACAGTTCAAAATTTCTAATCAGTCGCGTAGTAATTCGCAATACAACCACCCATTACGTGGAACGGCCTGATTGCTATTTAATACACACTTAAAACTTAAATTCTTATCCTTATTATCAATAATAACATTAATAACACACTTCATAATCAATTTTTATAAGATTTATCGCAAATGAAACCACCAAAACACGTCTTTTTTATGCTAAAATTAGGCTAATCAGACTGTCATTTCTTCTTAGACAACCTGTTATTTGAATAAATGAGTAAATAAATAAATATAGATATTTGTATTAATATTTACCTATTTCTATTTAATTTCCATTTCTTCTCTCCTACAACTGCCACGATAGATGCCGAGGATGACCGAACCGTTTAAATTATGAATTTAAATTATAATTAAAAGGGATATAAATTAGTTTTATATACGAAGATATAGCAAATAACCTAATTTTTATGATACTAAATAGATATAAATATTTAATAATTAATAAAAAGTAATGAATTGTTTTTAGTGACAGATTAATACCGTATAACACGGTAAATTCAAATATACTTAAAACTTACATTGGGAAAAGCATAGAGAAAGAGAGAAATGATATTATGTTTCACTGCGCCTGCGTGTAACAACGATAAACAACGCGTTATGATAAACGCTTTTTTCAACGCGTTACGCTAAAAATCAGTTATCCTCCCATAAGAAGTTATCACTTCAATAAATCTTGAAAAAAATGTATATTAGATATAAATTCAAAAATAAACATAATAACTATGGTTCTTACTTATTATAATTTTTATTTTTTTGTTGGAAATTTGTTATTAAACTAAAAAAGATTATGTATATGGTTTAAGGTAATAAAAAACTGTTACTTCAAGTAACAACAGTTTAAAACGGAATAGGAGTTTTTATTTTCTGATTAACTTTTTAGTTGTTATTTGAAGATATACAGGGTGTCCCAGAATTAACTACGGAAACTTCGTACACGTATTCCTTGATGACAAATAAGTAGGGTCTTTCCTATAAAAAAAAATTTTTTAGAGACTCCTGTCAGAGTTATAACCCTTTAAAGAGGGGTGGTAAAATACGGTTTTAATTTAATATCTTCTGATTGGTCCAAGATAAAAAATTAAAAATTTGGGTGAAAAATCATTTTTATAAAGACGCATTTCTCCTACCACTTTTCACCTGCCCTACCCCATTCTAAGGGTGCAAATCAAGGAACCCCTCTCAATATTTTTTTTGTAACTTTCTTAGCAATTAATATTTGCAATAACAAAAAATTATTTTAGGAAGTTTTGATTATTTAGAAACTTTTTTGTTCCTTGTCTTTTTTTGCGGAATCATTTCGTTTTGGAGTAAAAAAATAAAAAGTATCTTGGACCAATCAGAAGATATTAAATTAAAACCGTATTTTACCACCCCTCTTTAAAGGGTTATAACTCTGACAGGAGTCTCTAAAAAAATTTTTTTTATTTGAAAGACCCTACTTATTTGTCATCAAGGAATACGTATACGAAGTTTCCGTAGTTAATTCTGGGACACCCTGTATATTTTGTTGTTAAATTTTCATATTGTTTAATTAAAAATATACCAGTTTATATTTTACGTTAAACCAGGTAAATTAAACTACCTTTTTTTTAGTTTTTTCGAATCTCACCGTATTTGGGCATCGGCATTGGTGGTTGGGGAACATTGTGACTTTCCGAGTCATTGGCGAAGTACAAAAACACTTTCTGACTGGATGATTCAAGAAAATATTCCAGGAATACAAGGAATTGACACTAGACAATTGACTAAAAAAATACGAGAGAAAGGTACCATGTTGGGTCGAATCTTGTATGACTTGCCCGTAGTTAAAGATGTAACTAGCATTGTTGATCCAAACACTAGAAACTTAGTTGCTGAGGTTTCAGTTAAGGTAAACTTTGTAATCACTTAAACTATTTTTAAAACGTAAATATTAAAGGTTATCTGGTTTACAATTTTAAAAGTTTTTAAAAGCTTATATCTTCGAAACTGTTGTAGATAATAAGATGCGGTTTTCACAGTTAGGTTTATAATTATCTTAAGTTTTGTTGTGACTTGTTTATATAAAATGGCCTAATTCCGGTTTACCTGATAGAAACATGGCGTATTTTCAGAATACAGTGGATGTAATTTTTTAATTTTAACTTCTCTTTCTGTGCACCGATTTTAAACTTTAAGGTATTGTTATAAAGTAAAAATATGCGTCTTTTAGGAAATTGCTAAATATACAGGGTCTCCCATTTAAAAAATTACATCTTCTGTTTTCTGAAAATACGCTACTTTTCTAGCGGGTAAACCGGAAGTAGGCTATTTATATAAATGTGTCACAACAAAACTTACGGTAATTTTAAACCTAACTGTAAAAACCGCATCGTATTATCTAGAACCGTTACGAAGATATAAGCTCTTAAAAACAGTCAGAATATAATGAGACATCCTGTATTGTGATGCTGTGTGGTAATAAAATCAGTACACTATTCGGAGTTGTCATGAAATTTGCTGTTACCAGTTTTAGAAAAAAAAAAATCAGAGCGCCAGTTTTTTGCCCTTAAAAATTCCACTATTGTTATTTAAATTCAAACGGCTCATGCCGCCTTTATTATATATAGCTAGCTAACCTGGCGAAGTTCATATCGTCTAACAGTTAATAATTTTGTTTTTCCGTATTTTCCAATTTTTAAGGTATTTTCTTGATTTTCGATTGATTTCCATGATTTTATTTGTGTTTTAGTCGATTTTTGGAGTTTACTCCTTAAGAAATGATATATAAGGCGCCTGGTATGAAAAAAAAATATGAGTATTAAAATCGTGTGAAAGCGTTACGCGTTACGTTGAAAAAAGCGTTACACGCAGGCGCAGTGAAACTGAATAATAATATCATTTCTCTCTCTCTTTGCTTTCCTCAAACATCTTATACTGAACGCATAGAGAAAGCACTTCTTGAATTTTTCAAAATTTTCAAAATGATTGAAGTTTTTAAAATTTTCAAAATTTTTAGAATTTTCAAAATTTTCAGAATTTTCAAAATTTTCAGAATTTTCAAAATTTTCAAAATTTTCAAAATTTTCAAAATTTTTAAAATTTTTAGAATTTTTAAAATTTTCAGAATTTTCAAAATTTTCAAAATTTTGATTTCAAAATTTTTAAATTTTTTCAAAATTTTTCAAATTTTTTTTCAAAATTTTTCAATTTTTTTTTCAAAATTTGAAAATTTTTCAAATTTTAAAAAATTCAATCTATTATTATCTATTAAATTTTCAAAAATGCGCCTTATGGTTTTTCGATTTTTTCCAATTTTGCTGGTTTTCCATCTTTTTCTCCTGTATTTCAAAATGCAACTAATTTTTTCATAGCTTTTGTATTTTTTGACATGAATTACAAATTCAAAATAGTTATTTATGAAACAGTTCGTGAAGTATGCTTTTTGCGCACGCACGCGATGTTTAAAGCACGAGCGAAGCGAGTGCTATATATCGCGTAAGTGCGCAAAAAGCACTTCACGCACAGTTTCATACAATATTTTATCTACGATAAACAAATAAAAAATAATTACAAATTCAAATTTGAAAATTTAAACTACAAAACTGTCAGAATAACGTTTGTTGAAGTTTAATGCTCTCATAGCAATACCATGACAACGCGAATGCTAAGGATATTTGATTGTATGAAGGTGTGTCAAAAACAGTGCGAAAAAGTAAATCCCATTTAAAATACATTGTTACTTCACGCACACTTTCAATCCTTCACGCACTGCTGTCTATAATGACAGTTTTCACGAACTAAAAATTGATACATAATATGAGGTAGAGTAGATAAAAAGATTTTTTATAATTCACGTTCACAAAGTTTCTATTTCGACACTAAAAACAGTATCGAAATAGATTCATTGTAACACTGTTTTTGGTAACTTTTTGTTGTACACAATTGGTTGCACTGCACTGATTATCAACGAAAGAGTTCAGGTAGTAAATCAAAAAGTATGTTGTACTAAATTATTAACTACATTATCAGCGTTATTTGCTAAATTCGGAATATTTTATACAAATTTGACAAACATTCAAATTTAAAATCATTAAAACTGACAAGTGTTAAAAGTGTCAAGATTGCCAACATAAATAAATATTTCGAAAAACTCTCATTTTATATATTTTTTATACTTTTAAAAGTTCATTATAAAAAATAGTATGTAACACTCGAGTTACAATGACGGTTTGTAGTACTCGTTCTTTGCGAAACTCACCGCTTCGCGGTTCGTTTCACAAACTGAACTCGTACTACGAAACCTCTGTCATTGTAACACTTGTATTACAATATACTATTGTTATATTGAAAACCACAAAAGATAAAAAAATAAACTGCAATTTGATATTCCTTTCTTTTAATAGGTCATAACTTTTGTCCGTTTATAAATACAAAAGTTACAGAATTTTGAAAATTTTCACAACGTTATATTTTTCGATATATTTTAAAATTTGTGTTAATAAATTAAGAATTTAAAAACTACAGTTGCGAAAAATGTCAAAATTCTATAACTTTTTTCTTTGTAAACCGACAAAAATAAATAAAAGATTTTGTAATTCCCTCGTATATTGAAAACTATAAAAAAATTGCAATTTGAGATTCTTAAGAAATGGTAACATAAAACAAGTGAATATATGGCCGACTACCATCTATCATTATTTCAAATTCCATCCAATACCGTTCAGCCGTTTTGGCGTGATTGAGTAACAAATGTGATGATTTGTTATAATAAAACTAATGTAAATATATCCCGTTTATCTTGTTCCCGGTGGATGAAAAGTAGCCTATGTGTTATTCCAGACTATAATCTACCTTTGTACCAAATTTCATCCCGATCACTTCAGTCGTTTTGACGTTATTAAGTAACAAACTAACACATAAACTCCACTCACAAACTTTCACATTTAGAATATTAGTAAGATTGATCTACTTCTAGAATAATTCCATTAAATATTTAGTTTTTAATTGTTTCTTAAAATATTTCAGAAACCGGTCACTTATAATCCCAATGGGACACCAAGAATTTGTGCAATTGATTGCGGTTTAAAGTACAATCAGATTCGATGTCTTCTTAAACGTGGAGCTCGAGTGGATGTTGTACCATGGAATCACAAATTAAATATTGACGAGTACGATGGTCTTTTCCTAAGTAACGGTCCAGGTAACCCAGAAATGTGTACAGAAACTATAAAGAACATAAAATCAGTAATCAATAGTCATAAGATTAAACCAACTTTTGGTATATGTTTGGGACATCAGTTATTATCTATGGCTATTGGTTGTACTAGTTACAAAATGAAGTAAGTTATGGACATGTATCGTTATTATTCAGTTGCTCAGGGATAAAATGAAAACAAATATAAAAAATTTAGGATAGATTAGATTTATATTGACTTAAATTCAATACTTTACTTCTTTATTTTTCATTTTTATTATATACGTATCCGAATATATGGTCATCAGTATTCTATTTTTTTTAATTTCAAAGTAGTCCGACATGAAAATGATTTTTAAAAAGGTACCTTTCAGATATTTATCGGTCTATGTGATACTACTTATCGTCCAGTTATCTAAAAATGTTTTAATAATACTCAATTTACTACAAATAAAACCTTTTAAAAAATATTAAAATCGAAGTACGAAATGATAAAAAATGTTCTAATTATTATTTTTTTTATATCCTTCTTAATTACAAGATTATAAGTAGTATTAACGCACTAACTATAGCTCCTGAAAAGACTCATAGCCGATGACAATCCCCGCCCACAAGATATCTATTATTCTTAACCCCTTAATCCGTCATACCTATTTCTTTTTTCCTCATACTTTCTCTAACTGATACGATTTCTCCTTCTGTTCCGGCCATGACTCGGTCCGGTAGCTGTATATGAGTATTATCATCCGCAAATTATATCCACTATCCAATGTCAACCGTTAGTCTCTTGTCAATCTTGTCATTTCACTTGCCATTTAAATTTTACTGTCACTGATTGTCACTTGTTAAAATCTTGATAGTCTTGTCATTTCTGGCAGTAAGTTAAAAGCAAAAGAATACGACCTGTTTATGCGCGTAACAATTGCGATCATAATCAAAACATGTATGACAGTGTTAAAAAAGAAAACTTGTTCATTTCATTTTATAAAAGAATTGTTTTTCAAATAAGTTATTTAATATTATCCAAACTCTACAGACTACAATTATAATTAGATGCACGAGGTTCTTGACATTCACATAAATTTAAAAATGATATACATACCATAAAATATACATTTCTGTCATTTATTTTTTTAAGTATGTTTGCTGCAATTAAATTGTCTGACTTTGTTGACTACAACAATTTTTGATTGTTTTATTTTGGATTGGTTTCATTTGCTCATAATTATTTGTTTTCTTTCTTATTTAGATATGGAAATCGAGGCCACAATCAACCATGTGTACACCATGACACCGGACGGTGCTATATGACTTCTCAAAATCATGGATTCGCTATAGATACCAAATCTTTACCCTCTGATTGGGAGCCTCTATTCACTAATGTCAATGATCAAACAAACGAAGGAATAGTCAACATTAAATTGCCATATTTTAGCGTCCAGTTCCATCCAGAACACACCGCTGGTCCAGAAGATTTGGAAAACTTGTTTGACGTATTTTTACAAGCAGTGAAAACCAAAATGGTCAATGTAAAAGATCTGATGAAAAATACTTTAAAATATAAAATCGATTCACCAGTAACACCACAAACATCTCTAAAGAAAGTATTGATTATTGGCTCTGGTGGACTGTCCATCGGCCAAGCCGGTGAATTTGATTATTCAGGTTCTCAAGCAATCAAAGCTTTAAAAGAAGCTAATATACAAACTGTTCTAATTAATCCTAATATTGCTACAGTCCAAACTTCTAAAGGTTTGGCAGACAAAGTTTATTTTCTTCCTTTAGTTCCAGAATATGTTGAGCAAGTAATTCGTTCGGAAAGACCTGGAGGTGTTTTGCTAACTTTTGGAGGCCAAACAGGATTAAATTGTGGAGTCGAACTTGAACGTCGCGGAATATTTAAAAAATACAATTGTAAAATATTAGGAACTCCTATTCAAGCCATAATAGATACTGAAGATCGCAAGGTTTTCAGTGAGAGAATAGCAGAAATAGGAGAAAAAGTTGCACCTAGCCTGGCTGCTCATTCAGTTCAAGAAGCTTTGGATGCTGCTCAGCAATTAGGTTACCCTGTTATGGCCAGGGCTGCTTTTTCCTTGGGGGGGCTTGGTTCCGGATTCGCTGACAATGCTGATGAATTAAAAGCTTTAGCAGTTCAAGCGTTGGCTCACTCAAATCAATTGATTATAGATAAATCTTTAAAAGGTTGGAAAGAGGTTGAATATGAAGTTGTAAGAGATGCTTTTGATAACTGTATCACCGTTTGTAATATGGAAAATGTGGACCCACTTGGTATACATACAGGAGAATCTATAGTAGTAGCTCCTAGCCAAACATTATCCAATAAAGAATATAATATGCTTCGAACAACAGCTATTAAAGTAATACGACATTTTGGAATTGTAGGCGAGTGTAATATACAGTACGCATTGAACCCAAGTTCTGAAGAATATTATATAATAGAAGTTAACGCTAGATTATCTAGAAGTTCTGCTCTTGCTAGTAAGGCTACTGGTTATCCTCTAGCATACGTAGCTGCCAAATTATCTTTGGGAGTAGCGTTACCTGATATTAAGAATTCTGTAACGGGTGTAACAACGGCTTGTTTTGAACCAAGTCTCGATTATTGTGTGGTAAAAATTCCACGTTGGGATCTTCACAAATTTACTCGAGTAAGCAGTAAAATTGGCAGCTCAATGAAAAGTGTTGGAGAAGTGATGTCTATTGGAAGAAAATTCGAAGAAGCTTTTCAAAAAGCATTACGTATGGTCGATGAAAATGTTTCAGGCTTTGATCCATATCTAAAACCTGTTAATGACGAAGAACTACAAGAGCCTACTGATAAAAGAATGTTCGTATTAGCTGCTGCTCTAAAAAGTAACTATTCTGTGGAAAAATTATATGATTTAACAAAAATTGATAAATGGTTTTTACAAAAAATGAAAAACATAATAGATTACATGAGTTTATTAGAAACATTTGATCAGCATAGTTTAACACATAATACTTTACTAAAAGCTAAGCAGCTGGGTTTTTCTGACAAACAAATAGCTTCTGCAGTAAAAAGTACGGAATTGGCAGTTCGTATGCAACGAGAAGAGAATAGTATTACACCATTTGTGAAACAAATTGATACTGTAGCTGCTGAGTGGCCGGCAACCACCAATTACCTGTACTTGACTTATAATGCATCACATCATGATTTAGAATTTGAAGAAGAACACACTATGGTCTTAGGCTCGGGCGTTTATCGCATTGGAAGTTCTGTTGAATTTGATTGGTGTGCAGTAGGATGTTTAAGAGAGTTGCGTAGACTCGGTAAAAAAACTATTATGATTAATTACAATCCTGAAACGGTTAGTACTGATTATGACATGTCAGATAGATTGTACTTTGAGGAAATTTCTTTTGAAACGGTTATGGATATTTATAATCTAGAAAATCCTCATGGAATAATTCTGTCAATGGGTGGACAATTACCCAATAATATAGCAATGGATTTGCACAGACAACAAGCTAGAATTTTAGGTAGTTCTCCGGATTCTATAGACGGAGCAGAAAATAGATTCAAATTTTCTCGTATGTTAGACAGAATCGGAATAATGCAACCCCGATGGAAAGAGTTAACCAATCTTAAGTCAGCTATCGAATTTTGCGAAGAAGTAGGCTACCCATGTCTTGTTAGACCGTCTTATGTGCTTAGTGGTGCAGCAATGAATGTTGCACATTCAAATCAGGATCTTGAAACTTACTTAAATGCAGCTAGTGATGTCAGTAAAGAACATCCTGTTGTAATATCTAAATTTTTATTGGAAAGCAAAGAAATAGATGTAGATGCAGTAGCTTGTGATGGGGTTATACTATGTCTAGCAGTATCAGAGCATGTAGAGAATGCAGGAGTTCATTCAGGAGACGCTACTTTAGTAACGCCTCCACAAGATATTAACGCTGAGACTTTGGCTAAAATTAAGCATATAGTAAAGTCTATAGCAGCATCGTTAGAGGTTACAGGCCCTTTCAATATGCAATTAATAGCTAAAGATAATGATTTAAAAGTTATAGAGTGTAATGTCAGAGTTTCTAGATCGTTTCCTTTTGTATCCAAAACTCTTGATCATGATTTTGTCGCAATGGCGACTAGAGTGATAGTAGGTGAACAAGTGGATCCAGTTGATGTACTACATGGTTGCGGACGAGTTGGTGTTAAGGTACCTCAGTTTTCATTTTCGAGATTAGCAGGAGCAGATTTTATGTTAGGGGTTGAAATGGCTTCTACAGGAGAAGTGGCTTGTTTTGGAGATAACAGATACGAAGCTTATTTAAAAGGTTTAATGAGTACTGGCTTCAGTATCCCTGAAAAATCAATTTTATTATCTATTGGTACATTTAAGGTAAGTTTCAGCTTAATCCTAGTATGCTCTTTTTACAAAATTGTTTTTCTACATTTTTTTTTAATTGCTTTCGAATTTATTTTAAATAAGGTGATTCCAATAATTTCTTCAATAATTTTTTGATGTTACTAGTTTTATACAAAATTCAACAATTAAAATTTTGTTAAATATACTAATGATCTAATTAGAGATAAATAATAAATATGTATTTTAAATTTTGCTATTACAAAAAGGTGTTTCTTAAATTTTTACATTTTTATATTTATTCGTAGCATTTCGATTAACGCCGATAATTTATCAAAGTTTGGTGAGTTTCAACCCTCTCCAGTTTTCTTACTGACTTTCTGTCTTTGTTAGATATTCTTGTATATATATAATATAATGTATGAGGCTATGCATACTCTTAATAGAGATGCGATTACTAGATATTTTTTTTATTTATAGCATAAAATGGAACTATTGCCAAGTATGAGAGCTCTCCAGAAAATGAAATACAAATTGTATGCAAGCTTAGGGACCGCTGATTTTTATACAGAGCATGGAGTAAATGTAAGTATTCTGATATTTAATTATTTTAAATACGTTTTATTAACCAACTGAACAAAAATAATCCCGAACAATTTATCAAATGACTCAAAATCAAAAATTTCACCGATAATCTCAATACTCTCACTTGTGAGAATCAAATGGGAAATCATATCCAAGAGTATTAACGCTAAAACCATCAATATGGCAACGTCAATTTAAAACTCTTCGCTTAATTCACACCAGGTGACAATATTGCCGATACTTAAATAGTATTATACGTTACAAGGTCGATAGGTGACTTATTACAGTACGAGTTAGTTTACGGACAAGGCGACGTAGGAGCCGAGTCTGGAAATAAAAAAGATTACTGTAATAACACCTAACGACCATGTATCGTATTATATTTTATTTCATCCTGTTTTTATAAATTAATAAATTCATAAAAAATTTAAAAATAGTTCGTAACTTGACTAGTTACGTCAAATTACCTTAAGTGTCAGTTAGTGTCAAATTTTTATTTTATAGTTATTATAGTGTTTTTAAATGTCAAAAATTAAAAGTAATTGTCTTCCCTAAAGCAATCAGAGCAGATTTGCTAGGCAACACATCACATTACAGTACATGATACCGTAATGTTTTACTTACCGGCGCCGAATTGATTATAGGGAAGTTTAGTTACTGGACAGGATGAAATAAAATGTCTTTAAGTATAAGTAATATTTACAAAGTTTCTTTAATTCATTAGTGAATACGCCATTGAAATATTCAGTAGCGAATTAAATAATTTATATATTTTTTAAGAATATTTTCATATTAGCTTGTGTCATTGACTAACAATGGAATATTAAAGTAAAGAGAACACTTTCGTAATATATATTTGACAACCTTGATTCGAAAGCCAGTCTCTTTGATGGGATTAGTAGGCATGTTGGTAGATTGTGCTTAGATAAACTATACTTCTCCTTTTATTTCTCTATTAGTTCCGTGTTAAATTTTATCCGCTGTATTCTATTTTATACTATTGTATTAATAATGATTTATTAAACATTAAATATCACAAAAACGCTGTACTACATAGTATAAAACAAAGTCGCCTTCTCTGTCCCTATGTCCCTTTGTATGCTTAAATCTTTAAAACTACGCAACGGATTTTGATGCGGTTTTTTTTAATAGATAGAGTGATTCAAGAGGAAGGTTTATATGTATAATAACATCCATTAAATAGTGGAGAAATACTGTTATTTTTGAGGTTTCTAATGTGATGTCGTTAATTATCAATTTTTTTCCGCTTACATTGCAAACGCAGATTTATCAAAATAATGTAATAATTATTTGTATTCATTGAAAAGGTCTACAGAAAACTCCGCCATGGTATATGTCTATCTCTTATGGATATCCCACAATAACATTTTTTTGTCATTTACTTTTTACGACAAATAATTGCTAATTTTCGAAGCGATTTTAACCAATACAGCATTAATCGTTATCCAATTAAATAGCTTAAATAGATTTTTGATTTAATATAGATCTATATCTATATGGTCCTTTACAGCACAAGATTTAAATAAATATTTTCGAAGATATTACAGATTTATTTATTACAGATCGGACGCGTTTATTACAAAATTAATCATTATGACGCTACCCTGAGTTGACATGTTATAAATTTACACCTGTAATTCTTACATAACTATGACGCCACCGTAAGGTTGATATCTCATATATTTAAAAGAGCAAAACTTACCTAAAAACTATGACGCCACCGTTAGGTGGCGCAGTTAATATATAATATACCTAACCGATAAATTACAAAGTACTATAAATAATAGTAAAAACTGGCAACTAACGAGAACATATGATAAAAAATACAAAAAAATTAAACGGAAAAAAAAAAAAAAATTGGAAAAAACATTAGTGTTAGGCGGTGCGAAGTTCGCCGGGTCCGCTAGTTGTTTTATATTTTAAGTACCTGGATGACCGAGATTTGCTCGTGTAATGACAGTCAAATTTTGCAAGCATCTTACTTTAGCAGCACGTGTGGGACGAGCAGAAACCTGATTATTTTCATGACGGTATTCTTGAAATGAGTCTTCACTGTGAGAAGTTTGAGAATCCTGATCAGTTTGATGACGATGCTCTTCTAGGTGTTCTTGAGACGAGCTGCGGCTTCGTGAAGTTAGATTGTTTATAAGCGTTTTTTTCCAAGATCGTTCAGGTATTTTTAAGTGAACACGTGCATTAAGAAGACAAAAATAATATAAATAAACAATTGATTTTCTTAGTCTAACCTCAAAGCAAACACTCATTGACTTCATGTTACTCAACAACGCCATCAATTAGTTGCTCACAATTAAAAAAAAATTCGAAAAGAGGTTGACCTTAAAGGCCATCCTTGCAACTTCCCGCTAGTTTTAACCGCAAAGCTATAGTAACGTGACGTATTTTGACGTTTTTGTCTTTTTTTTTTGAAATGTTTAAAAAGCCATAACTTTTTAACGCGTTACGATTTTGATGTTCAAGATGGCATTCGACGCAGGTTTTTGAGACCTAAAAACGTTACTTATTGAAAAAAAACACTTTTTTTGAAATTTTTCGACAACGATATCTCACGAACGAATCAACCGATTTTAATTTGCAAAACGGCATTCGACGTGGCTTTTTAAGCTTGAGAGCTGATTAGGTTATGAAATTGATCGATGCAATAGACAAAAAGATATGCCCAAAAAACATTATTTTTACCAATTGTTTTTTTCGGTTATTTTGAAATTTCTCGAAATCTACTGGCTCGAATCGGTTCAAACTTACAGGAAATCTAAGTTAGATGGAACTCTTTGGAATGCTTTTTATTTCATTCCGATCGGTCAAGCCGTTCAAAAGTTATAAGAGGTTTACATACATCCACACACACATCCACACGTACATACAGACACCCTCGTAAAAATAGTCAGGGGAGGTTCCTAAGACCTCAAAACGTTGAGATCCGATGAAAACTCGATTTTCGAAAAACGGGGTAAAACCAATAACTTCCCGATTAAAAAAAAAAAAAATTAATTTTTTTTAGCGGGAAGTTAAAAATAGTATTATTATTCGCCAATAGGACATTTTCTAAAAACGATTCCTAACTAGATCGATTTATTGCCCCCGAAACCCCCTATATACTAAATTTCATGAAAATCGTTGGAGCCGATTCCGAGATTCCAATTATATATATATTCAATGATACCAGTTCTTAGTGATGAAATTATATTTTCTGTCATGAAGAATATATATAAGAAGCGCATTTGTTTTGGAGATGCAGAAGTAAATTCTCTTTTGGAACTGGCTCTACTCATGCTGGATTTATACTCACACAATCAAATCTCCAAAATAGTTACGACAGTCTAGAATCCAAAATTAAAATTTGGAAAGATTATACGCACCTGTTTGACCTTAAATTTGATCTATCTAATGCATTTATGGAAGAGCTGTTAAAAACAAATTTTCTAAGAAAAAAGTTTATTTTATAAAAACAGTGATTTATTATCATAATAAATAAATTTCAATAAATATTCTGTACTTTATACATTCTTATTTATATTGCAGCAACAATTTTAATTAGACTATTATTTCGTTAATTCCTTGTATTTCTTTAGTCAGCAACACTATTTAAAAACACGTTGATGTTAGCCCAATATTTGCTTCCCTGATTGAATTTATCAATTCTTTAAACTAAATATCAACTTATTTACATTTCAGTCCAGTATTTCTATTATTTTGAAATTAATTCGAATTTTTGTGGACATCCACAAATGCAACACTTTTTCTTGGTCCAGGTTTCACGGTTTGATTTTTTTCCTTTGGTTTATTAATTCCATCCAGATCAGTTTTTAATTTAGGAGGAGGAACTTGTTTTAACGTTTTCGTTGCTTTAATATTGTCGTATTGTTTTCGAAGACGATTAATTTTTATGAAAATTTCTTTTGCTTCATCTTCAAAAGCACTGCTTTCGTCTGCTAATATTTTTGTTAAATATTCTACCTGTTTAATATATAGCAGTGTATTAGATTTGGTACCAATTTCAAATGATTTCTCTGCGATATCCAAAAATGTGTCGATAAAAAATTTTAATAGAGCTCGGGTTTTATGGAGATCAAATCGTTTTTCGCAAGACCACTAAAATAATAATAATAATAAATATTTTTAGTAAAAAAATGTAGAAGATTTTCACATTTACGTCTATTACTGTTAGGGTGACATAAGTTATATTCTGTGTTTAATTTAATAACTACTATAAAAACTTACTTTAACTGAAATCGAGTCTATAGATCCCCTACGTTCTTCTTTTTCTTTGACATTTCCTTGCTTTTCTTTGAGTTCATCTTCAATTCTTTTTGTCCAGATTTTTTCTCTTTTTGCTTTATCTTCAAAGTGTTGTAACCAAATTAGAGGATCTTCATTCTTTGGACCTTGCATCTTTTTTGCCAGTTGAGGATTGGAATACACTACTCCAGCATTCGTTAAAATGCTATATAATTTTTGAAAATTAAACGATGGAAAAAATGAAGCTTCGTTGGTATATTTAAGATTTCTTAAGGCTCTAATAAAATACATTAAAGGAGCTTGTAAGATTTCATCTAAAATTTTTTGAGCATGTCGTATTCTTGGTGTAGCTATATCGCTTAAACTGTTCTTATCATTGATGAAATAGTCGGGTATATTGGGACGTGCCTTAGATAGATGTGTATTCAGCGATTTAATTACTTGTATTAATTTAATTCCTAACCTATGTTCCGGCCATTCGCTAAAATTCGCTTCGCACTCCCAAAACATAAAATTTCTTATGTGTTCAATAAGTAAACCAAAATGGGTGGTTTTTGGTTCTATATAAGTTTTATGTAAGGTAATTAGGATTAGTAGGCTTTTCATTTGAGCATGGGACATAAAAGATTCTAAATATCTCTGAGCATAAGGAAAATTTATTTCCCATTCAATATCAGCATCTTTATTTTTACTTTTCTTTTTTATATACCCTTTTGGCAATAAAACACATTCTAATTTAGTTAATTCATCTATCATAGTACTGGTTGGAAAAATATATCTTTTTCTTCCTTCGGGAGCCCTTTCACGTTTTCTTAAAAATATTGATGTCTGAGATAGAGGCCACTCGAACTGCAAACAGGGCCGGATTTCGTATGATATTGTTCTATCTTCTTGTTTTACATTGCAAGATATCTTCTCTTGAATAGTTTTTGTATCTAAGATATCTTCGAAATTAATGCATAATTTTGAAGAAATATGATCCATGAACATATAATTTTTTACTTGTTTCATAAAACTCTTAGAATTGACATACGATACAGTTTCGTACAAATCATCCTCGGTAAGTTGTTCGTCATAAAGTTCGGCATTGTCCCATGAGATTCTTTTTATTTTACGATAAGATATACAGGATAGTGGTAAATCTGATTTCTGTTCATGTTTTTCTAGTCCTCTAATGATTTCAATTGGTTTCGGTGTTTTTAGTTCCTCCAGTTCTGTGTAGTAATTCATATCCGAAGAGTCTGTTGAGCCTCTAGAATTTGGTTCTGTCGAATCAAGACGTAGTATTGGATAACCTCTGCTATGATCGTAGTTTGTATCGATTTCTCTTAACCGGACGTAACCTAAAATAAGAATATCCCATTAATAAATTATTATAACTATCAACCTAATATGGATTTATCACTTTTCGATTAATATTCTGTTAATATTTGCCGCTTTTATATTGTTTTATGGTTTTAAGTATTAAAATTATATTTTTTGCAAGTTTGCTCCAGATTGTGATCAAATACTCACAGCGGATGAGTGATTTGAATGATTACTGATTTTGTGTTTTTTTGTATCTATTCCCATACTTTCAGCTGCAGAAGGTGTTTATTTATTTATTTGATTAACACCTACAGGACAGTTTTTATACGATATATTTGTTTTTTGACAATCATTATTCGGTTTCAAAAATAATATTGCATCGCATTAAGTAGGTACTTAATTCTAGGGTAATACGAAATAGAAAGGGAAGAATTACCTAACTTAAAACCCAATGATATCCTAAACTTTCTAAGGAAGATAGGACTAGAAGAGCTGCTATAAGTCTGAGAAATCATCAGAAATGTAGCAAGAAAATGGGGACACAATAGATCTTATAGGTCGCAGGTGTATCTGTTACCCCTAACTGCTCATACATACATACATACATTATTTTGTGTCGTTTTACTTAATTTTTTTTAAGAGTGGTGCTGAACATTGATCTTCATTTATTTAGATTCAACAGTACGCTTATCATCGACTTGTGCTGTCTTTACAATTATCGTATTGTATTCAATTTGTTTGTACACCAACATTGTTAATGTCTTTTTTAAAATAATTATCCAAACAATAAACTCATTTATTTTCGCCTCCGAACAGTAGTGTTTAGTAACTCTAAAACTGGTACAGTTTGTAGCTGATCAAGAATATTAGCTTGTTCATATCTTGTATTCCTCCGTGTTTTGGTACTCAAACCAGTTTTATATTGTTAGGTTCCTCCAAAACATCGAGATCTTTCCTTTCTTCGGAGACCACTTGGGGTTGTATTAAGGCCCCAATACCCGCCGGACTAGCTGTACATCGCTGAGACAACGTCTTTAAATGTTTTTTCTTTAACATTGCAAGACTGAATATACCTCCGCCAAAACAACAAAGGTTTCTATTCTCAGTGAGCAGAACTTTCCAACACTGCTGTAAATTCTTGCTTCTAAACTCTCCTCAATCAAAGACTCATCTGCGAACTAGGTGTAACCCTGAAGCTTGACTGCTAAAATTGCGCCGTTCCTTATTTTAAAAAGGATCAATAAGGCCACGAGTAGAAATGGTAACCGCAGACATGCATGTTTCTGGCTCATTAGCCGTCATCAGTGCGGCATAACCAAGAAAAGTATTGCACTTGGCTAGCAAAAGTGTTGGGTACTTGGGAGCCAAGTGCAATACTTTTCTTGGTTATGCCGCACTGATGACGGCTAATGAGCCAGAAACATGCATGTCTGCGGTTACCATTCCTACTCGTGGCCTTATTGATCCTTTTTGCGTACATTGCCCGTTATCCTCCGCAAGCATATCTATGATTCTTACTCAACTTCATGATGGCATTTCTTTCTTAAATCTTTGTTCACGAAACCAAATACATAAGTGATTCCTCGTTTGCACACCTTGTTTAGTACCGATGCAACCCCAGGTTTAGGCGAAAAATGATAATGAAACATCTAATAGTCCAGTATTTGTTTATTCTATTAGATATTAAATTTTATTAAATATAATATTTTTCTAAAATAGAATTTAAAAATCCGTTAACTTGTTAGGTTAAAATTTGTTTATGGAAAGAATAGTTAACCCAACACAACGCAAAGAAACAGGAAAAATATAAACATCTATTATTTATGTATGAAACCTTATAAGATCTGTTCAGGATTTAATCGTTCTCGAATGGCAAGATAATTTTTTAGGTCTATTTACTCATTATATAAATAAATTAAAGATATATATAGTGCATCTAAAAGACGCGCGCAATAAAGGTTTTCAATTTCGTTTTTCTACAAATTTCATCACAAGACTTAGTTCAATATTTCTATTAAGAATATACAAATAAAATATTTTCAATCAATATTATCATTAAATTTCCATAGTATTGAATTAAAGCAATACTTTCAAACCTCAATAGTATAGGTACGCTATCATAAAATGTACTGATAATAATCTATCAAACATTTTTTAGATTGAAAAACATTTTTGATACAGCCTATTAGAATTGGCACATAATTGCAAGTTATAATATCTCGTTTTTTCTACTTGCACTTATGCACTATTTATATACTACCTTATACCGTAAGTAGCATTTTCGAGAAGAATCTATATATATATATATATATATATATATATATTTTGAGATGATATATGTTACTATGCTATTTCAATTAAGTAAATATAAAGAAAATTATAAAAATCGAGAAAAGGAAATTATATTCTCATTCCAAGGCAGAGTGCAAATGAGTTAATTTGGGATAATTTATAATCGTCGTCGTCTTCTCAATACCTAAAAAAGAAAAAAATAAGATAAAATTAAAAATTAAAATACACAAGTACATATAAAAAAAAAAATTCAAAGAACAAAATTAATATAATTTATCAATAATATATAAAATTCTAATAATCATGTATCAAATAGATAAGGAGAATAGCTATTGAAAAAGTGTATAGATTTTATGATACCTTGGTAATCAAAACCGATTTTAAAAAAACTAAGACAAAATGAAATAAAAAAGAACCAAGTGTTAAGACATCAATGTAAAGTTTTACATAAATCTTAGTATAAAATATTAGAACTCATATAAGAAAATAAAAGAAAAGGGGTGTACTTACTTTTAGAATAGACAATGTTTGTTCACAAGACATATTATGATTTATTATTAGTATAATTTCCAAATGAAAAATTCTGAAAATAGAAAGATATTAGATTATATTGTAGATAAGATATTATAAAAATTAACAATTCATTTAAAGTACAGCAGATTTTAAAAGAATAAGTATTGTATTAAATGTAAATAATTAGTTGAGTATTAGATTTTTTTTTAGTAATTTGATTTGATAAAGAATTTGTAGGAGAAAGATTTTATGAAATTAATAACTCATTAAAAGTTTAGTAAATTGTAAAAAAGAATTTCTATTATATTTAAATGTAAATAAGGAATTAGGTATAAGATTTTTGTAATTTTATTTGATTAATAATTTAGTAGGCGAATATCGCATGTTATTGGATAGTGTAAGATTGTTTGGGGATTCAGTTGTTAAATTGTTAATTTCCTGAATCTCTCTCTTGTTTTTTGGCTTTTGAAGCGATAGCATGTAATAAAATTTGCTCTATTAAAATTTCGATTTTTTTACTGAAATACTTATAAAAGAACGTCTAAAAGTAGTAAAAAGTGTTAATAAAGCCACAAGACCACTGGTAAGAATTAAAGTCCATATAAATGGGGAAATAAATGTTAGTTATGGAGTGCGGAGCAGATTAGTCGTATGAATGCTTCCTGAGTAATATAATTAAACTAAAACTGGTTTATAATAAGAAAGAAAGCAATAATTTACTCACCATTTGATGCAAGATCAAGTTATTTCCGGAGGAAAAGCAAATTTAGTCGTCTACATCTATAAAGTGTCCGTATATCATTGATGTTCCTGGGAAATAGTTGGATTCCAATAGGAAGTGATAGCCTGTGCTTTCAGCTGACCAGAGAGAATACCAAACTTCAAAACACGGTATCTATTTCCAAATTTTTTAAAAAATAAAGAACATTCCTGTGTTTCATTCTTCTGTAGATTATGAACATTTGATATCACTTGTACACTGTTTCATTATTTATATCAGTTGTTTTCACATTTTTTGATAAGTTTAATTTGATTTATTGTTTACAAAATTCAGAATTTTTCATAACCCTCAATTTAACGAGGTCTTTGCGCACAAAACAATAAGAAAAAGTGAGGTTAAGATCAAATCGAAATTGTAGTACAAAATTGCAATTTGGTATAAGATTGTTGAATTTTATTATATTTTTTTTTGAAATTTTCAATATTAGTTAAATTTGAATCTATTTATTAGTGGAGTTTTTTTTTTGAACTCGCACCTTGAGAGAGAGAATAGCTAAGAATTTATATTAAAATAACAATCATTAAATAAAAGAAATTAAGTTGAAATATACCTTATCCACATCTACATCAATATTAAAATAAATATTTTCAAGGTATATTATAATATATATATATATATATATATATATATATATATATATATATATATATATGAGATTATGCATTCATATAGCTACTATGACGTAGGCATTCCTAAAAAGGGATTTTGATAAATTCCACCCCTAAGGGGATAAAACAGGGGATGAAACTTTGTATGAAACTTTGTCAATTTTAAACCGCTCGGGCTGAGATTTTGCATGCATATAGCATGCAAGTTTTTATAGTTTTAAAATAATAATAGTCTAATACCACTCGCGCTTTAATGTGCGGGGTGTTTGGAGCGGTAAGGCGGAAGCACGCTGCTGCTGGCCGACATGACACTGTCGATAGACGTGTAGAGTCTTGAAAATTCGAGAATATTTTTTTTTATTACGTAGTGGTGTACTAAGAAATGACTTATTTAAATTTCACTTCCAAGGATTTAAAATAGGGGTTGAAAATTTGTATGAAATTCGGTGGCAAAAAACTAAAGTTTACGCGGATAAAGTCGGGGGCGGCCGCTAGTTATATAATACAAACGTAGCTAAAATTTTAAGTTAATCTTCTTTAAAAAAATGATACGTAATTCCTACTACCCACTTATCTAAATTTACCTTTTTGTGATAAAACCAAATCGCATTAGCGCATATAAGATCTTTAAATATATGCATAAAAATCAGTAAAAATAACATTGTGTAATGATCTATTATGTTAATTGTAAAAACGTGTTCAACTTTAAAAAAATTCTTATCTTAAAAGATATATTTTCAATTGATTTTATTAAACCGATTTATAAATTATTTAATATTCAGTATTTATTTTAGTACAAAGACAAAGACAATATTAATTAACTGATACCATATTAAATGAATTGATATTAAAAAAGAACCGAAAGTCAATACCTCTATTCAGTTTTCTATTTTTACTCTTTATTCCAACGAATTTAACGTCGTATTACCAAAATAGGTACATATCTTCTTTTCTGTAAATAATTCTAAAAGTCATATTTTTAATTACCTTTTATTAGAGAGTCTTCCGTTTTGACAACCGTTTTTCCATTAATTTCATCATCTTCTTTACCATATCCTAAGACTTTCACCCAGTTGTTGAATACGAATAATCTTTTTGGTACCAATGGTTCGGATTCTTTTTTTTTTGGACCATGATGAGGACTATAAACTACATTTTTGCTGACTTTTTCGAAAAGTAGATCTGGTGCTAAATAATCCTCATTTTTTATTACCATCTCTTTCTTCAGATCTTCTATACACCTATAATGTATTAAAAACTATAGATTTTTATAGTATCGATTACTACAAGTCAAGAAAGTTGTTTTGTCCGGTCTTCACCCACATCATACCTACACGTATGAGAAAAGTTCACTTTTTAAACTCGCACCAAAAGTGATCTTTTTATTGACATACAAGTAGGGGAAAAGGATTTTATTGTACTGTCCGAAATAACTCTGTTTATTAACCATAAAATTTAAATTTAGTTACATTTAAATAAATAACAACAAAATGGAAAGTGCAATAATAATTGTACACTAAAAATGAATGGTGTCAAAAATTCTAAAAAAGTTGATTGGTCACTGGAAAACTTTTTGTTATTACACATTTCCTTGTTACAACTTTCAGACTAGCGAATGTTTTGTTTTACCATTATTACTACTTTTCATTTTTATCAATTTCTCCTTAAATTTGAATCCTCTTCTTTATCATAGCAAAAACCCTTACGTAACTTTGCAATGGTCAATACGTTTTATAGGAACTTAACTGCTACTTCGTAAATAATATTTTGGTTTTGTATTTTAATATCAAGTCTCTATTGTTAGATCCTCATTGTGCGATGCCAAAAGTTTATAAAGGTTGTTCCTACGAACCATATTTATTGTCTAAGAAAATGCGTTGTTCCCACAATTCAGACAGCGTTAAAATATTAAACTTTCCTTTTCATTCATAATTTTATTCCAATAGAAACGTAGAAAATACCTTAAGGTATTGATTTATCCTTTATTCATAGGTTACAATACAATAATATATATACAGGGTGTTAAAAAGTCACACAAAATAAAATGTGTGGTAGTATGGCCCCAAATATGCAGAAAACATAAACATACGTCTGGAAATTAACGGTTTCTGTTTTTGTATCATACTTGGATTAAGTATCTTTTTTTTTTTTCATTATCAAAACTTGCTTTTCTTATCAAATTCGACGGATGTTTTATCTAGATATTATTTGTAGCTATTATTTAGTTGTTGGTGAACAGTTTTACAAATGGTAAATCGAGGGAAGCGCTACGTCTGTATGTAGACTTGTAGACGCTTTCCCTAACTGCCACATGCCTTAAGTTTGTGTTAATTCAGTATTTTTTATTAATAAAATATTTTGATATCTAGATTCAGCAAATTATGTTCATGTTTTCAGAATGTGGTATAAAACTTTATCATTTTTAAAACTTCATTGTATTGATAGATATCTGATTTCTTATATTAAGTTTAAGTGTTCTTATATATATGTATATTATCATTTAATCCTCTTGGTAATCTGTTCTATGATAGCTAAAACTAATTTATTAATCGTTAAGAAGTAAATAATGTTATAATTGTGACGTTTTGTGTTCACTAATCTTTCTGAGAATGTACTTAATCCAATAAATAAATAAATGAAGTGTTATTTCCTGATTACATACAATCAACAATATTGCTTACTTTCTCCGTTTTTTTCTACGCCATAACGTATGTAACGATTTCAATTGACGTTGACGTTTTACATTTATTATTAATTTTTCCTACGACCATTTAGATTAGATGTTTATTGGGTTGGCCACGAAGTATAGATACTTCGTGGGGTTGGCTGTTAGCCTGTATCACTGCGACCTTTGCAGATCTATTGTGACCACCCATTATCTCAAGAATAGGATTAGAGAACCTTGTGCAGCCCTGCCCTCTTAATGAGACTTAATAGTTTCCTCCTCCTCTTGGCAGTCGACAGATGTCTTCATCTGCTAAGTTCAACTGACTCATGTGTTTCTTGAGCCTACAATGTCCTGTCAAGAGACTGACAATCATTCTGACATCGTTTCGCCTTTGTGATAGCAGCTCTGCAGTACTTAAACTTCGCCGAGTGTCCCTTTATGAAGACTTTGGCTTGTCGCTTGCCCGGTGATTTTTCCCACCACTCCTGGGCCTTCTCTAGCCTCTATTTCTCAATGGCTGTCGTTCTGAATGTGTCAGCAACTCCGCCGAATGGTTCCGGGCCAATCATTGGGGTATTAGCTCCCGCACGGGCCAATTCATCAGCCTTCTCATTACCTCGAAACCCTGAGTGTCCTGGTATCCATGCCAGTGTCAGAGAATTTTGACTTGCGGCATGTGCCAGGGCCCCAACGCAGTCCCACACCAGCTGTGAGCTTATTTGTGTTGAGACTATCGCCTTAAGAGCTGCTTGGCTGTCCGAGTATATGACTACGGTTTTACCCGATATACCTTGACTTACGATCTCCGTTGCACAGTGTTGTATGGCCATTACTTCAGCCTGAAACACTGTGGCATACGCACCTAGACTTAGTTGGACTTTTATCCTGTGTCCTCTACTGTATATACCTGACCCTGTGCCTTTCTCAGTCTTTGAGCCATCGGTATACTAAATTGACTCCCCTTGGATTGGGGGGCCATTGTCCCATGAGTCCCTTTCCAGTATTTCTACTCGAAAGTTTCTCACAAAGTTATACCTGGGGACTATCCTGTCCTGAGGCATGCTCATTATTTTTAACCCTATTCCCCTATTATATAACTTTGCTTGCTTTCCTATGACCATATTGAAAAGTAACAGTTTCAACCTCCATGAAAAGTGATAGTTTTTCGCACATTTGTGAAAAGTTACTTTCCGCACGGAAGCATAACTAAGCAATCAAGCATGGTTTTTTGATTTACATTTACAAATGTAATAACTACAATTATAAATCAAAACACAAACGGACAAAAATTATACAGGATGATTTTTCTCGGTGGCACATTTGACAATTGCACTGAATAAATATCTTAGAATTTGTAATAATAGGTTTCCAACATATTACTATTTACAAATATTCAGTTTTTTACTCAGAGTAGTATTGCCATAACGTCTAATGTGGCACAGAAAAAGCGTATAAATTTTGTCACTAAAAAAAAATAACTAACGCCTTTTAGGATTCTAAAGTAAGACACTCACTTAAACCACTGAGCTAACCGCACATGTGCTCAGTTCCATATTTGAAGTATCTATCTAATGGAAATTTATATATTTTCAAAAAAATGAAAGTATCTTAAGTTGTTTTAAGTAATTTTGCTCTAAAAACTGTTTAATTATTAAAAAAATAACGTCAAAAATCCTGTAAAATTCAAATAAAACATCGATATTTCTTGTATTATTGTTTTGTTTTTAAATATATGTTAATTATTAATATTTGTATGTAGATTAATCTACTGCTTAAGTATCGTAAATAAATCAGCATTATTGATAATATAAACAATTTCATAGAAATAGAATAGTAGAAACTGTCACAAATAAAACTCAAATTTTAAATTTTTTATGTAAACTGTAAATCTGGCAATATTCAGTTATTTTTTTGAAAGTACACCATAGAGATTAAATATGTTTTTTAAATTATGAATCAGTAAACTTTCCTTTTATCTATTTTTCTATCTAATTATAGCTGTTTTCATTTTACACATGAAGTAGCTTGGAATCGATCAGATCAGCTACGAATAAAATCATTTAAATTTTACATTTTAACCAGTTTACTCACAGTTAAGAGCATCATTTTAAAACAATTTGTTTATAGTTAAATACTGTTTAAAATGGAAAAATTCAGGAAGCGAATTTTAAAGAAAAACTGTAATTTGACTTATTGTGATGTTCATTTTAACCGAAATTTGAAACCGGAAGGACATTTGTATCTACTACAGCAATTGCGAGCGATACTAAAGCTTTTCAAATGTTTGATACCAAATTAAATAAGAGAGACATGGATTTTACCATTTAAAAGGATATACGTTCAAGATCCCGTTATTTATATTCCTTAACGTCATTTATATTGCTTAGAAGCTTAGAAGAATATTTTATATTTAAAAATTTGCTTACTGTAGGTTGGAGATGAATTTTCTACTATTATAGAAATAGGTAGTATACTTTTTTAAATATTCATAGGTCTGTAATAATACTTCTAGTTTGTTCAATAGTAAAGGTTTAAAATATTTTTTAACTTTTTTTAAAGTATAAATTGATGAATTCCTAGGCGCAATCACTTATGTCACTAGAATCGAGAAATATAGATTTAATCAGTTTATTTTTATACCGGTATTATATTTACAAGTTTATCGTTATTGAATTTGACCTTTGACCAACCAATTCATGAATTTATTGAATGTCTTCTTCATGATAGCGTTTGAATCTTATATCAAAGTTCAACAAATTATTTGATGAAAAGCAGATTAACCTACTATTAAAGATTTTAGGAATTTAATGTACCTTTTGTATTTACCAATTTTTCTCTTTATTCCATGAAATAAAAACAAAACAGTGAAAATTCACACACACTCTACGTACCAAATACCAATAAAATATTAATAATAAAAAAAATTAGGCAAACATGGAACAACAGTAGTTTACGTAACAAGTCCCGAAAGTGCTCTCTTACTGGACGACTGGGCAAATTGCAGGGCGAGTCCTGCAAGCCTGCGAGTCCCGTAAAAGCACTTTTGGGACGTATTACGTACAATATATTTTTTTTAAACGGGCATTGTTGTACCATAAACTTCATATTATTTAGTTTACATTTTTATAACAAGAACTCTTTATTAACTAATTTTAACATTTTTTTTTAACAAACGTTGCTTAACAATTTCATCTGGTATAATTTCATATTCCATTAATTCACAATCAAATGCATCATTTTGATTATCCATTTTATAATAAATTTCACGTTTTCAACTAAACGTCAAAATATGTCAAGTTATTTTATAGTTTTAAATATATACAAAACTCGGTTACCATAGAAACCAATTGACCGCTATCTTAGACTAACTATTTTATTGTGTTTTTCATTAAAGATAGGCCGGAAAGTAAATAAAAATGAGTCCGGTAAAAGCTTTTACCGGACTCATTTTTATTTTCTGGCCTTGTCCGACAAAAAGAGATTTTCTGACCTAAAAATAAACCGGAAGGTACTAATTTCTGGCTGGTTTAAAAAAAAGATAATAACAACCCTACCTTTTTTATTTCTATTGTTATTGAATTCACAATATCAACATGTTATAATTTTGTTTATAAAATTCATAATAATACTAGACGAAAATAAAAACATGTACTAATTTTAAAAGTTTAATGAAAACAGAAAATTACATGTGAAATAGAGACTTTGAATAAATTCATGAACTTATTTAGGATAAAATTGTAGATATAATAATAACGGTACTAGAAAGTTCTTGTGATTTTATAGTTTGTATTATTATACATTTAATTCTTTATATTTTAATTTTAAATCTTTATTAATTCTGCATATTTTATTTATAACCATATTCTCCTAAAAGTTGGTTTGTGAGTGATTCAGTAACATTTACGATTGGAATGTTTCAATAAACTTTTATTGATACTTACTTCGATCACATTCTATATGAACGCGATTTGTTGTTCTTTAAATTAAGCTACATGATTTTAATTAAATTATATTCGTTTTGCTTCTGTTTTCCTAGTCAACTAATTTGAAATTCCTAAAATTCCTATTTGCTTTACCATTTTGATCAGTTTCATATGTATTATAACTATGATATAAGATCTGTGTAAATAAATGCATGTTCAAATCATTTGAGAAAACAGAGTAGAGTGTATGTTTTTTGAGTTTTATTAATAAATAAATCAACGCTCAGTAAGGAAACAGTTCTACACTTACTATTCATCCCAGATTCTCAAGAATCATAAGCCTAGGCAATAAATATTATAGAGATATAGACAAGAGATTAAATACTATTTTACTGATACTTACTTTGAGTAATTTTCGAAAAACATAATTCCCATCAACATATTATTGAGAACAAATAACTCTGGATTGTCACTAAGGTCCTTTTTAATAGTTTCTATGATTTGTCTGTCTAAAAGAGTTACAGAGTCCTCTTGTTTCGTTACAAACGTTGTGTTGTGACTTTCTTTTATATGCCGAGCCAGCGGTGAATCACTTTCTGGAACGACTGTAGCTTTCTTTGATTGATTAACTCCCATTGTGCACACTTACTGTTACTTCATTATTACACAGAAAACGTCTTATAAACCGAAAATGTAAAAAAAATATAAAGGTAGGTGTTTGCTTCTGATTGTAGATACTAAGTATTTCAACTGAAGTGGCTGTAATTATTTTATATTTTGATTAATTTGGTTATCAATTTATCGTAAAGTGGTTTAAGTGTAGTGGATATACTGGAAACGTCAAATAGATGGAGAGGTTTTTCTTTAAATGATTATTTATGAAGTTTTTAAAACAAATGTAACTATCGCGAAATATTTTAAACATATCAAGTACTTTATTAAGAAAATCTTTAAAAAAATAAATCAAAGATTAAAAAACAAATACATGTCCAAATGAGAGTTACGTATTAGAAGTCAGGCATTATAATATTATAAACAATTATTTTTCAGTACGGAGGTACCGAGAAGTATTTGTTATTTTAAGCAAATTTACTAGCATGTTTCTGCGTATGTAATTTGTACAGGTTGAATAATGTTTTAACTAAAGTCTGGTTTGTAAAAGTATTAACTACAATTTACGCACTGAAATATTTTTTTAATTAAACAATAATGCTCCCAATTATTTAGAAGCATTGTCACAGTATTTACAGCTTAAAAAATAATTAAATGTAGTTCAAACTATTGATTACATCTGGAAATAAACTTAAATAAAAATATTGTTTTAAAAGATTATATTTTCACAGTTAAATACAACTACAATTATTTGCAGGTAGAGTCAGTACAATGGACTTTCGATACAATTGATGACATTACCAGTAAAGGAGAATTGAAACACTTGGCCGAATTTTTGACAAAAAAACAATTTGATTTAGTAATCAATTTGCCGATGAGAAATGGTGGCGCTCGTAGGGTATCTTCGTTTATGACTCATGGATACAGAACAAGAAGATTAGCTATTGATTACTCTATACCACTTATAACAGATGTAAAATGTGCTAAGTTACTTGTTGAGGTAAGTCACCATACTAAATTATATTATAATAATTTTTTACGTGATTTAGAAGTGAGTGACTACACGTACAAACTAATATCACAAACGTTATAAGTTTTACCTGCTTGCATTTTTGCTCATTAGGTTTTATTTTATCTAGTACATTAAAAAAAAGAGTAAATCGCAGCCTAAGAACTGCTTACAACGTGCCCGGTAAATGCAAGATTGATAAAAAAAATACATCAAATATTAGCAACTTCCTACTTGACTTTCAGCTGACAAAGAATAAATCTAATTTTAAACACGATATGTGATTGCTCTTTATGCACTTTTTGTATCGTTTTAAACAAATTTTGAATGACATTTTTTGTTATTAACTTTTTACAATAACCTAAACAACATTCTTTACAAGTGTAATTTAATGTCGGTTACATACGAGACATTTGTGAATCTATTGTCTTACAGGATGAGAGAGTTTTTAGTTCTGTATGTTTAATTATTATCTGTATACTAACATTGTTTATGTTTTATATTGATTTGTATTATATTTTGATAGGTCAAAATCAGTATATTGGATCTTAGGCCGAGTTTGAGTGTTATTTACTCTTAGAATGTTAAATTAGCTCTTAACAGATCGATGCTGAGATTGGTAAGAGTCGTCCTTTGTGTTGTATCTACATAGACCTCTTGGGTCTTGTGGTGTCCTTGGTCAGATAAGATTATAATTGTGTAACATTTTTATTTCACCCTGCATATAGATACAAAACAATGTCGTTCTGTTCTCCAACGATCTTATTGTTTCTAGAAACTAAGGTTTTATTAGACATTTCCTATCTCTTTCTATTGCCTCTATTTATTTATTATAAGCCTTTTTTTATAGAATTCTCGTCCTTGAACGGAGAAGCTACCCACGTTTTTATTTACGTTAGGATACAGCAAAAACTACGAGAATATATTTCTGAGAATTTGATCAGTGCACGACGACTGTTGGTCACGTGGATTATTACAATGCTAAATCTTCTTTTCAGTTACTTTTTGGCTCGTAGAAGCATGGACTGACTACGCCTCGAAAACTAGAACATAAATAGAGAGTTCAACCGAATTCTAGATCGAATCTTATCTTATCCTTCCTGACAGAGTCTTTTATAATTACCGTCTATTCTCTATATTTTATACGGTTAATAGATACACATATTTACTAAAAATACTAATGTAATTGCAAAAATAGCAAAACGATGCCGTGTTTCATTAAAAACGGTTTATTCTATAACAGCCAAGTGCCGCCATTAGGTATAACATTATTAATGTTACTTCTGTCCAATTTATAGGTACTTTACCCGGCATAAATATATTTTAGTGTGGTATTCTATGTTTTTATAGTAACTACCTTTTTTCATTGACTATTTATTAGAATTATATAATTTTAGGCACTTCGAGTTATTGGGAAAGCTCCACCAATGAAAACACATACTGATTGTATCAGTTCACGAAACATAATAAAATTACCTGGATTTATAGATACCCACGTGCACGTTAGAGAACCTGGAGCTACTCATAAAGAAGATTATTCATCTTGTACCGCTGCTGCTCTTGCGGGTGGCGTAACATTAATATGTGCCATGCCGAATACAAATCCTGCAATTGTTGACGAGGAATCATTTTCTCTTGTTAAAAAATTGTCCAAGGAGGGTGCGAGATGTGACTATGCTCTTTTTGTGGGTTAGTATTTACTAATCAAATATAGATTTTGTATTGTGATTTGCTTTTTATACTTTAATGGTTTTGCTTTCTTTGAAGTCGTTTCGAAATACGTAGCTGCAGAACATTGTTTTCACTAAAGCTCTACTTCTTTGGAATTTGGGACCTTGTTCTTTCTTTTATTAACTATTTTAGTTTCCCGTTTATGTACCTATTTTTTAATTATCTATATCGTTGCTTAGTTACATTTCGGATTGTTAAAACCAAATAAAAAAAATTGGCAGTCGTGGACTGACCGACAGAAACTATGCTTCTCTGAGATATAAAGGCTCTTGTTGATAATTTTTATTTGTAGTTGTTTTTATAGTATTATGATTAAATAACTTTTTTTTTCAATTTTTTAATTTTTTCCATTTTTACGACAGTATCCATTTTCTTTTCCAGTTTTCATAAATTTTAAAACTTTTCACGCTTTTTAATTTTTTAATTTTTTTTTTTTTGTTACTGTATTCTTGATCAATTCTTTGAGACTTTAGAGAACACTGTTTTAATTTAGAAAAAAACTCAACATTTCAGGAGCATCCTCAGATAATACATCTACAATATCTGATTTGGCAGCCGAAGCGGCAGGTTTAAAAATGTATTTAAATGAAACGTTTACGACTTTGCGATTGAAAGATCTCGATATATGGTCAAAACATCTTGCCAATTGGCCTAAAAGAGCACCTCTTTGTGTACATGCTGAAAGCCAAACGACTGCTGCTATAATTCTCCTCGCGAGCTTACAAAACAGACCGGTGCATATATGTCACGTGGCCAGAAAAGAAGAGATACTGATTATAAAAGCAGCCAAAGAAAAAGGATTAAAGATTACTTGTGAAGTTTGTCCACATCATTTGTTTTTGTCAACTAATGATATAGAAAAAATTGGCTCATCTAAAAGTCAAGTAAGTTTCTTTAGTTGTAGTAAATATTTTTTGTTATTTTACCAATCCGAATAAAAGAGGTTAAGTTAATACCTTTTTTTTTAATCAAGTTTAAGAAATTCATTTAGACAAACTGAAGAAAAATAGGCCCATTAAGAAAATTAAAATTATGTTTATATTAATAATAATTCTGTTTAGGTTAGACCTGTCCTTGTATCCCCAGAGGATCAACAGGCTCTATGGGATAATTTACACGTGATAGACTGCTTTGCAACTGATCATGCACCACACACTGTAGAAGAAAAATTAGGTCCAAATGCACCTCCTGGTTTTCCAGGCTTGGAAACAATTTTACCTCTTCTTCTAAATGCTGTAAATGAGGGTAAAATGACTTTAGAAGACCTCATTAATAAATTCCATAAAAATCCGAAAAAAATTTTTAATCTTCCTGAACAACCTAACACTTATGTTGAAGTTGATATGGAAGAAGAATGGGTTATACCAGAAGCTATGACCTACAGTAAGGCGAAGTGGACACCATTTACAGGAAAAAAGGTAAAACAAACCACATTGTTCCATTTTATTCTCATTTTAAACGAATGAATGTTTATTGTCGTTAAAATTATTATTTTTTTAAGGTTAAAGGTGCAGTTCATCGAGTTGTTCTTCGAGGAGAAGTAGCTTACGTCGAAGGTCAAGTATTGGTGCAACCAGGTTTTGGACAGAATGTTAGGGAATGGGATAAACGTGTATATAGTATGTCAGTTGAAATGAGTAGACCGTCGTCTACTCTGACCTTGGATAGACCTTCTTCTCCAGCTCCTTATTTATTGAATCCAATCGATTACGATAATGATGGACAAACTAACGAAATTTTTACCAGACTATTATCTTCAGAAGGAAAAGTACATTTTGCACAAGAACCTCAAACATTTGATTCCAGGTAAATATTTGATAACCATACTTACTTTGGAAATATTGAATTAACTGTAATATTTGATTTTTTTCACAATTTGATAAAATACACTCTTTACAATTTTAAATCGATAGAAAGTTAAAAAAGTTAGAAAGTTAGGCATTTTGGAGCAGTATTATTTATCTAGAGTTTGGTATATTCTTATTATTTTTATGTTCTTTGACAATTTTAGGCAAATCTTACAAAACTAATAATTATATTCCAAGTCCATAGTTACACCCGTAAAAAAATATAAATCAGCTATTATCAAAATCAACTATTATCAGAGTAAAGGAAAGAAGTGGTCTAGTGATCTGTTGCCTTTGACCATTGATTGTTAGATGCGTCTATCTTAGGAATAATAATTTAACTACCAAAATTTATAACTTACTGCTAATAGAAAGAAATATGAGACAAAATAATATTGCATACAATACGAGTATAATAATAACAGTGTCCAGATAAAGGTTATGATTAGGGTTATGACTCTATTACGTTTGTATCATTTGAAAGCTTTATATACAATAACATAAGAGCATACTGCAACCCAGGGCGACAACTATTTTAAAAAAATGGAAGGACAAAACTTTATGACATCGCTTATAGTATTGTGAAATACATTTTATCTACTCCTTTGAAAGTAATAGTATATTACTTTACGAGTGGAGTAAATTGCATATTACAGCGAGTGTGTTTGGCCCATGAGCGAGCTTGCGAGCGAAGGGGCTAAAGAAACGAGCTAAATATGCAATTTGTTCCTCGAGTGAAGTACTATGCTTTACCCACGACTTACCAAATGGTTTTGTATAAAACTAAAAATAACAAATATAAAATTTAAATTTTGGCATAAGTTGTCAAAGCATTCGATTTCGCAGACACTTCGGTCTGAGAAATGTCAAATGTTAATTTAATTTAATGAAAACTGTAGGTAACCAACATAATAATACAGGTTTCTATTTACTTACTTCACTATAAATGAAACTATAACACAACTCCTCAATAATTTGACACTTACTGACAGACTTATAGATTAAATAATACAAAATTTACTTATGAGTCGTGGGTAAATGTCATTTATACTCATTGTTACCATGCAGGGTAAGTAAGCTCTAACGCACAGTTGTGCGTAATGAAACGTCATTCCAACATGACGTTTCATTACGCACAATTGTGCGTTATAGCTTACTTACCCTGCATGGTAACAATGAGTATAAATGACATTTACTGTCAAAGGAGTAGATAACAGTACAGTACGTACGTCATATATTTTTTTAGAAATGTCAAATATTTAGAATTAAAATTAAAATATTGAGTCGTAGATAAAGCATAGTACGTAACTCGAGTGGTAAGAGGTATTACGTACTCGTGTGGTTACGCACTCGCCGCTACGCGGCTTCGTGCGTAACTTTTCCACTCGTACGTTATGTCCTACTTACCACTCTTGATACGTAATATACTATTTTCCGCAAACGTCAAAAAAAGTAGACATTATTAACGTCAATTCATGATGTTGAAGTATGATTTCACAGACGCCACTTTTTTGTACGGCCGTGAGCGGACAAAAAAGTACTTTTTTGTACGCTGACGGCCGTACAAAAAAAGTAGAATTTTTAACAGGGAAAATAATTATTAGTTGAACTTTTAAACTTTATTATCGATAATAATTATGTATTAATAGTAAACTTACAGTTATTTAAGGTTGCACCGCACATATTTAATGCAGTACCTGATTTATTCACTTCCAATTCAAGCGAATTTTGTGCAGAGTTGAACGAGTTCATCGACAAAATTTCCTGTGACTCCTTACTTGTTGTTGCTTCTGTTACATCAACGTCGACATAATTTCGCTCATGAGAAGCTGCATGCAGGTACAGTGAAGAAGAATTCGACATCAAGATTTTTTCTGCAGTTTGTTTTTTATTAGACAAAGAGTCTTCAATGTATCCTTCAGCGACAGTGCTCGACCTCCAACCTCCATGCCGTTTCAAACAAGTAATATCAGCTCCTCCATCCACAAGCAAAGTAGCTGAAGTTCTTCTTAACGCATGGCCGGTGTAATCTTTTGAATTCGGTAGTTTTAAATAAGTTGCTACTGTTTTGGGTACGTTACTAATTGTATGAATTCCCATGACCATGCGATAACATTTTCCCTTTTGAAATTTCAAAAAAAATCGTCGGCTTTCCATATAGCTTGTGGACGTAAAGAAGTATATTTTCTGTAAAGATTTATATTTTTTTCTCCAATAATTGTGAACGATCGTGGCTTTTTAGATGTACTATCAGGAATCTTTATATGAATAACAGATCCTAAATCTTTTATATCGTCTATTGTCATGTTCACCATTTCATCGCATCTACATGCTCCAGATACGCCCATTATTAGAACAACCTAAAAGTAGTATGTATTTAAAAACTTGATTGTATTTATGCAGGTTAGAATATTATAACTAACCTTAATTCCTAGATATTGCTCATCAGGTGTGTAAATATAATGTACTATATATTTTTGATACGTTGCCTGTCTGGCGGTAAAATATATAGAAACTATATAAAAAAAAACGTCGGACTGATTCAATAATATGACTTTATTATTCTTTTTTTATTGACACTGACAACTATATAATTATTATCTCACAATTGTCTTTTTAGTGTACTAAGTTTTTAACATTCTTCCCCGCAAAAATAAAAAAAAACAATTTAACTACAGGAAATAACTAAGTGAAAATTTAACAAGTATAACAATAAAATAAACAACATTTAACAATAAATACAACAACATTTAACACTGTCTGACGACAATCATTTTATTGTTCTTCGTAATATCCTTTTTTTTTTGGCTTCTCCTATTTTATATCTACTCAGTGATTTTCGCCAGTCTACTGGTAGGTCTTTTAAATAATCCGTTTTTTGTTTGCACCTCTGCTACCCTGACTCTACCGTCTGGTCCGGGAAAAACATTTATTATTCGACCTAATTTCCACTCATTTCTAACCATGTTGTTATCTAAAATTAATACAACGTCATTAACCTTTATGTTCTCTTCATCTTTAGTCCATTTATTTCTTCTTGTTAGAGTTGGTAAGTACTCTTTTGTCCATCTCTTCCAGTAATCTTTTACAATTTGTTGCGATTTTCTCCATTCTTTTCGAAGGTTGTAATTTGTTCCCAACTGTTCCATGCAATTATTTGCCCCAACTAAAAAATGGTTCGGTGTGAGAGGTTCGAAATCATTTGGGTCGGTAGACATTTTTGTGAGAGGACGTGAATTTATGATGTTTTCTATCTCTGCAAATGCTGTTAATAAGGTTTCGTCTTTGAGTCTTGTATTCCTGAAAATTACATAAAAGCATTTTTTTACGCTTTGGATTAAACGTTCCCATACTCCACCCATAAACGGAGCTGCTGGAGGTATAAATTTCCATTCTATACCTCTTTGGGTCATTTGTCGATCAATTTCATCAAATTTTATTTCTTGTAATGCTTTTTTCATTTCTTCGGAGGCTCCTCTTAAGTTAGTTCCGTTATCAGAAAAAATACATTTTGGGGTTCCTCTTAAGCTCATCATTCTTCTTAAAGCCATGATAGCCGAATCAGTACTTAAAGAATGAGCAACTTCGAGATGTATTGCTCTAATACTAAAGCATGTAAACAATACACCCCATCTTTTCTCCGTTCTTCTTCCGATAGCAACTGCGAAAGGACCAAAAAAGTCTACACCAGTATGTGTAAATGGTCTTACATTAGGTGTTAACCGTTCTTCAGGCAACTGTCCCATTAACGGTGTCACTGTTGTCGGCTTCAGAAGTTTACAAACTTGACATTGCCGGAAGACCTTCTTAACTGCTGCCCTGCCGTCTATAATCCAAAACTTTTGTCTAGATTCATTAAGAACAAGTTCGACACCTTGATGACCAAGTTTATCATGTAAGAAATCCAAATAAAGTTCAGTAAATCGATGACTATTGGGTAATATCGCTGGACTTTTTGCTGCAAATGACATATTTGGAGCAAGATCAGTTCTTCCCTGTAAAACTAAAATTCCGAATTCGTTTAAAGCCGGTGTTAATCTCCTGATTTTACTTTGTCTTAAAATTTCTTGTCCTTTTTTTAAGGCATCAATTTCCGACTTAAAACTATCCTCTTGAGTTTTAATAACCCATAATTTTTCGGCTTCCTTAAATTCTTGTACGGAAATTTTTAGAGAATAATCATTTCTCTTTAATTTGGCAATAAAAATGTTTTTTGCTTTTACTATTGTTGCTGTTACTGACATCAATTTCGAAAATTTTGAATATTTGTTGATATCTGGCAGGACATTGTTTGATGTGACGATATTCGTTAAAAATGCAACTTCTTTCCGTGTAGATTTGGAATCCCGTTCTTTGATTTCGTGGATACTTTTTATTGGCCACGTACTTTCGTCAAAATTATTTAAAAATTTAGGACCTGAGAACCACTCTTCAAAGCTTAGTAAATTGTTTCCATCCTCAGTATATGATCTAGTGGCTAAATCAGCTGGATTACATTTTGAAGGAACCCATTTCCAATCTAAAACTTCAGTTAATTCCTGTATTTCACCTACTCTATGTCCTTCAAACTGTCCTAATCTTTTTCCATCTCCTTGTAGCCAATAAAGTACTGTAGTAGAGTCCGTCCAATAGTATTCCTTGTCTATTTTCAGTTTCATTGAATCTTTAACGTGTTTCATTAATCTACTCCCTATTAAGGCTGATTGCAATTCTAAACGTGGTATTGAGATTGGTTTAGTTGGAGTTACTCTTGATTTTGCAGTCACTAAACACACATCAATAGCATGAGCTGAAACTACTCGTAGATAAACGAGTGCAGCGTATGCTTGCTTGCTACTGTCACAAAACAGGTGCAACTCTAATCTCTTAGCAATCGGTATATTTATTGACAAACATCTAGGAATTTCCAATTCAATAATTCTTTTAAAATCATTTAACCAAGTTAGCCAGTTTTTAAAAATTTCGTCATTAATAAAATCATCCCAGGAAATTCCAGTTCGCCATATGTCTTGAACTATTAAGCGTCCTCTAATAGTGAAATTAGCAATTAGTCCAATTGGATCATAAATAGACATAACAATCCGTAGGACTTCTCTTTTTGTAGGCCTTTTTAAGATTCCTTCGTTAATTACATTTTTATTAGATTTAAAAATAAAGGTATCTTTCAGTGAGTCCCAATATAATCCTAAGACACGTTGCAGTGTACTGTCTATTAAATTTAGGTCTTTGCCAATATCTTCGTTTGAACTCGAAATTAAATTTCTAAGTTCCTGTGAATTTGTAGACCAACCAACTAGTTCATATCCCGCTACTTTGTGAACATCTTTAACTTGTTTTACAATTTCGAAAGCCTCAAGTGGTGTGTCAAAGGAGTCTAGATAGTCATCCACATAATGACGTTTAGTTATGGCTTCTATTACTCTTGGACTTCCAAATTTTTGAGCATTGTAATTTTTGACAAATTGTGCACACGAAGGTGAACAGGTTGCTCCAAATGTCATTACTAACATTTCATATATGTCGGGTGCCTTTCTTGTATCTCCATCTCTCCATAAAAACCTTTGAGAATGCCTGTCTTCCTTCCGTATTCTAACTTGACAAAACATTTCTCGAATGTCACTTGATACTGCAATTTTCCCAGTTCTAAAATTTAATAAAACAGATGTAAGAGGCGGTACAAGATCAGGACCAGATAAAAGATTAAGATTCAAACTAGTACCGTTTGATTTTGCAGCAGCATCAAAGACCGTTCTGGTCTTACCTGGTTTATTCGGATTTGTTACACCAAAATGACTAAGATACCAAGTTAGAGGCTCTTCTTTGATGGCTTCTTCTTCTGTTAATTTTCTTGCATAATTTTTGTTCAAATTTTTCCTCATGTTTTCACAATATTTTTCTTTAAAATCTGAATCTTTCTCCATTTGTCTTTCTACATACTGTAATCTTCTTAATGCTAATAACTTACTTTCCGGTAATTTACTAACATTTTCTTTCCATAATAGTCCAATTTCATATCTGTCTCCTACATATTTAATTGTATTGCACATTATTTCCATAGCCCGTTTATTGTCTTTGTCTTCAGTTGAATAATCTTTTGCAGCTATTCCCTGAGCTTCTAAGGAAAATGTTTCCTTCATTAACTGATGAAGATCTTCGTTTGAAATTCCATCAGATTGTTCTGTCTTACAAATGTGAAACGAAAAATTTTTATGAATAGTACTACTAGAGCTTCCACTAAGGATCCATCCTAAGTAGGTTTTTGTAGCTATAGGGTAATTGACTGGACCCTCAACAACTTTCCTAGGTACCGTCAGTCTTATGTTGTCTTGTCCAATTAAAAGTAAAGGTCTGGTTTTAATTTCTTTAATTGGTAGTCCTTCGAGATAAGGTAACTTTTTAATTTCGTCAAAATTACATTGTTGGTTAGGCAACCCTAAATTCCTTACTGACCTAACATTCCTCAATTTTAGCATTCTTGCATTTTTAAAGTTACCACAAATTGGTAAATCAAACCGGACTGAGTCATTATCAGTCATTTTAATGTCATTAGCCCACTGTATACACAGTGGTTCCCTAACTCCATCAATTTGCAGGTGATCTATTACTGATTTGTCTATCAGTGTCACAGTAGACCCTTCGTCGCAAAGTGCAACGATTTCTATTTCTTTATCTGAACCAAAAACTTTAACATGGACCATTCGAAGTAAGGTGTTAGTTCCTTTACTTCCTGCTGTCATTGTTAGTTCACTTACATCGTCACTTTTAATATCAGTGCAGTTAACAATTGAGTTAGTTTGTTCAGGTCTTTGTTTAACATTTTCCTTATGCAGCAGATGATGATGTGGACGGCGACAGCTGTTAATTCCGCATTCTTTTTTGCTTCTGCATTTAGTAACACCGTGATAACCTTTTAGACAAGAAAAACAAAGCTTTTTATTAGTAACGATCTTCCATCTTGTATCTACGTCATCCTTTTGAATTTTACTACAATTTTCGATTTTATGATCTTTGTCATTACAGTATGGACACTCGTGACTTTTTTGTATTGTTGAACTAGTGGTATTTACAAAAGATCTTTCATACCTATGATTGCTTCTAGAAATACTCTTTGTTGGTAACACGTAGCAGGCTGCATGAGAAATTTTGTTAAGCCATTTTTCAAAGTCTTCTAAATTTACAGCACCATCTTTTGATAAAGTTTCTTCCCCCCATCGAAGTTTAATTGTATCGGGAAGTTTTTGGACAGCTTCTTTCAATAAAATTGGATTTTTTAAATGATTATTAAAGTTTAGGGTTTGTATGGTCGATACTAAACTCGTAATTTGAGTCCCAAACTGAATAAGGTTTTCAAAGTCGTTTTCTTTAATATGAGGAAAATGTCTTACCTTTCCTAACATAGCATCAATAATTTGGTCTGGCTTCCCAAACCGTAATTCTAAAGTCTTCATTACCTGACTAATATTTCTTGGGCTGATCAACATTCCTGATACTGCGGATCGAGCATTCCCTCGAAGACATTTTTGAAGCTTAATCAACTTTTCCTCATCTGATAAATTACAAATATCTGAAATTTTGTTAAAAGTGTAAATAAAAGTTGGGTATTCTTCAGATTTTCCGTCAAATATTGGGAAGTCTTTATGTAAAAATGATTTATATTGAACAGATTCATTTAATTTTGGATTTTGAGGAATATTGGTTAATAGATTACTGAGAGTATTACATAACTGACTAATAGCTTGATTCGAATCATTATTTTGAACATGGTTTTCTTGACTAAATTTTTGTGGAATATTTGAATTTACCATGTTATAATTTTCTGGCAAAGGAAAATGCTTGTCATGCTGATGTTCATCATTAAAGGCAAATTCACTATTTAACTCTATGGCTTCAATACATGGTTGCTCAGCAGATTGGACCCAGTTGAATACATAATCATAATTATTTTTATTAGAACTGATATGAGATTTTGTGTCGGGTATTGACAGGGTAGCTGGTTGCAATTGCACAGAAGAAGGAATAGCAGAGTTTAAGGGTAGCGTACCTGATTTTTCCGGTTGCACTGGTTCTGACATATTAGAATTTCTACTTACAAGGGATCTTCTAGATCTAACTTCTTCCATAAGGCTTAGCTTTTCCTCCATTTCTATGAGTTTTAATTGCTGACCATACTTTCGTTTTTCTAGTTCCATTCGTTTTTCTAGTTCTATTAACTTATTCTCAAATTCTTGTCTTCTTTTTTCTTTTAAAATCTCTCTTCTCATTCTGAGTACTTCCACGCTAGAGTTACTGTTTGATGCTAAAGATTGTGGGTGATTGACTGTTTTGGTTGAACCTTCTGTGTCGTCATGTAATCCAAGGTGATCGACTGTTTTCGTTGAACCTTCTGTTTCATCGTGTAGTCCAAATCCATCCGGCCAAGCAAAATCAGGATCCAAGTGTTGGTGTCTACCAGCAGTCGTTCTTTTGGGTCTAATGTTTGCTCGAACAGTTTTATCCATGGTTTATTTTTCTGGCTCTTGAAAACGGTCGAAGGACCAATGTAAATATAATGTACTATATATTTTTGATACGTTGCCTGTCTGGCGGTAAAATATATAGAAACTATATAAAAAAAAACGTCGGACTGATTCAATAATATGACTTTATTATTCTTTTTTTATTGACACTGACAACTATATAATTATTATCTCACAATTGTCTTTTTAGTGTACTAAGTTTTTAACAAGGTGCATTATTTAAAAAATCTTCAAACTGGTCTTTTGTGAATACCTTTGACTTTTTGGGAGTATACCCTTCATTCTGCTTCTTCAGATAAGCACGTAGTTTCATATATTTGCTAATATCTAATCCATGTTTAATATTCAGTAATGATTTTATCATGGAATACTGAGACCACATTGTTGAACTTTTCATTTTTAATTTAGTTGTCATTTCAAAAAAATAAGCTAGTAGCACATTTTCCGAATAGTTTAAAATGTTTTTATCATTGCACCATGTGAGAAATCTTTCGTAAGCATGATTATAAACTCTACTTGACTTAGTTGGAATTAAATCATTCGTAGCTGCCTTAGCAATGTCAACAACGTCGGGCGGTGTACAGTTGGGTTTTGAATCCGACATAATACCTATAATCTAAAAGAAAATTTCAGTACACCTTACTACAACAAACGAAATTTTGATGCTCAAGTACTTACCAAAAATGCGCAGTCCAATTGTTGCTTTAAATCACTTACAATATTTCTGACATTATAAAATATTATTGAACTGTCAAATTTGTTTTTGACTTGGCAATCACAAAACCAGTAACCACGGAAATGTAGTGCGCAGTTTTATAATTATTATTCTCTGAATTTATCAACTTCGTTGCAATCGTTTTGAATTTTTATTTAAATATTAATTAGTTCTATAGTCTGGATGCCGTTTGCGGAAAAAATAGCATGTTTCATTCGGAGCAAAAGCACTTTTTGTGGCTCGTCTGAAACTGTCGGCCTCACTAACGTTCGGCCATCAAACATTCAGACTCGCCACAAAAAGTTATACTTTTACTCCTAATAAAACAATATACTATTTTGTAATTCAGTTACGAAATATCATAATTTTGACACTCATTCTAGATACAAAATGTTGTTCATTATGTCACTTGTTTTCATTTTGTCACTTTAATAAATGTAATGGTTATCTCCATAGAAACAAACAAGGATGGCTTTGATACTATCTAGCAGAAATAGGCCGACGTTAAATAATAACCAAGTAAAATAAATTCAAAATAAAAATGAAGCTGCATTACAAAAAATCTTGTATTTAAACACGATGCAAAACACCGTGTTTTTTGCATACAATGTGTTGGATCACTCGCTACGCTCGTGATCCAAACTTCACATCTAGTGCAAGAAACACGTTCATTTTGCAACTAGTTATATAAATAGCTATTTCAGACCACCTCTTTCCTCCAACATGGTTTCTACTTGATATCTTTTGACACTAATTTCACTAAAGCCAAGAAGCGCTACTAAAATGTATCAAATATTTGTGTTTTAAAACTGGGCAAAATTTATTTATCGCAGAAAAATAATTCTGGTCCTCCTGCAACAGATCTTCATTTCTTTAATTAATAATGAAAGTATCTATTAAAACAGTTTTTTTAATTATTCTAGTATATGATGTTAAGGTAATTATTTTACAAAATTTATAGTTATTGCAGTAAGAACTCTTTTTTAGACTGGTATCACCTATTCCTCCAAGAATAAGGACAGAAAGTTTTTCTAACGTAGATAAAAAACTTAAAGGAGAAGATAGTCTTCAACTTCATCACCAACATCACCATAGTGTCATGAATAAACACATTTTGAGTGTTGATATGTTTACTAAGGATCAGTTAAATGATATATTTGCCTTAGCTCAAACTTTTCGAGTCTATGTACAAAAAGACAGGCCGTTAGATCACGTATTGAAAGGTACGTTTATTCAATCATAAGAACGATAAGTTTGTTTTTATTTATGTGTGGTCAATCTTGTAGTTTAATTTTTTTTACAAATTCTACTGTGACGTTTTTAGGAAAAATAATGGCTTCAATATTTTACGAAGTCAGTACGAGAACTAGTTGTAGTTTTGCAGCAGCAATGCAAAGACTAGGTGGTAGAGTGATTTATATGGATGAAACTAGTTCCAGTGTGAAAAAAGGCGAAACGTTAGAAGATTCTGTTGCAGTTATGGCTGGCTATGCTGATGTAGTAGTATTGAGACATCCTACACCTGGTTCAGTCCTGGTAAGTACGAAGTAATTTTCTGATTTTTAATCGTTTTATCAAGTTTTGTAAAAGACTAGGTATATTTATCTCAAATAATTCTTTTTTATACAACGTACAGCATTGTTTTTGCTGGGATGTCACTTTAAAAAAACTTTAAAGTCTGTAGAAACTCTCATCAAAGGGATTCCTTTTTTTAACTCATGTATAATAAATTCCTTTTGGGTATTGAAATCTTTTATTTCTTACCATCTATTTATATAAAAGGAGAAAATCCCACTAACTGTGGTAGACGCCAGCACATCCGTAACCGCAGATGGTAGAAACGTGAAATTTGGAAAGATGTTTATTTTCATAATGTGAACATAAAAAGGGATTTTGATAATTTTTAACCCTGAAGGGGTGAAATAGAAAGTTTGTATGGAGAAATCTTTAAATCGGCACAGAGTTTTAAAAAAATATTTCATTGAACAACCTTTTCTTGTTTTATTAAAATTCACCGCCTACTAGTGCAAATAAGGGGTTGAAACGAAAATGAGAAAAAAAGTATTAATTCTTAGGGTGTACGAAGTTCACTGGGTCAGCTAGTATTTAGACATTTTTTCGTAAAAATGTAACTATAATATATTCAAGCGGATTATATGTTTTATAAATGATTTTTAAACAATATTTATTTTTAGAAAATTCAAACGGTTTGTATTTTTGCAGAAAGCTTCCCATCATTGTCGCAAACCACTCATTAATGCTGGAGATGGTGTAGGAGAACACCCAAGTCAAGCTCTTTTGGATATCTTTACTATCAGAGAAGAAATAGGTAAATTACGTGCTTTATATTTTGTTATAGTTTTATATAATTTCCTAACTATTAGACTCCTTAATATAGTGTTTATTCCAAAATATAGGTACATATTTGACGTTACGCATCAATCCGCATAAAAGAACTTTTTATATGCAGAATATGAACCATTTTTTCGCTAGTTATGGAGTAATTGTAGTTGATCTTTTATTATTACAGGCTTTATTAAGCTTTTATAATAACTTAAAGCGTATTATTTATCTACTCTAGCAACGTTCATCATAAGTAATGTTATATTATATGTAATATTATTTTTAATTCTTTTTCTATTCACAAATAGAGTTTGAAAACTATAAGAGAGTCAGCCATTCAGAACACATAAAACAAATACTTCTAAAGCAAATGAAAGAATCCTGCTCTTACAATTACTTGTACACACACAAACTTTTCCATAAAAGTCCCAGTTTATTCAAAAAATTGTTTCAGTGTTAATACCTAAACAAATTCACAATCAATATTAACAGTCGATTAAAAAAGAATTTTTCCATAGTTAAAATCTTGTTGGCTTTATAATTTATATCAGTTACACTTTACAACTTTCGATTTAGTTAGGTTCTAAAAGAAAATCTGACTACAAGGTCCATATAATGAACGGCTACGCACTTTGATTGCTTAGATGATAAAAGTGTTGTTCCACAGAGGCACATGTGGTGGATTAAATTGCTGCCAAGTTTTTTTGTGAGCAAAAATCCAAAAGATATAATATCTATGCAAAACTAACTAATGGGGCGACTTAACAGATATTCTTACTTGTGACTGAGGTAATGTTGCATTTGAAGTATGTAGACAAAAATCGACCCGCGGTCATTCTAAAAGTGCTACGCAAGATATTCAGACCGCTACGAATCCCACTAACAGAACAGTACCGAAGAAGAACCAACACGAAATAACTATTTGGAGATCGTGAAGGAGATACAGAGACACCCGGAAGAACGAATGTTAAAGAGAGTCTGGGAAAGAGTACCAGTTGGACGAAGACCCCTAAGAATGCCCTAGAATGAGGTGGCGAAATAACATACAAGCAGACCTAAGAAGTATGGGGATTAAATATGACCTAACCCTAATGGAAGATAGACGACGATGGAGGCAAATAGTACAGTCGGCCAAGACCCACCCCGGGTTGTAGAGCCAAGCTAAGTAAGTAGGGTCATTCTAACAGAATCAAGTGAACGAAAAAGCCGAGTGGCGGGGATCATCAAAGAGTGGTGTGCAACAAACACTACCGAACAGTACTTCAGTTCTATTTGAGCTAGGTACCGAGGTAATAACTTTTTCAAACGAAATCCTAACGAACTACAATTTACTTTATTATTTTGTGTGCATCTTGAGTGCTAACTAATTATATTTTGTGTGTGAAAATGATTTCTAGTAGAAAGAAACGTAAAGTAGATACAGAGGGTCGCCAGTTTAAAGAAAAATGGACAGAATAAGCCTGTTTCTTTGCTGTGTAATCAATCCATTTCATTGATAAAGAGGTTTACTACTGTAAAAAGTAAACAAAGAACACAGCTTGATAATGTTGCTAAAGCCAGTTTTATTATTAGTTCAAAATTGAAAAAATGAATTTGATTTTTTTTTTCAAAACGAACTGTTGTCTGACTTATACAAATAATGGCTAATAATATAATAACAACATTGACTGATCTGGTTTTAAATCATTTTTCGTAGCATTAGACGAGAGCACCAATTTGTCGGACACAGCTCAACTGATTTATTGGACATGTTGATAAAGAGTTTACTGTTACTGAGAAAGTGCTTGCTTTACAGTCGCTAAAAGGAACCATTACAGCAAGAGAACATTTTTAATGAAGTTCAAAATGTATTCACAAAGTTTTGCTTGCCATGATCAAAATTAGTTGAACTATGCACTTTCTATGATTGGCGTACGTTCAAACATCGATGGATTAGTTTCCCAAATTCAAGCTTAAGTATCTCATTGCTTTCGGTGTGGCTATTTAACTTTCGTAGTTTGTAACAATTGTCATTCCATAAGTTTAATTAATTGTTTCTGATAGTTTAAAAAAGTTATAAACAAGTGACCCGAATTATTCTTAGAATTATAGCAATAGCTTTTAAGAAAATTAAAAGTGAACTCAATAAGTCAATGTCTTGCTGCGGTATTCTGTTCCACTCCATTGAAAGGCCCTCAAACAGTTGCTGTCTTGTATTAAACGCAATATTTTGTTTTAAAATGAGTCTGCCTAATATGTCCCACATGCTCAGTTGGGATTAAATCTGGCAATTGTGCAGGCCATGGTAAAACCTCAATTTCATGATTTTCGAGGAATGTTTGCATGATCCTGGCAGTATGCGGACTCGCATTCTCGTGTATGAATTGAGATTTGGGATCAGCTTGTTGTGCAGAGGGTACAACAATAGGTTCGAGAATAATATCGCGGTAGTCTGTTGCATTTAGAAAAGAGATTGGTTCTTCCCCAAGAGTGATGCTACCTCATACCATCATACTGCCGCCTTGCTGTTTTTGAACGTCCCGCACGGTGGCCAATCGTTTAGCTTTGCCAGATCGTCTTGTATCTGGTGCAAATCCAAATCGGGACTCATCTGTAAACAAAGTAGAGGCCCACTCATGTTCTAACCTTTGCGTGTTCTTATGCCCACTGAAGTAGATGAGTGGTATTTTTTCTGAATAACACAGGCACTCTCACAAGTCTTTGAGTATTTATCCCTACTTCACACAGTCTATTTCTTACAGACACCTGATGGGTCTCTTGCATCCTCATTTGTAATTGTGATGCAGTTACAGTCCGATCTCGCAAAGCCTACAACCTAATAAACCGATCTTCAATCTGGTTGGTTATCCTTGTATGAACTGTATTACGAAACACAAACGATTAATGCCACTTCTGTTCGTGTGCAGGACCTCAGCAACGTCCCTTTGATTTCTGCCAGCTTGAAGCATCTCTATAGCACGCCACTACGTTTCGCCATTATTGGCAATAAGTTCTTTGCGTTAATTTAATTGTTGTAATATTGTTTCTGTATTTTAGGTACAGTTAATGGCCTCACAATTACTCTTGTCGGAGATTTGAAGAACGGACGCACTGTTCATTCTCTTGCAAGGCTATTGACATTGTATAATGTTCAGTTAAGATATGTTAGCCCACCTTCTTTAAAGATGCCGAGTCACGTAACTGAATTTGTGAGGTCCAAAGGTATCTCTCAAGAAGAATACAGTAGTCTTAAAGAAGTTTTACCGGATACTGATGTTTTGTATATGACCAGGATACAGAGAGAGAGATTTGAAAGTCAAGAAGAATATGAAAAGGTAAATACTATTAAAACATTATGTATATCTTTTTTTACTACGTAATTGTTTTAATTAAATAATTGATTTAAATACTTAAAATATTTTTTGTACAACTGTCATTAAAAGTGACACTTTTAATGATAGCAAACAATGTTAAAAACGATTGTTTACATAGCAGCGTGTTAAAAATACTTTTAACACGTTGCCATGTAAACAAGTTTACTTTTAACACGGTTTAGTTTACTTTTAACACGGTTTGGTTCATTGTCATTGAAAATTCGCTCGTTTCATTATCAAAATAGGGAAGTTGTACAAAAAACATTGTATGGTATTTGTGTTAAAAGTGATTTTATTTTGTTCGTGAAATTGTTCAATTCGCTCCGCTCATTTCACAAACGTTTTCACTCGCAAAATAAAACCTCACTTTTAACACTCATATCATAAATAACTATCGTGTTTTGATTGAATCTTTTAATGATTCTTGAAAAAAATGGAAGTTTTATAGGGCTTTGTACAAACTTTAGGATTTTTGTTATTTTTTGACAATTTGAATCTATTATGATTTTTCTCACTATGTTTTGCAATTTACCAATTTTTGTTTTTTTGCGATTTTATTCTATTTATCCTAATTGCTTTCATGAATTTTTTTGAAGGGTTATGTTACTTAAATTTTTCGAATTCTTTATAACTTATTTTAATTTATTTCGGTTATTTGTATTTTTTTACACTTTGCTATACTTTTCTTGAATTCAACCATTTTTTCATTATATAATATTACTTGCCCAAGCCTTGTTCTAATTTTCACACTTTTTGGTATTGTAACGTTTTTTTTTATTTTCTAAAATTTTTTGTATTGTATTCCAAGGTTTCATTTTTTTCATGTTTTAAAAATATCCAAGTTATTTTCCAATTTTTATGGTTTATTAGGGTTATATCGCAATTTTGTTAATGTCTTCACAATTTCCCAATTGTTATACAAACGAATATTCATAAAAGTTTTGTTTTTAAAATATGCACATATCGTGTCAATTAGACTACACGTTGAATGTTTAACCAATGATTTAATTTGATTCTTACCCATTATTAAATTTAGTCCAAATTTTTTAACAATTTCGTGAGTGGCCTGGAATAATGTGCATGGCAAAAGTCGCATAATACATGGTTTTAACAATACATTATACCATTTTATATTTTAGGCATGTGGTCACTTTATTGTAACACCGAAATTGATGACTTGTGCCAAGAGAAAAATGGTTGTTCTACATCCTTTGCCAAGAGTTTTCGAAATTAGTCCAGAATTTGATACTGATCCTAGAGCTGCGTATTTCAGGCAAGCGGAGTGTGGAATGTATGTTCGAATGGCACTTCTAGCTATTGTTTTAGGAAAATTCGCATAATTATAGAATTTTAAACTTTTATCAAGATAAATTTTAAGTCTAATTTTATATTACTTGCATTCCTATTTTAAGTAACTGTACGTAGAAGTAGGTACCATGTAAAATATAATAGTTACAGTAAACTAAATTGTCAGCATTTATTTTTTAAATTAAGTTAAAAATATATTTTTGTTGTAACTTTTTAAATATAAAAGGAAAAGTAAATATATCTGTTAATTTTTGTCAGTAATTGCCTTGTAGATTTTCTCCTAATCTAATATTGTAACACTAAGTTGGTTTAACAATTTATTTAACTAGATTATAGATTGTAAGTAGGGTCAAATGGCCCGATTGACTTTACTACACATCGATCTAAAAGATCTTTTGTGTATATTCGACATCTATTTATGAGTCCATAAGGTCTAGACCGTTAAGAAAGTCTATTACCCGCTTAGGATGTACGATTTGAGAAGACCTGTTCAGCCTTTTCATCGGAATACTTACAGAATTTGCATGTTCTACTGTCCACTTTGCCCATTTTACAAAGATGTTAACACAGTGGACATTGTCCTGTGAGAATTCTTGCGATTACTTTTAAATTCAATTTTCTGAAGCTCTAAGAGTAATTTAGAGTTGCGCAGTGAAGGCCGAATTAACCTTTTTGCTTGTCTTTGGCCTAGAGTGTTTTTCCAATGATCTGTAGATAAAGTTCCTTCTCCCAATTACTAAAATTGCGGCATTTTCAACTGCCACAGAAAGGTTCAGGTGCGATAAAGTAGTACTAGCTCCTTCTTTTGCAAGACAATGAGGAATCTAGTTTGTGACCATCCCTTTATGCCCTGGTACTCCAGCAGATTTACTTTGTTGTGTTTAGCCAGTTACTTAAGAAACTATTTGCAATTCCAGGCTGTTTTGGACTCGAACTTGATAGAATGTAGCCTTCAAAGTAGCCTGGCTATCGGAGGCAATAAATATTCTATTTCTTAAAATAAATTTAAAATTTCCAAAAAGGATTTTCAGTATTGGTTTCATCTGGCCATCACCAAAGAATATATACTTAAAAGTTTTGTGAAACTTTTCAGTAATTTTTCAACATAATTTAAGGTAATTATTTGTTTACAAATTTCGATACGTTTTTTATAAATACATTTATTTATTTTGCAGGAATGTAAATTGATATATTTCAATTTAAAATATTTTAATAATGTTATAAAATTACCTACTGTTTCTTTTTTTTTTTGTTTTTCAGGATACTTCGGATTATTTTTTATTTATTTTAAACTTCACTATAGTACGGTATATTGGATGCTTTATACAATGACACCTGCTGGATATTCCTATAGCTATTTTCAGATCATCAATCGAATAATTCAGGTCTGCCTTTTTTCTCTTATAGCAGCGTACCATTTTAATCCTGTGGAAATCAGAGGGGTAAATGTGACATATTTATATCTCATTTACCCCACCATGGCAATGGCAATGGGGATGCTACTAATTATTAAAATACTTTTAGTTAGGTATTTATATAAAAAGAATACATAAATAGGACTTGCCACTTGATTTGTAAGTTGAAACAGAATAAAGGGTTTTGACCGGATCGCTTCAAAAGAATATTTACCCATTAGTAGATGCGTTGGGGAAAGTAGTTTTAAAAAACAGGTGTGGCAGTCAGTAGGACTCTTAGCAGAAGTTATACTTCTATGCACGCACCCGAAATCATAAATTTGTATGCGAATGATTTAGCAAAATTATTATATGATGTTCGTGTTTAGCTACCCCAAAAACCTCATTTTGTATTGAATTTGCGTAAAATTCCTGAAGAAGAAGGTCCGTCTTAAGCACCAGGTGTTTCGGAGACGATCGCCATTAGGATATTCTTATTTAGCGACCCAAAGAACCGCCAAGTACCAAGTGTGCACTGATTTTGTCCAGAATTTACATAAAACCCCAGGAGAAGAGGTAAATACCCTAGGCACCAAGTGCCGCGAAGACTTTCGGCATCATGATATTCGTGTTCAGCGACCCCAAAAACCCCGAGTACAGAAATTGAGCTCGTTTTCAGAAATACTTACCAAGTTGTAATTTTTCTCTCTGTACGGAATGCACTTTTCAAATACAGAAATGAAATTTCCCATTTTTTATTATGAAAATTAGCGACAAATTTCCTGATACTCTAACGAATCCAATCCAAAAAAAACGCATACTGATCCATATTACGTTACAAAATTCGGAGGTATTGCTTTATTGCCTAGACTATTCGTAAAAACTCTTTTTATGTAGCCAACAACCTCAAAAGCATAGTGCAGGATATACTACAACCATGTGGCGGTACTATATACTACAATACAATACTCATTACTGAATAGTATTATTATAAAATACTAAACTTAATATGTATACTTACGTGACAGAATTATAAAATTATTTGTCAAACACAATGTGATACGTCACTATGATTTTCAAAACATTAGCTTAAGATTGTTTTTTGTATATCTATCTCTTTTCAATGTACTGAATCCTTCAACGGTATTGAAAGGACTTATAGTTGTGACTAATAACATGCAGTAAATATTTCATCTCTGTTTTTAACGGCCAATCTACCTTATTTGTGTTTCTGTCTCTCTCTTATACTCACACCATTACATATTTAACTCTACACAAATTTTTTCTGCCGAGTGCACGAATAGAAGTATAACTTTAATAATAATTGTTAATATTATATAGTGTTAACACATTATTGGTATAGCAGTAATTTGACTCTAATATACTTTTATGTTTGTATTGTAAAATGATCATATTTTCATTCGTAGTAAGTGACCAATCTCTACCTTGTTGGTTTCATTATGTATAACCTCCTGTAATTTCAAAAGTTTACAACTGTCACTTTGGCATCAGTATTTAAAATTTAAGCGAAAAGTTTTCACAAATATAAAATTTTTAGTATATTTTACATTAAACTACATTTAAAATGCCGTACGATTGTAGCGCTCGAAACAGAATAGTTTGTTATAAACAACCTTATGCGTTTTCCCCTTATGATTATCCGAGTACTTTTTACCGTTATTGCAGTCCTCCGCCACCGTGTATTCCAAGGGTAAGATATATTATTTTACTGTGTTTGTAAGTACATTCAAAAAATTTAAATTATAACGATAACTGGTCATAATTACCTAGATAAATTACTACAATAGATTGTATTAAATATCGTTTAAATCATATCTAATTAAAAGATGGTTAGCCATACTAGTGATAATTTACATAACGATTAATATTTTCTTAAGTTATTTTTTATGTGACATTTTATAAGCATTAAATTTAGAGAAATATCAAAAAGCAAAAAATGTTTTCTTTACTTTTTATTTTGTCAAGCAAAAACGATTTAATGATAATTCATCCATCTACACGATAATTCCGATGAAATTTAATGCATAAATATATATATTTTGAAGTTTGATTCGTTTAAATAAAAAGCCCACCAACAGAATGCAAAAATTCTTACTATATAGTTTTCAAATTCTCCAAAAAATACTACATGCGACTTATATTGTAAACCTCATATGAGGTATATAGACAAGAATAGTAGGATCACTTTGTGCGCCTCCTTTGAAATTCTTTGTACCAGATTTCCCTTCGGTTTGCCAACTCTACCAATTTTTCCTTAGATCTACCAATTTAGAAAGTAATCTACCTATATACCGTTTTTGCTACTTCATCTACCGATTTTTAGATATTTATTAACTTTTTCTGCCAAGAGATGTCAAAGTTTTAGTGTTATTTGTTACATTTGTATGCTTTTTTTATTGTCTCTCTTTTAGAAAATAAGGGCGGATCCCGTAAATAAATAAATAAAATAAAAAAATAAAATAAAAGTACAAAAAAAAACGTCGGCTAACCGGAGCAAAATGTGGGAGTAAGAATTTCTAGGGCGGCGGGTTGATTGATCCTACTATTCTTGTCTATATACGTTGTCATAGGTCTCCGAAGACAGAAAATTTTAATAGTTTGAAAGCTCTAACGATACAAATTTGGTACATAGCTATTTAAACACCCAGTACAAATAATCGCTTTTCTGTAGGTGACCTAAATGTATATTTTTGTTTTAGTGTGATACCGACTGGATGATTAATCACAAGTACGAAAAATGTAGTCAGTGGAAGGTTATTGACAAAGTAAGTATATTCTATGTTATTGTCTACTGCCAGTCTGACCTGTTGGTATAAACTATAAACCATTTTTTAAAACAGTAAGTAAATGTTGTTTATGATAAAACGCCCAAAAGGTAACTTACCACTTTGTTATTTTTCTCGATATAATCAGAGATGTAAAAATACTTGGTATATTATAAGATTTTTCCTAAATATGTTCATATTATTAGTTTTAAGCGTGGGTGTTCTACTTTGTAAATTACTTAATTACCGAGATGAAATTTACTTTATTTTTAACCGACTTTAAAAAAGGAGGTTCTCAATTCGAATATATTTTTTTATGAATGCTGCCGATTAACTCTGGTATTTTAAGTCCGATTTAAAATAGTTATTTATGATATGAGTGTTAAAAGTGAGGTTTTATTTTGTGAGTGAAAACGTTTGTGAAATGAGCGAAGCGAATTGAACAATTTCACGAACAAAATAAAATCACTTTTAACACAAATACCATACAATGTTTTTTGTACAACTTCCCTATTTTGATAATGAAACGAGCGAATTTTCAATGACAATGAACCAAACCGTGTTAAAAGTAAACTAAGCCGTGTTAAAAGTAAACTTGTTTACATGGCAACGTGTTAAAAGTATTTTTAACACGCTGCTATGTAAACAATCGTTTTTAACATTGTTTGCTATCATTAAAAGTGTCACTTTTAATGACAGTTGTACAAAAAATTCTTTTTGCACTCAAAAGAGTTAGAGTGTCCGTGTGGTCCCATAAAAATTTGATTTGATATTCCAGGAAATACCACAAAAATTAACAGAATAAGTTCTGCAGTTAAGTTAATATGTTAATAATGATATATAACATAAAAACATAATAATTGGACCGTTAGTGTCTCACTCTAAATTCAAATGCCTCTTCTCACAAGAAGGAATGAGCATTTTATCAACACGCTTGCTCACTGCGGTGTGATTTCAGACAATTAAGTCCACGTTTCATGTTTCATCACGATGTTTTCCTTGATGTAAGTGCAAGGTGTCTCAAATAAAAAAAAGAAGAAAAATGGCACTAAAAAGCCAGAAATAAAATAAACTAGGCATCTGATTTCGATTTACTTGAAGTCGGCTCCAATGGCAAATAACCCTCTATTTTATTCTTAGCTATTAAATGTAGATTTCGAATGGTAGTAACTCAAATAAACCATAGTTTGAGTCAATCGCGGAATTTCTTACAATTTAGGCTTTGACCATTTTAGGACTCCAAAAGAGTATGTTAGGACCGGTACAGCATAGGTGTTGATTAATTTAATCAGATTCAAATCAATTTTGTATTAAGAAACTTTTTTTGTAAACTGCTCTCTAATTCTTTGTAGGGCCATGCTTTTGGTCGATTATTTTAGCCTGATGAAACACTAAGTATCTGTAGGTGTCTTCATTTTCCATTGTGTCTGTGATATCTGCCTTTGGTAGTAACACATCTTCAAATTCCGTTTGTATATTATCATAAAAGTTTCCAATGATAAATGTTTTGTTGATTTGATGATGTTGTCCATATAAAGAAGATAGAAGTTATTTAAGTTAGTGTTTCTATTAACTTTAATTTTAAATCCATATTCTGATTTATTAAGCATGCAGGATAGTGAATTCATTGCCAAACAAAACCAACGTAGGCTAACGGAGTCGCCTTAGTAGATTTCTCCACGGATAGGAATCTCATTAGTACTAAGGTACTTACCGTTCGGATGTATGTGGAGGTTGGTTATTATTATTATTATTATTAATTCTTTCTTTGATATTTTTTTCTCTATGATATTTCTTAAATAACAATGTACGGTCTGGCAAACACTTGAAAAATAATCCGCTTTTGTCCACGTTGAATGCATCTCTCTACTTGTAATTTTCTATGACTTCGAGCAGTTGTTCGTTTCATTCGGTAAGAACTTCTTATTTGATAGCTGCGCTCTCTTTAATTTTTTTTTAAATTGATGCCTTGCCTCTTAAATTTCTTGAGCCACCATTAGCTAGCTTTGATGCCTTAGTTGACTGCAAACGCCTCAGCATTTTCCTTCAAAATGGGGCCATTTATTGGTACATTCTGAAGACTCCACTGGGTAACCACATCACGGAACATTTTTGAAGATTTTAGTACTCAATGGTTGTTTCCGTTCCCATTTTCGACACGCTGAAGCTGCCAATATAGTTTCATTTTTCTTCAAAATGTCGTCATCGAACGGGGAATTCCATATTCTTAAACAACATCCCTTTACTTTTCCCCTGTAGCCACTGCGTCATTTGTCTTTTTTGAGCGATGGAGAGAAACTTGTATTTTCAAAAACTTGTTCTTAAAACATTTTATTTATTTATTTATTTATTGATACACTTTACACACACCAAAGTTTGGTAATTACATGTAAAGGGGCCTTACATCTAAAAAACAAAACTAATCAACTAAAGCAACAACAAAGAGAAAAAAAACAAGTAACAAGCAGAAAGAACAAACATATCTAGTAGAGTAAAACCAAGCCTATCTACTTTAAAAAAGCTCCTTAATCTTACTTATTGTTGTACAAAGAATATCACAGTTTTTCTTATATATAATTTCATTGCAATTTATTAAAATATTATTAAAAAAGGAACAGCTCAATAATTCAGTCTTGAAGAATTTGTGTTTATTTAATCTTAGGTAGATTTTAGGAACATTAAAATAAACTTTATTAATAAAGTTAAAATCCTTATACTTAACATTATTAATTATATAATATACAAATATAAAAGAACGAATTAGTCGCCTATCAATTAGTGATTGTAAGGAAAAGGTTTCCAGCATACTCTTGTATGATACCAACAGTGGATATGCTGGGTAAATGTTATATTGTTTGTATTGGTGACCAGATGATAGATGCATATTCCACATGTGGTCTAACAAGAGCATTGTAAAGCCTTATCAATGTGCTTATTTTATAAAAGTGCTTGTTATTTCTTATTAAAAATCCAAGCGCTCTATACGCTTTATTAACTATACAATCATAATGCTGGTTAAACTTTAAATTAGATTGGAATGTGACTCCAAGATCCCTACAGACATCGTTCTTGGAAAGAATAGTTCCATTGATATTGTATGGATAATTTAAATAGTTTCTGCGCCGGGTAAAAGTCATAATGCTACATTTGCTAATATTTAAAGACATGTTATTGTTGTCAAACCAGTCAGTCACACGTGATAGATCATTTTGCAAAGTTATGCAATCAGATTCAGTGGCGATGGTCCTATAAATCTTAAAGTCATCTGCAAACAAAAGACAGTCAGACCCATTAAGAACATCTGGCAGATCATTTATAAACATGATAAACAAGAGAGGTGAGATATTACTACCCTGAGGTACACCTGAAGTTCCTATATATTTATCAGATAAATCTTTTCCAACACGAACAACTCTCTCCAACAGGTAAGACTCAATCAGATCCACTGCACTTTGTGAAAAACCCAAGAGTATAAGCTTATTCAATAATAGAACGTGGTTTACTTTATCGAATGCTTTTTCAGCATCAGTTTAAATGACATCCAGCTGTATTGTATTGTTAATTGCTTCAGCTGCAACATTGGAAAATACACTTAAATTTGACACTGTAGATCTGTCAGGAATAAATCCGTGCTGCTGAATAGCTATTCTATCTTTTACAAAATTAAAAATACTATCGTGAAGTATATTCTCAAAAATCTTAGCAAGAGGGTTCAGAATGCTGATTGGTCTGTAGTTTACAACTTCAGAAATACTACCTTTTTTATGTATGGGAACAATCACTGCTTGCTTTAAAAACTGTGGAAAACAGCCTTTTTTGATAGCTGCATTAAATATATGTGCTATGGGTTTCGCCAAGATCTCAGCACAGCCTTTAAAAATATATGCAGGAATATTGTCTATACCTACCGATTTTTTAGGTTTAAGCTTTTTTATGCTGTTTTTTACTAGGTCCACAGTTATTTCAGGAAACTCAAAGTTACCCCAAGCTTTATCCAATAAACTTTTATTATCTGTATTATTAAAAACTCCCCTGAAATAAAAAGCAAAAGCATTTGCAACTTCAAAACTCCCCGTATATTTGTTCTCATCAAATGAAATTACTTCTGGGACCCCAGATGATCCCTTAGTTTTTGAATTAATATACCCCCAGAAAGCTTTAGGATCCAAATCAGCATTCTGTTCTATATCTTTCTGATATGCCAAGAATTCGCTCCGAGTCTGACTTTTTATACTATTTTTGAGCTGTTTATATTCAGTAGAATCCGCATTGATTTTGTGAAGTCTATTTTTTAATCTTATTTTTTTAATCAAATCCATAGAATACCAGAAAGGAAATTTTATTTTGCTATCATCATTAGAGACAGTTTTAAGTGGAACTGTTTTATCTCTGGTTGTATTGAGATGCTTATAAAATTCAAAGAGACACATATCCGGATCAGAAATGTTTTCTAAATAGTCCCAATTAATGTTAACAAGAATTTCATAAAAAGCACGAAAGTCAGCTCTACTATAATCATGCATGTAGGCTGATTTAATTACATTTCTGTCACCAACTAAATTAGGAAGGATGACATTCAGTGCAGGATGATATGAATCTTCACAAACCAATGCTGACTCATCGTAACTGATGGTTATATTGCGCATATTACTTAAGACTAGATCAAGTTTCCTATTTAAACTATTGCTAATATGATTTATTTGTACTAAATTGTTTACATTCATGAAATTATAAAGTAATGTTGTTTTATCACAATTGGCAATATCAAGATTTGGCAAATTAAAATCACCTTTATAACTAAAATTTTATTATTACTATTAAGAATACTTTCTAAGGAGCTAAAATATGACTCATAACAATCAATAGGCAAATTTGGTGTTAAATATACATCAGACAAGTAAAATACTAACCCCTTACACTTTAATTTCAATAAAATACATTCAACATTTTGTGGACAATCACAGCTAAAATCTTCCACATGAAATGACTTTTTTACAACAATCAAGACACCGCCGCCCCTGCTAGTAGACATTGATTCACTTCGGTCTCTTCTAATCACAACATACCTGTCATCGAACAGTTCTGAACTATATACGCCCTCTGTAAGCCAGGTTTCTGTTAGAACTACGACATCGTAGTCTTCATTAATTATATTATTATAGAATATTTTGTGCGTAGGTCCCGCACATTTTGATAATAAATTTTAAAATTTACTAACCTGTTGAGGCTTTTTGCGGAGGAAGTTCCTGGCCTTATTGGGAAATCCTCTTCTTCGCTAAAAAACGAGTAACCAGAGCGCCATTGGGCCAAATCTCACGCTTCCATGCCTCCCGGAAGTTTTCCTGCTTTATAGTGACCTTTATCGAGGTATACAGTTCTGGATGTTTAGATTGATGTTCCTCGCATGTAACTTCGGGAAACCTAGTTATTAGCATTTGTTTCAAATCGTCTGCTTTAGTATTAGGCGCCAGTCTTGCAACATGTAGTGACACAAATTTTGGGACCCCCTTTACATCGTGGCTGTTATCATTCTGTCCTACTACGAATCTTCTGCTCCTTTAAACAAATTAAAATTAACAACGTGAAACGCAATTCAAAACCTGGCCTGAGATGGTAAGAAACGAGTGGGAGGCTTGGGCAAAGAGGAGTGAAGCGGGTGAGATACGAATTAAAGAATGTCAATAAGGTCTTCGGCATCGAAAAATGTATAGAGGGGATCGGAATAGATTACTTTTGTACTAAATATGGGGAGTTTTCAAGTTTTTGGTAGGAATTACGAAGAGGTACGATGTATAGAGGTGACATTTACTGAGAGTTGACAGTATCCTCCGTCAAAAGTAGCATTATTCTGTAAATAACTAGATCACCTCGACATACGGCCGAGCTCTATATGTAAATAGAAGAGTTTCTTATGCATAAGCTCATCCATTTAAAAAAATAATTGTAAAGCTTAAAAATTTAGGCAGAAGCTTTAGAGTGGTGTGCATATATGTTGTTGGCAAAATAGATTTTTAGTCTATGAGAAGGTATATTTATTTTATATCTAGTTTTGTTTTAACTAGATTATAAATTTGACGTCATTTATTTGGTTTATATACTTTAGAATCACTTATGTAGAAGATATGATTATATATTAAGTTTGAAAATAATTGCTGAATATTTAGGAATAATCGGCATATCAGCTTATCAATTAGTTTTGTTTAATGTTCTTATTTATATATTTTATTCTTTAATTTAAATAATTTATATAGGATTAAATTAAAGTAAAAATAGTAATAACTTATTTTAAGCATTTACTATATATTTGTTTATATCAGTTGTCTTAAACCACCTATAGATTAAATAACAAAATCATTTTTTCCTTAAAAACAAAATCCATCGATATCCATAGAAACTATCACAATGATCAATGTTATGTTTTTGTAAACATCATTTCATTAATCACTCTGATATCATCTAATTAACTTTCATTCCTTCTCGGCCCCCAAATCAAAATTTTAAGTGTACATTCATTATAAAGCCACAAGTCACAAATAAAAAATAATAATGGGTTTCTGCTATCCTGTATGCGCACCATGCTGCTATCCCTGCTACCCCTGTTACCCATGCTACGTTGCATGCTGCTACCCCTGCTACCCATGTCTTCCCTGCTGTGGCCCAAGGGTAAGTACTACATTAGTTAGAATTTTTTTATAAAGAATTACTAATTTCATTTAATTTTTATTTTATTTAATGTCAGTTGATGCTACTATATGCTACTTGTCAAATAAGATACTAGGGACGGTAAATATTTCTAAATAAGGATATACTTATATAACAAATAGTTTAAATAAAAGCGTGTAAAAAACATAGTAGCAGAGCTGGAGCCGGATTTTTCTCGTGATTGTAAATATGGACTATACAGAGATAATATATTGGCTTAGTCTAGTCTAGTCATCAAAAATTTGTTCACCAATTTCATATTTTGTTAAGGCTTGAGCAAGTTACTTTTAAATATGGGTTAATTTGACAATTAGAGGAAAAATAGTACAAAGATAAGCTTAAAAAGTTAAAATTAGTTAAAAAGGTGCAGCTTGACAATAAATTCAAGCTCTTCTAGACAATACCGTTCGTTTGACACTGTCATAATTTTTTTATATAAACTGTCAACCAATCTTGCAAATTTTCTATTAAATTTTTGACCGAATAAGTTGAGTCCGCAGTTAACCGAACAAAAACATAAAAAAAGAGAAAAAAAAAATATTTTCAATGTTAGCACAAATGAATTTAAGAAATAATTTAATGAAAACTACAGCTTGTTCTAATTCCGATAATCCATATAACGTTTAAAAAAAACACAAAATTGGGTGTAAAATTTTCATGAACTTATTTTTTAAAATTCTTGATGTATTAAAGATCACTGCTCCAGTTTAAGACTGCTTCATTAAAGTGTGCGTGATTTTGTTTTATTTTTTAATCTTTTAAATTGTCAGTTTTGAGTATATTAAACTTTTCTTCTTGGTCTTTTATAGTAGTCTCGTTAGGTATAAATTCGTATGTAATGCTTAATTTTTATACCATTTTTCCCTTTTTGTTATATTAACTCTAATTTAAAAGTAACTAGCTGCATATGGGTGTATTTCTGTTTGGTATTTCATTCTACAAATTTAAACGTACAATTGTCGAACACATTTTAGTTGACGAGGTTCACCTCCAATTAAACTGACCCCATTTCAAAAATACCTTGCACATCTAAGATGTACACCCGTTTGGCAAATTAATAAATAAACTCTAATCTGGATGAGCATGAGCATCATACTAAAATTTCGGATTTCCACCCCTGCATGTACACCAGCTTCTTGGTCGCATCTGATGTGTCCATCGTTCTGGATTTCATTCAACAAATTTTTATGTATGATCCCGATCACGAGGTGTCACTTCTTATAGCTACGCTCATCCTCAACGTAGCTGTCCACCTGTGGACTCAAGATTTACTCAGGCTATATTTGAGCAAAATCCAACTCCAGCTCTTAAACTGAGACCCAGTACTTTGCAAAAATTAACGTAGCTATGTTCACTTTACATAATAACTAGCTTTTCCTACGTTGCGGCATAATTTAGATAAGAATATTGTCTTTTGGCAATCCCAGATATTATTATTATTTATATATGAAATAATAGGATTATGATAACTAAAATGTGAAACATAGATTTTACTCTCTAAATAAATTTAATGTATTTGAAACCGAAAGAAGATTATAATACAACACCATTTTTACTCGAACAGAATAGTATCTAATAGTTAAAGGATACATAATTAATTACACTTACATGCATCCTTTGATTAAAACTATTGTTTTTAATATAAAATTTTAAATTTCTACACTAAGCAAATAAACGAAATATTTTATTCTTATCAAGCAAGAGCATAAGTCTAATATTTCATGTGTATAACTTCCTAACCAAGTTACTCTTTCAATCCCTATTTTAACGCTTAAGGTGTGAAAATTCCTAATATACTATTAGCTTAACAATTTATTGATTAAACAAATAAATGACATTATTTTAAACTAATCTACACAACATTAATACAGTCACAACTCCTGGATAACGCCTGCTATTACAATCACCATTTCCTTCTGTCCAAAGCGGTCCGTTATATATGACATTAATTCCTTCTAGAAGCATCTTCACAATTACATCTAGAACACTTTCGAATTATCCGATCGTTCAAAAAGCCACTAGAATATTCGAAGATTCTAAGAACGTGACTCACTCACACCGCTATCTGGGCGACGGGTCCTGACCGGCTCGTAACAATAAGTAATTCATTACTATTACTCTACTATATTTTTATAAAATTTAAAAAAAGTTCATAAAATGAATATAAATTTTCATACAAATTTTCATTCCATATTTTTTACCCCCTTACGAGTGGTATTTACAATATTCCTTCTAAGTGCTTGTACGTTATATAAAGAACCTACAAGCAAAATTTCAGGATTCTAGGTTAAACGGTTTGGGCTGTGCGTCCGTCAGTCACACCTACTCTTTATTGTATATATTTATATACATTGAATATTGCGTAAGAAAAAAATGTTTATATACATTATTATGTTAACCCAGAATTCAAAAGTACATATTGTTATGATTCTCCTCTTTGGCTCCGGCTTCTAATGGGTTGGGTTCTTGTTTTATATATACTTTTCTTTTATTTATTTTTTTTATTTCAATTAAAAATTGAATTTCTAATTAAACTATTTATTATTTTAACTTTCAAAATATTTTAACAATGACAATTCTTAAAAATTCTCATCAATCAAAATTCAAAAATCAATCTAATATTCATCATCCATCTCCATGGCATTTCACCGCTTTATATACATAAAAAAAATAATAGTCACTGGTCTATGTCGTCACACTATACAGTAAGATATTTTATTTACACAATAGACACAGTGATACCATAACAAATCCCCACAATTAAAAAAATTAAAATTTTCTCCAAAGACATATTTTAATTTTTTAAATTTACTTTTAATTTTTTTTTATTATTATTATTTTTATAACCTTTTTATTCAGTTTTCCTTTACATTTTGTTAAATTTTAATATCTTAATTTTAATTTTATTTTAATCTTATTTACTTTTATTTAACTATTTTATATATATTTTTTTCTTTTTATAATTATACATTATATTCTTCCAAATCTTCTTTAATCTTGTTTATTTAATCTTATTACATATTTAAAAATAATTTATATCCTCATCTTCGTACGTTTTCTTCTTAAATTTCCTTTTATTCTCACTATCATAATTAATTTCAGTTTTATATTTAATTTTATTAATATAATAATATACTTCATTTTTATATTCCTTTTCATCAATTTCATATTTTGCTTCTTTATTTTTGTAATATTTATCTTTATCATTCTTCTTATTATAGTCATAATCATCATTTAATTTTAATCTCATTTTTTCATATTCTTTTTTCATTTTGTCTTTATAAGTAACATATCCTTTATAATCATTATTTTTATTTTTTTCTTCTTGTGCATTGTTTTCATGACAAATAAATTCTTCATATTTTCCCATAGGTTTATTTCTCTTTTCGTTTAAATTTGTATTATAATCTACCTCCTTAAATCCATATTTCAATTATTGGTCTACTTCTTTTTGTGTTTTAATATTTTCTTCTTTAATAATATTTTTCATTTCATTTATAATATCTACTTTCATATTGTTAATATCTATTTTCACTTCATCTTTTAATTTCTGAATATCCACTTGCATAGTTAATATTTTCCCATTTACTTTGTCCATTTCAGCTTTCATTTCATTTTTATTACTCCTCATTTCTTCTTGTAAATTCCTGGTATTTTCATCCATTTTTCTACTATTTTCATCCATTTTTCTATTATTTTCATCCATTTTTCTACTATTTTCATCCATTTTTCTATTAGTTTCATCTAATTTTTCATCCATTTTATTTTCCATTTTTTCCAAAAATTTAAACATTCTCTCCATCTGTTTCTTGATGTGGTTTTGAACTAGTCGCATCTTCTACATTTACCTCCTGAATAGTTGTATTTTCTTCTCCTTCCGAAGATCCATCATTTTCCCTTATACCAATATTTTCTATTGACTATTGTTTCATATACATCGTGTCTTATAACATCATTACCTTGTGTTTCATCTTCTCTCCTTCTATTTCTTCTTTTTGGCTTTTATCCATTTTATTTAAGTATTATTAATTATTTTATATTTAATTTAAAATGTCTATTTGTTATATTTATTTAATTTATATGTTTATATTAAAAAATTTAATAATTTTAATTTTAAAATTAATGTTTAGTTTTTAATTAAATTCTCCCCACAATTAATCACTGCCTCTATTCTATAAATATAAATACCTTACCTATCTGTCAGTCCTGTCTGTCAAGGTCATTGTCTTCCTTCTTAATTTTTCATGTTTTTCGCTTTCTCGTTCTTGATGTCTTCAGGTGCTTAGAGTTTTGAAGTTCTTGGTGCTGCCTTCAGATACTTTGAATTTTGATGTTCTAGATGCTTTCCTGTTACCTTGAATTTTGAAGTTCTAGGTGCTTTCTTGATGTCTTCTTGATGTGTTCTTGGTACTCCACGTTTGATCGTCAAATTGTTATGGTTGGATTTATTTCTTTCTTGCCCCACGTTGGGCGCCAATTTGTTATGATTCTCCTCTTTGGCTCCGGCTTCTAATGGGTTGGGTTCTTGTTTTATATATACTTTTCTTTTATTTATTTTTTTTATTTCAATTAAAAAATGAATTTCTAATTAAACTATTTATTATTTTAACTTTCAAAATATTTTAACAATGACAATTCTTAAAAATTCTCATCAATCAAAATTCAAAAATCAATAATCTAATATTCATCATCCATCTCCATGGCATTTCACCGCTTTATATAAAAAAATAATAGTCACTGGTCTATGTCGTCACACTATACAATAAGATATTTTACCCACGACTCATAAGTAAATTGCGTATTTTTTAACCTATAACTCTGTCAGTAAGTGTCAAATTATTGAGTAGTTGTGTTATAGTTTCATTTACTAAACTAGTGGAGTAAGTAAATAGAAACCTGTATTATTATGTTGGTTACCTACAGTTTTCATTAAATTAAACTAACATTTGACATTTCTCAGACAGAACTGTCTGAGAAATCGAAGATTTTTGACAACTTATGCCAAAATTTAAATTTTATATTTTTAGTTTTATACAGTTTGGTAGGTCGTGGGTAAAGCATAGTACTTCACTCGAGGAACAAATTGCATATTTAGCTCGTTTCTTTAGCCCCTTCGCTCGCAAGCTCGCTCTTGGGCCAAACACACTCGCTGTAATATGCAATTTACTCCACTCGTAAAGTAATATACTATTATTTACACAATAGACACAGTGATACCATAACAATATACACAATAGATCGTTTATAGTCCAGGTTGTGGGACCACTCCTGTTAGGAAAATATTTCTGATTGGGTTTCATTACGGATTCCTGTTCAAATGTGTCCTTTAAACAACTGTGAAGGGAGCCAGGTGGAACCTTTGGGCAGAAACTGTTAGCAGTTTTTTTAAACGAATTACAAAAAAAATTGCTCCTAAAATATTTTTTTACATAAATAGAAATCAAATACATACTTCCCCTATTAAGTACAGTATTTTTTTAACTACTACGTGTGTCACTTTTAATTAGCAACTAATTCTAAAATGGTTTAGTTATTTACCTACTAAAAATAAAACATTTTACTTTGCAGGAGAGTTATAACTTGTAGCCCATTAAAATTTAGTATTTGGGAATTTGTTTTACATGTTTTTAATTTTTTAAAATAGTCATTTGCAAACCAGATGAACGCTTTTGTCTAGTTTTTTCAAAAGTACTAATAATACGTGGTAAAACCTTATGTTACACATTGGTTGTGGAAAAATATATATAACTTCTACGTGACATATGCGTCCGTGTTATTGTGGACTGTCCGAAACTTTTCCCGGATTCCTACCTCTCCCTAATCTCGATCAAACCATTTTTAATTTCTCTCTGTATGACCTATGAAATTATTTTATATCTGGGAAGTAATGGGTTGGAGTACTTCACTCGACATATTTAAGGATTCATTTTCCCTAATATAAGTTCTCGATCAAACCATTTTTTAATTTCTATCTGTATGACCTATGAAATTATTTCATATCTGGGAAGTAATGGGTTGGAGTACTTCACTCGACATATTTAAGGATTCATTTTCATTATGACCATATCTGCCGATATGGCGGTTATATTTTGGTTATTCCCCAGATTGATTCTGTTGGATTAAACATAATGGAACATATCTGGTGACCATACTGTTGGGCCAAATCATCAATTAGGTATTTTGTGGGCGGTTATTTCTGAAAGGACATTTATATAACCCTATTTGTTATTGTAAAAGGTTCAGTTTTATACATCATATTACTAAAAGGTAATTTATTGTTTGTCAATTATTCCTTTATACTGTTCTTATTCCACGAAAGTATTTGGGTATCTTATCAAATAACATGCTATGGTAAGGCGTATTATTCATTATTATGGATGGTTCAGAGAAATTTTTAAATAGTTTGATTTTCGAACCATAACATAAAATTTGTCTGATTCATCTTCCCATGGTAATTGATCATCATATTAGTTTTTAAGCAAAATATTGAATCGGCACCTTCAAAAATGTCATTACCAGCATGTAGAATGATGTATTTAGGTAACTTATCAAATGCATCACCTTTTGCCATCGGTTTTAGGAGATTTCACACTTTCCTTGCTGTGATCTTACCAAAAACGACTTACAGAAACATTTTGGAAAATCCACGTTTCAGTTCTTAAAAATTCGTCTCTTTAACAGAAATGTGAGAAAATTACATAAGTCCTTTAAACAATTGTATAATAACTTACAATACTTTTATGTAATTACTTCTTTTATAGATTTCATAAATAGTGTTACAAATGTGGCTGGTATTTAAAAGTTAAGTATTTACAACTCTTTTATTATAGCTTCGTTATTATGAAATTCCCTAGTATTCAATAAACAGTTATACTCCAGTCATTGTAATTAATTCGAATCATTAACAAACTTTTCTTTCGACGTACATAAGTACAAATCAAACTATGTATAAGCTCAATATGTATTTAAATCTATTTGTTTGTAATATCTAGTGACTATTATCAAACGAAAACATCTTTTTTGAAATGTATTTTGTAGTGGTCCAGTAGTGACATCGCTTCTAAAACTATGACGTGCATTCAGAGTGGCTTACTAAATTTAGCCCCCAAAATAAAGTTTTTAAAGTTTTTTTTATTATATCGTTGGTTTATTGATTCTTCTTTATAAACATTCGTTTGTTCTCCTCCTTTTATTAAAATAATTAAAAATTAGCCACGTTAGCGCCCCCTATTGCAATCTTCAGTATTTTATTCAATACCTATCAATAATTTTTTTTTGATTGTTAATATCTAAAACAAGTTTTTTACTTCACATTGCTTATTTTTTGTTTAATTACCATTAATAGCTGAATACTTGTATTCTAAATACTCGCACTGCGCATGCGTTTAAGGACACCCTGCACATAATATATGGAAAATGGTCTTGGGGGTAAATGTTGCTGAAATTTTGGTGCGCTAGGTGTTTCAGCATGCTGATTAAAAGTTTTATTGGTAGCCAGGTCAAAAAACCTGTTTTAAGGTCGTTACGAGGTCAAATAGAGAACTGACCATCGGAAAAATTGATGCTTACATTTTCGAGGTCTCCGTTCACGAATCTGAGGATCGCTCCAAAACTACGAAAATAAAACCTCATATATTTTATACAGTCTCTTCCTTGTATCTCAGCAAATAACAATCTGAAAATCGCTCTGACCTTGAAATAATTTTCAGTTTCAAGACCAAGGTCGTATTCGAACTTAAACTTGTCTTTTCTTAGATAGAGTAGGTTCTCATTTAAAAACTCTTTGACAAAAAATAATTTTACAAAAATACACAAAGAGCACAAGGACGACTTGCGTTTGTTAGTTAAGGTCATTGAAATGAATTTGTGGTAATCTTTAATTCGTTACCTTTCTTCACTTTGTAACGCTTAATATCAACCCTGGAAACAATGGCTGTCCTGGATGCGTTACTAAATTTACTTCCTTTCGTGGAATAATATCACTGGTTACTTACAAGAATTTATTAACTGACTTATACAGATGCACAATAAATATAACAAAATGCTAAAGGAGCAAACTATTGCTATGATTAAATGTATTATGTATTAGTCTGTATGAAAATATGGCATTGTACTACGTTAGCTAAGCTTGAATTATTGTTAGGGAATGCCACGCACCATCCCTTTCAACTGTAAGGGCGCGCGCAGATCACATCACTGCATTGCGCAACTTAGACATAGGCGTAACAAGCGGCACTAGTCGTTGCACATAGAAATGTTAAAAAAAATATATATATAAAATTGTCAGTATGGAACAAACATACCGCCGGCCTTGAAAGTATCCGGGAGGTAGCTTTCAAATCAAGATCACATCGTGAATATAAAAAATAAAATGGTAAAGAACAATGCATAAAATTGTAACAAAAAAAATTATTTTAACAGTTAGAGGTAGGAAAAGGACAAACTTTCACAATAGACCGCTTAAGCACTCCGCTAGAAGTACGGACACTAACGACGCGCACTACACCGTCCTGGCCAGGATGCAGCTGAGTTACTCGACCTCTAGGCCATTGGTATGGAGGGATATGGTCTTCCTTTAGGAGCACCATGCTTCCAAGCAGATTGGAGGCGTCCTTTGTAAAGCGCCACTTTGAACGCTGCTGCAAATTGTGGAGGTACTCATTCTTCCAGCGGGACCAGAAATGTTGCAACATTTGCTGTAGAAGTTGATATCGGGAAAGTCGATTGGTTGGCTCGTTATTAAGATCAAGTTCTGGTATCATATTAAGAGGATGTCCCACCAGAAAATGGCCAGGAGTTAAAGGTTCTAAGTCATTAGGATCGTTGCTTAATGGGGAAATAGGTCGGGAATTAAGTACACCTTCAATCTGTACTAATAATGTATAAAACTCTTCATATGTTAATGGGTTCTTTGCATTGACAATACGGGATAAATGATATTTAGTAGATTTTACCGCACCTTCCCAGATTCCACCAAAATGGGGGGATCTGGCAGGAATAAAATGCCACTTGACTTTATTTTCCTTGCAGAAATGTAAAATAGATTCATTTTGAAGAATAATAGAAACATTTTTTAGTTCAGTGTTAGCCCCGACGAAATTAGAACCATTGTCGGAATACAGATCAGTGCACAAACCGCGACGAGCAATAAATCTTCTTAGCATACTAAGGAAGCATTCTGAACTTAGTTCGCTGGCCAATTCGATATGGATTGCCTTCGTGGCTAAACATACAAATACGCATACATATGCTTTAGTAAACCGTCTGTTGCGGAACTTGGTCTCCTTTAGCAGAAATGGGCCTGCGTAGTCTACGCCGGCTCTGATAAATGGATGGGAAACTACAACTCTAGAGGATGGTAAGTCACCCATAAGATTAGTAATAGGACTAGGTTTAGCGAGAAAACAGGTGCGGCAGTTATGCAAGACCCTGCGGACAGCGTTTCTACCTCCTAAAGGCCAATAATTTTGGCGCACAAAGGACAAGGTAGCTTGAGTTCCAGCATGCAAATTACGTCGGTGCTCATGAGAAATAATAAGGGTAGTAAATATATGTTTATTTGGAAGTATAATAGGGTGTTTTGCATCAAAGGACAAATTGGAATTTTTTAATCTACCTCCAACTCGAAGAAGACCCTTATCGTCCAAAAAGACATTTAGATCCTTTAATTTACTGGAGGATTGTACTCGGTTAGATCTCTCGATGTCGCGGATTTCTTCTGAAAAACATTGAGATTGCAGATATTTGACCAAATGGAGTTTCGCGTTATCCATTTCAATAGGGAGGATAGGACCAATTTGTCGACATTCTTTAGTAGTTCGACTGTTACTTACAAACCTAAGGCAATAAGCTATTACATTAACTAAAGTATTATAGTTAGAAAAATCCTTGATGAATGGAAAGGTAATTGAACAGCATTCCTGAGTGGTTAGAGTAAGTGATCGGGTTGTTAAGAATTCGGGTCCATGCCACCATAGATGAGTCTTGAAGGTCAGATGGATTCACACCACGGGAAATTAAATCGGCTGGGTTTTTCGTTGAGGATATATGATGCCAATTATTAATGTTGGAATGCTCTTGGATTTCGGCAATTCTGTTGCAAACGAAGGTTTTGAGAGCTCTAGGCTCTAGAGACAGCCAGGAAAGTACAATGGTGGAGTCAGTGTAATAGTAAGCTTTCTGAAAAGAAATATCTAATGTTTCGAGTACCTTTTTAACTAAACGAGTTAAAAGCAAAGCTCCAAAAAGTTCAGCGCGCGGTAGGGATATAGCCTTTAGAGGGGCTACTCGAGATTTGGCACATAGCAAATTACTAAAAATGCGACCATCTGCATTTATAGATCGGACATAGATACAGGCACCGTAAGCATTTATGGAGCTATCAGAGAAACCGTGCAATTCGACATAGGCCGCATTCATGCAAGTAATTTGACGTGGTACCTTAAAGGAGCTTACTGACGACAGATTGCTCAGAAAATGTTTCCATATTTTAAATAGTTCTGTGGGGATACGATCATCCCAATCAAGCTTTAATATCCATAACCTTTGCAATAGAATTTTTATTGGAATAATCATTGGACCAAGCAGTCCTAATGGGTCAAAGATGGTAGAAACAGCGGAGAGTATAGTTCTTTTAGTGATAATGGACAAAGAGAGTTTGCGTGTTGAATTATAAATAAAAGAGTCAAGATGGGAATGCCAGGATACACCGAGCGCCTTGTTATTCGGAGAATCGGTAATTACATATTCAAGATCGGATGTTTGATTAATGTCAGAAAGTAATAAAGGGCTGTTTGAAGCAAACTTTCGTAGCTCAAATCCATACGATTTCAATAGACTGGTTAGATTATGGCGAATAGCAATCAAATCCTTTTCAGTGGATGCTCCAGTTAATATATCGTCTACGTACGTATCTAGAGATAAAATATTACTTTCTACTGGAAAGGTTTGCTGAGACAAAATGGCTATTTCCTTTAAACATCTTGTTGCTAAATAGCTTGAACTAGCCATACCGTAAGTTACGGTTTTTAACTCAAATGTAGATATTGGTTCAGTAGGATCGTTTCTCCATAAAATTCGCTGAAGGCAGCGTTGATCAGGATCAATTAGAATCTGGCGATACATTTTCGCAATGTCACCAATAAGCACATAATTATGCTGGCGGAAACGTAGTATGATAGACAATAGGTCATTTTGTACAGTTGACCCTACCATGAGACAGTTAAGCCTGTGGTGGTTGGAGATGATGCATCGAAAACCACGCGGGTTTTGGTGGTGAGGCTTTCTTGTTTCTCCACAGCGTGGTGAGGTAAGTAGTATGTCTGATAATTCGACGGATTTAGTGTGGAATCAACAGAGGACATATGCCCTAATGAGGCATATTCTTGCATAAAATCAATGTACGATTGCTTAAGCATTGGATTATTTTGTAATTTCTTCTCTACTGATAAAAATCGTTTTAGTGCGGTATTGTAAGATTCACCTAATTGTGTAATCTCTGTCTTTAGAGGGAGACTAACTTGAAATCTACCGGAAGCATCACGTTTAGTAGTTTTGTTAAAATGAGATTCGCATAGCTGCTCTTGAGTGGTATAAATAGAACGGATAGATTTGTAGTCTTCTTCAATCTTCCAGAATCTTTCTAACGATTCTCGAATTTCGTCGCTGGAGGCTAAAAGACAAGAGGTTGGTACTTTGGGATGATTAATGGATAGAACAGAAATTTGACCACTGACAATCCATCCTAATTTGGTTTTTTGGAGAAAGGGTTGATTCCTTCCTATTTTTATCTGCTGCGGCTCAAGTATATCAAAAAATAGGCCTGCCCCTATTAGCAATTGTACCTCAGAGGGATTGTAGAACTCAGAATCCGCTAAAGAGATTTCGGTTGGAATTTTAAGAGGTGCAGGATCGATGGGTACTTGTGGAATAATATCGGTTATTTTATTTATTACTAAAGCAGGCATATTGAAAGTAAACTCGCCATTGAGTGATTGTATTCGTATGTTACAACGTTTGGTTACAGCAGTTGATGACTGGTTAATGCCAGAAATGGGCATATTAATATATTCAAAGGGTAGATTTAATTTTTCAAAAAGATCTTGGCATATGAAATTAGATTGACTGCCATTGTCCAGTATGGCTCGGCACCGTGTTGGAGTTTTGTTATGGTTATAGATTTTTACGACGGCTGTTGATAATAAGATAAAAGAGTTTGAAGATTGGTAAGTAGCATGCAAGGAAGTGGATGGTGTTACAATATTTGTCTCAACGTTAGCGTAAGACGCCGGAAGTTCAACTGCTAGTTGTGTTGGTTTAGGATGATTGTTTGTTGATACTGACCGATTTAGTTGGGAACTGTTAGCTTTGGAAGGATTATGCAACATTGTATGATGACTAGAGTTGCAGGTTTTACATAAGAATTTGGATTTGCATTCTGCAGTTTTATGACCAGATCTCAAACAATTAGTGCAAAGCTTTGCGTTTTTAGCTTCAGATAAACGAACGTTGGGAGCCATATTAAGAAATTTAGAGCAGGAATAGATAAAGTGATTATTGTTGCACAAAGGGCATTGATTGTGGGTTTGCGAAAAAAAGGTATGAGTAGCAGATTTTATAGAAACCGATGGTTTAAATTCAGTTCTTTTTTCATATTTTTTCTGGTTGGCTTTGTATTCTATGGATTCTAGAAATTTGCATCTGTCTGATAGGAGTTCAATGAATTGTGGCACGGTTGGAGAAGGTATGTTTTTAGTGTGTCGCTCCCAATCCTTGCGAGTTGCTAAATCTAATTTGGAGGTTAGAAGGTAAATCATTATACTGTTCCACTCAGAGACATTTTCTCCGAGATTTTCTAGAGATTTAAAATGGTTTAGGAATGCGTCAAGAAATCTTCGAAGTAGTTGTGGAGAATCCTCCTTTACTAAGGTTAATTCGAATAAAGCTTTGATGTGAGAATGAATGATGACCTTTTTGTTTTCATACCTATCATTTAACAAGTTCCATGCTGTTTGGTAATTAATATCGGTAGTAGGTAATGCCTTAATTATATGTGCTGCTTCCCCTTTTAAACAAGACTTAAGATAATAAAATTTTTCGACGTTTTTTATATTGGGATCCTTATCTATTAATGATTCAAATGTCTCTTTAAAATTTATCTAAGTTTCATATTGACCATTAAATTCAGGAAGAGGAATAGGAGGAAGCAAAGAGTTTATGTTATTACGACTGGGGTATTGAAATGGACTAGAAGTTATTGATTGTGTATTTATAGTACTTGGTTCCAGCATTACCTTTGCTGCAGCTGCCAACGAATAGTACTTGGTTTCAAAGTCTTCCCTTTCTTCTTCCTGGTTATTTAACTCGGGAAGCTCAAAAGCCAAGCAAATTTGTTCTATGCTGCCTTGTATTTTTTCAAATTCAACAGGAATGTTTTTTATATTATCCAAACGCGTTTGCAAATCAACGTGAACTGTATTCGACAAAGGTGTTGAACATCTTTTAAGAAAGTTATCGAATCTAGTCAAAGTAGCCTTTAAGATTCCTCGCCTAGCGATAAAATGTCTTAAGTCATCTTCACTAAAACCTTCTGCCATTTTTATTAAATGTGCAATGAGAATAAAAAACTGAAGATTAGAGTATTTGTAAAAGAAATAATAGAGGAATTGCAATTGAAAAATTGCTATTTGATTATACGAAACACTGGAAATTAAATTGTATAAAACGCCTATGTTGGGCTGGATTTAAAGAATGATATAATATTTTAAAACTAAATAATTAAATTAGGCTTTTATTTTAGTTTTGTTCGCCTATGGTGGCTTGGATTTAATTAATTGAAAGAGAAATAAATTCTAGCTTTGCCTATGGTGGCTTGGATTTAAATAGTATTGTAATATTTTAAAAACAAATAATTAAATTAGAATTCTATTTTAATTTTGTACGCCTATGGTGGCTTGAATTATTAATTAATTGAATTAAAATAAATTCTAGGTATATACGCCTATGGAGGCTTGGATTTAACTAGTTTTGTAATATTTTAAAATCAGATAATATAATTACAATCTATTTTAATTTTGTACGCCTATGGTGGCTTGAATTATTAATTAATTGAATTAAAATAAGTTCTAGATATATACGCCTATGGTGGCTTGATTAATTATAATTATTCAGTAAGAAATAAAGTATGTAAACCCTTATGGATTAATTATAACGTATGAAGAGTTTTTAGTTTAAAAACATATGCTTAGATTAACGTAGTTATAGGTATATCTAATAATTATAAAACTAACTTGAAGATTGTACTTAAGAAAAGTATATAAATGGAATCAGTGGCGTAGCGTGGGTGTCTGCTGCCCGGGGCGGAAGACAATTTTGCCGCCCTTTTATTTAGGTATTACAATTTGATGTATACTACACATTACATACTTAATTAATTCTAGACATTTTTTGGGAAGAACAGTCATTATTATTTTTCATTATACCTACAGGTAAAATTTTAAATATAAAAGTTAACAATCACGGTTATAATACAAAAAAAAATGTACTTCAACTACTTATGGCAGCCCCACACGTTACGAAATATTGGCGCAAATTTAGGTATTTAATACTTACACAGTTTAATTTAGGTTCACGTAGGTGAAAAAATATTTTTTTACAAAGTTCAATCACAACCACCAGAAATTACTATACAACCACTACACTTAGGTACTTATTTACACAAAAATCACAGTTTTACGGCTGGGTGCAGACGCTCGGTTTCCTGATTCGGTTTACGGATCGGGAATTCAGATTCGGAATTCCGTGTGCCTAGCGCATACATCCATTTTTTTGTATTAGGAATTTATACTATCAGTTCAAATAGGGACGTTGCTTTGAAAGCATTAATGGACGACGACAGTGAATTAATTGCTATTGCACTCTTACTGGCGCTAGATATAAACAAGAGAAAACGACGTTATTAGGTTTTTTTTCCGTTCTTAGGCGGCTCAAACACCGGAGCAATAAGCAACTAGCAACAAGCAACATGCAATAAGCAACAGGCGACATATTTTGTTGTACTTCGCATACCAAAGCAATAAAAAATCACTTGTTGAAAATGTCGTCTGATGAAGACGAAGTGATTATTTTGTGGCAAGTTTTGAGAAAGAAAAGAAAAAGAGACTATATTTGATTCATCCAGCATTTGAAGCGTTGAGTAAACATGGAGCCAGTATATGTGCTTAAGAATTAAAGACGCATGCCACACATTTTTAAAATCGCCGTATCGATACAACCGACGATGCCTCTCGTCGTCATCTAACCAAAAGGTTCGGTTTTAGTTCTCCAAAAAACTCTTAATGATCTAACACTTCTTGATAAACGAAATATTGGCAAATTATGGGCGATATAGTTGCTTTTCAACCGGCACGTCGTGTTGCTAGCAACATATGTTGCTCTAGAAAGCCGATAGCGATATCGTATTACGTCGGTGTGCGAGATCAACAAAAATATAATGGAAAAACACATTGGCGATAATATTGCTTATTGCATGTTGCTAGTTGCCAGTTGCATATTCCTCCGGTGTGCGAGCCGGCTTACGACCCAAACGCATGGAATGAATTCCGAAACGAACGTCTGGTTTTTTTCCGTTCGGAAATAGTTAGGACGTGTGCGTCTTGTTGAACATTTTGTACCGGAAACCGAATCAGAAAACCGAGCGTTTGCGCCCAGCCTACAGCGTAACTTGGGTTACGAAACGTAAGTAAATGTGAAATGGAGATCTGACTAGAGATGAGCATCATTACTAAAAAAATCGTAAAACGCCCATCTCTACATCTGACAGTCGATCACTAAATCTTTCTCCTTAAAATACAGGGAATCCGCGCTAGTCAGTATAGATTGTTTTACCAGCAGTCGCTACTAAATACCATTCAAAGGAAGGGGATTCTCTGAATTCTACTTAGTAAATGAAAAATTCCGTGCTCTTTACAATCGGTCCAAAGTAGTTGCGATAAAAATATGAAATGGTTCGAATATTTTTATTATTTACTGTGAAATTTTGCCGCCCCCTAAAAAGTGCCGCCCGGGGCGGGCCGCCCCCTCTGCCCCCACTACGCTACGCCACTGAATGGAATAGACTGACCTTTTCACTCTCCGATTGTTGGATGATGTTGTCTTCAATTTAACTTTAATGCTTATCCGGCTCGAAGGACCATGAAATGAATTTGTGGTAATCTTTAATTCGTTACCTTTCTTCACTTTGTAACGCTCAATATCAACCCTGGAAACAATGGCTGTCCTGGATGCGTTACTAAATTTTACTTCCTTTCGTGGAATAATATCACTGGTTACTTACAAGAATTTATTAACTGACTTATACAGATGCACAATAAATATAACAAAATGCTAAAGGAGCAAACTATTGCTATGATTAAATGTATTATGTATTAGTCTGTATGAAAATATGGCATTGTACTACGTTAGCTAAGCTTGAATTATTGTTAGGGAATGCCACGCACCATCCCTTTTAACTGTAAGGGCGCGCGCAGATCACATCACTGCATTGCGCAACTTAGACATAGGCGTAACAAGCGGCACTAGTCGTTGCACATAGAAATGTTAAAAAAAATATATATATAAAATTGTCAGTATGGAACAAACAGTCATAGCCTAGATCGAGGTCAGCATAAACTTTTATTTCAATCATTTTTTTCAACCGTTAGTATTTGCTGTAATGCGGCACATCGACATTGGTTGAGATATTTTAATTTTAAAGCCATTGTAACGTTTGGTGAAGATGATGAAACTTCTGCAAAGATTAGGAAGATGTTCCTCTTAGATTCCCCTAGTAAGCTTAGTGACCTCGAAAATATAAACATGCATTTATTTACATTTTCTACTTACCTTCAAATAACCTTAAATAACCTCTTGGTGGGGTTTCTGTGTCGAACGAATTATGGATTCGTGATCAGAGACATCGAAAATGTACTCATTTATATGACGGGTCAGTTCTCTATATGACCCTGGAATGACCTTTAATGAGTTTTTTTGATCTGGCTGCCATTAAGACTTTTAATCAGCATGCTGGATCATTGCTCCCCGCAAAATTTTAGCAACAATTACCGAAAGCCATTTTCCATATATTATGTGCGGAGTTCTTTGTTCAAACTTTTAAAGCGGTCTTTTTTAAAATGATAGTAACAAGCTTCAACTCATCGGATAATTTCAATCAATTAAAACGGAATTATAAAGTTATGAACAGACGATATAAAGATCGTTTGTCTTATAAACGGCCAGTTATTACCACGAATTGCCTGAATACACGTTTTTCCAAGCATGCTGATGTGGTGCTTTAGGTTGCAGAAACGAAGAAGCTTCACCAAGCTAAAAAAGCTACCGATAAAGAGATTGGAATTATCCCAATGATTGGAGAGATATGATAGTAGCTATCTGCAAGATAAATCAAGATCAACAGTAGCTATAGGAATTCAATATCTGCTTATTGACAAGAAAAAGCAATATTCATCAATATGCATACACCTGGTGGATTCGTTAAAAAAATAATAGATTCTCTTGATAAAAGACTATTTTTGTATCAAATTCTTATCAATTTTGATGGTACTGCTATGATCAACTGCTTTAAGAAAAACATAGCGAAAAGGTTTCTTTTTTGACTTTTTGAGTGGACAGAAAAAGTTAGTTTACCACAAGCAGTCGCTGATGGATCTTAAGCTCTGCTAAATGCAATTTTTATGGCATTTAATGGCAAATCTTTAAAAGGATTATATTAACTTTCATTTTAAAAGTCTAATTAAAACTAATTAATTACTTTCATTAGATTAGATACAGCACACTTTCTTTATGCATTCAGTAGATGGAAATGTTTCCAATCTGCTTTGTGTAACATCGTGACATATTTTTTTTATATTGTGTTGCATTAATATCATTGATTGTGGTGTATTATTCAAAGAATTTATTTTTTTATAATTTTAATAGTATGTAGCACAATTTGACTATTTAATTATTGCTAGGTGACTCCACCAAAAGCTTGGAAAAATAACTTTAAAAACGAAATTCTAATCTTAGTCTCTTGAAAATTGACCCCGTTAAAAGTTTGAACGTAAAGTGCAAATATTTATAACAAAATATTCAGCTAATTAAAAATGTTAATTAAACAAAAAATAAGGAATGTGAAGTAAGAAACAAACGTTTTTTAGACATGAACAATCATAAGGAGATCTATGGGACCGGTATTGAAACTAAATACTGTAAATTGCAATAGAAGTGCTACTTAGGGCTCATTTTTAATTATTTTTTTTAATAAATAAAAGGAGAACAAACAAATGTTTATAAAAAACAAAGAACAATCGATGAACTAATCTATCTATACACATAATAAAACTGTAGAAATGAAAATTCTGTACATTAAAGATATTTGTCTTCTTTCAACATAACATATTGTGAATAATTATTTCTCTTCCATTCCTTTAATGGAGTGGGGGAGAAATTTGTATACAACAATCAGACGCCACGAGAACAACGTGGCGAGTACAACTAATGATATAATAAAAATGTTTTTTGGGGGCGTTCAGAGTTGTTTGTTGGTTCGTAGAACAACAACTTTACTTTGTTGTGAAAATTAGCATCATCTAGTAGCTAATATTTGATTAAGACAGTTCAAATATATCCAAAGAATTAAAACTGTTTTTTTAATAGTTTGGTATTTGGTTGTTTTTTTAATTACTTGTTCATAAACGTTATTAAATTATAAATATTAGGTGCACTTTTATTTGCTATAAGTGAACTTAGTGATAGTGCGAGAAAAATAAGTGAAGAATTTCGAAAATGTGTAAGTTACCATTTTGATATTTCCAAAATAGGTGCACCGAGAATTCAATTTTTTTGTTATTTATAAATAGCAAATTTCAGTACACCTATTTAATGTACTAGAATTAAACATTTAATTTGTTTTTCTTTTTTAGGAATATAACGAATACAAACATGAAAAGCATGTAATTAGACAAGTAGTATATGAAATCGTTAACAGTATAGAGTACTCTCGTAATGGCGAGGAAGAAGAAACAGAAGAGTCTGTTACAATAACTGAAATTGAAAGAAAATATCCGTTTTCTTGTAATAATTACTTTTGGCCCCAACAGTATTTCTCAAGTTTTTATAGAAGTTTTAACAGTGAACGACCATATATAAACTGTTGGAACAAGACATTTTCTCAATGTTATCCTAATGACATTGGCGTTATAGAACAGGATACTACCAATGAACCGCAGTCCTATGATTCCCAGGAATATGAATCTAATGATACAAATAACAAAAAGCCACCTAGCGATGCTGCAAAAACTTTGGTAAAATATTTAATTGATCCAGATAAATCTACTAAAATTTTTCGACAAACAAACTTTTTGGTTTATGTAATGTTTTCTCAATATACAGGGCAATTTTCTACGGAAATGTATTCTCAAGATTTTTTAAGTAATCAACAAATATGTAGTGAGCAACCTAGTATGTATGAATCTTCTAATCTGAATCAAGAATTTATTCAACAGGGTTATATAACCAACCAACAAAACTATCCAGGATTTATACCTAATTTACAGGGATTTATTCCTGGTCAACAAAATTTACCCAACGAACAAAAATTTCCTGAATATATATCCAATCAACATTTGTATTTTCCTGGTCAACAAGGAATGGTACCTACACAAGAATGTAAAGAATTTCCTGCTGTTGGACAAGAATCTCTACAACAACAGGATCCTGTTCAAAACAAGTTTCAAAATAACGAAAAAATTAATTCAAACAGCCCCTATGAGAAAATGATGTTTCATAAGGATAGTTTGTACTCTAAAAAATATAGTGCAGCGCCTAATCGTGTTGATTATATAGCAAATATATATAGTAACAGATATGCAAATTGTGACTCAAGATCAGATGTACCTGCTAAAAGTGTTACCGAGGATGAACACAGTGAAGAATCGAGGTATCGAAAAAGAGAAATATTTCCTCTCAATTTGCATGATTTAAATTACAGACCAAACACACCAAAAGAAGAATATTTTGCAGATAGCCACCTTGACACGTTAACAGCTCATAGGAGAGGATATTGTAAAACAATAAAGACAAAGATACCTAGTGATACAGATCTTACTCAAGATTGGGAAGTCAATAGGAACAGAGAACAAGAAGAAGAAATGTACGACGAAGAATGCGAGAAATTTCTCAAGAATTGGAGTTTTCATGAAAATTCTGACAATGAGGATAGTGATTTGTCGTACATAGATCTTACACCAGAAGAAGCAGCACATATTAAAGCGGAGAAAAACAAGAAACTTACTCGATCATTATCTAAACCAGAAGATTCAAAAACCCGAGATGAAACTACTCAAAAATCTGTTTGGGTTGATATTCATGAAAAAGATGCTGCGGTTAAGAATAAAAAAAAGCAAACTTATACAGGAAAAAAACAAACAAAAAATTCTCCTGATTTAAGATGTAACAGCTCGATTACCAAGACTAAAATGAGGGTCGATACTTTTAAAACATTAGGTTCTCCAGCAGAGCCCTCTAGAAACAATCAATCGTCCATGATTACCTCAGAATTATCAAGTAATAAAATATCTAGTAGTAGAATAAATTTAAAACCGGATACAAGTTGTGACTCAGATAACAGACATACTAAACTTACACAAGAACCAGATTGGAATGCAATTGTAAATGACGCCTTTATAGGAAGCAATCCCACTGGATACGCAGAAACTGTTGATATTGAACACCCAAAGTACCCAGTTCTTCAAATACTAAAAAACAGACAAAGCTGGGGAAAAGATGAATCACAAGAACAGTTTTGTCCGGAAATATTTCAATCTATAGCTGATTCTAAAAAAGAAATAAACTGCTCCCAAGGAGAAGTAAGCGCATATTTTAATATTCCATATTATAATCGCGATATAAAAACTCAAAAATCTTGTGGGAGTAATGAGAAAACTGCACGTTCTCCGCAGCAAAACGTACCTACGAAAACTAAACTTCCAACTAAACCAAAATTTGATCTTACCATTGGGCCGCCTAAGAAAAGCACTGGAACTCCAACACCAAGTTTTCCTAATATTAAACTGAAAACTAAAAATCACTCAGAACATGATCAGGCAACTACTACTAGATTGGATCAATCAGTACAACAAATTTTAAACCAAAATAGTACTGGACAAAATTTTTACAATAAAAATATTTAATACAATCAAGGAAACAAGCAGCAAGCGATTTATGGAGCCCCAGTAATGAAACAGCAATTTTATGACAAGAATTTTCCTTACCAACCGGATCAATATAAACAAAGTGATTTGAAATTACAACTAATATATAATAATCAACAATCGTTGTTTCTGCAAGCTTCACAAATAAACAGGCCTGAAGAATCTGTTTATTCTCAGATATAAAAACAGATGGTATTACGAATTAAAAACGTTATTAAAGTAAATTATTTCGATACAAAGAGAAATATATTTTTGTTATGTCTTGTTTTCCAACTATACATTTTTGTAATAAAATTTGAGAGAAAGCAGTTGTGATAGTAATTAGTGAATTACTGTAAGTGTTTTTATTAAATTTTTACTGTTAGTAATAAATCGTTTGTGTAATTATATTAGACTGTTACTATATATGTACAACAGACTAAATGAATTTTAATTTTTAATGTAAATATAATTAAATTAAATACAATTTTGAAGCATAAAACCAGTTATTTTTTTATTTCGAATAACTTAAATGTAACAAAATTTAAACAGTGTATTGTTTTAATTGTTCAATTTTTATTAAATTATGTGAGAAAAGAGCTCTTTAACATATTTATTTTTTATCATAACATAGCATTAGTTCTTGCTTGCTTAATAAAGCTCAACATTCGTCTATCGAATTTTTCTGGGATCAGGATCTGGATATTTGGGGAGGGGCGAGCTGGTGATCTCCGCCAGCACTGAGGACTGAGGCTACAATATGGCCCATTGTGCACCCTCCCGTGTGTAGAGATATCCTCGCCTCAGGCTGTCACCAGGCCTAGATATTTAAAATAGGTGATGAGGCTCCCGAGAGGGATCTTCTTGACATTGGCTGGTGTAAGCCGGTACTCGCCAAACACTGATCTTTTAATTTCAGAAAAAGCAGAGCAGTCATACATTGTTTTACTGTTTCATCTTCTTGTTCGCAGCCTCTGCAAAGCGGTGATTCTGCTAATTTCATCCTAAAGAGATGTTGTCGTAATTGGCAGTGACCTGTTTAGATTCCCACAGCTGCTCGGAGATTTTGTCTGGTCAATGCCTTAAATTTTTTTGCTGTTTTCTCGCTAGGATGAGGTAATGAGGTCAGTCTACAGTTCGTAGTTTCATCCCAGCACTGTATAAAGATTTGATAAGAGTGCTTTTTGATAAGGTCCACGACAGCGAACAATGTTAGCTTGGTAGATGGGCGAGGGCTAACATTTCCCATGTCCTTTGATCCAGCTCAGAGTGACCACGTTATTCTGGCTGGCCTCAGAGATTGATGACATTCTAGTACTAATAAACTTGATGTGATTCGTGGTCTATTCAGGGTCAGTAGGACTTGTCGACAGTGTGTAAATATTTACATTCCTGCCTGTGATGTTTCTATTGATTAATTCTTTTGCAGCTATGGTTATGTTAGTTGTTTGTATATGTAAATGTTAAGAAATTTTATTTAATTTATTTGTCTGTCTATCATTATAATCACTCTTAAGCAAATAAATGATTTTTTTGCTATATTACCTATATTAACATATTTCAATAGTAGTGACTAGTTCAGTTAAATACAAAATAAGTGCACTTTTATTTTAATAATCATATAAAAACAGTATTTAGTGCATCTTAAATTTAAACCTTAAAGAGAATCTTATATGGGCCCAAAAAGCAAGTAAGTAATTCTGTCTTTTATTGGTATTTATAAATAAGTGTACTGAAATTAAGTAAATATTTTATTATCTACGAAATATCAGTGCACTTATTTTAATATTTTGAAATAACTAACACTTTTTTTATAACTTCAGGAAGAAAAAGGCAAATTCAAGAAAGAAGACCTTAACATTCTGTTCAAACAAAATATTGATGTACCCCTCACATCAATTGCATGTCTCAGAATTACAAGCTTACTAGACTTACCAGATTCGAACAAAGATTTAAAGAAAGTATTGATAGACATATATTTATACACAATGCAAGAGATTGATAACTTTTTAAAACCGTACATACAGGATAGCAAATACAAAAAAATACTGAGTTATTCCCCTCGTAACTTTTTAGTATATCATTTTAAAACATTTATTTCAAAGAGCAAAGGTACAATCCAGTCGCCAATAAAAGTTTTGACAACAGCAGATACTATATATGAAGAAGAATCCAACTCTTCAATTACGTTGAGTAATAATATAAGCAGGGAATATGCAGCGGATGTTACAATAAGTTCAGAGGGACTTGTGGAAGATTATTTCGAAATTGATAATAATTCTACAACGGGATCATTAATACTTTCTTCGGATTATTCATCCTGTTTACCACTAGATCCATCAACGTTGACCATAGATTCTATGTCTTGTATATACTCATTAACAGAAGATAGCATTTGTTTAGTTAATTTGAAGTGCACCTCTGTTCAAACAATGAATTACATAACAAAAAATGCAGTAACCCAAACCTCATTTATTGAAAATATAGAAGACTCGAAATTATGCCCACCTTTGCTTTTTGATTCAATAATTGAAGATGTCAACTTTTTAAAACAAGTTTCATCTCAAATGTCTATTTGCTTGGAAAATATTTTTAATAATACTTTTAATGAACAAATAATAGAAATTAAAACTGAACATTTATATTTGAAAGAGTTTGTTCACGAATATACACATAGTCAAGAATTACAAGCGGAAATAGATAATCCTGTTTTAATAAGCCATAAAATTAATATTACTAGTAGATATCCCTTTATAAATAGTCCACACAATTTTTGGGTATTTCATTTAAGACCTGACAAACGGAAGGAAAAAAACAATTCAACAACTACGTTGAATGACATGGATGTGATAACTAAAGAATTTTTATCTGAAATTGAAACAGTTGGATTGGAAAAACTTGCAAATGAAAATTTTGGAGTAAAATATTTCAACTTAGATCAAACAGAATCCCTTTTAGATGGAAATCAAGATGGACCGTCCTCCGCCAATAAATATAATAGTCAAGAATATGATCTACACCCAGTTACTCCGCAAACATTTATACCTAGCGATCAAAATTATCTGTATTATTCAGGATATCCTATGCACCAAATTCCTTATGGTTCTAAAATTAATCCCAAACTCAACGAGAAACCAACATCAGTAGCCGCCAATGCTATTGCTGCACATATAGGTATTCATCTAGCTCAATCTACACCACTATTTCCAAATCAAGTTACGGGGTACATCGATCCGTTTAACGAGGAGGAGGATAGCAAATATGCAACAAACTATAATTCTCCCGGTGAATGTTCTATGTCAACTTCAACTGGGAATAGAAACGCCGACAAAACTTACAGAACTAAACGGTACACATATCAGACAGATATTGCCAATAATTCAACCGGAACAGAGGATTTAAGAGATTTTACGTCAATTGATAAGGCAGTAGAAACAATGTTATCATTTTTGAAACCCAAGAGAAGAAACGTGAAAATACAACCAGCGCAGTATCATCCAGAAACCTCCTATGTGTCCACTGATCTAGGATTAAAAACTGTATATTACGACGGAAATAAGTATTTTATAGGCGATAATGATATTATATTTAATTTACAGAACAAACCACAGGAACATAGGGACTTACATAAATTCTCAAGAGATAGTACATCACAAACATATAAATCTATTCTAAAAACATCGCCAAAATCGGTTTCTACAAAAGAAAAGACTGATGAATACCAAGCTAATGTAAGTAAAAAGAAAAAAAAGAAAAAAATAGTTTACAGACCGTCAGCATACCAGGTAAATGAAAGATTAAGAAAATGGAAAAAACCAACAATTGAAAATAAAATTTGCAGGGAGGCTCAGAGTTCGATGAATCAATCGCAAGAAATGTTAGAGAAAAGAAAGATGAAGGAAGTTCCAAAAGAACAAGTGGTGTTAGTTTCAGATGCTCCTAAAAACATTTTCACCGACAAACTCACCATTGAAGCACTCCCCACCGAAATCATACCCACCGAAATCTTACCCTCCGAAATCTTACCCACCGAAACCCTAACCATCAAATTGCTAACCACCGAAACCCTACCCACCGAAGAAACCCTATTCACTGTAACCCTAACCGCCGATGAAACCCTACCCACTGACACCCTAACCACCGATGAAACCCTAATCACCAAAACTCTCCCCACCGAGACATTACTCATCGCATCACTCCCCACCCAAAATGTAGAAGAAATAGAAATTGAAATTCCATATATAAAGGAATCAAGTCAGACAGTACCATTATATAAACCTAAGATTGATAAAGTTCAAAGTGGATGCTTAAAAATTTGGAATAATAGGCCACCTCATTATTTTGATCCCGTACTGGAAGCCCAGTTGTCTGAGGAATTATTTCTTAAACTAACCGATTATCAGGATTTTGCCAGCAAACTACTAAAATCGGTTGAAACAAAACCAACCGTAGATATAATATGGTAAATAAAAATTGTAATCAAATTTGCTTTCATTTCTTTTATATATAGGTACAGAAGATTACTGTTCCGTACCGTATAGATCTAGTGAGGTAATCTATACGTATAATAAAACTACAGAAATGTATGTTTGTGTGTGCATCACATGAAAACTACTGATCCTATTCGAATGCGGTTTTCAAAGACGTATTTGTCTTCTTACCACTTAACATCTGGTGTATAAAACTTTCTCACCCCCACCCCTTTAACGGGGTGAGGAAAGAAATTTTTATAAAATCTATACATATAATAAAACTTTAGAAATGTATATGTTTGTGCGCGCAGGGTCTAGGACATTTGGGCGCGGCCGTTTCGGCGCGAGACACTTCGGCACGGATACGTTTCGGCGCCAGTATCAAATATTTATTTTCAAAAACATATTTTTAATAATACAGTGAATTATTTAACTATTTTAGAATGTTATCCAATTTGACAATATTAATATGTGAATATAAATTCTAAGAATTCTAAAATTCTATGTTAATGTTAATGATATTTTAATATAACCGTTGGAATTTAGATGTACTCCCAGGATTAAGATAAGGAATTAACAGGTAAATAAGGTATAATTTTACAGTATTACAGAAGTTAAAAACTGATTATTAATTTACAAAATTTATTTTAAATATATACAATATAAAATATAGGGGACGTCCATGCAAAATGGATACCCCGGATATTATGGATCCATGGCGAAGTTATTTGAAATACCTCTCAAAAATGGTATTATGTTTGGATTTGGGCCGTTAACATAGTCTTCGACCAGTGATTTTATTCTTCTATCAGCCTGGCTATACTTTCGTTTTTTTGGAGATGGCTCATTTCCAGCAACTAACTGCTCATAGGCAACATCTGTCTCGTTGGACAGTTTTAAGGCTGTCAATGAATTTCCAAATGGTTGAATGGTCCATTGACAGCTCTGATTGCAACCTCCTGTATGCCGCCTTGGCCTGATTATTTGTCCTGTCCATGTTTGTCAGGACTCGATTGTGTACCGACCACAATACTGGAGGAAATAGTGCCTGTCGGCGACCGTTTCCTCTCCTATTCGGGCTTCCTATGTAAAAGTCCTCAAACCATTGTAAAAGGGGCTCTAGCTCTTGAGGTAAAACATTTGGCAATGCGTCTATGGCTTCGTCCAAATGATTAGTCGGCAAAAATGACAAGGATGTAATCATCCACGCCTTAAGCGCAAAATCAGCTTCTGTGTTGTATCTTCCTAGAAGATGCAACTCTCCCAAATGCTTGCGCATGTTTTTCACCAAATGGAAGAAATATCCCATTATTTCCACATCCGGAATAGCTGCACGTAACTTGTCAAAGACGTAGCAGTAGCCATTGCTACTATACAAAGGTTTACCACGTTTCGAAACTAACTCCATTTTAAAAACTGATCACACACTGATTAAAACAAAATGATTAAAACTGATTCACTCATCAGTTCTTATATTTACAAAAATAGGGGGTACCTTAGTCATCAAAGACATCTCATTTCGTCAAAATGGTTTACCTAAATTTACTATTAATTCCTTCTCAATAGTAATATTAAAATATCATTAAAATAAAACTTAAATGCTGATTAATAAACCAAATTTAGCCCTTAGTTCCAAAAATTATTAACCTAAATTATACCTAATTCCTTATCTTAATCCTGGGAGTACATCCAAATTCCAATGGTAAAATATCAATAAAAAGAAAATTAATAACATATCATGCCTTCAAAAGATTATTTGTTGTTTGTAATGATCCAAATTCAGCATTTAAATTAACGGCCGCGCCCAAACAGCCGCGCCGAAATGTCCGGATCCGGTGCGCGCATCACATAATAATAATAATAATAATAATAATAATAATAATAATGGTGGTAGCCTTTAAAATATAAAAACTAATGATCCTATTTGAATGCGGTTTTTAAATACGTATTTAACTTAACATCTGGTGTATAAAAATGTCTCTCCCATTCCTTAAATGGGGAGAGGTAAGAAATTTTTATACAACAATCATACGGCACGCCAACGACGTTGCGAGTACAACTAGTTATATAATAAAAAGATAATAAATAGAAACACTCTACTATTGGACAATTAAATATATATACTTCAATATTCTTACACAAGCTAAATACCTGAAATAAAATTTGAATTAGCAACATTAGTCGAGACGGATTTCAATAATTATGAAATAGGGATATCAGGTATTAGGTATTAGGTATTTTTTGAGTATTTAGTAAAATATTTGGCAAATTGTTACCATCAAAAACTGACAGTTTTACTTTTATTTAATTTAACTTTTAGCTGACATCTTACTAATAACACGTATTTTATATTAAAAATATTGTTACTTTTTGATTTGCTACGAGGAGTGATGAAAATTTTCTTAAATTTTTTAGATTGTTTTATATTGTCTTAGGTCTTAATTTTCTACTAGGAGTGATTGTCTTTGATTGTCTTAGATTGTCTTTGATTGTCTTTGATTGTCTTTGATTGTCTGATTGTCTTTGATTGTCTTTGATTGTCTTTGATTGTCTTTGATTGTCTTTGATTGTCTTTGATTGTCTTTGATTGTCTTTGATTGTCTTTGATTGTCTTTGATTGTCTTTGATTGTCTTTGATTGTCTTTGATTGTCTTTGATTGTCTTTGATTGTCTTTGATTGTCTTTGATTGTCTTTGATTGTCTTTGATTGTCTTTGATTGTCTTTGATTGTCTTTGATTGTCTTTGATTGTCTTTGATTGTCTTTGATTGTCTTTGATTGTCTTTGATTGTCTTTTGATTGTCTTTTGATTGTCTTTTGATTGTCTTTGATTGTCTTTGATTCTTTGATTCTTTGATTCTTTGATTGTCTTTGATTGTCTTTGATTGTCTTTGATTGTCTTTGATTGTCTTTGATTGTCTTTGATTGTCTTTGACTGTCTTTGACTGTCTTTGACTGTCTTTGACTGTCTTTGACTGTCTTTGACTGTCTTTGACTGTCTTTGACTGTCTTTGATTGTCTTTGATTGTCTTTGATTGTCTTTGATTGTCTTTGATTGTCTTTGATTGACTTTGATTGACTTTGATTGTCTTTGATTGTCTTTGATTGTCTTTGATTGTCTTTGATTGTCTTTGATTGTCTTTGATTGTCTTTGATTGTCTTTGATTGTCTTTGATTGTCTTTGATTGTCTTTGATTGTCTTTGATTGTCTTTGATTGTCTTTGATTGTCTTTGATTGTCTTTGATTGTCTTTGATTGTCTTTGATTGTCTTTGATTGTCTTTGATTGTCTTTGATTGTCTTTGATTGTCTTTGATTGTCTTTGATTGTCTTTGATTGTCTTTGATTGTCTTTGATTGTCTTTGATTGTCTTTGATTGTCTTTGATTGTCTTTGATTGTCTTTGATTGTCTTTGATTGTCTTTGATTGTCTTTGATTGTCTTTGATTGTCTTTGATTGTCTTTGATTGTCTTTGATTGTCTTTGATTGTCTTTGATTGTCTTTGATTGTCTTTGATTGTCTTTGATTGTCTTTGATTGTCTTTGATTGTCTTTGATTGTCTTTGATTGTCTTTGATTGTCTTTGATTGTCTTTGATTGTCTTTGATTGTCTTTGATTGTCTTTGATTGTCTTTGATTGTCTTTGATTGTCTTTGATTGTCTTTGATTGTCTTTGATTGTCTTTGATTGTCTTTGATTGTCTTTGATTGTCTTTGATTGTCTTTGATTGTCTTTGATTGTCTTTGATTGTCTTTGATTGTCTTTGATTGTCTTTGATTGTCTTTGATTGTCTTTGATTGTCTTTGATTGTCTTTGATTGTCTTTGATTGTCTTTGATTGTCTTTGATTGTCTTTGATTGTCTTTGATTGTCTTTGATTGTCTTTGATTGTCTTTGATTGTCTTTGATTGTCTTTGATTGTCTTTGATTGTCTTTGATTGTCTTTGATTGTCTTTGATTGTCTTTGATTGTCTTTGATTGTCTTTGATTGTCTTTGATTGTCTTTGATTGTCTTTGATTGTCTTTGATTGTCTTTGATTGTCTTTGATTGTCTTTGATTGTCTTTGATTGTCTTTGATTGTCTTTGATTGTCTTTGATTGTCTTTGATTGTCTTTGATTGTCTTTGATTGTCTTTGATTGTCTTTGATTGTCTTTGATTGTCTTTGATTGTCTTTGATTGTCTTTGATTGTCTTTGATTGTCTTTGATTGTCTTTGATTGTCTTTGATTGTCTTTGATTGTCTTTGATTGTCTTTGATTGTCTTTGATTGTCTTTGATTGTCTTTGATTGTCTTTGATTGTCTTTGATTGTCTTTGATTGTCTTTGATTGTCTTTGATTGTCTTTGATTGTCTTTGATTGTCTTTGATTGTCTTTGATTGTCTTTGATTGTCTTTGATTGTCTTTGATTGTCTTTGATTGTCTTTGATTGTCTTTGATTGTCTTAGCTTTTTAAATTTTCTCTGAATAAGCAATCTATGAAAGTAGACACCATGCGCGTATGTTTATTCTGAACAATCTGCATAAAACTTACCTTACATATTTATTGACTTAATTTTTCAAAATGAGCAACCATGTAAATCAATCAAGTAGTATAATTAGGGTATTAAACATCAACTGCATTAACCCTAAAATAAAAAATACAATTAAATTATTATTTATGTGGCCGTTATTTACTATTTTGTTTTCTTCTAGTGTTGCTGATGAAAACTCCGAAGTAACATGAATGGAACAGGTTGTAATTTGGTAAATTTGCCTTTTAAAACTCTAGGATCTCAGTATTTTAACAACTTTGAGTGCAGTGATTATTTAAAAGCCTGGAAAGAGAAATTGAAGAGAGAAGGTAAGCTACTTGAGGCAATTTGTACCGTTATAAGCGATGTTCCTAAAGATTACGAAAGTGAAAAATTATATACGGATGAAGAACGCAATGAGAAAGAAAAACTGCCACAGCAAAATTGTCAATATAAAGAACCACCAGATAAGGCTAAATTCCTAGCTAACAACAAAAATAGTGTTGGTGAAGACATAGAAGATATAGAATATGTGAATTCTAAATTTTATTTATTCCAAACACAGCAAGTCGAGCAAGTAGATGCAACTACATCCAGAATATTCTTACCTGAAAGTAAAGGAACTTCCATGATGTCTTTTAAAGATGAAGAGTGTTCAGTTTTTGTTACCAGTTGGAGGACTAAATTAAGCTTAGGAACTTTTTCTCCGCAACAAGAATTTCTATGTAAAGAAACATTTATTGAATATGAAAGAGATAATACAGATTGTATGGATGATACTGTGGAGGAGGTAGATTGTCATAACTACGAATTTAAACCTCAAACTGAGTACACTGGTTCAATATTATTTAGTAACGAAGAGTGCGAAGTTTACTTAAAACAATGGCGAGATAGGATAAAACACGAACATCCAGAGTCATTTGAAATAATTATGGTAGAGAAAGAAAAACTAAGAAAGCGTACAATAACTGCGCGTGATTCTGTCAAATCTATTTCAATAGGAGGAAATGAAGATGAGATAACAGAAACCGAAAATAGCCTTAATCAATCAAAACAGAACTAAATGCCGGCCAAAACTTTCAAGAGAAATCAAAACAAATAAATCTTATCAAAAACAAATAATAATGAGCAGACAAAAGAAAAATCAAAAATAAATGAAGTAATACCAAAACAATCTGTGTTATCAGAAAATATAATTAGTACTCATTAACCACAGGTATCGTGTGATGGGACCGCTGATGTTTTGTATAATCAATTTAACAGTGGAAATCAACAAGTCGAATATGAAATAGTCTTTTGTAAATAACGACATTGTGTCTAATCTTAGAACCCAACAGAGACTAAAGTTATAAAAACAACTAAATCCTAAATCCTAGATGATTTGAAGTAATTTCTATATTAGTGTATTGAGAACTAAGCTGGATGTTTGTACACATTAAGACAAAACTAATGGATGTTTTACTAAACTTTCTTAGCACACTTCATCATGTTTAAGTGATGTCTTTATTCACATATTCTGTAAGATATTTTACTTAATATTTGTATAATGCCTTTTATTTAACTAGATATTTATTTTGTTGTGGAAGCCGCCTGGCGTTGTCACTGACCATTACTGCAGAATAATAAAAATTAATATATTTCTTCTATTGATTCATGGCACCTATTTCAAAAATTTGGTACACTTACTTATTTGTACAGGTCTATAGGATGAGTTCCAGGGTCTCCATGGTTTGCAGGTGTCTCTTTGCCGGAGCATGGTCCGTAAGGAATCTTTTGTGATTCCTGTTTATTTTACGCAGTGTTTCCACTCTTCGAGTACATGTCTAAAAATTAATATATTTCTTCTATTGATTCATGGCACCTATTTCAAAAATTTGGTACACTTACTTATTTGTACAGGTCTATAGGATGAGTTCCAGGGTCTCCATGGTTTGCAGGTGTCTCTTTGCCGGAGCATGGTCCGTAAGGAATCTTTTGTGATTCCTGTTTATTTTACGCAGTGTTTCCACTCTTCGAGTACATGTCTAATCAGAGATGTTTCCAATGATGATTTACCGCACTTTTGTTTCCCTTGAGCTTGCTTTGGACCGTAACAGTAAATTATTTTAATATTTTTAAAAATGCGATTCTATATGAAGCCTTTGGTAGTTGAACTCAATAAATTCTTGCTTTTCAACTTTTTTAGCGTTTACTAAATGCCAACCAGTCAGACTTTACCAGATATATGTATAATATATATTAATTTATGAAATATTTTATAACATTTTTTTTTATTTTAGTGTTGTTGGGTCAGATGATTACCATTACCATGAAAATTCTTAAAGCAGATTCTAAACAGTATCAAATTTATCAAATTAATGAAACTCATAAGAATTTATACTTACAGAAAATAAATGTGGTTAACTAAAATTTCGTTTTACTTAAATGTGTATTAACTTAAGATTGTCCTAAATCCTTATACTGTCAAAAACTTGGTAAAGAGGTTCATTTTGAGTAGAACTAATCATACAATTTTTAATTTAAAACTCAATTTACTTTACAAGTCGTTCAAAATTCACATGCATTGTTTTCTGAAATAATTAAACTTATCTATCTGACTTTTTTTATTTTCGTCGTTAACAAAATATTTGGGAAGTATATTGCTTCTTATTAAATGATAACTTTATTTTGAATATTTAATGGATATTTATGTAAAAGGGGATCGGTGGGATTTTCCTAATTGCAGCCATTTTCAGATGCTAACATGCGAAAAAAAATATGGCCAGGTGGCAATATCAAATACAATCCAGGGGGTTCTTTAAAAATTGAGCAAGTATCAGAAAATCTAAAAAATATGCAGTCGCGTATACAACATTAAGTGGGTTAAAACTGAATCTTTCATATGGTAATATAATAATAATAAGAGAGAAATTCCTTTATTAGGATGTGCCTACATATCATAGGTTGCTAATACACAGCATACCGATCAATCCAAAGGACAATTATATAATTCAAAACATTAGATATAAACTAAAATAATTAAAATTGATAAAAATAATGAAATAAAAACTATTAATAATTAATGCATTAATCAGGAATAGATGTGACAATGTAAAATATTAATAGAATCGATTAAAATGTTTTCAGTGATTTCAGGAATCGCTGATTTGTCAAGCTTAAATTCGTTGAAAAAGTCAAGTACACTTTTTCCAATAGAACCAAGAGCGCCAAACCATAGTCCATGGACAGACCAATTTCTTTCACCAAATTCGTCTCGATATTTTTCGGCATAATGGTTGACGCAAGAGCTGTATATGTTTGACTTTTCTTGTTTGATTTTTTCATCTTGATCGTCATTTGTTTCAAAACGCACCGTTGGATCAATTATGAGGGCTCTATTTGATTTCGTATCAAACGCAATTATGTCTATGAACCGGAAGCTACCATGTTGATCATATGCATGAACTTCCTCGAAGCATTTGTATTTTTTGTCAATCATTAATGATTTGATTGCGTGTTTAACTTTGTGATGTCTCGAAATAATTTGGGGTTTATTTGATGAACAAAATCCAATAACATGAGCGGGGGTTTCTTTCTCTCTATTGCATTTGCGACAGAGGCTGTTATCGGACACTGCACCAGGAATTCCCTTGACATTTGCGTAGTTGGTATTGAGTTTAATTGCAGCAGTAAATTCTGAAGAGCTTAATCTTGACTTTTTTGACATAAATTGGTTGCTTATATGGGATGTGTTGAAGTGCTTCACTCCAATTCCTTGCCAATTCTGTCGGCACCATTTGTCATAAGACATTTTTCGTAATTTCACTCTCATCATTAATGATGTTTCTTGTTCGAGGCCAAGCATTGAGGCACATTCAGCCATCTCTGCTTGACAATCTACAAGCTGGTGAAAAATAGCGTCATTCACTTTACTTAGTTTGTTTGCGATTGAATAATGTTGAAGTTTGGCTTCCCATTCGCAACGAACTAAACCAAGTCCACGAACATTTCGTGGTGCATACAACATTTCTGTTGAAGTTGATGTTGGAAGTCCAACAATAGCTTTCACTACTGCACGTCTTTTCATTGTGTCTATATGTTCTGTAATTGTTGACGGTATTTTATTTAGTGGAGCAGCTTGAAGTGGATATATTAGAGTTGGAAATATATATTGATTAAAGATATTTAGTTTTTGATCGGGCTTAAAATAATAGTTTACATTAGAATTAAAGTTAAATCAAATAAACATAGATGTCCTGCTGAGGCAATAGATGCCTGTTTGCAGGAGTTCAAGTATGTGCGTTGTTTTTAATAATTTTATATTCCTCTTATATACGCTATTTTTTAGATGAATCAACACTACATTACATAATATTATAGTATATGGTAGAAAATAAATACAAAATATAATACAACATTAGCAAAATATTAAAAATAGTAATGAAAAATAATATTAAAAAAATACGAGAATATAAAAAAAAAACAAAAACATTAAAAAATAAAATAGTATAATAATAAAGTACTAAAATAATGACTACATGACCATTTAATATCATTGTAAATACTTGAGACCGATTAGGTCATTGAAAATACTCCTGTTTTGGTTTAAAATCCAGTTCTTTATCTTAATTTTATGACTATTAAAATTTTTGTTGGTTTTTATCTTGGTGCAAAGAAATTTGAGCAACGTTGACCAATGGTTTTATTTGAAAAAGTGAAATACGCATTTTTTCCTCTGGTACAATATTCATGTTGCGGAAAATTTATATTTATCTTGTTTTTAAAAATATTTAATAAAATAATTTGGCAGTACAGTTGTCTCATGTCAAACAGTTTAATTTCTCTAAAAAGTGCATCGCTAGAGTGGGTTATTTTTTTTTAAACATAATTTTTATACCTAATCAACTTTTGCACCGTGTTTAGATTTTTCATTTGACAATCTGCTGCACCTCCCCAACCTATAATTCCATAATTCAAGTGTGATTGTACCAAAGAAAAATATAAAATTTTAAGTTGTTTTTCATCTAGAAAATCACGTAAGTATCTAAACTTATAAAGCAATGGTCTGATTTTATTAATGATATTGTTTATTTGCAGATCCCACTTTAGATGACGATCCACAATAATCCCTAAGTATTTAATTGATGTTGATTCTGGGATGTGAATATCATCTATGTTCAGTGGACCCAGATTTGGTTGATGGTTTATATACGATGTAAATGGCAAATATTTAGTTTTTTCTATGTTTAATGTTAGTTTGTTTAATTGGAACCACTTCTTTATCAGTTAAAAATCATCAGTAATAATGTTTTTTAATTCATTCCAATCTGGAGCAGAATAAGTTATCACCGTGTCGTCGGCAAAGTTTATAATGTTTCCTTTAGTCTTCAGATTTAGCAAGCTGTTTATATATAGAGTAAATAACAGTAGGTAGACTGCCAACTTTAAATAATTTAAACGAAGACGAAACTGGTTCAGCTTCTACTAACCAGCTCAGAATGGGGATTTTCTCTTAAAAGTAATGACGTAAGATTTATAGTGCAACAATTTTAAAATAAAAGCGGCAAACGATAGAAAAGGTTTCCAGATAATCTACTCGGTATAGACTGGTTTAAATCGTTTATTTAACAATTAAATTGGGAGAAACCACAAATCGTTACTAACATATGAAGTTCTCTAAAAAGTTATTTCAAAGAACTAGAACAAACTTTAAAAGATAATATTGTGAATTATAATGAAACAAATTTTGTATTACTCATGCGGGAAAAGTAGTATAGTCCATTTCACCGATTTTGGCCGATGACAGAAATCATACTCGAAGTAAATTTAGAGTTACATCTCTTTCAGATACAGGCAAGTTAGAAATTTAAATTAGGACGTTTGTTTTTTAATACAACACTTACGTAACTGCATCACCGGTAGATAAAAAGATTGGACCCTGCAGATTATAAACACTACTTGTTATCTTACATTATCTATTTTCCTGTTATATCTAAAGTCTTATTCCACATTGGCGTAAGGGACAGTGTGGGAACTGGTTAAAACTGAAGATGTTAAGCAAATTCAAATTAATGATCAATGTGCAACATAAGTTGTTACAAATTAAAGTACTGTAATGGTACAGTGATGATTATTCTTTAGGAAGAAGAAGGAAGTCTTGACTTAATTCACATTCCTAGTAACTGTCATGTACGGCTCGTTGTTGAAGGGTTGAATTTAATAATTATTAATGTCATATTTTTGTAGATGTCAAACCACACTGATAGTTTCAGAAACTTACGACCTAATTTAGAAAAAAAAACTCTCCGCCATTGGTAACTTGGATGACAGTTTAATCTTATTTCAGTGGTTTCTAATATCAAATCGGCCAAAAACGATTTTGGCCGCTGACAGAAATCATACTCGAAGTAAATTTATAGTTACATCTCACTCAGATACAGGCAAGTTAAAAATTTAAATGAGGACGTTTGTTTTTTAATACAACACTTACGTAACTGCATCTTGTTTCACCGGTAGATAAAAAGTATTCAATACGGAAGTCTTGACGTAATTCACATTCCTAGTAACTGTCATGTACGGCTCGTTGTTGAAGGGTTGAATTTAATAATTATTAATGTCATATTTTTGTAGATGTCAAACACACTAATAGTTTCAGAAACTTACGACCTAATTTAGAAAAAAAAACTCTCCGCCATTGGTAACTTGGATGACAGTTTAATCTTATTTCAGTGGTTTCTAATATCAAATCGGCCAAAAACGATGAAATGGACTATATCTTGGCGCTCGCTGTTGCGTTTGAAAAAGAGCCGTTTCATAAATTAAACTGTTATTTGAGTGTGACAAGTTTACTTGTCGCACGCAACTTATTCTTGGCACACGCAAATTTAGATAAAATTGCTAAAAAAACACAATCGACATATTAAAACTGACAGAGGTTGACGCGTCTGACAGTTTAATTTAATAAATAAAATTGTAATTAAATTAGAACTGTTTAAAAACGAATATGGACCCCGATTTTGTGCCCACATATATTGCCGCATTTGTAAAACAACATAGTATGTGCAACTCGTGCGACGTTGTCGATTACCCACTCAAGCGAATGGCCGCACTCGCTTCGCTGGTGCGTTCAACTTCGCTTTCGTTGTTGCACAATATACTATTGCTGATGATCGTAGTGCAGTAAAAGTTGTAGTAAAGCGAAGAATAAAACATGCTCAGATATAGTGGATACAACTAACTCTAGTACTATGTTCGACATTTTCAGCAGATGTGACAAGACATCCCTATATGTGGCTTAACAAAGTAAAACATGTGTATCTCGAATGGACTGAGGTAGGTTTCCTATAGGTACAAGCTATAACCGCAAGGTAAGTTGTTAGTTTGATTCCTACACATTCGAAGATTGGTTTTTGACAATTGTTTTACATATAGGTATGCTGAGTTTAGAAGGGCAAAAGTAATTATTCGTTACAACTTATGCTGCTCCTAACTTTAAGCATTTACATCAACTATTAGATGTGGCGTACTTTCGACCATTTAAACGTTCAAGGAGAGAAGTTCCGGAGTAATGAATGCTAAAAAATAGAGGAGTTTTACCCAAAACAATGTTCCCTAGATTATTAAATACTACACTTTTTGTTTTTCAAACGACCAAAAAACTATAAAATGTTGATTTTAAATTTGGAAAAAAGTGAATAATGGTAAATAAGCACAATTTACAAAAAGAACTTTTTATAATAGAAAGTTTTTTACTGATTTATAGGTCATATTTTGTGTCATCTCAACAATGCACAGCATCCCTGATTTTGCAAAAATATTAAGTCATACAACGCTGTGATTGATCATAGAGAAGATTGTTTCCTTGTTAACAAAATCAAGGGTAGTTGTATCTAAAAACTTTCTAAAACAGTTTATTTTATTACCAGTTAAAATAATAATTACTGTTTTCACATGTAAGAACAAAAAAAAAAGAAAAAAAAACTTCTCTGTCGCGTAATCGATCCCATTATGATAACATAACAGAACTGTCACAAGTGGACTGATCCATCGCCTAACCAACTACGCTACGAACGATTTATTTAATAACTTTCAAAATAATATTATCTATTCACAACTTAGATCATGTTTAATATCAATTCGGTATAAATTTCGAAATCTATGTATATGCCTAAACACACTTGAAACATGCATTGTCATCCAGTTCTTAGCTATCCTGAAAATTTCAGAGCTCTAGGTAGTCGGGAAATAGGTTTAAATTCGATTACAAATTCCACGGAATGACACAGAGACACAGAACACGGCGAAAATATAAAAAACTTTCTAAAAATTGTTACATGTCACCACTTCGAATCAGGTGTGACAGTAATTTTCTGGCATTTTTAATCAGGCAGACCACGGCAATTGTAAAGAGCATAAAAAAAGTGAACAAAATGATGTGGTTAAAAAGTTTGTAAGTGATAATCACGATACCAGGAGTCCACACGGTATAGGCTTTTCCATAATATTTTTGGTCACAATAATCAACCCAGATCATAGTTCTATTTTTTGCCACTGGCTGCGCAATTAATCAGGAGATACCGATGTTTTTATTATTATGACATTTAAATGTCGCGTAATTAAATTAAATATATATTTATTTAAAATTAGTTGTCATAAAAGCTGTCAATAGCAACAAAACGTCCCGCTTAAGGATTTAAACGAGTACTTCTTAAACAATGGCGCACTCTACCGGCAATAGTTGTCCCCTAAATTGAGACCATTTGTTCAACATTACGTTTAGACGCCTGGTATCTATACTTCGTGGTGATAATGGTAAAAAGTTTTTACGTGTCACAACTTTGAATCAGCTGTGACAGTAATTTTCTGGCATTTTTTGGCTGGCAGACCTAGTGTTATTGAAAGACTATGAAATTTGCAATCAAACCATTTACTTATCATTTATATTTGTGATGACTGCAAAACTCTGTTGCTTTTTTATTATGATTAAATTAATTGAACACCAAGCTCATTCTGTTCGTATAAAATTGAAAATAAATGTTTATGGACACTTTCTTTAGGGTCTAAGATGGTCACAAAGTAAACTTACAATAATTATATTAAAAAAAGAAATCAATTCACAAAAGTCACCACTATAAATATTTCACATTTTTAAAACATAACTAATAAATGTCCTATAAATGTAAGTGGCAAATTTTTATAGTGTGAACTTTACTCCAAATTAACCAATAAACAAACGCGAGTTTTGCCAACTCAAATTCAAATCGCTCCCCCTAGTTTTTAAATAGAGTATAGTTATTATGGAGGGTTATCTAAAAATTATGGAGGGTAGAGGTAAGGAGAACTGTCTTCGTGTATTGAATGTGTCCGTCAAAATGTGGTAAATAAGGGTGGCGCTACGATCGTAGTTGGGTAAATTTTAAAAAAAGCGCCATAATTTCTTAGAGTAGGATAGATAAATAAACAAGAAAAGACACATTTCCGCTTTATTATGACACCATTTTTAAAATAATCATAAGATACATAAGATAATCATAAAGTATAAAACGAATTTAAAATACACTAAACTGAATTCGCTGACCACGTTTTTTTATAGCACTTATATAATTTGTGACTTATATTACGAAATCATACGACATTTCAATCAATTTGTCAAAAACTGCTACATTCATTCTGTACCCTACATCTACTTTAGCGCCATTGTAGTGGCAAGTTTGAGAAGTGTTATGTTCCTCTAAAAAGTGGACACATTTTTAATCATTTCCGATTTAAGATCGTTCTCCTTACCTCTACCCTCCATACTAAAAATATCGACGACAGTGAGGACGTCACTTTCAGTGTCACCAGCTCCCGATCTATAACATACTCGTATTCGTTTCCTGTGACATAGTGATTATACTCTCTCTCTCTCTCTCTCTCTCTCTCTCTCTCTATCTGGCGCAAACGTTCGGTTTCCTGATTCGGTTTCCGGATCAGGAATTCAGATTCTGAAACCTGAATGCTTTATTTACATATAAAATGTTCAACAAGGCGCACACGTCCTAACTATTTCCGAACGGAAAAAAACCTGACGTTCGTTTCGGAATTCATTCCATGCGTTTGGGTCGTAAGAATTGAAAAAACATAATAACGTCGTTCTCTCTTCTTCTTCATATCTAGCGCCAGTAAAAGGGCAATAGTAATCAATTCATTGTCGTCGTCCATTAATGCTTTCACAGCAACGTCGCTATTTGAACTGACAGTATAAATTCCTAGTACAAAAAACGGATGTATGCGCTAGGCAGACGGAATTCCGAATCTGAATTCCTGATCCGGAAACCGAATCAGGAAACCGAGCGTCTGCGCCCAGCCATAGATAAGTATTAGGTGTTCAGTTCGGGGCATAAAACTTTGAGCACATTATGGTATAATGTATGAGAAGTTTGGTATAGATAGGTAATAGGTACCTTAAAAAAAGTTATTTTTTTGATTTTCTGGCCAAAGGTAAATAGCTGGTAAATAAAGGTAAATAGCTGGTAAATAAAGTCAAATAAAATTTAAATCTAATGTTAATGTAATGATCCCTAATTCCCTTTCTAGATAAACTTTAAAACTATTTTTTTAACTTCCCGCTAAAAAAAATTAAATTTTTTTTTAAAATCGGGAAGTTATTGGTTTCACCCCGTTTTTCGAAAATCGAGTTTTCATCGGATCTCAACGTTTTGAGGTCTTAGGAACCTCCCCTGACTATTTTTACGAGGGTGTCTGTATGTCTGTATGTACGTGTGGATGTGTGTGTGTGTGTGTGGATGTATGTAAACCTCTTATAACTTTTGAACGGCTTGACCGATCGGAATGAAATAAAAAGCATTCCAAAGAGTTCCATCTAACTTAGATTCCTTGTAAGTTTGAACCGATTCGAGCTGGTAGATTTCGAGAAATTTCAAAATAACCGAAAAAAACAATTGGTAAAAATGATGTTTTTTGGGCATATCTTTTTGGCTATTGCATTGATCAATTTCATAACCTAATCAGCTCTTAAGCTTAAAAAGCCACGTCGAATGCCGTTTTGCAAATTAAAATCGGTTCATTCGTTCGTGAGATATCGTTGTCGAAAAATTTCAAAAAAAGTGTTTTTTTTCAATAACTTAGAGATTTTTTGACTAACCGATTTTGCACTCTGGGTAACGTTTTTAGGTCTCAAAAATTTGCGTCGAATGCCATCTTGAACATCAAAATCGAATAAGGCGTTAAAAAGTTATGGCTTTTTAAACATTTCAAAAAAAGTCAAAAACGTCAAAATACGTCACGTAACTATAGCTTTGCGGTTAAAACTAGCGGGAAGTTGCAAGGATGGCCTTTAAGGTCAACCTCTTTTCGAATTTTTTTTGTATGTTTAAGGACGAAGTACTCAAGGAAGACGCGATCCAGGAGATGCTTGCTCGGTACCAGGATTCTAGAGAGAAAGGGACCTTCATCCTGAGTGTGGTATGGGTTTCAACCGAATAAGAAAGCTTCGAAACCCCATATAAATAAAGCAGGTCTTCTCAATAGATGGAAGCCAAAGATGGGTAGAATGCAGTTGAATAGTTGCCATAATGTACTAAAGTTAATGGATTGATGGCGTATCGGCTGATGTTTGCTACGGACTTCTAGAGATGGAGCCATAGAAATGGAGAATGGTTTCTGGCGGAGGTGCAGACAGACCGACATACCAAAAAAGGATTTGTCTAGCCAGGAGTGGAACTGGCAATTTCTAGACGAGGACAAGACAAGACATCCTCCAAAAAGAGCAAATTCTGACAGAAGAGCGGTGTAAAAATTAGTCCACCTGTAAGCCAGGACTACAGGCTGGCTTTAAGGGAAATGGAGCATATGTTACATAAAATGATAGTATATTTCACTGTGTTATTTTTTATTTTGTTATCGTCCAGGTCGAAGTACGTTAAATTTCAAGGCGAGCTTAAAAAGTTTAATTCTTATTGGCTATAAAAGAGCGTCGTTGAGGTCACACTCGGGGAGTCCGGAGTCTAAGGCTCTTTGGAATGTCTTTAAAACAGACCCTTGATTATGGCAGTTGTGACTCTTGACAAATTTTTCGGGAGAAATTGTGACATGCCACCATGTAGTTTATTTGGTAAGATTAATTAAGATTCTTGTGTTTAACCATTCCTCATTCATATTTGGAATATTTATTGTTATTGCTTATTTATTGGTTGTTGTTTATCTCATCTTTCCCTTGATTAGTTTTCTGCCTTCCAGCAGGATATACCTACCAGTTGGGTGGATAACCAAAACATCGGTGGAAAGTGCCTCTAGTAAAGCTACCCCTCATCCCAAAACATTATGGCACATTCTCTATTCCCTCTAGGCTTGACAATAGCTAGTGTTAATTTCTTTTTAGATATTGGTAGTGAAAATTTAGATCGATAGTTTCGTTTGGAATTTCTAAACTGAGATTCAATAAAATATTTTAAACCTCACATTTTTAATTTTTTTAATAGATATCAATTTAAATAAACTAACAAAAAAGTTTTGAAAAGTTATTTCCAGAAAAAATATTTTCGCAATTAGGTATGCACTGCGCATCAGTAACTGAATCTTGATAACTCATGTAATAAAGCAAAAATTATTACCAAAACCATTCGCTGTTTAATTTTCGGAAAGGTGTAGGTTTAAATTTTAATTTAAATGGATACTGGTGAAGAGTGTAGGTAATTATTTTGTGTTATATTGGGTAATATTGTGGATATGAATCTAAAATTATCAATGATAAGAAAATAGAAAATACGAGTTTTGAATTCTAAACATTCTACACACCATTTGTACAATAAAGAATATTTTTTTTAAATTGAGTTTTTGTAAATTTTAATATTTACAATTTATTGGCGTTTGCGTGGTGTGAAGTTTTATTGTAGGGTCTTTGCGTCAGTTACGCGATCGATTTAGATAATTTGTGATCGTTTAAAAACATTTTTGGGAATGTTGATAGTCTTGTTTATGCGGATGTCACTATAAGACTACGAAATGATATCAGGAAATTCCAATCTTGTTTTAGAGAAAAATAGAAAATTTATGTAGAGGTAATAAAAACAAAGTGTACATATATTACAATTTAGTTTTACTTTGTAAAACAGACAAGCCACATATCGAATATGAAAAACTATGTTTACTTCCAATGCTCTGCTTTCAATGAATCTTATTATATAATTTATAATATATTTGTATGATTTAAGAAAAAATATGAAAGTTCAATATGTTTCAATTTAAAAGGTATTTTTGCGGGCTTTAAGGTACAAATTATATAAAAATCATTAGAAAACAAAGCATCGGAAGCTGTATGCACATTATAAACAATGAAATTTTGATGAAAATAATCAAAGAATATTACCTAAAATAATTTTCATAAATAATTGTCAAATGGGCTAGAATTATATATTAAACGTTTAAGTAGATAATGTAGTTATTTTTGTCTCAATTTGGTAATCACAGAAAGACTGTTTTCTATTTTTTTGGCTATATGTGTATGTCTAGTATTCTAATGATTTTAATCACAAATGAAAATTATTTGTAGATAATATTCTATCCTTATTAAGTTTAAGTCGATTTAACGTTTACTTTAAACAAATGTCTTAAATGTGGCTCCAGTTGTGGTTTTATATGGAGGACAACAATATCCTCCAGGAGCAAGAGCGGGAGGTCTTTTCGGATACCGTTTTGGAATCACACATTCTCCACATGGAGGTGCTGGAAGATATGGGGGTCGACACGGGGCTTTCGGAAATTGACAAGGCATAGGTGGAAGCTCGTTCGGGCCTGGTGGATAACGACAAACCCTTACTGGCATTGCAGGTCGAATTACTGGCTTAAACACTGCTCCTATGGGAGTACACGGTACACACAAAGGGTCACATGGACAAGGTTCAGGTGCAGCTGGACATATATTTACCGGAACACAAGCAGTGTTAGGGTAACAAGGTTGGCACATACAAGCACAGTCCATACAAGCCATGATGCTAGTAGTATCGCTTCTTTGATAACTTAAATTTTGATAATAATTGTGATGATTTGAGTGATGCTACATCAATATTATTTAGAACTGTGTATCTATGGAAAACATTGGATATGAAATAAACAGTGTTATTTATTTTTAACCTACTTGATAATCAATTAGAATTAGAAATGCTAGAACAAAAAACAGAGCAACTTCTATTTCTCTTGCACACTCCTGCAATTGGTTACCGTTTGTAAACATCTGTAAACAGTAGTTTAGCATGTTCAACTTTTTTATCGTTTGCATTCTATTTTCACACAAGCTTGTCTTTTTTTATTATTAAAGCTTCTATACTAGCTTTATATTTTGTTTCTCTATTAAGTGCTGCGTCATATTTTTAATTAACTGATTGTGAATAAAAGTTTTGAATCAAAATTATGACAGACAATTCAATTATAAGTATTGTGAGTAATTGGCAAGCAGCTCAATTCTTTAACGAATTCTACAATATCTGCATAATTAAAAACTATAATTACTTCAGTTTATTTAACTTAATTATTCTGATATTCATCAACTTTAAATTCTGTACTAGTAATACGCTTATGTTATATATTGTCGTACAAATCATCCTCAAAAAAGGCTTTAGAAAATTAAAGAGTAATGCCAAAACACTTTTAAAGATTTTTCTAAACAATTAGTGTTTTAAATTTAATATTTTTTATTTAACCTGTTTTCTTAAAATCGTTTTTACTTCTTTTATACTTTTCCAGCTTGCACCTATTTTAAGAAATTTATAACCAAGATTCAAAATATTTATAAAATGGCAAATATTTTTATAATAAAAAGAAAGTTGATTTTTTTTTAATTTTCCGCCTAAATCATACAATTTGGTAAAAGATTAAGAGATTTTGTAGAAATTATTAATTTCTAGCCACATGCTAAAATTAGTAATTATGCTTTCAGGTCGCAAAACATCCGAACCTTTGAACATATACTATAGAGACAGCCTTAGCGTACTTTCACACGGTCAGGATATTTATCCGTCCGTCTGATCGCCCGGCCGGGCAGTGCCATGGAGCGCTCTTCACACGGGAGTTTGCGATACTCCGGACCATTTAATTTCACCAGCTAGTCAAGCTTACAGTGCGAGAGAGATAGCACATCCTAAATTCTCCCTGTTAAGCGACTTGGCAACTTCAAAATTTTGCGTAAGTATTATATATAGTTGAAATCAGAAAAAAATTATCTGTTACTTTCTGATTTTTTTTTATTTATAAAAAATTAAACACAAATAGATATTCGTTAAATTTAAATAATAGCTTGTAAAATCGTAAGTGCATACAACAACATGCTGTTAGGGTCCAAGAAAAGGTCTCTTTTAATGGTTTTTTATTGGTCTCACGCTAGGCCCAGGTAAGGAGTGACGTGAAAGACTCTTTAATCAACAAAAAAAATTGCAGAAAAAATAAAAAAATACTTACAAGTACAATAACGCCACCGTATATCCGAACAATTCTTACGAAATTAAGTATTGTGACGCCACCATAAGGTGGCGCAGTTCTTCTTCTTGTGCCTTGCGCTTAGCCACGCATTGGCGTTGGTCTGTACTCTTTAGATCATGTGCAGAGTGCGATTTTCGCCTATTCGAAATATGTTGGTTACGTCTCTGATGTTACACCATTCCTCTTAGCCAGGAATGCTGCTTTTTTCCTGGACCGCGACGTCCGTCTATTTACCCTTGCAAAATAAGTTTGGGAATGTGACATTTACTTCCTCTAAGAATATGGCCAAGGTAGGAAATTTTTCTTTCTTTAACGATGTTCAGTAGTTCTCGATGGCAGCATGCAGTTCTCAAAACTTCTTCGTTCGTGGTATGTGCAGTCCATGGCACGCGTAAAAGTCCGCGAAAAATGCACATCTCAAATGCTTCGATGCGGTTTAGAACGTTGTAAACTAAAATGGGTCATATGTAGCACTTAATAACGCTCATTCTAAGGCTGCGACCCTGTAAGAAATTGTTAAGTTTGAAAAATGTTGTTTTGGCGTAATTGACTCTAAGTTTAACTTCTTCATCGCAATCCTATTTATCGTTTATCGTAGCACCCAGATATTTGAAACGTAATACACGCTCTATGATTTTTTCATCATGTGGACAGGCGACCTATTACCATATGTTTGATCTTGGTGGCGTTAATCGTGAGTCCAAATTGTTTACCTATCGCATCAATACTGTCGTGTTAAAGATACTCCAAAGTTGATGCTACAACTGCCATGCCGTCTGCATATCGAATATTGTCTATTGGAATTCCGTTGAACTTAATTCCTCTACTTTCTCCTTCCAAGTTGATATATTTAAAAGAGCAAAACTTACCTAACTAAGTACCATGACGCCACCAGAAGGTGACGAAGTTAATTATTATTATATCTAATCGATATATTACTATAAAAAATATGATAAAAATGACAAAAAATTAAAACCAATTAAAAGTACGAAACAAATTTTTACATTTAAAGGTAATTCGAAATTTATTTTACTACTAATTGCTTAATAAAAAAACAAGTTTTATATAGGTAATTTTACTCAACATATTTAGTACAGTATTTGATCAAATAATTTACTATTATGGAAATGGAGGACATGGATGCATGTTTGGTGGACAGAATGGTCTCGGTGGACAAGGATGTGGTGGGGAAGAATCGGCTGGTGTAGGTCCACAAATTGTACCCGGGTTACAGAGTCCACACGGTGGTTTCTTAACAGGAGGGCAAGGTGGACACGGTAAATCACACGGTACACATGGAACACTCGTAGGAAGTGGGCGCATAGCGGGAGACCCAAGAAGCCCAGGGGGAAAATCAGGTGGTCCTGGTTTAGCATACGGAAACGGTACCAACAAAGGAGACAAAAGAGCACTTTCAGGAACACATGGAACTCCTACACAATTCATTGGACATCGTTTTGGAATATTGGGGCACACTGTAACTGGAACACAACATACTTCTGGGTAGCAAGGGTCGCAAAAGCAGATCCTATACTCTTTGTCAGTTGGCATTTTTAAAATTTAGATTAATTACAAACTTAAATTTTTGGTGAGCTTTGACAGTTTAATCTGATAATCTAATTTTTGATGGATAACTACTTTGACAAGTATATAAAAAAAAGAGTGTTTGATTTTTTATTAATATACAGTTGGGACGATAGTTTTTTACCAGTGCGTTATAAATTTTAGATTGGATAAAACACACACTTTTAAAATGGCATCCTTCGTTCATTCAAGTAAGAACAAAGATAAAATATTTACTACATGTTATTACTCACAAATATAAGTCCTTTGAGGACCGTTTAAAGATTTAGTAAATTGAAAAGAAATAGATATACAAAAAACAGTCAATGTTTTAAGAATTATAGTATTATAGTGACCTATTACATTGTGTTTAACAGATTTATTGTTGGGTTACGGTTTTTTGCATTTGTTTGAGTTTACCTTATACGTTTGGGAATCTTTTTTTTTGTGTTAGAAACCATTTCAGTTATAGTGAATAAGTTGCTGGAATATCAAAATTCATAGTGAGAACATTTTTTTATCAAATTTATTTTGACCTATTCTAACGTCAAGTAGCTTTGAAATGTGTCTAATGCTTTACATTGAGGGATTAATGAAAATTTTTTTACTTTATCAACCCAGAGTTAAAAAAGCATTTATATCTTATGAGCAATGGCGCTGAACCATAGGACAGACCCGGAGATTATCCTACAATGTCAGCGTGTGGATCTACACGGCAATTATTAAACCTATACTAATAAATCTACACGGCAATCATTAGACCTATACCTACTAATAAACGGTGCTATCAGAAAATTAAACTAAATCCAAAGATCAGCATGCCTTTTTATAACGGGATCCATAAGAAACATATCAACCAGGGCAATGAAAGTAATACTTGGACTTACCTCCCTTTATATATTTTTTTAGGAGGTAGCATTGATGACCATGGTACGCTTTCGCACAGTTGGTATCGAACCCACTGTAGAGACCGACACCCATTTGAACAGTCTGAAGAGAATTGCTAAAGGCGATACTACTCTTACAGGCTGACACGGATGCTATCTTACCAAGATTTGTCTTTGACAAACTCTACAAAATATTAACAGATAAAACAGCAGTACCAACTCTAACTGAAGCCAGCAATAATAACGTGGTCACTCTAAGCTAGATCAAAGGAAGTAGAAACTCTAAAGGCAGCCGCATTGCGACAATTTAGCAATTTAGTCGTGGACTTTGTCAAACAGCAGCTCACCAAAACTTTAATCAGTGCTGAGATGAAAAACGAATTGTGGACTTACTTCATCCTGGCGAGAAAACAGCAAGAAAATTTAGGGCATTGACCAGACAAAATCTCCGAACAGCTGTAGGAATCTTAATAGACCACTACCAATGGCGACAAAATCTCTTTTGGACGAAATTAGCTGAAATTCCCCTATGCAAAGGTTGCGAACAAGAAGAGGAAACAGAAGAGAATATAATGTAAAACTGCTCTGCTTTTTCTGAAGATCTGTGTTGGGCGAGTTCTGGTTAACAGTCAGCCGATGTCAGGAAGATTCCCCTCGGGAGCCGCATCACCTATTTAAATCTTTAGGCCTGATGACAGCCTGAGGTGAGGATATCCCTATACACCGGAAGATGCACAATGGGCCTTATATGGCCTTAGTACCGACAGAGCACTTGCTCGCCCCTCCCCAAATTTCCAGATCCCAGATCCAGATGAGAAAGTAAAAGAGAAAATGAATACGTTGTACTGTTTAAATACATTAATTTAAAATAAGAAGAAAACAATTTCTTAAACACATATTCGAAAACATGTATTACTCAAAATATAGAAAAAAAGCATTTGAAATCAAATGCCATACTTAATTAATTACATTAAATGTACCTGCTTTCAATCAAATTTTGCAATGTGTTATAACTGAACCAATGTTTCACTAAGACTTTTCCTATTTTAACCGAAACTACTAACAACTGCATTTTACTGTCTATCTAACTCACAATTTTTTTGCTTTGTTTGGTAGATAGACGTTATTATAATAATACGTTTCCTCCTGAAAAACTTTTAAGAGTTCAAATACCAAGATGTGCTTTTCCAATCCGTTTGTTGAGTCTATTGTGCCAACTTTCCACAGAATTTGTAGTTCAGAGACGTTCTCTATGGCAAATCCATTATTGACGGGAATTATTATTTCATTGATCAACGAAATTATCATTAAATTCTATAATGAGTAGGAGAATTTTTCATTATATAAAGCCAACCATCAATAACCTTATCTTCTGGCAGAAGAGCTATTGCAGCACAGCTCCTTATGTGGTTTCTTAACTCTTTATTTTTGTTTTACAAATTGGTTAGTCCCAAATTTTGTACTTTGCACCAGATAGATTGGTTATAATGAAAATTACAGTCCTTAATATCTGTAGACAGAAAAACTTCTATAGCATCAATTGTGGCAATGTAAAAATCAAGAAATAGTTATTTATGATATGAGTGTTAAAAGTGAGGTTTTATTTTGTGAGTGAAAACGTTTGTGAAATGAGCGGAGCGAATTGAACAAATTTTGTGAGTGAAAACGTTTGTGAAATGAGCGGAGCGAATTGAACAATTTCACGAACAAAATAAAATCACTTTTAACACAAATACCATACAATGTTTTTTGTACAACTTCCCTATTTTGATAATGAAACGAGCGAATTTGCAATGACAATAAACCAAACCGTGTTAAAAGTAAACTAAACCGTGTTAAAAGTAAACTTGTTTACACGGCAACGTGTTAAAAGTATTTATTTCATCCTGTTTTTATAAATTAATAAATTCATAAAAATTTTAACAGTAGTTCGTAACTTGACTAAAAATAGTTCGTAACTTGATTAGTTAGGTCAAATTACCTTGAAAGCCATCTGTCACTGTCAAATAATTTTTTTATTAATAAGATTTAATTGTTAATATAAAATTGAATAACATAGACTTCTTTTTAAATATGCATGTAAAAGTAAGTAATTAATTATTTTATTTTTATTTTATAGTCGGTATAGTATTTTTAAATGTCAAAAATTAAAAGTAATTTTCTTTCCTTAAGCAATCAGAGCAGCGTTCCTAGGCAACACATTACAGTACCTGATACCGTAATGTTTTACTTACCGGCGCCAAATTGATTATAGGGAAGTGTATATATAATATATATAATAGATTACCTATACACAACTAAACACAATATCTATGAAAACATTAGTAAATGTTATATCCATTGTAGGTTCCATTAGAATCGATTTATTATTTTACCATAATAACAGCATCGTAAAATTAATTTATGTAGACATCAAATATTAAATTAGAATGTTTTACTTTGTATATTTATTTGCTTCTAAAAAGTATTAGTTATATAAAATGTTTATTCTTAATGACTAATAAGGTAAATTAAATTTGATATACCTTTTCTGTAAAAGATGTCGTCACGTACTATGTTGATTTATCTGAATTATCGTCATACAAAAATCCGTTATGATACCCAGAATCCTTTGAACGTGTTGTTTAATATCTATAAAACAACCCTAGTTCCTTCTTTTTTAATGTTTTATTGATTTATTTACAGTTATGTTTAGAATTATAAAAGAAATATTGATATTTTCTCTATATCCTGCTATAGAACTTACAGCCCTGTTCAGGGTAGTGCTACCCGGATTTTATACAGGAGTACGAAATAAACCATTTTCTAATTTCTTTTTAAAACGGGCTGTTTCCAGACAAGTCGATATTCGGTTGAGGCAAACGACAAAAAGCCTAGCCCTACTTTGTGCACAATTTGTTCCTATAGCAGTATTAAGATAAGTATTTCAATTATATATTTGATATCTAAGGTTAAATGGTCCTCTTTGACTTGGTTCTAGAGCTGTCCCACTGCTTGGAGTAGCCTTAACTAAGAAAGCGAAAGCTACCTTCGAGGTTATCTCTGGATGGATGTGCGACTTCTGTTCCAAAGAGTTTGAAGGTTATCCTAGGCCTGGGTTTTGGGGCCCTGCAGGGTTCTGGTGGCATACCTTCGTTCAAGTTCTGTAACCAAACCGGTAAGGGTGCAGGTTTTGTGTTGCTGTTGTGGATGTCGATTAGGTTTGTCTACAGTCGACTATATGTCGAATGTAGGTTTTAAACGTTTTAAAGAGTATTTGGATGACATGTTCCGAATGGTCCACATAACGATCTTAGAGAGCTTCTCATATTTTCGAGAATGCGTGGACTTCTAATTTACAATTGAGGGTGCGCGTAAAGCACACTCCCAAATAGTCAATAGCGTCCATTTCTACGGGTATCTCTCTACCCAAATTGTAAAGTCATTGTCGTCGAACGATTGATTGATGGCAAAAGAGTATTGTTTGTGTTTTTTCGAGGTTGATGGATACCCTCATTTTTTTGCACCAGTTAGTAAAGAGACTGTATCAAAAGCTTTCTGAAGATCTAAAAGTATAGCTGAAGCTACTTTGCCATGGTTAAGTATAGTTACTGCTAATATTTGCAGCTTATTTATGGGACTTTTTGTTCAAAATCATGTTAAAACGGTTAAATGAAGAATTTTATATCTAGGTAATCCAGATTCTGGTTTTTAGCAGGAATGTAAAGAGATTACCTGGCACATTGCAGAGCGAAATTGGTCTATAGGAATCCGTCAAAGCCTCGACTTTTAAAAACGGAATAACTAGTGGGTTATTCTCGACAACAGTAAAAACGTTTAAGCAGGAACTAATTAAAAGGCAGATAACATAGCGATTACACAAAGAACGTAAAAAAAGTTAAATAGTTTAAAATGGTTCAAATGCAGCAACATGTGGTGTTAATTTATTTACAGAACGAATGGCAAGAATGACAACCGGTTCGAATCAGTGGCCTAGAATAATTAGGATAACCGATAATGGTGGTAAGTAGGTGAAGAAAATTAAAAAATACCTCTTTAATAACGTTTTAAAATTATTCAATTATTGATTAGTTTGATTATTTGTTTTATATATAGGACATATGTGAGAATGAGAGCAAAAACCCACCAAAATGAAGAAATATATGAAGTAAAGGAGAGTAATTAATGTAAATAAGGGTGGTAGGGTATAACTAAATAGGGTCAGAAAAATGATTATGAAAACTTCCTTGAGTATTATCAAGATGTAAAAGGAAACAATATAAATTACTAAGGTGTTGAATGTGTAGGTACCTATATATTCTTATTATGTATCTCCCTGTGGGAACACCCTTCTATCGATACAATAGCTGGGTTGTGGATTTTGGCATATACAAATACTGATTATTTTTCAACTCCTTCTTATGCTGCTTAACTTTCTATCTCTTGCCTTTCTGCTTTACCACTTGATAGTTCTTCTATCCCTGATAGCTCCTTCTTTCCGCTGCTTTATTTACTCTCTGTTACCTGAGGTCTGTTTTTTATGTTTCTATTCTATAATTAACTCTTCTTATTATATTTTTTTCTATTTTCCTTTTTATTTTAATTAAAATATCAAAAACTTCTTACTATTTTTATTGAAATGGTATACCTACTTCAATATTTGTATTCTTTATGCCATATTTTTTTTCAAATTCAATTAATCAATTAAAAAATCATAATATTAATAATATCAACAAGAACAAAAAAAACATATCTCTACAAAAAAGTAGGTAACTTAATGTAGACAACCAATATCTAAATACCGGGTCACATTCCCAGAATTCCACTGAGGGAATGTGTCTCCAAAGAAAAATTCATATCAGTGTATATTAATTAACTTAATATTTCTTTAAATTACATATTTAGCTACATTTTGAAAATTTGAAAATTATTTTGTCTCATACGGTTTTGTTGGCATTTTTGTCAACCTGGATGCCAGCTTTATTAGTCAGTTTAAACATGAACTTCGCTATTATACCCCGTCTTACTCGCTAACCGTGTAACTACTGTCTCCAGTAGCTATTTCATTAACTATTCTTATAAATTTGTATCAATCAATTTTTTTCGGGTGTTTTTTTATATTCATTAATAATTTATAAATTTCTGATTATGATTAATACTCAACATTCCCTCCATTAATTTTTTTCAATGTTAGCGGGTATGTCATTATCATTTCAAGATAAACCGAATGCCACATCTATCGATTACATTAATAATAGTTTTATTTATTCATTAAAATCAATAATGTACTGTTGCTCATTTCCTTTATAATTCGATCGATTTTTCACATTATAAATTGTTTTCTTTCAAATCAAATTTCAATAAGTCTCATTTTTGGACAAAATATAAGGTGCTTTTAAATTACATACAATAGATACTATTATCTATAAATAATATATTTGACTATTTAGTTTAATTTACAAATTGAAGTCCATTCTTTAAGGATAACTTTAATGACTTGTCCAAAAAAAAAATAAGAAAAAATATTGTCGATAAACTGATTAAAAAAATCATGAAATCAATAGATAACTTAATCACGAACATAGAACTTCAGTAACGGTAACCTAATCCAATTTGTAACTTATTAAAGTTATCGATAAGACTGTCGGCTAAGTTATATTCAGTGTAAAATAGAATTATTAGAATTTTTATTTCTAAATTTTCAACCAATACAACTAATATAATAAGTGTACTTGATCGTTTGCACGGTGCAAATTTTAAACACAAGCAAATGTATTCTCTAATGTACCTAAGTATTGTAAAATGAGGTTTTATAAATCAACACAGATCGGTATATACACGGATAGTCAGGCGGTTATTCGGACTTTAAAGACCCCTTAAATGGTTTCCAGATTAGTACACGAATACCGAGTAGAACTTGATATTGTGGCGGAACGTAACAGTGTGAATCTAGTTTGGGTACCAGGATATAGAAGAATACAAGGCAATGCGCAGAAGGATAAACTTGCAAGAAAAGCATCAACCACAATACTCCACAGTTCAGAGCCAGCTCTAGGGGCACAAATACGGACTGCACCGAATAAAATCCTGGATTCGTATACAATACAACCGATACTGGGAACATATCTATGGTTAAGCACACATCAGAATGTGTATTGGACAGACGTATATCACAGGAGCTTAAACACAGCACAAAACCAGCAGGAATCAGCTACGAGTTATTACAGGATTTCTTACGGGTCATACACCGGTCAAGTGACACCTGCAAACCACGGGACTGTTTAATGAATGCTCAATCTGCAGGACACCTGAAACAATTAAACACCTACTGCACCATTACGACGCCCTGGATAGCAAGAGACAGTCAATTTTTGGAAATTTTAGACATCTTCGATATTGCAACTATCCTTTAGATTTGTACAAACTTATAGGAATAAGTGACATAAACCAACAAAAGAAGTACAATAAGCCTAACTAAGCTTTAGTACTACCGGTAACTATATTTCAGACAGCTTTTATAAAAAATATTTATGAAAAAAGAAAAAAAATAAATTTAATTTAACAAAGACAGAAAAAACTAATCTAATCTAATCTAAGTAACCTGGCATGGTCTCACCTATGGAGCCCCATGTTTGAGCACTGCTTCCTGTGGGAATATTGTGCCCAGGTTCGGCACCAAGAGTCCTTACATGCCCCGTGCTTGTAGGACTCTAGTTTGTTCAGCTGAAAATCAGCATCCCGCTGATCCTCAGGTAGGCTAGAATCCAGGTGTCCTAAATTCCTTAAGTTACTGTTGCCACAGGGCAGTTCCCTTTATAAGAGATTTGAGTCCCGTGACCAGCTCCTCAAGGTGGTGATAGGATTCAGGATTCGTGTCACTGAAGATGAGGAACCGTTTATAGTCCAAGGCCTCACACTCGAATAGAATGTGAGTTGCCGTCTCATCGTCCATGTCACACAGTCGGCACAAGGTGGGTTCCTGTGTCAGAATCCCCATCCTCCAAAGGTGTAGTCTGAATGGTCCATGCCCGGTGAGCAGGCCCACTAGTACTCTGATCTGACTCCTGCCAAGATCCAGTATGTCAGACGTGAGTTTTTTGGAGTAGCCTTTGAGCATCAGCTTCGAGTGCCCCAGCCCTACAGTGTTACTCCAGTGTTTGGTCGACTCTTCCCAGACCCAGTTCCTGACTTTGGTCCTTACTCAGGCTCTAGGCAGTCCCAATACAGGTTCTGGACCAGTATCCGCTCCCTTCTTGGCCAGAAGACCCGCGGTATCATTTCCTTCAAAACCTTTATGCCCTGGTATCCACTCCAAGAAGACACTGTTTTCTCTAGCCAGTTCATTGAGGTTTTGTATGCACTCCCAGATCAACTTGGAACTAACCCGGAATTGTTTTAAGGCCAGCAGTGCAGCCTGGCTGTCTGAGAAGAAAGTTATCCTCTCCCCTTTCCAGCCACGGCCTCGGGCGTGGTCGGCAGCCTTTAGTAAGGCGTATACCTCAGCTTGGTACACGGTTGACTCCGTTCCTAAGCTGAAGTGCAACCTAAGGTTGCTTGGACCACAGACCCCTGCACCGGTTCCTTTTGACGTGCGAGATCCGTCAGTAAAATACTTGATCCCTGCATCGTCAAAAATTCTTTGAGAGCCGTCCACAGTCCACACAGCTCTGTCTCTCAGCCGGACTTTGTATAGTCTCTCAAAGTTGTAACAGGGGATCATCTGGTCAGTTGGCAAGCCTGTCAACAGGACCTGACAATCTCCAGTGAACAGTGTGCGATGACGATGCAAACCATCATCATCACACCCGTTAACTTTCAGCCTGTAAGCTCCCGACATTGCCTTCCCTTTGATGTAAACATTGAGAGGTGGTAAGCCCAGGATAATTTCCAGTGCCGCTGTAGGGGCTGTCCTCATGGCCCCAGAGATCTGCAGGCATGCAAGCCTCTGAAGCGAGTCCAGTCTCCTCTGAACAGTTGATTGCTCAACCTTGTTCCACCATACGCATGATCCGTAGGAGACAATGGGTCTGACAACCGCCAGGTATATCCATCGGACGACCTTGGGTGAGAGTCCCCACGTCTTTCCCACAGATCGCCTAAGCATGTTTAGAACATGCCTAGACTTGTCTATAGTGTATTCTAAATGCCGATTCCAGGTAAGTCTCTTGTCCAGATGGACGCCTAGGAACTTTACCTCCTCGGCAATTGTTATTCTTTCACCGAAGATTCTGGGTGGCGTTAAGCCTGCCAGCTTATACCTGCGTGTGAAAGGTACGACTACTGTTTTGGCAGGGTTGACCGTAAGATGTCGATTCCTGCACCAGCGTTCTACTCTTGACAGAGCTCCATTGAGCAGCTCCGTCATAGTGGTCACACAAAAGCCTCGGACCAAGATGACGAAATCGTTAGCATAGGCCTGGGCATGTATTCCCGACTCATTGAGCTCCCGAAGCAAAGGGTCAGACGCGAGGTTCCACAACCGAGGAGAGATGACTTCCCCCTGCGGGCAGCCCCTAGTGGCCAACACCTCCCTCGAGGCGCCAAACAAGTCGGCAGTGATAAGTCGCCCTCTCAGAAAGGTCTCTATCCACCCAGTAGTGGCAGAGTCTAGCCCTCCAAGGGAACCGACTATGGCATCGATAGAAGTATTATCAAAGGCACCCTGGACATCAAGGAAGACGGCCAGAGCCACTTCTTTTCGATCCAGCGCTGATTCTATGTTGTCAACCAAGACGCGCAGCGCGGTTTCTGTGAATTTCCCTGGCTGATAGGCGTAGTGGTGCCGATGAAGTGGGGACCTGACAATCAGTTCCTCACTCACACGACGATCCACCAGCCTTTCCAGGGTCTTCACAATGAAAGAAGAGAGACTAATGAGTCGGTACGCCTTAGGTTGGTGGAAGTTTTTCCGACCAGCCTTAGGTATAAAGACAACCCACACCTTCCTCCAAGTAACAACCAAAAATTTTCAACAATGATATTAGAGCATAATTATTATTAAATTATTGAAGAAATAGTTTAATATAAAAGTATGTCAATTTAAAGTAACAATACTTTGATTTGTTTTTGTGAGTTATAAACGAGAACGTATAAATTAGTAACTGAATTTCAGCCATTAGTATTAACAAGCATTTTCGCAGAGCTCTTTTAGAAGTTAGTCAGTTGGTTTTGGTAACTTTAAGTATATAGCGATTTACCTTTATACAAAAAGATTTTAACATGGCGTTGTTGAAGAGTTTTTAGAATAAAATCATGAAAAATCGAGCCCATTCGAAAAAAAAAGAAAGTGCTTTTTTATCAAGACAATACCTACACAATGTCACAAATCAATGAAAACGATGGCAAAAATGTGTTTTAGTATGTTAGTCTACAAACTTTTTAATTTAACTATCATATCACCAACTCAGTATTAAAGTTATTTTATATATAATGTTCCTAATTTTTATGAGGTAAAATTTATTGCCTTTATTGATTACTAAAAGGCAAATAAAAAGTAAGTACGTTATAAATTATACCTTCAACCGTTAGAACATTCCTTAAACAGGTGCATACAAGTGGAAAAATAAGTAAAACTATCTGCAAACATTTATTAATAAATACTCCTTGTAGTATATTCATCAGTTTAAAATATTTATCACGTTTTCTGTAGAAATTTATGTGTAAGAGCGATTTTTAAATAACGAATACTATTACTAATTTTATACATGTTTATCTGCTTTGGACATGGGCCTGCTAATTAGACATTCTCAGAGAAATATTGTTTTGTTAAAATTATGATTGTCAGAAACATTCATCACATAGTAGACATGACTTAGTATAAAATAATTTTAATTTGGTTTGAGGTATTTCGTTTTATTTCTGTATATAGAAAGTTTAGTGTGGAAAATATTTAAAAAAAATATTAGCTATTAACTGTGCTATTAACTATGGATAAACAAACTAGAAATACTTCAAAATTCAATTGTTTTCTAGGGAAGTTTCATAAGAATTCACTTTCTGTTGGAGATTATAATAGCCGATTTAACAGACTTTTAATAAACGAAGTTAGAGTTCAACACGTATTTTTTTTATTGTTATTTTGAGCATAATTTTTACTAACTAATGCACAGATTTGATAGAATTTCAATTGATTATATATTTTACTAGCCGGTGCTCGCGACTTTAACCGCATGAAATTTGATTATATACAAAAACAAGTAAAAAAAGTAGTGTGGCAGTCAGTGGGACTGCCGGCAGAAGTTATACTTCTATGCACACGCATGGATTCATAAATTTGTATGCGAATGATTTAGCAAACTCATTATATGATATTCGTGGTAAGCGATCCCAAAAACCTCCTAGTACCGTGTGCACACTCTTTTTGTATCGAATTTGCATAAAATTCCTGGAGACGAGGTCCGTCTTAAGCACCAGGTGTTTCGAACACCCTCGCCAATATTATAATCGTATTTAGCGACTCAAAAAACCACCGAGTACCAAGTGTGCACTGATTTCGTACAGAATTTACATAAAACCCCAGAAGAATAGGTAAATACCCTAGACAACAAGTGCCGCGGAGACTTTCGGAATCGTGATATTCGTGTTCAGCGACTCCAAAAACCCCGAGTATATAAATTGAACCCATTTTTAGCAATACTTACCAAGTTGTAAGTTTTCTCTCTATTGTCTGTTCGGAATGTACTTTTAGAATGCAGAAATGCAATTTCCATTTTTACATTATAAAATATAGCGACAAATTTCCTGATACTTTAACGAATCCAATGCAAAAAACGCATTCCGATCCATCTTATTCGTAAAAACTCTGTTTATGTAGACAACAACCTCAAAAGCATAGTGCAGGATATACTGCAACCATGTGACGGTATTTTAGACTAGAATACAATACTCATTACTAAATATTATTATTAAACTTAGTATGTTAACTTACGTGACAGAATTATAAAATAATCTGTCAAATAATCATGTGGTCCGTCACTATGATATTCATACATTTAGTCAGACTGTTTTTTGTATATCTATCCCTTTTCAATGTACTGAATGTTGAAACGGTATTCAAAGGACTTATAGTTATGACTAATAACATGTGATAAATATTTCATCTTTGTTTTTACCGACCAATATACCTTATAAGTGTGTCTGTCTCTCTCTTACTCACACCATTACATATATTATGATTTTCCCATTTAACTGTACACAAATCTCTTTCACCGAGTGCATGAATAGAAGTATAACTTCAAAAATATACATACGTATTTACAGATTAATTTAAAATATTACGTTAATTTAAAACCTCTTCGTATTCCAAATTTGTGAACCACCAGGCTGCCCGCGAAGCTCATTCTCGAACAGGATACATATTACTGGCCATGTGAAAAACAGTCTTCTCATTTTAAGGGCTTGACCTTGTGCTTTATTAATTGTCATGGCAAAGTAAACTTTAAGCTGTAACTGTGTCCTCTTGAACTTAAAGGGGTATTCTGATGGTATCAAAGGTATTCTTTTCTCCTTTAGCACAGCCAGTGATGACCGTGGCCTCTACAATATTATCATAGAGTGCCGTTACTATTAGTCTGGTGCCGTGGCATAATTTTGGAGGTCTTTAATTCCTAAGGAACATTATTGGTGCGCCAATCTTAAGTGTGGGATTATGAGGTAGAAGACCAGCGGGGTTAAGGGTATCAACCGATTTGTACTGCATTTCTTTGCGTTAGTATGTATTTCATAATTTATTCTTAATAAAAATCTATACACGAAATGTCCACCACTATATAACCCCTTTGGGATAGAATCTCCAGAAACGCTTAAACTTCTAGGCTACTGATTAAAAATTGGTAGATCCGTATTTAAGCGTTTCTAGATATTTTAGCCCAAAAACGTTCAACCCCATTTACTTATTTAGTAGAATTTCCAAAATTCCTGAAATATGTATCTATTTGTTTTCTATCATTAGCCGAAATACAAAGTTTAGGTTCCTTAGATCAAAAATAATGCAATTCCGATAAAAACTTTCACCCCCTTTTTCATCACTTATTAAAATAAAATTTTCAAAATTCCTGAATCACGTATTTATTTATTTTACTTTAATAACCGAAAAACAAAATTTTGTTTACGTAATTTTCAAAATGACAGACTTTCATCCCGTATTTTGACCCCTTTGGGATGGAATTTTCTAAAATCCTTTCTTAGTGGGTGCCTACATGACAAATTGAATATATTCTCCGAATTTCATATTTGTAGCCTTGTATTAGATAGTTTGCGCTCGGCGATGATGAATCAGTCAGTCAGTCAGGTCATGTTATAGATAAAAGTAAGTGAGAATTAGATTTAAGTATCTTTGTAAAATAGTTGAATAATTCACATTGGAAATTTAGGTTTAGTGTTAAAAATAAAGCTGTCGAGTAGTTAGCGCCTGGCATCGACTCCAAGAAAATCGAAAACAGGTCCTTAGTTGAGTATAATTTTTAAAAAAAATAAGGATTTTATCTTTTGACTTCTATGGAAATAATTTGAAAACCATTTTTTTTTCTTTTTTTTTCTGTTTGTCTGTATATCTGTTTGTTTCTTAATGCTAATCTCAGAAACGGCTTAACTGACTTAGATGCCTATATTGTGATAGACTTCACTTAACATTTTTGTATCTAAATCGGTTAACAAATAAAAAAGTTATTTATGTCTTTATAAGTAATTTCTGGTATAATTAACATAAATGTTAATAAAAATTTTGAATGTCAGATTTTTACCAAAATCTGAATTCAATTATGTTACCTACTTCAAAAAATGTTTCGCATATAATTTTTTAGGTTAACCCTTATATCTCCCTAGATCTTCTTAGATCATCTTAGATTACCTTTAGACCTCGTGTTTGGTTTTACTTCAATTTTGGATCATCTTCTTGAAAACCTCTAAACATCAAGTTGAATATATCGAACTATCGAATGCTCATTGTTATTTGGAGCCCCAAGTAAAAGAAGTTGTTTTTTTCTTCTTCTTCTTCTGCTGCCGTACACCTGCAGTGCGTTGGCGATTATCTTATCGTCAGACATCTATTTTTAGCGGCATGACACAGCTCACCGGTGTTATTTATACCAGTCCAGTGTTTTATATTGCGTAGCCATGACATTTGTTTCCGGCCTATACCTCTCTTTCCTTCGATCTTTCCTTGTATGATCAGTTGGGGTATTGTATATCTTTCTCCTCTAAGAACATGACCCAAGTATCCAACCTTTCGCACCTTGATCAAGTTGAACAACTCTCTCTCAGTCCCTGCTCTTCTTAGTACATCTTCGTTCCTCACTTTGTCTGTCCATGATATGCTCAGCATTCTTCGAAGGGTCCACATTTCGAAGGCTTCTAGTTTATTGATGGACAATACCTTTAGTGTCCATGTTTCCATGCCGTACAGTAAAATTGACCACACATAACATTTAACCATTCTATACCGAAGGTCAAAAGAGAGATTACGGTTACATAACATCGGTTTAAATTTAATAAATGCCTGTCTTGCGTTTCCAATGCGGCATTTAATTTCCTGCTGAGGGTCCCATTGCTCATTTATAATTGTCCCTAGATATTTAAACGTCTTCACTTGCTCGATAGGCGTGTTATCTATATGCAGTTGGGCACTTAAAATTGCATTTCTACTTATTGCCATGCACTTGGTTTTCGTTGCATTTATTTTTAAGCCCTATGATTTCCCAACATTGTTTATTCTATCTATTAATAATTGCATCACGTGTTCGTTGTCTGTGAGTATTGCCGTATCGTCCGCATAGCGAATATTATTCAGCGGGTATCCATTAACTTTGATGCCATAATCATAACCTTCAAGAGCCTCAGCAAAGACATTTTCTACATAGAGGTTGAACAGCATAGGGGACAAAATACATCCCTGGCGTACTCCTCTTAAAACTTCGAAGTCTTCTGTGTTGGTTGACTGATTCAGCCTAACCCGTGCTTTCTGGTTCCAGTAGAGGTTTTGGATAATTCTTATATCTCTGCTGTCGATGTTGGCGCTCTGCAGCGTTTTTATCATAATGTCATGCTTGACGGTATCAAACGCCTTCTCGTAGTCGATGAATGTGATATAAACATCTTTTCGTTGATCAATGCAGTTTTGAATGAGGGTATTTAGGCAGAAAACTGCTTCGCGTGTACCCATACCGTTCTTGAAACCAAACTGGGTCACTCCACTTAGCTCTTCTAACTTTCTGAACATCCTTGTGTGAAGGATCCGGAGGAATAGCTTGAGCATATGCCTCATTAAACTAATCAGTCGATGATCTTTGCATTTTACTGCTTTTGATGTCTTAGGGATCATTATAAAAGTTGAGTAGAGCCAGTCGTTTGGAATGTGACCTGTGTTATAGATTTCGTTGAAAAGATTTACTAACGTGTCAATGTTATCGTCTTCGAACAGCTTTATAGCCTCGGTGGGAATGTCATCTGGTCCAGTAGCTTTATTCAGCTTTGCTACTTTTATGGCGTGTTCTACCTCACTTCGGATAATGGGAGGGCCGGATAGATTTTCAGTGGGTATGCTTATGCTAGGATGTTCTGGTCTGTCATCACTAAATAGAGATGAAGCGTAATCCCTCCATGTCTTGGCCAGTTCTTCCTGGGTATTTATAAAATCATTCTGGTCATTTTTTAGGCGGGTGGTTTGATATTTCTTGTGTACATGTGAGAGCTCCTTAACTTTTTTGTGTAGTCCGAAGCTATCTATCGCCCCTCATTCTGTAAGAGCTCTAATTCTTCACAGCGGTCCTTTATCCAATTTTCCTTTGCTACCTTAATTTTTGTTCTTATTATTTGTTGCGTTTCTTTGTATTTTTGTTGGTTTTGTTGGATTTTGTATAGTCTACGTTGTTCCATTAAATCAAGAATTTCGTTCGTCATCCACTCGTTTTTGTTGGTTCTTTTTATTTTATTTGCGACTTCAGCGTTAGCTTCATTTATAGCTGTCTTTATTTTTTCACAAGTTCCCTTTATATCCTGGTGACCTTGTTCTATTTTTCGTAAGTTTTCGTTGATATGTCTGCTATAAGTTGCTTTAAGATGCTCGTCTCTCATTAGTTCCCTCGTGTCCATAGATTTGTTATTAGCTGTTTTCTTAATTTTTGACAGACGAAGTTTTATATTCGCAATCAGTGGATTGTGATCAGACCCTATATCTGCACCGGGATATGCCGCCACTCTCTTAATACAATTTCGGAATCTTTTGTTTATTAAGATGTAGTCAATTTGATTCCGTATGATGTGATTCGGTCGGTCACCCGGTGCCCGCCATGTATATAATCGTCTCGGCGGGAGCTGAAACCACGTATTGGACACAATGAAGTCTTTTTCTTCGCAAAATTCAATTAGCATATCTCCCCGCTCATTCTTACTGCCTAAACCAAAATCTCCAACTACATTCCCACAGCGGCCCCTACCAACCTTGGCATTAAAATCGCCCATTATTAAGTTGATATCGTTCTTCTTTGTGAGTTTTAAGGCTTGATTTATTTCACTATAGAACTGTAAGGCTTCACTTTCTGCTTTTTCTGCCGTGGGCGCATAAACTTGTATCAAGTTGATGTTTATTGGTTGGCCCGCCAATCTAACTATCATCACTCGGTTCGAAACTGGTATAAAATCGATAACAGAGGGTACAATTCTATTTTCAAGCACTAGTGCAACGCCATGTCGGTGATAATTATCGGCGATATCGCTGCAGGAATAATACACTGTATAATTTCCCTTGAGGAAAATTCCTGAGCCTGACCATCTCATTTCACTTATACCCATTACGTTTACTTGTAACCGTTGCATTTCCTTAATAAGATTGTGGAGTTTCCCTGGACTGCAAAGACCATTTACATTCCATGCTGACACTTTTTGAATAATATCTTGAAGTCGAACCCGGGGGATTCTTAGCACCCTCGGACCATCTAAGGTCTGCCCGGAACTGAGGGCCGTTACTTTCTTTTTGTTCGACATGATTAAGATAATTATCCTGGGGATATCCTTAGGGATCTTTAATGTGGTAGTCATCCCGTGACTTTCCACATCTTTATGCCGTTGACTACCCGCAGTAGTTCTTTCGCCTTTGGGGTTAATTTCTTAACCCCAGGGCAAAAGGGTGCCCTTTCCTCAACTTGTTCATCCACCCGTAGCTGTTGACAAGTTGGAGGGGAATCGCTTATATCGGCGATTACTCGGTAGGCTAACTGCAGAGACAATTTCTAATCTCTGGGCGGTGGGGTCGCCACATCCCTACGCCTCTACGCCTCTTGTTTTTTTTAAATAACCATTTATATAACTTTTCGAAGTTAAAAATTAAAATCTTGACGTTCTTAACCTTATTTAAAATTGTTACTTTATCAATAAATCCACTAAGTATAGATACCAATAAATCAATAAATCATTCGTGAAATTTGTTCTGGGCGCTCTAAACTTACTACAAATCAAATTAAAGTATGAACCACAACAATTGAGCAAGCCTGGGAACAATTTTAAAATACTTTATTTTTGGCTTCGTTATAAATTGTATCTAAAAAATCGTGAAAGTTTCAGCGTTTCAGTACTCCATAAATCCTATTTAAAAAAAATGTGAGTCAGTTTCAGCTACAAACAATTTTAAACGTACTAGCAATGTTTATGTTAAATAATTTTTTTCTATTAAAGTAAACATTTCCTCAAAAGTTTATAATATTTAAATAATTAAACCTTACTTTTTAATTTTCTAGAAATGTATAAATATATACTTTATATACAGCTAGTATTTAACTAACTTTCTGCCCAATAGCAGTTGTCGCCATTAAAAAATCATAAAAAATATTCGTCTGGCTTTGTGTGAAAATCTATACAAAAATTGTTTCACTAAATTAGAGTTGTTTTGAATTCATCTCTTTAGTATAGAAACAAAGTAGGTATTTTATGCACATTGTTCTAAAAGTTTCGCTCTTTTGTTGTAATGAAAGCGAATGATTACAAACCATAAACAAAAAACTCCCTACAGTAAATCACGCGCTTTAGCTACTACGTGGTAACAAATAACAAATCATATTTGAAAGTTTTATATTTATTTTAAACGTCGGAAAAAAATTCTATAATTTCTATAATAGTAGTGAAAAATAAGGTCTGGCGATAATTAAGAGCCTAATATTTGATGGCGTGTTTACATGATGCAAGTAACTGGCGCCAGTCTTACTGGCATGCCAGTGCTTGATTAGGACAGCGCTGGACTGGTACGTTTACACGTATCCAGTAGCTGGCGACAGTCTCAGTGGCACCCTAGTCCTACTTGGTGAAGTTTACCCTTTACATGTACGCCAGTCACTGGAACGCTGTGTTTACACGTGTCTACAATCACTGGCGCGGGGTTGGAGGGCACGCGGACGAGGGCCACTGGCATGAAAAATGGACCAACTTTCTATTTGAGACAGTGGTGGCAGACAGCGCTGGACTGGCACAAGAAAGTGTTTACATGATGCCAGTACCATGCCAGCGCTGGCATGCCAGTGAGACTGGCGCCAGTCACTGGCATCATGTAAACACGCCTTAAAGAGACAGCGCTGGACTGGCACAAGAAAGTGTTTACATGATGCCAGTACCATGCCAGCGCTGGCATGCCAGTAAGACTGGCGCCAGTCACTGGCATCATGTAAACACGCCTTGAAATTTTATCAAAGTATATCAGACCTTAAAACCAAAAATTAGCCATATTTCTTTTGATTTATAAATCAGTAGATAAGTATAACAAATATTACATTTACGTTTTATAACCTTTTATTTAGTATAAATGCATGCTACCGTTCCTCAAACTCAAACCCCAAAGACTTTTTAATTGATCTTAATTATTATTTATTCTCATTGCAAAGCTCTGATGTCACAGTTTTTATGGGTGGAATAAATTTTAATATTTTTAATACTGGCCAAACAGTAAATGATTATATTTTCCTTATGTGCTTACCTGGCTTTACTAGTTTGTATTATGATGTGACCAGGCCAATGTCAGGAACCTGCCTTGATCACAAGTTTATCAAAAATAAAGTAAAGAATGATACACTAAAAATAGAACCAACAATTTTAAACTATGACATAACTGATAATCTTTCAGTATTTTTGAGTTTTTCTTTACGTCAATCTAAAATACAAAAAAGTAAAAACTTAGCATTGTTAAAATCGATTATAATAAAATTTTAGAATTTCCTAAAAACACTCAGTAAAATCAAATTTTGCTACTGCAGGAACCTAAAGTGGCAGTCCATAAACTTACAGAATTTATCACAAAAATAAACTAATATTCTCAAATTGAAATAAAACTAACAAACAAAAATCGTAAACTCAAACCATGGATGACAAATGGTTTACTGACATCCATAAGAACTAGAGACAGGTTTTAAAAACTTTAAAATTAATCCAAATTCTGACACAATAAACGAGTATAAAAACTTTAGGAACAAACTAAATAAACTAATAACTCAAATTAAAAATAAGTATTATAAAAATGAAATTAACCAAAGTGTACAAATGTAAAAAAGATTTATACTAGTTAAAGATGCCACAAATGAAACAAATAAAAACAGTAATAAAAAACTTTAAATAAAAACTGAAAATGACAAAACAAAAACAAACGAAAGTGAAGTTGCAAACTTATTTAATGATTATTTTATAAATGTAGGTGAAAAAATGGCAAATAAAATAAAAAAAAAAAACATTAAGAACCCGCTACCTATTCTTTTTCAGTCTCCATGTTCTTAAAACGAGTAAATCAAAATATCTATGTATATCTCTGTTGAAAATGGCACAAATACAAAAACTATAAAAGCCATTAAACCATTAACCCACATCATAAACAATATATTTAAAACAGAAAGAATACCCCATTTATTTAAAAACTGTATGGTTCGTCCAATCTATAAAACTGGCCCAAAAGCACAAATTGAAGATTATAGGCCATTAAGTATAATAAATAATTTTGGAAAGATTTTTGAAAAAAGTTTAAAAGAACGTCTTAATAGTTACATGGAACAACAAACGATTATGTCAAATAAGCAATTTGGGTTTACGTCAGGTTATAGTACTGAAGATTTTCTACATGAAGTTATAACCAGAATAACAACAAATCTAGATAAAGGAAAAAAGTGTCTTGCTGTATTCCTAAACCTGTCAAAGGCTTTCGATACGGTTTCACACTCTAAATTACTAAAAATATTAGAAAATTATGGTATTAGAGGAAAAATATTTGAATTATTTAAAAGCTATTTAAGTGACAGAAATCAAAATATGAAATAAACAACACCCTAAGTCAGCCAAGAACAATAAAAATTGGAGTACCACAGGGAACAGTTCTGGGACCGATTCTTTTTAAGATTTATGTAAATTTATTGTTTAATTTAGATATAGATAGGGAAATCATTGCCTTTGCAGACGACATCATTGTGATTTTTATAGCAGATTCTTGGGAGAAAGTTCGTGCAAAACTTAAAATTAAAACAATTTCTTGATTCTCATAAACTATCCCTTAAAATTCAGAAAACAAAAAATATTGTTTTTTTAATTACAAACGGAAATCGTCCAAACTATGAACAAATTGTTATAGACTCATTTAATACTCCTTTAAAGGCTGTGACAAATATAAAATATCTGGGTATTATAGTTGGCCAGAATTTGCGATGGGACCTACATATTCGGACATTGCTACATAAATTTTATACTTTCAGAGGATTTCTTTTAAAAAAACTTCTTACAATGTTCTACAAAACGTTAATTGAACCCTTATTAAGGTATGGAATTTCTGTTTGGGGCGGTGCTCATGCAACAAATTTAGAGTTCTTAAAAATTATCCAAAATACTATTATAAAAAAGCCTAGACTTCACCTGACATCACAATTTTCCTATTCTAAACTCTGTAATTAAAAAAAAATATACATTTTGGCAGTTTGTTCATACATAAAAAAGATTACAAGACACACATGTAAGTCATAGTTACCAAACTAGGAAGGCATGTCATAGTACTACAGAGCAACAGATCCATAAATCAACATTTAGGGAAGATGCAAATATGTTATTTATGAAAATTTTATAATTAAAATGTTAAAAAAATATAAAAGAAGGACTACTTCAACGTTTTTATTTAATATTATGTTGATATTTAACAATAATTACGAATTAAAATTACGTAAAACAAAACGCATTTTAAAACACCAATCAGCGTGTAGTGACGTCACTCCTGCTATGTCAATTTTTTAGTGGTTAACTTTGCGTGTAAAATTGATTATTAGCGGTGAATATTATTTACGTTTTTAATAAAAATGGATGTTGGGTTTATCAAAGCAGACTCCTGGAATTTACCAAGAGTTAGTGTCGACATGAGTCGAGAGTCCAGAGTTTTCAAGTGTAGAAATTACTACGGTATGCATGAATCATAGTTTTTGAACTTTAAACTTTTATATCATTATAAAAATGTGAGTTTAAATGTTCGGTGTAAGAATAAAATAATCTTAAAAGAATATATCAATATTATAGCTGCAGTATTTCAATGCTCTCAAGAATTTCACGTTTTTTTCTTTTCATTATTAGGTACTGATCTAGGTTTCAGTAGTATCATTCTATTTTGGCATTCAAAAATATGAGGTATACCACATCTTTTTTCAGATAAAGTTTTCCCCCAAACATTTTAAACTTTATCCAATTTTCGACGTCGTTCTCCAACTGTAAAATTAAAAATATGTTATTGAGAAGTTTTGTAAATAGTACTTAGGTAAAGTACGCAATAATAACAAGTATGTCAAAGTGGTCTACACAGCATCGAATAATAGTCTTTGGAGAATAATAGTCTTGAAACCAATTTCTTCTCAGTTTTGGGTCTGAAGCTCCAGTCAAAAACAATTTATTTGGAAACTTTGTTGAAGTTGATGGACGAATTGGCACAAAAAATGAGTCAACACGACTTTTTTCGGAATTTTAGGTGTATTATTGTGATCACCTGATGTTGATGGTTAGTCCATTTTAAATTATTACAAAAAAATAAGTAGAAAGTCGAGAAAATTTGCAATTTGTTACAGCCAACGACGGCAAGCACGACCAGTGACAGACAGGAATGACGTCATCGGAACTACAGGTCCGTTTTAGCGCGAAAATTTAAACGGCCTGTTTTAAACCGCATTTTTTACGTTAAATTAGATTTTTTTAATTTTTTAATATGTTTATGACCTTTTTTACACGGAATTCTTTAAAATGAAAACAAAACTAAAAATATTGCATGTTCCCTATTATTTATTTGGATCCAAAGTATTATAATTTATTATCTAACAAAATAAAAAATATTAACAAAAAAACGTTAGATCATAATTAAAAACAAAAAGTTTATTACTGAGAACCAGAATTTATTTTAGTCATATTCTGTTCTCTTTTAGTTAGTTTAAAAGTAGAAACAAATGGATATATCTTACTTACCTATTTTGTAAATTCCTATAAATATTGTTCTAATTTTGCTACAAAGTGCTCCACAATAATTTCTATAATTTCTATATAAATATTCCCTTATGTGATATAAATACAAATTAGTTTATTACCAACTATTCAAGTTTAAGTTATAAAATAAGTACCAAATTTTAAGCACACACAGGTGTTTTACACCTAGGTGCTTTAAACAAAAACTAAGCTTATGTATTGTAAATATATTAAAGTGAAATATATTAAATTAAATTAAAATCACACATAATATATTGTAATACTAGCTGTACCCGCGACGTAGTTCGCGTGGCGTGTTGATTGTTATATAAAAATTTCACCCCCTACATCGTTAAAGGGGTGGGAGGAGAAATTTTTATATACCAGATGTTAAGTTGAAAGAAGACAAATACATCTGTGAAAACTGCATTTGAATCGGATCAGTAGTTTTAATGTGATGCGCGCACAAACATACAGACAGACAGACAAAAAAAATCTAACCACATTTGTGGGTTCTATATAGAGGTAGTCACCCCCCCCCGCGCTAATGATTTTTTAAATATCTTTAATGTACAGAATTTTCATTTCTACAGATTTATTATATGTATAGATTATTTTTCACGCCCCCGCATACCCCCTTGTGGACGGAATTTTCTAAAATCCGTTCACAATTGACCTCAAAATTATAAATATAACTATTGTGCAAAGTTTCAAACCTGTAGGACTTATAGATTTTAAATTAAAATTTTTATTTTTCACGCCCCTGCAACCCCCCTGAGGGTAAAATTTCGTAAAATCAGTTCACAATTGACCTCAAACTTATAATAAAAATAACTATTGTGCAAAGTTTTAAACCTGTAGAATTTATAGATTTTAATTTTTTTTTCACGCCCCTGCAAACCCCTATGTGGATGGAAATTCGTAAAATCCGTTCGCGATTGACCTCAAAATTATAAAAATAACTATTTTGCAAAGTTTCAAACCTGTAGCACTCATAGATTTTAAATTTTATTTTTTTTTTTATTTTTCACGTCTCCGCCGCTCCCCTTGTGGGTGAAATATTGTAAAATCCGTTCACAGTTAACCTCCAAATTATAAAAATAAGATGATTTTTGTATAGCTTTAACCATTAATGTTGCACACGCGACGGAAGCTTAAAAAATGGAGTAACTTCTCCCGTTTTCCCAACATTTCCCTTCACTGCTCTGCTCCTATTAATTGTAGCGTAATGAAAAGTATACTATAACCCGCACAGGAGCATGAAAAATAATTGTACCAAGTTTCGTTAAAATCCGTCTAGTAGTTTTTGTTTCTATAGCGGTTATACAGACAGAGAGACAGACAGACAGACAGACAAAAATTTTACTGATTGCATTTTTGGTATCAGTATCGATCCCTAATCACCCCGTGATAGTTATTTTGGAAATATATTTCATGTACAGAATTGACCTCTCTACAGATTTATTATAAGTATAGAGAAGATTTAAAATATGTAGTTAATTAATCAATTTTGATATTTTAATTTATCATAGTTTATAATTTATTATAGTTTATAATAATTGTATTTTAAGTCTGTGAATTTTTTGTGAAATATTAAAGAAAATGTTTTCTAATATTAAAAAAAAACTAAAAAAGAAACTTAACATATTTCTTTTGATTTATAAATTTTTTAAAAAAGTAAAGTTGTTCGACAATATTTGGCTTAAAAATTTTAAAACAAAAATTGTTAATGAAAAAATATATAAAGTTTTGATTTTTTAGTTTTCGTTCTTAGTGACCATTATATAAGCGCGCGCGCTTTAAGAATTGCATTTTACTTCACATTTCCAAAAACCGACGCTCAAACTTCAAGAGAAAGTTGACAGTCTACGCTCGTAGCGACGCGACTCCGGACGTTGATAAAACACCCGCCGTAGACGCGCTCACGACGTCGCAGTTTTATCGTATCGACGCTACTATTTGCAATATTTTACGAGATATTTTGACATTTGTGAAAATGAAAATTTTGTCGTTCGGAAAATTAGGATATTTCCTTTGAATACTTTTGAGGTAAGCGATTTCAAAAAGTTTAAGTAGTAAAGTAAACTATTTTTTTCTCAATAAATAAGAACTTAAAATGCTGTTATGATGACACATTAATTGGATAGATATATTTATTTTTAAAAATTGTTTATGTACAAAAATGTTCATTTTCATGTTCATCACAATTTTTTTAGTATTATGTAATAATTTTAAAATACATCAATTTTCTTCGGCAAATATCATAAGAATATCAAAGTAACACTGATAGAGTAAAATATGTACCTACTTTCTTTAGATTTAATACAAACTCTAAAGTAAGATAAAAGATCTATAAATATTTTTATAATCACGGTAATTTTAAAACAACAATAATATTAGCAACTATGACCCCCATACTTATATGTTTTTTTTTGAAACACAAATATTTAAGAATATCAGTTTGTATTTAGGCGTTTGCAAAAATATAAGTGCTGAAAGTTAATTTTTATTCGTTAAAAAAAGCCCGCTTGCGCGTAGTCGGCCGTCGCGCCCGTCGCGACAAGCAGTCTTTGTGTATAATGCTAAAAGTTGATATTATTTTAAAATAAAATTAGCGTAAACTATTACATTAACTATCTGACATTGAAAGTCCCGTCAAAATCGGTCCAGTAGATTCATAGATTAACCGGATTACAATTGTCTAAAATGTTTGTTTGGTATATGTAAGTGGTTATTGTAATATTACAAACATACTTATCAATTTTAATAATTTCTAATGCAAAGTAAAATGTGAAAATTAAAAAAAAAATACTAATTTTATGATTTTTAACCTGACGTATAAGTTACCTTATTTCTTACTTGCAATTAGTTATTTACAACGGCTTTGTATGTTTACTAACTTATCTTTATTATGGTCTTAAGTACAGCCTATTTATATTAACTAACACAGCGAAACGCTTCGATAATCATTCTAATATATATATATATATATATATATATATATATATATATATATATATATATAATATATCTCAATTCACCTTATGTTTGAATTGGGTTTGTACTTAATAAAAACTCAACTGCGTTTCTCTGAAATAACAAAGTTTATTTATTTACAATATTTACAATATTATATACAACTTAAAATTAAATTAAACAGATTTTACCTGAAATAACAAAGAAACAACATTTAAAGCTTTTATTACGGGTTTGTCGATTCTTTGTCTTCGTAAAAATTTCTTAACGTGATAAAGTAATAACCTCTAATTCTTATTTTCTTATTAGTTCTTTCAGTCAACCTTTGCTGCGCTGTTCCCACAGTGGGTGTGCAGTAACCTCTGCCGGTAACGCGGCAGATTCAAAATTAAGGAAAATAAAATAACGACACGAGTTATTTTCTTTATATCTCCCCCCTTCGGCGAGAACAATTTTAAATAATTGTTCGGTGATCGTCAGTCAACACTGGAGATAATTTCGTAATATGAAAAAAATTTGAACCTGTCTTTTTTTTGTGTCCAATGTCCACTTCATAAATGGAATTTGAAACCTTCTTGAGTATTTTGTATGGTCCGATTCTCAATTCGTCCATTTTTTTTCTATTTAATCGGTTTCCATTTTCAACGTAGACTCGGTCTCCCACTTCAAATTCATGTTCTTTTCTAAGTCGATCAAATATTTTTTTATTATAATTGTGAGATTTTATTGTGTTTTCCAAAGCCTGTTTTCTGTCTTTTTCTAGATCTTCTTTTGTAGATGTTGATTTTAATTCTTTTGGTAAAATATTCACATTTTCACCTTCCAAGAGATATTTTGGAGAAAATTTTGTAACCGTGTGTTCCGTTTCATTATATTTCTCCACACATTGCTGTGCAATTGTAGTCCACGCTATTTTCTTTTCGCTTTCATTAATCTTGCATCTTATTTTGTTTACCAACGTTTGATTCAGTCTTTCATTCAGACCATTGGAAAAGGGTGTATCGACAGCAGTAAATATCAAATTAATATTTTCATTCTTTAAAAATTGTTTAAACTCATTTGAATTTATGCCAGGATACTGGTCCGTTAGAATCGTGCCAATATTGTTGTTTTGAGTTACAAGTTTCGTAAGCTTAATAAAATCATTAGAATTTTGGGATTTAGACGTTAAAATGTAAGCATACCTTGTAAAATGGTCAAGGAGAAGATGTAAATATTTCTTTGTTGACCTAGATCCTCCAAAGCCTCCAATGGTATCGACAGACATGATTTCAAACGGATGTGTTGCTGGGCCTAAGTGTGACATTAAACCGTATCTCGACTTCCTCCTGGACTTGTTTTTTATACATATCTCGCATTCTTCACAAATTTTTTTAATGTTTGTTAAAATATTCTTTGCTGTGTAAAATGGTATAATCTTATTTATCATCTGGGTACTTCCAATATGGCAGTATGTATTATGGACATCTTTTATTAGCTTTTTACTAAGCTCTTCGGATATAATGATTTTTTCGTTTCTTTTAATCTTTTTAAAGTAAACTTGATGCTTTAATATCAACTTATTTTCACGTTTCAGTGTATCTATAATTGTGTTTTGGTCTTTTTTTATATCTTCTAGACTAATTAAATTCACTACTTTTAAAAAATCATCCATGTTTTCATGAGGATTAAGTACCGGGTTTCTGCTTAAACAATCCGCCTCCTTGTTTGATTTTCCTGGATTGTATTTAATTTTAAAATTATATTGTGACAAATAATAGGTCAAATCTCCAAGTTCCTCATCTGGTCTCGCTTTAATGTTCATATTTTCTAGGGGTTTGTGGTCAGAAAATACCGTAAATTCTTTTCCCATAAGCATGTGTTGCCAGTATTTGACAGCCTCTTTAATCGCTAGACATTCTAAGTATATTGCTTTTTTTTTCTTCTGAGCCTCTGTTAGTTTTTTCGAAAAATAAGCAACAGGTTTACTATTTCCATCTTCATCTGTCTGTTTCATCACCGCTCCTACTCCTCTTATACTGGCGTCTGTGTAAATATCAATTGGTAATTTAGGATCAAAAATTTTAAGGACTGGTTCTGAACATAAAAGTGTTTTTATTTTATTAAATGATTCTTTACATTCCTCGGACCAAATGAATTTTACATCTTTTCTTAACAAATTATGTAGTGGATCCAGAATGATTGCACTTTGCGGTATGAACTTATGGTGGAAATTTATTTTCCCTAAGAATTGACGGATGTGTTTTCTTGTTTCAGGAACTGGAAAGTCTTTTATTGCTGTTAAATAATCTTTTAGGGGTTTGACGGAATTATGTTCTATAATATGACCTAGATATTTTGCATAATTATTGGCAAAAGTACATTTTTTAAATTTTAGCCTAAAACCTTCCTTTATTATTGCTTCCAGTAATTTTGATAAATGTATAATGTGTTCTGCAAAAGTTTTTGAAAAAACAAGAATATCGTCAATAAAATTTACTGCAAAACCATTGAGTTTGTGTTTTCTTATAATGTTGCTCAGTATTCTTTGGAAAATGGCCGGAGCTGTTTTTAATCCGAATGGGAGGCAAGTCCATTGAAAATGACCTTCCTGTGTTACAAAGGCAGTCTTGTGTCTGTCTTGAATTTTTAGCGGGATAGACCAAAATGCGGAATTGATATCTAAAGTTGTAAAGTATTTACAATTTACTGCTTTTGTCATTAAGTCTTCGATCAATGGAAAGGGTTGCGCCTGTGGTAGAACAATTTTATTGAGATCTCTAAAGTCAATACACATTCTAGATTTTTTTTCCTCATCCTTTTTGTAAGCTAATGTTACTGGAGCCCCAAATGGACTGTATGATTCTTCAATTAAATGGTTTTCTAGTAGTTTGGATATTTGTTCTTCGATTTCTCTTCTATCTTCAGTCGTGCATCTATATGGTCGTTTGTAACAGTACTTATCCATAATTAAGTCAATATGAGCTTCATACTCTTTCACAGTACCGACGTCATATTTGTCTTTGGCAAAAACTGGTTTGTATTTTTCGATTAATTTATCGATTTCTAATTGTTGATACAAATCTAAATGATTAACCATTATCTCAAATTCGTTTGTATTTATATGCTCATTAAAATTAATTTCATATTTTTTATTTTTTTGATCTTCTAGTGCACCAGAAATATCATCATTTTTATTATTTGAAGGTTTAATACCTAATATTTCGTCACTTTTTTCTGTGTCACCTGAAGAACCAGGTATGCTGACTTTTTTAGTTTCTATATCTGAAGTATTATTATTTTCATCTGGAGTTTTACACTGTATTATTTCCAGATTTTCATTTTGAATTAATTTGAATTTTTTTATGCAGTCCAGACCAATAAGAAAATCATAATTGAAATTTTCATTATCTATTACAAAGATATCCATGGTCTTCTCAATATTGTAAATTTTAATTTTCATAGTAATCATACCATTTGTCTTTTTAACACCATTAATAGTTTTCAAGTTTACCTTATGTATGTTTTTCATATTTGTTTGTTTTAGTTTTAATAATTTTGCATTAATTAATGACACATTTGAACCTGAGTCGTAAATACCAGCAACTTCAAAGGTGCCATTCAAAAGTAACTTGATTTTAATTAATGGTGGTACTTCTAGTTTTTTGGGTCTTCTTCATTAAGCTCAATTTCTATCTCTGAATTATTTATAGTTCTTAGTAGTCTTGCTCTATTATTTTTATTTCCTTGCTCCTTAAACCAGCAGCTTTCTTCAGGGTGATAACGTTTACCTTTATCTTTTTCCTCACAAATCCTACATGGCTTTCTTTCTTCTACGCGTTTTGACTTATTATCGAAATAACCTTTTCCTTTTTTATAATTTGTGTTTTTCTCAACAATATGTTCTAACTTGTTTATCTCATTAAAAAGATCTTTAGTTTCTTGTAAGGTTTCTCTTTTAATTTTTTCAGATACATTGGTTGGTAAACCAATAGCTATTAGATCTATTAATGTTTCGGTATCCATGCTCTTTCTTATTTGTAGTAATAATTTTTCTTTTTTTAAAGCATATTCAAGCAATGAACCAGATTGATATTTAAATGTAAAAGCATACCTTATTGGAGACCAGCCTTTGTTTCCAAAAGTTTCGGAAAAATTTTCCTTCCATTTGTTCCAGTCAGATTCTACACTGAACTTCAAAATCATACTGCTGTACCAGTCTGCAGAAGGCTTTTCTAAGAAAAACTTTAGGATCTCAATTTTTTTCCTATCTTCTTTAATTAAACACCGTTCACATTCTTTTTCGAAATCATTTATCCATTGGTTTGCATTGGATATTTTACCATCAAATTTGTCAATCATAAAATCTTTAGCAACTTTGTTTAAATTTTGAACTTCAGATTTTTCTTGATGTCTACTTTCTAAAACTTTTTCCAACAATTTTGTTATTGAATCCTCAGAAGTGCTTTCTGTGGATCCTTCACGTTCTTTTTCTGTAATTTCTTCTAAGTAAAAATTTTCAAATAGCAAATTATTCTCTTCATCTAAATAAGCTTTTCTTAAATTTTCTGTCAAAGTTATCCATACCTTTCTAAATTGATTCCTTTTTTTTAAAGTGTTTTTCACTCTACCATATACTTGTGTTGTCGTTAATTCCTTGTGTAAATTAATTTGCTGATATTCATCAGGTATAGCAAAGGAACGGCCATCCGGTGTACCTATTGAGGTTAGGCATAACACTGTGGTTTTTCCAGCGGTCTCCCTCATTTTTAAATCAAACCTCAGCTTTTCCATCTTCTTGAAAGTATCCGCAAAAATGTTGTTTTATAATATATCTCAATTCACCTTATGTTTGAATTGGGTTTGTACTTAATAAAAACTCAACTGCGTTTCTCTGATATAACAAAGTTTATTTATTTACAATATTTACAATATTATATACAACTTAAAATTAAATTAAACAGATTTTACCTGAAATAACAAAGAAACAACATTTAAAGCTTTTATTACGGGTTTGTCGATTCTTTGTCTTCGTAAAAATTTCTTAACGTGATAAAGTAATAACCTCTAATTCTTATTTTCTTATTAGTTCTTTCAGTCAACCTTTGCTGCGCTGTTCCCACAGTGGGTGTGCAGTAACCTCTGCCGGTAACGCGGCAGATTCAAAATTAAGGAAAATAAAATAACGACACGAGTTATTTTCTTTATATATATATATATATTGTGATATTATCCTATTATATTGAAACACTTATGGGGGCTTTTTACACAATTTATTTACAAAATTGTTAAGATACACTGAACTCTGCTGGATAACGTCTAACTACTTGACAATACAATGAACTCTTGTGAAAACTTGAACTTGAACTGACGTTAACTGCCCGTGCATCCCCTTATATACAACATTATTTAATCTAGTTAGTGTGTTTAGAAGTTTCTAGAATTTTCTAGAAACATTATTTAAAATGGACAGTTGATTTTTTTTACAAACTTCTAAAAATCAACTGTCAACAACAATCTTTCAAATTAAGGTCCCTTCCTTTACGGTTATCCCGTTACACTGCCCCCTCCTTAGATTCATTCCTCCTGGAATGTTATTTCCTACATCGGGATCCCGCACACTCACTGAGCCAGCCAAACCATCTTCTTGGAGTTGCTGCGCATCTCCACTGTGGTTTCCCTGGTAAGGCGCCAAGCGATCATGATGGACCACGACGGGTTTCCCCCTGGGAATTTTCACGATCCGGTAAATAACATCGTTAATCTTCTTCTTGATGGTGTAAGGACCTTCCCAGTTCTTTTGTAATTTGGGACAAATACCTCGACGCCGTCGGGGGTTAGAGCCAGACTAAATCTCCAACTTGGTAACTCTTTTCCATTGTCCGTGTGTCATAGTACCTCTTCATCCGATCACTAGATAATTGTAGTTTTCCACGCACCAGGTTGTGTATATTCTCCATTCGATTCTGAAGGTCAGCGACATATTGTTCACGTGCCATTTCTTCACCAGGTTTACAACCAAACACCAAGTCACATGGTAGCCTCATTTCTCTACCGAACAGGACCTTCGCAGGCGTTTGGCCAGTTGATTCGTTGATGGCCGATCGAATTGCCATTAGAAATAGTGGAATATGTCGATCCCAATCCCTCTGACAATCTGACACCACTTTTGACAGATAGTTGGTTATAGTCCGGTTCATTCGTTCCACCATTCCATCAGACTGAGGGTGCATCGCTGTGGTTCTCGTTTTGTGGATGCCTAATCTTTGGCAAACTTCTTGAAACAGCTTGCTCTCAAAATTTCTTCCTTGGTCTGAATGTAATTCTAGTGGTACCCCAAATCGGCTTACGAATTCTTCAACCAATATATCTGCTAAAGTGGTGGCTTCCTGATTGGGAACTGCATATGCTTCAACCCATTTAGTGAAGTAGTCCATTACAACAAAGATGTACTTGTTTCCTACATCGGTCTGTGGAAGTGGCCCCAATACATCTACTGCGATTCTTTCAAAAGGACTTCCAACCAGGTATTGCTGCATTTCCGCCTTCGGTTTTCGGTGCGGACCGTTACTGGCAGCACATGTAGTGCATTTACGACACCAATCTTTAACATCATTAGTGCAATTTACCCAGTAAAATCTATCTCGGATCTTTTGCAGCGTTTTCGTAATACCCAGATGTCCTCCGGAACTATCATTATGCATCTGTTTTAAAATTTCCGGTACAGCATTTCTTGGGACCACTATTTGTTTCCTTGTTTCCGTGCCCTCGGAATTTTCTACAAGTCTTTTAACGAGCCCTCCGTCCAAAATTAAAGAGTTCCATTGGGACCAGTATGCTTTTAAAGCAGGAGAGGATGAGGATATCTCTCTCCACAACGGACGACGGTCCATTCTCTTCCACTCCCTAATCTTTCTCAGAACGGGATCGTTTTCTTGTTGCTCCTCCAGCATAGAGCTCTCGTCTTCTGGCACAACCTTAACTAAGGCAAGTTTTTCCTCGTTCTGCTCCATACGGGTACAATGGGGGCAATCAGGTCGACATGGTCTTCTGGAAAGTGCATCAGCATTACGATGTCTGGTTCCAGGTCTGTGCTCGATTTCAACATCATATTCCTGCAGTTTTTCGAGCCATCTTGCTATCTGTCCTTCTGGGTTCTTAAAGCTAAGTAGCCACTTTAAACTAGCATGGTCTGTTCTGATCAGGAATTTTCTGCCACACAGATATTTATAAAAGTGTTCGACGGATTTTACAACTGCTAACAGTTCCCTCCGAGTTACACAGTAGTTCTTTTCAGCTTTCGATAAAGTTTTGCTGAAGTAACCAACCACTCTTTCCTTACCGTCTTGTAGCTGTGACAAGACGGCTCCAATTCCCACATTGCTGGCGTCGGTGTCCAAAATAAGCTTACCATCAGGAAGTGGATAAGCAAGAACAGGTGCTGACGTAAGCTGTTTCTTCAATATTTCAAACGCCTTTTGACATTCCTGATCCCAACAGAAGGACTTATCTTGTTCTGTCAAACGTGTCAAGGGTTTGGCGATGTCTCCAAAATTCTTGACATATCGTCGGTAATAGGAACAAAGACCCAAGAAACTCCGGAGCTGATGTTTGTCGATAGGGATTGGCCATTCCTGAACGGCTTGTATCTTAGCGGGGTCAACAGCAACGCCATCCTTGCTTACGTTATGTCCTAAATAGTTGACCTGTCTCTGGAACAAGTGGCATTTCTTAACATTCAATGTTAGATTAGCGTTCTGTAATCTTTTAAAAACTTCTTCCAGGTTAGATAAATGTTCCTTAAAGGTCTTACCCATTATGATGATGTCGTCTAGATAAACTAGACAAGTTTCCCATGACAAACCCCGCAGGATGTTCTCCATTAGTCGTTCAAACGTCGCAGGAGCATTACAGAGGCCAAATGGAAGGACCGTGAATTGCCATAACCCTGATCCACTGGTAAAGGCAGTCTTTTCTTTGTCTGCAGGATTCATTTTAACTTGCCAGTATCCGCTTTTAAGGTCCAAAGTAGAAAACAGAGTAGAACCCGCCAAAGCGTCGAGGGCATCATCAATCCTTGGCAGAGGATAACTGTCCTTCTTAGTGACATCATTTAGCTTTCGATAGTCGACACAAAACCGCATTGATCCGTCTTTCTTTCTCACTAATACCACAGGAGAAGCCCACGGACTACTGGATGGTTCGACTATGCCATTTTGAATCATTTCTTTAAGGGCTCTGTCTGCTTCTTCCTTTTTAACTTGAGGCATCCTTCGGGGTACCTGTCGAATCGGACGTGCATCACCAGTGTCAATTCTATGTTGTACAACATCAGTTCTTCCCAGTTTACTTTTAGAACCAAATACAGGTTTATAACGGTAAAGTAGATCTCTTACCTGTTTCTTTTCTAATTTTGACAAAGAGGGGTCTAATTTTGTCATTAATTGTTCAATTTCGTTGGTCTCATCTGTTTCCGTAACATTTATCTTGAGAATTATGGCCATTACTGGTTCTAAACTTCCCATTTCCGTGTCCTTTCGGAGAAGAACTGGATGATCGTTCAAGTTGATAACTCGGATGGGTACCTCTTTGGCGGATCTAACAAGAGTCTTACCCACAAGGAGTCCTTTTCCCAATTCATGGTCATGGTTCTTCAGCTCTATCATGGCTGGGGCACCATCTGGCTCCAGTCCATCCAACCGCGCTGTGACGACACATTCGCAGCTTGCCGGAAGTTCGATATCATCGATTAGCTTAATCGAGGCATTGTCAACTTGTTTTCGGTGCAGGAATATTTCTTCATTACCAGTACGAAGGATACGTTGGCGAAGATCCAAATGAAAACCACAGTGGAGCATAACATCCATGCCCAGAACAACATCTTCATCAACGTCAGCCACCAGCACTGAGTGAACAAGAGAGGTTGAACCAAACTGTAGCGTCACCTGTATCTCACCGTAGACTCTAGCAGAATCTCCGGTAGCGGTACGCAGTCTCCAACTGGTAGGCCACATCTTCTTTCGCATAATGATGGTTGGTCGGACGATAGTTTTTGTAGCTCCAGTGTCTACCAGCATGCTAAAGTTCTTCCCATCAATGAGGCCATCCACATATAAGCTGTCCACGTGATGTCGCAGAGTTGCCAATTTAATGGTGTGAGGGGCTTCGGGAATGTTTGGGGTCGATTTCGCCCTCCAGGAGTCGACCCGTTCTAGTTTTCCTGCTGCTGGGGTACTTCAGCAGAAGATTTTTCTTTATGGGGGCAAGTATTTCTTATATGGCCTAGTTCTCCGCAGTTCCAGCATCTCACTTGGCGCCTTCTTCTTGGAGATAACTTCATTAATCTCTCTACTACCGCTTCAACGTCGCTAACGGAATGAACGGCATGGTCGTAGTTACCGGTGATTTCCCTTAGTCGAGCAACTCCACGTGAGGCCTCCGTCGCCGCCTCAAACTCCAGGGCAATGGTCAAGGCGTCCACAAGAGTCTTCGGCCGCGCCAACCGTACAGCGCGCTGCAACTCGACGTCTTGAAGACCATCGGTGAAGGTTTGGACTGCTAGGCACTCCAGGAAATCCTCCGCTGCATTTGAATACGCCAGTCGTACCATTCTTGCTACATCCGCTTCAAATTCCTGGATAGCTTCTCCATTTTTCTGTTTTCGGCTCTTTAACTGCATTCGGTACACAGGTTGTAGATGAGTTTGACCATAACGCATCTCTAGACGATTCACCAATAACTCAAAGTTGTCAGCTTCATCCGGCGTCAATGATTGCAAGACGTCTAAAGCTTCGCCTCGCAGAGCTACGGTTAGGGACAATGCTTTCTCCTGGGATGACCATCCATTAGCTCTGGCCGCTGCGTCGAATTGTTTCAGGTAATTTGGCCAGGAAGTCTTCCCGTCGAAGGTCGGGGGTTTCATCGTCGTTCGTCCATGGGTCGTCTCCTCGCTTCTTTGTCGTTCGACGTCTGCGTGGCAGGTTTCCATCCTTCTTGCATCTCCGTCGCCGTGGTGGATGGTTTGGTTTCGGCGGCTAGCTTCCTGTTCTTGTTGAAGCTTCCTTATCTCGGACTGCATTTGCTGGTTGATCTGGTTTTGCTCGTCTTGCAAGTTGGACACTTGCTGATTTTGTTCGTCTCGCAAGCTGGACACTTGCTGATTTTGTTCGTCTCGCAAGCTGGACACTTGCTGATTTAAGTTGTCTACTTGCTGATTCTGCTCGTCACGAAGATGTGATATTTGCTGGGAGAACGAACTGGATAACTCATCTGATATGGTAGACATCCGTCGTGATAGCTCCTCTTGCTGGCTCTTCATCTGACTGGATAGCTCCTCTTGTTGGTTCGTCATTCGCTGTGATAGCTCCTCTTGTTGACCCCACACCTGACACCAATTTGAAACACTTATGGGGGCTTTTTACACAATTTATTTACAAAATTGTTAAGATACACTGAACTCTGCTGGATAACGTCTAACTACTTGACAATACAATGAACTCTTGTGAAAACTTGAACTTGAACTGACGTTAACTGCCCGTGCATCCCCTTATATACAACATTATTTAATCTAGTTAGTGTGTTTAGAAGTTTCTAGAATTTTCTAGAAACATTATTTAAAATGGACAGTTGATTTTTTTGACAAACTTCTAAAAATCAACTGTCAACAACAATCTTTCAAATTAAGGTCCCTTCCTTTACGGTTATCCCGTTACAATATGTTATAAATTAAAGAACAGATCAAATTAAGTTATTAATAAATTCATTAAAAAAAAGGAATATTCTTGATCCTGGGCAGAATACAAAGTTTAGGTTGTATATAAATAGTATTAATTTTCTTCAAGTTCCTTAGTTTTAGTGTTGTTTTAATTTTTTCTTCGTTCCTAAAAAAGGAAACATAAATTTAAAAATAAAATATAAGGAGTACCATGATATATTCATAATTATAAATAAAAGGAATCATGTAATTTTCTTTCTATAAAACAAGAAATTTGTCTGAGAAAGTATGCTAGAAATAATATTTTTTTTTATGCAAAGAATAAGTTCAAATATAAATGAAATGTAGAATTATATGCTGTATTAACTAATGCATATGAGTATTTAAAAGCTATTATTATGGTTTAAATTTTAAATGAAAAAATTTATTAAAAGAATGAAATGAAAAGTTTTAATATTAATAGTAATAAATAAAAAACATAAATTTGTATAAGAATCCTAGGTATAAGATAAATTGTAAATAGAAATTAATCAAGTGCACGGATGTCATAAATTAAGTTATTATCAAGTAGGCATCAGATAGATACTAATAAGAATTGTTAGGATAGTTGTTTTTTGTTATTTTTGTTTTAGAAGTTGTTGATTTTAAACGACGCTCTCTTGTTTTTTGTTCAGAAAGAGGAAAGACGTGTTAAATTTGCTCTTGTAATTTTTTACGATTTTTATTAAAAAATTTCAATATAAATCAGTCTTGAGTAATTGAATATTATTATAAACGTCTGTAAGAAGAAAACTAAAGTATATTGGTAAGCAGAAAGTTAATTTTCATATAAATAAAAGAAATCAGAAGATGAGAACGTGATAGCAAATGGTGCTATGAATGTAATCTTGAATTTCCAAGTACGTGTTAAATAGAAAGAAGGAATAAGTACATACCAGCGTTGCAGAGTTTATTAAGCAGTTAGAAGACCTTTTTCTTGAACGAGTTTATGGTTTCTTTTGATAATCCTGTAGCAGACTAGCTGAGAGAATTCATAGATCCTTTTTCTTGAACGAGTTTATGGTTTCTTTTGATAATCCTGTAGCAGACTAGCTGAGAGAATTCATAGATCCTGGAGTCACGGTATTAATATTGCACTATTCAACTTAATAAAGAACTTTCTTGTGTTTTCTATATATATAATTGGATGAACAATTAATTTCCTCATTTTCACTTTTACTCTATTCACATATTTTATTAGTTTTAAGAATTTTTTGATATGTATAATACCACCATTTATTAATCTTTTCATATCATTTTACTCACATAATTAGTAATCATAGAATCTCACATTGACGAGAAGATAGGTTACAGATCTTCTTCTTTTTAATTTAAACATCCATAGGTATCATTTGGTACATAATAGTTATTATGCATATAATTTCAAGACAATATCAAATTAATAAAATAAAACATTGAATTCTGCCCTGAGATAGAGTCGTTGATAAAAAATTTATAAACAATAATTCAATTCACATCAAATTTTAAAGTTAAATATAATTATTTTAAATTTACATCATTTTAAATATAACATATAATCAGATAAACAACACAAAATTATAAACAATTAATAATATACATTTACATTTTCATATATGTTATAAAATTGGCGCCCAACGTGGGGCTCTAAATAATACAAACTAGAGCCTATTTAAATAATTAATATTTAAAATATTTTTTTGAAAACCTGATTTGAAATTTTTTTTTTGTGATTCCGTATTAGTTATAAGCTAAATACAAAGGTAATAGCTTATAAAATATTTATTGGTATAAAGGTATTTCTTTAGAAATTTGCACATTACTTGTATTTATCTGGGTATTTTAAATTGTAAGAATGGATAGAAAAATGAGATTGAGAGATGGTAAAGTAGTAGGAGAGGATAGCGAGAGTAGTGATGGAGGAGAGATTGAGGTAGAGAGTGTTGCGGTACAAGTACATGAAGAGAGAGTATTGGGAGCAGGAGAGTGGAGGAATTGATCCAAACTGGACAACAGGAAGGAGCAGAATCAGAAGAAGGTGATAATTTAATGGAGATAGGGGGAGAGAATGATCGAACTATGGTTGAAATGGAGACAGATGTAACTGGTGGTGGAGATGAAAAAGAAGAACAGGAGGTACAAACACAATCAAAGAAAGAAAGTCAATTAGACATGCTCAGCATGTTACAAAGGATCATGACGACTATGGACAAGAGGTTTGATCAACAAAAAGAAGATAATGTAAAAATGAGAGAAGATATGAATTATAAATTAGATCAGCAAAAAGAAAACATGGACAAGAAATTGGATCAGCAAAAAGAAGATATTAATAAAAAATTAGATGAAATAAAAGAAGATAATAAGATTTTTAAAAGAGAAATTAGTAGTATTAAAGAAGATAATTTGAAGATCAAGGAAGAAATGAAAATTATGAAGATAGACTGTGACAAGAATATGGAACAGCAAAATATTAAATTAAGGAATGAAATCCAGGAGACAGGGATTAAAATTAAGGGGGAAATTAAAATTGTAGAAGAGAAAATAGTAGAAGTGAGTAAACAAACGGAACAAATAAAAAAAGAAATAGGACAGATAAAGTTGCAAGAGCAAATTAATGAAGAAGTTGTAGACAATTTAAAAATTAACTTAGGTAAGGAATTTGAAAGAATAGAAGGAGAAATACAGAACCAAAAAGAAACTTGTAGTAAAAATTTAGAATTAACAGGGTTAAATTTAAATAAAGAAATGGAGGATATACATAAGAAGTTACAAGAAGTTATGGAGAAGGATGTTAGAGGAAATGCATGGGGAGTTATGCCTAATATTATATCAAATTACAACAATAATGGAATCAAATTTGACGGAAACATTAACAATATTCATCCTAAGGTGTTTATCAACATAATAAAAAGCAAAATAAAATATACAACAGATTTTATTGAACAAAAATTATTAATACGTAATATGCTAACGGGACATCCTTTATTATGGTTCTGTAATAAAGAAAATCAAATACTGTCAATCCTTGATTTTGAGGAACAATTTTGTAAATATTTTTGGGGGGAGATTCAACAAGCGATATTCAGGGAAAAACTATATTTTGGAAAATACGATTATAGTAGGGGAAGAAATTATAATAATTATGCCATGCAACTATACAACAATGCTCAATATTTGGAACCGAAAATGAGGGAAGAAGAAATAGTTTTGTACGTGGCAAGACAGTACAATCATGATGTGACTGAAACAATAGCTCTACACAATATCAAAACTATGGAAAATTTATCCAACTATTTGATGCGACTGGAAAGAATTATGATGAGTGAGAATAGGGATAATAGGAATGAAAGAGGTAATGAAAGGAATCGATATGAAAATAGAAGTAATGGGGGTAATAGATTTAATGATAGAAATAGGGATGAAAATAGAAATAATGACAATGACCGATTCAATAATAGGAACAGAGATTTTAATAGGGGATATAGTAATTTTAATAGGAATGATACTAGGGGAAATGTAAATAGGAATGATTATAGATATAATAGAAATGGGGAGAATAGAAATTCTGATAGAAGAAATAGGGAATTTCCAAATAATAATAATTATGATAGGAATGTAGGATCAGGTGATAGGTGGAACAGAAATAATAATTATAGTAATAGAAATTATGATAATAGAAATGTAGCAAATCGGGATAATGAAAGGAGGGATAGAGGTGAAAACAGTAGACAGGTGAATGTTGTAAGTGCTAATCAGAGTGATGTGACTGGTCAAGGCCAGGAACAGAGCGTGGATTTTGCATAAATCGCTCTCATGTGCATAATATCATCTACTCTTCTAAGTATGAACATCCTAGGGAATTTATTGTGAATGATGACGAGGTTAAAATTAATGAACTAAAAAGGTTAATTTTTATAGAGGGGGTTTTCCAAAATATTAAATGTAAAATTATGATAGATACTGGTTCAGAGGTTACTTTAATTAGTCAAAGGGTGGTTTCACAAATTAAACAAGATGATATTATGGTGATAAAAACAAATAAATTATCATTAGTGGGAGCGAATAATAAGAAATTATATGAAACAAGTAATATGATTATGGGGGAAATTTTAATAGGGTTTAAAATGTATAAATTTCAAATGTTATTAATACAAAATTTGAACTATGACATTATATTGGGTTCAGATGAATTAAATAATCATAAGGTTATCATCGATTATGAGGATGAATGTTTAAGATGGGAACAACAAATAATACCATTTATAGTAAAAAAAAAATGAAAGTTCGGAAATTAATAAGAATGTTATGTACAACAACATAGAAAATATGGAGTTTGACAAATTAGAAGAAAATTGTGGATTGTATAGGACGGAAGTAGAAATATTATGTAAGAAATATTATAAATTGTTTAATGAAGATATATGTATAGCTACAAATTACACGCACAAGTTGGAGATGAATAAAGATATTAAGAATTTTAAAATAAAAACTTATCCGATACCGTATAAAATAAAAGATGAAGTATATGAAGAATTAAATAAAATGTTGAAGGATGGAATAATAGAAAGATCGGATTCTCCATACATAAATGCAATTACTTGTGTAAGAAAGAAGTCAGGAGAGATTAGAATATGTCTTGATGCAAGAAACATAAATGCCTATACAGTCAAACAATATGAAAGTCCTATGAATGTGGAAGGAATTTTTGGAAGAATTACAAATGCAAAAATTTATTCTAAATTAGATCTTAAACACAGTTTCTGGTTAATTCCTTTAGAAGAAAATAGTAGACCATATACAGCTTTCATGGTAGATGGTATTGTATATCAATTTTGTGTGGTGCCATATGGATTGCAAAGTTCATGTGCAGCTTTAGTTAGAACTTTACATACAATTTTAAATAAATATGAATCATTCATTTTACACTACATTGATGATATTTTAATTTATTCGGAAAATGAAATTGTACATAAAAAACATTTAGAAATTACATTAAAAGAATTGGAAAGAGCTGGACTCAAATTAAATGTGGAAAAGTGTAAATTTTATCAAAAAGAAGTTAAATATTTAGGATATGTCTTGAATACGACAGGGGTAAGTATGGATCCTGAAAGAGTACAAGCTATTATGAACTATCAAACACCTAAAAATTTGAAGACGTTAAGAGGATTCCTTGGAATTATAAATTATTATAAAAGATTAATACCAGATTTGTCAAATAAAGAAGTTCCTTTAATAGAGCTACTGAAAAAAGATGTTAAATGGAAATGGACACCCGAGAGAGAAAAAGCTTTTCAAGAATTAAAATTTGTCTTTACCAATAATTTAAAAGTGTATCACCCACAATACGATAAAGTATTTATACTTAGGACAGATGCATCGATAGAAAGATTAGCAGGAGTGTTAATACAAGTTCAGGAAGGAGGAGAAGTACCTATTAGTTTTGTATCAAGAGCAACAAAGAATTGTGAGAAGAAGTACACGGTTACGGAATTGGAGATGGCCAGTGTGGTATTTTGTATAACCAAATTAAGGTTTTATTTATTAGGAGCAAAGTTTATAGTGGAGAGTGATCATAATGCTTTAACGGCGATGATGAAAAATAGGTATGCAAATAATAGGGTACACAAATGGTTATTATTGTTGCAAGAATACGACTTTGAGATTAAATATATTCCAGGAAAGAGTAACATCATAGCAGATGCATTAAGTAGGGAAAGTGAAGAACAAGGGGACTATAAAAAATTCAAAATAGGTATAAATAAATTATTGGATAAAGAGGGATTATTTACTTTGGAAAGGGTTATACTTATTTGACAGAGGTGGAAAAGAGAAGAACTTTTACAGAAGACAATATTATTTATAAAAAACTAGAAAATTGGGATACGTATGTTATTACAACTAATTATGCAAAGGAAATTCTATATAATCTTCATCACGAATATGGTCATATCGGAGTAAGAAAATTATGGATGCTATTTAGGGAAAATTATTATGCGAAAAAGGATTTAACTAGAGCCAAAGAAATATGCAAAGCTTGTACAATATGTCAATTAGCCAAAGAAAAAAATTATCATAATAGCAATATAAATAAATCAATAGTGACACAAAAACCATTACAAATTTTAGCAATAGATTTTATAAGTAATTTAGTGGAGAGTATTCAGGGATGTAAACACATATTGGTCATGGCAGACATATTTACAAAATATGTACAGATGTATCCTTGTAAAAGAACAAATACCAATACAATATTAAAATGCATTAAAAATTATATACAAATTCATGGAAAACCAGAGAAATTAATTTTAGATCATGCCACATATTTTGAGAATTATAAATTTTTATCTGCATGTCAACATTATAATATACAAGTAAATTTTATTAGCATTAGAAATCCATCGTCAAATCCAGCTGAAAGATATATCAAAGAAGTAATTAAATATTTGAGAATTTTATGTATACAAGAACACGATCAGTGGGAAAATAACTTGGATAAAGTACAAAGATATGTGAATGAAACACCTCATGGAGTGACGAAAGAATGTCCAGAGTTTTTATTTAAAGGTAGAGTACCAGAAAGAAAGTGGGAATGGAATAGAAGACAAGAAATCCAAGAAATATTAGATAAAGTTAATAAAAATTTAAAAAGAAACGCAGAACGATATGTCAAGAGACAAGAAAAGAAATTGAAAAAGAAAACTAAATTTGAAAAGGGAGAACTTGTCATAATAAGAGCTTTACAAGTAGCGGATAAAAGGGAAAATTTATGTGCAAAATTATTAATGCCTTTTGAGGGACCATATGTGGTAGATAATCATAATGCTGAAAACAGCTATCGGTTAGTATATCCGGATTAAGGGGAGTTTTTAATATTAAGGATGTGTACAAGTTTACACCAGAAGAGGGGTAGATGATATTAATAGCAAAGTTTTGTAAATAATAGTATTAAGATGTAAATATTAAATTAAGATTGAATGGTTTTATTGAAAAAAGGTTTATACAATCTGTGCAAATAATTTTAATTGAGGCTAAAGTTTTTGTTAAATGAGTGTTTATTTAAAAAAAAAAAAAAAATAGATTAAAATTATAATTTTTAATCCAACATCAATGAAATGTTTGATGTAAAAATTTTAATTGGGGGATTTGTGATATTATCCTATTATATGTTATAAATTAAAGAACAGATCAAATTAAGTTATTAATAAATTCATTAAAAAAAAGGAATATTCTTGATCCTGGGCAGAATACAAAGTTTAGGTTGTATATAAATAGTATTAATTTTCTTCAAGTTCCTTAGTTTTAGTGTTGTTTTAATTTTTTCTTCGTTCCTAAAAAAGGAAACATAAATTTAAAAATAAAATATAAGGAGTACCATGATATATTCATAATTATAAATAAAAGGAATCATGTAATTTTCTTTCTATAAAACAAGAAATTTGTCTGAGAAAGTATGCTAGAAATAATATTTTTTTTTATGCAAAGAATAAGTTCAAATATAAATGAAATGTAGAATTATATGCTGTATTAACTAATGCATATGAGTATTTAAAAGCTATTATTATGGTTTAAATTTTAAATGAAAAAATTTATTAAAAGAATGAAATGAAAAGTTTTAATATTAATAGTAATAAATAAAAAACATAAATTTGTATAAGAATCCTAGGTATAAGATAAATTGTAAATAGAAATTAATCAAGTGCACGGATGTCATAAATTAAGTTATTATCAAGTAGGCATCAGATAGATACTAATAAGAATTGTTAGGATAGTTGTTTTTTGTTATTTTTGTTTTAGAAGTTGTTGATTTTAAATGACGCTCTCTTGTTTTTTGTTCAGAAAGAGGAAAGACGTGTTAAATTTGCTCTTGTAATTTTTTACGATTTTTATTAAAAAATTTCAATATAAATCAGTCTTGAGTAATTGAATATTATTATAAACGTCTGTAAGAAGAAAACTAAAGTATATTGGTAAGCAGAAAGTTAATTTTCATATAAATAAAAGAAATCAGAAGATGAGAACGTGAAAGCAAATGGTGCTATGAATGTAATCTTGAATTTCCAAGTACGTGTTAAATAGAAAGAAGGAATAAGTACATACCAGCGTTGCAGAGTTCATTAAGCAGTTAGAAGACCTTTTTCTTGAACGAGTTTATGGTTTCTTTTGATAATCCTGTAGCAGACTAGCTGAGAGAATTCATAGATCCTGGAGTCACGGTATTAATATTGCACTATTCAACTTAATAAAGAACTTTCTTGTGTTTTCTATATATATAATTGGATGAACAATTAATTTCCTCATTTTCACTTTTACTCTATTCACATATTTTATTAGTTTTAAGAATTTTTTGATATGTATAATACCACCATTTATTAATCTTTTCATATCATTTTACTCACATAATTAGTAATCATAGAATCTCACATTGACGAGAAGATAGGTTACAGATCTTCTTCTTTTTAATTTAAACATCCATAGGTATCATTTGGTACATAATAGTTATTATGCATATAATTTCAAGACAATATCAAATTAATAAAATAAAACATTGAATTCTGCCCTGAGATAGAGTCGTTGATAAAAAATTTATAAACAATAATTCAATTCACATCAAATTTTAAAGTTAAATATAATTATTTTAAATTTACATCATTTTAAATATAACATATAATCAGATAAACAACACAAAATTATAAACAATTAATAATATACATTTACATTTTCATATATGTTATAATATATATATACACTCCTGGACAAAATTAACACACCAACAGAAAAATTTCAGGTTTTTATGTCATAAATATTTTTTATACGTGCAGAGAGTATGAATAGTAGGCTTTGAACCTTTTTTAACAATTCTGTACACAAACTGAGTTTATTAGGTAATTTTAAATCGACGTTTTTAAGTTAGTGGATACTTTAATCATTTAGTGATACAAAATTTGTTAGCAACCGAGATTAATTTGTTGCTTTTCTCTGCTGGTTATTGTGTAAATTGTTGTTTGGAGAGTTTTGTTCATTAATTTACCATAGTTTAAAGTCTGAAAATGAATCGTCCAAGGAATTTAACAGAACATGAGACAGTACGTGCATTAACATTACATGATGAGGGATATTCTCAACGTTATCTTGCCAATTTGCTGGAAGTAAACCATTCTACAATAAGTAAAATAATTCAACGTTTCAACGAAACTGGAACTTATCGTCGAAGGCCAGGACAAAGGTGAAACCGCTGTACTAGTGCAAGAGATGATCGTTTTCTTAGGCAATCTGCTTTAAGACCTAGGTCAGTCACCAGTTCTTTGTTAAGAAATGATTTCGAAGCTACTCGAAATGTTGCAATTTCTGCTCGAACAGTCAGAAGAAGGTAGAAAGAAGCTGGAGCGGTCAGCATAACACCAGCAACTGCACCACTTCTTACCAGAGAGAACAGGGTTGCAAGGTTGCGTTTTACCAGAGATCATCGTAATTGATCTGTAGACGATTGGAAACGTGTTTTATTTACAGATAAAACTAGGGTGAGCCTAAAATCCTTCGATGGGCGCGAACGAGTCTGGCGAAGACCAGGAGAGAGATTTGCGCAATGTAATATCTCTCCAAAGAGTCCATTTGGTGATGGCTCTAAAATGTTTTGGGGCGGTATTTGTTATGAGGCTCGCACAGAGTTAGTCCCTATTCGATCCAGATCTATGAACGCAAATTTTTTTCTCGAGAACATTGTGGTTGAACATGTAATGCCCTTTGGTCCTTTTCTGGGAGATGATTTTTTGTTTATACAAGACAATGCTCGACCTCACGTGGCTAGAGAAGTATTGGATTACCTCAATAACATTCCGATACCCTTTATTGAGTGGCCACCAAAAAGTCCGGACATGAATCCCATAGAACATGTCTGGGACATGCTTAAAAGAAGGGTTAGAGCCTATTTACCTGCACCTGCCAACTTGAGAGAACTTGAAAATGCAGTTCTTGCAGAGTGGGAAAACATTCCACAGGATGCCATTCAAAATTTAATAAGAAACATGCCTAGGCGTATGAATGCGGTGATTAGAAGTAGAGGAGGCAAGACACGTTATTAACTTTTCTATACTAGCGTCCTTTGAACTGTGTTGTCACTAAATGTTTATTTACTTTTTCGTTGACTTAAAAATGGATTGTTCACTTTGTTGAAATTTAATTCCAATAATGCCATTTGATTGTAATATTGTTCTGAATTGTTAAATTACGCAAAATATAGCTTTCTATTTCGATTCCATCAATTTATTTTTGAAAATAATTTTTTTTTGAGAATCTATTGTATTGGTGCGTTAATTTTGTCCAGGAGTGTATATTATAACATATAAACTTGCTATGAATATTTATTATAAGTTAATATGCTATAAATAAACTTTGCCTTTAAATTTATAATTCCAGAAAATAAAATTTTATTTAAAATTTTTATAAAGGCAAATTGATTTTTTTAAATTTTAAATATTTTAAATTTATTTTATATTTCCCGACAATGACTCTTTTCTCATGGGCAGAATTCAATGTTTAAATTAGATTAATTATATACTTTTGTATGTAAAATATAAAAAAATTTATACTAATGAACCAAATGGTCTTATACTCTTGAGATTTGGGAAAAGAAGAATTTTGTTAACCTAACTTTACTTTGAACGGCTGAATGTTTAACTGATATTTCAAAGCTATACTTATAAATTTGAATGAAATTGAAAAATTTTGTAACTATTACCACTTGAAACAATGAAAACTATCTTATAAACTAAGGAAATAGTGTACAGTGAAAAAGTGAGAAATGTTCATGAAATATAAAAAGTAAAACACAGAAGATTCTTTATTCTTAAATGAAAATTGGATACCGTTACTATTGAAGTGCTTCTCCACACCTAGGCTGTCTCCACTTCAGGACCAAATATCTCCAAAAACCATAAAACTCGTTCAAACCTCTGGATAATCTGCTAATTATGGGAACTGCTATACAGGTACGTAAATTCTGGTACTTTTATTTTATTATCAGCTATTATACGCTTCTAAATTCAATCAAAATTCGTCTCGTACAATCTGCTGCTTTGCTCTTGCCTGTTCTGGACTTTATTTTTAATTATAAATCAAACTCTCTGCTTACCACATGTATTCAATAACTTCTTCTTTGTTTTAGTAATATTTTTATATCAATTAAACTCTTTTATCTCAATATTTTTCAATAAAAACGCAAATTCAAACAGGAACAAAATTTAATACATCTTACTTCTTCAACGATCAAAAAACAAGAGAGCGATTACAAAATCAACAAACAGACAATTGAATTCTCATAACAATATTCAACTACATACCTACCTAAATTACACCTACTTGATAACATGTCAATTATATAAAAAATTTGAATACTTGATTTTTTTTTTATTTTGATTTACACAATTATTTATATCCAAAATACTATGACATTCATAATGAATTTACAATTTTATATTTATTTAACTATAATCAAAAAACTTTTCAATTTCAGGATTTTTCATTTTCTTCAAAATAAAAACTAATATTATGGCTTTGAAACATCAATATTGATTATTTTAAACGTAAGTAATTTTTAATTTGGTTCATGATTTAAATTGTTCTTTATTTGAAATTCTGTATTTTTAGTATTAATATTTTCACAATCAATTTTCTTGTTTTATTTAAATACAATTATTTAATTTAAATTATTTCAAATCAACAATATGTATCATTGAACTTTTTATAAATTTTTTTTGTCTAATTTAAAATATTTAATTTTCCTATTTTACTTAAAAGTAATCCTTTTAATTATAAAATATCACAAACTATTATATGTACTTTTTTTAAATAGATATGCAAAAAACAACTACTTTTATATTCTATTTTCATATTTTGATTTCCCTTTTTAGGAAAGAAGAAAGAAAAAACCTAATAAAAACTTATAGTACTGAAGAAAATTGAACAAATTTATACAAAATCTAAGACTTTGTATTCTGCCCAGGATCAAGAATATCCTCGTTTTATTAATTTAATCATAACTTTATTTAATTTATTTTGTTAATTATAGCATATTATCTTGTATCATCTCAATATATATTAATCTTAAATAACTTTGATATCACTTTAAATGAATTAAGGAGCTATCCTATTGTCACGAGCCGGTCCGGACCTATCGCCTAGGAAGTAGTGCGAGACAGACACCAGTTCTAAGAATCTGGGAATATTCTACTGGCTTTTGGAACATCCCAATAATTCGAGAGTGTTTTGTTCTGGATTTGAGAGGCTTCTAGAAGGAATTATTTTCATATATAAGGGACCGCTTTGGACGGAGAATAATATTAATTGTAATAGTAATGCGATAAACAGTGGAAACATATAACACTATTACTAAATTAAACAATTAAGCATAGGAACTTAGGTTAAGCTCTGATAACGTTTGTAGTGACTTCTGCAGGTATTGTAAATAGTTTTCTGCGGATTAAATTTATACGTATTGTAATGCAATTGAAATAATAATAAACTTTAAAACTATGTATGTACATCAATTAATGTAAATACCACTTTTATATTTTCTTTCTGCAAAAATTATAATTTAAATAACCAATGATAAAAATAGATAAGACATGGACAAACAAAATTTAGCTATTTTAAATGTAACTCTAAATAGTCTAAATTAATGTATAGAAACTTCAGTTATTGATCAATTATTTTATGATTCGTAATCAAACCATTAGGTACGTTTTTGCTGGCTGAATGGAACTCAATATAAAGTCAACGACTGAAAGATCGAGATGTTTGTTTTATAGGCTCTTAGGTTTCGGTTTATAAATGATATTACTCAGTTAAAAGTTTTAAAACATTTTTATCGACTTCAAAATTGGAAGAGTCGCAAAATAAAAAATAAATTTATTGAAGTAAAACTTCTTTAGCGACACTAGGAGTAAAAAAGTTATTCTAACGGACGTGACGTCATTCTAATAACAGAAACCGGAAACAAAACCTAATACTGACACGATTTTGCATGGGCGCCGGCAGCAGGGTGCAAGAGGGTGCGCTTGCACCCCCCTGCTATGAAAGAAAATACCTGAATTTACCAGAAAATTATATATTTTTTTAATTTTTTTATTAAATTATTGTTTGAATAAAAACTAAAGGCGTCGCGGTTGCTGTCCAAATCATTCTACATTTTATATATATATATATATATATATATTAGATCATAATAGTGTGTAGATGCAGATGCACCCCCTGAAAAGAATCCTAGCGGCGCTCATGCGATTTTGCCTCCTATATTAAATAAAATTAAATCTGTAATTGTATGAATTGACAGCTGATCATCTTGTCAATCGAAATACATTGATTTATATAAATAGTTGTTTGTGTATAAAGTGTTTGTATTAAATATGAATAAACAATGTGGATTTATTAATGAAGAAAGTGATGAAAAAATATTGATTGAAAATGAGTGAATAGGTAGGTACTCTATATGCATAAATTTTATTTTTGGTGTGTAATTACACTATTTATACCTAATTATTTATACCTATTATTTATACCTAGCTATTTTCGTTTTATAGACTTAGAGCTAAAAAGAAAAAGAAATTGTGAACGTCAAAGGGGATATTATAAGCGCCAGAAAGATTTGAAGAAAAATGACAAAAATGAAAAAATGACGAGACAGCCACATTTATTATGATTTGATTAAGTAAGTTTATATACATACATACATATTATGATAGTAAATAATTGTTTATACGGAATCTTTACGTTGAGTAAAGAAGCATGTTGCACGTTTTTGTTCATAAAATAATAATATTCAAAATATTTTAACACTTTCTTATACTTATTTTAGGTTTGGTTCCGTAGCCATAAAGGCCATAAAACCACTAGTCAAGATGGCTAATCTTTTACCACCAATAACAGATCCTTCGTAGACGTGAAGGAAACAAACTTAACTCAGGATTTTAAATTTTATGGAATATGCTATAAAATGCTACAAAATGAAATGGTTATCTAACTATCGAAGGCTCTTGTGTTGTGATGTATTACAATAAGGTAGATACAGCTACAAAATCACACATTCTAAACGTAATGTGTGTATATTTTTAATATTGTTTACCTATTATTGAAGCAAAACTTCTTTAGGCACGACTAGGGGTAGATTCTAACGGAAGATTCTGATGGAAGTAACTGTATAATTTCATCTATGGGAGGAGTTTAAATTTCCGAAATTTATTTATGAAATTTTCAAACGGTTTCAAATACATTAATGGTATTTATAGACTAAAATCTATGTTTCACATTTTAGTTATCATAAACCTATTATTTCATATATAAAAAAAATAATGATAACTTTCAAATTCCTATTTCTAATGAATAATATAAATATAACATCTCATTTTTTTTGTAAAGTATATAGGCAATAAATATGATTGAATTGTAATTAAATATTTATTTTCCGATACGTACGTCAACAAGTTTTACTTCAATCGCGCGTAAAGGTTACACGCACACTCTTTTTTTTATTTTATTAAATTATTTATTAATTTATATTTTCTTGTAGCATAGGTATAAATTTTATTTACAGAGGTAAAACTCAAGGTGTTACTGGTCCCCTTATTCTTGGATGGGTGAGCTATTTTACTAGTTATCTTTAGTTAAAGCTAACATTAACCAATTTTAATTATTCATTATGATTTAAACAATTGAGAACTGTTTAATAAAATGTATTAAAAATAAAATCTTTTCAATATTTTTTCTTAATCTCGAAATTATATTCTCTTTTGAAGAAGTCTAATCAAACCACATAAAGATTTTTAAACTTATTCGTTTTTTCGATTAGCATTTTCTCAAGTAAGACCTCGTATGTAAACATTTAAATATAAAGTAAATAAAATACTCAAAATAAATATAAAGACATGTCCTTATAATCCAATAAGTAAAAGAATACGTATTATTTTGTTAAACATTTATTTTTTTAAAATAGTTTATAGTTGCCTTTCTTATATTGTTTTCAAAAAGTGTCAAAAACAAATCAATACATTAATAATAATAATAATAGCTCTAAAAACTTCGGCACAACGATGGAGAATGCTTTCCACCAAATAACTGATTACTGGTTCTTGTAACTGTCCGTAAATCGTTAAAATAGCATCAGCAACTTGGTTCAGATTTTGGAAGGGTTGATCATCCTTCAAACATCTTTCCAGTTCATCCCAGAGATGCTCAATAGGATTTAAAACTAGGCTATTAGCTGGCCATCTCCTGACAATAATAATGTACTCCTGTAAGAAATTTCTCACGATCCTGGTTATATATCACTTGGTATTATCTTGTTGTAGAATGAACTCAGCGCTCATATTTGGGGCAAATGGGACGACATGAGGTTCCTATATCTTCACTATTTAATGGACAGCCGTTAAAGTCTCTTTCAGAAATACTATAAGGTCGAAATCAACATCAAATGGAATAATTTCTTGCACACAGCAATCCAAATATCATTCACGGGGAAGTCTTTTAACCTGATTATGCTCGTCATTAGTAAATAACATATATTTTTTTAATATCTAAAAGTAACATTGTTGCACTGTTCTAAAATCTAAGTTGCTATTTACAGAAGTTTCTACGAATTCCTCGATGAGATAGAGTTAATCTAGATCTAGCAGGTCGTCTTGAACTGAGTTATCCTTCTTGAGGTCGGTTTGGTATCATTTTCAAAGAAATTCTCATTCCCGTTGCTTCTATAACGCGATTTTGCAGTGTACTAGCAGTAGAGATGCGACCCCTAATTGCCCCAAGTCAAATGGAATAAGGGGCCCTTCTTGAAGTCGGTTTAGTATCATTTTCACAAAAATTCTCATTTCCGTTGCTTCTATAAGGCGATTTTGCAGTGTTTTAGCAGTAGCGATGCGACCCCCAATTTCCCCAAGTCGTAAAATACGATCTTCTTTCTGGGTTGTTGCCCTTTGTCAAATGGAATAAGGGATCCATTTTACTAAGCTGTAAATTTAGCAGGGAACTCTGAAAACCACAAAATAATTTACATTAATCATTTGGGCTACATGAATACTTGAATACCCTACTTCGATCAATGCCACTGCTCTAGCAACCTGAAATTCGTTGAATATCAATTATTTTTGTTTTTAATACAGCTAGAAGTAAAACAAAGTAAACAACAACCGAAAGGAACATGATATAAGTAGAATTAGTAGAGAATACATACCAAAAGTTTCTAACGTAAAATATTTTATTTTATCCTGTCCAGTAAATACACTTCCCTATAATCAATTTGGCGCCGGTAAGTAAAACATTACGGTATTAGGTACTGTAATGTGTTATCTAGCAACGCTGCTCTGATTGCTTAAAGGAAGACAATTACTTTTAATTTTTTTACATTTAAAAATACTATAATGACTATAAAAATAAAATAATTAATTACTTACTTTTACTGCCATATTTAAAAAGAAGTCAATGTTATTCAATTTTATATTAACAATTAAATCTTAGTAATAATTTGACAGTGACAGATGGCTTTCAAGGTAATTTGACCTAACTAATCAAGTTACGAACTATTTTTAGTCAAGTTACGAACTACTGTTAACATTTTTATGAATTTATTAATTTATAAAAACGAGATAAAATAAAATATAATACGATACATGGTCGTTAGGTGTTATCACAGTACTCGTTTTTATTTCCGGACTTGGCTCCTACGTCGCCTCGTCCGTAAACTAACTCGTACTATAATAAGTCACCAACCGACCTTTTAACGTATAATACTATCTTTAAGCCATATATAAAATCAGTATTTTATTAAAGTACTAACCGTCCTTAACTACATTACCAGATGAAACCAAACATAACTTTAGTTAGGAAATAATATAATAATACCAATATGTCAATATAATGAGACGGGGGAAAACCAGTTTGAAAGATGAATATAAGAAATAAATTTAAGATATTCCAAAGTTATTAACTAGCGGTGTATATATACCTACATATAAGAAAGAGAAGAAGCTTAAATATACTTAATAGATATAGTTTTATACCTAAAATATTACTATAATATGATGCAAATGTTTATAAATATAAGTACACGATATTCGTTATAAATTGGTAACCTTTGATTCTGGATTTACTGAGATACGAACCTTTTCTTTTTTTTTGTTGTAGTATGCCATACTTTTATTAGGAAAAATTAAACAAAAACTTGGATATATGTATATCAGAAAATGCGCCAAGAAGAAATCATGTAAATAAAAGTAAAAGCAATTTTCCAAGTGCTGCATTCTTTGATTACATAGATAGGATCTTTACTATATCTTCTTTATTATTATTCTGAGTACAAAATTTAACAGTATTGTGCCAATTTATAATTAGTCCAAAAAACTTAGCTTTTTTTAGCTTGGTATCCGTACTTTCGTTGTTTTTTACCCTACAGCTAAAACATCCCAATAAAAATTGTATTGATTTAATTTGCTACAAGACTGTTGTGGTCTGATATTCATCAACAAAATATTTCCCCTGAAAATAAACTTTCAAAAGGTTTTACATTTAATAAAATTGAAAAATGATAATAAAAAAAAATAATCGATTAAAGAGAACAAAAAAAGAATATTGACGATAAAATATTAACCATTATTTTACCTATACAATCTCTTAACAAAATCATAATTGTTTTTCTAACACCTCTCATTATTAACGAAATTTCATAAATTGCCTAAAATACGATTTGCTTTAATATATGACCGAACAAAAAAATGGTTTCCTTGGAATTTGCATAATCTGGTAGCAAATGATACAGCAAACTGGATGTATCCATTGTACTCTACCTTTTTGTCCTTTTAGAAGTTCAGAACCATCTTGACAAATCAAAAAGTAAACCAATAATAATCTATAATATGTTTCCAAAATTCTGATCCTTTTAAGAATCATTAAATACTAATAAAAAGAAGTAATTTCAGGATTGTAAAATTTTATTTTAAGAAAATACTTAAATCCATCAATGGGTTAGTTGTAATGATATTTTGAATAATTTGTATTTTATTCTATAATAAATCTATTTTTCTTTTGCACTCAATTATGTCTAACATCATTATATATGTTTTGAAATTGAAATCTGGCCAATAATACATAGTATATATCATCAAAACTACCGGGGACAATTTCTATTAGGTCTGTGTAATTATAGTTATATCTTAAGTTTAATTTTTAAATAATTGTCTGATAAGTACCATGTTTGCTTATTTTAATTAAATAGAATTTTTAATTTTTCCATACCCTGCTGCAGGACCTACTATTGGTCGTGTCAGTGTATTTTATTACAATGAAAAAAAAAACGAAAATCGTGCATTGATAAAATTCTTTGTTTTGGAAGGTTTATCTGCAACAGAAATTCTTACAAAAGTGGTAAAACTATCCATCATCTTCAACTATCCATCGATGGGTTTTAAAGTTTAAATATGGTGGAATTGCTGATACCATAGGGATCTCAAATGAACGATTAGTCCATATTTTACACAGAATTATATACGAAAAAGCTGTTCAAAAAGTTACTGCCGCATTTGTTAACAATTCAACAAAAACTAAATCGAAAACAAATTTCTCAGCGTAATTTGAAGCGTTTTAAGCAGAATTTTGTGCGTCGTTTTATAACTATGGATGAGACTTGGATTTACCATCATGATCCTAAACTAAAAAAAGGACGGACAGAAGCTGATTCTTCAGCTCCAAAACAGGTGAATCCGAACGATCGGCAAAAAAAGTTATGGTATCTGTTTTGTGGAATGCAAAAGGGGTTTTAATGATTTATTATCTTGAAAAGGTTAAACATTAACTTTAAAATTATTGCAACCTTTTAAACTAGTAGGATAAAAAAATTGTAAAAAAGATCTGGTTTACAGCAAAAAGCAATCGTTTTTCAACAAGACAATGCTTTAACACAAGAGTGTTGACGATGGCTAAATTGGTGTTTGAATTTCTTAAACACAGAAAGTATTCACCAGATTTGGTTCCCTCTGACTACAACCTCTTCAGAAACTTGAAAGAATTCCTTCGTGGAAAGCGGTTTTGTCCAATGAAGAAGCTATTGCAGGCGGGAACAATATTTTGCAGAGCTTCCGAAAAAATATTTTAGAGATGGTATAAAATTACTGGAGGATCATTGGAATAAGAGTGTTTAGGCTAAGGGACTTTATTTTAAATTTTATTTTATTAGAAAACTAGCGGACCCGGTGAACTTCGCATCGCCTAACACTAACGTTTTTTCCAATTTTATTTTTAATTTTTACGATTAATTTTTTGTATTTTTTATCACATTTTCTCGTTAGTAACTACGAGGCTTGTTCAATTGAAACCCATCTTTGATCAGGTTAGCCTTGGAAACAACTGTAATCATTCAAGTGACATTTTATAATGTTAGTTGTATTTGTAAACGTCACACTGATCAGTGCCTAGGATTTGTATGTCAGAGCTAATTTAAGTATTGCGACTTTAAAATGGCGTTTGTTGTTAACAATCCGTCCAAATATAATCAGCGTGTGGTCATTAACATTTTTCTTTGACCATGAAGGACCCTTGCTCATAGAGTTTAAAGAACCTAGAGTAAACCTGTATAATAAAACTTTGAACAAGCTCCACCAAGCAATAAGACGAAAACTGCCAGGAAAGCTCTCACGCGGTGTCATTCTGCTGCACGACAATGCTCGGCCTCATGTTGCCGAAGTAGTAAAAGAAAATCTACAACGCAAGAAACGGAGGGTATAAGAGCATCCACCCTATAGTCCCGATTTATCGCCATGCGATTTTCACACATTTGGTCCACTGAAAAAAGCATTAAAAGGTAATCGTTTTCAGTCGAACGAAGAAGTAAAAAATGCCGTGAAAGAATTCTTCAAGCAGCAGCCACAAGAATTCTTTAAACAGGGTATACATCGGTTTATAAAACAATGGGATATGTGCCTTAATTGTAGTGGTAATTATTTGTAAATATATTTGCTAATAATTTTTTTTTGGACCAAAGATGGGTTTCAATTGAACAAGCCTCGTAGTTTTTACTATTATTTATAGTACTTTGTAATTTATCGGTTAGGTATATTATATACTAACTGCGCCACCTAACGGTGGCGTCATAGTTCTTAAATAAGTAAGTTTTGCTCTTTTAAATATATGAGATAACAACTGCGCCACCTTACGGTGGCGTCATAGTACTTGATTATGTAAGAATTACAGGTGTAAATTTATAACATCTCAACTGCCCCACATTAGGGTAGCGTCATAATGATTAATTTCGTAATAAACGCGTCCGATCGCTGTAAAATTCAAAGTGCTATAAGGAAAATCGCGGCCTCCGTTGCCGCCGCCCCTGCCGGCCAGTACCACCGCAAGCGCAACGTCCCGCAATTTTAAATCTGTAATATCTTCGAAAATATTTATTTAAATCTTGTGCTGTAAAGGACCATATAGATCTATATTAAATCAACAATGTATTTAAGCTATTGAATTGGATAAGGATTAACGCTGTATTGGTTAAAATCGCTTCGAAAATTAGCCACTATTTGTCATAAAAAGTAAATGACAAAAAAATGTTATTGTGGGATATCCATAAGAGATAGACATATACCATCGCGGAGTTTTCTGTAGACCTTTTCAATGTGTACAAATAATTAGTACATTATTTTGATAAATCTTGTAGACTTTAGCCTGCGTTTGCAATGTAAGCGGAAAAAAATTGATAATTAACGACATCACATTAGAAACCTCAAAAATAACAGTATTTCTCCACTACTTAATGGATGTTATTATACATATAAACCTTCCTCATGAATCACTCTATCTATTAAAAAAAACCGCATCAAAATCCGTTGCGTAGTTTTAAAGATTTAAGCATACAAAGGGAAATAGGGACAGAAAAAGCGACTTTGTTTTATACTATGTATTGATATTGATTAATATTGATTGATATTGATATTGATACACATTCCTTCATTTTTGCTTTTAAAACTTTTCAACTAACCTGTAATATTGAATTAGAAATTTTGCTAAACGTATTATTTGACACTGTCAACAGAAATTATGTATGTAAACAGTTTAAGACCAGTAAAAAATAAATAATACCTACAATAGGTATTAAAGAATATTAAAGTTTCCTCCAAGCATCCGGTTAGTCATTAAATATTGCTGTACTCAATCGATTTTTGCACTAATAAGTGTCATCTAATTAAAATTAATCAATATTCACCTTATATTTGAAACACATTTTCAGAAAAACTTTTGCATTCTGTGGATTAAAAATTGGCTAGTTTTATAATTTGGCTCTGCAACAGTAGATATCTGTGAATTTATTTTTACTTATACGCTTGTCATTACAACAAATTTTAAATACGTATGGATTTCTTAATAGATGTTCAATGTACTTACAGATAAAAATAAACTTCTGATAGATTATTTAGGTTATTTTTCATTAAACCGCATGGTTTTAGATCTATTTTAGTATTTTACATTTAGATACAGTTCAAATAAATTTGTTTCAGTTATATACATGGTAAATATTTATACAATGAAATGGTTTGGAAATTCAATATATTTTATTTTACTCTTTCTTAATTCAATCCCGCTGGAGGTATGGTTTAACTAATATTAATGTAATAAGCCAATCACGCCTCCTTACCATATCAAAGGAAGCGCTTTCGAATCTAGATTGCCAGATATATTTCCGAAAAATCCTAAGTTTATATATTTTGAAAATGTTCTCTCTACTTTACTATTCAATTGTTCGTCAATGACTCTTGGAAAGATAATATGAAAATATTCTTAAAAAATATTTACTTAAATTAATTAACTAGGTTCTTCATATTTAAACAGATGTCACTAATGAAATTAATTTCGTATATATTTCTTATACTTAAAGACATTTTTGAGTAACGACAACATTGAGTATTTAGCTCTGCGTTTTAATTTTTTTGCCGGCTCCTTAGGTATTGTATGTAAAGAAATGCCGATGCCTTTGTAAGACTATTTACCGACAAGATGTGTTACTAAACATACAGGAGAGCCGCTAATAGGAACCGACGTGGTAGTAACGTGAATATAGTTAAATTTCGGAGTTGATTTAGCAAAGCCACTCTGTACCGAAATGGGAATCGGCATGGAACGAGTTCTGGCGAGTGGTTCGACTTCTGACTGACTTCAGTGACTTCTACCCTTGCATAATGTTTCATTTTAAGACTAGAATACAGTAGCGTCAGTGTGTTTATTGGAAAAATTGGTATAATAAGAAATTATAATACCATGGCGTTTTGGCGACCATTTGAAACGGGTGATCAAGATCCATCATCGTCGCAATTATCAATAGATAATAATTATATTAAAGACAGTCTCGAATTAAAACACAAAGATTTACACGTGCAATGTCAACGCGTTGTTTTAAATATGTATCATTGTTTGAAAAAAGAAAACGCTGGAATGACTGACAATGCGATTGTTTCGAGAATTCATGAATTAACTCGAATCGAGTATACGACGATATATAAAATTGTTAAATTAGGAAATGTTACGGATCATTCTTTAAAATGAAAGCGACCAAATAAAAAATTGGGTAGGGTTGACACTTCTGCAAAAAATAATACAAATTTATGAACCTTTTTCTTTAATTCCACGCCAATGGTCGGTATTGGTCTCAATGGGATTAAAATTCCGACAAAGACCGAATGTTCTTACACTTAGATTGGAAACAATATATAAACTTTTTGTTTCAGAATCATTTACATATTTTTATATGACAGATTTTCAACTCGTATTTTTTATTTATTTTGAAAAAAGTTTCTAGCGGTTTTTCTTTGATTCTGTAAAGACACCTGAACATGAATTATTACTTTTTGTGTTACAAATTTATCCATATTCACCGGCACGAAAAACGAGCACTTAGAAATTTTAACCAAATTTAAAGTTTAAAACTTTTTTGTTTTTGACCGATTTTAATAATTTTATTAAATATTTGTAGCTAGATTATTAAACTTTATAACCTACTTCTATGCTTAACAGAAAAGTCCTCTTATGATATTTTAAACGAGGTCATATTATTGCTAATACATTCACTCACTGTCAGTGTCACTTTCTGGTTCCCTGTCAATAAGGCAGTTGTTACATAAAATGTTTTGATGCGCTTTGCAAATCCACTTTTTGCATTATATGCAATTAATTGGCGTTTTTCTCTGCTGATCTAGGGCATAAATGTTACCGAAGTGTGTTTCTCAAGGCTTAGTGGATTTATAGTCTTTTTCTTTATAATTTTTGGGATACTATGCGAATATGCCCTTTTCATTATTTGGGGTCGCACTAACTCGGCTGCTTGTTTTTGCAAGAAATGTTGTCTATATATGATCAGTTTTTGAAAGTTATTGTTCATTGCAAATGGACAAAGTTCGTTTATACCAGCAATATTCAGAATATAAAAAAAAACTGTCAGCGACCAACGTCTGCTCCGGGCTACGTCATACTGGGCACAAATTTTGTCTACGACATCTACTCCAGATTTAGTTTTGTTGTATTCCAGTGTTATTTCCGACTTTAAACATTGTCTATTAATTTTGTCATCATCGTAGTGCATTGTTAAAATCAGCAATACATTTTTCTTTTTTTGTTTGAGCGTGAGATTGAAAAGTAAACATACTACTCTGCTCTGGTCTAGATGTAGTCTGGGTAAATTTTAATGGAAGTTACTTTTTATTTTTCTAAGCTTACCAACCATGGTTTACTTATTTTTCAACAAATCCCTAGAAAGTGGTATACTGAAAAACCAATTAGCCATCGTTATTTTACGTCCTGTTTCTTTTAGAGGCTTAACTAATCTTTTTACTACATCTTCTGTACTGGTACTTAAACAATATGGGTCTTCGGGTTGTTGTTCTGCATATATTTCTAGCTTGTGGGGATACATGGTTTTTACATCAACCAGTGCAAATACTTTAATTCCATATTTGCAAGGTGTATTGGCGATAAATTGCTGGAAGGCACATCTACCTCTAAAAGCCACCAGTTGCTCATCGATAGATAGAAAAGTACAGGCCGTCACTGAACACTGGCAATTATTCACAAATTTCTCAAATTCATTGCCCTGTGTAGTCCATAATGTTCGAATATACTGCTTTACGGATTTCAAAGATCCTACCAAATAAAGTATTCCTATAAATCCTCTTAGCTCACATACGCCAGTCACTCGTGCATCCAGTTCTCTAGCAAAATTTGATTGAAAAGCAATATACCAATTAGTACAGTTGACTGATTATTTCAATGATTGATTTATCAATAAATTGCTTGAAACAGTCCATAAGGGATTTGTCATTATTTGCGTTGCTCTGGCACTCTTAATAAAAGACTATGGACCAACACTTTTACAAAATCTACTTCACTTACATCAACTTCATCCTCAAAATCTGCTCTTTGCTCTGTATCTAAACATTCATCTTGTGTTTCCAATTGTTCAATTTCTTGTTCCGATGGATCATCTCCGCAGTCAGCCAGTTTGTTATACCATTTTAACCATTGCTCTGGGTCTTTACTAGGTCCATTTGCCATTTTTACCTATTAAAAATGCAGAAGATTGCAAAAATTAAACAAAAATACACTTCATTTTTTTTATTACTTTGATGCTCGCGCGGTGTATTTGAATACCCTAATCAAGTTTCTACCCAGTATGCTACGCAGACCGAAGTTGAACCACCACCTTCTCCTAGCATAGTACAGCCCAGGAATACATGAAGACGTGGGCCGACTGCAATTCACCCCACTGAATTACACCCAAACCTAAATTGGTTTCCCCCCGCGAGTACTGGACAGTTACTGACAAATTTACAATAAAACGATAATCTCGATTGGAAATTCTCAAACCAGGGCCTGTGTATCTCCAATTAAGATTAAGATATAAGGGTGAAATAAAAACAAACTGTCAAGAAAAGAAAAGTCTTGACGAATACATATTTTTTAAATTTCGTACCTTGTTAATTGACTCTATATTTCACGCTCAAGCAAAAAAAAACGTGTGCGTTTATGACGCGCGACAGAAGTGATAACTTCAATTAATCCAAGTTGAACTATTTAATATTGAAATTGTTTAACTTGAGTAATACTTTGCTTATTACTTAAATTTTATGTACATTAATATGATAATTTGTATATATTTAAAAAATTTAAAATTTTTTAAAATTTAGAATATTTAAAAATTATGAAAATTTAAACAGTTTTAAATTTTTAAAAAATTCAAAAATTTTTAATATTTTGGAATTTTTAAAAATTTTAATTTTTTTAAAAATTCAAAGAGAAGGTCCGAAATACGGCTAGCGCTGTGGATTAAATTGAGAGAGGAGTAGCCTGCCTACTGCTGCCGTATGCGTGAGAGAAAGTGAATCCCGACATAGTGGCGCCGTAACGCGTTACCTTACAGAGCAGTTTACCCTCCCATAAGAAATTTTGTTTTTCCTCGTATAAAATGACATAAGAATACGTTTTTTTACTCAAAGAGTAGGTTATAAATGCGAATAATTCCTATCTGTATAATCCTGGAATAAATCTAGATTTTGAATTTGTTTATACCGCGATTAGGTAGGTAAGATGGCATTTGAAATTTTAATTTAATTTAAAAATGAAAATTAAAACAAAGTTTGTAAATTATATCACTTTTTAATTTTCTGTTATTTTATCTCTTTGAGAACGATTATTTGATTTGGTTGTCTTAGAGAGGTAAAATGAATTATTGTTATGCTTTGTGGTAAACCTTTGTAAGGACTTAATTATTAGGTAAAACAATATTGGGGAATTAGAAAGACCGCAATGAACACAAAAATTATTTAAGGAAAAAGAGATACAGATAAATATTAGATTTGTGAACATGCTGTAAATTTTCTGAATCACAAAATAAAATTTTATGCAAAGAAGAAACTTTTATTAAAAAAAATTAAAAGAAACAGCAAACATTTTATAAAATCAAAACGAATGTATTTTTAATTTTACTTTGGATTTATCTAGATCTTGGCTAACTGTCTGTAATATTCCTATCCGGATCTGTGAAGAAAAATAAGTTATGTTAGGATGTAAATAGTAAACACAACAGGGTATTAAAGTGTTGTGTATTGTAGATAGTTTCAGAGAATACTTAATAAAGTAAATACTTACATTGCGGTTTTAACATTTCTCAACGCGACAAAACAAACATTAGGATTGGACGCAAAAAAGTTCGCCATCATCAACGTATATATTTAAGGTAAATTTGTACATTATGCTTTCACAAAACCGGCTTTCATCATGCGGTTATAATAATACATAGAATAAAAGTCCACAAATGAAATTATAACGTATACAATTTATCACAGCACGAATGAAAAGTAGATTGCTTACTATCGGAGTGATGTCACATTGGTTTGTAATATGCTATTTTAGACATACAAAGAAAAATGTCAAAATGTCTAATTTTAAAATAAAATTATTAAATTTATATTTTTAACCGACTTCAAAATATTTTTTTATGTATGTTACCGAATATCTCCGGTATTTATAATCCGATAATAATTTTTTTTTTGCATTCAGAAGAGTAATGTCCGTGTGGTCAAATAGAAATTTCGTTAAGGTCTGGTCATCAAGGTGGAAGATATTTCTGGATATACCAAAAAAATTACCAAAATAAGCTCTGCAGTTATGTTAATATTTTGATAGTGATGTATAACATAAAAACATAATAATTAGCCCGTTAGTGTCCCACTCTAAAGCCAAAGGCCCCTTTTCACAAGGAAAAGGAATGAGCATTTAATCAATTCGCTTGCTCACTGCGGGTTGGTGATTTCAGACAATTAAGTCCACGTTTCATTACGAAGGTTTCTTTCACATGGTGTTTCTAGGTGTTTGACAATTTACCTACTTATGTTTTTGAAATTTTGAAAATTTTTAGAAAGTATACAAACAAGAATATATTAAATGGCATTCTTTCAACTTAACATCTGGTGTATAAAACTTTCTCCCCCCACCCCGTTAACGGGGTGAGGGAAGAAATTTTTAGACAACAAGTTAAAACGGTGTCGTGGGACACCAGGTAGGAACGAAGTTCCTTCGGCTAATGTAGAATCGACACATAACACTACTCGCTTGTGTATACGACTGTAACGCCTGCGCACGTCTCATTTAACGGTCAATATATTAAAATCAGTGAAATCTTGGCGTTAAGAAAGAAGCTTCTGTAAAATTCAAGTTGAGCTTTAAAGAGTAATGTATACATTTATTTTTTCTCACCTTTCCTAACTACTTTCAACTATCAAGATTTAAAAAAATTATATCTCATATTACTTTAACAAAAAATGGTAAATGTTAAGAGATATATTGATATATATACAAAAAAAAAATTGTATCGGCCGGGAATCGAACCTGGCTCATTAACGGTTTTATTCCACGGACTTTTCGTTACGGTTTTTTACTATTACATTTTTTTCAGTTTGGTCACGCAGCCAAATCCCTATCTCCTCCAAGCCTGGCGTAAGGAACTTGGTTCCAAAAAAAAATCGCATCGGTCGGGAATCGAACCCGGCTCATTTAACGGTTTTATTCCACGGAATTTTTGCACGGACTTTTCGTTACGGTTTTTTACTATAACATTTTTTTCAGTTCGGTCACGCAGCAAAATCCCTATCCCCTCCATGCCTGCCGTAACGAACTCAGTTCCAAAAATCAACTGGCCACGGGTACATCGAAATAGAACCTAAAAATGTGATTAGATTTTTTTGTCTGTCTGTCTGTATGTTTGTGCGCGCATCACATGAAAACTACTGATCCGATTCAAATGCGGTTTTCACAGATGTATTTGTCTTTTTTCAACTTAACATCTGGTGTATAAAATGTTTTCTCCCATTCCTTAAATGGGGTGGGGTAAGAAATTTTTATACAACAATCACACGCCACGCGAACGACGTTGGAAGTACAACTAGTTTTAAATAATTTAATTTTATTCGGCATTTTCTTTGCTATATAATTTTAAAAATATAAATCACATAAATGCTGAAATTCTATATAATAAAATATAAGTATCTTGCGGTAACTTTTTCGTTTTATACCTTTTTTAACAATTTTTATATCTTCCAACAATTTTGAATAAGCTTTTATAGTTCCAAAATTTTATTGCTTATTTTACGATGTAATTTGATATACATCCATATGATTAACATATAAATATTATATAGCGGATTTACCAAATTAAAAATTCAAACAGTTTATGTTTTTAATACAAATCAGACTTATTTTCCTATCAATCAAATTTCAGTTCCGTGAGTTATTTAAGGTTTATACTTCTTTTGCTACTGGCTGCAGTATAGAATATAGATACACAGGCGTTTTGTATAAAGAAAAAGGGACAATTTGAAAAATTCGAATGGGGCAAATAATTTTAAACGATTCCGTGAATTTACCGGAAACGACAGATTACTAATAGAGCCGTCGGTTAATGGAAATCCATATGGCTGATTTAAAATAATAATTAAACATGAATTCTTAGAAAATCTAATCTCATAATCAAATTTGTATGCTAGAGATGTTCTCTCAACGGGTATAACAAAGAATCGTGCGAGGATCGCAGAATGGAAGGACATAATACTTTCTGAATCTATATATATATAAAACTCAAAGGTGACTGACTGACTGACTGATATAGAGATCTATTAACGCAGAGCCCAAACCGCTGGAAGGACGGGGCTGAAATTTGGAATGCAGGTAGATGTTATGACGTAGGCATCCGCTAAGAAAGGATTTTGACTAATTCCACCCCCAAGGGAATAAAATAGGAGATTAAAATTTGTATGAAACTTTGTCAATTTTAAACCGATCGGGCTGAAACTTTGAATGCATATAGCTACTATGACATAGACATCCCCTAAGAAAGGATTTTGATTAATTCCACCCCCAAGGGGTGAAATAGGGGATGAAAGTTTGTATAAAACTTTGTCAATTTTAAACCGATCGGGCTAAGATTTTGCGTGCATATATCTTCTATAACGTAGGCATCCCTAAAAAAGGATTTTGCTAAATTCCACCCCTACGGAAATAAAATAGGCGATGAAAGTTTTTATGAAACTTTGTCAATTTTAAACTGATTGGGCTGAGATTTTGCTTGCATATAGCTGCAATGACGTAGGCATCCACTAAGAAAGGGTTTTGATTAATTTCACCCCTCAGGGGATAAAATAGGCGTTGAAAGTTTGTATAAAAGTTTGTCAATTTTAAACCAATCGGGCTGAGATGTTGCATGCATATAGCTACTATGGCGTTGGCAACCTTGAATAAAGAATTTTGATTTATTCTACCCCTAAAGGGATAAAATAGGGGATGAAAGTTTGTATGAAACTTTGTCAATTTTAAAGCGATCGGGCTAAGATTTTGCATGCATATAGCTACTATGAGGTAGGCATCCCTTAAGAAAGGATTTTGATAAATTCCACCCCTAAGGGATGAAATAGGGAATGAAAGTTTGTATAAAACTTTTTGAATTTCAAACCGATCTGGCTGAGATTTTGCATGTATATAGCATGCAAGTTTTTATAGTTTTAAAATAATAATAGTCTAATACCACTCGCGCTTTAATGTGCGGGGTGTGTGGAGCGGTGAGGCGGTAGCACGCTGCTGCTGGCCGACATGACACTGTCGATAGACGCATAGAGTCTTGAAAATTCAAGAATAATTTTTTTTATTACGTAGTGGTGTACTAAGAAATGACTTTTTTAAATTTCACTCCTAAGGATTTAAAATAGGGGTTGAAAATTTGTATGAAATTCGGTGGCAAAAAACTAAAGTTCATGCGAATAAAGTCGCGGGCGGCCGCTAGTTTGGTATATTTTGGGGCTAATTTTGCATATACACATAAGTAGGATACCGTAGAGGAGGAGGATACCGCATTTCTTGTCTTATGCCAATGTGAAGGCCTTGCAAGGACGCGGTATCTAATACTGGGAGAGGAGAAACTGGCTGCTCCAAGTTATGCGGAGAGGCCACTGTCAAGGCTATTATGTCTCATTAAGGGGACCGGGCTGGACAAGGTGCTCTAATCCTATTCTAGAGATAAAGGGTGTTCACAATACATCTGCAAAGGTCGCATTGATACAGGCTAAGAGCCACCCCAATAAACATCTATCTACTACAACAACACAGATTTTTCTTTAGCTGTTTTTCAAATTACATAAGTACATAGGCGCTATTTACTTATTCTTCGATGTATTCATTCTTGCCAAAATTAAGCGGCAGATGATCCACCACCTACAGATTGACTTTATTAAGTAAGACCCATATGGAATTATTTTAGAAACAGAATGAACCAGATGTATTATACAGACAAACAACTGCCATTAGATGAATTGATGGTTCCATGGAAAGGTCGGTTGGTTTTTAGGCAATATGTTAAAGATATACGACATAAATACAGTTTGAAATCATACGTATTAGCAGAACCAAATGAAATCGTTCTAAGTGGCAAAGAACACGTAGAAAAGGTGGTCATGTACCTCATGCGTAAAGTGCTCAATCGCGGTTATTCCCTGTACATGGATAGATTTTATAATAGTTATGGTTTATCTGTTGCCTCACTCAACAAGCAGACATTTTGTACAGGCACTTTTTGTGCTAATAGAGCACATTCACCAAAAGAAGTAGTGGTGAGCAAATTAAAATCAGGTCAATACAAAGCTCAATTTTTGAATGATATGGTAATTGGGAAACGGCAAACCAAGCGATACGTTTTATATATTTCAAGCAAATATAAAAGTGAAATGATTGGGGTTGAAAATTAAAAAAAACAGTTGAAACAGAAGCCTTTTTTTATTAAGGATGTCCTCGTAGGTATATACCTAAATACAAATGTACCGAGAACCTCTATTGGGGCAGAAGAGACAATTTATTAATTTGGGATTTAAAGACCTGCAACTTAGGAGTAGTGGAAAAGACGTAGGAAGGTAAGGAGTTCCATAATCTGGAGACCCTGGGGATAAAGGAACGATCAAATCGATGTCTAGCACTGAACAGTATAAGGATGCATGGAGTTGGCACGTCGCGTTGCTCTGGCTGATCTGACAAGTGGAGGCATTATAGAGCGGAGTTCGAGCAAAATCCGTTTATGTATCGGTAAAACAAGAAAAGATAAGACCTGCTCTCCGGTGGGACAATTGGGCTAGGTTTTTGGTGATACTGGTGTCGTTTATTAGTTGAACTGCTCTTCTCTGTATTGCATCAAGAACTCCGAGCCTTGACGGAGTCGCCGATCCCCATACATGCGAGCAGTATTCAAGATTAGGTCGTATCTGGGCTTTGTAAAGTAGCTAAGTTTATACCAACTAGCGTAATGGAGTTGCCCGCTACCAGTGTCTGATCGTTCATTGTAATGGATGAGTCGCAAGTTTGTTGGATAGGCAACATGCCTTTGTCTTGGAAGCAATGAAATTAACAAGATTCTTTCTTGCCCACTCGTCAACAATTCTCAAATCTTAATTGAGAAAAGCCGTTGTGGATCTGCTGTCCTCTTCCAGAATATCTAGAGATATGGGACGGTTGTGCGCTTTGGTACAGTGTAGGTTGCTACCATCTGCAAAACCGTGTATCGGGTTATTAGTGGCTTCTAGTAGATCATTAATGTGTAATAAGAATAGAGTAGGAGCTAGAGCCGATCCTTGGGAAACTCCAGCGTTGATCTTGTAGAGGTTGGAAGAATGTCAATCTACGGCAACTTCGATGTACCTGTTGGAAAGAAAGTTGGATATCCATCTGCAAAGGTTTTGCGAGAGTCCCTATGAAGGTAGTTTGTTTAAAAGAGCTGCTGTCACATTTGATCAAATGCTTTTGAGGTGTCTAGTGATACTATTTGAGTCTCCCCATAGCGGTGGATGGCATCACTTCAGACATAAATTACATATGCTAGTTTGCTAGTAGATCGGCTGTTAACCTTTTTGTTGGCGAAAACCATATTGCCTGTCACTTTAAAGTTGTGTGTCTCCAGGTAGCTCAGGATCTCGTGATTGACGTATTTCACCATAGTTTTGCTAATAACAAATAGAAGAGCTATAGGTCTGTAGTTAGAAGGCTGGGTTTTACAGCCTTTCTGGGGGACTGGTTGTACTCGAGCAGTTTTCCAGGATTGTGGAAAAATACCAGATAGTTGAAATAAATAAATTAATTTATGTGTCGTACTCGGAGACCTATTTTCATTGTTAAATTAAAATTATAAATAATGAAGATAGAGTTCCGGAAGCTGTAAGTTTTTTATTGGAAATTTCCTCTTCTCTCAGAATATTTTTTTTTTTTAATTTCTTAAATATTAATAGTTTATTAAATATTTGCAAAAAACAGAACGCCTTTTTTTTCTCATCTTTAATTGTTTATAACTTTTGCAATTTTTTATGTGCTAATACACGCTTTCGGCACATTTTTCTAGACGGCATTCCGGATCTAATGAGCTATCGCACATAATTTTAAAAGCATTATCTCTATTTTGTACCATTTTCAACTTGTCAAGCAGACGAATGGATCTTCGTTGCTAAAGCAGACTGGATTCCAGGGAAAAGTTGCAAAGTAGACTCGAAGACCTTCCCAATCTGCTTATTTTAAGTTCCAAAAAGTTCTCTTGGGTGGTGTTTCGAATGGGTGAGGTTCGATTGGACATCTGACTTCTACTACAGCATGATCAGAGTTACCTAGGGGAGACAGAACATTTACATTATATTGTTTAGGGTGAGTGGTCAGAAAAAGATCCAGAGTATTAGAACTGTGATTGGCAGCTCTGGGAAAGTAATTGGGCTTGTCGATTAGTTGGGACAGCCCATGACTAATTGCAAACTCTGTTCTCGAGTAACAGCCGGAAAAATTGGATGAACCTAACAAAAAAGTCTCTCACCAATCTCAACAGTTACTATCCAAAATCAACATCACTAATGAGAAATGAAAAACTTTCAGAACAAAATGTCGTATAGGATGTCAAAGACACAATTTTTCATTGTTTGGCATGTTAATAGCAAACAAGGTTATGTTGGGTCATGTTTTCAAAAATATTATGGTAAAGAGTCATACAATAGTATATTGTAATACAAGTGTTACAATGACAGATGTTTCGTAGTACGAGTTCAGTTTGTGAAACGAACCGCGAAGCGGTGAGTTTCGCAAAGAACGAGTACTACAAACCGTCATTGTAATTCGAGTGTTACATACTATTTTTTATAATGAACTTTTAAAAGTATAAAAAAAATTAAATGAGAGTTTTTCGAAATATTTATTTATGTTGGCAATCTTGACAGTTTTGACAATTGTCAGTTTTAATGATTTTAAATTAGAATGTTTGTCAAATTTGTATAAAATATTCCGAATTTAGCAATAACGCTGATAATGTAGTTAATAATTTACTACAACATACTTCTTGATTTACTACCTGAACTCTTTCGTTGAAAATCAGTGCAGTGCAACCAATTGTGTAAAACAAAAAGTTACCAAAAACAGTGTTACAATGAATCTATTTCGATACTGTTTTTAGTGTCGAAATAGAAACTTTGTGAACGTGAATTATAAAAAATGTTTTTCGAGTTTCTTTTATATATTTAAGTTCTTTCTGTTAATTATCTTATAAGGTATATTTTTTTGATTTTCGTTTATAAGCATGTAAAACTAAAAGTTTATTTTTTTAGTAATGGTTATTTTTGGACTTCTATCTAAAAACATTTAATTAGACTGTAGGTAATTCGAACGCTAGTCGCACAAGCGCATATAATCAAGAAAAGTTTAAAAAGTAAGACAAAATCATCAATCCAGATTATTATTAAAACATTATTATGAAAAATATAAAGAACTTTTTGATATGATTGCGATTAAATATTAATTCTACACTGACTGTCTATGACTGTTGCAGTAAAAGTGTTTAATGATCGTAAAAAAACACAATTTCACATAAATCAAATTATTACAGTAAGGAAATGTTTATAGTATACGATAAATATAATAAAACCCACTAAGTAGCTGATGTCAAAGTGGGATAGTTAAAGACCATATAATTATATAATGTATATGAAATTGTATACGTTTCTGTGATTACATTTTTCATCGCACATTTTAAATCGCGATGGTTTCGTCAATAGGAAAACATATCAAAATAGCGCCGTTCTAAGTTTTAATTTCTGTCCCCACTACCCGAGTTCTACTGTTATTATTATTTAGAGTAAAAAGTCTCCTCAATGTTAACATCCAAGACCTTTAGAATGAGATCTTCGGTGGCGTCATCAAACTAAGTAATCTAACTTTGAAGTACCTATATTATCTTGAGTTTCAGAATGCAGTAAAAGTTTGGAATTACTGTTCGATTCGCACAAAGAACTTCTGAAGTTGGGTATTTTGTAGAAAGCAGCGGGAGAATTAAATGTTCATTAGAAACAAATTATTTAATTTATGTTTTCTTAAGATCCTTAACATATTGTTTAATAACTATTTTATAACATAATACTTTTTTCTTATATTGTTGAATTCACATAGACATTTTATTAAATTTTATTCTGTGTTTTGGGATCATTTTGTCCCTTAAAATAAAAATAGTTAATAACTTATTAAATAGTCTCGCGTATTTTATCGATGTTTAATTTTAGAAGATTTGTCTAAGTAGGTACTTGGTTTTTGATTTAAAAATTCTGATAAAATAAAAAATGTATATTGGCTCTACTTGTTTAAGCTTTCGACAACCATATGGTCGTTTTAAAATATTGCCTAATCTATCTTCTATCTATCTATCTAGTCTATATACCTATAATAAATCTGTAGAGAGGTCAATTCTGTACACGAAATATATTTCCAAAATAACTGTCAGGGAGTCATTGGGGATCGATACGGATTCCAAAAATGCAATCAGTAAAATTTTTGTCTGTCTGTCTGTCGGTCTGTCTGTATAACCGCTATAGAAACAAAAACTACTCGACGGATTTTAACAAAATTTGGTACAATTATTTTTCATACTCCTGTGTTGGTTATAGTATACTTTTCATCATGCTACAATCAATAGGAGCACAGCAGTGAAGGGAAATGTTGGGAAAACGGGAGAAGTTACTCCATTTTTTAAGCTTCCGTCGCGTGTGCAACCTTAATGGTTAAAGCTATACAGAAATCATTTTATTTTTATAATTTGGAGGTCAACTGTATACGGATTTTACAAAATTTCACCCACAGGGGGTGTTGCGGGTGCGTGAAAAAAAAAATTAAAATCTATAAGTCCTACAGGTTTGACACTTTGCAAAATAGTTATTTTTATAATTTTGTGTCAATTGTGAACAGATTTTACAAAATTTTACCCACATGGGGGTTGCAGGGGCGTGAAAAAAATTAAAATCTATAAGTCCTACAGGTTTGAAACTTTGCACAATAGTTATTTTTATAATTTTGAGGTCAATTGTGAACGGATTTTAGAAAACTAGACCCACAAGGGGCCATGCGAGGGCGTGAAAAATAATCTCCACCTACACATAATAAATCTGTGGAAATGAAAATTCTGTACATTAAAGATATTTAAAAAATAATTATCGGGGCGTGTTACTATATCGATATAGAACCCAAAAATGTGGTTAGATTTTTTTGTCTGTCTGTCTGTTTGTGCGCGCATCACATTAAAACTACTGATCCGATTCGAATGCGGTTTTTACAGATGTATTTGTCTTCTTTCAACTTAACATCTGGTATATAAAAAAAATTTTCCCACCCCTTTAACGAATTCGGGGGAGAAATTTTTATATAACAATCAACACGCCACGCGAACCACGTCGCGGGTACAGCTAGTAATAAAAAAAGTAATAAAATATTATAATCTGTCTTTATTCCAATGCTCTTTAATTTGACAGTAAATTAAATATTATTTTTATTACAAAAATAAAGTCTTTTAGCTGTTTCCTCTGTCTTGTAGGTTCCTAATTCCCTAAATATATTTTTGGTGGATAGTTATGTGTGAGACCACTTAAATGAATTGTCTGTGGAGAATACTATAACCTATACCTGTTGTTAAATCTGTAAAAAGTATAAAAAAATAATTTTTACAAACTTAATTAAATGGTACCACCCACTTATTTTGGTCTCTGGGATATATTGGGTATGTTTAGAAAAGATCTTAAAAATATATGTTCAAAATGTGAATGTCTGTAATTAATATCTTACTTTTATCATGTTTAAACAAATAGATACAGAGCTTTTTCTGTGCCGTATCAGATCAATTTCATCACCAATTATTACAACGCCTTTACATGCTCTTGCGAATCTAAAAATTTAATAAAATTTCAAAAAAAAAAAAAAAAAATTTATACAGGAAACCTAATATACAAAAAATTATAGTTGTATTACTTTCGACTGCTAATTTCTGTGCCAACACACATTGGCCACTTCTCCACAGATTTTAAATAATTAAAAATTTGGTAGGGTGAAGATATTTTATCACCTAAATTAATTTTTTCAATATTATGGGCAATTACTTGTAAAATGTTAATTTTTTTAATTTAACAATTTATAAAAATATATAATATGTAAATACATACTGATATAGAAAAATTGAAATTGATGTTCAATAGTTCGCAATGCATTTGGTTGAAGAATCTTTCTATGAGGTAAATGTCAATGAACAGCATTTCCTACCGACCACAATCTTGTTGCCAAACAATTTTCAATTACACAAAATTGTACCATTTTAATTTATAATAATATTACAATCTAATATCATCAACGTGTCACGTTAATTTTTAGGTTAGACCAGGGACCAGGGTGAAAGGTTAGACTTCATTAATTTTTGCATATTTCAGTCGGTTTAAAATGGTTATATTCAAATCATGGAATTATTGCTTAACAGCGCCAGCTTCGGCAACCGCGTAAAACAAAATTTTACGCTTTTGGACGGACACTTTTGAAGCTTTTGCCTCACAAGAGTGAATTCTCCTTACCTCTACCCTCCATATATAAAACTAAAAATAACAAAAATAAAATTTAAATTTTGGCATAAGTTGTCAAAAATATTCGCTTCGTAGACAGTTCCGTCTGAGAAATATCAAACGTTAGTTTAATTTAAGGTATACTGTAGGCAACCAACATAGTAATACAGGTTTCTATTTAATTACTCCACTAGTGGAGTAAATGAAACTATAACACAACTCCTCAATAATTTGACACTTACTGTCACAGATATAGGTAAAAAATAGGCAATTATGAGTAGTGGGTAAAGGTTTGTTTATGTCATAAAAAATATAGCTTGCATATATAATTCTCGATATTTTGCAAAATGTGTATTTTATAGAAAGTTCAATTTTATTGAGGTTTTCTGAAAAAATAATTGTTTTTTTTAACACAGTCAGGTGTAAGAAAATGATTCTGAAATAGTAGTTTACGTAACAAGTCCTGAAAGTGGTCTTTTACTGGACGAGTGGGCAATTGCAAGCCTGCGAGTCCAGTAAAAGCACTTGGACGTTTTACGTACAATTTTTTTTTTGAAACCGGTCAGAATTTAGTAATTTTCAGTTTATTTTTGGGACAGAAAATCTCATTTTGTCCGACCGGATCAGAAAATTATTGTGATAGTCCGGTAAAAGCTTTTACTGGACTCATTTTTATTTTCTGGCCTTGTCCGACAAAATGAGATTTTCTGACCAAAATATAAACCACACTGTAAATAATTACAAAAAGAAATATTTGATTACAAGATTATCTCCTCATTGGTGCCGTGTTCATAGATTACAAAATCGCGCCGGGAAAAGTCAGATGACTTTACTATTTTCATTTCAAAACGACTTTACACTATTTCTTCTGGTTATAACTTTTGACAAAGAGTTTTATTTTGACATCTTATTTGTGTCTAACCCTTGTAATAACGAAGGAGATGTATTTACATATACCTACAGACAGACGGACGGACGGAGGGAAATACCGACGAAACGATTTCTACGTTTTTACTATTTGATGTTGAAGTAAAAACAATAAACATCGACGTGTATTGCTTCAGAGGAATATACAGTTTTATTTCGGATCCCTGGCTTGATTAAAAAAGTACATTTGTGTTTAGAGTTTTTTTTGTTTCTATTCGTTTTTACCACTTTGTTGAAAATTGAAAGCTTTTATTATTTTTATTAATTTGCTTGTGTGTCCTTAAAACCAAATTCCACTTTGCCAAAGCTTTATTGTATGAAGTTTGCTAAAAAAAAAGTAGGTAATTTAGTGTGACAAACTGTTTATGAAACGTTTCTATCAAATACAAAACATTTACACTGTAACATAAACATACACAAAAAGACATATACCCAGTGTATAAATATAAATTTATATTTGTAACATGTTTTTTGTGTATTTTACTAAACTTATTTAACAATCTTTTTCTAATTCTGTCTATATATTGATACCAGCTGCACTTTAATCACTAGTCTCTGTCGTTATTTTATAAACTGATATTTTGTCTGCATTTCTCCGAGAATCGGGGCAGCATTCACAGCACAGCGATTTAAATATTTCAATTTAGTTTCTTTTAATATACCTAATCGACATTGCTCCCCTTTAAACGAAATCCTCTTTCAGAGTTGTCTTTTTAGTTTTGCATATAGCTATAAAGACAGAAAATATGTAAAATTAAAATACTTTAGTGCTTTTTGAAATATGTCTTACCAACACTTTTGCATACGTTTAAACCAATTGGTAAAACAGTTATTCCAGTCTTTAGTTGATACCTGCAAAATCACTGTTTCAAAGGTATCGATGGCTTCTTGTGACTGGATTTGTTGCTCACGCATTGAATTCTTAATCTTTGGGAACGTGAAGAAGTCATAGTGACTTAAACCGGGTCTATATTTCTAATAATTTGATGGTTTCAAGCTTCAAAAACTCGATTGTCGTTTAGTGATTGTGAGCACTTGTATTGTCCTCATGTAGGATGATTCACCGTTGTGTATTGCTTCGTCGGAATTTCGCAAAAATTTCTGGTAAACAAACGTTTATATATAAAACGAAAGTAACTGTTCTTCGTTTTACTAAAGCAATTGTTGCCAAATGACCAGATTTTGACACTAAAGTTGCGACCATTTTCTTTGACACACTTTGAGAATGGACCATTTTTGTTCGTTTTTCCTCATCTACCTAGCGGATTGGCGTTTCTTTGCCGTTCGCATTCTAAGATCCTTTACAGACCCACGGCACCATATAAAAATCGCGATGCCTTATTGGTTAAAATTTTTACACAAATGCCCGCATGCAATAGGTAATAGGCAACCATCATACCATCATAATCTCAAAAGTAGAAAAACTTGGCTGTAAAGTTATAATCAAATTTGTTAACAAATTAACAATGTTTGTGCAAATAATTAAGGATAGTTGTCTCCCAAATGAGTTTATTAATATGTTTTGTGGTACTCAGGAAAGTGTTCAAAATAAAGTGTTAGTGCGTAGCCATTTAAAGACACTAGAATACATTGATCTTTGGGTTAAAGCATTTGGAAAAAACACAAACACGCAATGGAATTTAAGATCATTTGGCCCTGTAGGAAAAAAAATTGTTTGCTCGTAAGTAATATTATAATTATTCCCAAATGACCTTTCAAGGGTAAAATTATATTAGGTACTCTGGTGTCGCTCGTGGTTAGGATAAATTTCAAAATTACTATATTGGAAGCTTCTTTGGGTCTTACAGAACCAGAATCTGTTTGTAATAGTCCAAAATTGTATAGACAGTATACACATAACTTTTGTAAAAATTAATTATCATCTACCTACTGCGCATTTTAAATTAAAACCATGATAGGTATTTAAAATAATAATAAACACTTTACTACCATATTATCCTGATCCAAATAAAAAATTTGTTTGTTATTTAAACAAAGAATATTGTTTTCTTAATTTCTCCTTATATTTGTTTATTTATAACTCCCAAGCTATATTTTATGTATTTATCTTGCGTAGTTACTCTACTCTACTATTGTTAAATTCTAAATTTTAAGAATAAACAAGCATAAATTAATTGGCAGTGTTCAGTAAAATAAAAATAATTAGTATTATTTTAGGTAAAATAAGTAGGTACCTACTATTGTATCATTTATTTTGATTCCTAAGAATTCTTATTTTGCATTTTTAACATTTTTATAGGTCTACTATGAGATTTAATTATGAAACTTTTATTCACTTTATAAAATATTTGTTTATTTTAAACAACATTTTTGAATACTTTTGAATTTTATACTATTAATATTAAATTAATTAAAAAATTACATACTCGAAACATTACTAATATATATATTTTTATTTCGTTGTGGCTAAATATTTGAATCAAAGATTAATAATAACCAAAGATATGAGACATTACTGGCTTGATTGCTTGCATCAATATTAGATAATTATTTAAAAGAGGCGGGAAAGCTGGCTGAAACGCTTTGACCAATAAGGCATCGCAATTTTTATATGGTGCCGTAGGTCTGTAAAGGATCTTAAAATGCTTCCCGTTCGTAGGGGAAGTCCAAGATTCATCGCCGCTAACCATACCATAAGCGTTTTTTGAGCTTACTTTGTTAAACCGTTTCAATGTTTTTCAACACCAATTGACGCGACCCACTTTTTTCTCTTCTGTGAGCAAATGAGGGATCCCACGATACAACTTCGTAACACCCAGTTTTTCATGTGGAATCCTTTGAATCGAGGCCTTTAAAATGCCCAAATATGCCTCTATCTCCCGGTATATTACACGACGGTCACCCTTAATTACTGTTATTGGTAGAGCTAGCCTGGATTCGTTGCTGGGGTTAGAGCGACCACGTTAAAATTCGCAATACCAGCGGGAACTAGTTAACTGATGTGGTGCTTCATACCCAAATACAGAAACCTTGCTAATTTCAAAAATCTTCTGTACCTACACGACTACACGATTTATGTCAACAATAGATTGAGGTTAGATTTGTGTCTGAAGGTTCTATTGGTGGACCTTCTAAGCGGCTATATGCAAAACTAAAAAGACAACCTTATCATGGAATGATAAAGTGCCTCCAACTGGGAATTAAACCAGGATATTTATATCTTTAAAAAATTACAACAAAATCCGCAATAATAAGTTTACTAAAAAAAAAGACGTCATTCATCAGTTCATCCAAAAAGTCGCGGCCAGAAGCGGAAACATCTCAGATGTTTAATTAAAGAACTATTCCGTATAATTACGATGACCAGCCAGATAATCGTTAACCCGCGATTGGTATTGCCTTGAGATTTTATCTCACAATTCTACATTTCTGTATTTTATATCCAATCTGCGAGCAGTTTAGACGAATCGTTCAAGCTATGCTTGCATTGACATCTATTCGACAGTCCCCCACCACTAAATAATTCGGATCGAGTTGTTCACGCGTTCAGTGCATCTTTGTCTTATGTGACGTGCGGCAGTAGAGATTAAATCTAACACGATACCAAGCGCGTTGTGAAAAACTTAGAAGATTCGTTTTATTGTTTTTTAAAAACGATTGGTAAAAACTATAGTTACTGTGTGTGTTTTTATTGTAATGAGACCGATGAGTTACGAAAATGAACAAAGACGTCTGCAAGCGCTCTGGGAAGAGTTAGAGGTAGCCTCATCAGAAGATCAACTTATCAGTACATCTGATACAGATCAAATTTCAGATGAAGAAAGTGTTTTATCACAACATAGCTTTCATGAGACGGATAGCGAACAATCAGGTTCAGATGACAACGCATCCATTGAGAATATCGAGCGTACTGTCGTAAATGATCCATTATATTTTGGAAAAGATGGAACTAAGTGGTTAGTTCATAAAACAAAAAAAAAGCAAGTAAGACTGAACCACAGAACATTGTCACACAATTGCCAGGTGTGAAAGGGATTGCCCGTGATGCTAAGGGAGTATTAGACTGCTGGAAGCTTTTCTTCCCCGAAGTCGTAATTGAAACTATTACAAAACATACGAATGAACAACTTGATCGTATAAGAAGATCCTATAAAAACCCGAAGCATTGTTTGCCTACGGATCATGTCGAAATTAGTGCATTCATAGGGCTGCTATATCTGGCGGGAGTAAAGAGGGCTCAGCATCTAAACACGTCGGAATTGTGAAGTACAGATGAAACTTCCCCTGGATACTTCGCGGCAACAATGTCACAACATCGTTTCCATGTTTTAGTGCAAGCTCTTAGATTCGATGACAAAAATACACGAAAAGAGCGAATTAAAACAGATAACTTTCTCCAGTGCGTGATATACTGAATCAGTTTACAAATAATTGCATTCGGCATTACTCAACTAGTGCCTACGTTACGGTAGATGAAATGCTGGAAGGATTCAGAGGTAGATGTGGATTCCGCCAGTATATTCCTTCCAAACCGGAGAGATATGGCATAAAAATATTTGCCGCTGTAGATGCTAGAATGTTGTACACACACAACATCGAAGTTTATGCTGGAAAACAGCCCAGTGGACCTTACCAGTTGGACAATGATGCTCATAGCGTAGTGAACCGACTTACAGCAAACTTAAGCGGTACAGGTCGAAATATAACTACCGACAACTATTTTACTTCGATTCCATTGGCCAACGATCTACTCAATAATCATCGACTGACATTAGTAGGGACTTTGAGGAAGAATAAACGCGAGATACCACCAATTTTCCTACAAACGAAGTACCAAAAAGTTTTGAGTACCATGTTTGCTTGGGGTTGCAGTCCAAATAAATGTATGTTGACATCGTACGTTCCTAAGAAAAATAAAAATGTTTTGATGCTTTCAACATTTTACGAAGACGATGAAATCGACCCAGAATCCGAAATGCAGTTGAAGCCCTCGGTTATTACATTCTACAATCTAACCAAAGGCGCTGTTGACGTGGTAGACCGAATGAAGGTCGAATATTCAGTGACAAGAGTAAGCAATAGGTGGCCATTCACTCTATTTTGTTCAATGCTCAATATCGAAGGTAGCAACTCTCAAGTTATTTACTTTAGTAACAATAACAAAAAGGAACCACGTAGACAATATCTAACATGTTTGGCCAAAGAGCTTTTAATGCCCCACATCATGCGTCGTTCCAGCATTACAACCCTTTCAATCCCCCTTCGCCAAAAAATAAAAAACATTTTGGGTGATCAGACTCCTGCTACTACACCTGAACCAACAAGACTGAGAGATGTGAAAACACGATGTTTTATACGCCCAAAACGAAAGAACAGATATACGCAGCACTCTTGTGATGAATGTTCCAGACCCATCTGCAAGGAGCATACAGCTACAACTATTATGAAGTGGTCACATTGCTTTCACGATGGTGATGACTCCTAATTTTATCATGGAATAGTTTCAAACTAACTTTGTATTTTTTATTTCCACTTATATGTCATATACTTCATTTTATTTTTGTTGTCTCATGTTAGTTTATTTTGGTATTTTCTGAATTTCGTACTTTTTGTTTTTTGTTACTAAGCAATAAATTGTTTTAGTTGGTAACATGTAGTAAGAATTTATTAATGCTCCCATACAAATTCTACAAAGTTCCTAAAAAGGACAAATTAATCTATGTTAGATAAAATCTAACGAAATACCAATCGTGTGATTTTTGAAAACGATACCAATCGCGGGTTAAAGAAAAGCTGTAAAAACTCATAAATAATTAATTATTGTCAATTTAACTTGAATAAATTATTGATTTAATAATTTTTTTTATACATACGTTTAATACATTTAATGGCACAAAATGCAAAGCTAGTGAAATTATAATGTAAAATACTGACACAGAAAAATTATTAAGTTCTTTATTCTTTTCTTTAATTTAGTTAGCTTTAACCTTAAACAATTAAGGTAGGTGAGGCTAATAAGGCCTAACGAAGGAAGAATGAATATAACATAAAAACTAGTTATACGTATCACTACATTTTAATATTAATTTAAACACTATAAAATATTTTAAAAAATGCATCTTTGCCGTAAACAAACATGAAATTTAAATTTTAAAAAACCTTGTCAATAGGCCTTATTAAAGGCCTAATATTTTACCACTTATAAATAATCAAAACAGGCATCTTATATTTTGTAAATAGGATCAAAAATAATTACATTTGTATTAATTATGCTTACTCTTTAAAATTACAACATATTTCTTTGTTAAACAGACATCAGAGCACTCAAAATGATTTGATTTATCCTCTGTCAAACAGACACATTCTTCATTATACCTACTAATTTTCGCAGTTTGAACATTGTTTTATATCGGTCATCTTATTCTTTTCACAAGCATAAAAATGCCAACTTGCTTCGTTTTTATTTTTGAGGTTTTCTTCTTGGGGTTAATCTGGTAGGCTTTCGTCCTTGCACTGTGTATAAAGAAATACTAAAAAGTACTTACAATAATTGATACCTGATCAAACAAATGTAGTGCAAAATTATATATTACAAAAGATTTAGTCGTGTGATTTTTAATTTTTCGTGATGCAAAATTGCTCCTCACAAACGTATCTCACCGCACTGGTAAAACAAATGAGAGCCAATTCGTGGAAAGTTGGAAAAGCCATATAAGAGTGTTAGCTACGTACTAGTGTTTCCTTAAGTGGAATCGAACATTTCAAGTTGTATTTGTTATAGTCAGCCTTATTATCCGCATCTACCTTATATCAAATTTCTGATCTCTACCACTTCTTCGGTATAAGTTACTTGTATAGGTAAGTTTTCCTTATTTCTATCTATTATAAAACCGTAATGCTCCTAATCCTGTTGATTCTCATTTAACTCTCTTGCATCTTCAATTATTCATTTTGGAGTCGACACAGGTGTTCCTGTATGGGGATAAACCAGAACAAGTTATATAATAATTTTATATTTAATTTACTCAAATGTTGGTTACAAACCGTTTGTATAACTCGAATCGGTAAACTGTTTCTGGTTGGTAATTGTTCCGTTCTTTATTAGGTTTAAATTAATTTTCCACTGTTTTCACAACTATATTGATTTTACTTGGCTAGATAAACATTCATAAAGTGAATTTAATTAAGAACAAAATTTATCGAACACATTTACCGATATTATTTAATATGAAAAATAGGTCAGCTGTCATAACTATAATTTAATCTAGATAAGGTTGTTACATATCTATATTTCTTTTTTTTTCATTATATAATTATGAGGAAATGAAACTTTTGTTAGCCAATTAATTTCGCTGGTTTTAGGTTTTTAACCTATGTAGGTTAAAAAAAATCGATTATTGAAGTTATACTTCTATTCGTACACTCGGCGGAAAAGATTTGTGTAGGGCTAAATGGGAACAATCATTACATATGTAATGGTGTGAGTAAGAGTGAGACAGAAACACATATATGGTATATTGGTCAGTACAAACAAAGATGAAATATTTACTACATGTTATTAGTCATAACTTTAAGTCCTTTGAATACCGTTTAAAGATTCAGTACATTAAAAATAGATAGATATACAAAAAACAGTCTGAGCTAATGTTTTAAATATAATAGTGACGTATACATTGTGTTTGACAGATTATTTTATAATTCTGTCACGTAAGTAAACATATAATTTTATATTTTATATTAATAATAATATTCAGTAATGAGTATTGTATTGTAGTCCATAGTACCGTCACATGGTTGCATTATATCCTGCACTATGCTTTTGAGGTTGTTGGCTACACAAACAGAGTTTTTAAGAATAGTCGAAAAGTGCATTCCGAACAGACAATAGATAGAAAAATTACAACTCGGTAAGTATTCCAAATGGGTTCAATTTATGTATCGGGGTTTTTGGGGTCGCTGAACACGAATATCATGATGTCGAAAGTCTCCGTGGCACTTGGTGCCTAGGGTATTTACCTCTTCTCCTGGGGTTTTATGTTAATTCTGTACAAAATCAGTGCACACTTGGAACTGGGCAGTTTTTTGGGTCGCTGAATACGAATATGATAATGGGGATGGTGTCCGAAACACCTGGTGCTTAAGACGGACCTCGTCTCCAGGAATTTTATGCAAATTCGATACAAAATGAGTGTACATTCGGTACTAGGAGGTTTTTGAGGTCACTGACACGAATATCATAATATATAATGATTTTGCTAAATTATTTGCATACAAATTTATGAATTCGGGCGCCTGCATAGAAGTATAACGTCTGCCGGTAGTCCCACTGACTGCCACACCCGTTTTTTTTACTCGATTCTAAAGAAAAAAGGTTGCTACATACCTCTGCTAACATTAGTTCCTAATTTTAATGAAAAGGTCTTACAGTTTTTTATTTACCAGGAGTGTAAATTAAATGTTTTTTCTAGAAAGAAATAGTTTGCCTGCAAGATGGACGAAATGTCTAGAATCAAATGGTCAATACTTTAAATAAAAATATTTTGAGATTCCTTTTGAAAATTATGTGTCTTTTTAACGAAAAAACCGTCAAATTTCAACTTATACTCCTGGTATTTCTCAGTATTAGAAAAAAAAGTCACATATCTTATCGTTACACTCACAGTTTAAAAGATATGAAAGGTTAAAGATTGGCTATTTTAAGACACATTTCTTTTTGGTAATGAATTTTATAGGTCGTTAAAAAATAGTTATTTATGAAACAGTTCGTGAAGTATGTTTTTTGCGCGCGCACGCGATGTTTAGAGCACGAGTGAAGCGAGTGCTATATATCGCGTAAGTGCGCAAAAAGCACTTCACGCACAGATTCATACAATATTTTATCTACGATAATCAAATAAAAAATAATTACAAGAGAGCAATTTATTTTCAATTCATTTACAAGATACTAACAAAACTAATGCTCTCATAGCAATACCCTGGCAACGCGAATGCTAAGAATATTGGATTATATGAAGGTGTTTCAAAAACAGTGCGAAAAAGTAAATCCCATTTAAAATACATTGTTACTTCACGCACACTTTCAATCCTTCACACACTGCTGTCTATAATGACAGTTTTCACGAACTAAAAATTGATACATAATATGAGGTAGAGTAGATAAAAATCATTATAAAATGGGCAACTCATACTGTTGTATTAAGCATTTTAAGATATTCATCCATAAACTTTAATTAACACTAACCATAACAATTTTTGATTAATAATTCGAAAAATTAAAACAAAGGTATGGTGTCAATTTCACAAGACAAACCGAAAAAGTAAAGTAAATTAAAACAAATTCAGTATAACAAAAAATTTTATGTGTACCTTGTTAAAAAAGTTTTTAAATACTTTTTGAACCTTTCAAATAAATTAGCATCCCCACTGGGATTTTAAACTCTAACAAAAAAAAAAAAAAAAAATTATCAAAGGTAATACCACAAGCCCTTAAAATTTTATCGATAATATTTTAGTTTCCACGAAAACTTTTTTATTTGGCAAAAATACGAAAACAAACTGAAATGTGATAAAATCACGAGTCCGTAGGACGAGTGATTTTATCATATTCAGTTTGTTTGAGTAGTTTTGACTAAAATAAAAAAGTTTGAGTCTGGAAAATAAAAATTTATCTAGTAAAATATTACAGGACGAGTGGTATTTGAGAAGATTATTTTTTGAACCATTCTGTACAAAAACTACTTCATTTAAAAAACTTCCTAGAACAACTTATATTTCATAATTAACACAAACGAAATGCCGTTACCCGTCCTATTAACTTATCCTGTACACTAGATAGTATTGACAGTTGTCAGTTGTCGTGAGCGTCGTGAAAACAGGGTTATAATTTGAATAAATATTTATTTTTATACCTAATTATACAATTATATTATTAAAGAGAAAATTACCAGAATAAAAATTATTAGGTATATCTATTTAAAGTTTACATACAAGACCACATTTGCCTGTAGCATATAAAAGTTTTAAATGCATGCAGAACCAGAAAACAGGTTAGTTTTAAAGTACCTACATATTTGATTTTTCATTATCGTTTAGATGAATTGAATTGTGATAATAATAAAAACAAAATATATTTCAGAATATTTAGATAATATAAATGAATGTTGATTTATAGTAAGGTACTTATAAACAAGAAAATTGATTGTTTAATATTGTTATTGAATTTTTGACAGTTCTATAATTTTATCAATACTAGTAAAACCACTAGTGGTTTTATCAAAGGTAATACCACGAGTCCTTAAAATTTTATCGATAAATTTTTAGTTTCCACGAAAACTTTTTTATTTGGCAAAAATACGAAAAATACGAGTAGTTTTGCCTAAAATAAAAAAGTTTGAGTCTGGAAAATAAAAATTTATCTAGTAAAATATTACAGGACGAGTGGTATTTGAGAAGATTATTTTTTGAACCATTCTGTACAAAAACTACTTTATTTAAAAAATTTCCTAGAACAACTTATATTTCATAATTAACACAAACGAAATGCCGTAACCCGCCTATTAACTTATCCTGTACACTAGATAGTATTGACAGTTGTCAGTTGTCGTGAGCGTCGTGAAAACAGGGTTATAATTTGAATAAATATTTATTTTTATACCTATTTATACAATTATATTATTAAAGAGAAAATTACCAAAATAAAAATTATTAGTTATATTTATTTAAAGTTTACCTACCAGACCACATTTGCCTGTAAGTAGGCATATAAAAGTTTTAAATGCATGCAGAACCAGGAAGCAGGTTAGTTTTAAAGTACCTACATATTTGATTTTTCATTATCGTTTAGATGAATTGAATTGTGATAATAATAATAAAAAATATATTTCAGAATATTTAGATAATATAAATGAATGTTGATTTATAGTAAGGTACTGTTAGTCTAATAAAATAATAATCCAAATATTTAAACTGTTTATTCACTTTTAAGTACGCCACACAATAATTATAACAACAGGAGCTATTCACGCCTCGATGTCGCCGTCAATACTAATCGATATCCGGGTATCGTTCCGATTAGCGCCAGTCCGAACGATGTCGCCCTCTTACTCCAGATTTTCCCCGTAACAGTCGGCCATCCTGCAAAGATAATGTCCTCATTAATCTGTTTATTACTACGCCAATTATTCAGTATCACTCTCGCCACATGTACTGTATTTATTCGCCTCATCATCAAGTGTATTAACACTATGATATCGCCTTATAGAGTCAATTGAGACAATCGCCTTAAATCTCTTATACCCCCTAACGCCTTTAATCGCCTCGATAAGAAAACGATCCCGAGGAAACACCTTACTAATTCGATATGGTCCATCGAATTTATTGGCTAATTTCTGAGTTAGCCCTACGCCAGCTTTCGTTGTGGCTGCATCACGCCATACTACTAAATCTCCAACTTGGTACGTTGTTGCCACCTTACGCTTCTTATCGTATCGCCGTTTCATGCACCTCCTTGCCTTGTCAAGATTGGATAACGCCTTAACCCGATCTTGTTGTACATTTCGCTTAAAATCAACAAGTTTTCCGCCTCGCCTAGATTTAAGCTCTCTCTTAACCAGTGATTCGCCAGCCACTGCATGTTCCGCCTTATGTGACACGCCAGTTTCTAAAGATTCCGCCTTACGTGACACGCCAGTCACTAAAGCTATCGCCGGACCAGTCGTTAGTCTTCGCCTCAGTAGCCTTTCACTTCGCCTCGTGATCTGCGCCAACACAGGAGCTGGAGATGCAAGGTCGTCACCCTGCGGCCCCTGAGGAGTCTCGTCGTGAATAGGTTGCGCCTCATCAACCTGCATCGCCTCTGCATCTGCCTCGACTCCAACTGCATCCGCGCTCGCCATGCAGATAGGATCTTTTACCGAATCCTCAGGATCATTCGCCATGTCCTTTAGACCTCCGCCAGTCTGTTCTCTCGATTCGCTAGCTAGCTCGCCTTCCGCCAAATCTGCTACCCTACTACGACTGTGTGAAAACATTAGGTCAGCAGGAGAGAAATGCGTACTGGAGTTGATCGTATTATTAAGGCCCCAAACAACATCCGGCAGCTTCTCGTCCCTCCTTCCTTCTGTTTCCGCTGTGGATGCTAACGCCTCCACTATGATCCGGTTTTGTCTTTCCGCCTGACCGTTTGCCCTAGGGGTCGCCACAGCATTCACCACATGCTTTATTCCCTCTTCCGCCAGAAACGCTTTAAATTCTTTACTTTGGAACGCCTTTCCTTGATCAGAGACCACACGCCTTGGGCTCCCGAATTCGCCAAATATCTCCGTCAGCCGGGCAATCGCCTCTGCCGACTTCAATGTCTTACCAGGTTTCGCCAGAACGAATTTAGTAAATCCGTCTACCAACATTAAAAGATAAGAATATCCTTTAATACTCCTGACAAATGGACCTAAATGATCGATATGCACCGTATCAAATGGGACTGGTCGCCTTTTAATTGGGTGTAGAAGTACATCGCCTTTTCCAACCCACACCTGAGACACGACTTGACATATTTCGATACGAAATGTCGCATCCTAGGAAACCAGTACGTGTTCGCCAATAACGCCAAACATCGCTCGGTCACCGGGTGTCCAATGTCATCATGATACTTTTTTTTCAGCATGTTAAATTTCGCCATCGCCGGTACATATAACCTATCGCCTTTAGTGGTTATACGATGTAACGCCTTTTCTTCACCTTGTATTTCTTTTTAACCTCCGCCTCGGCCACGCCTGACTCTAACAACCTTATTAGTTCCTGCGCCTTAGGATCTTGCATTTGTTCAGTCAAAAACCAATCGTCATCCGCCAACGCCACTATATTTACACCTATAGGATTCCTGCTCAACGCATCTGCATGTCCCATACGTTTTCCAGGACGATATTCTATCTCCATGTCATATTCCTGTATAGTTAGCCACCACCTTGCTATTCTAGGAACTAGATCTCTTTTGAGCAACGCCGCTCTAACCGCCACACAATCAGTGACAACCTTAAAGTGTATTCCTACTAGGTACACTCTAAATCGTTTAATAGATTCGACTACCGCCAAAGTCTCTAACTCGTAACTGTGATACACCTGTTCCTGCGCCGTTGTAGCCCTGCTATAGTACTCTACTGGTCGCCACTTGCTGCTCACTCCTTTCTGCAGTAGAATACCTGATACGCCAAACTTACTTGCATCTGTGTGCAACTCAATTTCCGCCTGACTATCATAAATCGCCAACAAAGGCCTATTCGCCAATTTTTCCTTCAGTACAATAAACGCCTTTTGTTGTTCAGGACCCCATCGCCACGGTACATCCTTCTTTGTCAATTCTGTCAACGGCTTCGCCAGTATTGAGAAATTACAGATAAATTTCCTAAAATAGGACGCCAACCCTAGAAATTGCCTCACGCCATGGACATCATTCGGTCTAGGAAAATCCATTACAGCCTGTACCTTACGCCTTCCAGGTTGAATGCCTTCGCCAGAAATCTCGTGCCCTAAATACTCGATTTTGGACTCTAAAAAGGAACACTTTTCCAATTTAAACTTTACGCCTGCCCGCTCAATTAATTCTAACACCAACTCCAGTATCTCTAAGCCATCCTTCTCGCCAGCAGATGGAATAAGCAAGTCATCCATATACGCCAACACCTCGCCATAATGCAATTTACTAAGCATTTTACTAATTATCCTTTGGAACACCGCAGGAGAGTTAGACAATCCAAATGGAACTCTTAAGTACTCGTAATGACCATCAGGAGTGATAAACGCCGTTTTATCTATAGAGTCTAGATGCATAGGAACTTGATGAAACCCTTGAGCCAAGTCAAGTGTAGTGAATAGATTCTTATTCGCCATTCTATCCAATTGATCTAAAATTAAAGGCAGTGGATATCTATCTTTCACCGTGATAGCATTTAATGCCCTGTAATCAACACACATTCGAATATCGCCAGTCTTTTTAGGAATGAGAACTATCGGGCTAGCGTACGCCGACTCGCTTTCCCTGATAACACCAGCATTCAAGAGAGTTTGCACCTTTTCTCTTACTATTTCTCTCTCACGATAGGAGAGTCGATAAGGACGATAATATATTGGTAACTCCGACGTCAGCCTTATCTGCATCTGTCCTAGATTGGTTAAACCTAAATCATCATCGCCTTTAGAAAAACAGTGTGACTTACGCCTCAGTAAACTGTACAATCGCCTCTTACAATCATCAGATACATCGCCCATATTTACGCCAGATACATTCATTTCAACTTTATGTGTACGTATTAATCTTACCATGTGTTCTTCTTTTGTCGCCTCCATGGGATCTGGTTGACATTCGTCCGCCCGAGAGATTATTCGACCTTTGCGCCACAAAATCGAACTCTCTACACCATTGACGATCTTATCCTCCTTCAATTGGTCATCGAATATTCCCGCCGGAATGAGGACACACGACTTACCAAAAGCAATTTGCTTTTTATTCATGGAATACGTCACGCCGGGTATTCCATCCACCACATTCACCTGCACCTGGTTAACGGAATAAGGTGGTAAAGACACATCTTGCGCCAGGATGAGCTTACACCTTGTTCCTTCGCCTTCCAGTGTAATCTGTTTCGCCAACTCGTTGAAATCTGGTTCAGTCGTCAGGTACGCCTTTCCATTTCTTACCACCATGGTAACGCCCACCGCATTTATAACGGGTTGACCAATCAACAATTCGATTGCGCCCATGTCACAGTCCGTCACCAACGCCTTGGTGTTAAACTGACACTCCGCCCATGTCATTTCAAAGCCTACCTCGCCATGGCTCCAAGCAACGCCCCCGCCAAAACCACAAAGTGGTTGGTTAGCGCCTTCCTTCGATATTCAAAGTCCCAGTTTTCAGCTACCGCCTTCTGTATTAGATTCTGTTGACTCCCTGTGTCTAAATACGCCTTGACACGCTCGCCATTAATATATACCCAATGCCTAAAGGATTTATCACTAGCATTTACTAAAAGACTTACCTGTCCATTACTCTTAGCGGTGCTAGTGCTCGCCTCTCCTCGAACCGGCCCTATTGCACGCCTTTTGGGACACTGGTTCCTAAAATGCCCACTTTCGCCACAACGATGGCACCGCTCCGCCGCAGGTAACGGGCAATCCTTGCTAAGGTGATCCGTCATCTTCTGGCAATTGTAGCACCGCCTTAAGCTACTTGCACGAGGTCCGGTCACCGACTCCTTGGGTGGTGCCGTTATACGAGGTCGAACTGTTTTATTGGCACCGCCTTCGCCTTTGTATGATTCTAACCCCGCCAGGAAGGATCGATACAGGTCCTCCGGTGAACTACACCCAACTGCAGCTGCATTCGCCTTCAGCTCAGCTGGTAGCCCCCTTATAATGCAGGACACTGCATTCGCGCCAGTAATCTCCACGCGATTACACAACGCCAGCTTAGCATGATAATAACTGGTCATGCTCTCAGTAGGCGCCTTCTTCCTCTCTAACATCTCATGGAGCATGCCAGCGTAATCCCTTCGCCTTGGGAACGCCAACCGCAACTTCTCCTGCCATTGATCCCAAGTGAGATCAAAGTTGTTTAACTGGTGGAACCAACGCTTCGCCGCTCCTTCCAGTCTGGACTGCGCCACCGTCGCCTTGTCATACGAGGACCATCCATGTATAGTGCCAAGTTGGTCGATCTTTTGAAGCCAACGTTCGATGTTCGAGTCGGCATCATCAGGATCGAATCGGTCCACTAGTTCGCCTCCTAGTTGCAGTGCTCGCCTTCCACTACCACTAGCTTCTACGACCGAGACTTTGCTACGCCTGGAAGTCATCGTATCTGCCATCTCTCCCGCCATGAGAGCAGCTTGCTTTTTGGCAATCTTCTGGATGCTATCCGCCAAACCTTCAGCCATCAGGGCATTTACTAAGTCTCCAATCGCCATTTGAGACAAATTCTCAGATGAAACATTCGCCACTGTTCCACCTTCGCTGCGCCTTGTGGTTGACAATCGAGCACGCCCTTCGATTTCATCCATCAACGCGTCATCGCCACATTCCAAATCAAGAATGTTGTCATCGCCAGTCGCCTTTTGCCTGTAAAATAGGAAGTCAACATTAGTATTATACGCCTTTAGATATAAATATCCAAATTCGCCTGCGCAACCATGACATTTCTTATCCCAAGATCTCACCCGCACTTGAGAGCAAATGAATCGAACCATACAACTCCCACTGTTGGCCACCAGCGAAAGCCGCACCATCCGAAACACTCACAACTCAGCACTACCTTGGTGGCATGAGAATCAGAAGATAGTCATTAAGTTTCACTCAAGAACTCATCATACGCTCTTGATGGCATGAGCAATCTTCAAACACTCCTCAAGAACTCATAGTACACCATATGGCATGAGTATGTGTGAAGCATCACCCAAGAACTCATCGCGCGTCAATGATGGCATGAGTAACCCTCAGATATTTCCAAATACTAATCGTACGCCACTGACAGTATTTGTCAACGCCTCATATTTTGGTAAATTTATCATACGCCAACGATAATGTGAGTAAACGCCAAATATTTCTCATAACTCTATCATACGCCAAACATAATCTGAGTAAACACCAAACATTCCTCATAAATTTATCATACTCCACTGATAATATAAGTAAACACCAAATATTCTTCATAAATTTATCGTACGCCAATGATAATATAAGTAAACACCAAATATTCCTCATAATTATATCGTACGCCACTGATAATGTGAGTAAACACCAAATATTCTTCATAAGTTTATCGTACGCCAATGATTATATGGGTAAACACCAAATATTCCTCATAAATATATCGTACGCCAATGATGATATGAGTAAACACCAAATATCCCTCATAAATTTATCATACGCCACTGATAATATGAGTAAACACCAAATGTTCTTCATAAGTTTATCGTACGCCAATGATTATATAGGTAAACACCAAATATTCCTCATAAATATATTGTACGCCGCTGATAATATGAGTAATCACCAGTTATTCCTCATAAATATATCGTACGCCAATGATAATGTGAGTAATCACCAAATATTCTTCATAAATTTATCGTACGCCAATGATAATGTAAGTAAACACCAAATGTTCTTCATAAATTTATCGTACGCCGCTGATAATATGAGTAATCACCAGCTATTCCTCATAAATTTATCATACGCCAATGATAATGTGAGTAATCACCAAATATTCTTCATAAATTTATCGTACGCCGCTGATAATATGAGTAAACTCCAAATATCCCTCGTAAATTTATCATACGCCACTGATAATATAAGTAAACATCAAATATTCCTCATAAATTTATCATGCGCCACTGATAATATGAGTAAATTTCCGTAGTAAACCTCAATTATCCATCAATCCACGATTTTACGCCTTTAATCGTTCCTAACGGTACGACACTGGGTTCATCCTTAAATTCATCGCCAAATTTATCATAAAATCCAACGCCAGGGATAATTATGAATTTCACAAAGATATCATACGCCTTTTTAAATTATTTTAAGCACAACTTCGCCCATGTGCTAATTAAAATAATTCTGTTGCATCACCATAATTTCTTCAAAATATTTCGCCTATAAAACTCCTTTTAAATTATTTTATGCACAACTTCGCCTATGTGCTAATTAAAATAATTCTGTTGCATCAACATAATTTCTTAAAATATTTCTCCTATAAAACGCCTTTATTTCTTAGTATAAATATATTACAACGCCTAATAGAATATACTAGATTCTGAAATGTAAACAGTGGAATATTTTTTGCTTAGTCATCTCTCTCGCCGCTACTCATGTTTCGGCCTGTGCTTGGTAACCACTCTACCCCGCACACACCTCGCCCAAATGTGAGAACAAAGGAATTATCGCCTACTACATAATAATTAAAGTTGTACTTACATTTTGTTATGGATAAACTCGCCTTGAGGTTCACTTTCGCCTGAAAATTATCCTAACGCCTCGGATAATTAATAGTTTCGTAATCTAATACGCCAAAGATTACTAAAACTATTTACGCCGTTATATCACTTTTAATGTCACTATTTCACTCGCCAAGACACGTAGAACTATCCCACTTCTGAATTGTTAGAACAAATAAAATAATAATCCAAATATTTAAACTGTTTATTCACTTTTAATTACGCCACACAATAATTATAACAACAGGAGCTCTTCACGCCTCGATGTCGCCGTCAATACTAATCGATATATCCGGGTATCGTTCCGATTAGCGCCAGTCCGAACGATGTCGCCCTCTTACTCCAGATTTTCCCCGTAACAGTACTTATAAACAGGAAAATTGATTGTTCAATATTGTTATTGAATTTTTGACAGTTCTATAATTTTATCAATACTAGTAAAACCACTAGTGGTTTTATCAATATAAACCGGAATGATTGGCTAGATTTAGCATAAAACATTGAAGATTAAGCGTTTTCATTGGACGAAATCACAAAATTGTGATATTTTGACAGGTGAAAAAAATAATCAGAATAAACCTAATATGAATTTTTAAACCGAGAACTTCCTTTTATGATAAAAAATCAAATTTGTTTCTTAAAACTCATCAATTAAAATAAAAACATTTGAATTATTAATTAAAAACTGTTAAAATCCAACAATGAATATCTTTTAAGCGCTTTATCTAATCGGAAAATCATTTAAAACCATTTTCGTAAAGCAGTAAATTTCCTACAAGACTATAAGTTGCTCATGTAATTAGGATTTTTTATTAACGAGATATAAAATTTATAATCAAAAAAGAAATTTGCCTTAAAATAGTCAAGATTTATCTTTTAACATCTTTTAATTAGTGAGTTATAGCTTTATAGAACTTTTTTTGCAGAGCGTCCGATTTCCTACAAGTATATGAGAAGAAATAATTTTAACACGTAATTCGTAAAGGGATATAATTTTTCTATCTAATACTGAGAAACAAATGAAAAACTGTAAGACGGTGGGGATCTTTCCGTTATTATTAAAAGTTCATTTTTCTAGAGTCTTTTTTAAAGGTGTGTAGCAACCTATATTTTAAAGTATTTTTTGACTCACCCTAATATATGGATCTTCCTGCGGGAACACCCTTTTATCAATACAATTACTTGATCGTGGATTCCGGCACTTACAAACTGATTGCTATTAACAAAAAAATATATATAAAAAAAATTCTAGTTTTCTTCTTGTTTTCTGTCTGTTCCACTCTATCAATCAATTTTTAAAATATATACCTTTTTTAACCGTTTAAATTTTAATTCAAACAAATATTTTGTTTTCTTATTTATTTTTTTAATGAATTTTTCGAATTACAATTCTGGACAATCCATCAATAATTGTAACTGGATAACCGAATAAGGAAAGGAGCTCTACTTAAAAGACTGTTTTAAACTTGGGGTTAAATACTTATTGGGGTAGATCATGTTACTCAAAGATGCTAGAATGTTCGTTTTCATTATATAAGGGGGTATATTAGCAGTTAAGGGGAGTTAAATAGTTTGAATAGTTCATTGTCAATGCAAAACTGTTTAGACATATTCCAGCAGAGTTCTTGTTACAATTTTGTTGAATATATTGTGTTAAGGTGTGGGGTGAAGATACCAGGAAAGAAGATAAATGAACTATTGGTGGCTAAGCACAGAAGAGAGATTAAGGAATTAGAGATGGAAAGTACTGTGAGCAAATCCGTATTGTTAAATAGGGTCCGTGAATACTACCAAAATAATAATCTGAACCCTGATGCTATGTAGTTCGAAGACCCAGTTTAAAAAACAAATTTTAAACTATCACAATGAATGACGAACCAGCAAGAGGAACAGAAGCAACAACTATCCCAGTTGTCCAATCAGATAATTATCCAGCACGAAGATATGTCCCAGCTATCACAACGGATGTCTACCTTATCAGAAGAGTTATCCAGTTCGTTCTCTCAGCAAATATCGCATCTGCGTTTCGAAATGTACACTGTCCGTGACGAACAAAATCAGCAATTGGCCAACTTGCGAGAAAAGTTCCAGCAAATGCAGTCCGAGATAGGGATACTTAAACGAGAACTGGAAGGTTGTCGCCAAAACCAAACCATCCACCACGGAGACGGAGATGCAGAAAGGATGGAAACCGAGCACATAGACGTCGAACGACGTGGAAAAGGGAAGGCGACCCAGGTACGAACGACGATAAAACCCCCTACCTTCGTAGGGAAGACTTCCTGGTCAAATTACCTGAAAAAATTTGACGCAGCGGCCAGAGCGAATGGAGAAGGTGTTCCTAACCACGGCTCTGTGAGGCGAGGCTTTAGGCGTCCTGCATTTATTGACACTGGATGAATTTGACAATTTCGAGCTATTGGTGAATCGTCTGGAGATGCGTTATAGCCAATCTCGTCTACAACCGAGGCAGAAGTGGCAAGAATGGTATGGTTTGCATATCCAAATGCAGCGGAAGATTTCCTGGAGCGCATGGCGATCCAAACCTTTACCGAAGGTCTTCGAGACGCCGAGTTGCAACGGGCTGTACGCTTGGCGCGGCTGAGATCTCTTGTAGCCGCCTTGACCATTGCCCTGGAGTTCGATGCGTCGACGGAGGCCTAACATGGAGTTGCTCGACTAGGGGAAGATACTGGTAACTACGACCATGCCGTTCATGCTATGCTGTCAGCGACGTCGTGGCAGTAGTGGAGAGGTTAATGTAGTTTTCTCCAGTGTGGTGCTGGAACTGCGGAGAACTAGGTCACATAAGAAATACTTGTCCTCATTGTACCCGCATATTTACTAATTTTTTATTAATTTTAGAGCATCATGTGAAAGTTACAGTGGTTTTTAGTTATGTTTAACTTAAAAAAGGACAATCTGTTCATTTATAAATTCGTATTTTTTTGCATCTGGTGTAGAACTTGTATTGCCTTGTACTTGTATTGCCTTGTCGTTTAGGATAAGTTTAACAATCAAACTTGTTTGATACTGCATCAATGTTTAATTCTCCTTTACCTCCATAGTAGTACATAAAATTCGTTATATCGTTTTTTTTTTCCACAAACAAAAAATAATATCAACTTCGTGCTGCTATTTTAAAGTTCCCATATTTTTTCAAAAAAATTATTTAGCGCTTTGATAAATTATACAAACACTAAGTTGAAACAAACTCACTGTACGAAGATAAACGTATTTCTCATTTAATCGTTTTAAATAATTTACAGATTTTTATAATACTAGTAATTTAAAGGTTTGGAGTCTAATAAAATATTTAATTTATTAAAAGTTATTTGTTTAATCTATAGGTTTATTTAAATGGTTATAATAAGTTACTACATTATTTTAAAATATTTTTATCGAAATGCTCTTAAAAAAAGTGTTCAGCTTCATGTTTTTTCTTATTTTTAGTTTAATATTAGTTTAAAATATAGTTTCGTTTTAAAATACATATCTTTGTATTTAATACATTTTTTTTCAAAAAGCCAATTGTATGTAAACTTATTACATAACAGAAATGTAGAGCACTATAAGCCAAAAATTTGAATTAAGGTTATGGGAGACCTTGATTTTGAATTTTATATAGGTCTTTAAGCTGTTAGAAATGTTTATAAGCCAAAAATTTGAATTAAGGAACTAGTGGTCTTGGAATGAGAAGAATCTAGATCGAGCTTATCTAACCACTCGATTAGTTTTCCTTAATTCCTGGTAAAGTATTCAACTAGAAATTAAAATAAACAATAGAAAACGAAAAAAAAAAAATATAAAACAAAAATTGAACTAAATAATAAATAAATTACAAAAATACAAACCAATTAGGGCTCATGAAGTCGCGCAATGTATTTTTGAATGCACGTGTTTTGCTCAGTCATCCCAACATCTGGAACTGCACGGCTAAGTCAAAATAAAAATTAACTTAAAATTTGTGGACATAAAAATAAAACTTTTTCTTTGTACTATGCCGAAAGTACGCCGTTCCGGCATTACTATTACAGCAGAAAGCCTAACTTTTATGCCGCGATAAAGCCGCGCAGACAGCGGGTCAAAAGAAATTATTCCTGCACTGATGTCACTGTCACTGTCATTGCAAATAACGGGGCAGGCTCAATATCGTTTAATACAGAAGGCAATTTCCTTCGTACTTTTGTTATAGTACAAAGAAAAATAGTATACATTACATGGGCAGAAAGTTTGAGAGCCCTGCACTGCGCGCCATATTGCCCTCGGCTTCGCCTTGGGCAATATGGCGCGCAGTGCAGGAATCTTCCTATTTCCTATTTATAAATATGCAATAGTATATTACACTACAAGGGCAAAAAGTTTAAGATTCCTGCACTGCGCGCCATATTACATTTGCAGTGACAGTGACATCAGTGCACGAATAATTTCTTTCGGCCCGCTGTCTGCGCGACATTATCGCGGCATAGAAGTTAGGCTTTCTGCCGTAATATTGAAGCAGGAACGACGTACTTTCGGATAGTACAAAAAAAAGTAAGCGAGCCGAAAGAAATTATTCGTGCACTGATGTCACTGTCACTGACACTGTCACTGCAAATGTCGTATAAGGCATCAATATCTTTTAACACAGAAGGCAATTTCCTTCGTACTTTCGGCTTAGTACAAAGAAAAATAGTATACACTACATGGGCAGAAAGTTTGAGAGGCCTGCACTGCGCGCCATATATATATATTTTTAATTACTTTCCGCACAGAATGATACCTAAGCAATGAAACACAATTTTCTGATTAACATTTACAAATGTAATAACTACAAATATAAAACAAAACACAAACGGATAAATATTATACACGAAATAAATATCTGAGAATTTGTAATAATAGGATTTCAACATATTACGATTTACAAATATTCCGTTTTTTTATTTTCATTGGAAAAAAAACTAACGCCTGGAATCGAACCAGGGTTTACTTTTAGTTCTGAGCTAACACAGCTCATGTGGTCAGTTCCATATTTGTTGTATTTATCTTTCGAAATTTATACAATACTAGCAGCCCGCCCCGGCTTTGCACGGGGATTAAAGAAAAATAACAAAAGCCATTAAATTTATTAGGTCCACGCTTCCCTGTAAACGATATTACATGTTGTTTTATTTTCTGGCAGCAAAATAAATTGATTTTCAGGTGCTCCGACTCGCCTTAGGTGGTTGGCCATGGGGAAAACCGATCCCTACTAATTGGAAGGTTTGACCTTGAGACTTATTATTAGTAAAAGCGAAAGATGTTTTGATGGGAAATTGAAGCGGTTTAAATGGATTTGCTAGATCAGTTGGGATCATCGGTATCCTCAGTGTATGAGCTAGTTGACCAGCTGGTGGTTCAGTTATAATGGTTGCTACAACTTAATTGTCCTTTATTTCCTTTATAAGTAGCCTCGTCCCATTGCACATGCTAAATTCGTGATTATGAAATAAGTTATTTTGATAAGGATTAATACCAAGATAAAAACTTTTAAAAAATTAAAAAATAGTTATTGTAGCGTAATTATAACAGTTAGACATATGCTGTCGCGGCATTTTTTGTAGCTATTTATATATTCTTCAAAATCGTAGTACATTATTTTATTCTATAAGATCAATAGTACCTACCTTTTCTCAGCGCACGCGATGTAAGGATTTTAAGGTCATTTTTGGTTACATTTTAGTAAGGATCCCTAATTTTTTTGAAAATGAAACATAGCCTATGTCACTCGGGAATAGTGTAGCTTGCCAACGGTGAAAGAATTTTTGAAATCGGTCCAGTAGTTTCGGAGCCTATTCATTTCAAACAAACAAACAAAAAATCAAACCTTTCCTCTTTATAATATTAGTATAGATAATATTTTCATATCTTTTCATCGACTATATCTAGTTATTGTTTGTCAATAACTGTTAATTATAAATATTTGTATGCATTTTATTCTACTACTTAGTAACCGTAAATAAAACAGCATTATTTATAATATAAACTAAACACATAGAACTAGAATAGTAGAACTTGTCACAAATAAAACAATTACATAACATAATATTTGGTAAAGTTATCTCGTGATCGTAGGAAAAATAGTGTACATTACTTGTCCGGAAAGTTCTTTTTAGCACTCATGGGATATTTCACACTCGTGTAAAAAGTGTCACTTTACGCACTCGTTATGTAATATACTATTTCATGATATAAACAAATATGGATGCTGTTGATTTAAAAGATACTTTAATCCAAATAACCCAAAATAATTGCCTTAAAACTTGGAATTTTGGTAAAAACAAAATTGTTCGCGTACGTAGGTACGTACTTTACCGCTCTCTCGCACTCTTGGAATTTTCTTTCGGTTGTTACAAATAACATTTTTAAATAATGGAGTTGGAGAGGTCTAGTGTACAACTTTGTATTTAAACCTAGGGTTAAATTGCAGTTTTGCAATAAGTGTTACAGCGGCCATCTTTAAAATAAAGTTCACTCATAAAAATTATATTATTTTAATGATTAAAAAAGACTTATAAAAGAAACAGTTTTAATCGTTGTATATAATTATCTTAACAACAAAAAAATAATAGGTGTTTTGATTCTCTGTAATAAGACAAAACACAAGAATTTACAGTTAATTTTTTGCCAATTTTTATTTTTCTGAAAAAGTAAAAAATCATCTTTTTCTAATTTTTGTCACAAAAATTCTTATTTTTCCATAAATAACTGGAGAAGGCAACATCCGTAAAAACTTTAATTAAAAATTTATCGGTAAAGTGATTTATGTGAGGACTGGGTCATCATTTAAAGGTATTAAAAATAAATAAATTAGCACAGTTAAGTGAGGTTGATAATAATATTTAGTTGATATTTTAATAAGCAGATCAATATACAAAATTTTAACTCACACTGATTAAAATGCTGACAGTTTAATTATTAATAATTAAATTTTATAAAGCCATGTATTTATTCAAGGGTAATTTTAGTTGGTTTAATTTATATTATAGTTAAATCGCCAACAACGTTCCAGGATTAACCGAAAAGCTTTTTATTAACAAAAGCCAGTGGATAACAACGCAGAGATAGAACTGATTTAATTTTCTACCAATTTACGTGATAGTTTTGGGGCAGGCTACGGCGAAAATTCAGACAGATTACTTACAGGATTCTAACGAATTCTGCGTATAAATTGCATAGTAATGTTTGATTTCAGAGGTATTTTTGTAGCTACAGAAGATTGCACTAAATGTGTATCATTCAAAGTTATTCGTCTAAAATAAAAAAAAATAAAAATATTTATATGTATTTAAGGTTGGAACTGGTATGTTACTTGGGCAGCTTCAGATGATTAGAGACCCACTAAGATCGTAGATACAAACAATAAATTATAGCTTGATCTGAAAATATCCCATCTCTGCTTACTTAGATCCACAACCCACCAAAAAAATATATAAATAAAAAAAGTTTTTATTGTAGGTATTATACGCATCATAATGTATTGTATTACTAGCTGACCGGTCGAACTTCGTACCGCCTAACAATGTAGCTTAATTAACCCTTTAAAGGTTAAATTGACGTTGGGCGCCTATTTGTAACCCTTAATTACCCTAGGCTAGCTCCTGGGTTCGTGGCTTCTTCCTGAGTTTTATTTAATCCCTTCCAAACATTAATTATATGGCGCAAAGTACAGACAAACAAATAAAAAACGAAAAATCAGTTTTAAGTTGATTTATTACTTAATAACGAATTTAGTAAATATTGGATCTAATTAATTAATTTAATCTCTTATCTTTGTTGTTCGAAGTCTTCCTGTCGGAGTTCGTTTAGTTATGGATCGGAACTGCAAATGTGGATGGAAGTGATCTTTCCTCCAAAGGAACTTCCTTGGGACCAATCCCGGGAATGGTTATACCTGGTGTCGGCTTCAAAATGGCTGTCGGCAGACAGCGAAATTTTTCTGATTAATTTAGCTGGTTCCTTAATAGGGCCTTCTCAGATTTGGCGATTATTCAGAGTGAAGGGCGAAGATGAAATAAAAGAATTGAAAAATTATTCCGTCAAAGAAACAATAATTTGTCCTACCAAGTCGGCAATCGACCTTTAGGTACATCGGCGCGATAAAAATTGAACAGAATAAAAATATATAGTCCGGATGGTGTGCTCGAAAACGAAGGTTACAACAATTAATAATTTTTTTTTCTTATTTTACTTTTTTTCCAACTTTCACGATTCTTATCGCTTATTCCAATAAATTTTCGTGTTTTTGTCGTTTTCATCATATTTTTTGTCTGTTCCTAGGTTTGTTTCTTTTTTCTTTTTATCTGTAATTTTTCCGGTTTTGTCATCTTTTAGTTTTCTTTTCGATTTCATAAATTTTTCTTTTATTTTCTACAGTTATGATATTTTCTCGGTTTTATTTTTTCTCCTATTTTGGTTATTTTTCAATTTCCTTTATTTTCTCGTTTTTAACCATTTTTTTTTATTTTTTAATGCCTCCCTTTAATTTTATCTTTCTGTTTTCTTTTTCTAATTTTTGCGATTTTTTTAAATATTATTATAGATTCACTATTTTTTTAATTTATTTAATTGTTTTCCTATTTTTTTGTTTAATCTATTTTTGGTGTATTTTATTTTTATTTTTATCTTTTTTTTGTTTTTTCGATTGTTTTTTTTCCAATTTTGCTAGATTTTCAACTTTTCTGATTTTTTGTTTTTTTTTAAACTTTTTTTTTGCATTTTCTCCATTTTTTTGTTTACCCAATTTTTTTTATGACTTTAGACGTTTTTTTAAACATTTTCAATAATTTGTTACGATATTCAAAAAATTTTCTCAATCTTGACACATTTTTAATGTTTTTAAGATTCCTATAAGATGTTCGATATTTTTCAACCATTTTGTCAATAATTTTTTAAGATTGTCCCAAATTTCTTACAATTTTTTACAGTTTTTTAAATTTCTTATAATAATCTCATATTAAGAATTTTTAACAATTTTTCATGATTGTGATGAGTTTCATATAATTTTTCAGGAATATTTTACGTAATTGTATTTTTTTTTAATTTCTATTATTTTTGACATTTTTTTAATAATTTTTTGAGATTACCAATAATTTTTTACAATTTTTTTAAGATCTCTTCATGATTTTGCTCATTTTTTCACAATTTTCAACATTTTTTTCAGATTGGCAACAATTTTTAAGATGGTCAACAATTTTTAAGATGGTCAACATTTTTTACGATTTTTAACAACTTTTTACGATTTTCATGTAAAATAATACAAAGCACAATGGAAATAAAAGATTATTTCCCAATAAACTGACCGTGCACGTTATTTAGATTGCATTTATGTATCACATGGACACAACCTAAAATCCAATGAAAACTCTTAGAGTTTATCTCTCTAAGTATAAAACTTACATTCGCAATGAAAAAAACGCTTATTAATCGATATAAAAAGTATCCTATCTTTTAAATTAAATTAAAATTGAAAATTGAAATCGGTACTGTGGTTTCAAGGATTAGCGCAAACAAACATCGTGACACGAGATTTTTATGTATAAAGATAAGTTCAGAAAGGTTTATATACGTGTTTTAATCCTACGACGTTAGATGACGCTAGACTAATAATAAACTAATTTATAAATTGGCAATAAACAATATATATTGTTAATACCTTCTGAATTTTACTCACACCTCTTTAATCGGAAATATATATTCCGCACAATTTCGGCTTCCAAATCGCGGTAGATTAATTCTGGTATAAATTAGTAATAAATAATATAATAATGTTAATACCCTTCTGGATTTTACTCACACCTTTTTGTCTTATCGAGAATATTATAATCTGACAATTTCGGCTTCCCGAACGTGGTAGATTGGTGACAGCCTAAATAAGTTAAGTATTCTATGTTAAAATTTAGCAGTAAACAATATATTATCGTTAATATCTATCTAATTTTTTGATGAAGTTGCTTAAGTAATTTAATTTAAATATTTTCTATCTAAATTGATATTCAATCTACGATAATTTATTAGGAATCCATGAACTAGTGCTTTTTTAACATTTTTTCGTATTTGCTGAAGATTTGCTTTAATTTTAGCTTCATCTTGCGAATCAATGTCACTAAAATACCAAATGAATGGCTACTCACATTTTTCCTAAAATTTTAATTTGTTGGTATATTTCAATTCGTTTAATGTTGTTCTAAAACTGTCAGTGTTAAACCGTCGTTGCCACCCATAGTTGCCACTAAAGTGTTCACCTCGAGGGGTTCGGCAATATTTTGGTATCTTTTTGAGTTGTTTGTGTATATTTTAGAGCCCGCTTATGTTTACAATGAATTACGTCGTTTTTCTTTAAAATCTTGTGACACTGATATGCTAAAATATAACGGGCGAATTTGCGTGTTGATTGATCAATCTGTTTTGTGGCATGTAACACCAGTTTTTTTCTCTTTATTTTAGCCTTACTTTTTATAGGGGACCAAGGACCAAGTATAATTCTTTTTCATCACAGTAATTCTGTAATATAAGAAAAATAGTTTAGTTGCACGTGAGATATGGTCCTCTTTACAACTTCAAACATATATACTGAGTCTTCCAAATAACCATATAACGATTATTAAATAACTGCCAATTTAATATCTTATCCAAGTTGACTAAGCACTATAAACTTTTACTGCTGTGCACCAGAGTGGGAAATGAATCTGCAAGGAAAATTATAAATTTTGGAAAGTTCGTTCAATGAATGCCATTGTTATAGAAAGAAACTTTGAAAAAAAAATCCAGCGGAAACGTATAAGTTGGGATAACATAATTCATGACTGAAGCTTTCGTACCGTTATTCCTTATTTAGCCAGTAATTAATTTTTGGGCAAGAAGCCTTATAATCTTTTATATTTTATAAAATTTTAATTAAAACTTCGTTTTGTTGTTTGTATTAACAGTGTTGTATAATATTATTGTTCTTTATTTTCAGTTATTCAGGATTAGATCGAGAAATATAGATTTGTTTCAAAATGTTGCATTAAATGTTGTTTATATTTTAGATTAAATTAGGTATTTCTGATACTAAAAATACTTTTTAGTTTTATATCTGGAGTTTTCACCTCCAAATTCTTTAGTGGTTTCTTTAGAAATCTTGTGAGTTAGTAAAGAGAACTTAAGGAACAAAAGTTATATAGTGCTGATGAGAGCTTCTAGGTCTAGGGTTATTGTCATCTCTTATCGATAGAAAGATAAATTCACAGCAAAAACTGTATACATTTTTTCACTGGATCAATACTTATCTAGTTATTTGCTATAAAAAAGATTGCTTTTCGATAAAAAATGCCATCGAATATTTGAAACATTTTATTTTTAGTTTAAAAAAATCCCTTTACGCCACGTTGTCATCAAGTTTGTGTCAATCACTCTGAAAATTGATGGTCTTGGTGGTTTAGCAGTTTAATTATTATATACTTACGTATCATTATTTGTTTTAGCATAGTTTTATAACTTACTAAAGTTTAAAACTAAATTTAAAAGTTAGCTTAAGATCACTAACCACCTATCCACAAAATCAGTCTGAACTTTGGAACGGTCCGTTTAGTTTATCGGGACGATAAAAATGTCGTATAGCTTAGTGGCGCATAGTTTTAAATGTACATCTTCGCACGATTCGAAAGTGTACCGGGTTAGGAAATTTTACCGAATCCGGCCAAATTTACATTCGGTAACCGGTAAACCGGATGCTGTGACACGATAAAAAATCTTTTTCAGGTATTTGAAGCTTCCAAATGGTATTTGGAAGGTAGCAGATAAAAAATCTGTATACACATTGCGAATGAATTTTAACCTGTTTTTTTTTTTCAAACAATTACAAAAATCGAAAATTAACTTATTCGTTAATAAAATTTTATTTTGGAGAAAGTGGTTAAAAAAAATTAATGATTTTATAAAGTTTTTCAATATAAAAACATGCCGTCTGAACGGTTGTGTTATAACCTTTTTTTATATGAATGTTAATTGCACTTTAAAAGTTCACTTATGCAAACGGCACTCCCCTAGCAGCACACTGAGATGGGGGCCATATAGTTTACGAATATGGTTCCTATGTGGTAATGTAACGCTTTTATTTATGGTTCCAATATGGGTTTTCTATCTAGTTCCAACGTGGTTGCCCAATCAGGTTCCAATATGGTTTGACAACCAGGTTCCAATATTGTTTTCCAATCAGATTTCAATATAGCTTTTAGTAGATTACTAACGTTGGAGCCATCTGGTTTTCAAATATGGTTTTGATATTGGAATGTATCAGTTTTATTTATAGTTCCAATATGGGTTTTAAATAAGGTTTTAATGAGGTTCTACAACCTAATTCCAATAAAGTTTTAAAACTGTGTTTTAATATTGGTTTCAGATCAAACTTCGGGATTAAATTAAAAATTAATTTTTTTTAAATTATTATTAAATTTAATAAAAACAAATTAAAATATTTACAAAAAAAAATTATAACTATATCTACATTACATAAGTCATAAGTATTCGTATACAAAAGTATGCCGCTGCTAAAGTTGGCAACATATGGAAAACTTATTAATTGTATCAAAAAAAGTTATTCTTCATAAAAAGTTTTGCATGGTCTAAAACCCAAATTGCAGAAATTAAAATTTATTATTCTTGTACAAGGTATGTCACAAAGTATGAATTTACTCACGAGTAAAGTACCTTTATTTCTGGAAATATGGAAAAAATGTTTTAAAAAAACTTATTTGTAATGATATTTTAAGACACTTTCGTAAAATGAATAATAAAAAAGTTGCCAACTTTTGGTTACAACTTTAGCAAACATACTGTATAATTTTATTTTGAAATTCTTTCCTTCGTAGTGGCCAGGAATAGTGAAACTGATTTTCTTATGTCTATATCTGTGACATTTGGAAATCTTCGCCGGGTAGCATCTGGAATCAAAGGGAAATAGATTATAGTTAGACATAAACAATCATTATATTTTATTATTACCTACTATTACTTCGTACAGTTTTAATGTACAAAAAGCACGTTTTTGCTTTTTGCTCAGTCCCGAATAATGTTGGGATGCTTCCGGGGTTACTAATTTCTTTATAATCATATAAATAGATTTCTGGAGATTATCCCCTCCACTTAAAAATAAAGTGTCCTCCTGCAACAAAAATTTGGATTAAAACTATTAATTTTACAATAAAAATTTAATATTTTAATTATATCGTTTATTATAAAATTTATAATGCTTAAGTATAGATAGAATACAAATATTTACCAAAACGATTTTAAAAGTAGCATCGCTTGTGATATAGTTTTCTAAAATTTCCACGTCCCCTACCGATTTGCAGGGAATAAGGCTATTCAGCAAGTTTCTTGCATCAGGATTTTTTTGAATGGAACATTTACCGTCATTGTCGACAATGTATTTTAAAAGTGTTTCGATGTTGTCCAATTTCTTCATCATCTGTTTCTGTTCAAACTCAATACTAAGTAGTATTCTTTCTAAAAAATGTTACATATGTGTATTACAAATATAATACATATACAGTGTGTCATATTTAAGATGAACACACCTCTATATGTAAATATTTTAGTTATTTGAAGGAATTCAGATTTGAAATTTTGCACTGTCATTCAGGGTGATGGGCCCCATTTTTAAAGATAATTTATAACAATAATTTTAAATTTATACTCGGTCTACTACGACTTGACAAATAGGGCAAATTCTCAATATTATTCCCTAAAAAGGGGGCCATTATCCTGTATGACTGTGCAAAATTTAAAATTTTATTATATTATTATTTATATTTAAAACTTGATGAAAATTTAAATGATTTGTGTTACTCGAACTAGGAGCATTTAATTCATTTAAGTGAAAGTCTGGTATGACGATACAATTCGGATCTTTTTTCTCAAGTAATGATATTGCTTCTTGATTTTTTAATTGTAATAAATTATGTTGTATAAATCTCATTTTACGAACTCTGTAACTGGAGCTCATTTTGAACGAAAAGCAACAACGCAAATACACAAATAGCAAAATTAAAATAATAAAATATAATCTATGTATTAATATCTAATATAAATAATACTTACTTTATTTTGAAATATTTAATCACAGCACACACTCTTTACTTCGCTTCAGTAGGTATAACCACTTTAATTTTTTTTACAATCACACTTCACAAAAACACAAATTCGAATGAAATCCAGAGTAGAAATTTAATCAAAATCAAAACTAAGAAATATGGCAATATTTTTACTCTTCTTTTCAGACACATAGTTAGTTCATATAATTCTATCTTTATCTTCTCCACCAGATGGTTACTACCTACACAAAAAAAGTCGGGCCCTGTCATAAAACATCTTGTTATAGCTACCTAATAGACACAAATTTTTGAAAACACCCAAAACGTTATAACTTTTACCTGGGATAAAGTTTATAACAAACCGACGCCGACGCATTCTACACTAATTCGTATACCTTTCATACCTGGTAATATTCCCCAAAATATTGTATTCTAAGTAATTATCTAATACTGGATTTTCCAAAGTAGGATACCTGTAGATGTAAGCCGATAATCGGAAACCCTTTATAATATTAAAATTTTAGTTTCATTTAGAAATTTAATTTTAGTTTATAAACTAAATTATAATTTACAATTTAAATTATTTTATTAACAGATTTAACAATATAAAAACAATTATGAGAAACTAATTTTAAAGGCATATCCCATAAAAAATATTGAATTTTGACTGGCTTTTATGTAATCTGTTTTCAATATCTAAAAAACCAATAGAGGAAAACCAGTTTCTAAACCATATTTCATTAAAAATGATTGGATTGAATATGGTTTTTAATCTGGTTCCAATATAGGAAACCTACAAAAAATGGATGAAGGAATAACAATCTTATCTAAACCATATTCCATCAGATTTCCTTGGATTAAGGATGGTTTCTAATCTGATTTCAATACGGGGAACCCGCAAAATACCAATAAAAAAAACCAATCTGAAAACCAGATAAATGCCATCTGGTTTTTCAAATATTGTCTGATCATGGGAATACCATATGGTTTCCAGATCGGTTCCGTAAGGCCCATATTGGCCAACATTACCATATTAGAACCAGATTGTAACAACATGAATCCAATAAAGTGTGCTACTAGGGTCAGTTGTTTGTGAAAAGTGTGTCGTGGGTTCGTTCGACCTTAATAAAAAAGTTTAAAAATGAAAATAGATGGGAAAGATAATAAACCCCAAAAAAATACAAATACATAATTTAGTAATGTAACACGGTAAATTATTATTAAAAAATTTAAAGTAACACACTTAACCCAGTAACCGCAAAATAAAAATAATAATACTTACTATACTGAACTTGTTTCGCAAGAAAATGTACCTAACTGTTTTTTAAAAAGTAAAAAATATTGAACAACACACACTTGTACGAGATGAAATTATCTAGTACAATTTAACAATGTTTATCAAGTTGGTAAATAAATAAAAAAACATAAAATCAGATATCACTATAAAAAATACAAAAAATATTTACATTAATTGATATTGATACACAGTTCCATACACATTTAATAATAACAGCTAGGTATAAAATATTGCTATCTATGAGCGCTCTAAAAAATTACATGTGAAATAGTTATTTATGTATCAAGGACGAAAAGTAAGACTTTTTTGGCCGCAGCCTGGGTTTGTTGGCCGAGGCGCTAGCCGAGGCCAACAACGAGGCGAGGCCAAAAAAGTCTACTTTTGTCCGTGTTACATATTAAATTTTTTAGTCGACCAACCATATATCCCATAATTAAATCAAAACTCAAAAATAGTATATATAAATGCTTTCAAACTCATACAAAATGTTCTTTATTTAGAAAAGGTGATTGAAACTGAACAATTAGTACAGTTAATTAATTTAATGGCTGGTGCACTAGACACAGTACTTTCACTGTGCAATTGTACGTTATTATTTTCTAAATTAGGAACAATCTCACTAGCGCAACCTTCGTCGCTTACACAATAGTACATTGTAATACAAGTGTTACAATGACAGAGGTTTCGTAGTACGAGTTCAGTTTGTGAAACGAACCGCGAAGCGGTGAGTTTCGCAAAGAACGAGTACTACAAACCGTCATTGTAACTCGAGTGTTACATACTATTTTTTATAATGAACTTTTAAAAGTATAAAAAAAAGTAAAATGAGTGTTTTTCGAAATATTTATTTATGTTGGCAATCTTGACAGTTTTGACACTTGTCAGTTTTAATGATTTTAAATTAGAATGTTTGTCAAATTTGTATAAAATATTCCGAATTTAGCAATAAACAAAACAAAAAGTTACCAAAAACAGTGTTACAATGAATCTATTTCGATACTGTTTTTAGTGTCGAAATAGAAACTTTGTGAACGTGAATTATAAAAACAATTTTTAAAGTATTAGAATGTTCACCAACAGTTTCATTTCTGGTGTTTGTCGTTTTGCCCATAATTTTGTGCGCGATATCAATTTTACTGGCAATTGAATCCTCTACATAACCCTCTGCCACAGAAGATGACTGCCAACCACCATGGCGTTTTAACATCAATATATCTGCTCCAGCATTAGCCAACAATGAGGCAGATGTTCTGCGGAAACAATGGCCTGTATACGCTTTGGCGTTCTCTAATTTCAAAAATGTTGCAATTAAACTTGGCATTTTTGCAAAAGTGTGTATACCAACAACTTGGTTTACACATTTTTCTTTGCGGTAATTCAGAAAAAAAGCATTGGTGGTTACATTTCTAGGTCGTAGTGATATGTATTTTCTAATTATTCCGATTGAGTCATATTCACCGTAAATTTCGTCCGTAATTGTGAATGTTCTAGGTTTTCCATTCTTTGTTTCAAGTATCTTAATTATGAAAATGTTATCTTTGTCCTCCACATTACTTGTTTTTAATTGTCTTAGTTCATTACGCCGCAATGCACCTGCTACTGCAAATATCAATGTAACCTAAAAAATGGATTTATAAATATAAAGTGATTCAGAGTAAATATAACAAGTACATACCTTATGCAATAAATAAAGCGAATCCGCTGCTGTTTGCAAAAACTTAAAAACTTCTTCTTTACTTAAAACTTTTGATTTTCTTGCCTTTTTAAATACGCAATTAACTTAGTGTATTTGCTTATGTCGATGTCGTTTTTAGCAATTAACGTTGATTTTAACATTGAGTACATTGACCACATTGTCGGAGGCTTTAACGTATCGACTTTTTCAGAGAAATAAGCAAGTAAACTATTCTCCGAAACTAATTTAACTTTTTTTTTCTTGCACCAATCCACAAACATATTATACTGCTTTTCATATATTTCTGCAGATTTTTTTGGCAACAAATTTAATTTTGCTGCATTCGCGGCTTCTTTAATATCCGGCGGTGTTCCGGTTATGCTTTCTTCACTATCGTATAGCATTTTTAACCGTTGTTATACGTAGTTCACTTATTGTTTGCAATTAACATCTACACTTGTCGGCACTCGATGACGTTTATTTTGTGTATTTTGAGAACTGTCACACTGCTTTGAGCCTACACACTTGATTCTAAAACACCCGCTATTTACTTTTTGGTCCTCCGTCCAGAAACAATACTATTAATTACTTCAAAATCGTCCGGAAAATGAGATTTTCCAGCCTAGGCCGGCAAAGTAGCTTTTAGATTATCTAAAGAGATGGCGCTATGAGTTTAAATTTTAAGTCATCAAAAATACATAATAAATAATACAAATTTTAATTAAAATTAATTAAAAACAGCGTACAATATACTAAACTTACCTATAACTTTTTCTAAATGTAAGCAGGATTCTAATTTACATTTAATTTCTCTCACAACTTGTATTATAAAATTTGACATTTATGTCAATTTACAACTACTACTTATCATTCGATTATGAAAATACATGTCTCGATTTTATTTTTGCTCATTGAACTAAAATAGTTCATTGTTTCTGCTATTTTTATATAAAATTATTAGATATTAATGTTAATATTTTCAATATAACAATTTTTACCATGCTGCTTATTAGCACAGTATTCGTATGTATTAAAATTAAGTATCTTGAAATCGATTATCAGAAAATCATTCCTTATTACTAATTCTTTAAATCGTACAATAGATGTCAAAATAAACATATAATCTTGTATGTCACAAAGTAAAAAGTTTTTGAACTTTTGAAAATATTAAAAATTAGTCGGACCAAAAAATAGTGTGTGTTACACGTCCGGAAAATGTTTTGCAAGTGCTCGTATTGTTTCGCCTCGGTGCCACGCACCTCTGCTACACAACTTTACTCGCTCTTGCAAAATGTCATTTTCCGTCCTTGTGTCAAAAATAACTATTTTTGTACAAGGACAAAAAAGTTTTACTTTACGTTCGCAAATGAATACTGAAATGTATGCTTTTTTGAGGAGGTCGACTAAAAATATACTTTTTTAAAAGAATTTGAAGTTGGAAAAACACTTAAAATTTGTTGGTTTTTGCTATTAATTTGAGTTAATTAGGTACCTACCTATTTTCAAATTATTACTTAAATATAAAGAGAAAAAACACAGATAGATACGGCAGTAGATACATGTTTAATATCAATTCGGTATAAATTTCGAAATCTATGTATATGCCTAAACACACTTGAAACATGCATTGTCATCCAGTTCTTAGCTATCCTGAAAATTTCAGAGCTCTAGGTAGTCGGGAAATAGGTTTAAATTCGATTACAAATTCCACGGAATGACACAGAGACACAGAACACGGCGAAAATATAAAAAACTTTCTGAAAATGCTACAAATGTAGTAGGTACATACCAGAATCATTGTTAAATGGTACAAAATTGTAGCTTCGAACAAACCTTACACATACTTATGGCAATTAAAAGTATATGACAGAATCTGCTTTCAAGTTGTGTAATTCTAAAACCTGCAACAAGGAACTGATTTCAAATATTTATGAGACTTTATTAAGTTTTATTAGGTTTCCATGAACTTTAAAGTTATATGACAATGTTTATTAGAGTGCTTCTGCATATAACTAGTTTGTTTTGCATTTCTCGTATTCTACTTAGCTCTAAAGTTTGCACAAAATTAATTGTGCCTTCTCTATCGTAAACAGTTTGACATTACTCTGCTCATATCAGTAACTGTACAAAGTTTCATTGTTTATTAATTGTAAATTTTTAGAAATCGACAAGTAGTTAAAAAAATTTTATATCCTATCATTCCTATCTATTAAGCAATTATTAAATACTAAAAACATATTAATATTTTATAAAACTCTTTTTGAAGAATTGGCTTTAAATATTTTATTTTATAAAGTAAACGTTTGTTAACAAAGGTATTCGTAATAATTTTTTTCTGAAGGGTAGGAAGTGGCTGCTTTTCACCATCTTCACTCCAAAATAATTTAATATTACTTTTTTACCGATTTTGTTGGTATATTTTAAATTATTGTAAGAAAAATAGAAAACCGAAGCACTTTTCGTCTTGGTCCATTTTTTTTTTCGAATTAGTTGTTTTTGTTAAATATTTGTTGTTGTTTTTTTACTCTATTAATCCTCTAAAAGTAAAAAAATAATGGTTAAGAAATTGAATCCTTTAAATTATCAGAATGGTTTGATAGGGCTAACCAATGTATTCCAAAAGTTCAACGTGTGATTGAATTAATTACAGAACAGATGATTATAGTTAATGTGTTAAAATTAACAGATTTAAATCAGAAATTCTTTTATGATACTGTACCCAATATTGATATTTCGTTTCTTAATTAAATTGATTTACTTTTAAATAACATGAATGTTTTACTGTTTACCTACTGTTCTTTTGATAAACCACACAACTGAAGTGGTAAGCCTACATATTAATACGTAAAAATAAATAAAAAAATAGTTTATTTTTCAATATAAAAGTAGCATAAAAAGTACCTGCACAAAAATTAACATAAGCAAAGAAGTAATAAAATCATCACTTGTTATTGCCATTGTTAATCGAGTAATAATAGTATATTAAGTATGGAGAACGGTAAGGGTTTTATACCGATCGAAGACAATTGTTTGGAGGAGGAGCGGAGCGACGACTCCAATTATTGTCTGAGATCGGTTACCCTTAACGTTCGACATGCTTATAACGTTTTTTGCACGATTGATACCATTATAAATTATAAAATTAAACATTTTCGTCATATTGACTAGTTTCATTCATTTTATCAAGATAGATACTTTGGTTGTTAGGTAGTAACTAGGGTGCATAACAACAATGGAGAATTGAGTTTTTATTTAGTTGTCAATAATTTTAAGTACAATTTTGATTATTATAAATTAAAATATGAGCGAAAGTGAATTTGAAGAAATTGAACGGGCTTGGGAAGAAGGGTGTTCCGCAATTATTCCCAAAAAATCCAAAATCCGTTATCAAAATACCTACCAAAGTTTGGAAAAATGGTGCGAAGGCAAGAATTTAAAAATCGATGAAAAGACTCTATTGTCATATTTCGTTCAAAGACATATGCAGTTAACAGCTCCTGGAAGCCTCTGGGCAGAATATTTAATGATTAAAACCACCGTTTTTCTTTATGATGGCATTGATATTTCAACTTTGATCGCGTATTTGTAGAGAAAAAATGTTGGCTATAGGCCTAAGAAAGCGAGCATTTTTACACGGGAGCAATTTGAAAATTTTCTGATGGAAGCACCGGATGAAGAATTTCTAATTCACAAGGTAATGTAAGCTAGTTTAGGTAAAAGAAATACTCTAATGAAGATTTTTTCATAATTTGTAGGTCGCAATGATATTGGGAATATCTGGTCCCTGTAGAAGAGAAGAATTATATAATATTACTATGAATGACATCCAACAAACCGATGGTTTAATGATTGTAAAAGTACCCAATACAAAAACGAACATCCAGCGTACTTTTACAGTCGTTAATAAACCAGACGATAAAATTCCATATTTAGAAATTCTGCAAAAGTATATAACATTTCGTCCATTAAAAGTAAAATCAAATCATTTGTTCTTAAGATACGCCAAAGGAAAATGTTGTGCTCAAGTAATAGGGAAAGGGACAATCGGGGGCGGGCCTTCTCAAATTGCCAAATTCTTAAATTTGCCTAATCCCGAGAACTATACTGGCCATTCGCTCAGGAGGACATCAGCAACGGTTTTGGCTAATAAAGGTGTTGATGTCCTCGGATTCAAGCGTCATGGACAGTGGCAGAAAGCTATGTAGAAGATTCTCTTCAAAATAAAATAGATTTTGCCAAAAAAATATTGTGCAATACTAGTAATACTACTAATGTATGCGATTCTGCAGGAGTTTCTGTTAGAAGTGAAACCACAGCCCAAGCAAGTGGAATTTCATTAAATAATTTAACAAATTGTACCATAAGTTTTAATATTAATAAATAATTCGTTAGTTTTCTTTCAAAAAATAAATTAAAATTAAGAGATTTTTTAACTCGACGGTAAGTGAATTACTTACTGTCGAGTTGGAGTACTTACCGTCGAGTTGCTAGTAAATGTCACCTACTGACGTAAAATCTGTCACGGTAAACAGTCAAAAAATGATCAATCGTGCAAAAACAATTTTTTATCATAATAAGACACATTTTTAAGGTCACTACTTACTTCGTCAACTTTGACATATTGTTTTCTATTTTTAAAATAACTTTGATTAATCAAGCAGCAAAAGAAAGATGCATACCTAGAGATTGGGAAATAGGTGTAATAGTACCCTTACATAAGAACGGGATATCAAGAACTGTAACAATTACAGAGGTATAACGTTGCTCAGTATCGCTTCCAAGGTATATGAAAGATTGCTGGATAATAAACTAAAATTAATAACGGAACCACAACTTGAAGAATCGCAAAGCGGATTTCGAAAAGGAAGAGGGGTGCAAGATCATATATTCACGCTTAAACAACTTATAGAGAAAAACAGAAACGATAACTTACACGTAGCATTTGTAGATCTTCAGAAGGCGTTTGACAGCGTACCTAGAAATATAGTATGGGCAAGCCTGAAAAGACGAGGAGTTAACAGCAAAATAATAGATAACATAAGAAGCCTCTACAAAAATACACGAAACTACATCAGATCGAAAAACAATATCGAAGAATGCCAAACAAGAGAAGGTCTGAGACAAGGGGGTGTATTAAGTCCAACCCTATTCAACATCATACTGGATGATGTAATAAAAGAGGTAAAAACAAAAGTTAAAAAATTACTAGTGGGATACAGAAACATACAACCAGTAGGTATACATATCGGAATGCGCTTTTGCAGATGACTTAATAATATTTGCAAAAAACGAAAACGACTTACAGTTCAATATTAATTTGTGGAATACATCGCTGACAAAAAGAAACTTAAGAATAAATACACAAAAAACAAAAATTATGACGATAGGCAAATTAGACACAGCAACAACAATAACAGTCAATAATTCCAACATCGAAAATATTGATATCTTTAAGTACCTTGGAATACAATTTCAAAAGAATGGAACACACGAAGCAAAAATAAATAAAAGAATAGAAAATACAGCAAAATTATTCCACGCGCTAAACAGAAATTTCATAAGAAAAAGAGAAGTGTCTAGAAAAACAAAACTAAATGTTTACAAAACAATATACAGACCAACGTTAACCTATGGATGTGAAAGCTGGGTGTTAACAAAACAACAAAAAGGGAAAATCCAGGCAATGGAGGCTGCTAAACTTGCAGCCGCAAAGGAAGCATCACTTGAAAATGCCAGCTGAGATGTTGGCGAAACGTCGTGAAGACACAAACAACCAACGGATTGAAACCCGGAACACCACTACTGTTCATATATATATATATATATATATATATATATATATATATATATATATATATATATATATATAATAACTTTGAATAAATTTAAAAACTAACTCTGATGCCAATCTAATCTTTGCTGATTAGTTTGTAATGATGCGACGTTTAATTATCTTTTCAAAGAGTTTTGAAATATTGGATATTAACGAGATTGGTTTATAATTATGTACCCATATCTGTTTTCAATCCACTTTTAAATCAAGCCAGTCAGATTTGCAAAAATCAATAATTGATCAGTTTGTATAGACGATGCAGATTTAAGAACATGAGTCATTTTAACTTGTTTTACGATTAAAATACCAAAACCTTTTTTTAATAATGAATATTTGAGGAAAATAAAATTTGAGGCAACCGAAATAAGGAAATTCTGTATTATTTGATCTTTTATTAAAATTGTATGATTATAAAAGGACAACATGCATAACGTAACCTGCATTGCGGTTTTCATATTTAGATAAGCCCAACAAAAATACCTAGTGGAAATATTGGAATCAGTAAAACTAAATGCTATCGGCAGATTTTATCAGAGATTGCTATCGTTAATTAGGAAACCATATTTATATTCATAGAAATCTACAATATCTGAAAAATCCAATACACCGACAAACAAAAATATTGCACATTTCATTATTTGTATTTTTATTTGTTCATTAAATTTTTTATCTTTTATATACACATCATTTTTATTTTGAAGTGTTTTACATATTGTTTGTGCTAAGAGGACCTTATGAAGCAAATTGACATTCAAATTACTTTTTCACTTCAGTTGTAGTTTTGTTTAGTAAAATATAAGCTGAACATTTTGCAAGAAGATTAAATATCCATCAATTAATCGAACGTTTTTCGTATATTAAGACATCATCGGACTTCAAAATAGACAGTAGTCATAATAGATGTGCGGTCCTAAGAGATAAGCAATATTTAGAAATAGCGCACTTACAGCTACTAGGCTTAGAAATGAATTATTGAATACATCGATTTGTGTGTGAAAACAGTATGTATTAAGGAGACTAACGGGAGTCGGCTTAAATCCAAAACAATCTTTTAAATGTTTCTCGATTTTTTCAGAAATGAAAAATGTATATTTCGGATTTGTAAGGTCAGAAAACCAAATGTTGAATTAAATCTTAGATTTGGAGACAATTTTCTTATTTTATAGGGTGGCATTAGTTGGCTAAGTCGCACAGAAAGCGTCAATATAAATTTAATAGATTCTTACTGGTACGTACATTGAGTAAAATATTTTCTCCACGACCATTAGTGAATGTAATAATTCCGACTTCATTTTTAATAATAGAAAGTGTTCATTCTCACTCTTGAGATAGAATATTCATTCTGAAACACTTGCTTCTTATGTGTTTTGCATGTATTTCCATTCTATAACTAGTGACGGAATAACATTCTGTAATTGCTCAACAAAAAACATAGATTGCCATGCGAATTTTAAAATTGTCACTCAGTTTGTCAGTGCGACGTTCTAATTGTTTTGCTACATATTTCAATTTAAATAAACAGAATTATTACAAGGTCGTGGAGCAAGACAGTCTGTTATACGGTTCCTCTCGCTCGGTACGCTCGCGTTCGGAATTCTCCACTCGTATCGAATTTTCATTCTAACCTTGTTACAGAATATACTATTAGCTTATATCGACTATAATTGCTACAATAAATTTAAACTTATGCATGATTTCTATAATTTCTTTTTCATTTTCCATTTTTTCAATTTTTACAATTTTTTTCTCGTTTTCAAAATTGTTTTTTGTACTCTCTTTCTGTTTTTACCGATTTAAACATATTTTTTCGTTTGTTTCCAGGTTTTTACAATTTGTTTCGTTTAATTTTGGTTTTTGCAGTTGTTTTTTTATAGAATTTCCAAATTTTTTTTAAAAAATATGTTTTTATTTTTTTTCGTTTTTTCTGTATTTTTAATTTATATTCTATTTTTTATTTCTCGTTTGTTACCATATTTGTAAACATTTTTTAAAATTATTATTAATTTTTTTTTAATTTTTGTTTCCTGTTTTATCTATTTTTTTGTACACCTATTCTATTTTTTTTTTATTTTTTTTTTTGGGTTAAAGTGTCTTTCGCGTCAACCCTTAACTGAGCCCAGCGGAATGCTAATAAAAGACCAATAAAAGACTTTTATTTCATTTCCAATTCATTCGTTTTGTTTTCGATTTTTGCTAGTTTTTAATCCTTTTCTGGTTTTTTTTTGACTTATTTCCATTTGCATACTTTTTGTATATTTTGGGATTTACCCCGTTTTATTTATAGCTTTTGACGATTTTTTTATTTAATCGATTTTCATCATTTTTTCTGAATTTTAAATTTTTTTAGTTATTTTTATTTTATCATATTATAACACTTAATATTCTATTCCTGACGAACCCAAATGTAAATAATCTTTCTAATGGCATTATTTAGAAACAGAAATACAACGCCATCTACCTGGTATCTACGCAACCTACATGTCAAACGATGGTATCGTTTTGTATCGATTTTCTTGCACCTCCGTCAATTAGGAATTCATGGAACTAAATAATAATAATACATTTTGTATTTGAAAATAAGTGTCGTTTTTTGCATATTCTAACTACTTAAGTATTTTAATAGTAGGTAATTAGTATTTTGCACCATTAGGGGGTGGATTCTAAAAATCATGAAACAAGTATTCAATAACATATTCTGAAGAATCTGAATTTCGGTGCCGATTTAAAGATTTTTCCATATAACATTTCAACCCCTATTTCACCAGTTCACCTCTTTAGGGTTAATTTTTTTTAAATCCCTTTAGTAAGATTTCTTTATATAAAAAAAATACTTCCCAAAAACTAATAATTCACATAATAAGTCGACATTTTTTTAATTTCTTCTTAATGTCATTTAATATATTTTTATCTGAATACTTTTATAAGTTTTAAAAAGATAATTAATTCAATGCTGTGTTAATTTTTTATTTCTTTCATAATTTATTTTAATAAAAAAATCTGTTAAATTTTAAGTAAAATTTTTAAAAATATACTTCTTTTGGCGCGTTAGGAAAAAATAATGCGGCCACCGTCACAAACACCGTCAAGAAAAACCGACACGACATCATGAACTTAGCGAATCAACATTTTAATTTTTTTTTTTGTGTTTGCGATACTAAAATTTCGAATTAGATTTTCACTTGTTTTATTAATTTTTTTATTATTTATATATAGTTGATACTCCTTATTATCTACCCATTTCTTTTATGACAATTCTACTCGAAATGGCAGTTTCGCAGCTATATACATACAACAACACTAAAAGACCATAAATGTGAATGAATAACAATGAATCGAGGTTGATAAAAATCAGTTTTAGTAAAATTTATGTGCAAAATAGTTGCTTGCATATTACTTCAAGTATTTCTAAAAAAATTGAGGTAAGGTGACGGTCGGTATGTATGATTTATTTTAAGAAATATTTTTATCTTGTTACGCCAAAGACGTATAACTTCTTAGGTGCGCACATAAGTATACGCACACGTGTTTTTTTATAATACTTAAGATAACGCTTTTGAAATTCAATTCTATAGTGAATTGTCACGGGTTCAAATTCACATTAGTGTAATTTATCGCTTACCTTAGGTATTCTCCGTTACTAAGGAGAAAATGGTGACAAGTTCCAGTTGATTTAGATTGATTATAGTTAGTCATCAATTTATAAATATATTCAGTTGTTGCTAAAATTGGTTCTGTAGTCAAGTATTATTTGTTATTATGGTTTGAATTATTGATATTTCATTTTCATCTGTTTGTAAGTGCAACTTCTTTCTTTTGTCAATAGTCTGACGTGTAGTGTGTTGCAGCCAACGTTCGGTCATATTTTTAACTTTATTATTGGTATCAAAAATAAATAGTGAAACTAAGTAATGTTGGGTTATTTATTGCTAGCGAATTAAAATAATGAGATTAAATGTATCAAATGACCTCTGTTTGTTCATAAGTTGTTGGCTGAATAAGCTATTGTCATTGTCCGTATCGTAGTAGAGGCCATCATGTTTCTTACTGAAGTGTGTCAAATCTAAGTGAAGTTTGATAATCGAGGACCCTCTTTCTTTTTGACTTCTGTCTCTCGTAGTGAACGCGTGTTAATCAGAAAATTTTTGAGAACTTAATTGCATCCTTGTACATCGGGGACAACTTAGGTTGGATTTGCGTAATTAAGTTTAATCTGTTTCCATCGAAAACTGTGTAGAAGGTATTTTCTGGATTTTGGTAAATTCGGTGAAAACTACGGCTTGTCCGGCTTTTTAGTGAGATTTTCTATTGGTGAGTAAGACATGCTTCTTTATCCATGCAATTATTTGATCTTTATGGTCCTTTTTGTCCCTTATGAAACAGACAGTAGCGGAATCTGGTACTTTTGAAACCTTTTTGGATAACCATCGTGGTTGGAATTTGTTCGACATTGCATTTAGCAGCGAGGAAATTGTTTTTTTTTTGCCTAAAAGTTACCCAACTATCAGCCTGGATATCGTCTAACAGAGTAAAAGAACCCTATTTTAAATAGGTGAGTCATGTAATTATATTTTTAATAAAATAATAACGCCATATAATCACAATCTTGGTTAAAATCTCTATTTTATATGTGTATTTCTTTTTGTATCGTATGCAGGTTTTATTTTGTATAACTAGACTCCTTTTTTTTGTTTTTTTTTACTATTAAAATTGATATTTTTGTACTATTACAAATTAATTTTATGTGAATTTTGATTTACATTTATTGTTATAATATTGTTGTGACTAGCAAGTCAAATTTAAGCTTGTTGAGTATATTTAAATCATTAGTTTTGATCATTAATTGTAAATTCAGAGATATCAGCTTCTAATTATTGTATTATTCGTTTAAATTCATTTTTATTCGTTCATTGTCGTACCAATATCAGTTAATGTGTTAAAATTGTATTAAAGTCAGTAAAGTAGAGTAATGTTATTGTATTAAATTAATTCAAGGAGTCATTTAAATCTGTTTAAGCTAATGTTAATGCTAAGTTACGATTTTAGGGTTTTAGTTACCGGCTACATTTTTAGTTACCGGCTACAGTTCTAGATACAGGTGTAAATTCTAAAAATCCTAGTTAGGGATTTAGTCCTAGTTATTGGTTGAAGTTTGGTTGCTGTCCTGATACTTAGACAAGCTTAAGTTATTTGAGATTGGTGCAAGCCTATTGGTACTGGGAACAGGCTTGAATTTGTTGCAGCCTAAGTATTGGAGAAGCCTAGGACGACGAGGAACCGTATCTAGCATTTCAGATAAGCTAACTAGATTTAAGTCGCGGTTATAGTTTTAGTTAAAATTTAATCTTCCTGTTTTTTTTTTGTATTGCGTGTGATCACACATTTTGATTAATTTCCTTTTTAATATTGTTCACATATTCTTTTTCACTATTTTTATATATCGATAGCGTTGTCAAGCACGAGGCTCGACAATTTTGTAATTATCAATATTTGTTCATTAAAGAAGGGTCTAGTTGATATTTTTGTTTTATTTAGCTCACTTATCGTTATTTTCAGTTGTTGTGTAATTTAATTAGAACCGTTAAACATTCAAAATTTATTTATCTCCAGTGGGTAAAGTAGTGCCTGGGACAACAGGGGTTTCCGATTTTAACCGTCTACATCGGTGGCGCGACTCACTAGTATTTGTTACTTACCTCTACGGCTGAGCTGGGCACTAATTTGCCAGTAGAGAGACCACTACCGAACTCAGCTGGAGTTGTATTGCTCTAGTTAAATTTCTTTATTTTTCCAAATTTGATTTTTGTTTTAAATTCATTAAAATACGTGGCAGAATATATAAATATTAAATATTTTTATCAGAGATCCAGTAGTGAAAATAATATCTTAATAGTAATATGTTCAAGAAACATGAGAGAAAGTAAGGTAAACAATAATTTTGTATAAAAAAAACCTTCAAAATTTTATTTGCACTTCTTCGTTTGAATTTCTTAAATAATCCGCAGGAAATCTTTAAATATCCAAGACCAAACGTAAGGAAAATAATTTAAAAAAATTACTCCCGTATTTATATATCTGGAGAATATAGAAAACAGTGGTTATATATGGTTATATATGTATATGTAGGAAGAGTCTCAATTGTTAAAAATTGTGTCCCTAGAGAAAAAATTTAAAATAAATTGGAGATTTGGTATAAATTACAAAACCAATCATTTTGATCACATGTCGTTTTGTTTTGAAAGGATTTTCATTAATTTTACTAACAGTCCTGTGTTATGGTTAACAGGCTGTTAATAAAGACGATCGTGGCCTCTAACTGTAACATATATTAGATGTTTGTTGACATTTCCAGGCCAAATTTTTGGGTATGTGAACGACAGAAACAATATTTAAGGAGATAATTGAATAGTAAACAAACATTTAATAGATATGGGTATTATCTTCTAAAATACTCATATCGGATTGATGTCATGGTTTTATATTTTTCAACGAATACTAACTTGATAAACTATTGTTTTTATTTTAGCACCAGAATATAAATAGTTGCACTGATTATAAGATAAATGAAAGTTTAAATCAATTGAAAGAATTTATTCTAACCTTAGTGAAAATAGCTATTAGTTACAAGACCAACACTATAATGCTGTTAATCAAAAAGTTAAACACCGATCACGACACGAGTGAAACTTTTTTAGATTGAAGATTAACACTATATTGTTGTTAACCCCATAGACAAGAGTGTAACCTTTATATTCCACCCTGTATATTTATTCATATTTTTAGATACATTACAACGTCTTTGTGTTTTCTAACGTTCTTTTTGTTTCTGTAAACTAAACTATTGTCTCTATTCAGATAGAAGTTATTATAAGGCTTTTTTTTATAGAATCCTCGTCCTCCTTTCGCTTTGGAGAATATACCCATACGTGAGAATTTAATCAGCTCAAGACGACTATTGGTCACGTGGTTACACCTATTGCTATGCTAAATCTTCGTTTTAGTTTCTTTTTTGCACCCAAAAGCATGGACAGACCGCACCCCTAAACTTTAGCGTAAATAGAACGTTCGTCCGAATTTTTAATCTGATCTTATCTGATCTTTCTAGAGATACAGACTTTTTAGATCCACTTCGTAAGAAGTGTAACTTAAGTTTTAATTATACAGATCAGTACCAGTTTTCTTTGTTCGTTTATGTTTTTTATATGGCTAACGTGGATACTGCAGTTATTAAATTCATTTAGTAGTCTGTAAATAACGTGTTCACGATATCGCATTAAGTTTGGTAAAAAACTTTTCTGGTTTTGTGCTAAGAATACTGGTGATCATCCTGTTAGAGTTATCTAAGCAATACCTGTGTTCAGTTATATAGTCAGCTAAAAGTGTGCGGTAAAGTTCAAATTTTTTTTTGTAGTAATTATTAATGCAACATTATTGCTGTATTTATTATAAGATTAGTTTTATTTGTATAATTTTTTTAACAATTCTAAAGAGAAGATTCTTTTTATAATAACGGAACTGAAACAAAACTAAGACAATAGAAGACGCTCCTGGGAAACTATAACCAGAAGAGATCTCACAGCTGTCTTAACCTTAGTAAGAAGAACCTACAAATTATAACAGTAATACTAACCGGGCACTGCCGATTAAGAGGACACATGATGAAATTAGGATTGGTAGATGAAGCAAACTGCAGATTCTGTGAGGTAGAGGATGAAACCTCAATACACATACCCTCAGAATATATAGCATTAAGTAATTCTAGGGTCATACGAAGAACTACCTAACTTGAAACGCAATGCTATCCTAAACTTTTTAAGGAAGATAGGACTAGAAGAGCTGCTGTAAGTCTGAAAAATCATCAGAAATATAGCAAGAAAAGGATGACACAATAGATCTTATAGGTCGCAGGTGTATCTGTTACCCCTAACTTGCTCAAACATACATAAACAAGATGATATCAACAAAATTACAAAAATGGCAAAATTCAATTGCAGAAATATTGCAGCTGTTTGCTTTTAAACAATTCGAATAAATTTTTGCTTTTGCCTCAAAATTTTTTTGTATATTCGAAAACCTGCATTTTTTCACCAATTCTGAAAAAAGAATTTGTTCTACAGCAATTGCGGACTAAGTTAGTCCCTTTTATTTAAATCTACAGCTGCTTCGTTCATAACTATTAAAAAACCTAATTAGCGCGAATTGAAAGAACAAAGAGCAAAATTGTAACGTAAAAAGTCGCCTAGAGGTTTTCAAAATTTAATGTTCCAGTTCGGTCGATTTGGTATAAGTGGAAGGGGAACATATAAATCGCGGGATCAAAAAAGATCCTGCTATAAATTATCTCTCCGGTTCTTTGTTGATGGATTTTCACGTTTATTTTTTTAAATTTGTTTGTATTCTTTACGTACATTACGACTAAGCCTTTTGTTTAATAAATTAAATGTTAAATTAACTATATATAAATTAAAAAAAAATAACGATGTTTTTAGGGTGATTTTTATTGAAAAAACATAGAAATATGTTATTAATTTCAGGTAATTAATAACTAGTTATTGTTAAAAGCATTACTATTTCAGATATTTATACAAAAAAAAACAAGTTTTTGTACTTCAGGGACAAATTATCAACTCAATAAAACAAATTGTTAAAATTGTTTATGAGCGAGAAATTTCAATGTTTTTGCAATTAAAATTTGTATTTTTAAAATGTATTTTTGAAGTTTTTGTAATTCTAATAATAAAATAATTTCTCAACAGGTGTATGGTGGCGTGAAATCATTTTAAATTTCATTTTTTTTACTTATACTAGTCCATTAAATTTTATTAATAATAAACAATTTAATCTATTTGTAACCTCTTTTTTCCTGAAGGTGTTAAAGGCTCGAATGTAGAGGTTAACAAATGCGAACGGCACTCAGGGGGTAGGAGGAGAGCGAGCGTGGATTCGATCGAGCAAGGTGATTAATTATTAGAAAAATAAAAGGAATATATTTGCTAGAATAATAAAAGTTACAAGAAGTTAAAAGGGACAAAAGAGAGGAAAAGAAAGAAATGAAAGAGAAAGGAAAATGGGCGCCACTTATGTTTTTTATCCTGACGATGGTGAAATATAAGAAACCCAGATGGAAAAAAAAATATATAAGTTGGATAAAATAATCTGTCAGTTGTTCTAGTTAAAGTTAAAATTACACACTTCTATTCGTAAAGCGAAAAAAATAGTTATACTTACTCTTTCCTGTACTTATCCCAACGGCTAAAGTTCCAGATGTAAGATAGAGATATATTCAACAAATCCAAATTTAGTACTCAGTTACGGCTCGTTCTATTCATTGATAAAGTTTGATCAGAACAACATACACCAGATAGGAAAAGAAAACATCTAGTTAAACACTAAACAATATTTATTACACAGTGTGGTAATAAATGAGATGTACAAGAAATAAATAAAATGAAAATAAAAAATATCAATGTCATAAATAGTATATCACATTATTAAACACATTCGTGTTTAATCAAAAAAAAAAAATAACTATTACTACACATCAAATAACAGCTAAGTAAATTCCTTTGTTATTTTTGTGTACTTTGATAAGCGAAAAGTGAGAAAGGGATTAAAGTTAGATAAAACGTTATATTAAAGAAAATATATCACCTTTTGCTTTGGTTTTAACTCGAGTTAAAAAAGAGTACTTATAAAACTAATTAAGCTGAGTAAACTTACATATGAGAGGTACAGAGAGAAACAAAATTTATTAATAAAATAATTTTACAAAAAAACTAAATCACACTCTGTGCGCCACGATCACTGATGATTTTATAGAGTGTTATGTAGGCATTATCGATATTGAACGTAATTATTAAAATTCTTCACACTTAGATTTACAGTTACCGGCTTTTCAAAAAAACTGAGTTACACTCTGAAGTTTACGGTCACTATTTACGTTAACTCTTCATACGTAGATATTTATCATATGGATAACATTTAAATCCAATATCCAAAGAAAGAAACAGTACTCTTTTTCTTGTAGTAATAAAATTACCAATTATGCAATAAAAAGACTTACAAAATGGCTCCTAGGTAATTAGATTAGCTTCTAGCTTAATCTCGGAAAAACATCAAAATTCGACTGCTTACTAGCCTTAACCATAGGTAATTATCAGTAACTTTCACCAAAACCATTAACTATAAACACTAACTGACTTTATCAACACTAGGAACATTAATTAGCTTTTAATTTTAAGCATCAAACAAAAGACCGCCAAAATTGGACTTAACTGGGTCACAGATATCTTATCACCTACGTTACCACACCCAGAATGAATCGTCGTTCACAAACGCCGAGGCGCGTAAGCGTTGTTCGCTTAACCACCTGATTTTAAGAACGAAATCCCATTGGTCAATTAAGAAAATCGATATTGTCGTACCCAAAAAGACGGTTACGTTTCAGAGTTCTGGAAACATCTCGAATAAAATTTAGAACAGAGTCGGCCTAAGTGAAAAAAACTGTTAAAAAAAGAAATTTTGATTATTCGGGTTTTTTAAAAATGCTACATATTTATAAGGTAATTAAAGATATTAAAATAAAATTTTATCATATTTATAAAACCACCAGAATCTGCTTTCCAAATGTTGGCCCTTTTTACCCTTGTCCGCCACCTCGTTTTTATCCACTCAGGTGTCCGTCCGCTGGTATTTCGATTTGCCGTAAGAACACCTTCGACTGGAAAAAATTTCATACATATTATCGATGACGGAAAATTGGCATTTTTTACCCTTTATAGCTACCCCCTATAAACACTCGGCTCTAATTCTTAGGCTATAGGTTGTTTGTTTATTTTTGCAATGGTTATCATATAATACAGTGGAAGGATGGCATCATGGCTTTCAGCAACAAGTGCTTATAATTTATAAATATTATTCAATTTCTATATTAAGAAATTTCCTTAATATTACTCTTTCTAAGGGTTTGTTCTCATCATCCAATTATATGGAAGTTTATCATGGCCCTAAAGAAAGGGCAAGGCATGAACGAGCTTCGAATTGAACCGTTAAACCAAGCAGAAAAAAGTATAGAGATTGTGATGATATATTATATAATTTTATTAATAACTACAACGAAAATGTCGACATATGTAATTATCTCAGAGGAATTGCTCATTATCTTAATTTTTAATAAATAATATTTAAAATGAATAAAAATATTTGAAAGTCGATTATTTTGCTTTTCGAACAATTTACTTTGCGAACAATTTACTATTCGAACAATTTATCATTCGAACAATTTAGGTACTCTTCGAACAATTTACTTAAAACAATTTACATTCCATTTGCACAACTTACAGGATACCCTATTTTCATACATCCATGTTTCTTTTAGGTACAAGAATCTGACTATCTGTAGTAACACTTGTTAGTTGTTTATATTTTCGAAAGAAAGCGATCTTACTAATTTTAACGTGTCATTGTTTACATAAAATATGTATTCCATTAATTTTATAAGTTTGTATAATGTAGTACGTTCCCATTTAAAATAAAAAATTTGTTTAGCATCAGTCAAAAGTTTGCCTAAAGTAAAATGTTCATTTTTAGAATGGTACATCCAAATTTGTCGCTGTAAGTGTTTTTTTTTTAACTTTTTAAATGTATCAGTTTTACTCTCTTTATTTGCGACTTTCTCATTATTTTTGAATACTTCTTTAATAAAATGTTTCTAATTTTTCCAAACAATAACCTTAAAAAATTAAGAATTTAGAATGTTTCTCATATTAATGAGTTTCAAATATTATAATTTTGAATTGAATTATAGTTACAAAAGTTTATCATTCCGAGATTTGAAATCTGACAACATTGTGTATAATTTACCTTTGATAAGACATTTATTAATATTTCGACAGCGGGAGACGGGGTTTTCGGTTTAGGTAACAACCCAAGAAACTGAAGTACCAATCCAAGAAACCAAATGCATAATCAACTGAGATAGGAATAAGAACTTATAAAATAAGTAAAGAGAGGAAAACAGTCAATCTATTTTGTTTAAATAACTGCCGCATCTGATTTTCCTTTTTTATTGTTATTGTCGAAACATATCTTTTAAGTCAGAGCTAATGAATATTCTGTATAGTGTGTGGTCTATAATTTGGCGGTATTTACCAAAAAGAGGCAATGCTATCAAACATCATTGGTATCCTAAATAAGTGAAAAATCGAAATCATAACCATTCAACTCGTTGATATCGTACTAATAAATTATTCAACTTTTTACGAGTCAGCTTATACCTCGAAATTTCAGCTTATCTAGCAAGAAAAATAATTTTATTACACAGTCCAGGCCCTCCCAACTTTTTATCCTTTTTCTTATTGAGTGATGCTCATAAAATATATATCATTTTTTTCATTACGATAAATTTTCAGCCACCATCTGTGTTTTTATCACACTTGAGCTTGAAAGAAATTGATGGATTGTTTCCCATTAACCAGAATACGGTTTTTCGTTTTCTCTAAAAAATTACTGAGGTTTGTTCGTGTTCAATGCGGGACAAATTGGCACAAAGATAAGATTTTTAATACAATATATCTGAAATTATTAGGAAAAGCTAAATTGCAAAATAAATAACTAAATATTATATCAATCTTTAAATATTTTATTATAGAATATTAAAAAATGATAAACTCGAAGCAATAAAAGGATTTCCCAACTTCAGGTAACTAGTGGAAAGAGCCGACTTAAAGAATTTTATGATTTATTTTGTATTTACGTGACATTACATATTTATTTTAAACTAGTTGTACTCGCAACGTCGTTCGCGTGGCGTATGATTGTTGTATAAAAATTTCTTACCCCACCCCATTTAAGGAATGGGAAAGAAATTTTTTATACACCAGATGTTAAGTTGAAAGAAGACAAATACATCTGTAGAAACCGCATTTTAATCGGATCAGTAGTTTTCATGTGATGCGCGCACAAACATACAGACAGACAGACAGACAAAAAAATCTAACCACATTTTTGGGTTCAATTTCGATGATCCCACGACGTCGTTCGCGTGGCGTGTTGATTTTTATATAAAAATTTCTTTCCTCACCCCGTTAAAGGGGTGGGGGGAGAAAGTTTTATACACCAGATGTTAAGTTGAAAGAAGACAAATACGTCTTTGAAAACCGCATTCGAATAGGATGACCGTGATGTGATGCCATTTTTTCAGACATAAAACAGAAAACTTAAACATAGCAAGTAAATGTATGAACATTTTAAAAGGAGTAAATATTACGTTACATAGTCTGTGTTACATAGGTAGGTACTATGTCAAATATGTGTCACTATCACTGTAGTCTCCTAAATTGATGATAATGTTCGTATATTACCTGCATGGAAATATGATATATGAGACTGCATGCTTCCAACAATTCGCATTAAAGTTCTGTACTTCCCTTTCAATTAGATGCAGGATTGATGCATTTGAATGTGGCGACAGAAGTCCTAAAATCGGCATATTTTTTGGCTTAATTATCACAAGTATTCTTGTTTCAATGCGAAACTTTTTAAAATCCACATTAAAATAAATGTGTTCTTATTTTCGTATCGCTTGAACTGGAAATTTTATTAAACTGCCTACTGTAATATGTTGTATTATCCATAACTTATGGGGGTATGTTGGGTATTACCTTATTTTGAAAACAGTCTTTAGATATATCAGTTGTGTTATAATGGTAATCGAGACATGAATCACGGGTTTTTTAGTTGATAGAGATAAACCAATTGGAATCCATCCATCCACAGATTCTGGAACATTGTTTTTTTTTCTCCATTGAAAAACGCTTTTAATTTCAGTGTTGTCGACGTGAAGCCTGTCAACTAAAATATCTAGTGAAGTACAATTTGTACTTCATACAAGGCATACACTTTGCGACGAGTAAGATCTTTATTTGCAGGATTGACCTTCCGAAAAATAATGCTATCCCGTCTTGTTTTTCTTGGTATAATAGAATTCTTTACAAATTTTCTCATTGTGGATAATGACTTTTTAGTTACAGTCGCCGTTTTATGTACGGCTTTGTCATTGTCCATTTTTTTTTCGACCAGAGCTTGCAAAATATTGCCAATAATTTGTTTTGCATCAATAGATGGCGGTATTTAGATTCTCATACTCGAACGAGATCACTTGCGTCCGATACAACAACTGGTGAAATTGTCCTATTATCCTCTGGACTCCAGAGAGGCGATATTGTTTCATACACAAAGGTAAATTTGACTTACGTGGATTTAATGTCAAGTGTACACACTCTTAAGTTAGAAAAACACTTTTATAACAATACTAAACTAATTTTTTGTACAAAGTGAATACTCAAACGACTTTACAGCCAATTTAATCAAAGGCAGATTGTTAACTTTTAGTTTATCATCGTACAACTCTCTACAATTTAAAAAACAATTAACGATAAATCACAGGTAAAAATTTATATAAATCCCAAATACAATTTGTTAATATTTCAATTAAGTTAAACGTTGACTAAAATATTTTTAAATGTTTCTAAATTTGTGAGTTTTATTGTTAAAAAGTAAGCTTAAGATGAACCTTATTAACTTCCACGTTTATAAGGTGAGTCAATTATGTAATTGGTTTATTAACATTACGCATTAGACTTAGTTGACTTGCTTATAAGCCGGCACTGGCAGATTGCGTTACTGCGATAACTCCACAAAAATAGAGTATTTAGTTTTACAGGTGTTATCAAAATGACTTTTACAATGAGGCACTATATTTGTGATTAAACTTTATTTTTATCTTGATTTGTTACAGAAGATCTACGAATTAATTCAAAATCATAATGACGTATGTGTTCGTTTCTGCAATTTAATTAACGTAAATTGTACCCATATAAATTATTATAGTTCAGTTAAAAGTAGAACTGTAAATTTTAATTAGAGTAAATAAATGATATATTTCTGTAACTAGAAGGTAACTATTTAGTGATCAATTAATAATAGTACATTTAAGCCAAGCATCCAATTTTTCTGAACAATACTAATAATAGATGTTGTCAGATTTACTTCTATTCAACTGAAATGCTATAATTTGTATAATTTTTTGTTTGACGGCAAACACAGAAAGCTTCGTTTTGCTTTAATGTCATAATGATACCCCAAGAGAAATACGTAGCGGAAAACCTAATGGCAAACGGAATACATAAAGATTAAAATCGCAAATCAATACAATAAAATTGAATGCCTTGAAAATACAGGCGAATTTAAAATGCAAACCATTTACCCCCAGTCTGTTGGTATCAAAAAAATGATCTTCGCGCATTTTGTAATTAATAAAATAGTTTATTAAATTTATAAATTTTATTTTATAAATGTTATACCATTTTTTTCAAACGATCAAACAAGAAGTTATGGTAGTTGCCGGTTATAAATATAAATCAACCAATAGGTACCTTAAGAAAAGTTTTGCACCCGTTAGAATTTAGATACAGAACAATGAATAAGAGACAACCGGTTATGAAATCGCAAAGAATCATTATGGGCCACAATGTGAACTTATCTTTGTTTATCTTGATAAAACTTGGTACGCTCACGACATTTTGAAGAAAGAATGGAGCGACCAATGCTTTGTTAAACCTCCACCAAACAAAGGAAAACGAGTGATCATTTTATACGCCAAAAATAAAAATGACTTTGGGCCAAATTGTTTGCTCCTTTCGGCCAAAAATATTTTAAGTTCTTCAGCAGATTATCATCAAAACATGACATCTACCTTATTCTAAAAATGGTTTGGAGAGCAACCGTTACCAAATTTATCTAAAAACATAGTCATAGTGATAGATAATGCTCCTGACCATTAACGACATACTGGTGAAACTCCGAAAGCTAAATCTCAAAAATTTGTTATTTCTTTGTACCTAGATAGCGTAGGAATAACTTATTCTTCATCTTTAAAAAAGGATTTGCTTCTTCTATCAAAATCTTCAAATGTTAAACCACGTTATGTTGTCGATAGCTCGGCTGAACAATATTGACATAATGTCATTTGTTTACAACCTTATTATTGTGTATTTAAGCCCATCGAGTTAATTTGGAGCAACATTAAAAGATAAGTTAGAAAGAAAAATGTGACCACAACTTTATCAGAAAGTGTGATTGACACTATAAGGGAAGTTGTCGCAGATATTTCAAATGAATTATTGTATAATTGCGTTGGCTATGTTCATAAAATTGAAAATATTTATGGAGTACTTCCGGTTCATTCCTGTGTTACCGATTTGAAAGAACATCTGGGGAGGATGATAGTTCGACGAGGATTAGTTTTATATTTTATTTTTTATATGAATTAGAATCTAAATCTATATCATTTGGTACTTATTTTCGTTGTAGGTTTTTAACCTATTTATCTTATCGAGGGATGTAACTTTGACGTGATGAGAATGCTTGCCTGCTTTAATCATTATAATTTAAAGTCAGACAAATACTTCTCAGATTATAATTAATCTTTAAAAAAAAATTAATTATTTGTAAAATCGTAATTATCGAGTATCTAAATAATACAAGCGAAGTCCGATCCTGCACCAGGCAGTTGAGTGAATTGTTTTTCGTTGCCGAAAAGCAAAAATTATCTTTGTACGAAACTATAAACTGATGCCAGCTATTCATATACAGTTTTAAAGTTAAACGTATTCATGCGTAAACCTGATCCCTTATTTTTTCTGCACTACTTTCTTTCTGTATTATACTTCTTTGCTCCGTTCTTTTTATAGCGATGTATGGAAGCGTCAAGAAACTATTCATTTTACTCCCGTGCAAAAAGTTCTGTCGTGCCGAAGTAGGTAGTCTCTTCAAAAATGTTAAAGTGAATCGCAACAGTTTTTAGTTTCTGTTGAATTAATCACGTAGCACTGTTTAATTTTTTCACAAACAAAATAATTACTTGATCTTGAAAGGAAAACTGCAGAAACTCAAAACAGATCTAAGTGTCACAAGTAGAAATCAAAAGTTAATGAAAAACCATAAAAAAATAACAGAATGGTGTCGATATATTTGTTACCATCCTAAAACAGCAGCACATTTATAGAAATGAACTGGGTGGGTAATTAAAACTTAAACTGTTTATTACCTTAATTGTTACAGATAAAACACTTTCTAAGTTTCTAAAAAATTAAAGTAACTGAATTTTACTTTTGTTAAAACAAAACAATCTTAACTTTTCGAGAAGATTGCTGGATTTATGAGAAATCAAACTTTTTCGCGGTGTGAGTGTGAACAAGATAGAAAGAATATAAAGAGACAGAAAGCAACGGTTTTTTAGTATTAAAAACTGAAATCCTGTTAGAATGCATTGAAAAAGCTTTGGTTTGCAGAGAATTTTGTAATAATTATACGAGGTCTTTCGAAAAGTAAACAGAACAAAGAAAACAAGTAACAATTTTTTTTTTTTAGTAAATAGAATTTATTTTATTCTAAATACCTAGTCCCTTTTAGCGATTTTCAAAAGTTTTTCGAATAAGGATTTTAGCACATTGACCGGAATTTTCTTCACAATGGTCGTTGACGCCCTTTGGATGGCCTCTACGTCGGCATATTGCTGTCCCTTTATGGGCAATTGTAGTCTACCGAACAGAAAAAAATTTCCACAGTGCCATATCCGGAGAATATGGGGTTGATGGTTAAAATGCCATTTTTTGTCAAAAAATTGGACACAAGTGTCGATCGATGTGTTAGTGCATTATTGTGCAATAAGCGCTAGTTTCCTTCTTCGCGATATTCTAGCCGAACACGACGGATATGCCAGAGCAAACGCTCAATTCCTCAAGATAATACACAACATTTGGCACGTTCAAACAAAATCTTTTTAAATTTCCTTCGAATCGTAGAAACAAATCAACATTGTCTCACTTTTGACTGTTCCGAACGTGGCTCGTTTGGGTGTTTCCATGGCTTGACGCTTACTTTAGGGATCGTATTGAATACACAACGTTTTGTCACCAGTCACAAAAAAACTTTATACAAAAAAAATTATTTTGGTTGGAATCTTTAATTATGTGTCTCGAACGTTGAATTCGAAGCATTTTTTGGTGGTTCGTAAGCTTGTGCGGAAAAAACCGTGAACACACCTTTCTGATGTCCAAACTGCTGGTCAAAATGTGATAGATCGAATCTTTGGAGATATTTAATTCCATTTGTTTGTATTTCAATAAATTTTTTGGGTAATTTTCAATAAACAGACGCATTTTTTCGACAGTTTCTGGCATAATCACAAATTTCGGCTGGACAACATGTTCGTCGTCTTCCAGCGACTCATGACCCTCTTTAAACTATTTGTGGACTCGGGTACGAGATAAACAGTCAACACCATAAACTTATTTTAACCATCGATGCGTTTCGGTAGATGTTTGACCAAGTTTAAAATAAAACTTAATATTGAATACTCGTTCGATGATCATTTTTTGACCGATGTTAAAAAAAGTACTGTCACTTTGAGCACAATAACTCGGCGTGAAGTGGTTCGAGTGTCATTAAATTCTGACAAAACAGTAACGAAAAATGTACCTATCGAACGCTAGCTTCAATATTAGGTTGCACTACTATAGGATATTTCTTAACATTTCTGTTTACTTTGCGACAGACCTCGTATATGTAATCTACGGGAAAAGTATAGGTTTTTACTAATTATTTTTTATTTTAATTAATGTAACTTAAACAAATATATTATTAAACAATTCTTACATAACTATTCTTTTAAACACATTACTTCTTAAAGACTGTTTAATTAATGGATCATTACCATATATGTATTTCTATTACTACCCTAAAACTTTTCAGTCTTTTAATAAAATATCAAAAATTAACAATTATTATTAACAATTTCGTTTAAAAACTAAAACACCTTTTATTGTTAAAAAATTTAATCAAGTCGTATAATCCGTTGCTTGCTTAGTAGATACCTATAACTTAATTTCCTTTGTGCTATTCGCATGTAGTATTTTTTGTGTCGTTATAATAAAATTTTAATTATTTGGTATAGTTTAAAAAACAAAATAAATGGCATAGACTTTCTAAGCGAATACAAAACATTTCTCTATATGCAGATCATAAAGACATATTGCTATTTGCGTAATGTAATAACAAAGCAGAACCAGAAAAGTGAAACATTTTCGGCGTGTATCAAACGATTCCCAACACTTTGTGGATCTGTTTCTAAATTAATAGCCCAGTATTCAATGTTATGAAAAATTTATTACTGCGTTATCACGATTAAACCCCAGGATAATGATGTTAAATAAAACGTTTCAGACATTCAGAAGGATAACATTCACTGGTTTTGAATAAAATGGGCCACGATAATAATAATGACCTAGTGAAAATAAACTTGATTTATATTTTATAAAAGTACTGTAATTTAGAAAGATAAACTGTAATTAAAATCCTGTAACAGGCTGCAAAAACAATAAAATACAGTTCTAATTGTAAGCAAATTAAAGTTTATTCCAAATGGACCTTTTCATCACTCCGTGCGGAAAGCACTGCTTTCGACCATGCAGGACCGTGTGGAAGCAATGAATGACCGAAACACAGTTGATAAGTGTTTCCCAATCAAAAATAAATGAGATAGAAAGTGAATTAAGAAAAATTGAGGATGAATTTTCTAATAGTTTTGCATCTGATAACGCGGTAGTAAATGCACCACGATATAATGAATCAAACGTTTCATTACTAAATAAAGATTTTGTTGATTCTCAATTATTGTCTAATATACTTAAGTTAAATAAAAAAAAATATGTCTGTAGAATTAAGCAACTGTTCAAATATTACATTTAACGTATTTAACAAAGATTCATAACTATACATAATTTTGTAATAAAAAAGTTTTTTTTAATAAAAATGTTTTAATTTCTTAACTCTAAAAATTTTTGTTTTAATGGGGTGGATCCGCCTCCCCCAACGCTCCTTCAGCGCCTTTGCGGTGCAGGCGGATCAGACCTAATACTACTTTTATTATCTTCTTTCCTTTTATTTTAGACAAATTCAAGAGCTTTCCTCACCGAGTGCTTTTTATTGCGTTCGCCTTCGGCTCACGCGACAAACCCACTCATGATGGGATCACCTGCTTTCCGCACTCGTTACGTAATGTACTATTTCATACTACATCGGACAATGCATACAGTATCGCGATACAACATTTTTGTATCTTGTCCATTCATCCGCCGGCGACAGGATGCGTATCTCGGATACTGATTTATCATTACGTTATATGTACCTGTCCATACAAGCATACTTTTGAAAGTGTAGACATATCGTATCGTAGGCGCAGGGTGTACTTCACAGTGGTTTTAATTAATTTATTATTAGTACCTAGTGGTGAATGTATTGAGCTCCACGTTATTACTATGTACCAGTATTATTATACAACGCAACTATTACGCTAGTGGTGACTTTTTTAGTTCATTTACATTCCAAAATATTATGAAGTTCTTCGAACGATTAAATAAACATACGAAAATATTTAAAAAACTTTGATGGGTCTTGCACTAAATCTTGATAAAGTAAATTATATGTTCCTTTGCTTTCCCTTAATTTCACTATAGGATGGACCCACATAGTACATCTCCTTTTTAACTTAACGCACTCTTCAACATCCATAATAAGGCTCTTATTATTGACCAGATACATAAATCGAGTTTATAGGTTGGTCTACCAGGTTTAAAATAAGTTGTGTGACAGAAATTTTAATTTACCTGTTGTTAGTATATACTTAAACTTGTTAATTTTTGGTTATTAAAAAAATACCCAAACCAACTGTATAATAGAATTATAACAAAAGAGCATATCGTTTTTGGTGTCATTGCTTATCACTTTCGAATCAGATCAGTGGTTTTCATGTGATGCGCGCACAATCATACAGACAGATAAAAAAATCTAACCACAATTTTGCTTAGTAGTAACAACCCCGCAAATTATTTTTTAAATATCTTTATTGTACAGAATTTTCATTTCTACAGATTTAATATATGTATATATAATTTGTGAGACACGCATGTTATAAAATTAAGGTAATTTTTTTAACTTTCTAAAACCTACTTTTTTAACCTTTTTTGTTAAAGAAGTTTTTAAGCTTTATATGGAATGTAAATTAGTACATATTTTTTTTAGAATGTTTAAACAATAATTAATATATTATTATTACTTTATATACTATGCATCTCAGCATTGAGCTGGCAGAATTAATTGTTTCCATTTACATGTATCTGGCTCGATTATCAAGTCTGTAAGAGAAATTTCAGAACTATGCAGCAAGTATTAAAAATTGCCTCTATGCGGTTCTATGCAAGCCAAATATGAGCATGCTATTATGAATGGCCGTTGTAATAATGTTTGTCTTTGAAATAATAATTATAACAACGTCGTCACCAAATTTACGCCACATTCTTTAAATTTATTTGTCTCGAGGTCTGCGTATCTATTATTGAAGCTTTTTATAATAACTTTGGCAAGAAAACTAAATCGACAAAATGTGTTCGCGTATGGGAGATGAACTCTCTTTTTTATTAATGTATATTATATATATATATATATATATATATATATATATATATATATATATATATATATATATATATATATATATATATATATTGATATGGATTTTTCTTCATGGTGCACGTTCTTTCAATGAAATGTTGGAACGTGGTCATGATTTTTAAATCGGTTGTCTTGATTAAGTATTTTTTTTATATTGTATTTGTTTTTGTTTAGTTTAGAGATTGTTTGATGGATGTGGATTATTATCATTATGATGATGATTGTCAAGAGTTGTAATTTTGAAAAGTCATTTAATAAAAAATTTAATAGAAAGAAATTTTATTTAAAAGGTTAATAAAAAAGTATAAGAATAATTAGAAAGATAAAAATAAAGTAGGAGCAAACAGTAATACAAATAAGAACTTGAAAGATACAGAAAAGCAGAAAGTTGGAAAATTGTAGGAAGAGGAAGGTATCGAGTAAGAGCTGAGCAGCAGAAAGGTGATAAATAGATAGAAAGGCAACAGCAAGAAGGAGTTTGAAAGTAATAGGAAGAGGAAGGTATAGAGAAAGAGTGGAACAACGGAAGAAGAAAGATTTAAAAAGAAGCGAAAGAATTTTTTTTATATTTATAATTTTTGTATTTTAGGACAATCATTTTAAAAATTTTGGAATCCACGACTGATAATTTTATTGAAAAAGGGTGTTCCGGAAGGGGGATCCATTTCAATATATATAGTTATTAATTACTACTACTGAATCTGTTCTATATAATAAAATGAATAAATTATTTATGCACACTCAGCAAAGCTATGTCGGCGTTCTTCTTAAATGAAGTTATTGTGAAGGGATGAATTTTTAGTGCCTTGTATAATAAATTGCCATTATTTGGTACAACTACATCGATCAGATATGCTATATTACCGAACCATTTTATGAAAACCACAACATTTGTTCGGTTATTCTTCACCTGTTCACCTGTATATCAGTGATAATAGGCCAATTGTATTAACAGTCATTTTCCAGTACGTATTGAAATTTGGTGTATGGTGTATAGATGTTAAATAGTTCTTTGTTAGCTAGCTTCTGATGGATAATAATCCATATCTGATTGTGTTTGATGTACATTCTGATGCTATCTCCTGAATGTTTTCGTTTTTTTTACACTTTTTTCTACAGATAGGGTGTTCTGTCCTACAAAACAATTTTGCATGTACATTTTAACTAGTTCTCCCATTAAGGCAAATGAAGAAAACCTGCATAAAAAACTAGTGTGGCAGTCACTGGGACTGTCGGCAGAAGTTATACTTCTATGCACGCGCATGGATTTATAAATTTGTATGCGAATGATTTAGCAAACTCATTATATGATATTCGTGGTAAGCGACTCCAAAAACGTCCTAGTACCGTGTGCACACTCTATTTGTATAGAATTTGCGTAAAATTCCTGGAGACGAGGTCCGTCTTAAGCACCAGGTGTTTTGAACACCATCGCTATTATTATAATCGTATTTAGCGACTCAAAAAAACCACCGAGTATCAAGTGTGCACTGATTTCGTACAAAATTTTCATAAAACCCTTAGGAGAAGAGGTAAATACCCTAGACACCAAGTGCCGCGAAGACTTTTGGAATCGTGATATTAGTGTTTAGCGACTCCAAAAACCCCGAGTATATAAATTGAACCCATTTTCAGCAATACTTACCGAGTTGTAAGTTTTCTCTCTATTGTCTGAATGTACTTTTCGAATGCAGAAATGCAATTTCCATTTGACATTATAAAATATAGCGACAAATTTCCTGATACTTTAACGAATCCAGTGCAAAAAAAACGCATTCCGATCCATGTTACGTTACAAAATTCGGAGGTTTTGGTGCCTTATTTCCTCCACTATTGGTAAAAACTCTGGTTGTGTATCCAACAACCTTAAAAGCATGGAGCAAAATATACTTCAACCATGTGAAGGTATTTTAGACAACAATACAATACTCATTACTGAATATTATTATTAATATAAAATGCTAAACTTTATATGTATACTTACGTGACAGAATTATAAAATAATCTGTCAAATAATCATGTGGTCCGTCACTATGATATTCATACATTAATTCAGACTGTTTTTTGTATATCTATCCCTTTTCAATGTACTGAATGTTTAAACGGTATTCAAAGGACTTATAGTTATGACTAATAACATGTGGTATATATTTTATCTTTGTTTTTACCGACCAATATACCTTATAAGTGTTTCTGTCTTTCTCTTACTCACACCATTACATATGTAACGATTTTTCCCATTTAACTCTACACAATCATTTTCTACAGGGTGTACGAATAGAAGTATAACTTCAAAATGCCCGAATAAATGACTGAAGAAAACGCAGTGCCTTAAAATATGTCTCGTTAGTAAAATAAATTAGCGTAGATTTTAAATAATAGTTTTATATTCATTAATATTATATATTATGGATCTACACCAAGAATCGGCTAAATCAATTTAAGAGTCTGACTTGACTGTGGATATATGAGCTAGAGTTACCAAACGTATGGTCATTAATTGACAGATCAGAAGGTTTGTAGGTTTTTAAACGACCAGGGTAGAAGCCTTTAAAAATAATGAAAAGTGAAAAAAAATTATAATAGAATGAAACCCATTAGAAAAGGAGGGAAATATGATAAAAATGAAAGGAAAAATAATTTACGGGCGATCTGAGGTTGGGAAGGGGATGGGGGTGAGTTTTTAAGGGTAAAAAACGGTTTTTCTCGATTTCCGGCAAAACTAAAAGTCCTATCGAAAAAAGTCAAATGGAAAAGTTGTAGATAATAAAAAGATCTAAAACTTTTGTATTTACACTTTTTTCACATAACCTCAAAATTTATGTGAAAAACTCAAAAAACCAAGTTTTTGGTTTTTTATTTTTATCTTTTACAAAATTTTTTTTTTTTTAACGAAATTTTGTGAAAACTTACCTTTTTATGTCCCAAATACGCTGTAATTTATTTAATTAAAAATATATATTTTTTCACCTTATTTTGAATTAATATCGAAAAAACACCCTAATTTTCAATCGAAAATTCACCCGTCAAAATATCAGCTTTTTTCAAAAAGTTGGTGTGGTTTCTGTTTGTTAAAATCTCTACTTTCCGATGGTGAAAAAAAAAATATATGTTACTATGGTAAATCTTCTCAGAAAACGCAAAAATTAAAAAAAAACTTGAATTTGAAAAATATTTGCGCTATGTTGAAAAACATTACGCAGTAAGCAGCTATATTGTCTTTGATGGGTATCCCGAAATTAAAAAATCAGTTAGTGTCACAACAGTACCAGCGCTACATCAACTAAAAAAGGAGAACGTAGTCGTAGAAAAACCTCAGACAATATTCCAGAGTTCGATTATCAAAATCATACAAAAATACCTTTTTTGCAAGAAAAATTTTTATCTAACGAGAAAAATAAGGATAAAATAATAAAAACTTTGATGAAAAGATTACAGTCACGAGGATTTTCCTGTAACCAAGTAGAAGAAGATGCTGATGCTGACATAATTGAAACCGCGATAAAAGTTGCACTAAGTACTAATAAAACTGTAATTGTTGTGGGCCAAGATATTGATCTTTTGGTCCTTTTAAATCAGTTAAATTCATATAATCATGACATTTATTTTCTCAAACCAGGTTCTGGAAATGTAAAAGACCTATTTTTCACGTCTAATAGTTTCAAACATGAATCCTTAAGAAACATTGTTGCATTTCTGCATTGTTTTTCTGGTTGCGATACAACATCTGGATTTGCCGGAAAAGGAAAGAAAAGTATAGTCAATTCATTATTAGACGCTAAAAATTTGTCAAATTTGGCCAATTTTTTTTATAAGAAAGATGCAAGTAACGAAGAAATAAAAAAAAAATGGGTTACAACTAATCAAATCTATTTATAAATGTAAAAATGAAAAAATTACACTGAATCAATTAAGGTTTAAAAAATATCAATTGGCAAAAATTAAATCATCTTTCGTTTTGGCAAACCTCCCACCTACAGAAGGAGCAGCAGAACAACATTGTTACAGGGCATATTATCAGCTTCAAACTTGGTTGGGTAACGAACTAACAGCAACAGATTGGGGCTGGAAGCAATTTCAACGTGGAATTATGTCCAAATTTACACAAAAAGAATTAATTGCGGAAATATTGCTCAAAACAATTTGCTGCAGCTGTGAAACTGGATGTAACAGTTTAAAATGTGGTTGCCGAAAACATGGTTTAAAATGCTCAAATTTGTGTTCAAACTGTCATGGTTTTGAGAATTGCTCCAATATTGAAAAAGAAACCTATGAGGAAGTTAATGATTCAGAAGATATTGTGGATGAAGAACCAACGCAGTCTGGAAGTAATGTTGGAGAGGAAGAAGGTGATAATCATGAAGATTTCGAAGATCTACTAGAATCGGAGATGTTTGACGAATCTAACGATGAAGAAATGCCATCAAAAAGACAAAAACTTATGAATAAGTGATTAGAATTGAAGATAAGGTATTTATGAATGATGAGATTAATGTGTTTAAAAATATTGTAATGAATAACGTAATGAGAATAAAGCATCTTCATTTAATAGTACGATTTACATTTATATTTATCTATAATGAGATTTTCTATGACATAAATGTAATTAGAATTAAATAAATCAACTTTTTAATTGAAACAAATTGCAGCAATCACATTTTTTAGATGAAATTATTTATAATAATTAAAAAAAATTTTTTGAATTCAAGTTTTTTTTGAATTTTTGCATTTTCTGAGAAGATTTACCATAGTAACATATATTTTTTTTTCACGATCGGAAAGTAGAGATTCCAACGAACAGAAACCACACCAACTTTTTGAAAAAAGCTGATATTTTGACGGGTGAATTTTCGATTGAAAATTAGGGTGTTTTTTCGATATTAATTCAAAATAAGGTGAAAAAATAAATATTTTTAATTAAATAAATTACAGCGTATTTGGGACATAAAAAGGTAAGTTTTCACAAAATTTCGTTAAAAAAAAAAATTTTTGTAAAAGATAAAAATAAAAAACCAAAAACTTGGTTTTTTGAATTTTTCACATAAATTTTGAGGTTATGTGAAAAAAGTGTAAATACAAAAGTTTTAGATCTTTTTATTATCTACAACTTTTCTATTTGACTTTTTTCGATAGGACTTTTAGTTTTGCCGGAAATCGAGAAAAACCGTTTTTACCCTTAAAAACTCACCCCCATCCCCTTCCCAACCTCAGATCGCCCGTAAATTATTTTTCCTTGCATTTTTATCATATTTCCCTCCTTTTCTAATGGGTTTCATCCTATTATGATTTTTTTTGGTTTTAAAAATTATCGACCCTGGACATACCTACTGCGTTCTTGCAAGGCATTCAGATTTCCTACTCATCTGGGCAATATCGACAAATGACTGCAAAGTTCAGCTGACTTCAGGGGTTTTCTGAACCGACATTGTCCTGTCAAGACACTGACAATCATTCTGACATTGTTTTGCCTTTGTGATATCAGCTCTGCAGTAAATTTCGCCGAATGAACTCTTATAAAGACTTTGGCTTGTCGCTTGCCCGATAATTTTTCCCACGACTTAATTATACTATTAGACGCTACAAACTAATATTTTGTAGAAAGAGTTAGTAAAATGCTTTTTTTAACTAGAAGAAAATTAATAGCGCAATCCATATTGTTTATTGGAAATAGAGATTAGTTTTATTAATGCTAGTGTGCTAGTATGTAGTATGTAGTTGAATAAAGTTAGGGCTTGGTAAGTTTATAAAATCAATATATTTCTGTTCAGAAACATCACATCAGCTATTTCAACAAGCATTTTAGTTGCATAAATAGTATAACGAACAATAAAGTTTTTTACTTTTTGTTTTCAGTTAATCAACAGAACGCGGTCTCTTTTTAATATTCCACCAAATTTTCCTGTTTAAACTACGTGATCTGCTTTACCAACCGGTACATGCTTATAAATCTTGGGGCAGACGTGCATTAACCATGATAAACTTCAGTCTTGGGAATATGCTGTGGCACTTTGTAGAAACGCAAGCTGTTATCGTGATTGACACTATTTAACTTTATGAGTTTATGTAAAGTCTTAATTATAAGTTAGAGTTGAATAAACTTTGATGTGCAGCTGACGATCTAGAAATAGGCAAAGTCTGGAATATATGATGGGGATAAATTTCCATTTTATAATGCCGAATGCTTAAAAAAAATACTGAATATCTAAATACATGAGAAATTTTTGTAAATAAAAATTACAAATTCGTAATTGTATATTACGAATTTTAAACACTAGAAATACAACTAACTACTTAACACTTAATCAATTACTAAATGGTGAGTACAATAAAATTTATTTGTCTTTTTATATTAATTTAAGACTTAGAATATAACCTGAAACTATCAGGTTATCAAAGACTTTAATACTTCAGCTTTGAATATGTGGTTTTAATTAAATAAAAGTTTTTTTTTATTTGGTGATCAAAACAAAAATCAATTAATTATAAATTATTTAAATTTGTGAACTGTGGTTTTAAAAACTGAATATTTCACGGTATACAGGGTGTCCCAGAATTAATTACGGAAACTTCGTATACGTATTCCTTGATGACAAATAAGTAGGGTCTTTCCTATAAAAAAAAATTTTTTAAAGACTCCTGTCAGAGTTATAACCCTTTAAAGAGGGGTGGTAAAATACGGTTTTAATTTAATATCTTCTGATTGGTCCAAGATAAAAAATTAAAAATTTGGGTGAACATCATTTTTATAAAGACGCATTTCTGCTGCCACTTTTCACCTGCCCTACCCCATTCTAAGGGTGCAAATCAAGGAACCCCTCTTAATATTTTTTTTTGTAACTTTCTCAGCAATTAATATTTGCAATAACAAAAAATTATTTTAGGAAGTTTTGATTATTTAGAAACTTTTTTGTTCCTTGTCGTTTTTTGCGAAATCGTTTGGGTTTGGAGTAAAAAAATAAAAAGTAGGACCATGTCAATTGAGTATCGTGTATCGCGATCAAGTAGCGCACATTTTACCACCCCTCTTTAAAGGGTTATAACTCTGACAGGAGTCTCTAAAAAAATTTTTTTTATAGGAAAGACCCTACTTATTTGTCATCAAGGAATACGTATACGAAGTTTCCGTAGTTAATTCTGGGACACCCTGTATATTAGAGTTGGTCCTGTATTTAATACGTGTTCAAAGAACTACAAAAATTAATAAAAATAAACTTGACTGTTATCCGTAATAACCGAATTTGTTGTTATACTACAACCACTTTCAAAAGTCTTGCACCCTTCTGTATTATAAGGATAAAACAGAAATACGTACAAAATATTTTTACTAATGAGAAAATCAACTTGTTGACACTTAAATTCCATGCAAGAAACGAGTAATATACCAAAATTTCATTTTTAGCAGTTCTTCTGGAGCAAGTAACTTTTACATTTAAAGAGTCCCTATTTTTAGACCAAGCAAAATACTTAATAATTAGATTGTTGTTTCCCTGCCATATCAGAATTTGTAAATAAACCCTTTTGATGTGTTTATCCAGATAGTTACAGTCGCAACAAAAGATTATAATTTAACAGCACTATCTTTAGAAGTAGCTTTAATAAAAGACTTATATCTCATTTAATGAAGGCGAATGAGGCGAATGCGACAATCACATGAGTCAAAAAAGGAACATTTACGCACGAGTTGCATACAATATTTTTTCTACAACCGAATTTGTTTACAAGAAATACAAGTATAGGCCTGATTTTTTTTTACGCTTTACTGCGAAAAAAAATATTATATTTAAAACATATTTTAGATAACAAAATATTTATTTTTTAAATTAATCTTACCTTATAATACCGGTACGTAGAAACGCGAAATGCTTAAATTATATATATATATATATATATATATATATATATATATATATATATATATATATATATTTTATTTATCTTTAGAAAATTCATATAATAAAATCGTGTTTTACCTCCAGCTACTAACATATCATTTATCTCTGCAGAGGTGCTATAAAAAGCATCAGTTTCTTCTCTTAATTCAGACCGCTTTTCCAAAAGATCAAAGGATTTTTTCTTTCCTTCTTTACAGGTAATTTAATGGGCTTTAATATTAAAAATGTAAAAACATTCTATATTCCGTCATATTTAAAGGGTTGAGGGTCAAAAGTTTGGATACTGGTAATTCATGCGCTAGAAAGCACACTCAACTATATCTCCTTTATTATTTAAACTACAGAAAAAAATTTAAAATAAAACTTTTTGCTCAGAAAAACTACTTTTTTTATTTTATTCTCATTTACGTAACTTTTTTAGTTTTGGATATTTATAAAAAAAAGAATCATACTATTTTCAAAAACTGGCCATTCTAAAATAGTTAACCTTTGGGATCTAACACTAAAATAAAGTAAATTGTATTAAAAAAATAATTAATTTTTTGGTCCTCTGTCCAGAAACAATACTATTAATTACTTCAAAATCGTCCGGAAAATGACATTTTCCGGCCTAGGTCGGCAAAGTAGCTTTTAGATTATCTAAAGAGATGGCGCTATGAGTTTAAATTTTAAGTCATCAAAAATACATAATGAATAATACAAATTTTAATTAAATTTATTTAAAAACAGCGTATAATATACAAAACTTACCTATAACTTTTTCTAAAGGTAAGCAGGATTCTAATTTACATTTAATTTCTCTCACAACTTGTATTATAAAATTTGACATTTATGTCAATTTACAACTACTTACTTATCATTTGATTATGAAAATAGTTCATTGTCTCTGCTATTTTTATATAAAATTATTAGATATTAATGTTAATATTTTCAATATAACAATTTTTACTGTGCTGCTTATTAGCACAGTATTTGTATGTATAAAAATTAAGGATCTTGAAATCGATTATCAGAAAATTATTCCTTATTACTAATTCTTTTAATCGTGCAATAGATGTCAATAAACATCTAATCTTGTATGTCACAAAGTAAAAAGTTTTTGAACTTGTTGTGTTTGCAACATAATATATGTTAATTAAAACACTAATAACTGCTTAACACGTATATTAAGTATGAAAAAAGTTATTATACAACTATAATATTAACATCCAATGTGGCGCTTATATCTACCCCAAGATCACGTCATAGCAGCTAACAGTCTGTCGGCTGTCTTCTAGTCACTGGTCTTACTTTAGGTAGCACAAGCGGTCAACTCTTGAACATAACAGAACTTTTGAAAATATTAAAAATTAGTCGGACCAAAAAATAGTGTGTGTTACACGTCCGGAAAATGTTTTGCAAGTGCTCGTATTTACTCGCTCTTGCAAAATGTCATAAATAACTATTTATGCTAGTGAATATCAAATTGGTTTTATTGGACTTTTTTTCCAAAAATTTTTAATGTATCTTAAGTACATGCAAAAAACTTTTACTAAAGCTCATTTTAACTCTTTTTCCGTTATTTGACGTAAAGCACAAAAACAAAAACATTTTTTTTTGAACAGCCATTATTAAGTTTATAATATACTTACAACATTAATATCCTGCGATATCTTTTGCCAAAATCTGGGTTTATCTTAAATGCAAAAATTACCACACTCCAAAAGGTGTGGCAAAAACCTCCAGGGTGTAAGCTCATATCATTACTATATAACTTTGGTTTCTTGAGTACTTCTTTAACAACTCCAAAATTTTAAATGAATGGTTACAGTTATAACAATTCGTAGATAACCCCTTAGTAACTGAACTAATTACACGTAAATATTACAATGTTGGCAACAAATTCATTTTTTTTTATATGCGGATATGAATACACGTCCTCTTACATCCTTTATCCAGAGCAAACTCAACTTTTCGTATAAAGACTAAAACACTTAATAATTCTGGCAAAGCTCATTCATTAGGGTGTGTTTATTTAATCTTTTTACTTAGAGAGGCTTTTGGGAAGCCAATCCGTTTGATTTGTCCAATTATACAATATTTCGAACACTGTATCTTGATAATCCCCGGAATATTCCAATATCACAATTTGTGTAAACCCTTAATAATCACATTTGTAGAATTTTCTCTGTCCATTATTGACAATTATGATGTTTTAATGTTATACAACTTAACTGCAGAGCTTTTTCTATTGATTGTTAAGGTGTTCCCTGGAATATCTTTCACATTGATGACCAGACTATAACCAAATTTTTATGGAACCACAAGGGCACTCTTTTAAATACAAGAAGAATTTTTTTAATAGGATTATAATTACTGGAGATATGCCATAACATACATAAAAAAATATGGTAAAATTGAGAACCACCTCCTTTTTTCAAGTCGGTTAAAAACAGTGGGAGTAGAGATAGTAATATAAACAATATTAGTACAAAAAGTTAATTAATACTATTATCAAGGAATAGGAATTAAAAGGTTATTTATACGTTTGTAAAGCAGACAAAACTGATTTTTCAAATGAGAAGAAACAAAACAATTTTCTTGAATATTTTAAACGTATAATGTAGTAAATTCCAAAAAAATTAAAATACCTATATGTTTTCCCTGAAGTTTGTTGTTTCAACTTTAGTATTAGGGTCCAAAGATTCCTTTATTCTATATGTAAAGATATATGTTAGAACAAGTCCAATATTTAAACTATTTACAAAAATATTTTTTCTTAAAAACAAAATATATTTGCGCTATCCGATCCCGCTTCCATAAACCTGGAGCCAGGAAAGTGTGCCAATGTTAGCATTCTTAAACTATCCTCCAACGTTTTGATGCATGATCCGTTCTCCTTTTTAAGGAGGCCGACCTCTTTTGCTGTACCATCCTTAGCCAGGACTTGTTGATTCTTGAACATGCGGAGGTCGTTTGGACTTCCTCGCAGAACCTCCTCCAGGAGTCTCTTTTGGCTTTTCGGATTTTTTTATTGTACAGCGTTAACTTTTGTTTATACTCTTCCCAGTTATGAACGGTTTTGGCCTTATTAAACAGCCTTTCCACCTGAGCCCTAAGCTTCTGTAGGTGTTTGTTCCACCAGGGAGTGTTTCTTGTGTACTTCCTTGTCTGTTCCGGGTAGCTTTCACGATAAGCCAACACAATAGTCTCGCTTACCCTGTCCACCTTCCGGTCCAAACTAGACACATCACTTATTAACACCGTTCTGTCCTCGATATTTTCATTGAGGGAATTTACATAGTCCTCCCAATTCGTTCTCCGTGGATTTATGAACGTGGTCTCAATAATTTTGGGGGTAACAATATTGAACCTCACATGATTGTGATCTGACGCAGACGGCCCATCCGAGACATGCCAGTTTTCAATCTTGTCGTAGATGTTGTGTATGCAGAGGATCATGTCAAGGACCTCCCTGTGCAAAACTGTTACAAACTTTGGCTTTTTGCTTCTGTTTAATATCTGTTAGCTATTACTCAGTATAAATTGTTATAGATACTTACCTCTAGGGATGACGTCCCTACTACCCCATGCTATGTGATGAGCATTGGCATCGGCCTCCACGATCAATGGTAGGTTTTCCCTCCGGCTGTAGCTTATGATGTCCATTAGGTGGCCTGGAGGGCAAACCCTGTCTTCTCCGGGGAAGTACGCTGAACAGATCATTAGCCTTCTTCCGTGGATATTGACAGTATGGCTTCAACAAAATCCCCAGTGCATAGCACCGGAATTAGCTTACATTCAACTGTATTAGTAAACAATATACAGGCACGAGGCCTTATAGCCTTTGTGTCATATATTAACTCACCATGGTGCGGTTTTAGGCCTGCGACCCTACCTCCGTATAGCCATGGTTCTTGCAGGAGGGCTACGTCTACACCATCTCCCTTAAATCTCTGACTTACTATGGCCGATGCAGCTTTTGCATATTGGAGATTTGCCTGCAGGACCCTGACTGTACCTACAACTCCATGGAAGGTTAACACTTACTTTCCCCAGCTATCACTTCCACAGTCGTGGCGCGACCTTTGATGGAGGGGGCTGTGGTCCTCTCATCTTCGGGTGGCTCATTGTCGTGGTGGGCCGTTAAGCCTGCCGCTCATCCCCCTTTAGACGAATTTTAATTTTCCCTATCCCAAAGTGGGTGAGCATGTGCTGCGCTTTTAGCGCCTCCACGGACTCCTTATCCATAGAGAACGTCCAGACCTGTCCCTTGTCTGTTGGGCTTTTTCCGGTGTTCAGCATGTGGTTGCCGACCTTTAGTCTTTAAGGTATGCGAACGGCATCAAGCCTTACCCCATCCTTATCTGGTATGTGCACGGTGCATGTACACGGCTTTGCGAGTAGCCCAGTAGCGGTCAGCCACTCAAGCTCTCGCATCCATCACCCCTTCACTGCACTTCCCCACCACCCCTTAACCATACTTAAACAATGATGACATGTTTCAAAAATAGATCAGTTAAAATTAGCACTGTTAAATTTATCTGACTGTTGCTGTTACAGTAAAAACTCCCACTGACTGAATGTTAAAAAAAAAAAAGAAAAAGAAACATAAGATTTCTGATCCAACAAACAACTTACATCATCAGGACCTTCAATTCTCATATGCTTTACTACCATTTATACCAAATTTAATTTCTAAGTTTAAAAAATTATTAAAGATATACCAAACATCAAATCTGCCACTAGAAATGTTAAGACTGTTTTCTTTATATTTTTAAAATCAAAACAACCTCTAACTTTATTGCAAACCTCTAAAGTCGTTTACAACATTCCTTGTAAAGGACATAGGACAAACGAAGAGAACGTTATCAGGTAGATTGGTCTCCCACCGAAGTGATGTAAAATTAAAAAAGGTCTGTTGCGGGTTGGCGGAGCATCTAGTAAATGAAAAACATCAGATGGATTTTGATAACAGCAAAATACTAGTCTCAAAAACAACTTATAAACTAAAAGGGTATTTTTAAAAATGATCCATATTACAAATTGTGAGAAAAACTTAAACAAAATATCTGAAATTGGTTAGTAGCATTTAAAATTAATTAATTTTGATAATCAATCATATAGATAACCACTATTTATCACATTTTTCTTTAAAATTTAAACTATTTATATATTTTCTTTTTTCTGTTTCTAAATTCCTTCGACCTGCACGGGAAGTAATCTTTTATTTATTTTTATCATTCAATGTCAATTTGTAAACCAAGCTTATCAAAAATGATTTTTTATTATAATAATTACCTGGTTTTTCGTTATTTATAACCTCAACATAGTTGTGTGTATTGAATTATTTACTATTGTTTTTGTTCCTTGTAGATTCCTTAAAAAAGAAATTAATACATTTTAAAAGATCATTACATAAGAGTTTACTGTTTTAGTTTTTTCTCTGACTACAATCCCCAATATATAAATTTCATTATAATTTTAATTAGTTAAGATACATCCATTTAAATAAATTGCAATTAAAATGTATTTAATGTATAAACTTTAATTTCCATTTAACGACTGCTTAACAGCTTAAGAACTCGGGAGCAACTTTACAGTGGTGCTTTGAGGAGCTGTGTATTTATTCCTTTTGTAAGAAACAACGGGAATGGGATTACCGCCCCAAAACTGAGATCTGCCAAAGCGTTCACATAAATATACATAAAATTAATAGGAAAATAAAATGCTCCAATAATATAATTATAATTTTAATGTAAACTGAGAGGTTAAAAATAAATATTCTTTTATATTGGTTTTTTTCCTTATCGAGGGAAATCTAATTTCAGAGACACATGTATCCGAGATAGGAAAATAACAGTATAAAATCAATTTTTTTGAAAAAACCCACATTCAAAGAAATCAAAATTGCATTAACAGGAAATCAGCTTTGCAAAATTTAAGTAATTTTTATTGTTACATCTTGTCTTATTAGAAACAAAATTAAAGTATCAAAGTTACTGTACTGATGAGCTCTAACAGAGCGAAACACAGAGTCTAAAGTTTGGTTTTGCCCTTGTATGGACTGATTAATACCTATATCTATGTCGCAGTATACTGTGCTTAAGTTAGGAATTCTAACCATGCATCCAGGTTATATATCTGGAATATATTGACAGCATGGTGCGAGATACATTTGTATAATTTTTTTATGATTTATTATTCTAATGGAAATAACCTTTGTCGGTCTTCCTTTAATCTATAACTTAACTTCTCCTACACTGGGATCAATCCTTTACTACCAGATCTAAAATATATAATTTAAATATTAATTAAACATAATAAATAAACAAAAAAAAATACATCCTCGATTTTCTCTACTGTTCTTGTTCTCAGATGTTTTCTTTCAACATCCTTGCTTTCATCTCCTAAAACTCTCAGATGATTTGTCTATTTAAACGTTTCTCCTTTTTCCACCTTCGAATCTTTACTCCCCTTTTTTGTGTATAATAGTGTATATAATCATATATATACGTTTTTTAGATATGTAATTGCATTAAATTTTTATATTTTATTAAATTATACCAATTCTATTTTTCCAATTTTATTTATTTTTTTAACTTTTCGTGACATTTTAATTTTTAGCATAATTCAATTCACAAATCAATAATCCCTCTTCCTATGCAATCTTTTTATTTTTAAGGAGTGATCACACCTAGAAAATTTTTTTTTATGTGACCAACTGTGTTGTAGAAAAAAAAATACATTAAAATATATATAACAATGTACATGCGTTAAGTAGAATTGTAATTTTTTAAATTATTAAAAAAAAGGGTTTTGAATTTTATTGAGCATATAAGTACTATAGAGTTCGTTTATAATAACTATGCTTATAATCACGTCTTTTAATATTACTGGCGACGGCACACTTTTTGTTTCTTATGTACATATATATTAAATGAAAAAATAAAATAATTTTTGGTATTTCACCAGTTGCCCCTACAGATTACCAAGACATATCTACTTTTTATTGATCCCAGTCGACTGTGTATTCCTAAATAAATAAAAGAAAACTAAAATAGAATTCATCGAAATGTCTGTTTCTCTTTCTTCGTTACCTACATGTTACGTTTATGAAAGATCGGTATTATATCCTGAATAATTTCTAAAGAAAACATAGTGTTTAGGATATAAAATCCTCTTTTATTTTTGTAACAACTTTTATTTCGTAAAACACCAACTTTTACAATAATTTTCAAACAAAATACCAAAATGCTGCTTACAACCAAACGGCAGCCATTGCATCTTAAAAAATCTACGTCTATCTACAACAAACAGTACCAACATTATCCACTACTTTTTCAAGGTTAGGCAAACCGTACACTTTCGCGCACTAGAATTAACAGCGTTGCCACGTTTAATTTAAATCCTTAACATTTCCCCCCACCTTGAAAGATATTTTCAACAAATTAAACTTATGAAATAACCAAATATGTACATGCAATAACATATAACAGTAAATCAAAACTACAATAGCATGTGACAATCAGTCATTCAAATTAAGAGTCAAAAGGTAGAGGACACAATTTTGTCACTGGTCTTTTATAATCACCATTAACAGTTTTTACCGTAACAACACGCACGTTGCCATCTGGCCCACTAAACTTTTCCAGTATCCTGCCCAATTTCCAATGTAAGGGTGGAAGATTATCTTCTTGGATAATCACCAATTGTCCAATATCCAAATTTTTTCTTTCTTGAGTCCATTTGGTTTTCTTTTGCAATTCTGCCAAATATTCAGACGACCAACGGTTCCAAAAATGCTGATATAACATTTGCAAATGCTGCCAACGGGAGAGTCGATTTGCAGGAATATGTCGTACGTCCGGATCAGGTAACGATGTTAGTTTACGTCCGATTAGGAAGTGAGAAGGGGTGAGTACATCAAAATCATTAGGATTCGAGGATAAAGGTACCAATGGTCGGGAATTCAAAGCCGCTTCAATCTGTGCAAGAAGAGTGCTAAGCTCTTCATAAGTTAAGGGTGTCATTCCCATAATTCTCTTGAGGTGGTGTTTACAAGAGCGCACCCCAGCTTCCCAAAGCCCACCAAAATGTGGCGCTCGAGCCGGAATAAATTCCCATAGAACCCCTTCATTCCCTATAAAATTTCCCAACGTCCTATCAGCCCTTACAAATTTTACCAATTCTTTTAATTCTGTATTTGCCCCTATATAATTTGTACCATTATCAGATATTATTTTAAAGGGTTTACCTCTTCGAGAAACAAAACGACGAAAACAGGCTATAAAGGCTTCACTTGATAAATCGGTCACGATTTCCAAATGCATTACCTTTGTTGAAAAACATATAAAAAGACAAATATAACATTTTGACAAGTGTGCTTTTTTCCCTAATTTATTTTTCAGGAGAAAAGGACCTGCATAATCAGTCCCAGTAACATAAAAAGGAGGAGTTGGTTGAACTCTATCTTTTGGTAATACACCCATAATTTGTTCAAAAGGAACAGGTTTGGCCTTAAAACATCTCACACATTCTCGAATTACCTTTCGTGCCAAATTGCGACCTCCTAAAATCCAAAAATTTTCCCTAACCGAACTCAATAACATTTGGGGACCACAATGCAGTAATCGACGATGTTCCATCTCCAATAAAAGTTTACTAAACCTATGTTTTCCACTTAATAGAATGGGATGTTTAGTTGAATAAGGAAGATTTGACAATTGTAATCTACCCCCCACCCTTAGGAATCCTTTACTATCTACAAACGGACTTAAACCTTGAATACTTTTACAAGGACCATGGTTACCCTTTTTTAAATTATTGATTTCCATCCAAAATGATTCCTTCTGAACCATCAACACCATTGCATCCATAGCAAAATTCAGTTCTGTAGCCAACAAAGGCATACTAGCTCCTTCTCTTTTTACAAATCGAAAACAATATGCTATAGCCCGATTAAGCCTACCAAGACAGCTAAACTTTTCAAATGGAAACTGCTCTCTGACAACCTGCGTTACCACATTTGATTTTAAGTCGAGTAAATCAACATCTTCTGTTACAACTAATTTCCGCCAGTTTACTTCTTCGCACTGCAAGAATTCGGAACCTTTCCACCACCTTTCAATATCAACCAACCTTGTGGGAAATACACCCCTTGACAACACATCTGCAGGATTTTGTTCAGAACGAACATGCCTCCAATCCCCACTATTCGTAAGTGATTGAATTTGTGCTACCCTATTTCCAACGAACACTTGCAACTTACTCGGTTCTGCTCCTAACCATCCTAACACAACTGTCGAATCTGTCCACAATACAATCCGCTTAATTTCTAAAGATAATGATGTTTTTACTTTTGATATCAACTTTGCTAATACCAGAGCTCCACACAACTCAAGACGTGGTATCGTTTGTGTTTTCAGAGGAGCCACCTTGACCTTGGAACATAATAAATTGACAGAGACTGACCTATCTAGATTAAGACATCTTACATAAACACATGCACCATATGCCAACTGGGATGCATCTGCAAACCCGTGAAGTTCCATTTTCACAGGACCTTGTCCAACCACTCGCCTACATATCTTTAACTTATTCAAACAATCAAAATCATTACGTAATTTTCTCCATTCAGTTTCCAACGAAATTGGCAATGACTCGTCCCAATCCAATTTTTCTTGCCAAAGTTTTCGAAGTAATACTTTTGCTAACAGGACAGCAGGACCCACTAATCCTAAAGGATCATAAATTCTTGAAATCTCTGATAATATTGTTCGTTTTGTATTTCTTACACATGTCTTAGGAAAATCAATTTGGAATCTCAAATGGTCTTGCCTAAAATTCCAATAAAGACCCAATGTCTTGTTCTGATCTTTGTCCCCAAACTGAATACAATCTTCATCAAATTGAACATCTTCCAACAGCTCCTGAACTGCAGGAACATTTGACACCCATTTCCGTAAGTGCAATCCACTTTCTGATAGAGTTCTAGCCACCGCATTACACAATTCTATAGCTTCTTTACTAGAATCTGCTCCAGTTAACATGTCATCGACGTAAAAATCTTTAAGGATTGTTGCAGAGACTTTTGGATGGTCTTTCGCACACCTCAACCCTACTTCCTTTAAACACCTTATAGCCAAGTACGGTGCTGACTTAGTCCCATAAGTGACAGTGTTGAGTTTATACTCACATAACTCTTCTTGTGGAGACGATCTCCAAAAGATCTTCTGCAAAGACCGTTGTTCTGGATCAACCCAGATCATTCGATACATCTTTGCTATATCCCCACATACCACAACTGAATGTTGCCGAAACCTTAACAAAATTGATAACAGATCCTCTTGTAACTTGGGTCCAATATATTGCAAGTCGTTCAATGATTTTCCAGTGCTTGAAGGTGCTGAGCCATTAAAAACCACCCTCAATTTAGTAGTCACACTATTGCTATTTAATACTCCATGGTGTGGAAAATAGTAGGAGATTTCTGATGTATTAAATTCTGTCTTTGACATGTGTCCCATAGCTTCATACTCTTCCATAAATTTTGCATACATCTCTTGTAGATTTTTATCTTTCTCCAATTTTCTTTCCAATGCATAAAACCTAGTCAATGCTTGCCGTCGAGAGTCTCCCAATTGAGATAACGATTCTTTAAATGGAATTCTCACCACAAATTTTCCATCCGTTCCAACATTCACACTTTCACAAAACATTCTTTCACACTCCTTATCATCCACCGACAGTAACTCTTCGTTGCCTGGAGGTTCCTCTATTTTCCAGAAATTTTCCAATTGACTTTGAACATCTAATACAGTCAGATGACACTTCTCCCTCTTAGTTTTACCAAGTCTATTGTCTTCAAAAGGCATAGTTCCCGCGACTATCCATCCTAACCTAGTCTTTTGCAAAATAGGACGATCTGGTCCCAACTTAATCTGACCAACACAAAGAACGTCATAAAAAACATTAACACCCAACAATAAATCTACCGCCGCTGGTTTATAAAATTCAGGATCAGCCAACTGTATATTGCGAGGAATATCCAACCTTGAATTTGGGATATTTTGATTAGGAATCAAACCACTAATCCTATCCACAACCAAACAAGAAATATCTTTCTGATATCCATTCCAACAGGAGGAAATACTAACATTACACCTAAACCCAATTGGTGAATGATTACTTCCAATACCAGACAACGTAACATCAATTGATTTCGTTGATAACTTTAATTCCTCTACCACTGCCTTACTTATTAAATTTGGTTGAGACCCTGTATCCAAAAGAGCCCTACATATTCGTCTACCTCCATGGCCATCATCTACCTGAACCAAAACAGTAGATAACAAAATTTCTCCAGGAGTTTCATCTCCATTTTCCAACCATACTGATTTCACATGAACCATATTAGAAGGCCCACTTTCACTCAATTGCCTATCTCCACATTCAACAACATTTTGCACACAATTTTCCAATTCAGACTTACTACATGACTGACTATTTACTACCTCTCCAGCTATGGGATTATTATAATGTAGCAACCTGTGATGTTTCATACCACATTCACCACAACCTTCCAATCTACACATTTTACTAAAATGATTCGTTTTTTGCAAACAGTTCAAACACAACCCCTGCCTTTTTGCTTGATGATATCTCGAAGAGATACTTAACCTTAAAAATTTTGCACAACTAACAATATCATGTTTGCCTTTACAATAAAAACAAAATGTACTTGTTTCAGTATTCATAAATGTTTTTTGGTAACTTTTATGTTTTATCCAATTATTACTTTTATTTTCATGTTTAACCTCAGCATTTTTATCTTTATATTGTTTATTTCTCTCGATACTTTTTAAGCTATCTACTCTACTACTTAAAAATTCCTTAAATGACTCTATATTCGATATTTCCCTTTTTGGCCTAATCTCTTCCCACTTTCTAAACGAACTTTGATCTAACTTTTTACTCATTAAATGCACAATTAATGGATCCCAAGAATCAATTGTTATATCTAATTTTTCAAGAGCAAATAAACTTTCAATTATCGTGTCTAACATTTCTCTTAAATCCCCGGCAGATTCCCTACTTAAATTTTTAAAATTTAATAATGCATCCAAGTGATGTCTAACTAATAGAGGTTTATCATCGTATCTATCACATAAAAGTTTCCAAACTACTTCATAATTTTCCGAGGTCATTTTTCTCATTTTAATCATTTTTCCAGGTTCACCCTGTAACGCATCTTTTAAAAAATGATATTTTTCAACACAAGATACTGCATTATTATTATGTATTAATGATTCAAACGTTTCTTTAAATTCCAACCATTGATTTACGTTACCATCAAACTTTGGAATAGGAATATGAGGTAATTTAGGCCTAGCTTGAAGAGCCACCCCTGAACTTACATTACTGCCTTCTGGCGAATTTTGATTTTCTGTATCAGTATTCTCAACCAAACGTTTGCTAGCAACCGAAATTATTTTAAAATAAGAATTTTCAAAAGAAGTTCTTTCACTATTCTCTACTTCAATATTTTGCTCCAGAGTTAAAGAATCGATTTGACTTTGAATGTCTTCAAATTGATCTATTAATTCCTTAGCTCTATCTAACCTGATTTCTAATTCTGTATCGTCACTTTGTAAATTATTATCAAAACTATCCAAAAACTTTTCAAAATTAGTTAATTTACTTTTAATCGTAGCCCTCTTTCTTTTTAACTGCTTTATTTCCTCCTCCATCTTTACTACTAATTACTACAATTTATCAATTTATTTTATTCAAATAAGCAACTCTTCTTACACAAATTGTAACAACTAAATAAAAGGAAATGAAAGAAAGGATCGGACTTACCAATATCCAATATGATTACTATCTATTCTTTTTCTCAAAATGTATTTACCGGCTGAAATCAACTTGTTGAATTTCACTTAGCCTCCAACCAGGTTCCAATTAACCAAAATAACCAAATAACTCCAATTAGTTCCAATATCCGTCTCGTTAGGACCATATGTTTAGGATATAAAATCCTCTTTTATTTTTGTAACAACTTTTATTTCGTAAAACACCAACTTTTACAATAATTTTCAAACAAAATACCAAAATGCTGCTTACAACCAAACGGCAGCCATTGCATCTTAAAAAATCTACGTCTATCTACAACAAACAGTACCAACATTATCCACTACTTTTTCAAGGTTAGGCAAACCGTACACTTTCGCGCACTAGAATTAACAGCGTTGCCACGTTTAATTTAAATCCTTAACACATAGCTGCTATGCTAGCTCCTCGCAATTTTCTTTTCAGTTTAATAGTTATACAAAAGCTTGTTATACCAGTTTTTTCAATTTTGCAAAAAATGCATTAGCTGCTGGTTTATATAACTCATAAATAAAATTTTGTTTCATCTTTAAACACTATTAGCAGAATAACTTTTGCAGAGTGCTGAAAGAATTTTATCTAAAAACGCAGCATGTATGCAGTCATTATTATGTAAATATTTTACTTTTATGTCTAAAAATATTATTAAATATTTATAAATTAGTTTATTTTTTATGTCCCTATTTCTTAATATTGATACAAAAATAATTTGTATATTAGTATAAAATTTTCAATATTTTTACAGATTCGTCGTAGCTGGACTATAATAATAAATCAAAATAATAACTGTGATTTGTTCGAATATTTATTTAAAAAAACAAATAGTTGTTCATTTTTGAAGATAAAAATTGGAATTTCTGCAAAAATAGAAAACAAGTTAATGTTTTATAGAATAAATCTATTTAAAGTAAATTTGCATTACTCAACGTATAGGTATCTAAAATACCAATTTTCCTAAACAAAGTAAATCAATAGAATAGAATGAAATAGAATTTAATAGAAAATAATAGAATAAAATAGAACAGAATAGAATAGAATAGAATAGAATAAAATAGAACAGAATAGAATAGAATAGAATAGAATAGAATAGAATAGAATAGAATAGAATAGAATAGAATAGAATAGAATAGAATAGAATAGAATAGAATAGAATAGAATAGAATAGAATAGAATAGAATAGAATAGAATAGAATAGAATAGAATAGAATAGAATAGAATAGAATAGAATAGAATAGAATAGAATAGAATAGAATAGAATAGAATAGAATAGAATAGAATAGAATAGAATAGAATAGAATAGAATGGAATACAATACAATACAATAGAATAGAATAGAATAGAATAGAATAGAATAGAATAGAATAGAATAGAATAGAATAGAATAGAATAGAATTGAAATTTATTCGTGTATACAATAGTACATGTATACATTTTTCATAGATGAGAGAAAACTAAAAACGCACACAACAAATACCATACAAAACAAATAGTTGATGAAAAATTTGTAGAAATTAATACTCACAAGCACACTTCCGTAAAGCCAAAATTCTTCCACAGAATAAAAACCATGGCAAATTAAATATTTTCGTATCTGATTTTTGAACATGTTTTAACTGTAGTTTTTATCTTTTTCTGGAAGAGCATTAAAAATTTTAAATCTTAAGTACAAAAAAGTCTTCTGAGTTATGGTCAGTATGATAAGTGGAAGATACAGATCACTACCACCCCTGGTATTGTAAGTATGTACAGTGCAGTTCAACGTTACTTTATTCGTGACAATCTTACTCTTAAAATAAAAGATGCATTCAAATATATAACAACATAGCAGCGGCCAAATATTGAATTGTTTAAACAATGTACATCATGCTTGCTAGAAGAAATCATTCTAAAGACTTTCTTTTGTGCTATGAATATTTGATTGGCATAAGAGGCACTGCCCCAAACAATTAAACCATAAGTCATTATACTGTGGAACACAGCAAAATAAACTTATAACACGAATAGTACCCGAGCGCACCACCCGTACTACACTCTTCGTACTTACTGGCGGCACGGTATTGCGCCCTCATCACTACACCCTTGCAACAGAACACCTTACGAGTACATTTTTAGAAACTTAGCTTTCTGGGTTGGAACGTTGGAACTGTGTTTCCTTACAGTTTATTGTTGCTGTATAATAAAGTTATTATAATATTTACCACTGTTTGTTGACAAATTTATCTCTTCGTCGCCTCATCACTAAAATCCTAACTAAGTACCTTCATTGTAGAGTGCTACAATTCTAAAATAGTCCAAGGACAATTGGTATTTCTTCTGATGTAAAGCATAAGTAGCTTTAGCAAAGTCTTGAATATGAAATGAAAAATTTTGTTGTGAATCTATATGAAGTCCCAATAGTATAACTTTATTCTCAGATTTCTCTGTATGGGACTATTGGAACTATTGATGATTAAAAATGCACGATTTTAATATTATTAGATTTTAGTAAAGCGTTTGTGAAATTTGTCAAAATGTATAACATTCATGTGTAAGCTGACGATACCCAACTTTTTTTTAACTGGTGATCTGAAAAGTGCTGAAAAGGTTATTTATGAAGATCTTAATAATTTTGCCAAGATTAGTTGAAAGCATTCACTAATATTAAGTCCTAAAAAATTCTAGCAATAGTAGTTTCAAAAATACGTCACCCTTTTTATTCAGAGGTCCTATGGGGAATGGAAGCTGCTCTTTTCGCATCGCAGCTATTTAAGCCTGAATTCTTTGTGATAACCTAGCGTTATCACAGCTTACTTATGGTTCCCATTTTTTGGTCAATATCTTGATGTAGAAACAGGTAATAGAGTTTAGCGTGTACAAATCATTTTTAGGGTTCCGTAGCAAATGGGAAAAACGGAACCCTTATAGAACGATACTGTTAAAACTTGTTGTAGATGTATTTTGTGAAACGACTTAAGATTTTACAAAAAAATAGAAACAAAATTTTGGGGTTTCCCTATAAGTACTCAAAACTGATAATAAAATTTTTTTTTCATCAAACCCACACTTGTTGGGTATCTATAAATAGGTCTTCAAAAATAATATTTAGGTTTTAATATACAGGGTGTCCCAGAATTAACTACGGAAACTTCGTATACGTATTCCTTGATGACAAATAAGTAGGGTCTTTCCTATAAAAAAAATTTTTTTAGAGGCTCCTGTCAGAGTTATAACCCTTTAAAGAGGGGTGGTAAAATACTGTTTTAATTTAATATCTTCTGATTGGTCCAAGATAAAAAATTAAAAATTTGGGTGAACATCATTTTTATAAAGACGCATTTCTCCTGCCACTTTTCACCTGCCTTACCCCATTCTAAGGGTGCAAATCAAGGAACCCCTCTTAATATTTTTTTTGTAACTTTCTTAGCAATTAATATTTGCAATAACAAAAAATTATTTTAGGAAGTTTTGATTATTTAGAAACTTTTTTGTTCCTTGTCGTTTTTTGCGAAATCGTTTCGGTTTGGAGTAAAAAAATAAAATGTAGGACCATGTCAATTGAGTATTGTGTATCGCGATCAAGTAGCGCACATTTTACCATTTAAAGAGTTAAAGGGTTATAACTCTGACAGGAGTCTCTAAAAAATTTTTTTTTATAGGAAAGACCCTACTTATTTGTCATCAAGGAATACGTATACGAAGTTTCCGTAGTTAATTCTGGGACACCCTGTATATATTTTTTTAAACTGAATAGTTTGCTCGAGAGATACTTCCAAATGTGTGCCCTCCCCTGTAACTTCCGGAATAATAGAATTATAAAACTAAAAAAATATATGATGTACATTACCCTGTGAACTTCCACCAACAATTGATTGCACCGAGATCTAGTTAGTATTTTTTTATAAAACATCGATCAAAGTTGTAACGAACTAACAAAGAACTTTTATATTTGTTACTTGCTGCTACGGAACCCTTCATGGGCGAGTCCAACTCGCACTTGGTTGCTTTTTTAAAAAATAGAACGTTCACCATTTAGAGCTTCGTTTTTAGAATTTTTTGTACTTAACCCTTAAGTTCAGATAAAATAAATAATATATCTTTACACAAACAAGTTTACTTTTGATTCTAATGCATCTCCATTTTAAAATCGAACGCCTGGCGACGGAAATTAGGGGAAGCGAATGTAACAAGAAATATATGTTGCATATATGGCGAAGTATGTTTCTAAGTGGCCAAATACTATTTGTTTATAGCTTAAAATAAGAATAAAAAATAATTTTAATGATAAATAATTAAAAACAGTATATTTTGATATCAATTTTAAAAATGCCATTTTATTTTTCTTTCAAAATTTATTCAGGTTCGTTACATTTAACTGTGTTTATCTTGAAAACTATGCATCTATTATCCGTTCACTTCTTATTCCTATCTCAGTAGACTATGCATTTTATTTCTTGTATTGGCACTTCAGTTTGTTGAGTTGGTACCTACTGTCGAAATATTGACAGCACATTGTCCAAGGTAAAATTTTTAAAGATTCAATCACGAAGACTAGTCTTCGTGGATTCAATCACGAAGTATAGATACTTCGTGGATTCAATAAACAATGCCAAAAAAAAAATCAGTATAGAAATACACAACATCATTAAATCGTATGGTATGAATCGTATGGTATGTTTAATAAAATTTATATTATAAATTATAAATAACACATAACCTTTTTTGACAGATATTATAATAAATTATATACAATGTTGTCAGATTTAAAATTTTGAAATTATACATTTTTGTAACTATAATTTAATTGAAAATTTTGTTAAATATTTTTAAATCTCTTAACTACCATTGTGTAACTGAGGTATATTATTTGAAACCAATTAATATGACAAAAATTCTAAATGCTTAATTTTTTTATATCAGTGTTTGAAAAATACGGAAAATTATTAAGGAAGGATTAAAAAATAATGAGAAAGTCGCAGATAAAGGATGTAAAAGTGATACATTTGAGAAGTTTATTTTAAAAAAACACTTACAGCGACAGATTTGGATGTAGCATGCTAAAAATGAACATTTTACTTTAGACAAACTTTTGACTGATGCTAAACAAAATTTTGATTTTAAAGGGGGACGTACGACACTATACAAACTTATAAAATTAATGGGATATCAATTTAAAAAAGTAAATGGACGACATATTTTATGTGAATAACGACACGTTAAAATTAGTAAGATCGCTTTCATTCGGAAATATAAACAACTAAAAAGTCTTGCTGAGAGAGTTAAATTCGTGTACCTAGATGAAACATGGATCTATCAAAATGTTAGTTCAGTGCGTCAGTGGGTGCACGATACTGACCTGAAAAGTAATCCAGCTCGTTTAAAATCCGAAGAAAAGCGATTTACTATTTTACACGCTGGGACTGATACTGGATTTTTGGAAGGATGTGACTTGTTACTAGACTCTTCGAATACACAAAAGTATGAATGGTAATCATTTAAAAACTGGGTTGTTAATCAACTTATTCCTGCACTATCTGTATTTCAAGAAAAATGTGTAGTGATCATGGACAACGCGCCATACCATTCAGTTCAACTTAACAAACCACCTTTTTTTTCGGCGAAAAAAGCGATGTTGCAGGAATGGTTGATTAACAATAACATTACGTTTGACACAAAAATGACAAAGAAACAACTGTACTCAATAATCTTACCTTATAAAATTGACGAAAAGACATGGATGAAATTTTAAAACAACTAGGACATGAAGTACTTCGACTACCACCATACCATTGTCATTACAATCCAATAGAACTAGCATGGGGGTTTACTAAGACATATTATAACAAACATATAACATCTACTTATCTTGACCAGGATAGACATGTGGCAAAATTTTTGTAGACATACAGACGACCTTATTTTGGCAGATTGGACAACTTACATGGGAAACTGCTCACATGACAATATTCCTCCTTTAATTATTTTATTGGAGGAATCAGATTCTGACGATTCCGATTTTGGATTTGATAGTGACTCTGATTCTTCCAGTGAAATAATGGAAGAGGATTGATCATACAAATACACCGACAACATTGACACGTTACATCTAAATCTGATCTGTATTTGCTTTTATGTAATTTATTAGAATATTTTTTTCATTGTATCGGTTTGAAAGCTTGTCTAAAAAATCTTAATTTTTCTGAAAAATTTCTGTTATAAAGAACATTATCAAAACATCTGCATATTTAAGTCAAACGCGACCCCACCGGGGCGGACCAGAAAAATCAAATTTGTACCGTAGTATAGTTTCCTTAATTAACCCATTGGATGTGAAATCTTACTATCCTACAGCCACTATTACAATTATGTCACACTACGATGCCATTTGGATGTAAAATAGCAGACTTTAAAAAAGATGGATATAGAATTTGTGTTTTTATGTTAAACTCAAAACTGATGAAATAATTTTTTTATCACTGCTTGAATAATTTAAAAGTTTTATTATACATTTGTAAGAAGGATTTGTTTACTATTGCTTGATTAATTTAAAAGTTGTATTAAACGTTTTTAGTTAATATATCTATATGTGCTACGTTTTGAGTTTTACTTATATTATTTATTTGTAATAAAATGTAAATATAAAAGTATATTTTTCGTTCTAGATCAATAAAATAATATGATAATTGACTATAAACAGGAATCTGTTCTGTGCAAAGGAATTTTTTTATTTTGAATATCAGACAAAATTCATGTGAATTCAAATAGACCATTCTTGGATATTAATACTACTTGCAGCGAAAACTGACGTATCTACTTTAGTATTCAATTTAATATTAAATACATTGACTTATTTTCTGCAAGTTTTAAATTTGGTTTGCAGATTTAATTACTTAAGATATTTTTAATGAATACACATATTTTTATTGAAGACGTGACAACATCGTACTTACAATTAATAAGACCACAAAACAGTAAAAGATTCTGTGATCAGACGTCTATTATACAGGTCGAATTTTATGTTACTAACAGAGCTTACTGGAATAAAAAAGTGAAAGGATTATATTAAAATAGTTATTTATGATATGAGTGTTAAAAGTGAGGTTTTTAATTTCACGAACAAAATAAAATCACTTTTAACACAAATACCATACAATGTTTTTTGTACAACTTCCCTAATTTGATAATGAAACGAGCGAATTTTCAATGACAATGAACCAAACCGTGTTAAAAGTAAACTAAACCGTGTTAAAAGTAAACTTGTTTACATGGCAACGTGTTAAAAGTATTTTTTTGGTCCTCCGTCCAGAAACAATACTATTAATTACTTCAAAATATGACATTTTCCGGCCTAGGCCGGCAAAGTAGCTTTTAGATTATCGAAAGAGATGGCGCTATAAGTCATCAAAAATACATAATGAATACTACAAATTTTAATTAAATTTATTTAAAAACAGCGTATAATATACTAAACTAATAACTTTTTCTAAAGGTAAGCAGGATTTAAACTTACATTTAATTGCTCTCACAACTTTTATTTTAAATTTGACATTTATGTCAATTTATAATTAACTACTTATCATTCGATTATGAAAATACATATCTCGATTTTATTATTGCTCATTGAACTATAATAGTTCATTGCCTCTGCTATTTTTATATAAAATTATTAGATATTAATATTATCAATATAACAATTTTTACTGTGCTGCTTATCAGCACAGTATTCGTATTGTAACGGGATAACCGTAAAGGAAGGGACCTTATTTTGAAAGATTGTTGTTGACAGTTGATTTTTAGAAGTTTGTAAAAAAATCAACTGACCATTTTAAATAATGTTTCTAGAAAATTCTAGAAACTTCTAAACACACTAACTAGATTAAATAATGTTGTATATAAGGGGATGCACGGACAGTTAACGTCAGTTCGAGTCAAGTGTTCAGAAGAGTTCATTGTATTGTCAAGTAGTTAGACGTTATCCAGCAGAGTTCAGTGTATCTTAACAATTTTGTAAATAAATTGTGTAAAAAGCCCCCATAAGTGTTTCAAATTGGTGTCAGGTGTGGGGTGAAGATACAAGAATGCCTGGAAAAAAGATAAATGAACTATTGGTGGCTGAGCAGCCAGCGCGAAGATATGTCCCAGCTGAAAGAGGAGCTATCAGGACGAATGACGAGCCAACAAGAGGAGCTATCCAGTCAGATAAGAAGCCAGCGCGAAGAGGTGTCCCAGCTATCACAACGGATGTCTACCCTACCAGAAGAGTTATCCAGTTCCTTCTCCCAGCAAATATCACACCTTCGTGACGAGCAAAATCAGCAAGTTGCCAACTTGAATCAGCAGGTAGACAACTTGAATCAGCAAGTGGACAACATGAATCAGCAAGTGACCAACATGCGAGACGAGCAAAATCAACAAGTCGCCAACTTGCGAGACGAGCAAAACCAGATCAACCAGCAAATGCAGTCCGAGATAAGGAAGCTTCAACAAGAACAGGAAGCTAGCCGCCGAAACCAAACCATCCACCACTGCGACGGAGATGCAGGAAGGATGGAAACCTGCCACGCAGACGTCGAACGACGAAGAAACGAGGAGACGACCCAGGTGCGAACGACAATGAAACCCCCGACCTTCGACGGGAAGACTTCCTGGCCAAATTACCTGAAACAATTCGACGCAGCGGCCAGAGCAAATGGATGGTCATCCCAGGAGAAAGCATTGTCCCTAACCGTAGCTCTGCGAGGCGAAGCTTTAGACGTCTTGCAATCATTGACACCGGATGAAGCTGACAACTTCGAGTTATTGGTCAATCGTCTAGAGATGCGTTATGGTCAAACTCATCTACAACCGGTGTACCGAATGCAGTTAAAGAGCCGAAAACAGAAAAATGGAGAAACTATCCAGGAATTTAAAGCGGATGTAGCAAGAATGGTACGACTTGCGTATTCAAATGCAGCGGAGGATTTCCTGGAGTGCCTAGCAGTCCAAACCTTCACCGATGGTCTTCGAAACGTCGAGTTGCAGCGCGCTGTACGGTTGGCGCGGCCGAAGACTCTTGTGGACGCCTTGACCATTGCCCTGGAGTTTGAGGCGGCGACGGAGGCCTCACGTGGAGTTGCTCGACTAAGGGAAATCACCGGTAACTACGACCATGCCGTTCATTCCATTAGCGACGTTGAAGCGGTAGTAGAGAGATTAATGAAGTTATCTCCAAAAAGAAGGCGCCCAGTGAGATGCTGGAACTGCGGAGAACTAGGCCATATAAGAAATACGTGCCCCCAAAAGGAAAAATCTTCTGCTGAAGTACCCCAGCAGCAGGAAAACTAGAACGGGTCGACTCCCGGAGGGCGAAATCGACCCCAAACATTCCCGAAGCCCCTCACACCATTAAATTGGCAACTCTGCGACATCACGTGGACAGCTTATATGTGGATGGCCTCATTGATGGGAAGATCTTTAGCATGCTGGTAGACACTGGAGCTACAAAAACTATCGTTCGACCATCCATCATTATGCGAAAGAAGATGTGGCCTACCAGTTGGAGACTGCGTACCGCTACCGGAGATTCTGCTAGAGTCTACGGTGAGATACAGGTGACGCTACAGTTTGGTTCAACCTCTCTTGTTCACTCAGTCCTGGTGGCTGACGTTGATGAAGATGTTGTTCTGGGCATGGATGTTATGCTCCACTGTGGTTTTCATTTGGATCTTCGCCAACGTATCCTTCGTACTGGTAATGAAGAAATATTCCTGCACCGAAAACAAGTTGACAATGCCTCGATTAAGCTAATCGATGATATCGAACTTCCGGCAAGCTGCGAATGTGTCGTCACAGCGCGGTTGGATGGACTGGAGCCAGATGGTGCCCCAGCCATGATAGAGCCGAAGAACCATGACCATGAATTGGGAAAAGGACTCCTTGTGGGTAAGACTCTTGTTAGATCCGCCAAAGAGGTACCCATCCGAGTTATGAACTTGAACGATCATCCAGTTCTTCTTCGAAAGGACACGGAAATGGGAAGTTTAGAACCAGTAATGGCCATAATTCACAAGATAAATGTTACGGAAACAGATGAGACCAACGAAATTGAACAATTAATGACAAAATTAGACCCCTCTTTGTCAAAATTAGAAAAGAAACAGGTAAGAGATCTACTTTACCGTTATAAACCTGTATTTGGTTCTAAAAGTAAACTAGGAAGAACTGATGTTGTACAACATAGAATTGACACTGGTGATGCACGTCCGATTCGACAGGTACCCCGAAGGATGCCTCAAGTTAAAAAGGAAGAAGCAGACAGAGCCCTTAAAGAAATGATTCAAAATGGCATAGTCGAACCATCCAGTAGTCCGTGGGCTTCTCCTGTGGTATTAGTGAGAAAAAAAGACGGATCAATGCGGTTTTGTGTCGACTATCGAAAGCTAAATGATGTCACTAAGAAGGACAGTTATCCTCTGCCAAGGATTGATGATGCCCTCGACGCTTTGGCGGGTTCTACTCTGTTTTCTACCTTGGACCTTAAAAGCGGATACTGGCAAGTTAAAATGAATCCTGCAGACAAAGAAAAGACTGCCTTTACCAGTGGATCAGGGTTATGGCAATTCACGGTCCTTCCATTTGGCCTCTGTAATGCTCCTGCGACGTTTGAACGACTAATGGAGAACATCCTGCGGGGTTTGTCATGGGAAACTTGTCTAGTTTATCTAGACGACATCATCATAATGGGTAAGACCTTTAAGGAACATTTATCTAACCTAGAAGAAGTTTTTAAAAGATTACAGAACGCTAATCTAACATTGAATGTTAAGAAATGCCACTTGTTCCAGAGACAGGTCAACTATTTAGGACATAACGTAAGCAAGGATGGCGTTGCTGTTGACCCCGCTAAGATACAAGCCGTTCAGGAATGGCCAATCCCTATCGACAAACATCAGCTCCGGAGTTTCTTGGGTCTTTGTTCCTATTACCGACGATATGTCAAGAATTTTGGAGACATCGCCAAACCCTTGACACGTTTGACAGAACAAGATAAGTCCTTCTGTTGGGATCAGGAATGTCAAGAGGCGTTTGAAATATTGAAGAAACAGCTTACGTCAGCACCTGTTCTTGCTTATCCACTTCCTGATAGTAAGCTTATTCTGGACACCGATGCCAGCAATGTGGGAATTGGAGCCGTCTTGTCACAGCTACAAGACGGTAAGGAAAGAGTGGTTGGTTACTTCAGCAAAACTTTATCGAAAGCTGAAAAGAACTACTGTGTAACTCGGCGGGAACTGTTAGCAGTTGTAAAATCCGTCGAACACTTTTATAAATATCTGTATGGCAGAAAATTCCTGATCAGAACAGACCATGCTAGTTTAAAGTGGCTACTTAGCTTTAGGAACCCAGAAGGACAGATAGCATGATGGCTCGAAAAACTGCAGGAATATGATGTTGAAATCGAGCACAGACCTGGAACCAGACATCGTAATGCTGATGCCCTTTCCAGAAGACCATGTCGACCTGATTGCCCCCATTGTACCCGTATGGAGCAGAACGAGGAAAAACTTGCCTTAGTTAAGGTTGTGCCAGAAGACGAGAGCTCTATGCTGGAGAAGCAACAAGAAAACGATCCCGTTCTGAAAAAGATTAGGGAGTGGAAGAGAATGGACCGTCGTCCGTTGTGGAGAGAGATATCCTCATCCTCTCCTGCTTTAAAAGCATACTGGTCCCAATGGAACTCCTTAATTTTGGACGGAGGGCTCGTTAAAAGACTTGTAGAAAATTCCGAGGGCACAGAAACAAGGAAACAAATAGTGGTCCCAAGAAATGCTGTACCGGAAATTTTAAAACAGATGCATAATGATAGTTCTGGAGGACATCTGGGTATCACGAAAACGCTGCAAAAGATCCGAGATAGATTTTACTGGGTAAATTGCACTAATGATGTTAAAGATTGGTGTCGTAAATGCACTACATGTGCTGCCAGTAATGGTCCGAACCGAAAACCGAAGGCGGAAATGCAGCAATACCTGGTTGGAAGTCCTTTTGAAAGAATCGCAGTAGATGTATTGGGGCCACTTCCACCGACCGATGTAGGAAACAAGTACATCTTTGTTGTAATGGACTACTTCACTAAATGGGTTGAAGCATATGCAGTTCCCAATCAGGAAGCTACCACTTTAGCAGATATATTGGTTGAAGAATTCGTAAGCCGATTTGGGGTACCATTAGAATTACATTCAGACCAAGGAAGAAATTTTGAGAGCAAGCTGTTTCAAGAAGTTTGCCAAAGATTAGGCATCCACAAAACGAGAACCACAGCGATGCACCCTCAGTCTGATGGAATGGTGGAACGAATGAACCGGACTATAACCAACTATCTGTCAAAAGTGGTGTCAGATTGTCAGAGGGATTGGGATCGACATATTCCACTATTTCTAATGGCAATTCGATCGGCCATTAACGAATCAACTGGCCAAACGCCTGCGAAGGTCCTGTTCGGTAGAGAAATGAGGCTACCATGTGACTTGGTGTTTGGTTGTAAACCTGATGAAGAAATGGCACGTGAACAATATGTCGCCGACCTTCAGAATCGAATGGAGAATATACACAACCTGGTGCGTGGAAAACTACAATTATCTAGTGATCGGATGAAGAGGTACTATGACGCACGGACAATGGAAAAGAGTTACCAAGTTGGAGATTTAGTCTGGCTCTATAACCCCCGACGGCGTCGAGGTATTTGTCCCAAATTACAAAAGAACTGGGAAGGTCCTTACACCATCAAGAAGAAGATTAACGATGTCATTTATCGGATTGTGAAAATTCCCAGAGGAAAACCCGTCGTGGTCCATCACGATCGTTTGGCGCCTTACCAGGGAAACCACAGTGGAGATGCGCAGCAACTCCAAGAAGATGGTTTGGCTGGCTCAGGGAGTGTGCGGGATTCCGATGTAGGAAATAACATTCCAGGAGGAATGAATCTAAGGAGGGGGCAGTGTAACGGGATAAGCGTAAAGGAAGGGACCTTATTTTGAAAGATTGTTGTTGACAGTTGATTTTTAGAAGTTTGTAAAAAAATCAACTGACCATTTTAAATAATGTTTCTAGAAAATTCTAGAAACTTCTAAACACACTAACTAGATTAAATAATGTTGTATATAAGGGGATGCACGGACAGTTAACGTCAGTTCGAGTCAAGTGTTCAGAAGAGTTCATTGTATTGTCAAGTAGTTAGACGTTATCCAGCAGAGTTCAGTGTATCTTAACAATTTTGTAAATAAATTGAGTAAAAAGCCCCCATAAGTGTTTCAGTATGTATAAAAATTAAGGATCGTGAAATCGATTATCAGAAAATCATTCCTTATTACTAATTCTTTTATTCGTGCAATAGATGTCAATATATACCTAATCATGTATGTCACAAAATAAACAGTTTTTGAACTTTTGAAAATATTAAAAATTGGTCGGACCAAAAAATAGTGTGTGTTACACGTCCGCAAAATGTTTTGCAAGTGCTCGTATTGTTTCGCCTCGGTGCTACGCCCCTCGGCTACACAAACTTTACTCGCTCTTGCAAAATGGCATTTTCCGTCCTTGTGTCACAAATAACTATTAACACGCTGCTATGTAAACAATCGTTTTTAACATTGTTTTCTATCATTAAAAGTGTCACTTTTAATGACAGTTGTACAAAAAAACTTTTACAAACCGAAAAATACGACAAAAATTTTGGATTTGTGATTTTTTTTTTAATTTTGCAAATTTTTAATTAAATAACAAAATTTAATGACATGCAAACCAACTCTAGGTTAAAATACAGGCAGTTAGAACTTCTTCAGCACTATTATATCTTTAGAGACTTATAAAATGTCATTTATGATTATTAATCATAAAGAAGTTTCAAGGAGCCGCAATTAGTTTAGGACTATCAGTTTCTGGAATAAACCATTCCGTTCTTTAGAAAATTGAATCTAGACACGATATAGTTAATTGAGTTTAATAATAGCTATTTGATTTTTCTTTTTATCTTAATTAATATTCTAACCGTGTCAAAAAATTAATGCATATTTAATCATCTTTTATTAAAGGTGTAAAAGGAATAATTAATTTTGATCCTGAACGCAAGTAGAGGTTGTAAATTAGGTATAATGAAATTAGAACATAAACTGGGAAACAAAGAGAGAAATTAAATCTTTTAAAATTAATTAATAAAGAATTTATAGTCGTTAACATTTAAAACTAAAAAAATTATAAACAATTTATATTAAAAGTAAATTTTGACGATCGGACGATCTGAACATAAACATCAGATATTTTCTCCTTTCTTTGATATGGGTTAATGTTTATCGTATTAGACTGTATACACATGAAGAAACCAAAAACAATTCGTGTTGTTTATGACTGCTCTCGTACAAATGTATCATTTTGAATAATCTTTCCTTGTTTAAAGGAGATCTACTAGATTTTTGGTTTGTTTTAAAGGTGATGCAATTATTTGCATCGCTGCAATACATACCTGTGTATCCTGAAGTGAGATTTATGATATTTGCACTGAATTCAGTACATTATCAAAAAAAAGCTAATATGTTAGTAAGTACATATTTATTTAACATTTTCTTTCTATATTTAGTGCAAAAAAGTGCATATATCTTTATGAGAAAACGGAACAAAATAAATATTGGAATATATAAGCATTTTTCATATAGAACGTTTAATTTTATCTACTAGATGCTAATGCAAAAATTTTATGCAAATGTATCGTTATAGATTGCTTTCCAGCTAAAAATCCAGAAAACTAGTCAGGAAGAAAAAACGAAAGTGTAAAATATAGAAATTCGTAAAAACGGATAGAGAAGAAAGAAAGCCAAATACACAAGAATTCTACAAATCTGCCTCTAAAGAAAAAAAAAAAAAAGGGTTTCAAGCCCAACTCTATCTTTTTACTGCGAAAAGAAAACGGAGATCTAGTAGTAAGGGAGATAGAACTTACCGAGGCCTGGAGAGCATATTTTCAAAGATTGGTAAATATGGAAACAGAAGAGATACATCAAAAAAATGTATATACAACTGCGGATCTGCCATGCAGTACACGAGCCATCTTCGGAGAAAACCATCGAATCAGTTAAAAAATTAAAGAACTGAAAAGCACCAGCACCAGCTGAGCTACTAACGTTTGGTAAAGATGCTCTCCATAGTCAGCTTTATAAATTAAAAACACTCATCTGGAGACAAAAAAAGATACCGTTGAAGTGGCATTAAAGCATTATAATTTCGATTCATAACAAAGTCCTAGAACTTACCGAGGTCTGGAGAGCATCTTTTCAAAGATTGGTAGATATGGAAACAGAAGAGATACATCAAGAAAATGTATATACAACTGCGGATCTACCATGCAGTACACGAGCCAATTTCGGAGGAAACCATCGAATCAGTTAAAAAATTAAAGAACTGAAAAGCACCAGCACCAGGTGAGCTACTAACGTTTGGTGAAGATGCTCTCCATAGTCAGCTTTATAAATTAAAAACACTCATCTGGAGACAAAAAAAGATACCGATGAAATGGCATTAAAGCATTATAATTTCGATTCATAACAAAGTCCTAGAACTTACCGAGGCCTGGAGAGCATATTTTTAAATATTGGTAAATATGGAAACAGAAGAGATACATCAAGAAAATGTATATACAACTGCAGATCTACCATGCAGTACACGAGCCATCTTCGGAGGAAACCATCGAATCAGTTAAAAAATTAAAGAACTGAAAAGCACCAGCACCAGCTGAGCTACTAACGTTTGGTGAAGATGCTCTCCATAGTCAGCTTTATAAATTAAAAACACTCATTAAAGCATTATAATTTTGATTCATAAAAAAGAAGATACAATGAAGTGCTCTAACTATCGAGGTGTCTCATTAATCAACACTGCATACAAACAAAGTCCTATCATATATATTACTCAAAAGGCTAACACTATTTGAAGAGAGTTCTATGGGAGACTACCAAGCTGGTTTTAGAAAAAATAGATCTACTAATGACCAACTCTTCACACTAAGACAATTACTAGAAAAGGGATGGGAGTTCAATAGGACTGTACATAACCTTTTTATAGATTTCCGGCAGGCATATAACAGTGTTAAGAGAAACAACTGTGGAGTGCGATGGCTGAGCTGTCCACGCGTAGAAAACTTATACAGATGGCAAAAACGTGTGTACTTGATAGCAAATAGAGGGTTTGAGTGGACAGCAAAACTCTTAAACAAGATGTAAAAGATACTTTTAACAAAATATAAACAGAGATGCACAAAACAGGCCTGAGAATAAATGGATACAAGACAAAATATTTGTGCACAAGTAGACAAGAAAGACGCGATAGGGTAGGACAGAATATAACGATAACGAGTAGAGCATTTCAAATATCTTGGAGCCACGATTACCCCAAACAATGATATCGCAGAGGAAATAAAAGAAGGAATCCAGTATGCTAGTCCCTGTTTATACTATATATAATTTTATAAGGTCAAAGAACATCACACGAAATACTAAAATTAAAGTATGCAAAACGGTTATCGGGCAAAACGTAGAACATGATCAAAGCTAACGAAGAAATGCTTAGAAGATTCGAGATGAAAATTCTCAGAAGAATCTACGGATCCCAAATACTTACCAATATCGCATTAGAACAATCAACGAACTTAAACAGTTGTATAAAGAAAGTGATATCATTCAAGAAATTAAATCTCCGAAGTAGCCCAGTCACGTACACAGATTAAATTACGATCGGCTTGTAAAATTGGTTTGAAAGAGCAACCAACTGGAAAAAGACCGCTAGGATGTCCACGTATGCGCTGGAAAGATAACATTAAAGCAGACCTGGCAACAATAAATCTGTCGGTGGACCCAGCCATGATGGATGATCGTGTAGAATGGAGGTGAGTTGTAAAGTCAGCCAATACCCATGCAGGGTTGTAGTGCTATATAAGAAGAAGAAGAAGAAGCAGAAACACCAATCCAGTTTAAAACTGTATTTCTTATTGACAGCACGGCACTAGATACGTTTTGTATCATCTCTTACATCTTGTAATATAAGACTGTCACAAACGCTCTGCTCGTTTTATGTTTTTATTGTTTTAAATATATACAAAACTCGGTTACCATAGACTTGACCGCTATCTTAGACTAACTATTTTATTGTAAATGCGTCCGGTTAAAGCTTTTACAGGACTCAAAATGCGTCCGGTAAAAGCTTTTACCGGACTTGTCCGACTAAATGACATTTTCTGACCTAAAAATAAACCGGAAAGTACTAATTTCTGGCCGGTTTAAAAAAAAATCATTTAAATGTTCTGAAAACATTGAAGCCATGTGATTCTATTACTCACTTTAAACTAGAAAATAATCAGTGTATATCTGAGACAAGATCTATATTATTTTAAAAGATTTTATTATAAAATTAATAAAATTTTGAAGTTAATAGCAATCGTACCACAATTTTATTTTACCCGTATTACATCTTACATCTACAATATTATCGTGAATTTCTTTACGAATAAATTTAAGGTCGCTATCTCATGGTTTCATCCATCTTTTGCATACAACTTTTCGAATTAGCATATGTCTTAATTTTCATCAAATTTTATCTTAAATACAGGAGTGCCAACCTTAAGAAAAGACAAGCTTTCGGTTTTTTATAACCATAAGCTGCCCAAAACAATAGAAACAAATTTGAATAGATCAAAACCTCAATGAACTATCTCATCGGATTATTTCCAATAAATACCTACCTATTTGCAAAATAAAATTCCGTTCTTAAATCGGTTTTAATAAGAGTTCACATAAAACTGAAGTACAGTTGCAAGCTACAGTATAAAAGTTATCGAAAAAAAAAAGAAATCTGGTGGTTTTCAAATGTCAAGCTCCAGGACAACCAATATTTCAAATAGAATATCATTTTAAAAAAAGGATTTCGACTGAAACTGTATGAATTTTTCATAAGAAAAGATAATTTTTAACATTCCATAAAGTTCTTGCCTCATTTCGTTATAATAAGGATCACCTAGAAATGAACCGAAGTAGGTAATGAAACCTCTCAAAAATAGGTTTCCGCTGGAAACAGAATTTCAGAAAGTCTGTTTTATTAGAGAAAAGGAATAATACACGAAATTTTGGCAAAATGAAACTGTTACTAGTCGAAGGCAGACTTTTAAAAAAAATTAACTGGTTTAAACCCTCAATCAGAGAAGGAGCGCAGACTGATAATATATACATTGGCAGTTCAGACAGGTTTGTTAAAGGTAATTTAGGTATTAATTTTTGAATCAACTTATACCGGTGACTACGATGACGATATGAACGTTGATGGATTTCAAGAATGGTTCCAAAAAATGAGAAATCTTCTTCCTAGAACTCTGTATTGGATAATGCAATTTATTACTCCAGACTTTTCTTAACTAAGTGGTTAAGAAAAGATTAGCAGAATTGGCTGAGTTTAAAAAATATTAAATTTTATTCCGGCTCTATCAGAAAAGAACATTATTCGCTGTGTTGTCTTTGTAACGAAAAATAAAGAAACTATGAAAGTGATCGTGCAATGACAGTAGGTACTTAGATCCCCACCAGAACATTGTGAACTAAACCTGATTGAACTGGTATGGGAAGAGATAAAGGGAGAAGTTTAAAGAAAATAAACTACTTCCGCAAATAATGTAAAACTAAGAAAAGGCAGTAAATCACACCATTAAAGGAAAAATAAATTCGAAAAGAGGTTGACCTTAAAGGCCATCCTTGCAACTCCCGCTAGTTTTAACCGCAAAGCTATAGTAACGTGACGTATTTTGACGTTTTTGACTTTTTTTGAAATGTTTAAAAAGCTATAACTTTTTAACGCGTTATTCGATTTTAATGTTCAAGATGGCATTCGACGCAGTTTTTTAAGACCTAAAAACGATACTAGGAGTGCAAATCGATTAGTTAAAAAATCTCTAAGTTATTGAAAAAAAACACTTTTTTTACATTTTTCGACAACGATATCTCACGAACGAATCAACCGATGTTAATTTGCAAAACGGCATTCGACGTGGTTTTTTAAGCTTGAGATCTGATTAGGTTATGAAATTGATCGATGTAACGCTCAAAAAGATATGCCCAAAAAACATCATTTTTACCAATTGTTTTTTTCGGTTATTTTGAAATTCCTCGAAATCTACCGGTTCGAATCGGTTTCAATCTTACAGGGAATCTAAGTTAGATAGAACTCTTTGGAACGCTTTCTATTTCATTCCGATCGGTTAAGCCGTTCAAAAGTTATAAGAGGTTTACACACACACACACACATCCACACACACACACACACACACACACACACACACACACAAACAAACACGCGCGCGCGCACGCACACACACACACACACACACACACAAACACACACACACGCGCGCGCGCGCGCGCACACACCCACACACACACACACACACACACACACACACACACACACACACACACACACACATACACACACACACACACACACACACACACATACATACATACATACATACATACATACATACATACATACATACATACATACATACATACAGACATACAGACACCCTCGTAAAAATAGTCAGGGGAGGTTCCAAATACCTTAAAACGTTGAGATCCGATGAAAACTCGATTTTCGAAAAACGGGGTAAAAGCAATAACTTCCCGATTTAAAAAAAAAAAAAATTTTTTTAGCGGGAAGTTAAAAATGAAAATTGGACAATATTACTGATGAAATGATCGAGCCAGTTATTATAAATACTGATGCTGAAAGTTCGTCTTTTAAATCTAATTTGGATTTGTAAGAAGCAACTGTATGTTTTTATATTAAAACTTTTATTAAACCTGGCAACTACTGCTATAATATTTAAATATTGTCTATAACTTCTTTGTGGCATAATTATATATATTTACTTCTTTAATCGGGGAGCTTTTTCCAATAAAATCAAAATAATAAAATAATTAATCAAGATGAGCAATGGTTATTTTTAAAATATTGATTTATTAATTTATTATTTTGATTTTAGTGGCAAAATTTCCCCGATAAAAAAAGTAAATATTGGTATAATACTTTAAGAACGCCAATGAGTTTTTTTATTGTATTTTACTCTAGCGTCCATATATATAAATTAATCCCATTAATTAGAAATCTGCCAAACCCCTTTAATGTAAGCGTTTGAATGTTTATTTTAAAAAATAAATTGTATTCATCCATTAAACGGGCACAGGCAATCTCCACATCAATATCCTTTAGCGACATAGACAAAATTAGGGATTTATAATCCACCATGTTAATTGCACACCGACCTTCAGCAGGTAGAGGGTGGAAAAACCGTATTGTTGAAAAGTATTATTCAGAAAGATATCTTTCGAATCATTTATTATTTGTGACATATATAGACGAAGAATCTGATTTTCCAGTAGACATGTGGGCAGAATCTACTTTTAACTTGAACAACAAACTGTTGTGAGTTGTTGCATGACTGTTTCAATAAAGCGTTTGAATATGTAATGTTCAACTTTCAATGAAAATTATAAATATAGTCTAGTTTTATTTATAATCTGAACAAGCCTAAACTAAATTTTTATTTGCTTTGTAGGGAAATTATCTGTTGGATTAAAGCAGCTTAGTAAGGCTAGTGTGCAATTTATCTGTTCTATTATGGACGCAGGTAGTTGTGCATTTTAACAAAGATACTTTAGAGGTTTTACAAAACTATTTTCTTTGTACTATGCCGAAAGTACGTCGTTCCGGCTTCAATATTACGGCAGAAAGCCTAACTTTTATGCCGCGATAATGTCGCGCAGACAGCGGGCCGAAAGAAATTATTCGTGCACTGATGTCACTGTCACTGCAAATGTCGGGACAGGCATCAACATCTTTTAACACAGAAGGCAATTTCCTTCGTACTTTCGGCATAGTACATAAAAAAAAATAGTATACACTACATGGGTAGAAAGTTGAGAGCCCTGCACTGCGTGCAATATTGCCATATGGCGCGCAAAACAGGAATCTCAAACTTTCTGCCATTGTAGTGTAATATACTATTTTTCTTTCGTGATTTTTAAAATATTTTAAATCCTTTTTAACGTAGGCCAATCAGTTTTATGATGTGGTCGCTTTAATAACATACACATAAACTTTTATAACAATGAAATAACTCGTTTATTTTATATATTTTGTAATGGATAATTGAGGTAGAGTAAGACGTGGCACGCCTATGTGTCACGAATTGTTTATTACCTTATTTTATTATACTCCCATGTATAAAAATAGACCAGACAGCGGAGTATATAGGTGTGAGAATATTTACTAAGAGTATACGTGTGTACGTGTATAGTTAGTTATTCTACCGGTTTATGGTACCACTATGTGTACGTACGCACAATTTTGCTCACTTCTGGTTGGTAGATAAATTTCTAGGATTTATTTTAATATAAAACAAAAATTATTTAATTGTAGTACTGTAGAAATTGTAATCATTATACTTTTTTAGAACTCATTTTATGCAATTATACTTTATCTACTCCTACGACTGTCATCCTGTAATGTACAACTTACAACACAGACTGAATTTAAATACACACCTACCTTCACACAAATTTAATACTATTGAAACAACAAAAAATTAGCAGTTAAATTTTTTATAAACACTATTAAAAATTTAAATAATATTGTTAGAAGAAAACCACCAATACTAATATCAACATAGTAGTCTGGTCAACATCTTGAAAATCGTGAAAAATAGTGATAAAGGTCCTAAAAATATGAGCGATAGCTCATTCGATCCGGAATGACAATTAGAAAAAGCTGTTTTGAGGATTTTACAGCATGCAAAAAATTCCAATGGTTATTAACAAATTAAGACGAAAAAAAAAGGCATTTCGTTTTTTGCTTGTAACTCGAGAAATATGAAGAGTTAAGTAATTTTAAAAAAAAATTCTTAAAGAGAAGGAAATTTACAATAAAAAAGTCTTAACTCCCGGAACTCTATCTCCATTATTTATAATGTTAATTTGACGTTGAAAATAGGGCTCCGCTCGGCTTTTACGGCATTTGCGCGCTGCCGCTAAACGGTGTTTATCATTATTTATTATTTTATTTAATTATTTTTTACTTATTTGCGTATTTTTTAACGGTAAAGTAAAATAAGTCCTGAGTGACATTTATTATTTAGTTTTACGAATTCATTTTTAATAGCAGTTTAAGTTAATTGATGTAACTTTAAAAACATTTGACATCTAGGTTGGATAAACACCCGGTAGATGGTACTGTGTTTTGATTGCTAAATTATTCAACATCTAGGTTGTGGAAAAACCCTTTAGATAGTATTGCATTTCGATTCATAAACAAATAGATAAACGAGAAACTAAAATAAACTAGAAAATGGTAAATAACAGAAAAAAAGTTGCGGAAAAAAGAAAGCTAAGAAAATAACTTTCTAAATTAAGTAATATAACGCCACAGTAAGGTGTTGAATAAATTGTGTTAAAGTCCCTATAAGTGTTTCAATATGTTAAATAAAAAAATAATACAAATATTAATATAATATAATACGTTCTACACACTCCTAAAATTTAGTTTTTTACAGGTGTAAAAACTTTAAGTGCAGTGTTAATATGTCAATAAAAAAATAATCTTCTCTATATATAAGTATATAAAAGCGTTTCTCTCATCACGATATCTCTGGAACTATAAGGCCGATCGACTTGAAACTTGGTAGGAATATTCCTTAGAGAAGGTAGAGGTCAGCTAAGAACGGATTTTAAAAAATTCCACCGACAAGAGGATTGAGGGGGCGTGAAAAAAAAATAAAACTTAAAATCTATAAGTCCTACAGGTTTGAAACTTTGCAAAATAGTTATTTTGATAATTTTGAGGTCATTTGTGAACGGATTTTACGAAATTCTACCCACAAGGGCGTTGCGGGGGCGTGAAAAATAATCTATACATACAATAAAACTGTAGAAATAAAAATTCTGTACATTATAGATATTTAAAAAGTAATTGGCGGGGGGTGTTACTACATCGATATAGAACCCAAAAATGTGGTTAGATTTTTTTGTCTGTCTGCCTGTATGTTTGTGCGCGCATCACATTAAAACTACTTATCCGATTCGAATGAGGTTTACACAGGTGTATTTGTCTTCTTTCAACTTAACCTCTGGTGTATAAAAATTTCTCCCCCAATACCTTTAACGAAGTCAGGGGAGAAATTTTTATATAATAATCAACACGCCACGCGAACAACGTAGCGGGTACAGCTAGTATAAATATAAACAAAATATAATACGTTTTACACAGTCCTTGAATTTATTTTTTTGCTCGTGTGTAAACTCTACTTACCACTCTTGTTATTTGATATACTAATTAAGTGATGTCCTATATTTGAACGATACGCCATACTTTTTAAGCATTTTCCTGGTTTAAAATATCTGAATTTTATGGATTTTATTTGACGACATGGAGCTATTTATAATAGCAATATATATAAAATTTATAGTTTATAACTATTAACATCCAATTCGACGGTGATAAAATTAATGCTGGTAATAACACCAGTATTAAACGTTTTGGTTATGTGCTAGATGTAGATCTCGTAGATCTCACTTCACTGAAAGTATCGGAAATAAAATAAACATCGTTTAAGAAAGTTTGAGTTGTTTGACTGATAATTATTTCTACTTGGTTTGGCTATTTCTGAGCCTGTTCCAATAAATGATATTCAAACTCAACCTTAAGTAAGTAAATTAGCAGTTTAAATAGCAACAAGATACTTGTACCACAAGATATTTACCCATCTTCCATGCTAATAGACAAAACCAGAGAAAACAAGTTAACAAAGAAGGCATCACTTTCTCTAAAAAAACCCTTAGTCTATTTATACCTAGAGGGTATCCAAAAAATGCCAAAGTCAAACAACATACACTAGGCGTAATTTTATGTCCATTTTCTCCAAATAAATAACTGCTTTCTAAGAGAGCTAGACCTCTATAAAGAGGATACACTTTCTTTTAATTATCTTAAGAAAAATACTGTCAAACGATTCAAATTTATTATAATGTAAAAGATCATTTAAGATAAAAACGATCAGTAGCGGTTCGTTTAAGGGTCCAACAGAAACTTTTGCATTTTTTTTTTATATTCAGGTTTTTAACAAATTTTATATCAAAGTTAAAAATTTTTGGACATTATTTGATACTGTTTAAAATTCCTATCTTGCACTGTTTTCGAACAATATTAACATAAACATTTGTGTATTTCAAGTTGGCTCTGATAGTTTAATAAATCGGACTATCTATCAAGCTTTTAGCAGTAGACTTCTGTGCTTAAGAGTGCATTAAAAAACGCCTTAATTGAGCCCAAATATTTATAGCCTTCGATAGCCTGGCTGTTTTAAAGGCTCTTCATACTATCACGTTCAAGTCGAAAACAGCCTGAAACTGCAAACAGTCTATTAAGTAACTGGCTAAACACGACAATTTTGCTTTGAGTACCTACCATTGCATAAAGGGTTTGTCAGAAACGAGATTGCTGATAGTCTCGCAAAAAAGGAGCTAATTCTATTTTTATCGTAGCTCAACCTTTCTGTGGCCATTCAAAATACTGCATTATGGATAAAAATCGTAATTGGAAAAAGGAACTCAGTGCAGGCTACTAAAAAAAAAACTCCAGTTCACAGACAAGCGAAAAGGTTAATACGATATTCAGTGTCCTACTTTAAATTACTCTTAGAGCTAAAGAAACTTGAACTCAAAAGTAATCGCAAGAATTCTCACAGAATACTATCCACTCAGGCACCATCTTTGTAAAATGGGAAAAGTGGAAAGTGGAACATGCAGATTCTGTGAGTATGCAGATGAAACATATTATCTGCAGAGTAATCGTTTGCCGACGACATAAATACCTGGGACAGGTCTTCTTAAAGCCTGATCATGTTACAAACGTACATCTTAGTCAGATTAGACTTTCTTAAAATTCTATCCACAAAACATATTTTAGGTCGCAGTGTATTAAGGTCACCGGGACCATCCGACCCGATTTATAATCTTCAATCCTACCCTTTGCTGTTTTTCAATAGCCTTTATGAAGATGTAAATTATAAAAAAGGGATTTACTTGGTTGTCGTTTAGAAGCAGAAATCAATTATGTGATCAACTTGTTCAACAAATTCGACTTTAAAAGTGTGTTAATGTTAAATAATATTATTTACCGACGACTCATAATTAAATTGCGGATTTTTTAACCTATAACTCTGTCAGTAAGTGTCAAATTATTGAGGAGTTGTGTTATTTATAGTTTGTGTTAATTATAGTTTCATTTACTAAACTAGTGGAGTAAGTAAATAGAAACCTGTATTATTATGTTGGTTACCTACAGTTTTCATTAAACTAATAGTTATTTATGTATCAAGGGTATAAATAGATGTTTATGCCCTGAGGGCGACGTCTTACGAACCCGAGGGCCTCTGGCCCGAGGGTTTGTAAGTCGCCCGACGGTATACACTGTAACGTAATTACTACCCTTTGCTAGCTCCAGGGTTCGTGGCTTCCTTCTGGTTTTCTTTAACTCCCCCCAAACAAATATATAAGGGCGCCAAATTACAGACAAGCAAATAAAAGAAATTTGAATAAGTGTTAAATTGTTTATTTCAAACTTTAAAAAATTCAATTTGAAGTTAAGTCAGAAAATATTGAAAAAAAATCGTAATTAATTTAATTTTATCTTTTTGGTTTACGATGTCTTCTGTCGGAGCCTTAGTTGCCCAAGTAGTAAAGTGAAATTCTAATGGGTAGTCCCCGGAACAAACAATTTCAGATTGTTAAAACAAAATGGAGGTGGCTTCTGGAATATCGATATCCTTTATGTTAGGTTTTAAAATGCTGATTTCAGGAAAATAAATAGATGTGTCGAGAAATCTATCTCTTCCTAGGACCCTCTTCAAAAGTGGCAGCAGCCCTAATGAAATAAAAAAAGGCAATGAATCTCCGACCATAAAATCCTTAATTTCGTACACAATCGCTAAAGGTTTTCTCCAAAGATCAAGAAAAAATTAATTACTACTATGTTTATATTTTTTACTCAATAAAAAACTGATTCTTGACAAGCGATTGTGAACGAAATAATTAAATATTAGTAATAGAATAAACTTAAATATTAAATAAAATATTCACCAATTTTGGATTTTACAACTAAAATTAAAATAATTAAATTCTTACTCACCGGAACGAGGGTAGAAGAAATTGAAGAATCAACTGAATTTAATGAATTCTCAAAATAAAATGAAATTATTTAACGTCGAAACATACGAGCAAATGCGTACTCCTACCATATCTGATGCGACGACGCACAATTTAACAAGAAAATTAAAAATATTTTATAGTCAAGAGGCCAGACCAAAAATAACGATGTAATCGTTACACCACGGTAACCTGGCAGAAAAAAAAAAGGAATCGAAGAATATTTTTTTTTTATTAAAAAGAGAAACTACCAAAATTTAAATTAAAAAAAAAATAATAATAATCCAAAACTGATGAATAGGTATACAACAATAGTAAATTAAGTAGGTAACCACAAAAATTGATGAAATTCTAAAATGAAAAAAAAAAATAAAAAAAAATTCTCGATAAAAAAAATTCAAGAACGCGAGACCGTACTACACTTTACCTCTAGGGAAGAAAGAAAACAAATTGTTTCGGCCTAAGCCCGGGACCTGAAGGGACCCATGTGAAGCAAGTAAAATTACCATGGGTTTTGAAGAAACCCAAGTAGTTAAACCGTCACAAGACGACGTGACTAGATTTTTCTACAAGGTACTAGCCAACCTAAAAGGTGGAACGAATTCCTCAAAAAGCAAGTGAAATTACCATGGGTTTTGAAGAAACCCAGGTAGTTAAACCGTCATAAGACGAAGTGACTGGATTTTTACAAGGGGTACCAGCCAACCCAATGGAACGGTCAACACTGAAGTTTCTCCACGCTGGACAGGGGATGCGAGGAGCTCAGCGAAGACGGGTGGTCTCGGCATAACCAACGGTTATTCGCATCGCTATAAGATGGCATGTCAGCCATAAAAAATAAAAATAAACAAGGGAGTTCCGAAAATTTAAGCTTCCCCGGGAACATGTTTCTCCATTTAGCAGACAACGCCCAGTCGGGAAGAGAGAGAGAATTTAAAGCCAAAGAGGTTAAGACAAAAAAAAAATTTTTGAAAAAGTGGCAATAACAAAAAGAACAAAAAGCTATAGTCACAATCGGTAAGAGAGTCCCCCCACTCTAAATAAAATGTGGTCGCATTGACCAGCACCTCTAGGGTACCAAAAAAGTCAAAATCGGTATTGCTAACAAATAAGTAGCAAATAAGTCATAATTGGTAAAAATTAAATCAATAACTGTCCTAATTAAGGTCGTTTAAGAAAACAACAATAACGAGATGTAACGAAAGAAACAAGAGATTAATGTTCACAAAGCAGAGAAATACAAAGCAAAAAAGTCTATCTCCAAAAGTAAAATAACTTACCATAGCAACAAAGACAAAGAATAAGACTGTAGTCAACAAAAATCATTGAATAAGAAAATACTCAACAGATGAGATAAAAATAAGCTAAGAAGCTAAACAAATATTCAATGAACTAAGAAAAAAAAATTGAAACCAAATATCGATTGAACAAAAATGTGACTAACACTCAAAAGAAAAATCAATCAATATCCGAATCAAAAATAATTTGACACGTCTTATCGCACACGCTGTGCAAACTGGAGACAATGTAAAAGATAAACGAAAATATTTATCATTAAAAATGACAACCAATAACGGAAATAATGTGAACATTAATAATAGGACAGTAAATAAAAGTAAAAACGACGAAATCAATCAGGAACAGAAAACAAATCTCAAACGCTAAGAACACTGAAAGGCAATAATCAATAAGTAAAGAAGGAGAAAAAAAAAATTTGAAAAAGGAACAAACTAAGAATTCAAAAATACAAAATTTTTACTAACGTGGTGGTGCGGCACAGCGGAACAGCGACAGCCTGTACTCGCAAATAAATGCTATCCCTAAGGTACAGTACTGACCTGAACTCACCAACCCTTATAAAAAAATTTTTAAATTAAAAAAAAAATTAAATGACAATTGAAGTTAATTAAAAAGATGAAATGAATTTTGAAAAAGTTTTCGAATTAAAAAAAAAATCTAAGAAATAGAAATTGAAAAGTTAATAAAACTAATGCCTTCAGTGAAGTGACTCCAGTGTACGGAATGCAAAAATAACTATACCAAAATTTGAGAATTTAAAAATATCGAGAAAAGAAAAAATATAAAACGATATCTCAAAAAATTACTGCAAAGTTACTACGAAAATATTACAAAGGTAACGAAACATACGAAAAAAATCACAAAATATATCAAGATGTCCTCGGTATGTGAAGAAACAGTCCAAGCTATTATAAGGTATTTCTGTATTTGGTGCATCACAAAACAGTACAGAAAAAAAATGAAAGAATGATATGAGGGAAACAAAAATCTCGAGTAGGTACAAAAACACATGGAAAATCTATTTCCTTCACAAAGATAAACCTTAAAGGTTAAAAAAAAAGAAGCAAAATAGACCATAATCCCACAATACAAGATAAGATACGGTAAATTTCTATTGTGTCCCATCCATCGGAACACCAATAGAAGCGATAAGAAGCAGATACTACCAACTGCTCCACGATAAAGAGGTCTCACGGACCCCTATAAGATACTAAGGTCTCACAGACCTTACACGGTAATAATGTAGTCTTCCAGACCACACCAAAAATATGCCCACGGCAAATAACTAAAGGTACCCACACTCAAGATATAACAAAATTCCTATTAACCATCTTCCAAATTCTTAACCAAAAGTAGTGAAATACTAAGAGAGAAAAAGAAAAATCAGAATACAGAAATTGAAGGAATACACGAAACAATTTGACTGTAACTATCACAACCACAAAATAAGGTCATAAAAAAACCGACCAAGAAAGCATAGATAGCAACGAAAAAGGACATATTGATAAAACGGTACAAACACATTAAAATCTGCCTAGAAGGGCCCTAATTATTTAGAGAATTCCGCCTGTAAATCAGGAATAATCGAGATAAATTCCAGATAAAGAGATATTTTAAATGTAACGATAACATCGAAAGAGACAATCGGTATAGAAAAATTACTAACTGTAACATAATTGTAAGGTAAAAAAATTTAAGAAAAGATAATAATATTCTTCGATAAATAAACCAGTTAAAGTTATAAACGAAATACACCAATTCCATAGTGGTTTACCTTGAATCTCTAGATAATAAAATCCAACAACAAAGTAATGATAAAAAATTAAGTGTTAGTAAAACAATTAATAAAATATTTGAATGTCTGTAATTAAATTGATGGAAAATATAAAATTAATTTAAAGTGAATGATTAGGAAAAGTTTCAAAAAACCAGAATACTTTAGTTGGGCGCCAGTTTGTAACGTAATTACTACCCTTTGCTAGCTCCAGGGTTCGTGGCTTCCTTCTGGTTTTCTTTAACTCCCCCCAAACAAATATATAAGGGCGCCAAATTACAGACAAGCAAATAAAAGAAATTTGAATCAGTGTTAAATTGTTTATTTCAAACTTAAAAAAATTCAATTTGAAGTTAAGTCAGAAAATATTGAAAAAAAATCGTAATTAATTTAATCTTATCTTTTTGGTTTACGATGTCTTCTGTCGGAGCCTTAGTTGCCCAAGTAGTAAAGTGAAATTCCAATGGGTAGTCCCCGGAACAAACAATTTCAGATTGTTAAAACAAAATGGAGGTGGCTTCTGGAATATCGATATCCTTTATGTTAGGTTTTGAAATGCTGATTTCAGGAAAATAAATAGATGTGTCGAGAAATCTATCTCTTCCTAGGACCCTCTTCAAAAGTGGCAGCAGCCCTAATGAAATAAAAAAAGGCAATGAATCTCCGACCATAAAATCCTTAATTTCGTACACAATCGCTAAAGGTTTTCTCCAAAGATCGAGAAAAAATTAATTACTACTATGTTTATATTTTTTACTCAATAAAAAACTGATTCTTGACAAGCGATTGTGAACGAAATAATTAAATATTAGTAATAGAATAAACTTAAATATTAAATAAAATATTCACCAATTTTGGATTTTACAACTAAAATTAAAATAATTAAATTCTTACTCACCGGAACGAGGGTAGAAGAAATTGAAGAATCAACTGAATTTAATGAATTCTCAAAATAAAATGAAATTATTTAACGTCGAAACATACGAGCAAATGCGTACTCCTACCATATCTGATGCGACGACGCACAATTTAACAAGAAAATTAAAAATATTTTATAGTCAAGAGGCCAGACCAAAAATAACGATGTAATCGTTACAACACATCTGTTTATGCCATTGGTACATACAAACTTTTATGTCATACTAGTTCGTTATTGCAATCTAATCTCAATACAAATAAGTATTTTAAAAATCCGGTCTCAATTAATAACATTGCCACTTTCTCATAGTAGGCAATATCGTTGCTAGGTGAATGTTGACAAACGTAAATGTCATAAAATCGCAATAATTGTTACATGTGTCAAAGTAAGAAGTCAAAATGGACAAAGATTTTGGAATTCCTGACGAAATTATTAAAAAAGCAAAGGAAGCAACTGAAAATCTGTTGCCACAAAAGTCTAATGAAGTTTACGATATGGAATACCAAAAATTATTAAATTGGATGCAAGAAAACTACGTAAAAGATGTTAATTAAACTGTGTTGCTTGGATACTTCGGCGATCTCGCTAAAACATTTGCTCCGAGTTCTTTGTGGTCCAAATATTCCATGGTAAAGAAGACTTTAATAGTAAATACAAACATTAACATTGCTAATTACTATAAGTTAATGGAATATTTGAAGCAAACTTCAAAAGGCTACAAAGCAAAGAAGTCTAAAATTCTGTCTAGAGAAGTGTTTTAAAATTTATTTATAAGGCACCGAACGAGATGTTTTTTATGCCCGTGCGGGCCATAAAGTGAACTTTATGCTCGCACGGGCATAAAGTACGACATTAGATAGTTGGTAACTAAGCAATAAAAACACAATAATGACATAAACTAAGATTTGACATTTCTCAGACAGAACTGTCTGCGAAATCGAATATTTTTGACAACTTATGCCAAAATTTAAATTTTATATTTGTTATTTTTAGTTTTATACAAAACCATTTGGTAAGTCCTGGGTAAAGCATAGTACTTCACTCGAGGAACAAATTGCATATTTAGCTCGTTTCTTTAGCCCCTTCGCTCGCAAGCTCGCTCATGGGCCAAACACACTCGCTGTAATATGCAATTTATTCCACTCGTAAAGTAATATACTATTGGTTATTGATTTAAATCATTTTACCTAACTATACATTTTATAAAACTTTTAAATATCAATGTGACCCTTGCTATTGAACAAATAGAATAATCGCTTTATAATGTCAGCAATATTTATGTTTATTATGTTTTTTTTTTTGTGTACTTATTCAAATACAACGACATAAAGGGTGCCATATGGCGATGTTCCTGAGAAACCATTTATTTATATGATAAATTACGCAGAGTAATCCTCTTGTGAACATATTTTGAAGCTTTTCTGGGAATATGCAGAAGATGAATAAGATATTTAGAAAATACTGGTTGGTTTAAGACTGAAAAAAGTTATCTTTCAAGAGACTAAACTTAAAAATTTGAATTTTTAAAATAAATAGTTTGTTAATAAATTTTGTTAGATGGTTGCTAAAATAGTCAAATTGTTAGTTATCTTTCGCATAATTTGTGCAAAAAAACTATAATTTGTAGTTGAAACCATTAGGTTTTTATTACTTATGTAGATAATAGTTAATATTAAATAAGATTTATTTAAAATATTTAAACACTTATGGAGACTTAAACACAATTTACTCAACAAAATTGTAAGTAGACGTCCTTTCCTTATTCGGTTACCCCGTTACACTGCTCCCTCCTTAGATTCATTCCTCCTGAAATGTTATTTCCTAAATCGGGATCCCGCACACCCAGAGCCATCCAAACTATCTTTTTGGAGCTGCTGCACATTCCCACTGTGGTTTTCCTGGTAAGGCACTAACCGATTATAATCGACCACTGCGGGTTTCCCTCTGGGAATTTTTACGATCCGATAAAGTACATCGTTAATATTTTTCTTGATGGTGTATGGACCTTCCCAGTTTGTCTGTTATAGAGCCATACTAAATCTCCAACTTAATAACTCTTTTCCATTGTCTGCATGTCATAGTACCTCTTCATCTGATGACTAGATAATTAAAGTTTCCCACGCACCAGTTTGTGTATATCCTCCAGTCGATTCTGAAGATCGGCGACATATTCTTTACAAGCCACTTCTTCACCAGGTAAAGAAACAAACACCTAGTCACATGGTAACCTTATTTTTCTACCGAAAAGGACCTTCACAGGCGTTTGGCCTGTTGATTCGTTAATGGCCGATCGAATTGCCATTAGAAATAGTGAAATATGTCGATCCTAATCCTTCTGACACTGTGACACCACGTTTGACAGATAGTTGGTTATAGTCCGAGGCAATCCAACGATGTGTCAAAATATAAATTCAATATGGCGGCGAGGTTCAAACAACTAAAATTGTCCTTTTTAAACACTAAAAAACACCTTTAAACACCACAAAATAAAAAGCAAATCGTTGTATAACTATAACACTCCTCAGCTTTCTGAAGATGAATAGCTACTGAATCCAATGTTTGACTTTCGCGGCAATCCAACGATGTGTCAAAATAAATTCAATATGGCGACGAGGGTCAAACAACAAAATATCACGTGGTTTGGATTGACTAATTGTTCCACCATTCCATCAGAAAGATATCTTAATCTATGTTTCCGGTCTTCCAACCGCATAAAAATATAAGATGGAGACAAATAAATTACAACTACAATTTGATGTTTCAATTGTCGATTTGACAAAAAATATCTCCGTTATTAACGTCATGCATAAATATGCTTAACGAGAAATTGGCATACATGACATTAGTCAAATGGCCGACTCATGCATATGTAGCTGAAGTGGTTAAAGTCGTTACTCCCCTGGGGGGCCCTGCAGGAAACCAGGGGGGCGGTGAAAGCATAAAAGAAAAAAGAAAATAATTAGAAAAAATGGTAACACTTATAACACATTTATAAATAAATTAATATAATGTTAATAATTTAAGATTTATAAATGTGTTAATTTGTTAACATGGTTTTGGTGTTATTTTTTTTCTTTTAATTTATTTTAAGTTATTCTAACTTAACCAATTTATAAATCGACCTAAATATATGGTAGTAATAAAAATATAAAATAAAACAAAACAGAAAAATTTAATGGGCGACTACAATGTGCGCCCCTTAATGATACGGTCTTTTATCCCATGTACATTTTGCGCCTCAGTCTAAATCAGGTAGATATTTTAATATACAATGTGCGCCTCTACTGCAAAATGACCTCTCTAGAGGATATAATAATAAATAAAATAATTTTAACATATTACTATTATTTATTAATATCGTCAATATAAAAATACTTAAAACTTTAATTTTTAAACTAACATGAAAATAATTTTAATTATTAATTAATTAACTAAATTAAAATAAGATATGCATTCTATGAAATAAATTCTACTAATCATATTATTTTGATATTTAGCCAATAAATTTTTTAAACTTTCTTGTTTTTTTTTTCAGTTTCACATCATATTTCTTTACACTTATTCCCACGCTTTGAATTTTAATGTAAGTTTCGATCTGAAACCCTTTTAAAACATCTATGAATTTAAATAAATTCGGATGGGATTGATAAAAATGACCTTTTAAATTGGCGTGAAACGACTCGCACAAATTTGTTGTTCTTAAAACGGATTCACTTGCTTCAGCCTACAATGAAGGAGGAAAAGGAGCGTGATCGCTTATATAATTTTCAACCAGATAATCACAATATTTTTGTAATTTTTCGTTTTCTGGTATTTTTGAATATAAATCGAATGCTAAACAATCTTCATTAGCATCCAAATAGGTTAGTCCGAAAGTACTTCGAATCCATTTTCCTATATCAGAATCCTTATTTTGACATTCAACAGAAAGACTCAGATTTTGAATCTTACGGTTAAAAGCCTGTCCGAGGTGAAATCGGCAACCAACTTTTTTCGACTGCGGGTACACATCGTTTACTGCAGACAAAATAGCAACTTCAAAATCAGTAATTATATACTTGGGAACCACTAACGTATCAATTAATTCGCTGCATTTTTTATTGAGTAATTTAAACAGTCTAACATATGTAATTTTCTCTTTATTTGGTAGTAGACAAAAAACAAGAAGAATATAATAACCATTCTTTTCCCCATGGATTGTAAACAATTAATTAAAAAAATTTGTACAATAGCTAAACGTACCATCCATAAAGATTCTCTCAACCATACATAACATTTTCAAATTTGTAATGCATGAAAATATAACAATATTGTTATCTTTATCATTATCAATAACAAAATTTTCATTTTTATTGGTTTTTATATTCAATGTATCTATGACATTTTGTACCTACTTTTTGTATTGATTTTGGAAGTGGAGGCAAAATTTTTCGTCGGCTAGTATAAATACATCTCCTAGCAGAACTTAATGCTGATATGGTAAGGTGTTCTGACTCACGTAACTGATTGCTACTTACAATTTCTTTTTTTATAATTTTTGACGGTTTTTCGATTATATCTTCCACAGCTTTTCTTTTCACTGCACTACACAACATATATGCTTCCATTCTAGAATCAACTAATGGTAAGTGATTGTGTTTTTCGTGTTCTCCAATTGTGTAACATGCTGCCTTACAAGTTTTTATACATCGCCACCGCACTTCTTTACTAGTCAAAACACTCACTTTTCTAAATTTAAATTTTCTAACAAAAATCACTGTTCCACCTTGTGTACTAACAAAACTTTTATTACTTATATTCATTTTTACTTCAACTGGCACCAAACTAGAATGAGAAATATTTATAAACATTGTCAGGGGTGGTTGTTATCAACCTTAATTTTAATACAGGAATTGGAATTTCCCAAAAATGATAGTAAGGGTTGAGGCGCACAATGTGCATATAATTAAATCGTAAACCTTTTTCGAATTTAAAAAGGATTAGTAGAGGCGCACATTGTATCCACCGAGTTTAATACGTAAAAAATACCTGTTGCATTTGAACACTAGATGACTAAATTATAAATTGTAAATTTATAAAGTAAATATTATTTTCATAAATGTATATATAAAAGAAACAAATTTGGGTTGTCATTCAAAAATTGTTGATTGCATTTCCGTCATCATACTTAGTGGAACGTGGATTCAGTGCGGTAACCAATTTATTAACAAAAAAAAAGAAACCGATTGCAATAGTCAGATATGTAGAACCGAAAATTGCTAAATTAGTAGCAGCACACCAGGTTCATTCTTCACATTTAAATTAATATATTTTTTTGTATTATCTTTATTTTGAATTTAATAAGTAGTTTCATAATTTCAAACTTACTGTTCTTAATTTATAACTTTCTTTACTATATTTTAAGTAAAACGTACATACAATAATGGTGTAAAAAAATTTAACAGTTTTGCATATAATGTGAAGACTGAAGAGGAATTAACGAGTAAAAGACTAAATTTGATAAAAATCATTATTTTAATAAATAAATCATCAAACGTTTCGGGAAAAAACCTTTTCATCATCAGTGATGTACTAATTGCGACGATCGCAAGTCAGAATATCAAATTTTACTGACATATTTTATTACAAATATAATATGTCTGTAAAATTCAATATATCTACTGATTTGCGGTTCTAGAAATTTAGTACAGAACTGAAGATCTTTTCTCGAAACGTTTTATGATTGAATATTAAAATAGTGCACTTCATCAAAATTGGTTTCTTACTCGTTAATTCATCTTCTCACAGATACAATAATATTAATATCCCTTATTAATTGCTATTAAAATAAAAAAAAAATCCAGGGGGCGCTGGCTAATATTTTTTCTGGAAAGGGGGCGATAGGTCAAATAAGTTTGGGAATCACTGCGTTACGGGTTTAGGTAAAGATTGCAGGTTTGAGTCCCGCCGGATGTGACATTTTTTAGATTTATTGTTAATGTTATTTTCTTGTTTGAATAATTTCTTAATTTTATAGTATTAAATAGAAAAGCGAATTTTAAAATTTTAATCTAAATTCGTATTTTGAGATTAAATTGAAATTGAACCAACACACACCACCAACATATAATGGTTTTCAGAATTGTTTTGCGTGGATGTAAAAGTTCCTTAGTAATACTTCACAAAACATTTTTTTTTAATTATTCCCTCTCTGTATTAAATATGTAAATTAATAATATAAAACATATGACTACAGATCAAGATTAACAATTAACAGTATAACAACAACAAAAAATATGTTAATTATCGAAAAAAGTTTTTTGGAAACATAAGAAACATAAATTGTTTTATTATAAACGTAATTGTATAAACCTAAATAATGTTTAAAGGATGAGGACAATATTTTTTATAACTTAGTAAGTTGCAACCATATTGTGGCACGTTCACTTAGGGTAAGATAAAGTATGATGAAGAGAGCCGCAAGGTCGGAGAACATTTCAACCGTTAAATTACGCGAAAGTTAATATAGAAAAATATTTTTTTTTCATTCTTTTTAGACTCAAGTAAAATTTATACAATATCTTAAAAAGACAATTTAATGGAAAGTGTCAGTTCAGTTGAAAATTGGGTTTTGTAAGTGGAATAATAATATATTTTGTAATTTGGTCATTGTAAGAAAAAATATATTCCCTCAACAATCCAATGCTCAAAAATTAGACATAACCCATCCATTTAGATATTTACACATATGATACCATATGATACCATTTAAAACAATCATATATTGTTGTGGATAACAAACATTTTCAAATATTTCTTATGGAAATATAATAATAATATTCAAGAAATTAATGTTGTGTATAATTGATTTTCTGTTATAAAGTCAAAACGTTAATAAACTGTGAAAGGCTTTCGCGGCCATTGTCTAATGTATCAATGGTTTTTGGGCTGTTAGGCCGGCGTCTGCCCCAGACAAATCCGCCGTAGCGGAACACACCCTCACTATGGACCATCGGATTAAGTTTGAGGAGACCCAAGTCCTCGCTACTACATCAGCATACCATTCCAGACTCTATAGAAAAGCCATAGAGATAGAGAAGCACCCGAACAACTTTTGTTGTATTTTATAACTCTTAATATTTATTGTTATGTTTTCATAACTTTTGTTTTTATGTATTTGATACGCCTATGGTCAAGCAACTCTTGCGCTTGTCAGATAGCAAGACGCAAGCGCCATCAGCGGCAGATTATTAGGGCTATAGATTTTGGTGTGTACCTAACGTTCACCATTTTTTGATTATAAATATTCTTATTTTGTAGTTAGAATATACTTAAAAACGCGTATTATTACAATACGTTTATGTGAATCATCGTTGTTTGGTGAAAATAAATACAGTCCACTACAAAAGAATTGTTTAATTACGATTCCCCAACACCTTTAATAAAAAAGAGGAAGCAGTCAAGATCAACAAAACATGGGTCCCCATAATTAAGGGTGCGAAAACTCTACCCTTAACGAACAACACCGACCAGAACCGATTGGAATCGAAAGCAACTGAGGCCCCGCCCACTTCCTTCCCGACGTATAAATACGGGCTCCGTTCACGCAGAGCTCAGTAGTTCGCAGACTGTCAACCAGAAAGCAACTTTTGAAGATGCCAACCGCTTGTGTTGGCAAAACGTCAAGTCAACATGACAATCGACGCCGGGCTAACAGCCCAAAAACCATTGATACAAAACGTTAATAGTTGGATTTCTGGCTAACAAGGTTGTATTCATTCTGTTGGTCTCTGATTATTTATAAGTAAATGGTAGTATAGGCAGAAATAAAAGTGCAACCTTGAAGAAAAATGCTTTTTATATTATTTATTAAACATCATAGAGACCAGATCTCAAAGAATATTTTACTATAAATGAATACAACAAGAGTAAATAAAGTTGGTTTATACGAAACTTAAATATCTTTATAAGGATTGAGCGAAGGCATTACTGTAACAGGAGATTCCCTAATCTGGAGACACGAGTGACAAATCAGTAAGAGACATGAGATGTTTAATGTAATAAGAAGGAACGATTAATATAGTCTGTGATAATTCATTAATTCTATAACATCAGTGGTCGGCAAAGAAACTGAACAACTCTTATTAACTGTATTACTGACACAGACACGAGATTTAGTCTTGTTTGTATACAGTATTTATACACAGTAAACTAAATGAAGTAAAGTAGTTAGGCACCGAAAACAGTAATTTATTTTTTGTTACAGAGGGACATACCTAAAAAAAAATTTCTCCTTTAAATTAAATAGATGTTAATTAAAATTAAATAAGTGGTAGCAACAAAAACTCGGAAATACTGTATGATTTAAGATTCTCCAAATTATATCATATTATGAATTTGCCCAAAAATGTGGTATAGATTAATAGCTAGATTAAATTGGATCATCTGCCAAGTAGAAAATATAAATAATGTAAAAAAAGTTAAGTTGGGGGCAACGAGGATTCCTGGATGAACTACTTACATTGTTATGGTAAAAACACAATACTGGACATCCACGGCAGTAATTAGGCTGCCATTGGAAAAAAGCAAAAAATCAATGTTAATAATAGAAATTATCAAATGCTTTAAGATATCTAATGAAATGATCTGTGAATTACCGAGAAAAATTACATTTCAGCGTTAAAAACAAAGTAAAGGGATGTTTATCTTAAACTTCTTGCAATATTAACAATGATACTACTATTAACATTTTGTTTTAACTCGTTTAAATAATCATAAAACAACAATATAATTCAGTCACTTAAATGACTTGGTAAGATAAATATGTATTAATCGAAAATAAATACACAATGTTTCGTGTGCGTCCAAATAAAAAACGTAAAATAAATTGAAAATGGTTTAGTGTTATATTTTACAGACAAAAGGTGGTGTTCAGAAATTATCTTAAAGTTACAAAAATAGAAGAGATAATTATCTCTCTGTACAAAGCTTGTGTATATAAATACAAAGGCTTAAACAAATTAAATACAAACACAAAAATATATACAAGTAAAAAAACTCATTTAAAACAAGTAGTCGGAGAGCCGGCTTTATCCAAAACCTATGAATCGAATACATAAACAAGATTGTGTGTGTAAGTAGTACTACCATCGATCTAAATGGAGCCACCCTTATTTGAGGGTAGTTTTGCCCACATCATAAAAAATTACGTGACTTCCGGTTATGACTTTGAATGACTTCAGTTATTGAATAGGTACATAGATTTGCCTTACATGAAATTGAAGATTTTTTGTGTAAAAAAGATTATTTTAGAGTGACAGTCAAAATCAGCCCGCAACCCTGTGGCACTCTTGAACAATATACATAGATGACTTTACTCTCAAATTAATGTTTGTATTTTATAGGCTACCTTGATTTTTTGCCCGCATATAGATTAGATTAGATGTTTATTGGGTTGGCTGTTAGCCTGTATTACTGCGACCTTTGCAGATCTATTGTGACCACACATTATCTCAAAAATACGATTAGAGAACCTTGTCCAGCCCTGCCCTCTTAATGAGACTTAATAGCCTTGACAGTGGCCGCTCTGCATAACTTGGAGCAGCCGGTTTCTCCTCTCCCAGTACTAGATACCGCGTCCTTGCAAGGCCTTCGCATTGGCATAGGACATAAAAAGCGGTCTCCTCCTCCTCTTGGCAGTATCGACAGATGTCTTCATCTGCTAAGTTGAACTGACTCATATGTTTCTTGAACCTACAATGTCCTGTTAAGAGACTGACAATCATTCTGACATCGTTTCGCCTTTGTGATAGCAGCTCTGTAGTAAACTTCGCCAAATGTCCCTTTATGAAGACTTTGGCTTGTCGCTTGCCTGGTGATTTTTCCCAACACTCATGGGCCTTCTCTAGCCTCCATTTCTCAATGGCTGCTTTCTGAATGTGTCAGCAACTCTGCCGAATGGTTCCGGGCCAATCATTGGTGCCCGCATACAACTACGTATTGAATAAAAACACTTAAAATTATAATCGGAAGTCACGCAAAACTTTTATGATGCGGGCTAAGGGTGGCTCCGCTAAGATCTATGGTAGTACCACTTATACACACAATCTCGTTCATGTATTCGATCCTTAAGTTTTGGATATAGCCGGCTCTTGGACTAAACCAACATTTTAGTTTCTTAATTTTGAACTATTTATATATAATAAAAAAAGTTGCTGAGAAGTGAGAGGTTTATGTCAAAAAATATCTTAAATTTTTGGATCCCAAAACTTTAAGGCGATCTCAAACTTTTTAATAATATTTACTTTCTTTATTTTCTTGGATTATATTGAGAGTTAAATTATTATCCTGAACAAAATGAAATAGTTTTCTAAAGTAATTAATGACAATGTTTTAGAATATTGTATTGATTAATGCTTCTTTTTAAAATGCTTGAACTCTTTCCATTGTAGTATAAGTGGGTAGTCGCAGAAGAACCCAATCTGACGGTTATTTAAATAAAAATCATTATAGCGGAAGCATAAACCTTATAAAGCTCAAGTTTCAAGACGCTACGTTGTTTAGTATTAATTGACAGCATTTAATATTGAACGTTCTTAGTAAATTTGTAAACAAAGACAAAATTAGTCTCATAGTTATGTAATACAATATTTTCACTTAAAAGTAACTACGTTAGATTCTACATTGGGAGAATGTACCTTCTTGTTTACAACAAAAAAATATGAGGTGACCACGCCAGAAATTGTAAGGAAAACACACAAAATGCTATTGGATGATTATCTACTAAAATCAATATCAAAAATTTTGACATGAAAAAGCCGTACGTATTTTGGGTCCCGCGTTTGGTAACAATTGTTTGCGATGTTTCCTAATAGTAGGACCTATATAGTTCGAAACACGAACGAAACGAAACATGTGTTCATCAATTTTACACCTGAGACGGGAAACCAGTCGAAACAATCAGTGGGTATGTGTATTTTTACGACTTGTTCGTATGGCAAGGTTATGACGTTAATTTTTTAGGATGTGCGTGAGATTATTTTCATTGATTATTAAAAAAAAACGCGTGTGTCTGTCCTCATTTAGGTACACACGTAAAAGTTATACTTACTTGGGCGTAACAAGATAAATTTTTTTTCTTAAAATAAGTCAACTAACCTCAAAGTATACAAACGTACTCAAATTAATACGTAATAACTACTTTTATCATTTATAACCACCGTAAATGTATCAGTTACTACAACATATTAGTCGGAAAAATTATTTGTGCATAATTAAAAAACTACATGTCATACACAAATTATACCAAAACCCATTTTTTTTTATCAGGGATGTCATCGTAGGCATAGACCTAAATACAAATGTACCGAGAACATCTATTGGGACAGAAGAGACAATCTATTAATTTGGGATTTAAAGGCCTGCAACTTAGGACGAGTGGGGAAGACGTGGGAAGGTAAGGAGTTTCACAATCTGGAGACCCTGGGGATGAAGGAACGATCGAATCGATCCGTTTTCAATGTCTGGCACTGAACAGTATAAGGATGCATGGAGTTGGCACGTCGCGTTGCTCTGGCTGGTCTGACAAGTGGAGGCATTATAGAGCGGAGTTCATCTCAGCAAAATCCGTTTATGTATCGGTAAAACAAGATCAGACACTGCTCTTCGGTAAGACAATGGGGCTAGGTTTTTGGTGATACTGGTGTCGTTTATTAGTCGAATTAGTCGAACTGCTCTTCTCTGTATTGCATCAAGAGCTCCGAGCCTTGACGGAGCCGCCGAAGCTCATAAATACGAGCAGTATTCAAGATTAGGTCGTATTTGGGCTTTGTAAAGAGTAAAGAGAGAAATATTTCCGTGCTCTAAACAGAAAGCCTAATTTCTTTCCTGCTGCAGTTGCTATGTATGCAATATGTTTGTTCCCTAGTAAGTCCTGGGAGATCGTTATACCAACCAGCCTAATGGAGCCAGCTTTTTATTAACCTCAACTCTTTACTATTCACATTTATGGCCTCTACTAATTGTTATATTTATTTACCGGCGAAACTGTCTTAAGAGTAGAATTATTATAAAAAATATAGGTAAACAACAGCAAATATTACGTAAATATTAAGATCTTTATATAAAAAATAATAAAGTTAGCAAAATTAATAAAACATGTAGAAATTTTAGTATCACAAACCCAAAAAAGATTTAAACGGTTGACTAGTTAATTAAAAAATTACCCTCATCGTTTTTCACTAACGCACCAATAATAACGCATTATAATAACAATTCGCCATATTTAATCAGTTCAGATTATTATCTATTTCCAAACTTGGAGAAGTAAGTAAGTTCTGCGGTTAATGGTTCCCACAATAAACATGAGATCAAGGCTATTAAACATCGCTTGGAAAATTGTATTTAGTTAAAAGGAGAAATAAAGATATTTTTTTGTTATTGGCTGCTTAGTACTTCTGGTACGAACCTCGTATTCGACAAATGCTTCATAATATTAATTAACATATATTTTATAAAACCTTTATCTCTAGATTTTATAAAATATTTTTTTAAATTAAAGTTAGTAACAAAAATGTATTACAATATTTAAAATACCAACCTCTACCTACACGATTAAATACATTCATTTTAAAATGAATTGTTAAATTTGTTTAAAACGCAATTATGATTATATTCAATAAATAATTACCTACATTCCAGACAGATCATTTACATATTAAAAACGCGAGTTTCAATAAGGGCTCCCCTGCAACTGAAATTGAAATTGCGTCATGTTGTACATTGCAAATTTATGCAAATACGTGAACCGGTGCTGTCTGATAGAAACTGAATGATTATTGCTGATTCAAATTTCAGATGTATTCGCGTGATATTGTTAGAACAATGAAAACCATCAAATATATTTTCCACAGGAACTAATAGAAAAAAAAAATGATGTGTTTTTATAAATTTTATATAACCAGTAAAAGCTCGAAACTATATAACTACTTGTTTAATATTTGTATATATTCTATAAAGTTAGGCCTTGTTGATTGAAAAATAAATAAATGATGACCCTCAGGGTCACTCTCAGCTGGATCAAAGGACATGGGAACTCTAAAGGCAACCGCATTGCGAACAATTTAGCAAGGAGGGCTGCGGGCTACAAATATGTTAGCCCCCGCCCATCTACCAAGCTAACATTGTCCGCAGTCGTGGACCTTATCAAACAGCACTCTCACAAAAAATTCATACAGTGCTGGGATGAAACTACGAATTGTAGACTGGCCAGAGAGTTATTACCTCATCCTGGCGAGGAAACAGCAAAAAAATTTAAGGCATTGACCAGACAAAATCTCCGAACAGCTGTGGGAATCTTGACAGGTCACTGCCAATTGCGACAACATCTCTTTAGGATGAAATTAACAGAATCGCCGCTATGCAGAGGCTGCGAACAAGAAGAGGAAACAGTAGAACACATTATGTATGACTGCTCTGCTTTTTCTGAAATCAGAAGATCCGTGTTGGGCGAGTATTGGCTTACACCAGCCGATGTTAGGGAGATCCCCCTCAGGAGCCTCATCACCTATTTTAAATCACTAGGCCTGGTGACAGCCTGAGGTGAGGATATCCCTACAATATGGGAGGATGCACAATGGGTCTCAGTGCTGGCTAAGCATTAGCTCGCCCCTCCCCAAATTTCCAGATCCAGAGACCATCAGGGAAAATTTGAACAACCATTTTGTATTTTTATTATAGACCAGCTGAGCCGACGAACTTCATTTTGCTTAACACTGTTTTCCACCGTTTAAACCTTCTCTGAACTACCACCAATATTCCAAACTCACAATTAGCAAATGGGTCCATCCGTTTCCGAGTTTTAGCGAGACTAGCGTACAGCAATTCGTTTTTTAATTTTTTGATTATTTGTTTATTGTTTCTCTGTTTTGTAACCTCGTAGTTAATCTTTTTTTGGTTTTTCCTAATTTTTCATTCTTCATGTTTCCTCGTCGATTTTATTATTTTTTTTTTATTTTTTTTCCAGGTTTTTACATTTTTTTGTGTTTTATGTTGTAACTTTTATGGGTTTGTCGTTTTTTTTTTAATTTTCCACAATTTTCGTTTTATTTTATTTTTTATTTTTTTTTGTTTTTTTTTCTATTTGGTATATTATTTATTTTTACTGCTTTTTTGGTTCATATTTTTAAAACTTTCTTTTTTCCTATTTTTGCTAGTTTTTCTCTTTTTTTGGTATCGCCTGATTTTTTCTTTTTTTAAATTTTTCCATTTTTATGCTATCTTGTTTTTGTCGATTTACCTAATAATTTTTTTGATTTTTTTTTAAACGGTTTCTTTATGTTTTCACGATTTTTATCATTTTTGTTCGATTGTCTCAATTTTCTTATTGTCTCTTTTATCATAATTAAATCATTTTTATTTTATTCCGGACGAAGACAAATCCAAATATTTCGCCCTTCTTTCTGGATTAAATGTCAAATCTGAGAAGGGCCCTATTGAGGATCCAGATAATTTTTACTGAAAATATCGCTGTTTTCTTAAGGAATTTCTCTTGAAGGAAGACCACTTCCACCCGCTTGGGCAGTGCTGATCTACCACTATCGAAACTCCGACAGGAAGACATCGAATTAAAGATAAGAGATTAAATTAATTGATTGATTAAAGTTTTTACTAATTCTTAATTGAGAAATAAATTAACTTTAAACTGATTTTTCGAATTTTATTTATGTGTCTGTACTTGGTGCCCTTTAATTAATGTTTGGAGGGGATTAAATAAAACTCAGAAGGAAGCCACGACCCTCAGGAGCTAGCCTAGGGTAATTTAAGGGTTACAACCCTTCGAAGATGATATTGTCATTTAAAGATAGAAATACATTTAAATATCTCTAAACCAACAATAACTAAACAAATAAAATTTTGTAGCAGTTATAACTTTAAAAAATGTGTAAGTATGCCTATAAGAAAGGATCAGATGGCCTGGAGGCAACACACTTTTTGAATTATTATTTTTTATGTTCAAAACTTGGACTTGTGTTTCGTCAAAATTAAAAAATTGTATTTGTATATAGTAGTATTAAAACAAACCATTTATTAACTTTATAGCTTTATTTGTAGGTATAATTTTTCTTTATCTGTCTTAATTGTACCAAATCAATCTTGTTAATATAACCCCTTTTTTGATAAATTTTAATGAACTTGCAAAGTTATCCTTTTGAACCAATTTTATATTCGTAAAAAACATTTATTTTATTCTTACTTAAAAGCATGAGGTGAAATCTAATAAAAACCATCATTAATCTCTTGTTTGCAGAAAATCTCAATTTTTCACGCTACATTTTGTGGACTGTGAAACAATAAAGATTCGGATTCAAACTCGGTTTTGAAAAATTACACAAACCTTTAAGCATGACAGTCTTTTTAAAAGATAAGGCGTGACACAGGGTATGATGTATTAGTAAAATTCTGTGTCAGACGTGATTATTCCTGTAAGAATGCACCACAAATAATTTAAGGGGCATCATTATAATTGGTTTAATGTTATATTAAGCATATTTTCACCTGGAATAAATTTTGTAAAATGAAAAAAAGGATTATACAGTTTTCATTTCTAGAAATATTTTTTTACATAAGGTTCAACCTCTTTGGGTTATTAACTTTTAAGTTATTGTTATATTTTTTCCTTCGTGCATTCGGGATAGGTGATAAACAGCAGACAAACTTAACAATTTATTGATAAACATAAATAAATAACAATTTCTTAAAATATTCTCAACAACTTTGATACAGTCACAATTACTGAATAACGTCTTTCTAAAATAATAATTCGCACTTATTTCACAATCGCAGTCAATCGCATTACCATTACAATTACAATTTTCCTCCGCTCCGTCCAAAGTGGTCCCTTATATATAAAATCAATTTCTTCTAGAAGCATCTCCTCAATTACATTGAGAACATACAATACGCTCGAATCTTCCGAACGTTCGAAAAGCCACTAGAATATTCGAAGATTCTTAGAACTCGTAACATTATGTATAAATTAAACGAATTAGGTATATTTATGTACAGTTAAGTATATTTGGTTGTAGCAAACGATAGTTTTTAAATTTTATGTAAAATGTTACTGTCTTTTAAAAATTGTATGGAATCTTATTATCTATTCTTTCGACTTCATATAACGGGCACTCCATAAAAATATGATCAATACTTAACCAAACATCACAAGCGAAGCACACTGGTTGTGATTCTCTTGACATACGGTTTCCATGTGTCAGCGGGTATGTCCTATTCGCAGGCAGGTGCTTTCTGTTCTTCTGTGACTGGGGAGGTTTTTCCTAAGCAGGACAGCTTTTTTACTACAGTTAACTTTGATTGTGAAGTATCCCATTCAGCTTGCCATCTAGAGAGGTCTGTGTGGAATACAGTGAGACCGGTAGGTTATTCTGTTTCAAAAGCTGCTTCTTTTTTCAGGCTATCGACTCGTTACCCTTTATCCTAATGTAAGATGGTGCCCAAAAGAAGAATATTGTTTTGTTGAGAGATATCAAGCTGAGTTTTAATTTTAATTGGAAATGGATGTCTGGGAAATAAAAAATTGAGAGATTTTATTGCAATTAAAGAATCAGATATGATTAACCAGTTTTGAGTGTTTATGTAATCAAGTGCTTTCAATATAGCAAATAAAGAAGCTGCATACATCGAGATACAACTAGGAAAGTGGAATTTAAAATGGTTTTCAAGAGTGGTAAATATGGCACTTCAGATTCAGGACACGAAGTATCGGTGTATATTGTATATACATTTAAATTTAAGACTATTTATAAACGTCAGTCTATTATACAGAGCAAAAGACTGGTTGTATGGGGAAATGAATGTAGAGAATGCAGCAGACCAATTTATGATCTAGAATCTAGATGAAACGTGGTACGACACACATGCAGAGGTAAAGAAAGTATGGGCTGGTCAAAACCAGCGAAAATGCAGTGTAGACATTCATTTCAACAAAGGAAAATGCATTCTACATTATAGCAGTTCTGACGGTTGTGTTAAAGGAGTGCACCTTTACCCCGCTAATAACATAAAAACATGTTTTCTGGATTACCGTCAAGATATGTATAGCCTTCTTTTTGGGAAATTGTTTTCTAAAACTATACTTCTAAAACTTAAGAAAAATAGCGTTATTGTTACGGATAATGTGCCCTATTATTTAAGGGTAAAGGTAAGAGTAACCACATCAAGTTCTGCGAAAGACATTTCCTACTTTGAAGGGTGCTTCAGAAAAAACACAATTATTAGAAGTATTACGTACAAAAACATTAAAAAAGAAGTATGTCATCTACTTTCACAAGCAACTTCTGATCCCGTACTTTTTTCGGATCGAACCTTTACAGCTAATTTTATATTCTATCCAAGCTCAGCTCGATATTTAGAGAACTTTCTTTGATCCAGCTAATTATAGTACAAAATAATAAAGTATGAAAGTACTATATTAATATCTAGGGCTAAACTGCCATATCGTAGTATCCATTAACAACTGGTAAAACGTTTATTAACATTTTTAAGATGTTATTTTTTTATATCAGATTATAAAAGTAAGAACAAAAAAAGTTTGTTTCATTAAGAATGATTTTTCATGAGAAAAGACCAGATCAGATCTAGCAAAACAATTATTTGTTGAATAAAAAATTAAATGGTTAATTAATACTATAAATAATAAAGTTATTAATCAATTTTTGCAAATTCTCTACTATGTTGTGAATTAAAGATTATACACATTTTTTTGAAATTTAGAAATTAAACAAACAAGAAATTATTAAACTGACATTAAGGAGAAATTGAAAAAATGTCACATCCAGTAGGACTCGAACCCACCATCACTGCCTTATATATCGTGTTGTTAGCCATATGTATAAAAGAGAACTACAGTAAACAGGGTATATAATTTTATGTTTATTACATTTACGGAAAAATTAGAGAAGCACTGAAAACAAAATTACTAACTGCAATACAGTTGCCATAAATATGATATTTTAATTTTAGAGTCTTTGTCAAGCGAAGCGTGAAATATTAATCACATTAGTCCTATGTTGAACGGAATACAATTTTGCAACAGAAAAATTTATGAATGTTGCCTATTAAAATTAATTTACTAATGAAAAATGTAAATTTGAGAAATGACGATTATTTATTTGTCTATACAATACACTCTGAATACAAATTTTTATTGTTAACAATACGCTCAAAATGTAAAATTATACTGGGTTGTACTAAGAAATAATACTGTATGTTTCTATAAATATTGTATCTTGGGAAATCAGAAGGTAATTGCTGACTATATTGAAACATTTTCGATCAGTTTTCTTTATATTCGATATAGGGTCCTATAAGGTGCGTGTTTTTCTTGTTAAATATGCACAACGTTTTGATGTGGTTTTCTTGTAGAAAGTCAAACACCAGATAAAAAATTATTGAGAAATTTTTTGCTTGAAGTTTGCTATAAATATTTTATTATATAAACAAAAACAAGTGAAAAGTTAAAATATCTTTTATATCGGTTAAATCAAAAAATATATAAAAACGCGACATAAAAACGAACTAAAGTCGCGCATTAAGGCGTGTTTACGTGATGCCAGTGACTGGCGCCAGTCTCACTGGCATGCCAGCGCTGGCATGGTACTGGCATCATGTAAACACTTTCTTGTGCCAGTCCAGCGCTGTCTCGAATGAAAAGTTGGTCTATTTTTCATGTTAGTGGCCCTCGTCCGTGTGCCCCCCAACCCCGCGCCAGTGGTTCTAGACACGTGTAAATACAGCGTTCCAGTGACTGGCGTACATGTGAAGGGTAAACTTCACTAAGTAGGACTAGGGTGCCAGTGAGACTGTCGCCAGCTACTGGATACGTGTAAACGTACCAGTCCAGTGCTGTCCTAATTAAGCACTGGCATCATGTAAACACGCCATTAATCAACCAACTCGAAGTGTACGATTTTAACTAAAATCGCTTAAGTTGTTAAAATAGTGTCCGACCGAAACAGATTGTTCAGCCGAAACCGAAACCGACCTTTTGGCCTCTAAAGTTTCTATAAGTTAGCATAATTGATTTTTTTACACATTTGTTCGCATATTCTTTTTATACAAACTGTTAAATGGAGTAGAGTTTTTTCTTGCGAAAAAACATTCCCCTATAAACAAGGATTGGAAATTCCCAAGAAGCTTAAGTCATAAACCCGGTACCCATAACATTACTAATTATTATTATTTATTAAACATCTTGCAAAACATAAAGGAGGGGAACAAAGATGGAACCGAACAACTCAGGATATTTTACACCCACTCAAGTTTCAGCTGAATCTGGCAGAAACCGAACTTTTGATCGGTCACTAGTTTAAAGTCAATGTTTGTATTAAATAAACTGCAGCAGTAACCATTTAATCAGAAAATTAAAATATTATTACTTACCCAAAAGATACCAATTGGGTTTTATTTAAAAAAATAGCTCTAGGTGAAGGTTGTCAAACTAATTAGACCAAGTTTTCTTTGGTAAATGTTTAAAGTCCCTATAAAATTTGAGTTTTCTCTAGACTGTTACGGTCTAAAACCATATTATAATGGTAAATTTATTAATTTGGTCTTTAAGAAGATCTTGGTTCTATCTTAAAAAAGTAAAAAAAAGGTACGTATAATTTACGGCGAAAATTATTTTAAAGTTTTTTGAAAGATACTGTCTGGATCGAAAGCAAAATTTTACGTCTGTTGGGGTTTACTTATACTTAATAAAACGTTGTTAAAAATTGAATGTTTTTTGGAAGCTTTGCTCGCTTATGTAAATAATATTTAAGGACATGTTATGTTTGCAAAGCGAATTGATGATCAAAATTGGAAGTTTAGGAGGTGCTATAGACTTTTTGGAGATACTGTTTTTAAAGTAGCTTCGTATTCACAAAAATCAATGAGTTTGTTTGTTGGGAGTTTTTTGTTTCGATTTATAGCCCAGCGTCGTAATATTTAAAGCTTTGGATTAGTTCTTCTACAATGGTCTAGTACTAGTACATAATTCACATTTATAAATGTTTGACACACAAATATCTTATTAAAATAAGATACTATAGTGAATCAATTTTCGACAAAATTTAAAATTACATGTAAAGATCAATACAAAGGGATAATAAATATTATAATAAATATTCTTTTTTTTTCAGATTACAACCTGGGTCCAAGAAAGGTCCAAATTTTGTCTTCCAATAATCACAGTACGAAGAACTACAAGGGTCCAACGTTTAGACCTCTAAAAGGTCCGTTGAACGCAACAACGGTGTTTAAGGAACTTTTCTCAACAAACACCGTCACAGAATCTCCAACAGAGGAATACGTCGCCAGCAGCTATGTGCACGCCGGTATACCGATCATGTAAATTAAATGCACTTTTGCTTATTATTACAGAAAATTATTTTACACAGGAAGAGCATTACCTCGAACATTTTAACCAGTAATGACAGAAAGAAAGAAAGAAAGAGAGACAAAATAAAACTATATGCTATCCCTCTTACGTCTTGGTTACTACAGAAAATAGGGGGGTTGCGCATATTCTAAGTTTTGACCAAGTATAAGAGAGACAGTATGCAGTTTTATTTACTTTCTGTGTCGTTACTCGTCTAGCTCTCAGGTCATTGACAGCTGCTTCTAGTTAGTGTATGCTTGAAAATTGTGATTATTCAATGACTATGAAAAAATTGGCAATGCTCGCTTTCCTGTTAAATGAATTAAAACAGTAAAGTATCAATACATCAATACATAGTATAAAACAAAGTCGCTTTTTCTGTCCCTATTTCCCTTTGTTTGCTTAAATCTTTAAAACTACGCAACGGATTTTAATGCCGTTTTTTTAATAGATAGAGTGATTCAAGAGGAAGGTTTATATTATGGAGGGTAGAGGTAAGGAGAACTGTCTCCGTGTATTGAATGTGTCCGTCAAAATGTGGTAAATAAGGGTGGCGCTACGATCGTAGTAGGGTAAATTTTAAAAAAAGCGCCATAATTTCTTAGAGTAGGATAGATAAATAAACAAGGAAAGACACATTTCCGCTTTATTATGACACCATTTTTAAAATAATCATAAGATACATAAGATAATCATAAAGTATAAAACGAATTTAAAATACACTAAACTGAATTCGCTGACCACGTTTTTTTATAGCACTTATATAATTTGTGACTTATATTACTAAGGCACTATAAACATAGGTATTATCGTCAGCCATGTTTTGTCCAATGTCAACCACAAAACCAGAGATAATAGAATAGATGTGTTGATGCTAATATAAAGATGGCAACAAGTTCCGACTTTAGCGCACCATGCTTAAAACTATTCACTATACTTCTACACCCTTTTTATGCTTAAAGTACCTTAAATTTATATTAAAACAACACTACTAGTACTTACTAAGGCACTATACGATTATAACTACTTTTTAGCTTTTCGCGCTACCAGCTGGGTTAGTTCCTATTTTCACCACTACAAAATATGATTGCACGTCACTTTAATTTGTTTATGGTCTAACACGTGAATATAGTGACATTGGACAAAACATGGCTGATGATAATACCTATGTTTATAGTGCCTTAATATTACGAAATCATACGACATTTCAATCAATTTGTCAAAAACTGCTACATTCATTCTGTACCCTACATCTACTTTAGCGCCATTGTAGTGGCAAGTTTGAGAAGTGTTATGTTCCTCTAAAAAGTGGACACATTTTTAATCATTTCCCATTTAAGATCGTTCTCCTTACCTCTACCCTCCATAGTTTATATGTATAAAAAACAATCATTAAATAGTGGAGAAATACTGTTATTTTACAGGTTTCTAATGTGATGTCGTTAATTATCAATTTTTTTCCGCTTACATTGCAAACGCAGGCTGAACCCTACGAGATTTATCAAAATAATGTAGTAATTATTTGTACACATTGAAAAGGTCTACAGAAAACTCCGCGATGGTATATGTCTATCTCTTATGTATATCCCACAATAACATTTTTTGTCATTTACTTTTTACGACAAATAATGGCTGATTTTCGAAGCGATTTTAACCAAATTAGCATTAATCCTTATCCAATTAAATAGCTTAAATACATTGTTGATTTAATATAGATCTATATGGTCCTTACAGCACAAGATTTAAATGAATATTTTCGAAGATATTACAGATTTAAAATTGCGGGACGTAGCGGGGCGGCCGGACGTAGCGGCCGGGGCGACGGAAACGTGCCTATAAATAGCGCATCGGAGGCCGCGATTTTCCTTATAGCACTTTAAATTTTGCAGCGATCGGACGCGTTTATTACGAAATTAATCATTATGGCGCCACCCTAAGGTGGCGCAGTGGAGATGTTATAAATTTACACCTGTAATTCTTACATAACTAAGTACTATGACGCCACCGTAAGGTGGCGCAGTTGATATCTCATTTATTTAAAAGAGCAAAACTTACTATACCTAACCGATAATAAATCACAAAGTACTATAAATAATAGTAAAAACTGGTAACTAACGAGAAAATATGATAAAAAATACAAAAAATTAATCGTAAAAATAAAAAAAAAATGGAAAAAACATTAGACTTAGGCGGTGCGAAGTTCGCCGGGTCCGCTAGTATTGTATATTTACAAAAAATCACTTTTATATAGGTACCTAATCTTCGTATCTATATAATTTATAGAAGAACAATATTTTAACAGAATCAAATCGGGTAATATTGTGGCATTTTTGGGTTAAAAGAGCTATCACTAATATCTGGTTAAGATTGAGTATTCGGCATAAAATTGGCCACTTTTTTATACATTAGTTATTTGGTTGAATAATGCAAATGTAGGTACTGTTTTGCCAAATACTAAAACTAAAACTAATATGAAAGTCGTATTACTTTTAAGTATATTATTTACTGAATAACTAATTATTAATTTAACTTCTAAACTCTATAAAAAATTATGGCGTTTGTTCAGTGAAAATAAGTAAACTTTTCTTCGTAATCAGAACCAGTTTCAGTAATTAAATAGAGCGAAAAATCAAAAAGTAAACACTCTTATGAATATGATATAATATTTGTCCAGAAATAAATGAAACACAAAATTGCTTCTTTTAAATTTTATTAAAATCGTTTTTAATTATTTGATTTCTCTCCTTCTCCACGACATCTCTTTTGTCTTTCCATTTAGCAATTATGACTTTACTATTGCTTTGTTTTATGCCTAATTCTCAACTTTTTTACTTAGTTTAACTACTTTTTGATAATGTTTCATATTTCTTTTACTGTGCTTATTAAATGTTTGTGTTTATTCAAAAGTTTGCGTGCTACATATTATACTCTAGTATAATAATTATCTATGCATAGAACGGTACATAAACGTGGTGGCACCCCTTTTGTACCAACTGGCTTTTTATTAAGTGTTTATACTATTACATTGTAAAATTTAAAATTTTTCTCTCCACACAGCTTAAATAATTTTACACCATATTTGTGAAGGTTTTTCGGTATATATTGTCGAAAGCTCAGTCGTCCTCGAAAGGAATCATCGTCTTACATACACACACACACACCCACACAAATTTGTCAGAAATAAATGCTGATTGAAACTTCTTGAGCCTATGTTCTAGACTAATTTGGTTTTTCGAGAAGTGCAAATTGAGCAAAAGAAGCTCACGCCATATTTTAAACATGCGAACAAATTTTTCAATTTTACTTTTTTACAGCATACTCTTTCAAACACATATGGTATAAACCCATCTAAATTAAAAGACCTAAGAAAACAAAAATTCCTTAATTATTGATGTATGATACTCTATTTGGCCAATACTGTTTTTGTTAATGTTTATATATCACATATATTTAAACGTGTTATTCTTAACACCGGCACCGGGAGGTGGCGTAGTTAATATCTCGAACTTAAAAAAAAACTAAAAAGACTTTTTGTTGTCCGGTTTAACACAAAAACTGCTATATGGATTTTGAAAAAACTGTTTTAGTCATGTAAATATTAGTTCTCGGTAATATACAGGCTTTAATTTATTATTTTTTACAATTTAAATTATTTAAATAATTTAATATGTATGTGTATTTAGTGTTGCCTATATTGGTAGTCAAACTAAGGTGACGTTTATTGGCAGATTCAATATTTTTAGGGTCTAGGACAACTCGCCGTCGCCGATTGGCCGTGGCCGATTGGCCGTGGCCGATTAGCCGTAGGGACAACTGGACGTAGGGATAACTCGCCGTTGGTACAACTGGTCGCCGATATATGTTTTCTAATTTTTTATTTAAAAAAATCATTTTGTATAGTTTGGGTATTACCTAAACCTGATAACATGAAGTTGTCTTTTAACGATAAGACGGAATACTTTTTGGATATGAAATATCAAACTACATAGTTCTTGAAAGCATAAAAAGTAGTCTAATTATTAACATATTTAAACAAAAGGCTTAGGGTTTTCGATGAAAATAGAAAAAAATAAGAAACTATTGTATATTTAGCAAAGTTTTCAAAAAAATGGTCTCTGATTTAATCTTATTTTTCGTCTTGACAGAAAATGTAAAGTGTAGAAAAGTTTGGTTAAGCAATAAATTGTTAGTTATTTATTTCTATTTGGGTCAGAAAATCTCATTTTGTCGGACCGGGCCAGAAAATTATTGTGATAGTCCGGTAAAAGCTTTTACCGGACTCATTTTTATTTTCTGGCCTTGTCCGACAAAATGAGATTTCTGACCTAAAAATAAACCGGACAGTACTAATTTCTGGCCGGTTTAAAAAATAGTTATTTATGCAACTAGTGCGTAAAGGGACCTTTTTTGACGAATGTGAATGAAAACGCTTAATCTTCAATGTTTTATGCTAAATCTAGCCAATCATTCCGGTTTATATTGATTAAACCGCTAGTGGTTTTACTAGTATTGATAAAATTATAGAACTGTCAAAAATTCCATAACAATATTGAACAATCAATTTTCTTGTTTATAAGTACCTTACTATAAATCAACATTCATTTATATTATCTAAATATTCAAGAAATGAAGAAAGATAGATACTATAACATAGACAGCCTCAGTAATGATTCTACTAGTTTTCTATACAAAATGCGCTTAGCCCAAAAATTAGAAGAAATAAAAATAGGAACAGCGGAGGAAATGTATGAAACACTTAAAAAAATAATACATGAGGCGGCGTTCGAATCGTTGGGAATAAAAAATAGGAAAACGAAAAAAAATTTTTGGTGGACGAATGAATTAAAAGAATTAATTGACGAAAAGAAAAAATTATATCTTAGATGGTTGACAACAAACGATGCGGAAGACCGTAAACAATACAGTAGATATAGGTACATGGTAAAGAAGCAAATTAAAAGAACAAAAGATGAAGCATGGAACGCAAAATGTGCTCAAATAAATTCAATGATAGGAGGGTCTAAGTCTAGGGAAGCCTGGAATACTATAAATAATCTAAGGAAAAATGCAAATGAAAAGTGGAAAATAAACCCAATAAAGGTTGGGACGTGGGAAGACTACTACAGCAATTTATTAACAGAACACCGACCAGAATATCTAGATACAAGACTGGAGGCAGGAGAAGTAATGGAACAAAATATCCTGAATATTTCTTTGGAAGAAGTGAAAACTGCGTTACGGGAAATGAAGAACAATAAGGCACCAGGACCGGGTGACATTCCTATCGAATTAATTAAACATGCGCCGTCAGAAGTCATAGAAAAAATGTGTACCATATTTAATAAGTGCCTAGCAGGAGATAATATCCCAAGGGACTGGAAAACTTCATACATAAATTCCCTTTATAAAAAGGGAGATAGAAAAGTATGTGACAATTATAGGGGGATAAGCGTAACATCATCCATAGGAAAGCTGTATGGACGTGTAATAAAAACTAGGATAGAAGATGAAGTAACACAGATGGAGGAACAAAGTGGTTTCCGACCAGGAAGGTCATGTGTAGATAATATATTCACGTTGAAACAGATTATCGAAAAAAAATTGCTACGGGGAAGAGAACTGCATGCCACCTTCATAGACCTTCGAAAGGCATACGACTCAATACCTCTTCAAAAATTATGGGTCGCTATGAAAGAAGCAGGCATTAGCAATGAATATATTAACGCCACAAAAGCTCTGTACAGAGGAAATGTAGCTGTGGTGAAGGTCGGAAACGAAACCTCGACTCCATTCTCTCCATCGCAAGGACTAAAACAGGGTTGCTGTCTCTCGCCTACACTGTTTAAAATATATCTAAATGCAACGTTAGATAAATGAAAGAGAAAATGTAAGCCAATGGGAATATGGATGGACAACGATCCGATATACACGATTCTTTTCGCAGACGACCAGGTAATTCTAGCCGAGGACAAACAGGATATGACGTACATGTTGAATAAACTTATAGAGGAGTACCAAAAATGGGGATTATATGTCAACACAAGTAAAACTCAATACATGGTTATAGGAGGAACAGGAGAAGACATTAACATGGAAAACACAACAATTACGAACGTACAACAATATGATTACCTGGGCGTGACAATAAGTAGTGACGGAAGGGACGAGAAGGATATAATGAAAAAAGTAGGCAAAGGAAAGAATATGATAAAAGCGCTGCATCCAATTCTGTGGAATAAAAACCTGACAAAAAGGACAAAAAAATATATATATCAAACAATGATAGAAGCAGTGGTGACATATGGGTCGGAAGCGTGGGTGATAGACAATAACATGTCTAGAAAGTTACTATCAACCGAAATGACCTACTGGAGACGATGCTGCGGCCTAACTTTACTGGATCATGTTAGAAATGAGGATATAAGGCGAAGGATGGCAGCAGAAAATACTATTATTGATAATATCAACGAAAAGCAACTGAAATGGTATGGTCATTTACGTAGAATGGGAGAAGAAAGAATACCCTGGAGAGCTTGGAATTGGATTCCGGTGGAAAGAAAAAAGAGAGGACGACCGCGAAAGTGTTGGATGGATAATATAAAAAGTCAGATGACAGAACGAGGGTTACAACCTGGGGACTGGAATGATAAAAGAAAGTGGCGCATTGGATGCGAGAAGCGGCAAATATGAAGCTGCAAACCCTCGCTATATATATATATATATATTCTGAAATATATTTTTTGGTCCTCCGTCCAGAAACAATACTACTAATTACTTCAAAATCGTCCGGAAAATGGCATTTTCCGGCCTAGGCCGGCAAAGTAGCTTTTAGATTATCTAAAGAGATGGCGCTATGAGTTTAAATTTTGTCATCAAAAATACATAATGAATAATACAAATTTTAATTAAATTTATTTAAAAACAGCGTATAATATACTAAACTTACCTATAACTTTTTCCAAACATAAGCAGGATTCTAATTTACATTATTTCTCTCACAACTTGTATTATAAAATTTGACATTTATGTCAATTTAGAACTACTTATCATTCGATTATGAAAATAGTTTATTGTCTCTGCTATCTTTATTTATAAAATTATTAGATATTAATGTTAATATTTTCAATATAACAATTTTTACTGTGCTGTTTATTAGCACAGTATTTGTATGTATAAAAATTAAGGAACTTGAAATCAATTATCAGAAAATCATTCCTTATTACTAATTTTATTAATCCTGCAATAGATGTCAATAAACATGTAATCTTGTATGTCACAAAGTAAAAAGCACAGGTAAAAAGTTTTTGAACTTGTTGTTTGCAACATATGTTAATTAAAACACTAATAACACTAGTAACACGTATATTCAGTATCAAACAAGTTATTAAACAACTATAAATATAATTATATTAACATCACGTCATACCAATACCAGTTGACTGACAGTCTGTCGTCTTCTAGTCACTGGTCTAACTTCAGGTAGGACAAACAGTCAACTGTTGAACATAACAGAACTTTTAAAAATATTAAAAATTAGTCGGACCAAAAAATAGTGTGTGTTACACGTCCGGAAAATATTTTGCAAGTGCTCGTATTGTTTCGCCTCGGTGCTACGCACCTCGGCTACACAACTTTACTCGCTCTTGCAAAATGTCATTTTCCGTCCTTGTGTCACATATAACTATTGTTATTATTATTAATATTATTATTATTATTCATCTAAACGATAATGAAAAATCAAATATGTAGGTACTTTAAAACTAACCTGCTTCCTGGTTCTGCATGCACTTAAAACTTTTATATGCCTACAGGCAAATGTGGTCTTGTAGGTAAACTTTAAATAGATATACCTAATAATTTTTATTTTGGTAATTTTCTCTTTAATAATATAATTGTATAAATAGGTATAAAAATAAATATTTATTCAAATTATAACCCTGTTTTCACGACGCTCACGACAACTGACAACTGTCAATACTATCTAGTGTACAGGATAAGTTAATAGGAGGGGTAACGGCATTTCGTTTGTGTTTATTATGAAATATAAGTTGTTCTAGGAAGTTTTTTAAATAAAGTAGTTTTTGTACAGAATGGTTCAAAAAATAATCTTCTCAAATACCACTCGTCCTGTAATATTTTACTAGATAAATTTTTATTTTCCAGACTCAAACTTTTTTATTTTAGGCAAAACTACTTAAACAAACTGATAATGATAAAATCACTTGTCCTACGGACTCGTGATTTTATCACATTTAAGTTTGTTTTCGTAGGTATTTTTGCCAAATAAAAAAGTTTTCGTGGAAACTAAAAATTTATCGATAAAATTTTAAGGACTCGTGGTATTACCTTTAATTAAACATATTTTAACTTGAAATTGAAATTTATGGTTTTAAATTCGTAAGTGAACAAAAATTCCATAATATTAAACTGTTACTTCATATTAATAACCTTACAATAATTGGTTTCATGTCTTAATCTAAAAGAAATAGCCACTTTCTAGATCATTACAACTAAACCCTTCACCAAGATTTATCGGTTTTTAGCTTTCAGCTGTCTCTCTTTATTATCTTCCAGACATGTTATTTATTAACCTCTTTGTCCCTTCTGATTGTCATTTTTTTTCCTTTTTTTTATCACTACTAAAAGGCGGATCGTTGCGTTCTGCGAGATATTTCTATTTGAACAAAAAATATTTAGCAGTTTTTGTCTTGTGCATAGCAGAAAAGGCTATTGAATATCATGCGGCCACGTTTATAACAATTTTTTTATTGTGAATATTTGGTACAAATTTCAGCTCTGATGGTCTCAATCCAATTTTATTTCTGACAAAATACAGGTTTTCATACAACCACAAAATATCATTTTAGAATATTACACTGATAAACTAAAAAGTAATCAAAAATGATATTTAGCAGTACAATATTCTGAGAAACAGTATTCGTACAATTATAAATAATGTTATAAATAGATAGTTATTCAATATTTAAACTGTTCTGTTTGTAAAAACATTTGGATGTAACTTTATTGTAAAATTACGCGATTTCTGCTCTACACCAGGAAACGAAACTTTCTCTGAAAATCGATAAATTATTGGTATCAACTGGTATTGTTGGAAAATCGTCGTAAAGATAATGTAAGATGCATCATGTCGTGGGTAATGTTCATTGTTTTTTTTTAGTGAATGGGTTAAAAAATAGTCGAATTCGTTCATTGTGAAAAAACTATATTCTCTATAGCTTCTTTGTGGCATAAAAACATCTATTTACTTCTTTAGCTGGGGATCTTTTGCCACTAAAACAAACTAATTAAAAATATAAATCAATATTTTGAAAATGACCCTTGCTTATTAATCCTGACCCACAGTAGGTACAATTTTACCGATGGAGATTACTTTATTTTTCGTAACTGCCATCAAATACCGGGTGCACGAATAGAAGTATTACTTCAAAAACAAAAATGAATCTTCAAAACGTGAGAGCTTGAAATTTTATATTATCTTAGATTCTTTATTTTTAGTTTGGTATAGCTTGACATAATATGACCTACTTATAATTTATTTTAGTAATTTTTAATATATACTAATATTATAAAGCTAAAGAGTTTGTTTTTTTGAACGCGTTAATCTCAGGAACTACTGGTTCGAATTAAAAAATTCTTTTTGTGATGAATAGATCATTTATCGAGGCAGGCTTTAGGCTATATAACATCACGATGCAACTATTAGGAGCGAGGAAGTAATGAAAAATGTGAAAAAAACGGGGAAAATTATTAATCCTTGAGGGCTTCCATTGCGTGCGCTGCGAAAACGGTTCAAGATACCAAAAATATATGTATGAAAGAATTATTCCTCTTGAAATGATCTAAAAAAATGTCAGCGACAGTATATGTCTATCTTTTAAGATTAACTCACTAAAACCGTTTTTATGGTAATCAAATTTGGACGAAATTAATGCATTATTTGTTAAGAGTTGTATCAACGTAATAATATTAATCTTTATCCAAATAAATGTGTTGTTGATTAAGAGTATTTAATTGTGAACAAAATTGTCTTTGACATCACTTAATTTCAATGAACATCTTAGAAGATATTACAATTTTAAAATAACTAGGACGCCACCGTAAGGTGGATATCTTATATAAAATATCTAATATAAAAAAATCATTGAAAACAAAGAAAGCAAAATGGTAAAAATTTTAAAAAATGAAAAATGGAAAAAAGACACGACAGTGTTATGCGGTACAAAGTCCGCCGGAACAGCTAGTTATAAATATATGAAAAATATAATTTTATAAATACTTAAAGTTTTAATCCTTTTAAACTCATAATAATGCAAGGCATACAAATTTAAAAAAAAATAATTTATTGAGGTTTGAGAGGGTGATATTAATTAAGGAGGGTTAGCATGACTGCCCTAAAATTATTTTATTAAGAAATGTTTTAAAACTATAAATTAAAAAATATATATTCTAACGGGATAACCGAATAGGGAAAGAACATTTATTTGAAAGACTGTTTTTAGGTTATTTGTTCTAGAATATTCTTACTCTTTCTAGTGTGTACCGATTAGGTTCGATCATGTTTCTCGTACATTCTAGAATGTTCATTTGTTCTATATAAGGGGATGTATGGGCAGTTAAGGGAAGTTCATATATTTAGAATAGTTCATTGTATTGTCAATCAGTTTAGACGTTATCCAGCAGAGTTCTGTGTATCTTAACTGTTTCATGAATAAATTGTGTTGAAGGCCCCATAAGTGTTTCAATTTTTTTTCTTTATTTGTTATAATTTTAGGGGGTAGGGGATGGTTGTACAAAGATGGCAATAACCTAGAAGTCACTTTTTTGTCGAGCTACCTCAAATTAAAAAACAAAGAAGGTACTTGTCACGTTTTTGCGATGATTTTATAGTTTTATTTAATGGTCTACCCGTTGACTGTACGATTGTGATGATTTTATTGACCAAGTCTAAGTGTCCAATGAGAGATTTAACTACGAATTTACCACTCCGTTGTTTATACAATTAGTTTGTAATATATTTTTTCTCCTACCACTTTGTAAAATAGCGTTTTACATGATACTTTTGAGGGGTGTAAGTGATCATAAACATTCATCGGGATTGTAAAATACAATTCTGTCCAATCAGAAACATGTAAAACAAACTCCCATGGGACTTTTACTTTACACGATTTTGATTGGTTACAACTCGCCTGCAAAGAATAAGTTATGTTTGTAGGGTTAACTACAAATTGTCTCAAAATTAAATGTCAAATATAAATTATAAATTTATAATTGTATTACTATTTTTAATTTTATTTATTAATATGTATAATAGCAATGATTTTTCAGTAAATTATACCTATACAAATTTATATTTTTTTTAGATTTAGAATCATTACTACTAACAAAGCTATTCTGTTTGACAGCTGTCAAATTTAAATTTACTATTAAATTGATTGTTATTTTTATAGTACGTATTTTTAAATGGTTGTTTTAAAATTATTGATTTCGAGAGCGAATTTTCCTGATTGTCTGTAGACAGCAAATGAAACTAAAGGAAACTTCTTCCCAATAAATCTGAGTTTCGTTGTAAGAAAGAATATTTAAGTTTTATGGAATGGCTGATATCTAAACATACTTCTTTACAGAGAAAGCAAAAACCTTAAAAGCGTCGTCATTATGGTCTATATACAGCATGATAAAAGCTACGATACAAGTAAATCATAATATAGATATAAGTACATTTGCAAAACTAATAATGTTTCTAAAAAAACAAAATGTTGAATACGTTCCAAAGAAATCCAAAGTATTAGATAAGGATATGTATTTTTTTAAAAGATATTTTTAGGTAGCTCTAATAATGGGAATATCTGGAGCATGTTGGCAAAGTGAGCTTACACAGATGACGGTAGATCACATTGAGGACAAAGACAGTATTTTAATTGTAAAGGTGCCTGCCACCAAAACAAATGTTTCTCGAACATGACTTATGCGTCCAGTAGTAGAAAAAATATTGTACGCAACACGGGAAGTAAGTAATTTGCAGTCTCGAAGTGTTTCCGCTCTCGGCTAACGCCTCGAGCGTTAATATCCCTTCTCGACTGCAAACGTCTACTTACTTCCCTTGGTACGTAAATAACTATTAGAAAATAATATACGTCAAACTAGCTGACCTGGCGGACTTTGTACCTACTGCATAACACTGATGTTTTTATCTCATTTTTTGTTTTTTCAAATTTTTTTGTTGTTTTCTCGTTTTTAGTATATTTTTTCGTTAAATTCCAGGATTTTACTGTTTTTTCGTTATATCTTGTAACTTATCACTAAAATATATTAGAAATCAATTACGCCACCGCTGGCGTCATAGTAGTTCTTAAATAAGTAAGAATTACTCGTTTAAATATATAAGATATTAACTGCGCCACCTTACGGTGGCGTCATAGTACTTGAATTAGTAAGAATTGTCTCTATAAAATATATGAGATATTTATTTTCCAGATGTTTAGTTGAAAGAAGACAAATACATCTGTGAAAACGGCATTCGAATCGTATCAGCAGTTTTCATGTGATGCGCGCACAAACATACAAACAGACAAAAAAATCTAACCTTATTTTTGGGTTCTATATTGATGTAGTAACACCCCCCGCTAATTATTTTTTAATATCTTTAATGTACAGAATTTTTATTTCTACAGTTTTACACTTATGGGGGCTTTTTACACAATTTATTTACAAAATTGTTAAGATACACTGAACTCTGCTGGATAACGTCTAACTACTTGACAATACAATGAACTCTTCTGAACACTTGACTTGAACTGATGTTAACTGCCCATGCATCCCCTTATATACAACATTATTTAATCTAGTCAGTGTGTTTAGAAGTTTCTAGAATTTTCTAGAAACATTATTCAAAATGGTCAGTTGATTTTTTTACAAACTTCTAAATATCAACTGTCAACAACAATCTTTCAAATTAAGGTCCCTTCCTTTACGGTTATCCTGTTACACTGCCCCCTCCTTAGATTCATTCCTCCTGGAATGTTATTTCCTACATCGGAATCCCGCACACTCCCTGAGCCAGCCAAACCATCTTCTTGGAGTTGCTGCGCATCTCCACTGTGGTTTCCCTGGTAAGGCGCCAACCGATCATGATGGACCACGACGGGTTTCCCTCTGGGAATTTTTACGATCCGATAAATGACATCGTTAATCTTCTTCTTGATGGTGTAAGGACCTTCCCAGTTCTTTTGTAATTTGGGACAAATACCTCGACGCCGTCGGGGGTTATAGAGCCAGACTAAATCTCCAACTTGGTAACTCTTTTCCATTGTCCATGTGTCATAGTACCTCTTCATCCGATCACTAGATAATTGTAGTTTTCCACGCACCAGGTTGTGTATATTTTCCATTCGATTCTGAAGGTCGGCGACATATTGTTCACGTGCCATTTCTTCACCAGGTTTACAACCAAACACCAAATCACACGGTAGCCTCATTTCTCTACCGAACAGGACCTTCGCAGGTGTTTGGACAGTTGATTCGTTGATGGCCGATCGAATTGCCATTAGAAATAGTGGAATATGTCGATCCCAATCCCTCTGACAATCTGACACCACTTTTGACAGATAGTTGGTTATAGTCCGGTTCATTCGTTCCACCATTCCATCAGACTGAGGGTGCATCGCTGTAGTTCTCGTTTTGTGAATGCCTAATAGTGATGAGCAAATGCAAGACCAAGACCAAGACAGGGTTAGTCTTGGTCTTGGTCTTGGTCTTGCATACAAGGTCTTGGTCTTGGTCTTGCAGTCAAATAAGCGGTCTTGGTCTTGGTCTTGTTCTTGCAGGGTCCAGTCTTGGTCTTGGTCTTGGTCTTGCACCAAGACTCTTGCAAGTCTTGCACTTTTTTTGAAGATTTACTGGGGTCCATTTTTACAAAAAAAAAGTAGGAAAAAATAATTTTTTAATTCATTACAAGTAAAGAAAGATTAAAAGAAAGGGATAGTATTTTTCATTATAATTTTTTTTTTTATATTAAATTGTAGCGATAAATCAAGTATGAATTTTTTTTTATTTTTTATACATTTTGGCCATTTTTTTTATATATAGTTTTATAATGTGTCAATGATATACAGAATCAGACGTAAAAATGTAACAATTAATAATTTTATTTATGAGTTTGGAAGTCACTGAATTTTGCGTCTCTCTATAAAAAGTTATTCTTTAAAGGCCTATTAGCTGGGATTTGAAATAAACTAAAACTATTTTTGGTGAATAAAAACAATAGTTTTTTTTTGAAGTTATAGGATACATAACCAATAATAGAGCTTATGTCAATATTTTAGAAAGATATATTTAATAACAACTAAATACTAAGTTTTCACAACAGTTAGAAAAAACTTTAAAAAAATGCATAGAGCTACAGAACAGAACAACAAAATATAAAAATATCCCACCAAAAGTACCTACTATATGTATAAATATTATAAAATAGAATAGATATAGGTAAAAACTATTTTAGTTTTGTTGCCCAACAATTGATACACAGTAACCAGCGGGCGGACTCATTGTTGAGTCTATTACGGTGTTTTCTTATTACCAAAGATGCTTTTGAGAAGAGTCTTTCTGCAGGAACCGAAGTAGCTGGAATGGACAAAAAATCACGTGCCATTTTTGCCAAGATAGGAAAACTTCTTTGGTGACATTTCCACCATTGAAGGATATCTTCGTTGCTTACGGCTCTAGATTGACTAAGATATTCTTCTATTTCCTTTCTTCGGTTTTGAGAGTCAGACATAATAGAGCTTGATGAGTTAGATGGTGCTGAATAAAGCTTATCAAAATCAATAATATCTTCATCTTCGGATAGACGGGCTTCTATTGCCTCCTCTGTAACTGGCGCTTGCTCTTCGCTACCACTACGGTACACTTCATATATTGATTCAAATTTTTTTAAAGCGTTTTCTTTTAACTCAGCTCCCCATACTGTCAAATCAAAGGTCTCCGCTTTGTGCCTGGGATCCAGTATTAGGGTTATGCAGTAGATCCAATTTGTTTTCGTATAATGTTTTAAAATTTTGTCACGTGCAGCTTGGAATGCCAAAATTAGCTTTTCGTCCACTTCACTTCGATACACATTTTCATCCATTTGTTTAACGGTATATTCTATTTTATCTATTAATAAATTTACTGAAACTATGACAAAGGGAAGGGTGATATATTTGTCTCCCCCAAGTTTACTTGTTAGTATTTTAAAGTTTATTAAAAACTTGTAAAGTTTTTCGATAATTAACCATTCTGTTTCAGTCAATCGAAACTCATTTAGTTCAGGCACACTACTGCTACCGCACAAAGTGTTGATGCCGTCTTTTAATTTTAAAGCCACTCCAAGCATGTCGTGTGTAGAGCTCCATCTTGTAGGGCAATCTAAGATAGGGCTTAGGTCTGTAGGTACCCCAGCCGTCTCACATGCAGATCGAAACTTATTTTTTAGCATTTCGCTTCTTCTAATCTTGCAGATTACTGAACGTAATTTAGTTATTGTTGTACTTGAATCATGAATTAAGGGGCTGTCTACGTCTGGGATTTCTTCATCGTCCTCACTTTCACTACTATATTCAATATCCTCTTCCCCTAGCAACATTAGGGTTTTCATCATATCTTGAACTCCAAGGTTTAAGATGTGCGCCATACATCGGAAGTGCTGATCCTCAGGGTTAAAATCTGGAAGTAGTTTACCAAGTTCACTCATAAATTTTGTATTTGCGGAGGCATTGTCGACAGTTATCCCTTGTATTTTATTCGACAATTTAAAATCTACTAAACATTTATGAAAAATATTTGCGATATCTGCTCCGGTGTGTAGTCCATGAGATGGAATAAAATCAAGAACCATCGACTGGTAATTCCAATCATTATCTATAAAATGAATTGTGATCCCATAGTATGTCCTTCCAGCAATGGAGGTCCACCCATCGATAGTGAATGAAAACTTGGACGTATTTTCTTTTAGCTGTTGTTCCACCCTAGATCGCAGCTGATCAAACCGACACTTAACTTGCCTTCGGAGAGTAAATCTTTTTGGAAACTTAAGATTTGGAGATATAAAACGGAAATAATCTTGAGTCTCCTGATCATCAAAAAATGAAAATGGTAAATACTTTTTAGTAATCCAATCTACCGTGGCTGCAGTAAAATCACTGGTTCCAGTTGTCTGAAAAATGAATTATGCAAAATTTAAAAAAATCTAAGCCAAAATTCAATAGTTTAACAAAACACAATATCATATTTTTTTTATTTTTCTTAAAACTTTAACCGTATCTATATATTTTTGCCTGAAGAATACTTAATCTCATATGAGTTTGCAAATAGAGTTTTTGGATAACCTTTATTTTTTTTTAAACCCCCTATGCAAATATTTTTAAATTGTGGTCAAACACATTACAAGAAGACTTACCTGAATACTATTTTCCTTTTCGGAGGAGTGAAAAAACTTTGCTATACCTGAGCATGACTCTGAATTTTCACGAGGAAATAGTTTTTGAGCTGCATTTTTGTGAATATTTAATAAATGTTTCTTAAGTCCAGAAGTATTTCTGTTTTTCATTTTTATTTTTACTGTTTTATTTTTGCACAAAGTACAAATCCCATACGCAGTTTCTTTATCATTACTCGGAATAATATTAAAAAATTCACCAAATTTGCTTCTCATATTCGGCGTAGGCGTTGGCATTTGTGTATTCCGTGTATCCGATATTTTTGTTTTTTTCTTGGATCTTTTATGAGGCAAATGTCTTTTTAATTGTTGAGAGGTCGACGGTGTAACATCTTCATCACTTTCTAAATCACTTGAAGGGTCACTAACACACAACGACGATTCCAGGTCACTCATTGTTTTTTTTTTATTTACCGATCGTATTCCTATGACGGACAGATTAAGACTATTTTAGGCGACTTAATACTAAACGGATTCCAAAATAAAAATTTAACGAAAAACTGTTGGTATATTTATTTACATCCCCAATATTCAACACTCTTTGCAAAGTCTAATAAAATACGAATAATATAAATTTTTCCTTTTGCCTAGCCGGCCGCCGGCCGCTTTACTATTGTTTGGTGATTTATGGCTCTGCTTAAGGGTATCGTAATTATTGATATTATTATTTGTTCTAAAAACATTGTGCCATTCAAAAGGTTTCTAGAAATTTAAGTGCTCAAAATCGTCGCAGATAAACTCTTTTAAAACACATATACAAACAAGGTTAATTTTAAATTAATATAAAGCGATATGATTTTATTAGTATTGGACGAAAGAAAAAGATTTTTGAATGTTATTATGGCCACAGGTATGCCCTTTAGATATTGTAATAAAATGCATATTCTGATAATATAAAGCGTCATCCTAGGTTCTTTATAATATACACAGTGATTTATAAGTATTGCACAAAAACTTGAGGTCGGATTCCTTAGGTTAAAATATACATATATGAACAAAAAAATACTTCGTTAAAACAGGTTGTGGTTAGTAAATGAGTGTTAAAAATAGAGTTTAAAATAATCCGTGGCTGCCTAATTTTTTGTTTAAAAAACGCAAGACCGCAATACTCTTGCAGGCTTGGTCTTGGTCTTGCGTAAGTCTTGCAATGCCAAGTCTTGGTCTTGCATAAGTCTTGCACTGCTCGGTCTTGGTCTTGATCTTGCAGCCTAAAGTTAGTCTTGGTCTTGGTCTTGGTCTTGCATTTTCTGCAAGACCAAGACCAAGACCGCAAGACCAAGACCAGTCTCGCTCATCACTAATGCCTAATCTTTGGCAAACTTCTTGAAACAGCTTGCTCTCAAAATTTCTTCCTTGGTCTGAATGTAATTCTAATGGTACCCCAAATCGGCTTACGAATTCTTCAACCAATATATCTGCTATATCGGTTTTCGGTGCGGACCGTTACTGGCAGCACATATAGTGCATTTACGACACCAATTTTTAACATCATTAGTGCAATTTACCCAGTAAAATCTATCTCGGATTTTTTGCAGCGTTTTCGTGATACCCAGATGTCCTCCAGAACTATCATTATGCATCTGTTTTAAAATTTCCGGTACAGCATTTCTTGGGACCACTATTTGTTTCCTTGTTTCTGTGCCCTCGGAATTTTCTACAAGTCTTTTAACGAGCCCTCCGTCCAAAATTAAAGAGTTCCATTGGGACCAGTATGCTTTTAAAGCAGGAGGGCATGAGGATATCTCTCTCCACAACGGACGACGGTCCATTCTCTTCCACTCCCGAATCTTTCTCAGAACGGGATCGTTTTCATGTTGCTCCTCCAGCATAGAGCTCTCGTCTTCTGGCACAACCTTAACTAAGGCAAGTTTTTCTTCGTTCTGCTCCACTCGGGTACAATGGGGGCAAGTATTTCTTATGTGGCCTAGTTCTCCGCAGTTCCAGCACCTCACTGGGCGCCTTCTTTTTGAAGAAAACTTCATTAACCTCTCCACTACCGCTTCGACTTCTCTGACGGCATAAACGGCATGATCGAAGTTACCAGTGTCTTCCATTAGTCGAGCAGCTGCAGGTGAGGCCTCCGTCGCCGTATCGAACTCCAGGGCAATGGTCAATGCGTTTACAAGAGATCTCGGCCTCCCCAACCGTACAGCCCGTTGCAATTCGGCGTCTCGAAGACCATTGGTAAAGGTTTGGATCGCCAGGCACTCCAGAAAATCTTCCGCTGCATTTGGATACGCAAACCGTACCATTTTTTCCACTTCAGCTTTGAACTCCTGGATAGTTTCTCCATTTTGCTGCTTCCGGCTTTTTAACTGCACTCGGTATACCGGTTGTAGATGACTTTGACCATAACGCATCTCTAGACGATTTACCAATAGCTCAAAATTGTCAACCTCATCCGGTGTCAATACATGCAGGACGTCTAAAGCCTCGCCTCGCAGAGCCATGGTTAGGAACAATGCCTTCTCTTGGGGTGACCATCCATTTGCTCTGGCCACTGCGTCAAATTGTTTCAGGTAATTTGACCGGGAAGTCATCCCGTCGAAGGTCGGGGGTTTTATCGTCATCCGTACCTGGGCCGCCTCTCCGTTTCCTCGTCGTTCGACGTCTACGTGGCCGGTTTCCCTCCTTTCTGCATTTCCGTTGCCGTGGTGGATGATTTGGTTTCGGCGACAAGCTTCCAGTTCTTGTTGAAGCTTCCTTATCTCGGACTGCATTTGCTGGTTGATCTTGTCTCGCAACTTGGCCACTTGGTGATTCTGCTCGTCTCGCAAATTGGTCACTTGCTGATTCAAGTTGGTTACTTGCTGGTTTTGCTCGTCTCGCAAGTTGCATATTTCGGAGCGCAAATGCGATATTTGCTGGGAGAAGGAACTGGATAACTCTTCTGGTAGGGTAGACATCCGTTGTGATAGCTGGGACATATCTTCGCGCTGGCTTCTCATCTGACTGGATAGCTCCTCTTGCTGTCTCGTCATTCGTCCTGATAGCTCCTCTTTCAGCTGGGACATATCTTCGCGCTGGCTTCTCATCTGACTGGATAGCTCCTCTTGCTGGCTCGTCATTCGTCCTGATAGCTCCTCTTTCAGCTGGGACATATCTTCGCGCTGGCTGTTTATCTGAGTGGACAACTGGGTCAGTTGTTGTGATTGTTCTTCTTGTTGGCTCGTCATTCGTTCTGATAGTTCCTTTTGCAGCTGGGAAAGTTGTTGAGTTTGTTCTTCTTGCAACCGGGAAAGTTGTTGAGTTAGTTCAGAATTTGCTTTTTGAACTGGGTCTTCGAACTCCACAGCGTCAGGGTCCAAATTATTATTTACGTAGTACTCACGGAGCCTTCTCAACAATACGGATTTGCTTCCAGTAGTTTCCAACTCTAATTCTTCAAGCTCTCTTCTGAGCTCAGCCACCAATAGTTCATTTATCTTTTTTCCAGGCATTCTTGTATCTTCACCCCACACCTGACACCAATTTGAAACACTTATGGGGGCTTTTTACACAATTTATTTACAAAATTGTTAAGATACACTGAACTCTGCTGGATAACGTCTAACTACTTGACAATACAATGAACTCTTCTGAACACTTGACTTGAACTGACGTTAACTGCCCATGCATCCCCTTATATACAACATTATTTAATCTAGTCAGTGTGTTTAGAAGAAACATTATTCAAAATGGTCAGTTAATTTTTTTACAAACTTCTAAAAATCAACTGTCAACAACAATCTTTCAAATTAAGGTCCCTTCCTTTACGGTTATCCCGTTACAATATGTATGGATAAAATTTTCTCCAACTATCAGCAACAATATTTTATTAACAGCTTCCAACCAGAACGAGTAAAAATATGTGTCAAATTTCATTTAACTGCATTGTCCTTGCTTTAATTTAAAATTATCTTAAACCCAACAACGAATATAAGTTTTTAAATTTAATATTCGTCTCAACATTGACCTCTCTTAGTGACCTCTCTTAATGACCATTCTTAGTGTGTACTTAATAATTTACTTTGTTCGTAACACCGAAAAAATTAGTTTTCTTCCGAAAGTTTGAACTGCCTTTAAATGAGCTAGGAGTTTTATAAGGTGTAGTAATGGTTAAATTAACCTAATTGTTTTAAAATTTTGATCACATATATAACATACCTCCTTTTTATGATTTACAATGGACCATCTATTTATTATTTATATTGTTTAAAAAAAATATTGTAAGAGTAGGGTACCGGACAGTAATCGAAAAAAAAAAATCTAAGATGTGTTTTAAAATAAAGTTTGTTATACAACAATATCACTCAATAAAGATTTTTAAGAAATAACAATGATTTATAAATTTAAATCAATAAATAAAGTTAGGTAAATTATCTGTGCCGCGTAAGAACCCAAACGCCAATCACAGTGCGTAACGTCATTTGCGGGTAGTCATAAGTAAACAACACTGCTTTGTATGTTATTTCGAGTTTTTCTACAATTTATTTGCATTTTTCTAAAAATATTTGATTGTAATAAGTTACGAATTGACGTACTATAGTCATAACAGAAGTTGTCGCAAGTATTATGGAACAATGTTATACAAAAGGCGACAATAGAAATCTCCCAAAAGTTGATATTTTCATGGTCGGCAGTTTCTTTGCCACTAATTCCGACTTTTGTTCTGCTGAATTTAGAAATGTGAAAACATTTGTGTCAGTATTTCAACTTCTTTTTGTTTATCTTAACCATAAACACAAATACAAGATTGTTTATGCACAAGTAAAACATAACCTATAACACCTACATTACATACACACTAAATATGATTATTTTTGTTATGGGCTGTGTAATAACACTCTAGGTACAGTACTTACATCAAAGTGATCTTCACAAAAGTAAATTGGTGAAGTAACAGACATTCCATCGCACTTTCGTCTTGCTAGGTCTAACCATTTCTTTCGTATGTCTGGTTTTCGGGGTACATCAATGAAAATTTTATTTGGAGTAGTTACTGATGTATTTCCACATCGAGGTACAACACACCAACGATATCTTTTTCGGTCCATGATGATCAAGAAACACAAAATACTTAATTTATCCAAGCACTGATCACTTGTAATATGGCTCGTAGTTTGTTTAGCTCACAAATGACGTCACACGATCTGAATTGACATGAAGTGCTGTTTTCGCGGCAATTTTAAATAAATTATGTTTTTGACGTTTTTAAGTACTCCAGAGGATTTATTTAATTAAAATATTATTTTTTATGGCTAGGTATATATATATATATATATATATATATATATATATATATATATATGAATAAAAATTATTTTTAAACACTATCTGAAAAGTTGTCCGGTTCCCTGTTCTTTAAATATTTAACTTTCACTGGACTACTATGCTTGGAAATTGATTGGAACTCTCGGGTTCTATAGAGAAAAGTAGATATAATAAAGTTTTTCCAGTAGAATTTCCACTCACGAAATAAATTTTTTAGATTTGGTAGAAACTACAGCTTATTTTCTATTATGAAAGAACGTTTTGTATTTGAAATAGGATTTAGTTTCTTGGTTTCTCATGTTACTAAGTAATGCAATTTAATGTGACGGAATAACGTATTTCTTAAAAAACCAAATCCAGCTCAAAAATATTTCCCATTATAGATATACGGCTCATAAATTTATATTAAAAATAATTTATATCTTGAATCCTTATTATTAAAATATTATTTGTAATTTTGGACTATATTGACTTCGAGATCATCCAGGTTTATATAATAATTTGTAAACTAGCAAAACTTAACACCCTTTAATTTTAATGTAATTTAATTTACCACTTCTTGTACAAATAAACTAGAGACTCTGTAATTAGAAAATGATAATAAGTTCAACATGTTTTTTAATGTAGGTTTAAGGATTGTAATAAAATTAAGTAGAAGCTTTCGTTAATTTTTAAAGGTTCACATAGGAACTTTTTTTTACACTTTCTGTGGAAACACATTAATTTTATAAAAGTTAATGAGTCAATATACTCCAAAACTTTTATCTGCCAGAATTTATTTACTTTTAAAATAAATCGAACAGTAAATTTCCTAAAAGCAAGATAATTAGATCACCAATAAAAACTGTTTTAATCCGCATCGAAATCGGCAAATCAGTAGTAATAATCTAAAATAAAGTAGTGTTCTAAGATTTAATCAAAAATTGTTAGTGTCTTATAGGAGAAGAAATAATTTGATATTTATTGCAAATTTACGACAGAATTTTAAGTCCGGTCACGGCGCGCCGCGCCCTCGACGCAATTTACACGATTTTTATATTATTTCACTGCAGTAGTGCATACAAACTGAGATAGTAAACTACAAAGACGTTTTACAATGCAAACAAGTTATACAGTATGATGCAAAAGTATGGAATAAATTCATTATTTCAGAAACAGACGACTTTTAAAAAAAATCTTAAAACGCGTCAATTTTAATTTTTGAATGGCCATCAACTGCTATAGATGTGTTGGACATTACGTCATTAGTGATGGCGTAATGACGTCATCGACGATTTTTTTAAATACAAACCGAGGTCACGTGACAGCTCATTTGAAAGGTCTCCTTATCGCCTTTGCAACAATGTAATCTGCAAAGGCGATAAGGAGACCGAGTGCAGAATCATTTTGCATCGAATTTGCATAAAATTCTTAGAGAAGAGGTCCGTCCTAAGCGTCATGATATTCGTATTTAGCGACCCAAAAAACCTCCGGGTACCAAGTGTGCACTGATTATGTATAGAATTTGCATAAAATTCCAGCAGAAGAGGTAAATACCATGCACCCTGGGCAACAAGTGCCGTATCCCAAGTACAAAAATTGAACCCATTGCCAGCAATACTTAATTTTTCTATCTATTGTCTGTTGGGAATGCACTTTTCAAATGCAAAAATTCAATTTCCCATTGTTACGTTATAGCGACAAAATTTTCTGATGCTCTAACAAATTGAATGCAAAAAAAACATATTCCGATTTATCTTACTTTACAAATTTCGGAGGTTTTGCTGATTTTAGTGCTTTATTTTCTCGGCTATTCTTAAAAAGGCTGTTTATGTAGCCAACATCCTCAAAAGCATATACTGGATATACTGCAACTATGTGACGGTACTTTAGACTACAATACAAAAGTCATTGCTGAATATTATTATTATTTTTTTTATAAGAATGTCCTCGTAGGTATAGACCTAAATACAAATGTACCAAGAACATCTATTGGGACAGAACAACCAATTTATTAATTTAGGATTTAAAGGACTGCAAGTTAGAATGAGTGGGGATGACGTGGGAAGGTAAGGACTTCCACAATCTGGAGACGCTAGGGATGAAGGAACGATCGAATCCAATCGAATATTATTGATATAAAATACTAAACTTTATATGTATACTAACCTGACAGAATTATAACAGTATATTACGTATCAAGAGTGGTAAGTAGGACATTACGTACGAGTGGAAAAGTTACGCACGAAGCCGCGTAGCGGCGAGTGCGTAATTACACGAGTACGTAATACCTCTTACCACTCGAGTTACGTACTATGCTTTATCTACGACTCAATATTTTAATTTTAATTCTTAATATTTGAAATCTCTAAAAAAATATATGACGAAATTTTGCGTTTAAAATAACATTTATCAAAGTAATGACATTAAGTAACAAACTAGATTAAATAATTATTTAAAATGTAATATATTATGTTGCTCAAATCTGTTTTATTTTTTAATAAAAACTATTGTACATTTTTAATTTATAATATTGTGTGGGTTAGATATTTGCTGAACAAAAACATTTTTTAATGTAACAATTATTTAAAACAGCAAAATGTTTTGTTTTACATCCATAAATACGCGTTCCAACATGACGTTTCATTACGCACAACTGTGCGTTATAGCTTACTTACCCTGCATGGTGACAATGAGTATAAATGACATTTACTGTCAAAAGAGTAGATAAAATAATTTGTCAAACACAATGTTATACGTCACTATGATATTAATACATTAGCTTAGACTGCTTTTTGTATATCTATCTATTTTCAATGTTCTGACTGTTTAAACGGTGTTTAAAAGACTTATAATCATCACTAATAACATGTGGTAAATATATCATTTTGGTTTTCACCGACCAATATACCTTATATGTGTTTCTGTTTCTCTCTTACTCACACCATTAAGTACATTATCACGGTTGGTGAAGTATAACTTCAAAAATGAAAAAGCAAATGTGATTGATCACCAATATAGCGCTTTCTATGTGCACTTTTAACCAAGTAAAATCGTAATGATTTAATTGGAAAGTAAAAATAGAAGGTGAAAGAAGTGTAGGAAAAAACGAGTATCTTTCCTGATTTGAATTTAAAACTGGAGCAGTCGATAATACTGCAGTCGAATTACGCTTTAGTGTGTTTTTTTCTCGACACTTGTATATTAGTCTAAAAATAACTGGGATTTTATAAATGCTCAGTAGATGCCTGATTATCAGCTTATATTCATCAGCTCTAAAATGTTATTTTAGCGTATTGCAAGACTAAAACACAGAGTCCTAACAGAATAAAAATATAAGGCCGGACACACAAAAAAGTGACTTAGAGTTTCAATTGTCGATTTGACAAAAATCTCTCTCTCATTAACGTCATGCTATATGTGCTTAGGAAAAAGGTGAGTAAGTGTTACATGTGACATGAGTTGAATTTAACGACCAAAAAGCGAATTAATGGCTGATCATTCATAGCTTAGTTGTTAGAGCCTTGTCGCGTAGAGCCAAAGCTTGCGGGTTCGAGTCCTGCTGGATTCAACATTTTTTTCAATTTGTTCTTAAAATCATTTAATATATTTTTGTTTATATACTTTCAAAATTTTCAAAAATCCCATGAGAGATATCTCAAATATTCGTTCTTTAAATTGTTAACTGCTATCGATGTTTCATCTATACTTTGGTCTTCTACCTTGGGTGCATCTTAAGGTAAAAAAATGTTCTTCCTCTTGATTTTGTATAGTAAACATTTAAATTTTTTTTAAAAGTGCAGATATTCTTGTTAAATCACAGTGCTTCATTTTTCCGCCTTTCTTCTTGATTTTCCATGGTCCCAATACTTCTTTCATCTAAGTTTTTGTAACAATATTCTAAGGCTGTTTATTCTCTCAATAGGTACCTAATGGTCGTTACCTTTTTACTCTTCTGAGGCTTCTTACATTTATTTAAAACATTACTTTCATTTTTAGCATTAACAACTACATGAACAACTTGATTTCGCATGAAGTTGTCGGTAGAGACCAAGGTCTATTTGTGAATGATTTTATGTTGGAACATAGTAAACTTTAAAAGTATATTGTTAGCCGTTTCTATCTATAGAAACCTTTGCCAATTTTCATTTGAGGTATCACGGACGCTGTGTTGTCCTATTGTCGGTCTTAAATTGTAGGTTCTTTGCCATTGGACTTTTTACTAACTATTTGTGGCATTTTTGACGTTCTTCTGAGATGTTCACAGAAGTCGTCTTTGATTGCTTCTTGTTTATCATCTGTCGAGACATAATAGAGATGTTGTACCATTTTTGATTCAGTCTAATGTAAATTAGTCTTTTAATGATGTACGTAAAACTTATAACACTGTTAAAGAATTCTTTTTGGATAATGAAACCTGTTTCAATTTCATGTTTTCCTGTCTGGTTTTTGCATAATATAAAATCACTACCTTGCTATTTAGTTTCCTGATTCCAGTTATTTTTTTTTTGTTATAATCTTTTTATATTCTCTGGTTTATTGAATGCACATAACATTTTATATCACATCTAACAAGCATGTCCACTACCAATAAACATATAAAACTTACGAGATATTGAGCGTCCCAGAATTTTGGACCTTCAGGATTTACGATGCATTGCAATAGAATTCGAGCGGCTTATTGAAAACACCCTGCTAGTAAAGTTCTTCGATTTAACGGTAATATATTTTATTGTCACGTGCAGCTTTTAAAGATTTTCTGGACCATATGTTCCGGACACATAAAAATTTATCAATAGAAATAAGTTGCACACAAGTTTGAGCTTAGTATATTTTGATTCACGTTTATTGGCACAAATAGTTTCAGTTTTAAAAATAAGAAAAATGTTTTGGTGCAAGTATTGTTCTTGGATATTTAAAGATAATGTAACAATTAAAACTATTAAAGTAATTAAAATATAGTCCTTTCATGGAAGCAGTTATCAGAAAATAAAAATGTAGTTAACAAGTTTTTTTAACAAACTATCAAGTATAATTAATTAGTAATCTAATAAGGATATCGTGTATGAGACTTTTGAAAGTATACAAACAAGAAAAAGACATTAAGGCAAAAAACTAAAAAAATATTACATCTGGCAGGACTCGAACCTGCAACCTCTACCTATAGCTGTTAGCGCCTAGGGCGAGTAAGAAATATATTTTCGTATTTTTCTTATGATTTACGTGAAGTAAATTTTTAAATTACCAACGAATTACTTCTAAATAAGTTCTGTTTATTCCGTTACTAGTTTAAATTTGTATAATTTGTGATTGTTACTTTTTATTTATCTACCAACAATATTTAAATACATCACGTTTTGCCCGTTAAAACTTAATTAATCCGTCTCAAGAAGGATTCATGTTATTAATTTTTTATTTATATTTACGTAGATCTACGTTTAACTTGTACGGTACTGATACTTTGACGACCAATCCATATATTCAACGGCAAAGAAATTTGTTATTCCATTTACAACTTCACAGACACGTTAAATCCGGAAAAGTTAGTTAGGTGCACATCTGTTTTTAGTCCAGAACAAGAAGAAGACTTAGCGTCTATCTATACACACGAACCACCAGTGTCCGACACCGGTGGCGACCACCGGTAGGGCGAGTCTTTACACATCAAGCCACTTGTGTCCGACACCGGTGGTTGTCACCGGGGGCGCATCAGCCGGGCATACAACTAGAACACAGATGAATATAGCAAACTAGTCATTTTACATTTATACCTATATCAGTTTTTTCTGGGTTTCCTTTCTTATTAAAATCTTCCACAAATTCTTTGATAACTCTTTCCCAAGCATTTTTTTAGCAATTTTATCGCTATAATCATCAAGTTTGTTGTCCCAAATAATTGGTTCTCCTTCAATAGCAGTTACAAAATCCTCAGTATTGCATTCAAAATGTTTCTCCATAATAAACGATCAAACAATTTCAAGATTCAGAGGGACACAAAAAGTGGTTGGTGTGCACACCTCTATTAAAAACAACGTACTGCTAAAAATAAAATATAGGAAAGTGGTGCGGCCGAGGGTAGGACACTAGCGTAGCGGCATTCGAGCAGCTAAAAGTGGTGTAGTCCGCAAAGTGGCTCGTCTGTAATCGTACATTTAAAACAATGCATTGCTATCGGTGGTCGCCACCTGTGTCGGACACTGGTGGTTCGTGTGTATAGACGCTTATGTACCTACCTATTATAAACGATTTCTTGAAATAAGGTTTTGATTATGCAACAAAGTATAATATAATTCATCCATTTAAAAATGGATAAAGGCTTAAGATGACTGGTTTTTAGGTTTTAAGCGCCGATATCCACAAATTGTGTCTAGAACTCCGAAGCACAGCCAATTACTGAGATATCTATAACATATTTGCCTGCTTTCACCTTGTAGTATGTAATCACTGGAAGAAGGATCAGTTAATTCAGAGGAAATATGTTATCCAAAGTCTGCAGTAAATTGCACACCATTGCAAATCAGACAGATACCAACTATGGCTGTACCCAAAACTGGTCGTAAACACAAGATACAAAAAAGCGTTGACATCCTCTCCTGTAAAAGCCGATCAGGCTAGAAAATTTAAAAGTCAAAGAATAAAAAGTCGAAACCAGCGAAGTTAACAGGTCATAACAATATGAAAAAAAAAAACGAGGCTTTGACAAACCGTCATACAAAAATCCGAAACTTCGCAGAGAAGTGCAGTGAACCCTCCACGGAAGACTGAATTCATAATGTTATCAGTGCAAATGTTGGGCTCATGAGGACTGCACTCAAGTTATTTAGACTTCATATGCGTCTTGCCCGGGTTTCCCCAATTGTTTATATACCAATATTTTGTATTGCCATATCTACAAAACCTTCTCCCAGTACAATTATTTTAACCAGATGTTAGTTTATTTTTAAATTTATATAATTATTTATCAGTTATGTTTATATATGGTTCGTGAATACCCGCATGACCTTGCAAAAAAAATACTAGGCATATATTTTACTGGAGGATATTTTCCTTTGACAGGGTATATGCTGTAACAACATTAAGTTTCCTCCATCTCTCTGTTTACGTCAACGTTTGGTCGTTTTTTGTAATTTATCATATAAGTAACATACAAAGTTTGTGAACGTTTACGCTGTTTGAATTTTCTATTAAGAGTGAATAGGCAATTTCGTTCATATCAAATCGGATTTTTATGGCATAAACTCATTCTTTATGAAAGATGGTTATCATTTTCTAAAGGGCTATTCAGTATAAATAGATTTAACAAATTTTGTTGGTCCGTTGAAGTAAATTGATTGTTAAGAATAAATCTACATAATATTTTCTAATTAATTTTATTGGATTAACTACTAGGTAGATAATTAACAATGTATAATTATCAAAAATAATACTACATCGGTGATTTTCCAAGTTAATGTATTAAATATTTTAAAAATAAATATAACATATAAGTATATTATAATATTAAACTAGCAACTGACTGCATGTATTGCCATAGGTTCTCGAAAACGGCTTTAATTGAGTTTATTCTAGAAAGGAAAAAATGATTTTGTTTTGCTTTTGCTGTAACGTTGAAATGTCCTAAAGGGCGTTATTGCCCTAGCTAGTTAGCCATAGGTTACCTTCTAAGAAAGAGTATTACCAGTCGCCACCAAACATGTAATTAAGATCGCCAAAATACAAACTCCACAAATTATATTTAAACATCCGTTTTAAATGATTTATTATAAGTTTAATGGTTTTAAAAAAGGCAATTAATTAAATAAATAAAAATATTGAAAACTATATTTTATATCGAAGAATATTAATTATGTTAATAAAAGAATTAATTATTCTCTTATTTCATTAATCTTCAGAAACCCTTGTATTGACTCATATGTTTCAGTGTCGATTGTACAGAGATAATTATCCTTCTAATTTCCGAAAGTCGGGACGAAATTAATAAAAAATATAGGATTTAAATAGAAGAAAGCTGAGCTGAAACTCTACATTTGCGAACAGAACCATCTTGTGGAATTAATAGTAGTACAGTCTTAGAAAAACTAGAAAAGAAGTGGATAGAGAAAACTAAATACTGGAACGATCAAGAAAAACTAAGACAACCAAAGATGCTCCTGGGAAACTATAACTAGAAATGTTTTAGCTGTCTAAACCTCAGTAAAAGCAACCGTATTATAACAGGAATATTACTACCGATTAAGAGGGCAGATAAAGAAAATACGAATGGTTTCATAATACAAAGGGTAGATTATGTAAGGAAGACGATGAAACCTCAATACACATACTCTCAGAATGCATTGCCTTACATAATTCTTGAATCAAATACCTAGGATTATACTGAAACAATTATGGGGACATTAACTCTGCTGGATAACGTTTAAACTGATTGACAATAACAATGATCTAAAAACAGTCTTTGAAGTAAAGGTCCTTTTCTTATTCGTTTATCCCGTTACACTACGAACTAAAAGAACTTGCATTTCAACGATATCCTAAACTTTCTTAAAAAGAAAGGACCAGAAGAGCTGCTATAAGTCGTAAAAAACATCATATTTATAGAAAGAAAATGAGAACACAATCGATCTTATAAGTTGCAGGGTTACGCACGTATACAAGAAAAATATTCCTTAGCGGAGTCTTACAGAATTACTCATGTGGACAGTAAAAGATTTAGTTATTTATAACAAAAAAAGGAGTGTTAAAACTCAAACAATAAAAACCTCACCTACCAAGGAAATAAATAAAAAAAAATTTAACTGGCTCAGAAAAAAATGTAAAATTTAAAAAAAAAATCGGGAAGTTATTAGTTCCTCCCCAATTTTCAGAATTTGAGTTTTCACCAGATCTTGTTTGAAAGTTAAAGGAACATATCCTGACTATTCCCGCGATGATGTCCTTATGTCTTTATGTATGTTTGCATATATGTGCGCGCGCGCGCGCTTGGTGTAATATAGAAAATCATCGAATAAACAAACAGTAGAAGGGTACAAAAATATACCACAATAATTAAAATAAAGGAAAAAAAAATTGAAAAACCGAACAAACTGAAAAAATTACGAATTACCTTAAAAAACAGTTAGTTTAAACCTATTGGAAACAAATGGTAAAATATAATAAAATTAACAAAGGCATAGAAAACAACTAAAAAATAAAAAAAAATGTGAGCCGTCACGGGACGCCTGGCAGATGTGAAACATCGACATTATTGTGTAAAAGTAATATGCAGAAAAGAACAGATTGTGATAGGAACTAAATATGTCATAATGATAAAATAAAATATTACGATTTTTTCCAGATAACGATGACTATTTATTGAATAAATTTAAAAAGTGATTTCGTTTAGCTTTTTATTTAATTGCCTTAAATTCAATAATCTTAAAAAAGGAAATTATTAAAACACAAATTTATATAGAAGTACGTTACTATATTAATATAATTGTAGTTACTTCATAATTTTAGTACAAACAAAAAGCGATACTAAGTAAAAAATAGGAAAATGATGAATTTAACTATGAATACAACTTTATCGTTGAATAACTTTTAAACGGTATTTAAATGGGAAATGTATTATGATTTAGGCACGGGTTAATGTGAATATTAAGGGCTGGTTAAGGTCTGATAATTTTTGTTAGGTCATAATCTAAAAATTTGATGGGTGTTTGGAGAACAAAACCAAATCTGGGAAATAACGGACACCCCAATGTATATAGAGTAGGTAGGTACTCACTCATTTTTATTAATATTTTTTCATCACTTTCTTTATTAACACTTTGTTTATTCATATTTAAAACTAAATACACAAATTTTACGCGGACAACTATATGACAACTATTCACCAACAATCTATTTTGATTGACTAGCTGTCAATTTTACAGGTCAGCAAAATATGTAGGTAGATTATGTTGCCTATACAAACAATCATTTTTATATATATAGAATAGATAGTAGGCGGAATCGAGTTAGGTTTTTATGAAACAATTCATACCCTGTCCCGCCAAATTTTTGAATCGATGAGCTTCTTCCCCCTATTGTTGGCGCGCCACCGTCGCGTCGCTCAAAACATGACACCAATTTCATATAAGATATCAGTACATCTCTTATCCATTATTATCGATGCGTTAGGTTTTTTACGTCATACGAATCATACGTCACCGTCGCCACGCGAGAAATCTGATGTCCCAATTCAAAAAGATTCGAATTAACTTTGTATTTTGAAGAGCACCACCGGGCGGACGAATGGTAGTTAAAATCAAAATTACTAATCACAATGAATAAGAAAAGCTACTAAATTAAATAAATTTCTCCGAATTTAGGCACGGATACAATAGTTTGGTGAATTCTTTAACTAAAACAATCCAATAGATCGTTATAACCGTTCGACAATAATGGTTATTAAAAATTTAATTGTTTAAATGGTTGCACCTCTGAAACTAAGGAAGATAAAGATTTTTTTCAAATTATTCTGATTCCTTATGAAAAAAACATTTTTTTAACAATGTTATATTAAAAATTTCATACTTAACTGTCAAGGATGTTATTCTTCATCTAAAGACGAAAATTTTAAGCGTTGATGGACCGTTTTTAATTGATTGGAGCCTATAAAATTATCGATTATTTGCTCGCGCTCGTTGCAAGTGCCACTGTTAGTTCCTACCCCATTGCTCGAGAGTTAAATCAGTCATCGTATCTTACCTTGATTCATTAATTAGCTCTATATTTACTGCTATGTATGAGTTTGGTCAAAAATTTTTTCATGAATATGCATAATTAATTCGAGTTAAACTATTTCCTTTTTGTAATAAAGCATTTTGATAAATTTTAATTCATTCCGTTTTATCGTTATTATATTTTTTTTTTCGTTGGCAAAAACAAAATGAATTACAAGGTACACATTTTAAGTGAACAAACTATGCACGTGGAGTTAAAAACTAATTTTTTTATTGTCTTTATCCATAAACCCATAATCTACGGGATCAAGAACGTTAAAGTTTTCTTTTAAGTAATTAACTTCATTGAAAACTACATTAAAACTGCGCAATATATGCAGTGAAATAATCGCAGAAGTTATTTGTTTCGTAAGAAAAACTTTTATTTGGGCTCCCATAAGAACCTTTGTTGAGGATTTGATTTTGCACACAATATCTCTAGTTCTAATACTTGGATTTTAAATTTTTAAAATTTACTTTATTGTTTTTTTTTTAAAGTAATACGAATTATTTGGAAAAAAAGACTGTTTTTCTTTGTTTTAGGATTGCAGCAAATTAAATTGATAATAACAAATTTCCTGTCTATTTGTCGAACTCTCGAAATTCGTACTCAGCAGGTCAAAATAGATAAAAAAATATTATGCCTATGACCATATAATTCCAACGAAAACGTACCTGACGCACGTACTATTTCAAGCGTAGATCAACACTTGTGAAGTCATTTTATGTACTGCCCTAAAATTGGTGAAAAATTTAGTTTAAATTTTCTTAGTACTAATTTGTAAAAAATCTTTTGTTTTGTGTTTTTTATTGCTTTTTAAATGAACATTTCTAAAAAGGGCTAAAATATTTATCCACATAAATAATTTCTAGATTAATACAACTACAACAATAATAGTTCCAAGACAGTTCTAAAACATTGAATAAGTATATATTTCAAATATAATTTAACTTTAAATATTGTGAGAATTAGTAAAATTGTGACATTGTAACAGTTTAATTATTTTTCTTTCGTAATACGCCTTACAGTTAAGTTAATATGTTATAATAATGATGTATGACATAAAAACATAATAATTAGCCCAAATTTTATCGTTTATAAAATTTTAAATAATTTTCCCTAGTAGAAATTTATCTTGGCGCGATATTGGCCAGATATTGGAGCCAATATTCGACAATATTGGAAATAGAAAAAAATGTTAACATTTTCCAATATACGTCCAATATTGGCGCAATATTGCAGAATATTGCGCCAATATATAGCCAACTTTAGGCTACATTGGAAAGCAATATTGCCCCAATATTGGCCAATATTGATTTTCCAAAGTAGCCTAAAATTGGCCCGCAATATTGGGCCAATATTGGCGCAATATTGGCGCAATATTGGTAGCCACGATAGGTTACAATGGCGTGCCAATATTGGGACTATATAGCACCAATATTGGTAGGCAATTTAGGGTTTTTACTGTCACACATTGGAAGCGAATATTACGCCAATATTGGCAACCAATAAAACCCAAAATTGGGCGGCGAATATTGCGTCAATATTGGCGAAACATATAGCCCCAATATTGTTATACAATTCAGAACTAATATTGGCAAAATATATAACCCCAATATTGGTAATGAATATTGAGGTAATATCTCCAAAATACATTTCCCCAATGTTGCTAGCTCATATTGAGCCAATGTGGTTCTCACCTGGAAGTTCAATAATTGTACAATATTAACAACCAATATAAGCTATATATTGTATATATATAAACCGACTTTATATATCTGACACTTAATAGTAGCCTAGCATTGGTTTGTAAAAAATTCAAAAGCTATTTGTTTGTTAATAATAGACCAATTTGATGTACGTACGTACTTAAACTGAAAAATTTTTTACCTATGCACCATAGTGTCGTCACCATTATGTACCGAATATATAGGTATAGACAATTGAAAACAATTTGTTATATTACATATTTAGCTTAAATTGGAAGTTAATATTTCCCTTTTGTGGTAATTGAGGAGGTGTGAAATATTCAAATTAGTTAATTTTTAATGGATTTATTAAAAACAAAAAAAGAAGTTTAACAAACAATTAACAAACCTTTGTAATAATTCTTAAAGAGAAGTTTAAAAAAATGTTACTTCTGTATAACAACATACAAGAAAACAATTACAAACAGGGTGCTGCATATTCAAGAATCCTCTGAAATTGTGAGCTCTTAACACCAAGTCTAAGTACTCCCCAAGGCGCTAAAAGATTTCTCATTTAAAATACACGCAAACTTTGTGATTTTTTCATATTTATATTATTAAACTTGCAATCCGATATTTTATCGTTACGATATATTTTAGAAACAAATTTCCTAAACAAAATCTCTTGTCACCTATGTAACGGAATGCTGTGAAGGTAAAATATTGACTTATTATTAAGTGGTCGTGAACAGAAATATTTTAAAAAACATCTGAATTTGCGTATATTTCAAATGGGAAATAATGTAACGCTTTCAAAGATTACTTAAAAGTTTATATGAAAAAGTCAAATTTTCAGGGGATTCTTTTTTGGACTTTTCCAACATGATTTTAAGTCGGAAGCGAAAATAAAAAAAAATACTTTCTAAAAAAAGCACCCCAATATATCTAATATATGAACTATCAATGAATGGGCACACCCTGCATATAATTCACATAAAGGGAAAAATAACTAACTAAATAATACTTATTTAGAGTAATGAAAATATCGTAAATTATACAAAAATAAGAGGAACTCAGAAATTCTTAGCAATAAACATAATTGCACAATTCGAATTCTGACAAGTGAAAATATGTTTAAAATATAGTATGATTGGAATAATAACTATCCACAAAAAAAAAGAAAAAATCTTTTGCAAAAAGCTACTACATAAATAAAACATACATGATGATCCTACAACGCGATAATAATATTAATAAAAGATATACTTTACGTATTATATCCTAATGCACATTACCACACTGCTCAAGTCCTATATTGTATCACAATTACAAATCTGTATCGTCACTTTCCATTAGAGTCGACGACAGCGGTGTATCACTACCTCTTGAAGATGCAGTGGAATTTCCTGAAGAAAAAGACGGAGTAGAAGTACCTAAAACAATAAATAGAAAACTTATTAGATAATTTGCATAAAATCAACCATGAAAAATTGTTCAATGGCATATTTTTGGAAATAGTTTTAGCAGATTGTCGACCCTGCTTTCTCCATTTGCGTGAAGTTCATAGGTACAAAACAATATCAAGTAATTTTAAACTTACCATGTTCTTTCGTTGATCTCGTTCTTCTGCCTCCATCACGATCACCAGATGTTGCCAGTAATAACGAAATTCTTTTTAGTATAACAATATCATCTACGTCGTTGTAATGTGTTTTAACAGCTGCCGATATAACCTTTGTAGTGCTGTAAGTTCGAAAAAATTTTCTTTCCTTTTCTACCGACACTCCTTTTTTAGAGACTGAGTTCCTTAGACAACGTTTTTCGCAATATATTGGAAATTAGGTTGTGCATGTCTTTTCCTCCAACAAGTGAGACAAAAGCAAGCTAAAACACAACAAAGAAAGAATTCATAATTATTGAAGTAACATCATAATCGAATTCAGTTGTATGTATACTCCACAAAATATACTCACTACTTTTTGGAAAAATTCATGATTTTGAAGCTTCAATTCAACATCCTGAAGATTTTCTTCAGACTGCATGGGTAATATTGAAGCTATTTCAACATCTTCTTGTGGAATATTACTTTTCGCTATAGCTATGTTCGAAGTTGACAATTGTTCACGCAGACCCCTTAGTCCATATTGAATGCCACCAAGTATTTTTCCCAAGTTACTTTCCATAACATTGGATACCTTCTCCACAAAATCTGAAAATAAAATCATTGTTAGCTATTTATATACCTGCAATAACAGTAAAAGATACTGTCCGAATTGAGCATTACCATTGAAACAATCAGCTGTTAAACATATATTGGCAGTAGCACAGTACCCAAATTTCTTCTATGTGCAAATTTCATTGAGCAGGCTACAAACTTATTGCATCTCCTGGTTTTTACTTACTTGTAGCAATGTCCACCCTGCAACTGCATAGTTCTAAAAATTTCTTTCTCCATGTTTGGAGGAACAACCAACTGATCTGTATAATATTTTTCTTCGAAGTAGTGGACATGCAGGTAGGTGCAATAGTCTCTCAATCTACATATAACAAAAAAATCATTGGTCTACATACATCAGAGGTCAACTTGAACATTTTTGAGCGCGTAACTTGATGAAAAAATGTTATCAGTACTTTTTGTAAAGCGTTTAATTTTCTATAAAGATCAATAAAGCCACTCATTAGCCAATAGGTAAGTCTTTTGAACTGTATAAAAATTAGAAGCAGCAAAAATATCTTTTCGTATGTTACTTTTACAGAGTTGGGTACCTAAGTATTTCAAATAAAAGTAATTGAAATATACCAATTTAAAATACAAAATGGCATTTTCTATTTTGTAATTCAAATGCTTTTTTAAAATCCATTTGTATTTTGCATTTTAAATGAAAAATTTTGTAGAAATCCATTTTGAATACAAGTATTAAATAGTATATTGTAATACAAGTGTTACAATGACAGAGGTTTCGTAGTACGAGTTCAAGAACGAGTACTACAAACCGTCATTGTAATTCGAGTGTTACATACTATTTTTTATGATGAACTTTTAAAAGTATAAAAAAAAATGAGAGTTTTTCGAAATATTTATTTATGTTGGCAATCTTGACAGTTTTGACAATTGTCAGATTTAATGATTTTAAATTAGCATGTTTGTCAAATTTGTATAAAATATTCCGAATTTAGCAATAACGCTGATAATGTAGTTAATAATTTACTACAACATACTTCTTGATTTACTACCTGAACTCTTTCGTTGAAAATCAGTGCAGTGCAACCAATTGTGTAAAACAAAAAGTTACCAAAAACAGTGTTACAATGAATCTATTTCGATACTGTTTTTAGTGTCGAAATAGAAACTTTGTGAACGTGAATTATAAAAAATAGATTTGCCAGACTACATGAAATGTTTTGTTTTGCTACTCTCATCGGTTTTTCCAAGACCTATTTAATATAGGACCAATATATTACCTATTTTGTATTCATTTTTAGTTTAATGTTTATTTTCGGTATAGGGCAGGTAGCAGGTAAATGGATTATAAAAACCGCTTATTGTATTTACATCCTGTTTTTGTTATAGTTGCATTATTATATCTACAATAAATGAATTTTTATTTAAAAATTTTATAATAGACCCAAGAAAAAAAATACTTATACAAAATTAAGCTTTTATTGCTTTTAATAATCAACAAATTTACATTTGATAAGCTTTGTATTGAAATTAAAAATATTGAAATAAGAGTTGCTGATTACATATACATAATATAAATTAGAGTCTCTTAAATAAATTTCTCAATTTTTTAGCAAGGAAAATTGTTATTCTTATAAGAAATATTATAACCCTCCCATACAGATTTTGTTTCTATATTTTATTTAATAACTTTATAGTCGAATAAAATTATTTTAAAAAAATCAAAGATGTAATTGTAATGGCTTTTTCTCATGTAAATTTAAATAATCTCCTTGTTAATGAATTAAAGACGCAGAATAGTAACAATGTTAATTTAGGCAAAATAATAACTGCAAAACCAAAAAAAAACTGATAGGTAATTATTATATGTTTGACGATAATGAATATACTGATGCACTAGGCGAAAAAAATAGTTTGGAATTAGAAGCAATCCAATATTTGGCCTCAAAAAATGTAAATATTAATATGTTAGAAACTTTCCCGAATATAAAAAAGTTATTTTATAAATATAACACATGTTTGTGCACGTCTACGCCAGTGAAAAGGCTGTTCTCATCTGACGGAATGATTATGACAGCTAAAAGAGGCAATTTAATAGATTCCAACTTTGAGAAACTAGTTTTATTAAAAGTAAACAAAAATTGTTTATAATATTACTATAAAATTTTGATCAACTTGTATATTTTTCGTATTTTTTCTATGAATATATTATTTAATAAATCTTCTAAAAATAATTTTTGTTTTTATTTCAAATAGCTATTTTCTATTTTGCATTTTGCATGATTTTGAAAAAAGCATTTTCCATTTAGCATTCCAAATAAGTTTTATAAAAGCATTTTGCATTTCAAATACTTTTTTTTAGCAAAGATACCCAACTCTGTACTTTTATGGGTATTAAAGAAATGCGATCATGAATATCTTAGTTTTAAGAGCTCAAATCTTAACTGGTGTCTATTTACGTCTTTACGTCAGAAATAAACTTCTCAGCCTGTTTGTAAGAGGAAAAAAATCATATATTTTTTTAATCACTCTATATCAACAATAATTAATAATAGCAAACGTTACCTACTAATTGAATCCAAAAATAGAAAATGAGCATTCAGCAGTTGTTTGGAAATATATTTTCATTTTCGTGTTCCAGCACACTGTATATGTTATATTTAATATCGTATCGTGTCTTTCTAGTAAATTTACGTAAATAACATGTACCTAATAACCAACTTTTTATCTTGCCGGGTTTACCTACTATATATAGATTCAGTTTGTACTAATGTACCCAAGGCCGATATTAGACAAAAATCTTTTATAAAATAGCTCCTACCCTTCATATTCAGCGATACTAAATCGCGCAATTTTTCGTACACAATATGGCGCATGGCGTATCTAAAGAAAGGTTTAAAACTGTATTTACTTACCGTATACTCGAAGTATCCATATTCACTAACACACGAACTTCACGAACTGTTTTGTCTAATTTAACCAAAATTGTACGGACCCAAAAACGCTTCAATACTCAAAATAGAACTCCAATGAAGGAAAATTAAAACAAAAACCTTTTAACAATTTTAACAGGCAATAATAATTCTGTAACTAACTCATAGCCATAGGTAGCCGACACCGACCGACCATGCTCGAATACACACACTGTTGCCGTACCAGACGAAATAAAAATTCGTAGCAGATCAATTGATTCTACTTACCACAAATGTAGTAAAATTAACAAACTTTGTGTGAGAGTTATTTGGACGTAAATTTACGAATAAGGTATGAAACATTCAGATTAAGTTTTATTAATCATCGTATCATTCAAAATATTTTTTATATAAGGATTTTATCTAATGCAAAGTTGTGCCTACAACATCTCTGGCAACATTGCGATTTCAAAATAACTGCATTATCTGAGATTATTTTGTTTAAACAGTGTTGCCACCTTCGATGAAAATTAAATAAATATCCATTATACCTATAATTTTTTTGTCTACCTACATTATTTTCTATACACTTATGAATGAAGTTTGAACTAAGACATGCTTTTTGCAAACTGATTTCTTTCAAATTGTATGTACCTAGGTAGGTTGTAAGTTAATAACATATCATTGCTGAGAAATTATAGATGTAAATCTTCTGCGTTTGTCGGTAGGTATATACGGGTCATAAATAGGTAGAAACTTAATATACCTAGATCTGTTAAATGTTGAATGCATGAGAACTGACAGTTTTTGAATACAGAAACTGAGAGTTTCTTCAATACCTACCTACCTACGTCTAGTTTCATAAAACATAGCGATTGGGGCAATGAAATAACCATTAAAAATAAAAAAAACTTTTAATTTCAATGACAACGCCCACGAAGTACCTAGGTATAATGTGGCAATGCTGTAAATTCATAAAATATTGTCTGTATTATACCTATGACCGGAAATATAAGATCATTATAATCTCCAATTGATATTACCTTTACGCACGGTTTAAGGCAAATAAAGTTTTACTTTTTTTCACCAGTGAAAAAAAAGTTTTTTTTTTCACTATTTAAAACAAGTAAAAAAGCACTGTCTTAAATAAGATTATGCAAAAAATTTTACGTATGATATTGGCCGAGGGTCTAAAGTGTATACCTTCCACCTAGATGGCTCGGGTTCAATTCCGGGTAGGGAAATTTTTTTTTTTATTATTTATTTGTGTAAATATATTTAATTATTAAATTATTGTGTGTGTAGCAGTAAAAACATTACAAAATATTCAAAAAATGTCCTGTCGGCATATTTCTCTGAATAATTAAAAGATTTAAAACCAAATACTAAACTACCTGGTCTGTGTACTTCATGTTAAAATCTACTCTAACAATTAAAAATAATATTGATATTTCAAAATACCATAAAATAGTTGCTTATTTAAAAAATAAAAACAATAATTTCTTTTGTTTTTATTTTGTATTATTTTTAAATTAAATAAAATGTTCGATTGAAAATAACTTTGAACACGAGTTAAACAAAATGGCGTTTCATACCGAGTTCCGTACAAAATTTTTTCGCACTAGTGCGTAAAAAAAATCAGACCTATACTTGTTTTTCGTGTAAAAATATTCGGTTGTAGAAAAAATATTGTATGCAACTCGTGCGTAAAGGTTCCTTTTTTGACTCATGTGATTGTCGCATTCACCTGCGGCTCATGCGACAACCTTCACATTCGTCAATAAAAGTCACTTTACGCACTAGTTGCATAAATAACTATTATTTTAATTGATGGATTTCCAATATAAATTAAACTTTTAAATTTATTTATTGTTATCCCAAGGAAATAGGTGCTCGTTCCAACATTTGATTGTACCTACATTTTTTTCACTTATAATATTGTCTATTGAATTTGGATCATAGTCGTTATTGAAAGTATATATCTTTAATAATATTTAATTTTTTGTAATAATTATTGGTAAATTTTGCTTTTAACGGAAACGGCACCGCATGCTTTATTATACCTGAATTATAAATAATCTTTAAATTGTAATAAAATGTGTTTGCAAGTAGTCCTTTATCTCAATTGGAGGTATAATATTGGGTCGCAATGTAGGCGCAATATAGAAAGTTCGTTGGTTTATCAATATTTTGTTTCACCAATATTTAGCCAATATCTTGCCAATATTGATTCCAATATAAAATTTCCATTTTAAACCAATATTGGCTACAATACGGTTTTATACATAACCACCAATATTGTTGAAAATAGTCTTTATAGTAATATTGGCCAAACGTTGGCTTGCCAATGTATACATAATATTGTCACAATATTGGGTCGCAATGTAGGCGCAATATAGGAAGTTCGTTGGTTCATCAATATTTTGTTCAACCAATATTTAGCCAATATTCCGCCAATATTTGTTCCCAATAACGGCCAATATAAAACGTCCATTTTAAACCAATATTGGCTACAATACAGTTTTATACATAACCACCAATATTGTTGAAAATAGTCTTTATAGTAATATTGATCAAACGTTGGCTTGCCAATGTATACATAATATTGTCACAATATTGGGTCGCAATGTAGGCGCAATATAGAAAGTTCGTTGGTTCATCAATATTTTGTTCAACCAATATTTAGCCAATATTCCGCCAATATTGGTTCCCAATAACGGCCAATATAAAACGTCCATTTTAAACCAATATTGGATACAATACGGTTTTATACATAACCGCCAATATTGTTGAAAATGTTCTCTAGTTATATTGGCCAAACGTTGGCTTGCCAATCTGTACATAATATTGTGTCACAATATTGGGTTTATATTGATCGCAATATAGGCCCATTATTGGCAGTTCATTGGTTTATCAATATTTCGCTTAACCAATATTTAGCCAATATTCCACCAATATTGGTTGCCAATGCCAAGGCAATATTACAAAAAAAACTGCAGCCTATATATATCCAATATTGGTTATATATTGGCAATATTGATCAATATTGCACCAATGTCTGGCCAACATTCGCAACCGAATCTTGGCGGTATATTCATTATCAATATTGGCCCAATATTGGCTGAATATTGATATTGTGCACCAATATAGCGCCAAGATTCCAATCTTGGCGCGAGGTTGCGCCAATATATATCCAACATTCGGTTCTACTAGGGTTGTTACGATTTGGGTTTACTTAGATTTATTTATCATTGCGTGACCTTCACACCGTTGGAATACGCTATTCGGAGCGGTCCATTTTGCCACATAGGGGGTTGTAAGTGGTATGCACATACAGTGTGACCCATTTCGAATGGAAACACCCCTGTAGAATTCCTATTTATTAACCGATTGGAATATTTTTTTTTTCTAATTTTAAGTTAAAAAAAGTTTTACTTGAAGACCTAATTTGACATTTTTAATTTCGTTTTCAAGGCCTACTATGCTACTTTTTTGTTGTCAAAAATAAAGAATTTTTATTAGCGATTTTTTTTTATTAGTAAATGACGACACCACTGGATTTAGAGTGGCTTTAAATAGCTCTGATTAAAATTTCATAAATAAATATTCATAAATAAAAAAGTTATGACAACCTAAAATTTGAAAACTCGTCAACCTAAGAGTTACAAAATAACACACTGTATCAACATTTTGCCACACAAATTGTGATTTTTTTTTATTAATTTAAACAATTAACCACGTTGTCACAAACTAAGTATCTTAGTCTTATAATTGTTTTTGTTTATTATGTCACTAAAAATATTCGCAAGCGCTACGACAAATGTGTTCAACTAAATGCTGGATTGGTAGAGGCGACCAGGATCTAAAATAAACAAAAACAAAAACAATTATAAGACTAAGATACTTTGTTTGTAAAAAAGTGGTTTATTGTTTAAATTAATAAAAAGAATCACAATTTGTATGGCTAAATGTTAATACAGTGTGTTATTTAGTCACTCTTAGGTTGACGAGTTTTCAAATTTTAGGTTGTCATAACTTTTTTATTTATGAATATTTATTCATGAAATTTTAATCAGAGCTGTTTAAAGCCACTCTAAATCCAGTGGTGTCATCATTTTCTAATAAAAAAATCGCTAATAAAAATTCTTCATTTTTGATAACAAAAAAGTGGCATAGTAGGCCTTGAAAACGAAATTAAAGATGTCAAATCAGGTCTTCGAGTAAAACTTTTTTTAACTTAAAAATAGGAAAAAAAAATATTCTAATCGGTTAATAAATAAGAACTCTACAGGGGTGTTTCCATTCGAAATGGGTCACACTGTATAACCGTAATCAAATCAAGAGAGTCAGTTGCTTCCTCGATTTATTTTGTTGAATGTTTATGAAACAGTGATAATTCAATTAATAAATGAATTAGAAAACTAATTGTAGGGTATAATTTATACAGTCAACTAATTAGTAAAATCAAATTTATATTAAAAAAAATGTCCAACCAAAGTTGTTTTAACAATTTTGAATAACATTTTCTTTCTCTTACTTATTTGATCACTTTTTTGTTCTACTCGTATTCCACACATTCATGAGCTTTTTAATACTGATAACTACCTACTTTCATCTATAAGTGAAACTAGATTGTTCAAAAAATATTATTTTAAAACTTCCAATATGCATGTTTGAAAAATAAACCTGTTTTCTACATAAATATGGATAAGCCAAGTAAAGATCCAAGACATACTATAGCGTTTGAGTCAAAACTATTTTCCTACACAAAAAACAAACACTTTTCCCTCCGAATCAACGGTTATTTCGTTAAAGCGTGGCTAAAAAAATTAAACAGGTCCTTATTTTTTTGCGTTACTTATTAATTTCCTTTGGGTTACTTATTTTTTATTATAAATTTTTTATTGTTTAAAAGAAAACGATTTCTATTATGAATGTTTACTTCCTTTCATTTAAACCACTTCACACATTCAGAATAAAAATTGAAGAATCTTTCTTTAAAATTAATAAGAAACATACACTTTTATGGAAATAATAATCTAAAATTAATAAATATCAGTTCTTGACACTATAAAAGCCTTGTTAATAGACACATTATTCAAAATATCAAGTAAACTGTTTTCAAAACAATGTAAGGTTAAAAATTTTTACCAAAATATAATTCTGTCCAACTAGTTTCTAAGATATCGGGTGTTCAAAGTTTAAATATGTTTTTTGATTTTATTTATTTAGAAAGTATATGAACAAAAAAATAAAATAAAGAAATTTTAAAAAAAGTTGCGTCCGGCAGGAGTCGAACCTGCCACCTTTACCTTTACGCGGTAACACTTAACGAGCTCAGCAACAGATGCCTTAGTAATTAGTTAGCGCTTTGTTCTTCTTGATTTAACTGATGTCACATGTGACACTTAGTCACTTCCTTCTTATACACATGCATGCATGACGTTAATGAGAGGAAGATTTGTCAAATTGACAATTAAAATATCAAACTCTAATACTCTTTTTTTGTACTCTGTCTTATATTTTTATTCGGTTTGGAGACCGGAGCCACGGAGTTTAATATTTTAATTGTCGATTTAACAAATATCTCTCATTATGCATGTAGGTATGTGCTTAAGGAGGAAATAAGTAAGTGCCATATCTGACATGAGTTAATCAAGACGATTAAAGTGCTACCGAATGCGACATTTTTTCAATTTTTCAGGTTTTAAAACATTGAATATATATTTCAAAAATTAATATTATATTAGTGACATTGTGACAATGTAAGAACATTTTTTGGTCTTTCGATTGAGGAAGATTTTTCCTTTTTTGATGTGTCACACTAAATTTTTATACCAAAATTTTGTCAGTTATGAAATTTTTGAGTTATTGATTATAAAAAAAATGTGAAAACAAAAGTGGTTTTCACAATTTCGAATATAAAATTTTTATTGCTTTGCACAATGATTACATATTTTTCAGTTTTCTGTTTTACTCGTATTCTATATTTTAATTAGTTATTAAATTTTAGTACTTTTAAATATTTGTATCTATAACTAAAAACTAGATTTTAAGCATTTAATATGCAAAATATATAATTCCAAATCTGCGTTAAAAATAAAACTTCCAATATGGATCTTTAAAGGATAAACCTGTCTTCTATATAAATATAGATATGCCAAGTAGAGATCCAAGACATTTGCTATGCGTATAAGTAATTAAGGGTAAGTAAAGGCCAGTAAAGGGTCAAAACTATTTTCCTAAAAAACGAACAGTTTTACCTCCAAATCAACGGTTAATTCTTCTAAAGCGTTGATGAAAAGCACGTGTATAGAAAATATGTCTGTTCACTTTTTTTATTTAAATTAGGTACATATTTTTTTTACATAGTTATACATATTTTTTAAATAAACAATATGATTTTTATACTTATTCTGCTTCGCTGTGTAATAGTTATCAGTATAAAATTATTTTATATGTATAGTTTGAAGATATAAAATGTCTATTTATAAAAAAGGTATTTTATAAACAAAAAAATTATTTTAAATATTGTGGTCAAACAAGTGTAATTGTATTTGAAATTAATCAATTGATTTAATAAATTTACAAAAAAAAATCTTATAAATTATAAGTAGATCTTAAATTGCAAATTAATAAGGAATAAATTAGTAAAAAACAATAATATAAGCAGTAAAATACTAACTTGTGTAATTTATTTATTTGGTAATAAAATCAGGTTCAATATTTATAAAATCAGAACAATATTTAGTTTTTTTTGTTTTTTTTTTTAGTCAGTTGTACATGTACAGATTCCTCGGAAACATTTATTCATTCATCTCACTCAATGGACAGAGTTGTGAAAGTTACCTAACAATTGAATTTGAAGAAGATGATAAAGAAAAAGAAAGTGAAAGTGAATAATTTTACACTGATAACTATTTACACAGCGAAGCAGAATAAGTATAAAAAACATATTGTTTATTTAAAAAATAGGTATAACTATGTAAAATAAAATATGTAATTTAAAAAAAAAACTATAAAAAGACGTTCAAATAATAGTAGTAATAAACGAAGTATAAAAAGAAGAAAGAAAAAAAGAGACGTAAATATTAGAATATTGAAATTTTTAGTTCTTTTAGCAATAGAGATCATAAACAACTGGGTAGTACATTATATTATGTTAAATAATATTGTAAAAGTAAAAAAAGAAAAATAAAATATTGAAAAAAAATAATTAGAGGTGTTGGGGATAATTTTTGAAGAGTAAAAGTATTTCAGATGTAATTATTTCTACGAGCTACCCCAGATAAAAAAAATAATCATCGAAATCGTTTCATTTTTCACCGAGATATAACAAATTTTTCCGAGCGTCTCCAATTCGAAGTTGCGAATTTAGTTTTTTTGCATCGCGCAAAGAGATATCCACCACTATATCTGTGCCGTCACTTGAAAAGAGGTCAACTTTATTTGTCATTTTTTATAACAAAAAACGCTTTTAATTGTAAATAACTATAATTAATTGAAAATATAGGTCTTTGATTAACGATAGCCGCCAGATTAATTTCTTAATTGTAATACATAAAGTCGCTGTAATTTTTTGACAAAAATTATGCTAACTCGGCTCCCATTGGCCTTAAAAAACTTTTTTTTTAAATCTTCGTCTTGATGTCAGCTACAATAATTTGCAAATTAAAAAATTGTAGGATAAGTAGGGGGCGCTGCAGCTTTAAATGTTTATAACTGCAATTTCATATCTTCATAATTAACTGTTTTTAACAGATCAAAAATAATTTTCCAACACAATATGAAAATTAAATGCTTAAGGAAGAAAATGAGACAAAAATTAACCCTCTACCAAATTTTTCCGCAATCCTATAGGCACTGAAAGTTGAAGGTCGCGGAATAAACAAATTCATGTATCTCAGCAACAAAATAACCGATCTGGGCACCCAATATCTTATTCGATTTGGAATTAAGTAGGCTTGAATGTTATACCTCTAAAATAGACAAAAAACAATTTTACAATAAGTATTACGTTTTTTAATTTTAACCTTTATTTTTTATTTTTGCAATAACAATTAGATTTAATTAAACGCATTACGGCTCAAACTAAAGATCCTTTAATATACTTTTATAGTTTATACAAAAGATCCTTATAACAATACTTACTTTAGGTAAAAAATTAAAAAAACACAAAAAATACGTGGTTTTCACCTACGAAAGGTCATAAATAAATAAAAACCAAACATTTTCTGTTGAATGAACTGGGGCTTGTTCTTCATGTTTCCCTTTATAATGTAGGCCAGGTCACATAAATTCCTGAATTAAAGACTACTATTTCCCCTACATCCTGGGCTACTAACTGAACCACACTTGACTAGTCATTTTTGATCTATCCATATAGGCCCTCAGAGCTTTCGCTATACGTTGAGGTCCGCCTTCCTTGTCTGTTAATATTTTGTAAGGTTTGTTAAAGACAAATCTTGGTACGACGGCATCCACGTCTGTCTAGAAGAGTGGTATCGCCTTTAGCGATTCCCTACACAGACTGTCCGTGCGAAAGCGTACCATGGTCATCAATGCTACCTCCTTAACAAATATATCAAGGGGTCAAATCCAAGTATTACTATAACAATTATTCTCTACATATATAACAATAACAAATTAAAAAACAAACATTTATTTCGTGTTTTAAACGGTTAATTCGTCTTTGAATAAAAAATTTTGCTTTTTATGAGTTTAATTAATTTGTTCAATGATTTCATTAAAAAAGTGTTTTTTTTACATATTTAACTGAAATTAAATGGTTATTTACAGATTATAAAATTCGAAAAGAGGTTGACCTTAAAGGCCATCCTTGCAACTTCCCGCTAGTTTTAACCGCAAAGCTATAGTAACGTGACGTATTCTGACGTTTTTGACTTTTTTTGAAATGTTTAAAAAGCCATAACTTTTTAACGCGTTACGATTTTGATGTTCAAGATGGCATTCGACGCAGTTTTTTGAGACCTAAAAACGTTACCGGGAGTGCAAAATCGGTTAGTCAAAAAATCTCTAAGTTATTGAAAAAAAAAACACTTTTTTTAAAATTTTTCGACAACGATATCTCACGAACGAATCAACCGATTTTAATTTGCAAAACAGCATTCGACGTGTCTTTTTAAGCTTGAGAGCTGATTAGGTTATGAAATTGATCGATGCAATAGCCAAAAAGATATGCCCAAAAAACATTATTTTTACCAATTGTTTTTTTCGGTTATTTTGAAATTTCTCGAAATCTACGGGCTCGAATCGGTTCAAAATTACAGGGAATCTAAGTTAGATGGAACTCTTTGGAATGCTTTTTATTTCATTCCGATCGGTCGAGCCGTTCAAAAGTTATAAGAGGTTTACATACATCCACACACACATCCACACGTACATACAGACACCCTCGTAAAAATAGTCAGGGAAGGTTCCTAAGACCTCAAAACGTCGAGATCCGATGAAAACTCGATTTTTGAAAAACGGGGTGAAACAAATAACTTCCCGATTTAAAAAAAAAATTTAATTTTTTTAGCGGGAAGTTATAAATGTTAAAAAAAATAGTTACAAAAGTTGCGTCGATTCGCGCTGAAAGGGATGCAGTCAGCGAATGGGTTCACGTCTTTGTAGAATTCACTCGCTGTTAATGTTATAAACCTCCAGATCTTGTCTCTGGTGATGTGGAGTTGTTGATTTAAGAAGTTTTCGTAGCAGGTCTGGTGCGGTTGTTACAGACACTATACATTAAGCAGGTTTTCTGGGTGTCCGTGAAAGTGTGGTGTCACGGGTCTTGATAGAGGATTTTTTCTAAAGAATTGGCTAAGGATTACTCTTTTAGATGTTAATTTTATGAGATCTTATGTTTCAAGACTATAATACGCAGGCATAAGCAGATTACCAGTTTTAACTGCCGTGCTAATCATCTTACTTGATCTTGTAAGTTAATTTGAAACCGCGCTATCAATGAGACTCGGTAAAAACATGTTAAAATATGGTACCCGGTATATTTCAAGATGTATGAAACACTTCATTGTTTCTTAACCTGTACATTATTTAGGTATATGAAAACAGAAGAACTATCAATAGATATTCAAAACTATAAATAATTATATTTGCAAATATCCAAATAGAAATTGCTTACTGACATTTTAAAGAATAATTATACAAATGTTACCTAGCTGTAATACCATAACTGATTGTACATTTCCATTGAAAAAAAATGAATTGTTAAATATCTCTTGTGAAGTATATTAATTTTTATATTACCAAAATATACGAACGTCAAACTAAAAATTTTGGTAATATGTTGGAAAAAAATATAAATAATTAACGGGCAATACATAATATTGTAAATTGATACAATCCTTTTCATTACATTACAGGTCCGTACTAAAAACTATATATGTATATACCTACTGTCCTGGAAATATAAAATATTTTTTAATAATATTGAATAATTAAAATAATAAAGTGGTACAGAACAAAATTAATATAAGGATCTTATAAACTAGTTATGGTTAGTAAATTAAAACTAATATAATCTAAATATAAACATTCCTTTTTAAGATACATTATCAATATATGCTGTCCCGGAACTTTAATAAAACTTTTTTTATGCTTATTAATAAAATTAGAATTAATAATTTGATCTATTATTTTAATTCAATACAAAATTGTTTTACCAAAAAATGGAACCAGTATATACCGGATGTACACCAATCTTTCAAGTTTAAATTTAAATTTAACAATTGTCTTTCAAAAAATCGGACAATTTTTTTGGATTATTTTAAAAATAATAACTTAATTGTATCAATTGTTATAAGAATTTCCTAGAAAACATTATATATGACAAACTGAACTTATAAGAGCACGTATGTATACAATTGTTTAAATTATATGCTTAATTTATAAAATGTCTTGGAAAATCACAATATTAGTTTTTAAAATAAAATTTAAACTAAAGCATATTTTTTGAAAATTCATTTACCCCCAAAAAGCTTAAAATTTGCTCTATAAAGTGAACACTTTAAATATGATGTACAATCACTGTCCCGGAAATCATCGTTTCACATACTTATATATATATATATATATATATATATATATATATATATATATATATATATATATATATATATAACAAAAGGGAAAAATTATTGGGCATGTACGCAAAAAGGATCAACAAGGCCACGAGTAGGAATGGTAACCGCAGACATGCATGTTTCTGGCTCATTAGCCGTCATCAGTGCGGCATAACCAAGAAGAGTATTGTACTTGGCTGGCAAAAGTGTTGGGTACTTGGGAGCAAAGGATGTTGGGGAAACATGTGTCAAGAAACACAAAAACAACAAACGCTCACACAGGAGTCCTATCGCCATTTTGTGCTTACGGCCAGCTGTGCCAATGGGTTTTTGGCTAGCAACCAGCGTTGCCACGTTGGCGAAACGGACTCATTGTGTTTGAGTCGTTCTAGCCCAGGAAATGAAATAAACAAAGTGCCAAGAAAACGCGTATTAATATAAAAATAAAGCAAGATAACAGGAATCAACGCAACAAGGATCATGGTTACAAGTAGGAATGGTAACCGCAGATAAAATGTTTCTGGCTTATTAGCCGTCATCAGTGCGGCATAACCAAGAAGAGTATTGCACTTGGCTGGCAAAAGTGTTGGGTACTTGGGAGCAAAGGATGTTGGGGAAACATGTGTCAAGAAACAAAAAAACAACGAACGCTTACACAGGAGTCCTATCGCCATTTTGTGCTTACGGCCAGCTGTGCCAATGGGTTTTCGGCTAGCAACCAGCGTCGCCACGTTGGCGAAACGGACTCATTGTGTTTGAGTCGTTCTAGCCCAGGAAATGAAATAAACAAAGTGCCAAGAAAACGCGTATTAATATAAAAATAAAGGAGGATAACCGGAATCAACGCAACAAGAAACACAAAAACAACGAACGCTCACACAGGAGTCCTATCGCCATTTTGTGCTTACGGCCAGCTGTGCCAATGGGTTTTCGGCTAGCAACCAGCAAATTAACGGGCATGTACGCAAAAAGGATCATTAGGTTACGAGTAGGAATGGAAACCGCAGACATGCATGTTTCTGGCTCGTTAGTCGTCATCAGTGCTGCATAACCAAGTAAGTTATTGCACTTGGCTAGCAAAAGTGTTGGGTACTTGGGAGCAAAGGATGGTAGGGAAACATGTGCAACGAACGCTCACACAGGAGTCCTATCGTTGTTTGTGTTTTTTGTGACACATGTTTCCCTACCATCCTTTGCTCCCAAGTACCCAACACTTTTGCTAGCCAAGTGCAATACCTTACCTTATTTATGCCGCACTGATGACGGCCAACGAGCCAGAAACATGCATGTCTGCAGTTACCATTCCTACTCGTAACATAATGATCCTTTTTGCGTACATGCCCGTTAATTTGCCCCTTTTGTTTGTCATAAATACGTATACTTTTTTTTTTGTCGACTATACCTTCACACACTTTACCAACTAAAATATCAAAAAAAATCGTTGTTTTTCTAAAAAAAAAATAAAATATTAATATATTGTTCAAACAAAAAATATAGTAATTATAGAAGAAATATTTTTTTTAGAGTGGGAACAGGGCCACAGTGGCTACCACGACATGGAAGTGGAGGTACGCGAAGAGGCATCATCCGGACGCACCTCTTCACGATATCCCACCACACTATTGGGCAACAACACACCGGGTTATCCTCTGTCAGGTAATTTTTTTTATCTCTAGCCGTAGTGTTAATTGCTTGGATCCGATCCCGTGGAACCGGAAAAAAGGTCTTATCATTTTCCATTTCTAGTCTAATTTGTATGTGACATTTGTTGGTCGATTGAGACCGCATTCGGATAGTTTGATCCGCAAGGATAAATCTCATTTTACTGTTAGTGTAGCTATTAGATACTGGATTTTATCCCATGTCAGTTTATATTTCAAATAATAAAAACTGTAAATTTATAACAAATTGTAAAAGTGATAAATGTACATTAAAAATTTTAAACATTTTTTTAAAATTTTTATTAGGATAGACAATATATAGTATATTGTAATACAAGTGTTACAATGACAGGTTTCGTAGTACGAGTGAAGTTTGTGGAACGAACCGCGAAGCGGTGAGTTTCGCAAAGAACGAGTACTACAAACCGTCATTGTAATTCGAGCTTTACATACTATTTTTTATAATGAACTTTTAAAAGTATAAAAAAATAAATAAAATGAGAGTTTTTCGAAATATTTATTTATTTATTTATGTTTGACACTTGACAGTTTTAATAATTTTAAATTTGAATGTTTGTCAAATTTGAATAAAATATTCTGAATTTCGGTGATAATACAACATAATTCTTGATTTACTACCTGAACTCTTTCATCTTTTGTTGATAATCAGTGCAGTGCAACCAATTGTGTAAAACAAAAAGTTACCAAAAACAGTGTTACAATGAATCTATTTCGATACTGTTTTTAGTGTCGAAATAGAAACTTTGTGAACGTGAATTATAAAAAAGTTATTTGATTCTGAAAAAAAGAACATTATCTAATAAAAGCTCTTATTAATTTGTTCTTCTAGATTTTGTACTTTCTTTCACTAGATTTACAACTTATATCACGATGTTTTAAATAATTTTATTACTTTTATAATTTCATATATTTTATTTTTCAAGTAGTATTTATTTATTTATTTATAAATTGAAACTTCAAACTCTAAGTCACTTTATTTGTGCCCTGTGATCGTGGTTTCGAGTCCCACTGGATGTGACATTTTTTTTTTAATTTCTCCTTAATGTCATTTTAATAATTTCTTGTTTGTATAATTTCTAAATTTCAAAAATTTCAAAAATCCGTTGAGAGTCATCTCAAAAATATTAGTTTACTAAAAATCAGTGGTTCCGGTCTTCTAACCGAATAAAAATATAAGACAGGGCACAAATAAAGTGACTTAGAGTTTGATGTTTCAATTGTCGATTTGACAAATCTTCTCTCTCATTAACGTCATGTAACATGTGCTTAAGGAGGAAGTGAGTGAATGTCATATCTGACGGGATTTGAGTTCATTATAACGTTTCGCTTCCTAACCACTTAAGCATCCAATAGCTTAAGTGGTTAAAGCATGCCTGCGTATAAGGCAGTGATGGTGGGTTCGAGTCCCAATGGATGTGACATTTTTTCAATTTCTCCTTAATGTCATTTTAATAATTTCTTGTTTGTATAATTTTTAAATTTCAAAAATTTCATAAATCATGTTTTGTTGAAAGAGAGGAAAAAAATGTTTGGTTTATAGAAAATATGGAGGATAATTCTAAAAATGAAATCCAAGTTTTAACGGTACTTCTGGATTGCTAATATTTTATTTTAATGAGAGACTGCACATGTTATGTAATAAATATTTTTAAAACTTCTGATTCTTAATTTCAAACAATTTTAAATTTTACATTGGATTGTAGTTCATAAGTAGGGTCGATTGACCCAGGTGATCTTATTACACAGCTACTTAAAAGATCTTTTGTGTGTACCCTAATTTTTACTCCATCAGTTCCAGTCTTTAAAGAAAGTGTATTTTCTGCTTAATATGTAAGTTAATAACTTGATTGGGTAATCAAAAGACCTGTCCCAGATATATAATGTAGTTGAACGATTACTATGCAGTTACAGATAATATCTTTAACCGTCTCATCTACATACTTTCAGAATCTGCATGTTTCGCTGTCCACTATTAAACATTAACTTGTTTAATTTAAAGGGAAGAACTCGAGGTCCCGCCCGAACAGATTAAAAATTTAATCCGATGCTCGTCCTGTTAGTACCTATATTACGAAGGTCTCTAATTACTGAGTTGATGTCCCGTCTATGTATTTAAAACGTTAAGCAGTATTTTAAATATTGATTAATTAATACCTGTAACTAGAATCCTCACACTTAATTAATTTCGAGCGTTGTATAGCTAGGTGAGTCTACCTGTTGGAGAAAGTTAAAGTTGGCCGCCGACTTAATCCTACCAGTTAGTTTGGCGAATTCTGGAGTAAAGTACACAGTTAACGATTTGATTATTTGAGATTTAAAGGTTAGTTTTCGCAAAATGAAATAAAATTTTGTCTATGAATAAAAGAATTTAGTTATTAAAGCGGTGAATATTGATAAGATACAGATTTTATAAATGTAAACCTATCAATATATTCTCTACCATATTCTTCGATTTTTTTCTGAACATATTTTTGTTTTGTCTTTACGGAAGACCTCATTGCTCTTTGAAATTTATAAGAAGTGTTTATTTTAACATATACTTCTGCTTGAAAATTTAATAAACTTTCGATAAATGCATATATATTCGGATGAGGTGAATAAAGACTTTTATTAAATCTTGAGTCAAATGATTCACATACATTTGTGGTTCTTTGAAGCAACGATCATAATTTTGCCTAAATTTTTGGAGGAAAAGTCGAATTTTCGGATATCCAATTTTCGACGAGATAATCGAAAAATTCTTGTAGTTTTGGGTTATTAGGCATTTCCGAAAATAAATCGAAAGCAAAAGCATCGCCGACCTCATTGGCATCAATTATTGCATTCCAAAACAATATTTCAATATTTTACCCACATCTAAATTACTTTTATAGTCTTGACTGAAACCTAAGTTCTGAATTTTGTGATCCCATGCTTGTGATAAATGAAATAGATAACCAATGATCTCAACTGAATTCCACACAGAAATTAAGGCATTGCGAATATCTAATTCAGTCTATTACTACTTACTACATACTCGGGATGGAAGTTAACTCGATTTTCTCCACATTTTTGAATTATTAAATTCAAATAATCTTCATAAGTTTGTTGCTTTTTGTCTGAAAGCAAACAGAAAACCAGCGGAAAATAATGCCAATGAATGGTGAAAAGTTGTTTAAAAAACTTAGGACAGAATTGTGAATGTACCATCCATGAACACAACGTCATTTATTAATAAGAATGATTGTTTCTTATTTGTTTTTAGGTCCAAGGTTTCTATAAGGAAACACTTTTTCTTGTGTTTTCGGTAGTTTCGTAAGTTTTCTTCTATTGACCCATATATTGTGCCGAATGAGTTCAATATCATGAGTGATTATACAGCCTGTTGATGTTGAAGCAACAGCTATAAGTTCACTATGAATTAGTTTTTTTTTGAAGTTTTTTTTGAAGTTTTCTATTCGTACACCCTGTAGAAAAAGCTTGTGTAGAGTTAAATGGGAAAAATCATTACATATGTAATGGTGTGAGTAAGAGAGAGACAGAAACACTTATAAGGTATATTGGTTGGTAAAAACAAAGATAAAATATATACCACATGTTATTAGTCATAACTATATAAGTCCTTTGAATACCGTTTAAACATTCAGTACATTGAAAAGGGATAGATATACAAAAAACAGTCTGAACTAATGTATGAATATCATAGTGACGGACCACATGATTATTTGACAGATTATTTTATAATTCTGTCACGTAAGTATACCTACATATAAAGTTTAGCATTTTATATTAATAATAATATTCAGTAATAAGTATTGTATTGTAGTCTAAAACACCATCACATGGTTGCAGTATATTTTGGTTCATGCTTTTAAGGTTGTTGGATTCATAAACAGAGTTTTTACCAATACTGGAGGAAACAAAGCACCAAAACCTCCGAATTTTGTAACGTAAGATGGATCGGAATGCGTTTTTTGTTGCATTGGACTCATTAAAATATTAGGAAATTTGTCGCTATATTTTATAATGTAAAAATAAAAATTGCATTTCTGCATTCGAAAAGTACATTCCGAACAGACAATAGAGAGAAAACTTACAACTCGGGGTTTTTGGAGTCGCTGAACACTAATATCACGATTCCAAAAGTCTCCGCGGCACTTGGTGTCTAGGGTATTTACCTCTTCTCCTGGGATTCTATGTAAATTCTGGACGAAATCAGTGCACACTTGGTACTCGGTGGTTTCTTTGAGTCGCTAAATACGATTATAATAATAGCGATGGTGTTCGAAACACCTGGTGCTTAAGACGGACCTCGTCTCCAGGAATTTTATGCAAATTCGATACAAAAAGAGTGTGCACACGGTACTAGGAGGTTTTTGGAGTCGCTTACCACGAATATAATATAGAAGTATAACTTCTGCCGGCAGTCCCACTGACTGCCACACTAGCTTTTTTTTTACTTAAATCTCTCCAACGTACAGTTCGGTTTTTAAAAATATATTATCTATAGAAAACTTGAAATTGTTGATAACTATTAATTATTTGCCTTTTTCACTGAACATTTTTACGAATAACAAAATTATTTAACATAACAACATAAAAACCAAAACAATAATTGAAATAAGAGCACTACTAGATATTGTAAGAATAATTCATCCCTTTTATATACTTTCTCAAATATGTAATGACAATTTCATTAAAAGACCATTTACCCTAATTGCAGAGGGTTCTATAATCCGTCCGTCATTCGAAAACAGCTTAACTGTAGGTAAAATTTTACCATATAAATGAGCAGACCATTCTTCAGAACTGTCATGAACTACTAACTATTGAGAGAGTTTTTACTCAAAATTTAAGAACTAATGTTTCACACATCACCCTAATATGTTCGGTACACTTCATGCTTTAAAAGGCATGCTAATAGACAGAATACCTGAAAATTAATTCAGTTAATATAAAAGAAGAATGCAACTTTAGAAAAGATGTTATTACAAGCAAAAACTGCTCTTTATGAAATAAGTAGACTAAATAACTAGATTTTCTTTTATTAATGGCTTATCATATAAATTTAGCTCTTTATTATAAAAATTGAAGATGGTATTTATTATGTGTGTATAAATAATGAAATAAGTAAGTAGGTATGTATGTTTATCTACTCCTTTGACAGTAAGTGTCATTTATACTTATTGTCACCATGCAGGGTAAGTAAGCTATAACGCACAACTGTGCGTTATAGCTTACTTACCCTGCATGGTGACAATGATTATAAATGACATTTTCATTCAAAGGAGTAGATAACAGTACAGTACGTACGTCATTTATTTTTTTAGAGATGTCAAATATTTAGAATTAAAATTAAAATATTGAGTCGTAGATAAAGCATGGTAGGTACGTAACTCGAGTGGTAAGAGGTATTACGTACTCGTGTAATTACGCACTCGCCGCTACACGCCTTCGTGCGTATCTTTTCCACTCGTATGTAATTTCCTACTTACCACTCTTGATACGTAATATACTGAAACACGTATGGGGGCTTTTTACACAATTTATTTACAAAATTATTAAGATACACTGAACTCTGCTGGATAACGTCTAACTACTTGACAATACAATGAACTCTTGTGAACACTTGACTCGAACTGACGTTAACTGCCCATGCATCCCCTTATATACAACATTATTTAATCTAGTCAGTGTGTTTAGAAGTTTCTAGAATTTTCTAGAAACACTATTTAAAATGGTCAGTTGATTTTTTTACAAACTTCTAAAAATCAACTGTCAACAACAATCTTTCAAATTAAGGTCCCTTCCTTTACGGTTATCGCGTTACACTGCCCCCTCCTTAGATTCATTCCTCCTGGAATGTTATTTCCTACATCGGAATCCCGCACACTCCCTGAGCCAGCCAAACCATCTTCTTGGATTTGCTGCGCATCTCCACTGTGGTTTCCCTGGTAAGGCGCCAAACGATCATGATGGACCACGACGGGTTTCCCTCTGGGAATTTTCACTATCCGATAAATGACATCGTTAATCTTCTTCTTGATGGTGTAAGGACCTTCCCAGTTCTTTTGTAATTTGGGACAAATACCTCGACGCCTCGGGGGTTATAGAGCCAGACTAAATCTCCAACTTGGTAACTCTTTTTCATTGTCCGTGTGTACCTCTTCATCCGATCACTAGATAATTAGAGTTTTCCACGCACCAGGTTGTGTATATTTTCCATTCGATTCTGAAGGTCGGCGACATATTGTTCACGTGCCATTTCTTCACCAGGTTTACAACCAAACACCAAGTCACATGGTAGCCTCATTTCTCTACCGAACAGGACCTTCGCAGGCGTTTGGCCAGTTGATTCATTGATGGCCGATCGAATTGCCATTAGAAATAGTGGAATATGTCGATCCCAATCCCTCTGACAATCTGACACCACTTTTGACAGATAGTTGGTTATAGTTCGGTTCATTCGTTCCACCATTCCATCCGACTGAGGGTGCATCGCTGTGGTTCTCGTTTTGTGGATGCCTAATCTTTGGCAAACTTCTTGAAACAGCTTGCTCTCAAAATTTCTTCCTTGGTCTGAATGTAATTCTAATGGTACCCCAAATCGGCTTACGAATTCTTCAACCAATATATCTGCTAAAGTGGTAGCTTCCTGATTGGGAACTGTATATGCTTCAACCCATTTAGTGAAGTAGTCCATTACAACAAAGATGTACTTGTTTCCTACATCGGTCTGTGGAAGTGGCCCCAATACATCTACTGCGATTCTTTCAAAAGGACTTCCAACCAGGTATTGCTGCATTTCCGCCTTCGGTTTTCGGTGCGGACCGTTACTGGCAGCACATGTAGTGCATTTACGACACCAATCTTTAACATCATTAGTGCAATTTACCCAGTAAAATCTATCTCGGATCTTTTGCAGCGTTTTCGTGATACCCAAATGTCCTCCAGAACTATCATTATGCATCTGTTTTAAAATTTCCGGTACAGCATTTCTTGGGACCACTATTTGTTTCCTTGTTTCTGTGCCCTCGGAATTTTCTACAAGTCTTTTAACGAGCCCTCCGTCCAAAATTAAAGAGTTCCATTGGGACCAGTATGCTTTTAAAGCAGGAAAGGATGAGGATATCTCTCTCCACAACGGACGACGGTCTATTCTCTTCCACTCCCTAATCTTTCTCAGAACGGGATCGTTTTCTTGTTGCTCCTCCAGCATAGAGCTCTCGTCTTCTGGCACAACCTTAACTAAGGCAAGTTTTTCCTCGTTCTGCTCCATACGGGTACAATGGGGGCAATCAGGTCGACATGGTCTTCTGGAAAGTGCATCAGCATTAAGATGTCTGGTTCCAGGTCTGTGCTCGATTTCAACATCATACTCCTGCAGTTTTTCAAACCATCTTGCTATCTGTCCTTCTGGGTTCCTAAAGCTAAGTAGCCACTTTAAACTAGCATGGTCTGTTCTGATCAGGAATTTTCTGCCATACAGATATTTATAAAAGTGTTCGACGGATTTTACAACTGCTAACAGTTCCCTCCGAGTTACACAGTAGTTCTTTTCAGCTTTCGATAAAGTTTTGCTGAAGTAACCAACCACTCTTTCCTTACCATCTTGTAGCTGTGACAAGACGGCTCCAATTCCCACATTGCTGGCGTCGGTGTCCAGAATAAGCTTACCATCAGGAAGTGGATAAGCAAGAACAGGTGCTGACGTAAGCTGTTTCTTCAATATTTCAAACGCCTCTTGACATTCCTGATCCCAACAGAAGGACTTATCTTGTTCTGTCAAACGTGTCAAGGGTTTGGCGATGTCTCCAAAATTCTTGACATATCGTCGGTAATAGGAACAAAGACCCAAGAAACTCCGGAGCTGATGTTTGTCGATAGGTATTGGCCATTCCTGAACGGCTTGTATCTTAGCGGGGTCAACAGCAACGCCATCCTTGCTTACGTTATGTCCTAAATAGTTGACCTGTCTCTGGAACAAGTGGCATTTCTTAACATTCAATGTTAGATTAGCATTCTGTAATCTTTTAAAAACTTTTTCCAGGTTAGATAAATGTTCCTTAAAGGTCTTACCCATTATGATAATGTCGTCTAGATAAACTAGACAAGTTTCCCATGACAAACCCCGCAGGATGTTCTCCATTAGTCGTTCAAACGTCGCAGGAGCATTACAGAGGCCAAATGGAAGGACCGTGAATTGCCATAACCCTGATCCACTGGTAAAGGCAGTCTTTTCTTTGTCTGCAGGATTCATTTTAACTTGCCAGTATCCGCTTTTAAGGTCCAAGGTAGAAAACAGAGTAGAACCCGCCAAAGCGTCGAGGGCATCATCAATCCTTGGCAGAGGATAACTGTCCTTCTTAGTGACATCATTTAGCTTTCGATAGTCGACACAAAACCGCATTGATCCGTCTTTCTTTCTCACTAATACCACAGGAGAAGCCCACGGACTACTGGATGGTTCGACTATGCCATTTTGAATCATTTCTTTAAGGGCTCTGTCTGCTTCTTCCTTTTTAACTTGAGGCATCCTTCGGGGTACCTGTCGAATCGGACGTGCATCACCAGTGTCAATTCTATGTTGTACAACATCAGTTCTTCCCAGTTTACTTTTAGAACCAAATACAGGTTTATACCGGTAAAGTAGATCTCTTACCTGTTTCTTTTCTAATTTTGACAAAGAGGGGTCTAATTTTGTCATTAATTGTTTAATTTCGTTGGTCTCATCTGTTTCCGTAACATTTATCTTGTGAATTATGGCCATTACTGGTTCTAAACTTCCCATTTCCGTGTCCTTTCGGAGAAGAACTGGATGATCGTTCAAGTTGAAAACTCGGATGGGTACCTCTTTGGCGGATCTAACAAGAGTCTTACCCACAAGGAGTCCTTTTCCCAATTCATGGTCATGGTTCTTCGGCTCTATCATGGCTGGGGCACCATCTGGCTCCAGTCCATCCAACCGCGCTGTGACGACACATTCGCAGCTTGCCGGAAGTTCAATATCATCGATTAGCTTAATCGAGGCATTGTCAACTTGTTTTCGGTGCAGGAATATTTCTTCATTACCAGTACGAAGGATACGTTGGCGAAGATCCAAATGAAAACCACAGTGGAGCATAACATCCATGCCCAGAACAACATCTTCATCTCAGCCACTAGCACTGAGTGAACAAGAGAGGTTGAACCAAACTGTAGCGTCACCTGTATCACACCGTAGACTCTAGCAGAATCTCCGGTAGCGGTACGCAGTCTCCAACTGGTAGGCAACATCTTATTTCGCATAATGATGGTTGGTCGGACGATAGTTTTTGTAGCTCCAGTGTCTACCAGCATGCTAATATTCTTCCCATCAAGGAGGCCATCTACATATAAGCTGTCCACGTAATGTCGCAGAGTTGCCAATGTAATGGTGTGAGGGACCTCGGGAATGTTTGGGGTCGAAGTCGCCCTCCAGGAGTCGACCCGTTTAAAGTTTTCCTGCTGCAGGGGTACTTCAGCAGGAGCTTTTTCTTTATGGGGGCAAGTATTTCTTATATGGCCTAGTTCTCCGCAGTTCCAGCATCTCACTGGGCGCCTTCTTCTTGTTGGTTCGTCATTCGCTGTGATAGCGCCTCTTGTTGGCTCTTCATCTGACTGGACAACTGGGAAAGTTGTTGAGTTTGTTCTTCTTGTTGGCTAGTCATTCGTTGCGACAACTGGGACATATCTTCGCGCTGGCTCTTCATCTGACTGGAAAGCTCCTCTTGCTGGCTCTTCATCTGACTGGATAGCTCCTCTTGCTGGCATGTCATTCGTCCTGATAGCTCCTCGTGCAGCCGGGAAAGTTGTTAAGCTTGTTCTTCTTGCAGCCGGGAAAGTTGTTGAGCTAGTTCAGAATTTGCTTTTTGAACTGGATCTTCGAACTCCACAGCGTCAGGGTCCAAATCATTATTTACATAGTATTCACGGAGCCTTCTTAACAATACGGATTTGCTTCCAGTAGTTTCCAACTCCAATTCGTCGAGCTTTTTTCTGAGCTCAGCCACCAATAGTTCATTTATCTTTTTTCCAGGCATTCTTGTATCTTCACCCCACACCTGACACCAATTTGAAACACGTATGGGGGCTTTTTACACAATTTATTTACAAAATTGTTAAGATACACTGAACTCTGCTGGATAACGTCTAACTACTTGACAATACAATGAACTCTTGTGAACACTTGACTCGAACTGACGTTAACTGCCCATGCATCCCCTTATATACAACATTATTTAATCTAGTCAGTGTGTTTAGAAGTTTCTAGAATTTTCTAGAAACACTATTTAAAATGGTCAGTTGATTTTTTTACAAACTTCTAAAAATCAACTGTCAACAACAATCTTTCAAATTAAGGTCCCTTCCTTTACGGTTATCCCGTTACAATACTATTAAAATCTTTACCCTGTAAGTTTAGTGCTGTATTATTAAAATGTTGAAATTTACAAACAAAATTAATATAGATAAATTTTCCTCGGCTAAATATAGTTGTTTGTTTGAATTATAAAATCCTTTTTACTTGTAATTTTAAGCTAACTTCTGAAAAAAAATTAACTGAAGAAGGTTATATTAAAATTATTTTTATCCATTTTACGTATAATTTGTTTTCATAACTTCCTTTCTGTCTGATACCTTAGCTTAGTAAAAAGTTATTTGATTTTCAATAAAATTCTTATTGATTTTTCCTAGAAGAAATAGTTATAAAGGGTTGTTTTTGTACAATTTATGATTTTTCAATATAAACAGTGACAGAACGCCACTGATGTGTATCTAACAAAGCATAAATATATACGATGGAACTCCGAATCCAATCAAGGCTGACTTGTAAACTTTTCCTTCATCCGCTATGTCTGGAAAAGAAGAGATGACTTCTTTTTTCCAGATACACAAGCGACATTTATTCACTTCGCAGAAGGTGCAGAAAATTAGTTTGCCCAGGAAAATTGGGCGACGAAAAGAAAATATATTAAGTCTGTGAAGATAAATTTGTTGTGACAAATATCGACAAACTAAGGCCTAGTAGTGATATAATTTAGAATTTTTTAAGAAATTTATTTTTATCAATGAATTTTTAAAAACCTTATTTTTTGTATTAACATGGCGATTTAGCACCATTTTGATATAAACAGAAAACTAAAAAGAAAGAAAAATGCCCTAAAGAGTAAAAAATAAAATCTTTATTTCTTAAAAAATTTGGAAATAACTACGCATCTGATTTCGATTTTCTTGAATTCGGCTGCAATGATCCGGAACTGGAAGGTCGTCAAGTGAGAAGTTACCTTCTCAAATATGTGATGACAATTTCATTAAAATACCATTTATGCACGACCGGGCGGTAAAGTACAGATTATTACATACATTTAGCGGGCGTAAAGTGCCACTTTAGCGCCCGTGGACTACTTTACCGCCCGCCGGGCGACAAAGTGTAAATGGCGGGCGGTAAAGTAATTTTTTTGTCTTAAATATTGAAATACTTGCAATCATCCAAACTGACAATGAGTCTAAATAAAAATGGCAACCACCTATTTTGACTTTGTTGTTAGGGTAACGACAACATAGGTATATAGATTATTGTTTTAAAATATTATCTCTAGCCTCTGTGTATATTACTTTCAATCAAATTATTTATTTTAAATAATGAATGAATACAAATTATAAGGTGAATGGTTCTACAGGGTAAGTTGTTAATAATATCGAGGTTTAAGGTATAAAATGCATGCAAGTTGAAATGGCATTTATATTAAATTGTTCACAAAAAATAAAAATAAAAAATATCCTTTATAAGTATTATTATTAAAAGAATCGTTGACATTGACAGTTGATATTTGACAGCTGACAGATAATATTTTACATGTGACAGTAGAGATTTTACATTTCAAATTTGGCATTTGACAGTTGGAAGTTGACAGTTGGCGTTTGACAGTTGACATTTGATAGTTGCCATTTGACAGTTGACATTTGACAGTTGATATTTGACAGTTGATATCTGACAGTAGACTTTTGTCAGTTGACAGTTGCCATTTGACAGTTGACTTTTTTCAATTGACAGTGCAATTTTTTTTATAAATGATTATTAAATCGGTTGTGCATAAAAGTTTGTATGTATTTCGGGCGTAAACAGCGTTAATGGACCTTACGTGTTAATAGCCCTCGCCTGCGGCTTGGGTTCTTATTTACACGTTGCGGTCCATAAACGCCTGTTTTACGCCCTTGATACATAAATAACTATTACGCTAATTGCAGTGGGTTTTATAAGCCGTCCGTCATTCGAAGACAGCTTGTATCTTTAATATTTGACTTACTAACATTCGAAATCTAGATTTAATGGCAAAATTAAAATAAGTAATTTTCCATTGAAGCCGACTTCAAGGAAATTGAAATCAGATGACTAGTTGATTGTAATTTTTTTAAGAAATAAATATTTTATGTTTTGCTTTTTAGTGCATCTTTCTTTTTTTTGAAGGTGGTTCAATTTTTTTAAAAACTTTATTACTTTTAGTTGCTTCTTGGCTTTGTCAGATGTGGGTGCAAATTTATGATGTACTATTTTAAAAACCTTCCGAATACCGCCAAAAGGTTGTGGGTTCAATCCCCAATGCCGACATGTGTCTTTTCGGAGACATAAGTAAATTCTCTAACACCTAGAGACATCACGCATGTGCGCTGAAGGAAAACATCGTGATGTAACGTGGACTTAACTATCTCAAATCCCAACTAGCAGTAAGCAAGCGGGTTAATTAAATGCTCGTTCTTTCTTCTAGTGAGAAGAGACCTTTGCGTATACAGTATGACAGTAACGGGCTGATTATTATGTTTTTATGTTATACACCATTATTAACATATGAATTATAAATACGCCGTAACGTACATAAAATATATGGTCGAATTGAGAACCTCCTCCTCTTTTGAAGTCGGTTAATTGGAAATGTTCAGATATAATCATAATTGTAAAACGAACAAAATTATAAATAATCACAATTTATAAAAAGAACTTTTTATAGCAGAAAGTTTTTTTGTTGATTTATAAGTCATATTACTATTATTAAAATATTTTAAATTATATTATTACTAAGTGCAACCTGTCCCTTGACAAATAGCGCTTTATTGAGATAGATTACAGCATAGTCCACAGTACAGTCAAAAAACTTTCTTAATTACTTTATTTTAACAGTTAAAATAATTATTACTGTTTTCACATGTAGAACAAAAAAAAAACAGAAAAAACTTCTCTCTCGCGTAATCGATCCCATTATGATAACATAACAAAACTGTCACCTGGACTCATATCCGACGCTTATTCAAATAGGCTACGACGGACTTATTTAAAAACTTTCAAAATGATAATATCTATAGACAACTTATATCATATTTAATATCAATTTAGTATAAATTTCGAAATCTATGTATATGCCTAAACACACTTGAAACATGCATTGTTATCCAGTTCTTAGCTATCCTGAAAATTTCAGAGCTCTAGGTAGTCGGGAAATAGGTTTAAATTCGATTACAAAATTCCACAGAATGACAAATAGACATAGAACACGGCGAAAACATAAAAACTTTCTAAAAATAAAAATATGAACCTACAGATTACCAACGTTTTATGAGCCCAGTCTTAAAAATATGTAATCGCTGTGACATTTTTATATTTTTCTCTTTTTCTGCTATTATTTCGATATTTTATATCTGTTTTTATAATGCTTCCTAGCAATAGGTAAATATATTTTTTTATATATTCGGATTTTTAAGTGTACTTTTTTATTAAAGATATTCCTGTCGATTTGATGTTACACTTCATATAGTTTTTAATTTCGTGGAAATGGACAAAGGCAAATTTAAACAAAAACGTTATAGTATAACTGGACCCACTTGGATAGGAATTATTTTTACGATTTTACCAGGGGAAACTCAAAATAACGTCATTATATGAAGGAACCTAGTAAAATATCTATTTAATGTTGCTTTTACTTCCCGACGCACACCTGTTGTACGCCCATGAAGAGAATTCTTGGAAATTCGAAAAGAGCGTTAACCACGCCTACTCAAGTGGTTTTGGATAAACAATACATATCCCACTCCCATGTTACGCATCAATGTATTTGACAGTTTAATGAAATGCTTGGTTCGCTTGTTAAGTACCATCGGTACTGTCAAAGGTCGAATCGTGTTCCCTCGTCCCGTTCGTATGCGCTGTAACTATTGAACGGACACAGGGTCATAAAAATTGATATATAGAATGCTCATGTCATGGGCTAGAGCCAAACTTTGATCCAGATCGGATAACCCTATAACTGTTTTATGAAACACTTTTATATAATTCATATATCCTTCGTCCGTGTGCGCTAAAACTCTTGAACTGAAGGTCACAGAAAATTTGATTTAGAGCAACCTTTGTTTTTTATTCATTATATATTAAAAAAAAACAATAATAGTCAGATGATTTAGCACTCGAGGGAAGTAATAAATGTTTAAAAAACTTCAAAAATAATTAAGCAAATTTAAAAAGTACTAGCTTTAACCCGCGGCTTTGCCCACGTGGAATTGGGACATTCACAAACGATTTAAGTAATGACTTTTTATCTTATATATAAAAATTATAATTAAATTTTAGATATATGCCAGTACTTGTTATGAAGTAAAATTTGTTTTTGTCCAAATGAAATTATTATACTGGGATGCCCCTTTTTTTAGTTATGTTTTACGATGATTGATAAAAATTAAAATTAACTAAAGTGTAAGAAAAAACCAGCAGTATATATTTTCATGAACCAGAATCAAGCTCATTACACTATTTTAAGAAATTCTAAAACCTACATTTCTGAAAAGAATACCGTCTGGTTTGATCGTAGTATATTTACATTTACAGTTACAATACTTTATTGGGCTTCCAACTTGAGCGTGATTATCAATCGTAAATTTCGCTCGTAACTGTTTCATGACGACAATCTTTTGTCGCTGGGCAAAAATTAACGATAGGAAAACCATTCGAACAAAATAAAATATATAAATATTGTCTGCATGAATTGTACATTTGAAAAATTGAGCCATATCCAACGAACTGCACAAAGGAAATGCAATTTTTATATTTTTACATAAGTAGATATTTGACCACTCAACAGAGATGTACCTTTTGCATTATTTAAATCCTCGGATATAAATTCGTTTAGCAGAAATATCGGTAAAGACAAACTGACAATTTTAAAATGCACACCTTTTATTTTATGCTTGGCACATTTTACGAATTTTGTAAAAAAAAATTTACGATCATATTAAAGCAATAGAACAATCTCCAAGAACATGCTAGTTTCACTGCTGGCAATGCTGAAAGAGCACTCGGCAAATAACATGAACGTATTTGGTCTTAAATCAACTAACAACTGAACCGTCTTAAAGAATAGCGATAAATTACTTTAGTCTTGTATTTTATATTGTATTTTACTGCAGTGATTAAAGAAAATGTATTTAAAAAGATTTGTGGCAATTCAGGAAAATCGTTTTCGTATATAGAGCTACTTACAGTAAGTAGAGTAAGAAGCGTATTGTGTGCAATTTATTTAACAGTGTTACAGAGTTGGCTTTTTTAGTGTTTATAGAGTAATTGTCTATATTTATTTTATTTATAGGTTTTTATAACTGACCTAAATTATAAACACGCAATACCATTGCATTAACTTAAAATTTCCAAAAAAAATTGTATATCTGTTTTTTTTTTATAAGTAGAGTCGTTACATATTTTGGCCATCACTTTCTTTGATTTACTACCATAAACCTATACTTTGTATAAAATAAACCAATAGTGTCAGTAAGTGTCAGAGTTAACAAGATGATTTGCAGATCTACGGTCAAAAATCTTACTATTATAACGCAGGACATAGCGGAGGTCATAGATGACGGTATGCAGACTGATGTTGTATTTAGATTTTACAAAAGGTTTTGATTGCCTTGATCATCATATTTTGCTTTAAAAACTTTATAATTTCGGTTCTTCAGATTCTTTGTTGACTCTCTTTTCTTCTTACTTAAGTAATCGTAACCAATATGTATAGATTCAAGGGGAAAGATCCTGTGAATATCAGGCTGTTTCGGGAGTCCCGCAGGGGTCCGTTTTAGTACCTTTGCTTTTTACCATTTTTTTAATGATATCGGTGATAATCTAACGGTAAAACATTTACTTTATGCTGAAGATGTTAAGTTGTATTTAAGAGTAAAAGATATCCAAGACTGTATAGAGCTGCAATTTAATCTTGATATTGTTAATGAATGGTGCTTAAAAAATAATCTCCAACTCAACGTTAAGAAGTGCAATATTTTGTCGTTCACTACCAAACAGTCGCCGATAGCATATGACTATAGGCTGAATAACAACGTTCTCTCTCATGTGACCGTTTTCCCTGATCTAGGCGTGACCTTTGATTCAAAACTGATTTTTATGGCCATATTAATGGTATTACTTCAGAGGCACTAAAAACTTATAGTTTTATTATACTTAGTACCAGGGATTTTTGAAATATTGATGTCATTAAAACCCTCTATATATCATATGTTCGTTCAAAATTGGAATATGCTTCAGTTGTTTGGTCTCCTGGGTATAATAGGTATTCATATTGATAATTTGGAAAAGGTACAGCGTAAATTTTTAAAATACGTCAGTTTTCGACGTGATGGCGTTTATCCATGTCAGGGTTTCCCACATGAAGAACTGCTAAGAAGGTTTGGGTTTGTTTCCTTAAAAAACCGTCGCTAATATTTTATGTTAATAAATATTTTTAAATTACTCAATAACCCTATTGATTGTCCAAATATCTTGTCAAGAATTAATTTTTTTGTTCTGCGTTTGAGCTCTAGACTAGACACTCGTCATGTTATCATTTTCCTACGCCGCTCACAAATGTTTTAAAGTTTTCTCCTTTGCATTTAATGTGTAAAATATGTAACGATTATAACATAGATCTCTTTTTACCTGTCTCACTGAAATCTCCAAGACTGTGCCACACACTGGATGTTTTTCTTGCTCTCCTTTATTTTAGATTTTTTTTATATTGACATAATTATATTATTTCTTTTGTATTTGAAAATTATTTGGTTTTATTAGTTTTGTTAAATTATTAGGATTTTTGAAGTGAAAACTTCTTTAGCCGCGTTGAGCATTTTTCTGTAATGGGTAAAAAATCTTAAATTCGCGTCAGGACACGTGACCCTGATCGAAAAAACGTAAGATGACAAATAAACAAATTAAAGAGACGTGCAATCATATTTTGTAGTGGTGAAAATAGGAACTAAAGCAGCTGGTAGCGCGAAAAGCGGAAAAGTAGTTATAACCGTATAGTGCCTTAGTAAGTACTAGTAGTGTTATTTTAATATAATTTTTTAAGGTACTTTAAGCATAAAAAGTGTGTAGAAGTATAGTGAATAGATGCACTGATGTCGGAACTTGTTGCCAACTTTATATTATGCATCAACACATCTGTTCTATTATTATCTCTGGTTTTGTAGTTGACATTGGTCAAAACATGGCTTTCGATAATACCTATGTTTATAGTGCCTTAGTCTTAATAAACTTATTTATAAATAAAATTATGAAATTATCAAGTTGTGAAAAAATTATATAGGTTTTAAATAGATTCGACAAAAAAGCAAATATCCGATGTTACTATGAATAAAAATATCAATATATCGAATACAATAAATATTTGTCAAAACTCAAAACATCCGACATATCGTATGGAAAACATCGAATAATAAATTCGATATATCGATGTGTGAATATGCCTATGCCACGCGCACCTATAAATAGTGACAGGTGACAGCTAATAATTTAAAATTTAAACGTCTGTGTTTAGTGTTCTTTAAATGTTTAAAATATGGATATTAAACAAATTAATGATAAAAGTGACGAAGAAATAGCGAAAGAAAATGAGTGAGTACTTTATAAATATACTAGATGAAAATTTAATAAGTTTTAATTTTTAATTAATATAATTTTATTATTAAGCTTAGGTTTTGATCTAATCTATCGTACTGCTTAACGAAATTATTAATATAGATACATATGTATGTACTTACATATTATAGATGTAATATTTGTAATATGTTTACTGTTTATACTTTATAGCATTAACCTATATTTTCATAACATCACAATAAGCACATGTTAATAATCAAGTTTTCACTTCTGCTGGCACTCCCGGAGTGCAACCCGTCGTTTTTTTTAATTAGTTTCTTTTTTATATTCCTTTACTTATATAATTAATCATCACTTTAATTGTATAAGCATTTGTAACCCCTACCTTATAGTTGGGTTTAATACCTGTAGAGGTAGGTATTGTATACATAAATAAATAAATAAATAAATAAATAAATAAATAAATAATAAGTCTATATTTGTTATGTCATACAGTATAAGTAAAAAACAATTCCTGCTTAATTTTTTTTAAACTATCTAAGGTATTTACAGCCATTGTCTCTACAAAAAAGGTTTATGAATTTTTGTAGCACAACTAAGTGGTGAAAATTGGCTGTAGATCTTAGGTTTACCGCTTTTTGTGACTATTTCCACCAGAAATATGGGCTTCATGTTCGGTGAGTAGAGAAAGAAGTACCAACGAATGTGAGTCGTTTCATAGCCATTTTAAAGCAAAATTATATTGTACTCATCCAAATATATTTGTGTTTTTAAATAAATCAAAAAGTGTACAATTCCAAACTGATATTAAACTAAATAGTAGGTATCTATTCATTTAAAAAACAAAATTAGAAATACTAATTATAAGAAACTTTTTGCAAATATTTCAAATTTAATTAACTTTTATAAAAGAAAAAATATTTCTAGGATTTATTTTGTAAAGACTTTAAGCTATAAAGTGTAATAATAAATATTGTTTTCAAATTATTTGTTAGCTTTTATTGAAACAAACCCGATTTAAAATTTAATAATTTACCGAGGAAACGAAGATAAGTAGGTACCTTTTGTTTTATATGAATATACTTAATTAACTATTTGGTTTTAAGCGGATCTTGCTCGGTCGTTCATATTTTGGGAAAACCACTTTAGGTAAAATTATAATAATTTTAAGTTAAAACAAACTTATTAAATTTAACTAAGCACACGGATTAGGACAGTACAGCCCCTAAATATTATTATAATATAGTTACTAGCTACCTACATATATTTATTTCCTTCCGTTTTGCGCTCAATCATAACATATCTACCAGGATTATAAGACTTATGCTGGGATGCCCGTTATTTAAAGTTATGTTTTCCGATGATTGATAAAAGTTTAAATTTACTAAAGTGTAAAGAAAAACAGCAGAATATATTTTCATGTACCAGAATTAAGCTCGTTACCTACACTATTTTAAGAAATTCTAAATCCTACATTTATGAAAAGAATACCGTCTGGTTTGATGGAACTATATTTACATTTACAGTTACAATCTCTTATTGGGCTTCCAACTTTAGCCTGATTATCAATCGCAAATTCCGCTCGTAACTGTTGAAGTTATTATCTTATTTTTTATGACGAGAATTATTTACCGCCAGGCAAAAACTAATGATAGGGAAACCATTCGAACAAAATAAGATATATGTATAAATATTGTCTGCATGAATTGTATTTTTAAAAAATTGAGCTATATTCAACGAACTGCAGAAAGGAAATGCAATTTTTATATTCTTATAGTAGATATTTAACCACTCAACAAAATTGTACCTTTTGCATTATTCAAATCCTCGGATTTGAATTCGTTTAGCAGAAATATCGGTAAAGCCAAACTGGCAATTTTAAAATGCACAACTTTTATTTTATGCTTGGCACATGTTACGAATTTTGCAAAAAAAATATTTACGACCGTATTAAAGTAATAGCAAAATCTCACAGAACATGTTAGTTTCACTGCTGGTAGCTGGAAGAGTAGGTACTTGGCAAATAACATAAACGTATTTGGTCTTAAATCAACTAGTCAACTAAATCGTCTTTAAGAATAGCGATAAATTACTTTAAAGGAAATGTATTTAGAAAGATCTGTGGCAATTCAGGAAAAAAGTTTCCGTGTATAGAATTACCTACTTATATTAAATAGAGTAAGAAGCGTAATGTGTGCAATTAGTACAGAGTAACATAAGGCTGTTCTTTTTAAGTTTATTATAGCGTAATCGTTAGTCTGTATCTATTTTAGTAAGTGATTTAAAACCAACAATAATAAATATATTTTATTTAAAGGTTTTTATGTTTTTAAGATAACTGATTTAAATTATAAACACGCAATACCACTGCATTAACTAAAAATGTACAAATATATTTTTCTGAAATCGGTTGGAAGTGTCTAGTTTCTCGGATTAAATTCGAGCCGCAAAATACACTATTCTTGCATTTTAGTCCGTTACTGGGCAACCAACTGTACGGGAATATTTTTTCTCCACGACCATTAATGAATGTAATAATTCCGACTTCATTTTTAATAATAGAAAGTGTTCATTCTAAATCTTGAGATAGAATATTCATTCTGAAACACTTGCTTCTTATGTGTTTTGCATGTATTTCCATTCTATAACTAGTGACGGAATAACATTCTGTAATTGCTCAACAAAAAACATAGATTGCCCTGCGAATTTCAAAACTGTCACTCAGTTTGTCAGTGCGACGTTCTAATTGTAATACTCATTACTGAATATTATTACTACTATTATTAATATAAAAAACTAAACTTTATATGTTTACTTACGTGACAGAATTATAAAATAATCTGTCAAACACAATGTAATACGTCACTATGATATTCAAAACATTAGCTCAGACTCTTTTTTGTATATCTATCTCTGTTCAATGTAATGAATGTTTAAACGGTATTCAAAGGACTTATAGTTATAACTAATAACATGTAGTAAATATTTCATCTTTGTTTGTATTGACCAATATACCATATATGTGTTTCTGTCTCTCTCTTACTCACACCATTACATATGTAATGATTTTTCCCATTTAACTCTTCACAAATCTTTTGCGCCGAGTGCACGAATAGAAGTATAACTTCAATAATCTACAGGGTAAATTATTACAATGTTTAAGTTGGTTTTAACACCTTCCCTCATTGAATAATTTCTCTAATTCCATAGCTTGACAAAGTAATTAAAGTCTGGGCTGAAACAGTCGCTTGGTTAAGGCATCTGTTGTTTGTTTGTCAGAAGCTAATTTCTTAACTTCAATGGAACCTTCTAACACAAGTTCTCCAACAAAGAAATGTCTGATTCGTATATGTATGGTACGTCGATGGTAGTCAGGATCATGTGCAATTTTTATTGCAGCTCTTTATCAACCCTTATGACTAGTAAGTGTTTCAATTTAATAATTCCTTTATACAGACGTTTCAACCATATAATTTCTTTGGCGGCTTCACTTGCAGCGACAATCTCTGCTTCTGAAGTGGAGATAGCTACATTTTTCTGCCGTTGGCTCCTCCAGGAAACTGCACCACCTGCATATGTGCAAATAACACCTGAAGTGGACCTTTTTGTGCCCAAATGATCTGCATCACTAAAACTTTCTAAAATACCATTATTAAAATTTGATATTTACCTAATGCCGTAATCTAACGCTCCCTTTAAATATCTAACAATTCGTTTTACTTTTATAAAATTTTTAGATTTTCCAATTTTCTAAAAACTACACCAACTGCATATGCAATATCTGGACGAGTTGCTGTCATTAAATATATTAGAGCTCCAACAGGTTCCCTATACAACGAGTCTCGCATTATACTGTTGTGTTTGCAACACCAAGCGGCAACAGAAAACCCTAATTAACCCTTTTAAAGTTAAATTGGCGTTGGGCGCCAATTTGTAACCCTTGAATTACCCTAGGCTAGCTCCTGAGGGTCGTGGCTTCTTTCTGAGTTTTATTTAATCCCTTCCAAACATTAATTATAGGGCGCCAAGTACAGACACACAAATATAATACGAAAACTCAGTTTTAAGTTGATTTATTACTCATTAAAGAATTTAGTAAAAATTGAAATTAATTAATTAATTTAATCTCTTATCTTTTTATTTGATGTCTTTCTGTCGGAGTTCGTTAGTGGTGGATCAGAACTGCCAATGTGGATGGAAGTGGTCTTCCTTCAAGGAAACTTCCTTAGGATTAATCCCGGGAATAGTTACACCTGGTGTCGGCTTCAAAATGGCTGTCGGGAGACAGCCAAATTTTTCTGTTAAATTTATCTTGTTCCTTAATAGGGCCCTTCTCAGATTTGGCAATAACCCTAATAATAAAATTGAAATTAAAACTCCGACCTTTAAGTAATTGCTATTGAATGCAATCGCTATCTAGTTCTCCAAATTTCGAGAAAAAATTAATTACATTCCCCGTTTATATATTTTAACACCATAAAAAACTGACCTTTTTACAATAGCAATTGTATTCGAAAATTAAGTGTTAGTAAAATACTTAAAATAATATATTCACCGCATTTTTGATTATTTCTAACAAATAAAATAAAAACAAAAGCAAAAAGGTACTCACCAGAATGAAGGGCGAAGGTAGTCAGAAACTAATTCTGAACGCAGATGAAATGAAAGAATTGAAAAATTATTCCGTCGAAGAAACATTATTTCTCCTCCCAAGTCGGCAATCCACCTTTCGCACCGGCGCGATAAAAATTGAACAGAATAAAAATATATAGTCAGGATGGTATGCTCGAAAACGAACGTTACAACCTATTGTACGAAAACGCGACGGGTAGCCAAAAAAATATTTAAGTGTTATAGGTAGGTAATATTCGCTTTGCCGGGGTCCACTGTACCCGGATTTTCCTTATGTGCAAAAGTGATATTATAAGTACGCACACTAATGTAATGCGTGCGAAAATGTCCGTAATCCACTGAGTCAAGAAAAGCGAAATTACACAAAGGGAAGCTGATGGCCAATACGATTGTAAATAGTTATTCAACAAGCACTGGACACATCAGAAATGTAGTTCTCTTTGATGTTTTCCACGTTATTTTTATAGCTCTTGAGATTAATTAAATTAATCCACACAAAAATTGCAACCCAGTTCTCGTTATTCTGCAAAGGTTATAAAGGAGAGTATATTTGCATCAAAAAGATCTCATTTTTACCAGAATTCAATTTCGTGTTTTATTATATTGCTGCAATTTTCGAATCCAATTTTCTGTGATCGGTAAACTGAAATTTTAAAATTTTGATTATAAAATTTATATGTTTTAGTTACCTTTTTAATAAATGCAATGCTTTCGTGAAAATATTTTTAAAATTGTATTAATTTGTATTTTGAAATTGAATATTTAAATGATTATCCAAATTTTGCTTACTAATTAAAACAGAGCATCTATATAATGGTTAACTATCTTCTTTATTCTTTTGAAATTAATTGTCCTTTCCAGAATTATAATGACAGTAGATAACATAATCTTTCAGATTTAAATTCAACTAAAAGTAATTTTTGCTATGAATAAAACCTTAGGAGTATTTTATTTGTTCATGAACTCAGTGTTTCTACTAGTACAATAAAATACTTTCATTCTTAACTTATTTTCAAGCAGAATAGGCTCCGAAACTACTGGACCGATTTCAAAAATTCTTTCACCGTTGGAAACCTACACTAATGCCGATGAACATAGGTTATATTATATTTTCAAATAAATTAGGGATCCTTACTAAAATGCTATAAATGTAACCAAAAATGACCTTAAAACCCTTACATCGCGTGCGCTGAGAATACTAGCCTCAAGGTCAAACCTTCCAATTAGTAGGGATCGGTTTTTCTCATGGCCAACCGCCTAAGGCGGGTCGAGCACCTGAAAATCAATTTATTTTGTTGCCAGAAAATAAAACAACATGTAATATTGTTTACAGGGAAGCGTTGACCCAATATATTTAGTGGCTTTTGTTATTTTTCTTTAATCCCCGTGCAAAGCCGGGGCGGGCTGCTAGTCTTAAATAAATTTAAACAAACCTTATCCAAATTAAATTTCGAAACTGCAAACAGTAAATAAGTTTGATTACTCACTACCAGAAATAATGATGCTGTTGTTAATTTATTACCAAATAAAGTTTATGAAACAATTTTTTAGTTAATACATCGCAAAGGATTGAGCGTGGAGTTTTAAAATCGAGAATCTAGTGATTTATCGATAACCCACGGTAATAGTCCAGTCATTATAAAAAGTTCATCTCGGTATTCGACATACCCATTTATCAACTTGTAATTTGAAATTCCAAAACTTGTCTCAAAATTCACATATCGTAAGATGTTAGCTTCTTAAAAAAACAGAGATCAAATATCTCGTTTTCTGTTGGTTTTACGCAATTTGTATTTATAAACAATATCATAGAGAATTAAATTGATAACTTTGAATCATATTTTAATTCCAATCTAATTTATACAAATAAATAAATAATCTTAATATATATAAATTACGTGTCACGTTGTTTGTCCGCGATGGACTCCTAAACTACTGAACCGATTTCAATGAAATTTTGTAGATATGTGTTATTTGTTCTAATTTAAAAGATAGGATCGTTTTTATTTCGATTAATAAGCGTATTTTTTTTCAGTGCGAATTTAAGGTTTTATACTTAAAGGGTTCCACGAGTTTTCAATAGAGGACGGTGACAGTTATACAATTTACCTCTTACAATCATATTTTACACTATTTAAATTTAATTTTTTTTTAATGCTCAAATTATGTCCATGTAACACATAAATACAACATAATCAAATTGAATTTTCAGTTTTCTGCCAGAGAATCTTTCCCTTTTCATTGTGCTGTGTACTATTTTGCATGAAAATTGTGAAAAGTTATAAATCTTAAAAAAAAACTGTTGACAATCTTAAAAAATTGAAAATGGTGAAAACATGTCCAAAATCATAAAGAAATCCTTAAAAAATACTTAAAAAATTGTAAAAAAATTCTTGACAATCTTAAACAATTCTTGAAAGTGATTACAAACTGTCGGAAATCATAAAAAAAACGTAAAAATTGTTGAACACTGTATGAAATTCATGACAATCTTAAAAAATTGGTCAAAAAAATATTGACAGTAATAAATAAATTTTAAAAACGTGAAAAATTGTAAGAAATTTGGGACAATCTAAAAAAAATATTAAAAATTGTTAAAAACAGAAATCTTAAAACGTGAACATTGCAAAAAAAAAATAGTGATTATCTTCAAAAATTGTTGAAAATGCTTATTAAATTGTCAAAAATGATAACAAGTTAAAAAAAAGGAAAAATAAGAAAAATAGAAAATTAAAATAGGGAGACAAACGTAAAGTAAAATAACAAATAACCGAAAAAAATAAGAAAAAAATGACAAAACCGGAAAAATTACAAAATACAAAGAAAGGAAAGTAAAAACTTAGATATAGACAACAAAATATGATAAAATCGACAAAAACAAAATAAAGAACAGGGAAATTAATAAAAAAAAACGAGAAAAAATGTAAAAATTGGAAAAAAGGAAATGAGAAAATAGTATATTGTAATACAAGTGTTACAATGACAGGTTTCGTAGTACTGTTTACTTTGTGACATACAAGATTAGGTGTATATTGACATTATTGACATCTATTGCACGATTAAAAGAATTAGTAATAAGGAACGATTTGCTGATAATCGATTTTCACGATCCTTAATTTTTATACATACGAATACTGTGCTAATAAGCAGCACAGTAAAAATTGTTATATTGATAATATTAATATATTAATATAAATATCTAATAATTTTATATAAAAATAGCAGTGACAATGAACTATTATAGTTCAATGAGCAATAATAAAATCGAAATAAGTATTTTCATAATCGAATGATAAGTATGTAGTTGTAAATTGACATAAATGTCAAATTTAAAATAAAAGTTGTGAGAGAAATTAAATGTAAGTTTGAATCCTGCTTACCTTTAGAAAATGTTCGCTGCCAACGAACTGCAAATCCAGGTAGGTATAGTTTAGTATATTATACGCTGTTTTTAGATAAATTTAATTAAAATTTGTAGTATTCATTATGTATTTTTGATGACTCATAGCGCCATCTCTTTAGATAATCTAAAAGCTACTTTGCCGGCCTAGGCCGGAAAATGTCATTTTCCGGATGATTTTGAAGTAATTAATAGTATTGTTTCTGGACGGAGGACCAAAAAATATATTTTTCGAACTTATATTTATAGATACGAATTTGTATAGATATCTATTAATCAGTATTGAATTTGATACATGGTGGTAACTTCCATTAATACGAATATCATATTCATCTTACCCATTAAAAATACATCATCATAATGATTTTCATGACAATCGGTTGAACGGGGCAGGAGTTGCTACTCTGCAGCGCCACCTGGTGGCGAGTGGCATCAATAAGCATATCATACAAACCTACTCCGTGGAAAAATACATACCAATTTTCATAATAATCGGTCCAGTAGTGTTGAGTTTATCAATAACATACAGACAAACATTCATTTTTATTTATATAGATAATAATATAAACACGATTACTGTCTTAAGCATTAATTAAAATTCTCAATGGGTTACCCATCAAACTTTTCAGTTTACAGGAAATCTTGTTGTTGTATATCCGGTCCATAATATAATGGTAATTTAAACCACAAGCCCAATCAAACAAGAAATCCTTTATTTTTACAAATTTATCGTTATGCATGCTGGAAATACAAATCACTGACCGATATATGAAACAAGAGATTTTAAAAGTAAAGTCGAATTTTAACATTTCTGAACGTGATCTAGTTGGCAAAAATGCAGCAGAATCAACCCTTTTATTTTTCTTGTTACATAACATAGATTACATGAAGTAATGATGTTTTCGCAATCGGCACGGAGTAATAAACAGTGGCAGATTTAGGCTTACTGCCGCCCTAGGCCTGGTCTGATATGCCGCCCTTTTTGATTAACAATTGTTATTCAAATATTTTTTTACTGAAACAGAAGTAATAAAAAAAAAGAAATAATTATTAAACTCTTACAAAAAAAAATAATCAGCATTTTTATGAAATTATCATGCACTGCTTATATTTGTAAATTTTTTCTTCCTGGCTTTTGTCCGTGCAAAATCGTTAACTATAATATCACCGTCATCCAGTTCTTGAATTAATTGAGCTTCAATAGACGTTAATGAAAAAGCATTAAGTCTATCTTGGCCCATATTTGCGTGTAAATAAGAATGAACTCTTTTCAAGGTGGAAAAAGATCCCTCTCCTGAACAATTCGTAGCAGGAATACTTAAAAACATAAGTAGAGCAATGTCTACATTTGGATAAACATCTCTAATATTTTGAGAATACAATACATCGCATTGTACAGAACGTATGTTATATTTTAAATAGTTTTTAATATTTGTTAATTATTATTATTATTTTAATAGACATACTGTATTTAATTTTATATATTAAGACATTAAGACTTAGTAAACTTAGTTTACTAGAATGTTAATTTATTATATAAAACATGGTTTACTGTGAAGAAAAAACAATAATTGTAAAAAAGACAGAATAAAATAATATTTCAAGCTGACAAGAATTTATTTTTGAAAACAGAAATTATAGAAAAATATTAGATTCAAAAACGGTTCTTCGACCGGGATCTAATATATCTTTTTTAGGTAAATATCCTACAAAATATATGGTCCTTCGAGCCGGATCTAATATATCTTTTTTAGGAAAATATCCTACAAAATATATGGTCCTTCTCGTCTAAAGAACTGCACCGTGGAAAATGTCTCTACGAAGAAGTGAACGTCTGAAGGCAAAGAATCCAGACAACAAAAAAACGACAGACGTTACAGAAAACAGACAATCTACTGATGTCCTGCAACCAGAACTTTCGACATATCTAGGGCCACCGAAGTCTCGGAGCTCAAAAAGTAATGGTGACGCAAGGAGCAAATCAATGACAAAAAAGACTGCTGACACGACCGAATCAAGAAGAAGAAAAATTGAACTAGAATTTGCTATGAGAAAGAAAGAAGTGGAACAAGAGGAACTCAAGAAGAAACAGGAATATCTTGACCTGGAGTATGCCATGAAACTAGCGATAATAGAGGAAAGCTCAAGGGAAAGTGATGAGGAGTCAGAGTCACAGGAGTCCATTGTTACCCGACCTAACATAAAGGAATGGCTAGACGGTGTCAATCCATGGGAAAAAGGTAGATTAGAGACACCAATGGAAGAGGTAAGAAATACTGTACCAAAATCTTTTCCAAATAATCCCAATGATGATAATGCCTGTTGTAGTCAGATAACACCTGCACATATTACTAAAATTGTAACAAGACAATCAATGCCAAAGGATTTACCATACTTTTCTGGAAATCCCACCGAATGGCCAAATTTTATTTATCAATTTAAACACTCTACGGCATTATGTGGCTACTCTCAAGAGGAAAATCACTGTCGCTTACAAAAAGCTCTTAAGGGTAATGGTCTTAAAATCGTCCAAAGTTTGTTGATTATGCCCCAAAATGTCGATAAAATAATCAATATTTTAGAAAGACGATTTGGACAACCTGAACATATTGTTTTAATGCTCCTTGATAAGGTTAAACATTATCCTACAGTAAAGGATGATCGCTTAGATATGCTGATTAACTTTTCTGACGAAGTGAAAAATCTTGTAGGAACTATAGAATCCTTAAACGCCAAAGATCATTTACAGAATCCAATTCTCCTTCATGATCTTATGAACAAATTACGTACTACGTATAAAATGATGTGGACAGAATATATTTCCGACAAGACTTCTCCAAATTTTAAATTAATCGAGTTTTCAGACTGGCTCGACAGAAAAGCCATGATGGCATGTCAAATACAACCGCCAAAATTTTATTCTGATAGTTCTAATGACAATAATTCAAAGTTCAAAAGAACTACTTTCAAAAAGGACGTAACTATGACGACAATTTCAAAGAAAAAATGTATTTGTTGCAATAAACAATTGCACCATTTAAGTAGCTGTTCATCGTTTAAAGATTTGACTGTTGACCAAAGATGGAATTTACTCACTACACATAAAATTTGTTTTTCTTGTTTGATTCCATACCATAGCTTGAATGACTGTCGACGGAAAAAGGCATGTGGTATTAATAATTGTAAAAGATACCACCACACTCTTTTACATAAGGACGAAGTCACTGATAATAATGAAATCGAAGTAGTTCCATCAACTTCCAAGACAATAATTAATGAAAATAATGAACAAGTAAATTGTCACATTTTCAATAAGACTCGTGTTCTTCTGAAAATTCTACCAGTATCTATACGCTACAACCACAAAAGTATCAATACTTATGTACTTTTAGATGATGCTTCAACTGTTTCCCTCATTGATCAAGACCTTGCTGATATTTTGGAGCTAGATGGACCACAACAACAACTCTGCATCCAGTGGACAAACAATCAGACCAAGGAACAACATGACTCGAGAACTGTAAGTTTCACTATCAGTACTGAAGAGGGATCAAAGGATTTTCAACTGAGGCACGTAAGAACAATGAAAGGACTCTCACTTCCGACTCAAACAGTGGATATTGATGAGATAACTAAATGTTATCCGTATATTAATAACAAATGTAAATCGATGACTAACGCTAAACCCAAAATTCTAATAGGACAGGACAATTGGCCATTACTTGTTAATAGAAATGTTATCACAGGGCCATGGAATGGACCTGCTTTAAGTAAAACTCTTTTAGGGTGGGTAATTTATGGTAATATAGGAAAAGAACATAATTTTAACAAATCAGAGGGATATATTTGTCATATTAGTGTTAAGGAAAGAGACGATTTAGATCTATTACATGAATTAGTAAAAGATCAATGGAAATTTGATAATCTAGGCGTAGAACATATTAATAAAGGTTTTTCTAGGGAAGATATACGAGCAAAGAATATTTTAGACAAAACGATGAAGAGAGTAGGTGATCGATTCGAAACAGGCTTATTATGGAAAGATGAAGATATGGTTTTACCAGAAAGTCGTAACAATGCAATGAGGAGGTTACAATGCACAGAAAGGAAAATGGATAATGACAAACTTTATGGGAAAGCATATTGGGACAAAATGGAGGATCTTGAGAAGAAAAATTATATTAGAAAACTTACTCCAGAAGAAGTGGATACTGAAAATTCGAAAATATGGTATCTACCTCATTTTGGCATTGTAAACCCTAACAAACTTAAATTACGCATTGTTTTTGACGCTAGTGCCAAATCGCACGATTTAAGCCTAAATGATTGCCTTTTAACTGGACCGGACCTTTATAATTCCCTTTTTAAAATTTTACTTAATTTTAGAATTAAAAAATATGCCTTTACATCAGACATAAAAGAAATGTTTTTACAGGTTAAAGTACGCCAAGAAGATTGTGCCGCACAAAGATTTTTATTTAGGAAAATGGACAGAGAAAGAGAACCTGATACCTACGAACTGACAGTTGTATTCTTTGGATCTTGTAGCGGACCTTGCCTTGCACAAGAGGCTAAGAATAGAAATGCAAGAGATTTTATGAAAGACTTTCCAGAGGCATGTAAAGCTATAATTGAAGACCACTACATGGATGACTATTTAGGGTCTGTAGATTCTCTGGAGGAAGGTAAAAAATTAATAAATGACATTATTTTTGTTCATTCAAAAGGTGGATTTACAATTTGTAATTGGACATCCAATTCAGAGAGCATTCTTGACAATATTGACCCAGACTTAATAAATAAAGGTCATAAGGACTTACAGGGAGATCCTGAAAAGTCAATAGAAAGAATTTTAGGTGTATTTTGGAATCATAATAATGATACTTTTACATTCAAGACAAAATTTCACAAAGTTAAACAGGAAATATTAGATAATACAAAACGTCCTACAAAAACAGAAATTCTCAAAGTAGTAATGTCAATATTTGACCCTTTAAGATTTCTTACAAATTTTACCATTCAGGGGAAAATCTTACTACAAGATATTTGGAAATCTAAATTAGGATGGGATGATAAAATTACTGACAGTTTAAATAACAGATGGACAATTTGGATAAATGATTTACAACAAATTTTCAAATGTAATATTCCGAGACAATACTTTCAACTAAATCGACAATTAAGTGACATACAATTGCATATTTTCTGTGATGCTTCAGAAAGAGCAATTGCAGCAGTAGCATACCTTTGCATTCAAGAAGAAAACTCCGTAGAAGTCTCTTTTGTGAATGCTAAAGCAAAGGTTACAAGTCTGAAACCAATTTCGATTCCTAGGTTAGAGCTTCAGGCTGCTCTAATGGGTGCACGACTAGGCACTTATTTAAATCAAAACCTAAATCTTGATATTGGTAAGACTTATTTCTGGAGTGACTCGAAAACTGTGTTACAATGGATTCGTTCAGAAGCACAAAGATTTAAAATGTTTGTAGCTCAGAGACTAGAAGAAATTCAAACATTGACTAATCAGTGGAGACATGTAGGTTCGAAAGAAAATGTTGCAGACGAAGCAACAAAAAGAGTTTACAAACTAGACTTATCTGAACACAGTAGATGGCTTTATGGACCAAACTTTCTACGACTTGCTCCTGAAAACTGGCCTCAGGAAAGAGATACCAGCAATAATGAAACTTCTGATGTCACTTTATTAGAAGAACGAAAGGACTACGTATTTCTTAACTTTCCAAAAATAAATCTTCCGGTTCCAAATCCAGAATACTTCTCAAAATGGACTAAATTACTGCGTTCTACTGGATGGATGCTAAGATTTATTAAAAATTTGAAAACAAGTATAGATACTAAAGATTTAAAAAATTTAGACTTAAAAGCAATAATGACCAAAATAAAAGAGCTTGACGTAGACGAACTGACTGAAGCTGAAAAACTTCTTTTAAAACGTATCCAACATGATCCATTTTCCTCCGAAATTAACAATTTAAAACAAAATCTTACTGTGGAAAAAAGTAGCAAACTGTTTACTTTAAACTGCATTCTTGACGAAGATGGAATAATTCGTCTTAATGGAAGACTAAACAATTTAGATGGTTTTACTGAAGATTTTAAAAAACCCATTATTTTAGACCCAAAGCATGTAATAACTAAATTAATAATAAAACATTATCATGAGCAACTTCACCATCATGGACAAGACACGTGTATAAATAATCTACGTCAAAAAATATTGGATTCTAAGGGTAAGGCAAGCGGTAAAAAGTGCATGTATTCGATGTCAAACATGTAAAAATAAAAAAGCACAACCAACTATACCTATTATGGGACAATTACCTAGATGCCGTTTGGAACCAACAGTACGACCTTTTATTCGAACAGGTGTCGACTGCTTTGGACCAATACCAGTAACTGTTAAACGTAGTCATGAAAAACGCTACGGAGTCATTTTTACATGCATGGCTACAAGAGCAGTACACCTGGAGATAGCCCACGACCTCAGTACTGATAGTTTTATTCATATTTTAAGAGTCTTTGGAAGTAGAAGAGGCTTTCCAGAAGAACTATTCTGTGACAACGAGAGTAATTTTAAATCAGCTGACAAAAAACTACGAGAAGCTCTTGCTGAAATAAAAGAAGACGATGTAAATAAATTTTGTGTAAGACAAAACATTCGTTTTAGATATAATGCACCATATGCTCCAAACATGGGAGGTGCATGGGAAAGGCTCATCAGAAGTATAAAGAATATTTTATCAGAAACACTTCACAATAGGTACCCGCAGGAATATGTTTTAAGAACATTATTTGCTGAGATTGAAAATATAATTAATTCACGACCCTTGACTCACATATCTTACGACTCAAATGACCCTGAACCTCTCACTCCGAATCACTTTCTCATTGGACCCAAATATGCTGCACTTCCATGTGCAAAAACTTCCGAAAGTGATTTAAATTTACTGTCGAAATGGCGAGCTGCCCAGAGATTAAGCGACCTCTTTTGGAAGAGATGGACAAAGGAGTACCTTCCATATCTTATAAAAAGAAGTAAATGGCATCAAGAATCAAAAAGCTTAAGACTACATGACATCGTCATTCTAGTTGATTTAAATGGCCCACGCAATACTTGGTTAAAGGGAAGAATTGTTAAACTCCACCCAGCAAAAGATGGAAGAATAAGAATTGCAGATGTCCAACTCGCCAATGGAACCATTTTAAGAAGACCAGCATCTCGACTTTGTGTTCTAAATTTACAATGAAATAAAAATCAAGATGATTAAGTAATTGTTTTAATCCCTGGAAACAATTACTGGTGGGGAGAATTTGTTATATTTTAAATAGTTTTTAATATTTGTTAATTATTATTATTATTTTAATAGACATACTGTATTTAATTTTATATATTAAGACATTAAGACTTAGTAAACTTAGTTTACTAGAATGTTAATTTATTATATAAAACATGGTTTACTGTGAAGAAAAAACAATAATTGTAAAAAAGACAAAATAAAATAATATTTCAAGCTGACAAGAATTTATTTTTGAAAACAGAAATTATAGAAAAATATTAGATTCAAAAACGGTTTTTCGACCGGGATCTAATATATCTTTTTTAGGTAAATATCCTACAACGTACATCATCTGTATTTACTAGGTAATCTTTGAGTTCACACTAATTGAATACATTCATTACCTAATGTCTCATTGAAATAATCAGGATACTTGTTAACTAGTTTATTGGCAAGATTTTTTAATTCATTTGTGTCTATTTCACATAGAGATTTTCGTAGAGTATCTAAAATTCGTTAATTCACATTGGTGTGAAAATTTTCGTGACCAGCAGATAAAGGCATCCTTTCATTCACCCGTGACTCATCTGCCTGATTTTTTCTGATTTTCTTGCGACCTGTATCATAACGATACTAAACTTGAACTCCGGATAGTGCTTTGGCTTTTTTTCATATTCAGAGAATTGCTGTCTCTTATATCTTGAAGAAATAAGGCCAAAGAAGATTTCTACCAAAGATGATAAAGCCGTTTTTCATCCTTCTTGTAAGCAAATTTCAGTGCATTAATTATTACAGGCCCCTCTTTTTTGTAACGCATAACATGCATTATGTCGAGCAGACCAACGAGTTTGAGAAAGACTCTTAAGTCTTAAATTTGTATGCTGCACTAAGATAATTATATCAGCGTTAATAGAAAATGTTCTATAAATAATTCACTAAAAAAAGACAGAACCAATTTAAAAAAAAAAAACGTTCTAGGCCCGGGCCTCACGGGCCTATACGGAAATCGATCACTGGTAATCAATCTTACGGTTCAGGCAATTTCAGATCTGGGTGCCTATATTATTATTTACAGGGTGCATAAAATGGGCATTTAAAATATTTTTCTACTCTTACACTAGTAACATACCAATTAAGTAGAGCTTTAGGTTATAAGTAAATACATAATTACGAGCATTGACACGTAATGTACTAGTTTGTTATAATAGTATGTTGTGTATCTCGTAGGAAAAGCCATACATTCCCGGACGATATTGTAAATTGTTGGACGAGGGGTCTAGCGCCAACAATTTACATTGTCGTCCGGGAATGTGTCGCTTTTGCTACTAGATACAAGATACACAATGTACTATTTCATCGCTCCGTGCGGAAAGCACTGCTTTCGACCATGCAGGACCATGCGGAAAGCAATGCTTCCTTCAATGTTACGAAATTTCATTACTTCGTAAGGAAAGCACTGCTTTCGACAATGCAGGACCGTGCGGAAAGCAATGAATGACCGAAACAAAGTTGATAAGTGTTTCCCAATCAAAAATAAATGAGACAGAAAGTGAATTAAGAGAAATTGAGGATGAATTTTCTAATAGTTTTGCATCTGATAACGCAGTAGTAAATGCACCACGATATAATCAATTAAACGTTTGATTATAAGATTTTGTTGATTCTCAATTATTATCTCATATACTTAAATTGAATAAAAAAAAATATGTGTACAGAATTAAGCAACTGTTATTAAATTTAACATATTTAACAAAGATTCATAACTATACAAAATTTTGTAATAAAAAAGTGTTTTTTTATAAAAATGTTAAAATTTCTTAACTCTAAAAATTTTTGTTTTAATGAAGGGGATCCGCCTCCCCCAACCTTCCTTCAGCGCCTTCGCGGTGCAGGCGGATCAGACCAAATACTACTTTTATTATCTTTCTTTCCTTTTATTTTAGACAAATTCAAGAGCTTTCCTCACGGAGTGATGAAAAATAGAATACGCAACTTGTGCGGCGAGCAGGTAATCCCATCACTCGTGTTTTTCATCGCATTCGCCTTCGGCTAACGCGACAAACGCACTCGTGATGGGATCACCTGCTTTCCGCACTCGTTACGTAATGTACTATTTCAGTGAGCGAGGATTTTGATCTTATATTTACAGGTTTTATTCTTTAAGTCGCAACGTCCTATAAGTGGTACCAACATCTTATCTACGGTCAAGTTTTCTGCAAAGTCTTAAACAAATTCTTTAATTCTTTAATTTAATAAACTTTATTATCTGTTTGTATAAGATTTTTGTTAAATCTGCGAAATCATAAGAAAAAAGAGAAGCACATGAAAGAGGCAAAGTACATTTAAATACGCAACGTAGCTCATAAGAACCTTGAATCAATATGATTATACCTGAAGACAATATATAGTCCATTTCATCGTTTTTGGCCGATTTGATATTAGAAACTACTAAAATAAGATTAAACTGTCATCCAAGTTACAAATGGCGGAGAGTTTTTTTTTCTAAATTAGGTCGTAAGTTTGTGAAACTATCAGTGTGGTTTAACATCTACAATAATATGACATTAATAATTATTAAATTCAACCCTTCAACAACGAGCCGTACATGACGGTTACTAGGAATGTGAATTAAGTCAAGACTTCCGTATTGAATACTTTTTATCTACCAGTGAAACAAGATGCAGTTACGTAAGTGTTGTATTAAAAAACCAACGTCCTCATTTAAATTTCTAACTTGCCTGTATCTGAGAGAGATGTAACTCTAAATTTACTTCGAGTATGTTTTCTGTCATCGGCCAAAATCGGTGAAATGGACTATATAAAGTTAATCAAGCTCAAAATTCCTACACACTATTTATTTCTATTGTTCTTAAACTTTTTATATTTACTATTTGGTTACTATTTGTTCAATTATATCATCTGTCACATTTTAATACCAGATAATGTAAGTTTAAAATACAATACAGTTGCTTACCATTATTAGATTTTAGGAAGGCATTTGATACGATTAGCCACAAAATGCTCTTAGCAAAGCTTAACTATTTTGGTTTTTCCAGAAAATCTAATAAATTTTGCGAGAATATGCTTAGTAACAGGTATAATTGTGTAGAAATAAATAATTTGTCATTTCGTCTAAGGTCACCATTTGTAGCGTAAAAATACCCTAGGCTAGCTCCAGGGTTCGTGGCTTCCTTCTGGCTTTCTTTTTTAACTCTCCCCAAACAAATAATAAGGGCGCCAAGTACAGACATACAAATAAAAGAGAATAAATCAGTTTTAAAATTGTTTATTCAAAAAAATTATTTGATTTAATGTTAATCAAAAGTTAAGTAATTAACTAATTTCCAAACTTATCTTGTTAATCTTCGGCTTTGAAGGTCCAGATGATAGTCGGAAAGATAAGTAGAGACTATTGGAAATGTGGACACCGGTCTAGGGTGACTCTGGTACAATGGGTTTCTTAAAGTAAGATGAGTCTCCTGCAGTGAGGAATGAAGCGACTCCCTTAGCGGATAGCACCAGTCGATATTGTCAATTGCAAGACAAATTTTCATAAATTTGATTCGGCACGATCAGCCCTCACCAAAGACCCTTCGTAAAATTGGCATAAGCCCTAAAGAAATAAAATAAACGCTGTCAAAATTCCGTCTCAATAATCCTTTGTTTCGATTACAATCACTCAAGAAATCTCCAAAGTTCGAGAAAAAAGTTAATCACCTGATGTGTTTATATATTTTTAACTCAATAAAAAACTGATTTTTAACAAATGATTGTAATCGAAAAATTTAAATGTTAGTAAAGATATCAAATTAAATAACCAATAATCTATTCACCAAATTTTTGACTATTTCTTAAAAATTATAATAAGTTAAATTTTTACTTACCAGAAGGGTATAAGAGGTGAAGCGAACTAATTCTTTTTGTAGTACAAAATGAAATGAAATTATTTAACGTCGCAACCTACGAGCAAACTAGAATTTATTCTCCTTCCAAAACCGATAAAGTATACGCGACGACGCACAAAATAACACGGAAATTTATACAAATTTAATAGTCCATAGGCCAGGCCACAAATAACGTTGTAAACGTTACACCACGGTAACCTGACGGAAAAAAAGAATTGAAAATTCTTTTTTTTTATATAAAAAGAAACTACTAAAATTCAAAAATAAAGAATAGCAAAAAATTATTAAAAAAAATAATCCAAAACTGGTGAATAGATATAAGATATACAACAATTAGTAAATTAAGATTGTAACCACTGTAACTGGTGTAATTCTTAAAAAAAGGAACCACATAAAACTTTAAAACACAAATGTTACCGATACAACAATGTAACTAAAAAGGAAAGGCTAAATCGGTAAGAGAGGAGAAGTAACCTACTATTAAAGGTAGTCGCCAACCTAAATGGAACGAAATCCAACAAACGCAAGTAAAATTACCATGGATTTTAAAGAAACCCAGGTAATTAAACCGTCACAAGACGAAGTGACTAGATTTCTCTATAAGGTACTAGCCAACCTAAATGGAACGAATGAGAAAAAAATAAATGTCCTAATATCAAATAGTCTAAGATAAGCAAAAAATAACAAGGTCTTAAAATCAAGAACCTTCTTGTCAAATTCAAGAAATAACAATATACGTCTCTAAAAACTAGGAACATCCTAAGATAAAAACTTTAAGATATTAACCACGAAAAAACTATAAAAATCACAAAGGATATGACTGTAGCCAACGAAAAAAATTATTGAATTAAAAATACTCACTATTGAGTAACAAAATAAGCTAAGTAGCTAAATAAAAATTCAATGAACGAGAAAAATTGAAGCAAACTATTAATTGAACAAAAATGTGACTTAACACTCAAAAAAAAATCAATTAATATCAGAATCAACTTGTAATTTGACAAGTCATACCAAACAAACTGTGCAAACTATGTAGAGACGACGCAATAGGTAGAGAAAAATGACAAGAGATAACGGTAAATAGGTAGAGAAAAATAAAAATTAGGACATTTAATGAAAAGAAAACCTCAAATTAAATATAGCGCAGAAATGTACACTACACAACGCTAAAGAATACTGAAGGCAATAACAATCAAGAAAAAGAAAAAATTAGAAAAAAGAGGAACAAGGAAAACAAGAAAAATAAAATCGAGCGAACCAAACTATACATTGATGAAGATATATAAAGATATACAAAAATAAAGATCATCTAAAAATGAAAGTTTTGTAAATTGGTGGTGCGGCACAGAGGAACAGCCTCAGTCTGTACTCGCTATAATTGCTATCCCTAAGGTACAGTACTGACCTGAACTTACCAACCATTTATAAACTTTAAACAAGAAGAGAAAATAAATAATTAAATTACAATCGATTTTTAAATCTAAAAAAATTGATATGAATTTTGAAAAAGTTAAAGTATTTAAAAATTTAATTAATAGTAAGGAAGAGAAAAAAGTCGATGATAAATTACAAAAAAAAGTGCCTTCGGTGTAGTCACTTCAGTGTAAAAAGCAAGAAGCTATATCAAAATTACAGAATGTAAAAATTTCGAGAGAAGATAAAATATATACGATATCTTAATATTTTCCACAAAAAAGTAACTACAAAAAATATTACAAATATAACGAGACATAAGAAAAAAAAATTACAAATTCTATCAAAATGTCCTAGGTATGTGAAGAAATAGTCCTAGATATTAAAAGGTATTTCTGTACTTGGTGTATCACAAATTCAATACAGAAAAAAAATGAAAGAATGGTATTTAGAAAACAAAAAATCCCGAGTAGGTACAAAAACACAAGGAAAATCTATTTGTTTCACAAAGGTAAACCCTAACGGTTAAAAAAAGAAACCAAATAGAACAAAATCCCCAAAATAAACTCCTATTGTGTTCCATCCATACGGAACACCAATAGAGCTAAAAAGAGCAGTTAAACCTAACTGCTACACGATAAAGAGGTCTCACAGACCCCTACAAGATAAGATAAGATACGATAATAAGGTCACACAGACCCTATAAGATAATAATGTGGTCAACCAGGACCACACCCAAAATGCCCAAGGCAAACAACGATAGGTACCCACACTCAAGATATAACAAAATTCCCAAAAACCATCTTCCAAATCCTAACTGAAAGAAATAAGATAAAAAGAGAGAAAAAAACCAAAATACAGAAATTAAAGGAATACACGAAAAGATTTTGACTGTAACTATCACAATCACAAAACAAAGTCAAATAAAAACAGACAAAGGCTTAGATAGCAACGAAAAAAGGACATATTGATAAAACGGAACAAACACTTTAAAATCTGCCAAGAAGCCGACATCAGCTAAGAAATACCGCCATAAGATAAGAAAGAAACTCCCTAACACTAAATTCAATATTTAGAAATAATAATCTTAAATGTAGAGAAAATATCCCAAGAGACAATCTGTATAGAAAAACTACTAAATGGGTATACATAATTGTATAGGTAAAACAATTTAATAAAAGAAAATAATATTCTTTGATAAATAAGTTAAGTTAAATCTGAAATACACCGATTCGATAGTGGTTAGCCTTGAGCAATAGATAATAAAATCGGATAAAATAAAAGTAATGGTAAAAAATATTAGATGTTAGTAAAAATAATTTATAAATATTTGAATGTCTGTACTAAATTGATGACAAAATTTAAATTTAATTTAATTTAACGAGAATGTTAGGAAAAGTTTCAAAAAAAAGCAAGAAGACTTTAGTTGGGCGCCAAATTTATAGCGTAAAAATACCCTAGGCTAGCTCCAGGGTTCGTGGCTTCCTTCTGGCTTTCTTTTTTAACTCTCCCCAAACAAATAATAAGGGCGCCAAGTACAGACATACAAATAAAAGAGAATAAATCAGTTTTAAAATTGTTTATTCAAAAAAATTATTTGATTTAATGTTAATCAAAAGTTAAGTAATTAACTAATTTCCAAACTTATCTTGTCAATCTTCGGCTTTGAAGGTCCAGATGATAGTCGGAAAGATGAGTAGAGACTATTGGAAATGTGGACACCGGTCTAGGGTGACTCTGGTATAATGGGTTTCTTAAAGTAAGATGAGTCTCCTGCAGTGAGGAATGAAGCGACTCCCTCAGCGGATAGCACCAGTCTATATTGTCAATTGCAAGACAAATTGTCATAAATTTGATTCGGCACGATCAGCCCTCACCAAAGACCATTCGTAAAATTGGCATTAGCCCTAAAGAAATATAATAAACGCTGTCAAAATTCCGTCCCAATAATCCTTTGTTTCGATTACAATCACTCAAGAATTCTCCAAAGTTCGAGAAAAAAGTTAATCACCTGATGTGTTTATATATTTTTAACTCAATAAAAAACTGATTTTTAACAAATGATTGTAATCGAAAAATTTAAATGTTAGTAAAGATATCAAATTAAATAACCAATAATCTATTCACCAAATTTTTGACTATTTCTTAAAAATTATAATAAGTTAAATTTTTACTCACCAGAAGGGTATAAGAGGTGAAGCGAACTAATTCTTTTTGTAGTACAAAATGAAATGAAATTATTTAACGTCGCAACCTACGAGCAAACTAGAATTTATTCTCCTTCCAAAACCGATAAAGTATACGCGACGTCGCACAAAATAACACGGAAATTTATACAAATTTAATAGTCCATAGGCCAGGCCACCATTAACGTTGTAAACGTTACACATTTAAATTAATTAAACAAGGTTTACCTTAAGGGTCAGTTTTGTCCCCGCTTTTCTTGTCGCTCTATGTTTCAGATATGTCTAAAAAAATTAAATTCTCAAAATTCGAACAATTTGCTGATGATGGGCAAGTTCATATACCAATAAATAAATACTCTGTTCACGATGTCAATAATAAACTTAATTCCGATTTAAACAATGTGGCAACATTTGCAAAAGATCATAATTTAAAATTAAACTCATCAAAATCGAAAATTTTAATTTTACATAAAAATGAACATATAAGAGAACACATTTAGCAAAACTCACAAATTAGCTTAAATAATATAATTATACCAATAGGAATGTTGACTAATTTCCGGATCTGCTTTTATTTTATAGATAAACTCTTAATAACCGCAAAAAAAATATTTTAATAATAAAAATGGTTTTATTTTAAAGAAAAAAGTGATAAATTAGAATAAATTTAAAATTTCCCACTAAAACGCCCAAAACTGTCATGTGACTTTGATTACGTCACGAACCGATAAAAAATGCTCGCGATCTGCCAAACTCTAAGGAACTTGAAAGTTTTCTTGAGAAATAATTATTTTTAGGCTTTAATACTAGTTCATAATAAATACAAAGTGTGTGTGTGTATGTAGATGTAGGTACATGTAAAAAATGAAGATTTTAATATTCAAACAGCCCACAGTATTTCTTACCACAATGACGTTATAAATATACTGTTTTTAAAATTAACGAACGATATAAGTTCTATTTATTTTAGTCAAAAATATGACGGATTAATTTGGTATTCATTTATTAAAACAATTAAAAGCAACTGTAAATTTAGAGAAAAATCTCTTTATACAGAAATACCAATAATATACGTATTAGAAGAATTTACACAAATAAAAAAGAAACTTAAAGTAAAAAATTATTCTATTAATATTCCCGCTAGGAGATCCCAAATTGTAAAATTACCCGTGGACATAGAAAGCGGAACAGGACTTATAAATTATATTAATTTTGGCAATCAAATAGAATCTAATCTAAGAAATATACGAGTTGAACATTGTAGTTACGAAGAAAAACAGGTTATAAAAAATTTATGTTAAGTTCCGCTGCACAAAAATCTTTGTTTGTAGCAAAGAAATTTGCCACCATCAAACAATCGATTCTCGGCAAGTTAGAACTGTTTCCTTTGATGAATCCAGTCTCCATAATGTAAACACAATTCGGTTTATGATCACAAGTGGGTTACAAATACTAATAGCGAGTAATTAGCAAGAGAAATCAAAGAAATAACTCGTTCACACAGTGACACCAAGCGACGCTAAGTTGTTTATCGGTTCATGACGTCATGCGCTGTGATTGGCGTTCACAGTCACGTGATAATGTGTATTAAATAAAATTTTTTAAATTAATTTTAATTAATAAAATATTATTAATTACGTTTAATAAATATGATTTTAGGTATTTAAATATTACCATTAATCATTTAAATTTAACTTTACATAAATTTACAACTACTGTCAACATGCCTATTGTAGCAGAAGCCAAAAATTTGGGAGTCACATTTGATAGCTCTCTATCGTTCGAATATCACATATCAAACAAACTGGTTGCGGAATACATTCGTTTAAAAAATCTGTATAAATATAAAAAAAAAATTATCCTCTAAACAGAAATATTTCTTTTGTGATTCACTTGTATTATCCTTATTTGATTATGGCGATGTGGTCTATGGTGATTCCCTATCATGGCAAACAAAAAAATCCATACAAAAAATTCAAAACAGTTGCATGAGGTTTGCTTTTAACATTTCATACAGAAGTCATGTCACCACATCTCAATGAAAATAAAATATTAAATATGACCAATAGACGTAAACACCATATGCATTCTTTCACTTATCGGATAATCAAAACAGGCAAACCTAAGTATCTGGCAAAAAAAGTTCATTTCATTCTCAAATAATACCAGAAATATTCACAGGTTTGTCATGTCCCGCCACAGATCTGCTGCATTCCAAAAATCCTTTGTATTTTGCGCTACAAAAATTTGGAACGAACTATCAAATGAAGTAAAAAAAAATGTGAGCCGTCACGGGACGCCTGGCAGATGTGAAATATCGACATTATTGTGTAAAAGCAATATGCAGAAAAGAACAGATTGTAATAGGAACTAAATATGTCATAATGATAAAATAAAATATTACGATTTTTTCCAGATAACGATGACTATTTATTGAATAAATTTAAAAAGTGATTTCGTTTAGCTTTTTATTTAATTGCCTTAAATTCAATAATCTTAAAAAAGGAAATTATTAAAACACAAATTTATATAGAAGTACGTTACTATATTAATATAATTGTAGTTACTTCATAATTTTAGTACAAACAAAAAGCGATACTAAATAAAAAATAGGAAAATGATGAATTTAACTATGAATACAACTTTATCGTTGAATAACTTTTAAACGGTATTTAAATGGGAAATGTATTATGATTTAGGCATGGGTTAATGTGGATATTAAGGGCTGGTTAAGGTCTGATAATTTTTGTTAGGCCATAATCTAAAAATTTGATGGGTGTTTGGAGAACAAAACCAAATCTGGGAAATAACGGACACCCCAATGTATATAGAGTACTCACTCATTTTTATTCATATTTTTTCATCACTTTCTTTATTAACACTTTGTTTATTCATATTTAAAACTAAATACACAAATTTTACGCGGACAACTATATGACAACTATTCACCAACAATCTATTTTGATTGACTAGCTGTCAATTTTACAGGTCAGCAAAATATGTAGGTATATTATGTTGCCTATACAAACAATCATTTTTATATATATAGAATAGATAGTAGGCGGAATCGAGTTAGGTTTTTATGAAACAATTCATACCCTGTCCCACCAAATTTTTGAATCGATGAGCTTCTTCCCCCTATTGTTGGCGCGCCACCGTCGCGTCGCTCAAAACATGACACCAATTTCATATAAGATATCAGTACATCTCTTATCGATTATTATCGATGCGTTAGGTTTTTTACGTCATGACGTCACCGTCACCACGCCAAAAATCTGATTTACGTGCCGCTATAGATGTTTCACATCAAAAATATTTCATCAAAATTGTTTGCAAAACACATAAAGGAAAAACTGCTTAATCAACAACGATTTTTGTAAACCTCTTGTTTTATTAAACTTTATTATTTTTTATATAACTTTTCTTAAAGTATAAACAAAATTAACGCATACTTCTTTTCCCTTGTCTTAAACATTTATTTTTTGTATTCCTTTCTGTTTCTGCTGTGGGGTCTTGGGTTCTTGGGGTTCTTTCCGCAAGTGTGTCGACTGGACTGGGTTTAATTTTATAAACAATAACAGTAAATGATTGTTTTTCTTTAATATAAGAATTATAATACAAAAGAATTCTACTAAATTTTGTTATAAATAGAAGTATTATTATGTTTTTTTGGGTTATTCCACATGAGTCCTTATAAGGGCTCAGTGTCAACGGTTTCAATAATCGAGGAATAATCCATTTTTATCAAACTTAGGATAGTTTATATCATTTATAAATATATATGTTATTGTTAGATTTATAATAGGCTATAGTTGACTCTTTTTTAAACTAGGTCCTAAATAGTTAATATTTGTGCTACTAAGGTAAAAAAATATTACTATATTTTTTCAACACCTATGAAACCACAAAACTGTTATTTAAAATCCATCTCTTCATGTAGGTGCGAAAACGCTGTCCGCCATTTTATGACGTCATACGTATTGTAAACAATCATTTGACATATAAACACGGACAATTTTCCAGTTTACCTACTTTACTTTAAAAACATGATTTCAAGTAATTTCCATAAAAAATACAGTAATTATCGTTATTGCATAGTCCGAGAATGCAAAAACACATCAAGGAATACAAATAGGTGTTAGTTACATTATTCAGAGGTTACGATACTTATGACATAAATGAGTAGGTAGGTATTTTTGAATCCCTTCTGAAAAGAATAAATACACTCACTCTTACTTTTTATGTCTACTATTTAACAAATGCACAGTCTTAACATTTCTTAGCTCGGCAGAGCAGAAATCTTGATTCAAGGCAAAGAAAGTACGAACCATTAATGTATCAATTTTTGGCCAATTTGTGCTGTCTGCTTTTGTGAAACCAACGTCCATAATGAATTTATTATTGTCCTACTAATATTATATAGGCGAAAGTTTGTTTGGATGGATGGATGTTTGTTCCTCTTTCACGCAAAAACTACTAAACGGATTTTAATGAAACTTTACAGTAATGTAGCTTATAGATCAGAATAACACATAGGCTATAACTCATTGATGCCACTCGCCACCAGGTGGCGCTGCAGAGTAGCACCTTTTGCCCTGTTCAACCGATTGTCATGAAAATTGGTATGTATATGTATTTTTTTACGGAGAAAACGAATATGCTATGCTCATTGATGCCACTCGCCACCAGGTGGCGCCGCAAAGTAGTAACTTCTGCCCCGTTCAACCGATTGTCATAAAAATTGGTAGGTATATGTATTTTTTGACGGAGAAAACGAATATGCTATGCACATTGATGCCACTTGCCACCAGGTGGCGCTGCAGAGTAGCAACTTCTGCCCCGTTTAACCGATTGTCATGAAAATTGGTATGTATATGTATTTTTCTACGGAGAAGGTTTGTATGATATGTTCACTGATGCCACTTGCCACCAGGTGGCGCTGCATAGTAGCAACTTCTGCCCTGTTCAACCGATTGTCATGAAAATCGGTATGATGATGTATTTTTAATGGGTAAGATGAATATGATATATGTATTAATTAAAGTTACCACCAGATGGCGCTTCCATGTATCAAATTCAATACTAATTAATAGATATCTATACGAATTCGTATAAATATAAGTTCGAAAAATATATTTTTGGTACGATAAGTAAAACAAAACTATAAACTTTCTTTTCTTCTCTATCTCTTCTCCTCTTTTATTTTTCTTAAATTTTTATTGGCGTAGCAACGCGCGCCGGGTTCAGCTAGTTTTTCAATAAAGCAAATAAATTAAGAACGTGATACGGAATTTTTATCGAAATATTTATACTTGTAATAACACCACGTCAAATTACTCGTTTTGTTTACAATTTGTATGACGTCACAACATGGCCGACAGCGTTTTCAGCGATTCAAATTAAACACATTTTTTAAATTGAATTTTTAAATTAATCTTACACATTTAGTTATTAAAATCGATATATTTCGTTTTCGTAAGCTAAATACTGTAAGAAATACTCATTTATTGTATGAAATTATTTATGTGTCAAGTACCCTATTTGATAAAATAAAGAATCTGAGTTATGTTGAGTTGAATTTAAGCTTTTATTAAACTATAAAACAATAAATTAAATGACAGAAAAATCATGTATAACAAGAAGATCTTAATAATATGGACTGCGTTTGCAATATTTCCAGAAGTACAAATTACAAATAAGATAACACACTGTAATAACTTTAGTAAACGATTATTTGAGATATCTCTCACGGGATCATTGAATATTTTTAAATTTTTTTAGAAAGTATACAAATAAGGAGAAATTGAAAAAATGTCGCATCGAGCAGGACTCGAACCTGCAACCTTTAGCTCTACGTGCTAAATATAATTTCCTAACCGAATAAAATTATAAGACAGGGCACAAAAACAATGACTTGGAGTTTAATGTTTAATTTGTCGATTTGACAAAATCTCTCTCTCATTACGATCATGCTATATGTGTTTAGGGAAAACGTAAGTAAGTGTCACATGTGATATGAGTTGAATTTAATGACCGATAGACGTTATCATGCCTTCATAGCTTAGTTGTTAGAGCGGAAGAGCGTAGAGCTAAAGGTTGCAGGTACGAGTCCTGCGGGATGCGATATTTGTTTTCAATTTCTCGATGCAATATTTCTTCAATTTTTCTTTAATGTCTTATTATATATTTTTGTTTGCATACTTTCTAAAAAAATTCAAAAATTGTCAAAAAACACTATAATACTGTTCTGTATTTAATGTTTAATTTACTTTGATGCTTGTTTTCCTCTTTTTACTTTTACGTCACTTTATAACTAAAGTGTCAACAACTATGTACAAGTTGATTAATTAAAGATAAGAAGTTATAAGTCACCCTTAATCTAGATTTCATCCACAATAGCGTTGTAGGCGTCACATATTTGTACTCGAAAGTAAGTTTCTGTTATTTGTAATTGGTTGTAACCATCAACTTGTGACATCAAATGCAGAGCACCTTTTTAATTAAACATTTTCACAAAGAGGATTTTAATTGGATTTGTTGTGTGAGTTTTTGAGGTACAACGTTAATTTGAACATTTCTTTCTTTACTGTTAACGTACAAATAGGCTTTAAACAGAATATTGTTTTTTTATTGATGTTAAGGAGGACAAACAATACTTACTTTAAGAAGTGACAGATTTAAAAGCATTACATCAGATTTACCCCAATCCCAATAACATTTTAAACAATACAAGCAAGATTTTATTTGGAACAAAATGTATATTTTCCATATAAATAATACATTTTAAATTTAATTCTAGTTAAAGAAAATATTGGAATTGTTGTAACATTTAATTGAGATCGTAAATTGCAATATAATTAGCATTTGTCTGACGTGATCAACGGCCTGTTTGCTTAAATGAAAAACCTTTTAAACACATGCTTAAACGTTTCTACTGCTATCAGTACTTCATTAAGCCATTTTTTTTTATTTATTATCACACTTGAATTAAAACTTAAAAGTGTCCTAAGTTGTAACAAACGGTAATCAAAAATAGTTATAATTTAATAAATAAAAAACCTTGAAAAAATCTAAAAAATCAGAGAATTCAAAATCATTAAATTCAATCTAAAAATTTAAAAAAATTACGAAAAAGTGATAAAAAATAATAAAAAAACCTAAAAATTGCAAAAATCGAACAATTTATTTTGCTTATTTTTTACACCGAATAGGGTTAAAATAGTTATTTATGATATGAGTGTTAAAAGTGAGGTTTTATTTTGTGAGTGAAAACGTTTGTGAAATGAGCGGAGCGAATTGAACAATTTCACGAACAAAATAAAATCACTTTTAACACAAATACCATACAATGTTTTTTGTACAACTTCCCTATTTTGATAATGAAACGAGCGAATTTGCAATGACAATAAACCAAACCGTGTTAAAAGTAAACTAAACCGTGTTAAAAGTAAACTTGTTTACATGGCAACGTGTTAAAAGTATTTTTAACACGCTGCTATGTAAACAATCGTTTTTAACATTGTTTGCTATCATTAAAAGTGTCACTTTTAATGACAGTTGTACAAAAACATATTTTAAGGCATTTGTGTTACTTACAATTAAGAGACCGTTACGATTCTTTACGTATTTGATATCACTCTGTCTTGTTCCCACTTGTCACGATCTTTTTACTTTAAAAGTAAAATTTTTACGCTGACATCGAGAAACGAGTTAAAACAGTTCGTGTAAAATTTTCACTTACTCACGAAAAAAAGTCAAAAGTCCAACGGCCCAAACCCAAGAGACATCCCAAAGGGTGATTCTCACAGATAACCTCAGTCTCCGGACTCCCCTTGTGCTTCCTAAATGACGCTCTTTATAGCTAATTTATATCTGATTAGAAAATAAAAATTTAACTTTCGAGATTTAACTTTCGACTTTAAACGAGTTAAATATGATACAAAACAATTAATCTATACTAATATTATAAGGAGGAAAGGTTTAATTTTTTGTTTGTTTGTTTGTTTGTTTGTTTGTTTGTTTGAAATGAATAGGCTCCGAAACTACTGGACCGATTTCAAAAATTCTTTCACCGTTGGCAAGCTACACTATTCCCGAGTGACATAGGCTATGTTTCAATTAAAAAAAAAATGGGGATTTTTACTAAAATGCCATTAATGTAACCAAAAATGACCTTAAAACCCTTACATCGCGTGCGCTGAGAATACTAGCCTCAAGGTCAAACCTTCCAATTAGTAGGGACCGGTTTTTCTCATGGCCAACTGCCTAATGCGGGTCGAACACCTGAAAATCAATTTATTTTGTTGTCAGAAAATAAAACAACATGTAATATTGTTTACAGGGAAGTGTTGACCCAATATATTTAGTGGCGAGGAAAGGTTTGTTTGTTTGTTTGTTTGTTTGTTTGAACTGAATAGGCTCCGAAACTACTGGACCGATTTCAAAAATTCTTTTACCGTTGGCAAGCTACACTATTCCTGAGTTACATAGGCTATGTTTTATTTTCAAAAAATAGGGATCCTTACTAAAATGCCATTAATGTAACCAAAAATGACCTTAAAACCCTTACATCGCGTGCGCTAAGTTTACTAGCCTCAAGGTCAAACCTTCCAGTTACTGGGGATCGGTTTTTCTCATGGCCAACCGCCTAAGGCGGGTCGAGCACCTGAAAATCAATTTATTTTGTTGCCAGACAATAAAGCAACATGTAATATTGTTTACAGGGAAGCGTTGACCCAATAAATTTAATGGCTTTTGTTATTTTTCTTTAATCCCCGTGCAAAGCCGGGGCGGGCTGCTAGTAATTTATAAAACTAATAAATTAATATGTAAGATAAGACCACCCTATCGTATGTGACACTATGCATGGGTGGATACAAAATACTCTACGTTAATCACTTGGATTTGTCTATTTTATATTTTAGTCTGTTCATATTTTGTGCCTTGATTTTATTTGGCAATAAATTTAAAACCACATTAGTAGCAGTGTTTAGTAACTCTGGAGGCGTTTTGCATCTCTGGACATCATCTCGCCATTTTCAGATTCTGATTCAGATGAATCAGAATTAAAATTTATAATAAAAGGTGGCATCTAGTCCACATTTTTTGAACCCACCAATTTCTGCCAATCGATTCTAATTTGTTCTTGTGCATGAATTTGGCATGAAGTTTTTCCAATTATCTTCTGAGCACTGGTTAATCGCTGCTTTCCATATAAACATCACTCTATCTTTTAATGATAACTGAGCAGAAATGTGTTATAAAACGTTTTACAACCTACCCTTGCTAATTCAATTGGATTGTATTGACAATTATATGGTGGCAGTCTAAAAACTTAGTGGCCCTATGCTTTGAATATGTCTTCTATTTCAGATTTTACATTAAACTGTTCCAATCGAGGTCTTATACTTTCCCAGACTTGCACTTTGGTACTATTGCTATCAAAAGGTAAATTGTGACAAGTCATCCTACGAATTAACTTTTCCTTTTTGCTAGATAAACTATTTTATTGTTTTTTTTTTATTAAAGATAGGCCGGAAAGTAAATAAAAATGAGAGTTTAAAAAAAAATTGTACAATTGTATGTAAAGTTGTCAAAGCTATAATTCATATTTACATGCGGAGCTTCTGTCAGTGAGTCCTACGACTGCCAGTTTTTTTTTTGTATGTGATTATTGTTTTGTAAGTCTAGGTCTAGGAAATAAGCTAGTCTCGCTATAAAGAGCATATAGTTCCTTCTCAATATCTATAAACAACTTTATAAACATAAATTTCCACCTGTAATAATATTGCTTATATTTCGACATTACAAATTGCTCTAAATGTTGTTAATTGGAATTTAAATCAATTAGATCTACCATATCTATATCCCTTTCTTAGTTTAACTAATCATTTTCTGGGATTAACTAATTCCGACATACAATTAGTCCCCAATAAGGAAACGAGACATTTACTTTCACATCGTGGATTGAGATAAGGAAGTTATTTTAGAGAGCAACATCATTTAGAACGGTATCCGTAATTCAGGTAAGCCTCTAAATTCATTAATTTACCACTAGTTTATAAAGCTTGATAATGCTTGCTAAATTTCTAAACGGATGAAATGTAGATCAGATAATAAGCCTGATTGTAAAGCAGGAGAAACCTACACGGTTATTAAATTTGCATAACGATAACTGTACAGTAACTCCTACAAGTTGTAAAAACTTTGTTTAATCTATACTAATATTATAAAGAGGAAAGGTTTGATTTTTTGTTTGTTTGTTTGTTTGAAATGAATAGGCCCCGAAACTACTGGACCGAATTCAAAAATTCTTGCATCGTTGGCAAGCCACACTATTCCCGAGTGACATAGGCTATGTTTCGTTTTCAAAAAAATTAGGGATCCTTAAATGCCATTAATGTAACCAAAAATGACCTTAAAATCCTTACATCGCGTGCGCTGAGAATACTATTGATGTACTACGATTTTGAAGAATATATAAATATCTACAAGAAATGCCGCGACAGCATATATGTCTAACTGTTTTATAATTACGTGACAATAACTATTTTTTAATTTTTTAAAAGTTTTTATCTTCGTATTAATCCTTATCAAAATAACTTATTTTATAGTCACGAATTTAGAATGTTCAATGGGACGAGGCTACTTATAAAGGAATTAAAGGACAATTAATTTGTAGCAACCATTATAACTAAACCACCAGCTGGTCAACTAGCTCATACACTGAGGATACCGATGATCCCAACTGATCTACCAAATCCATTTAAACCGCTTCAATTTCCTATCAAAACATCTTTCGCTTTTACAAATAATAAATCTCAAGGTCAAACCTTCCAATTAGTAGGGATCGGTTTTCCTCATGGCCAACCGCCTAACGCGGGTCGGAGCTCCTGAAAATCAATTTATTTTGCTGCCAGAAAATAAAACAACATGTAATATCGTTTACAGGGAAGCGTTGACCCAATAAATTTAATGGCTTTTGTTATCTTTCTTTAATCCCCGTGCAAAGCCGGGGCGGGCTGCTAGTCAAAGATACCTAAATAAGGTTTGGCCCGTACATTGTGTTGTAAACTTTAAGCAATTATAAATGAATTTTTATAAAAAAATTATTTTTATACCTCGATACGCAATTGCATGTCACTGACGTCATTGTGACGTAAATGCAAGTGGAACCAACCCAAGGTTCGAATAAATGCTAGTTGCCATGATTACCGTAGAAAGACTTACTATCTTTGTCTTATTAACGCGCAGTAGAAAGAGATACTTTTAAGAAAATGGCAACACTAGAAAACATCATTAACTACGCTAGCGCCGCTTGCCATTTATCTCAAAAGGGTAAGGGGATGTATGGGCAGGTAAGGGGAGTTTAAATAGTTCGAATAGTTTATTGTCAATTATGACAAAAAGTTGTTTAGAGATATTCCTGCAGAGTTATTGTTACAAGTCTGTGAATAAATGGTGTTAAATTCCCCATAAGTTTTTTTTATGGGTGTGGGGTTTGGGGTGGGGATACAAGAATGCCTGGAAAGAAGATAAATGAACTATTGGTGGCTGAGCTCAGAAGAAAGTTTGAAGAATTGGAGTTGAAAACTACTGGGTGCAAATCCGTATTGTTTAGAAGGCTCAGTGAATACTACCTAAATAATAATCTGGACCCTGACGCTGTGGAGTTCGGAGACTCAGTTCAGAAAGCAAATTCTGAACTAGCGCAACAACTCTCCTGGCTGCAAGAAGGGCTATCGCAACGAATCACGAGCCAAAAAGAGGAACTATCACAACGAATGACTAGCCAACAAGAAAAACAATCGCTAGAACTTTCCCGGCTGCAAGAGATGCTATCGCAACAAATGACGAGCCAGCAAGAGGAGCTATCCAGTCAGATAAGGAGCCGGTAAGAAGATACGTCTCAGCTATCGCAAAGAATAACGAGCCCACAAGAAGAACAGACACAACAATTTTCCCAGCTCTCGCAACGAATGACGAGCCAGCAAGAAGAGCTATCACAATGGATGTCTACCCTATTAGTTAGCTGACCTCTACCTTCCCTAAGGAATATTCCTATCAAGTTTCAAGTCAATCGGCCTTATATAGTTCCAGAGATATCGTGATGAGTGACTATATACATAGAAACTCTCTTTTATATAAATAGATATTATGATATTTTTTTAATTTAAACGATTTTTTAGGATTATATTCAAGTATGAGGAAAAAAAAATAGAAACCCGACCGGATTCAAAATCACATTGAAAATGAATCCTGTCTTATATTACAACGATCTAACGAATTTGCCCACTGGATCTTTTTTGTTTAAAGTAAGAAGATATGTGTTCGCGGAGTCATTATACCATACATTTTATTTATTTTTTAACCTGTTTTATTTTTTTAATTATTACATGGTCATCGGACCTTAATAAGTAGGTATCCAAAGTTTCAAATTAATCTGACGTTCCAAAGTCGGTCAATATCATGTTTAAAATTTTAGTAACAATGCGTGCGAAAAAGTAATCATTATACTTACGCCATAATCAACGAACTTTTATCAATAAGCTACGTGGCTTTTTTCTGAAATTCTAAGTAGCAAATGATTTAAGTATTACAAACGACAAAAAACCTGTTGTAAAAAAATTATACAAATAATTTAAGTTTATTTTAAGGTATACAATTAGTGATAATAATAGTTTCATCTAAAATATAAATGAAGTTTTTTAAAACGTAGCTTAGTAATAACAGGTTTTAAACCTTTTACGTTATTTATTTGTGTTACCTATTCAAAAAAATTCCTAATGGCTTGCTTGACACAAAGAACTCTCATATTCTAAAATTAGTTTGGTATAATGCATAAAATATTAATTTATACCATCGATAAAAACAAAAAACAAACGATACCATGTTTTATATTGATATTTATAATGGAGACAATAAATAAAATATCACTTACTTTAGTAAATTGGCGTGTAAAAGTAAACCATACCATAATAGATCAACATTTATTACGTTTATGTGAGGGTTTCTACGAGTAGTAAAGTTTTAAAATATGGCAATACCAAATTGAATATGTCAAATCGTAGGCTTTTTTATATTTGCTATTTACAGACTGATGTTTAAAACATAATTGTGAATAATTTTATACCATGATTATCTATCAGTTATAATCTATACTATCTATACTAATATTATAAAGCCGAAGAGTTTGTTTGTTTGTTTGTTTGAACGCGCTAATCTCAGGAACTACTGGTTCGAATTAAAAAATTCTTTTTGTGTTTAATAGACCATTTATCGAGGAAGGCTTTAGGCTATATAACATCACGATGCAACTATTGGGAGCGAAGAAGTAATGGAAAATGTGAAAAAAACGGGGAAAATTATTGATCCTTGAGGGCTTCCATTGCGTGCGCTGCGAAAACGGTTCAAGATACCAAAAATATATGTATGAAAGAATTATTCCTCTTGAAATGATCTAAAAAAATGTCTGCGACAGTATATATCTATCTTTTAAGATTAACTCACTAGAACCGTTTTTATGGTAATCAAATTTCGTCGAAATTAATGCATTATTTGTTAAGAGTTGTATCAACGTAATAATATTAATCTTTCTCCAAATAAATGTGTTGTTTATTAAGAGTATTTAATTGTGAACAAAATTGTCTTTGACATCACTTAATTTCAATGAACATCTTAGAAGATATTACAATTTTAAAATAACTAAGACCCCACCGTAAGGTGGCGCAGTTATTATCTCATATATTTAAACGAGAATTTCTTACTAATTTAAGTACTATAAAGCCACCGTACGGTGGTGTAGTGTATATCTTATATAAAATATCTAATATAAAAAAATCATTTAAAACAAAAAAAAGCAAAATGGGAAAAATTTGAAAAAATGAAAAATGGAAAAAAGACACGACAGTGTTATGCGGTACAAAGTCCGCCGGAACAGCTAGTGTAGAATAAATCAGTAACAGTCTGCCAATTAATTTCCTTCGAATTTTGGTAATGGAGCATCAAAATTATTAGAAAGATTTTTATCTTGTTACGCCAAAGGAGTATAACTTATTATATGCGTATGTAAGTATACACACACACACACGCTTTTTTAGCCTTTTTGACGTTTTTTCTTGAAAAATGAAAAACGTTATAGTAGCCAAATTTAACAGGTATTTTAATACACACAAATTGGAAAGAGATATGGTAAACTGCATTATTATGAACATTAGCCAATTACTGAACATTTTTTGTAACATAACGTCTGTTATCGGCATTTTCATTAAAATGATGTTTACATGAATAGATGTGACAGGAATTTTTAAAATATGAAACCATTTTTCCCTGAGTGAACAATTTAAAGGAAAACTTTAAAATTTATTTCTATGAATATCTGTATATATCTGTATAGAAATACTTACTTTTACAATCTACAACAGAGCATTTATATCTGAAATAACCTGGTAGTAACATGTATAAAATAATTTATAAGCATACCCTTTTTATGTTAAAACTACTTTAAATTAATGTTTAACTAAAACTACTAATATTTACATTGTCACTACGCCGCCAGCTATTTCGTATCCGGCCCGCTACCAGCTGGTTTAGTTCCCAGTTTCACCACTAAAGAATGTGACACCGCGTTCTGGTACGCAGAAACGGACTATGTTTCAAAAAGTCTCCTAAATTTGTTTATGTTCTGTATCCTCATAATTCGAGCTTTACTTTTGTTAAATGATAGATTAGTTGGAATGGGGTCCGAAATAAAACCAAAGCTTATTTGAATTAAGTGTCGACGTTTTGACCTTTATAAGGCCATCTTCAGGACACTAAATCACAGCTTTTTTTGTCATATAAAATTTAAAACTGAAATTTATATAAGATATAAGAAACCCAAAATTAATTTGCCAAGCAATAATTCCATTGTTACACCTTCAGTCAGACCGATCTAAAAGTGAAAAGTAATTTGGCATGTTGGAATATACAAACAATTGCGTGTTATAGGTACATAATTCCATGTTGAAAAATGTTATTTGAGTATCTAAAAATCCTAAACAATTTGCCAAGCAATAATTCCATCGTTAAACCTTATACCAAAGCGATCTAAAAGTGAAAAGTGGTTGATTGGGCATGTTGGAATAGTACAATCATTCCGTGTTTAAAAATATTAAAGTAGGCCTTGTTAGGGTGATGCACTTCGCCCTGTACAAATAATCTTGTTAATAAAGCTGTAGGTAGTAAAAGGATCTTTAACTTGTTAAGGGTACTTTTTAAAATAACCTCAAAATTATCCAGAAATTTGCATATTTTCCAAAAAATTAAGTATTTGCGTTTATTGCATTTTTTAGCATATTCTTAAATAGAAGCTATATTGTTTCTCTATTTTATTAAAAAGTAAACGTAAAAACAAACATAATGAGCTTTGAAAAATCTATTTGTCTGAAAAATGAGTTCTGTTTTTTTAAAAAAGTTCAAACTCAAATATTTTTTATTATTTTCTTCTGAAATTTTTTTGTTATCTATACATATAATAAAACTGTAGAAATGCATATGTTTGTGCGTGCATCACATGAAACTACTGATCCTATTCGAATGCGGTTTTCAAAGACGTATTTGTCTTCTTTCAACTTAACATCTGGTGTATAAAACTTTCTCCCCACCACCCCTTTAACGGGGCGAGGAAAGATATTTTTATACAAAAATCAACCAGCACGCGAACGACGTCGCAGATACATCGAAATAGAACCCAAAAATGTGGTTAGATTTTTTTGTCTGTCTGTATGTTTGTGCGGGCATCACATGAAAACTACTGATCTGATTCGAATGCGGTTTTCACAGATGTATTTGTCTTTTTTCAACTTAACATCTGGTGAATAAAAATTTCTCTCCCATTCCTTAAATGGGGTGGGGTAAGAAATTTTCATACGCCACGCGAACGACGTTGCGAGTACAACTAGTTTATAATATATAAAGGTATCTTTTCACCTAGTTTAATAATATTTCATTAATTTTTACAAAAATAAAAAACGAAAATTTTATTTTTTAGAAAATTTGCAATTTTTTCGATCGTAAAAACGACTTTTTGTATTCTGAATATAAAATGTAAATTTTTCTATTATGTCCAATAAAGGCGTAATTTAATGTATTTTATTTATTTATTTATTTATTTATTTATTTATTTATTTTGAGGTAATGTTGAGAAGATTTTTTATTACCTACAACTATGCTACACTTTTGTCTCCGGCATCAAATTTTCTCAGGAAACGCTAACAAAATATTGCCCGTGGATTTTTTCAAAGCAGAAAAGCTATGTTTAATTAGAAACTTTTACTTTTTAATCTTTAAACATAGATATTAACTCTCTTATTTTAATTTTCTTACTGTCGTTTGTACCTGATAATAATATATTTTCAGCAAAAAGGATTCTCTTTTACGACTTCATTGTGTTAATGTAATCCGAAAAATTAGGACGCACAAGGATTAGGACTTTACAAGTATAGTTTATCCAATCTTAATGTGAAAACATAACCACGCCCTTTAACCCCAACAAAGGATCCGACTCTTGAATCTAGGTTGTCAGATATATTTTGCGAATATTCCTAAGTTTATATATTTTGAAAATTTTCTCTCTACTTTACTATTCAATTGTTCGTCAATGACTCTTAGAAAGATAATATAAAAATATTCTTACAAAATATATACTTAAATTAATTAACTAGGTTCTTCTTATTTAAACAGTTTTCACTTCTAATGATATCAATTTTGTATATATTACTTATACTTAAAGAAATTTTTAAATACCGGCAACATTGTGTATTTACTGTGGGGATGTTTAAGTCGGTTCGTAATGCATTGATCTTAACGCAAACAAATGCCGACGGTGCGCTTTTTATCAAACGAAACTTCAAAGCGGAAAATTGCAAAATGCGACAACAGTCAAATACCGCCAATAGTCTTCTTTCCCATTACAGTACACAGTAGCGTGATTGATTTTTATTGATTTTTTATATTAGATATATTATATATTACGGTGGCTTGATAGTACTTAATATATATAGTAAGAATTTCTCGTTTAAATATATAAGATAATAACTACGCCACCTTACGGTGGCGTTATATTATTTGATTTAGAAAGGTATTTTTTTTAGACTTTATTTTTTTCGCATTTTTTCTGTTTTTAATTTTCCACTTTCTTCTAGTTTTTCGTTTATTTATTTATTTATTTGTTTATGAATCGAAATTCAACACTATCTATTGGGTTTTCTTACAATTCAGTAATTGTTATGGACAATGTGTCGTATCATTTCCGCATATTAAACAAAATACCTAATAACACAAAAAAAGAATAAAATTTTAAGACTTATGGCAATCAAAAATATCGATGTTCCTAAAAAGGTTCCAGTAAAGAAGGAATTAATAAGAATGATCAAAAGTCAGAATTTCAAAAATGAATACGTCATTGACACCATTTGCAGCAGACATGGTCATATAGTTTATCCAATCTTAATGTGAAAACATAACCACGCCCTTTAACCCCAACAAAGGATCCGACTTTTGAATCTAGGTTGTCAGATATATTTGCGAATATTCCTAAGTTTATATATTTTGAAAATTTTCTCTCTACTTTACTATTCAATTGTTCGTCAATGACTCTTAGAAAGATAATATAAAAATATTCTTACAAAATATATACTTAAATTAATTAACTAGGTTCTTCTTATTTAAACAGTTTTCACTTCTAATGATATCAATTTTGTATATATTACTTATACTTAAAGAAATTTTTAAATACCGGCAACATTGTGTATTTACTGTGGGGATTTTTAAGTCGGTTCGTAACGCATTGATCTTAACGCAAAGAAATGCCGACGTTGCGATGTTTACAAAGCAAAACTTCAAACAGGAAAATTGCAAAATGCGACAACAGTCAAATACCGCCAATAGTCTTCTTCCACATTACAGTACACAGTAGCGTGATTGATTTTTATTGATTTTTATATTAGAAATATTATATATTACGGTGGCTTGATAGTACTTAATATAGTCAGAATTTCTCGTTTAAATATATAAGATAATAACTACGCCACCTTACGGTGGCGTTGTATTATTTGATTTAGAAAGGTATTTTTTTTAGACTTTATTTTTTTCGCATTTTTTCTGTTTTTAATTTTCCACTTTCTCTTAGTTTTTCGTTTATTTATTTATTTATTTATGAATCGAAATTCAACACTATCTATTGGGTTTTCTTACAATTCAGTAATTGTTATGGACAATGTGTCGTATCATTTCCGCATATTAAACAAAATACCTAATAACACAAAAAAAAAGAATGAAATTTCAAGACTTATGGCAATCAAAAATATCGATGTTCCTAACAAGGTTCCAGTAAAGAAGGAATTAATAAGAATGATCAAAAGTCAGAATTTTAAAAATGAATACGTCATTGACACCATTTGCAGCAGACATGGTCATACCCTTTTGCGTTTACCTCCTTACTACTGTATTTTTAATCCAATCGAAATGGTTTGGAGTACTGTAAAGAAACGTTTACGAATAGTATATTCTGTAACAAGGTTAGAATGAAAATTCGATACGAGTGGAGAATTCCGAACGCGAGCGTAGCGAGCGAGAGGAACCACGAGTTATCGAATTTTCATTCTAACCGTGTAACAGACTGTATTTTCTCCACGACCATGTAATAATTCTGTTTATTTAAATTGAAATATGTAGCAAAACAATTAGAATGTCACACTGACAAACTGAGTGACAGTTTTAAAATTCGCAGGGCAATCTATGATTTTTGTTGAGCAATTACAGAATGTTATTCCGTCACTAGTTATAGAATGGAAATACATGCAAAACACATAAGAAGCAAGTGTTTCAGAATGAATATTCTATCTCAAGGGTGAGAATGAACACTTTCTATTATTAAAAATGAAGTCGGAATTATTACATTCATTAATGGTCGTGGAGAAAATACATTCAGTCACCAACCTTAAGCGCAGTTGTTCTTAATAATATTCGAGAGGTAATTAGTGACATTAATAGCGATGTATGGAAAAATTGCCAAACACATGTTATAAAAATAGAAAAGAAATATCCTGTTTTACCGCCAATAGCACCATTAGTTATTCAACCTGGAAACGATTCTACTTCAGAAGACTCTGACAATTCTTGTTATTAATTCCAACCAATTTCCTTTACAACTATCGTGATGTATCTTGAAAACTTGTTTTCAAAAACAAACTAATTTTATATTCTTACTAACGTACCCAACCCTTTCCATTCCAGGCAAGGAAGGCTCATACCTCCTCATGGTCCTTGCTGGACAGACAATCTTTTAAGATTGTCTGATAAAATGAGTATTATTTTTAGACAATTGTTATAAAAATATTATAAGTTATGTACTATTTGACTAATGAGCCAAATGTTCTTATTAATAACTAAAATTAACAAGTTTCAATTTGAAAGAATTAATTTGTTATTTGACAATTTTCAAATTGATATAAAATTTACAAATATACAAAAACCGTTTTTCTTTTGAAATTTAAAACAAAAATTAATAAAAATTTATGAACTCTTTTTATTTAATTCCACGCCAATGGTCGGAAATGTCGTCAAAGGCACTTAAAAACCGCCAAAGAGCAGAAAATTTTACATTAGGATTGGAAAGAGTATACCCTTTTGCGTTTACCGCCTTACTACTGTATTTTTAATCCAATCGAAATGGTTTGGAGTACTGTAAAGAAACGTTTACGAAAATATAATCAGTCACCAACCTTAAGCGCAGTTGTTCTTGATAATATTCGAGAGGTAATTAGTGGCTTTAATAGCGATGTATGGAAAAATTGCGAAACACATGTTATAAAAATAGAAAAGGAATATCCTGTTTTACCGCCAATAGCACCATTAGTAATTCAACCTGGAAACGATTCTACTTCAGAAGACTCTGACAATTCTTGTTAGTCATTCCAACTAATTTCCTTTACAGCTATCGTGATGTATCTTGAAAACTTGTTTTCAAAAACAAACTAATTTTATATTCTTACTAACATACCCAACCCTTTCCTTTCCAGGCAAGGAAGGCTCATCCCTCCTCGTGTTCCTTGCTGGACAGACAATCTTTTAAGATTGTCAGACAAAATGAGTATTATTTTTAGACAATTGTTTTAAAATCTTATGAGTTATGTACTATTTGAATAATGAGTCAAATGTTCTTATTAATAACTAAAATTAACAAGTTTTAATTTGAAAGAATTAATTTGTTATTTGACAATTTTCAAATTGATACAAAATTTACAAATATACAAAAACCGTTTTTCTTTTGAAATTTAAAACAAAAATTAATAAAAATTTATGAACCCTTTTTATTTAATTCCACGCCAATGGTCGGAAATGTCATCAAAGGCACTTAAAAACCGCCAAAGGACACAAAATTTCACATTTAGATTGGATAAACTATAACCAGTTTTGTTTTAATGTTTCGAAATTCTTTACACCACTTTCAGGGTTTATATAATTAAAATGAAACCATTCCTTTTTGTATAAAAACATAAAATTTAAAAGATACTTATGGTGATATAGATAAACTTATTTTATTATGTTTAACTTTCTTAAAGTCTTTTTCTTAGCAAAAATAGTATAAAATAAAAATTTAGAAAAAAACAGTAATAGTTCAAAGTATTTAAATCGTATTATAGTATATTACGTATCAAGAGTGGTAAGTAGGACATTACGTACGAGTGGAAAAGTTACACACGAAGCCACGTAGCGGCGAGTGCGTAATTACACGAGTACGTAAAACCTCTTACCACTCGAGTTACGTACTCTGCTTTATCTACGACTCAATATTTTAATTCTAAATATTTGACATCTCAAAAAAAATATATGACGTACGTCTGTACTGTTATCTACTCCATTGACAGTATATGTCATTTATATTCATTGTCACCATGCAGGGTAACTAAGCTATAACGCACAGTTGTGCTTAATGAAACGTCATTCCAACATGACGTTTCATTACGCACAACTGTGCGTTACAGCTTACTTACCCTGCATGGTGACATTGAGTATAAATGACATTTACTGTCAAAGGAGTAGATAATAGTATATTACGTAACAAGAGTGGTAAGTAGGACATTACGTACGAGTGGAAAAGTTACGCACAAAGCCGCGTAGCGGCGAGTGCATAATTACACGAGTACGTAATACCTCTTACCACTCGAGTTACGTACTATGCTTTATCTACGACTCAGTATTTTAATTTCAATTTTAAATATTTGACATCTCTAAAAAAATATATGACGTACGTACTGTACTGTTATGTACTCCTTTGACAGTAAATGTCATTTATACTCATTGTCACCAATAACATTTACTGTCAAAGGAGTAGATAAAACATATTTATGTTAAACTAACTTCGATGTTGTTTAAAAAGGAACAGTTGTATACTTTGTGTATATTTTTTTCGGTGTAGCAGTTATTTATCTAATGTATTTGGAACGTGAAATTTTTCGCATGAGCACTGCATGCGAAAAATTGCTTCCCAAAACAGTTAGGTACAATGTTTTTTAAAATGTTTAGGTAGCACTTATAATGGATGTTTCTGAAGCGTTAAGATGCCAAGAATTATGTCAATTGAAACCTGGAGATATAGTTTCGTAATGATGTGGTGGTGGTAAGCATTATAGAAACTAAAACGGGTACTCCAAGATCATTTGCCATCACCCAGCCTGAGTATATAAATAAATTAAAAATGTACTTTTGATATTTTTTAAACTACATTAAATGAAAATATATTAACAGTCCTGTAGGAATTAATACAATTGGAAAAATACCTATGAGAATTGCCCAATTCCTTAACCTAGAAAATCCATCAAAATATACAGGACATAGCTTCCGGAGGAGTTCGGCAACCTTGTTGGCAAATCATGGTGGAAATCTAATTGGTATAAAACAGTTGGTAGATGAAAATCATCTTCTGTTGCTGAATCATGTATTTAAGATTCACTAAAAATTATCAAAAAAAATTAATCTTAAGAAGTCTTAAACCCACAACATTTACAAACTAAAACAACTGTAAACATCCAAGATTTTCACACCATTGCTTCTTCTTCTGGACTTTCTGATGTTTCAGGTATAGAAATTAAGTTTTGTAATAATTGCCTTATAAATATTGGTGCTTTGAATAATTGTTCGTTTTCTGCTATTCCTCAAACTAATTGTTAGAACTTCTTAAAAATTTTCTTAGATTAAGTTGTTAAACATAAAATTTTGATTATTTTATTATTAAATTATAACAATAAAAACTTTTGTCAGATTTAATGCTGGTCCAGGTATAGGTACAAGTCCTTAAAATTTACACAAATCTATATTTAGAGATATTTTATGGGGTAGATTATTTTATCTTTTATTATTATTACTTTTAATTTGCTGTAAATGTATTTATTTAAATCAAAACTTCAATACGAATGGCAGGCTTCTTTGTAAATAAATAAATGAAGTTAATATCTAACATTGGAGTAAGTGTTAGACACTTTGGTCACTTTTGTTGGCAACTGTTTAAAACAAATTACGGTAAAGTAAAAAGCACAAGTGCGTAAAAGAAACTGGCGATAACTGTAAAATACGCATTTAAAAGCAGTGAGTACAAAAAACAAATTAGGATTGCCGAATTCCTAGACAGACAGACATATACTAATTGCTATATGGGGAGATCATCGAGTTTCTGTTTAGACGTGACCTGCATAACAGACCTGTAAAAACCCGACAAGATACAATTGGAAATCCCAATAATTTGGGGTTTATTATCATATTAAGGGTTGTTAGTTGTATGCAACTAAATTATTTCATAATATTCAGTTTTGCGGCGGGCGAATACTCGACGGGATCATACTAGTTTGTTTCGGCGGTCAGTTTGTAGTTTTAATGATAGGTTAGTTCGCTCCCAAAGGTTTTTATCGAATTAAAATAAAATTTTCAAACAAGGGTAACAAAATGTTAAAATTTAACAAGTTCATTTAATATTTACAAAATTAGAAATATATTTTACAAACTCAAAATTTGTAATTAAGTTTCGATTTAACAAAGAAATCTGATGCTCAATTTCTTTTTATCTTCGACGTACCCGCTTTTCGGTATTTTTTTTGAGCATTACCTAACACTATTTATATATGTTTCAGTTTGCATATCGTTTAAAACTTTTAAAAATATATATATTTGGATGGCTTGAATAGAAGGATTTATTAAATTTGAAATGAAAACCTTCACACGCATTTGTAGTTCTCTCTGAAGCTGACGTGCAATCTGCCCACGTTGTAGGTGGAAAGGTTGCATCTTCACTAATATAATTTTCCACTAAATACTCAGCAAATTCCGTAATTTTGTCATTGTTTTGCATGAAAATATAATATTATAAATATTGTCATTTTCTAAAAGAAATGGTTCTGCTGTTTTAGTTTTAATATCAATAATATTTAAAGCATCATGTACTTTCGAGAATATTTGGAATAACATATTTTCTGCTATTATACATGTTTTTTCGTATTAACTCAACATCAGTTACGTTTAATGTATGAATGCCCACAGCTAAATTAGCACTACCTGTTCGGAAATCCCTTATCAGTACCAAATTTCAAAAAGGGATTATAAGAATACATTTTAAAATTCCATCTACAAAAAAGCAAGTTTCTTCTATCAACAGATGTTTTGCGTTTGAAAATGCCAAAATACCATCTTCAGTTTCACTATCCAAAAGAAGAAAATCGCAAAATTTTTGAGGAATAATAATATTTTGTCGACTCCGACGAGATGTTGTTTCCTAGAGCATGTTGTCTTGCATTATATAACGAATCTTTGACTGATGAAAAACAAGGTATTTCGGTAACAAAATATAAACCTCTGTCTTTAACACCTGTTGTTTCTTTTTGGTATATTTGAGGTATTGGTGACAACTCATCCCTGGCTCTTTTCTTGCTCTTAAAAATACTATATTTTTAGCTGTATTCAGCTCGCACGTGTTATCACTGGCTTTGAGTATCTTTGTAATCTTTAGGTTGGTTGTAATATTCCCAGAACATGTACGCGAAGAACTTGTCCACCTTATATTTAGGTTCTTACAAATGTTTGTTTTGAATTAATCTTTATCAATACAAGATTATGGTTTTCCCCTTTTCGATTTAATTAGTACAAGTTTCATATTAAAATTCTTTCTATATCTTCAGTTGGATAGAACGGAACGAAAAACCTTTTTTTCTGCGACGAGAAAAAAGTTTGAGATTTTATCTCTGTTAACGGGTCACAAAACGTCACTTTTTATGAAATTATTACTTTTTTACCATGGGAAAAAAGTGAGTACTTTTTTCCCGGATATATACAAATTACAGAATCAAATTGACAGATAGTTGATTGATAACGCAGGTCTAATTGTCACTATAAGGACAAAAGCCTACTAGTTTTAAAATTCAAATTTTGCATCAGTAATTTTCTGATTTTATTTAAAATGTTAAATCGTCGTCACAGAAAAAAATAGTGTATTATACACGGGAAAAATATTAGATTTTAGCTCTCGGTTTTTTGTCTCCCTCCGCTTCGCGTCGGGAGACAACACAACCTCGAGCTAAAATCTAATACTTTTTTCCCTTGTATAATAAATAACTATTTTTTTAAATACAACCAACCGCTAAGTAATCGATACACTAATAGTATTAGAGAAAAAAATCACATTAATCAGCACTAAAATTTTTAAACCTCCAACTACCTATTTCTTTCCATACCGATTGTAAGTGTTCCTTCCTCCCTTTAATTTGATAATAGGTTGTGTTAATACTACAGTAATCAACATTAAAATATAATTTTTACAATCCCTTATAATACCTGGCTCTGTTCAATTTCTGAGTGCATTTTTACAACTTTTTTATTAAGTTAGAACCTTGATCCATAATCATTGCTCTATACTTTTGTAATGATCATTAAACTTAGCTATAATTACAATAGTCGTAAAATAACTATATACCTAAGTAAATTTTCTAAATTTACTTCAGGAAAAAAATTCATAAGTTATAGATAAAAATGTTATAGTTAAAAGGAGTCTACAAAACAGGAATCTTAATATACCATTTATATATCGGTCGACTAAATGGGAACAAAAAAAAAAAAAATAAAATTAATCAATCGAAGAAACCGTAAATCGACAAAACAGGAATATACGGCAGTTAGGAATGTCTGTTTTTATAATAAGGTAGAACAAGAAGTTGGAAAGTGGCTGGTATATGTATTCTGTCTTTGGTTTTGAAATCCAAATGAGGTTAGTAGAAATTATATTTCCAAGGAATTTTTATATCCACCATCTACAGTATCCGCCAAAATAAACAGTACCGAAAATAAAAATAAAAAATGATTTTTAATTTCTGTAATGTAAGTGTTCAAAATGTTCACCATTTCGACGCAAACAAGCTTCATATCGATTTTGTAAGTCAATAAACATATTTATAAAAAGTGGTTGATGGAACTGCCGAAAAATATTTTGTATTCTTTCCCGTAATTCGGCAATATTCGCCGGCGGATTTTTAGAATAAAATATTTTGTCCTTCATTATGCCCCAAATGTATGCGTCAGGTGGCGTCAGATCAGATGAATGAGAAGGAGCTGCTTTATTAAATTTTTGTTGATATTTTATTGACACCTGTTCTAAGCTTGGTCCATCATTACGACCTTTTCCGTATGAACGAAAATAATGCTCTACCAAAAACACTTTTTCTTCCGTTGTTAGAACCATTTTTAAATCAAATTTAACTGCAGCGTACTATTAATATATCAACTAATGACAATTAAGTCAAATATGACAAATCCATATTACATAAACAACTCCACAGCACTCTCTGTTTCGGTACTGTTTATTTTGGCGGATACCGTATATGGAGAGACGCCACCTCGGAATTGCATAGAACAACGAATTGGTATCAATCAGAATTAAATGCTAACTTTTATTATTACAACCCAAATATATTCAATTTTACTGAGGTTTTAATTCAAACTCAAACTAATACTTATATCAAAATTGGAAGTAGGTACCGAGTTAAATCTTGTTAAAACACATAACTCCAAATTTGTATTAAAAACACAGTTCATTTTTGAGATGCTACGGCCACCTTCCGGCTGCATCCTCATGTCAGCTTTCTGACATCATAATATTGCATTGTCACCTAATTTACATGCAAAATTTCAGATCTATCGGACGTCAATAAGTGGCGCCAGATTTGCTTCCAAGATTTTACCCGTACAAACTAACGAACACGGCAAGTTAAATAAAAACTTGTAAATAAGTTTGAATACACAAAAAAAAATGTAAACCAAGCTTTTAATATATACATTTTTATCTTATTTTTTCGATTGAATTTCATGTTTTTTATTTTATTTTTGTCGATTTTATCCTAAAGTGCTTGGCAAGACGATTCCAACGAGCCCAAACTCAATAGGGGTACGTAGTTTAATCTCTGAGGTGCTATGGCCACCTTCTGACTCCATCATCATATCAGCTTTCTGACATAATAATATTGCATTGTCACCAAATTTTAGATCTATCGAAAGACGATAAGTGGCGCAAATTTTGCTTCCAAGATTTCTCTCGTACAAACTAACGAAAACTATCTGTCAACAGGGAAATTAACAAATTGGAATTCGTAAAAAGTGTGCCATATAGGAATAAGGCAGTAATCAGTTAAAATTATGTTTGGAAACTAAAATAAGTTTTCAGACTTATTTCAAAAAATATCCTTACGTATTTCTTTAACAAATATTATAATATTATTAGGATGTGTCGCTTGTTTAACGCTACATTTATGGAATTTTTTTTTGCTTAGGTATAACAAATAACAGCGGAGCTATAAAGCTCTATTGAATTAATAGGTTGTTAATATTGAATAGGACGTGATTTTTACCATCTAGGAACTCGACAATATTTTCCTAGGAATTTGTACACCTTTGTCTATATAGAAACTTGGCAGTCCCAAATTAATAATTTTTTTAATAACCTTCCAACGTCTAGCAATGCAGGTACATCCTTTTTTTATTCTTCCTTTCCTTATTTATAGCGATTTTCATGAAGAAATTTTCAGAACAGTATTCTGTGAGATTAAAAACAGTGTATTTATGCTCAAATATTGGTTTTTTTAGTATCCTGCCTAAATAATAATTTAAATTTTTGACTGTAATTACAATAGTTTTATTATATTTCACTTAAAAAGGAACATTTACCTACAAGGATTTTGTAACTGAAATTTATTTTTTCTTTTTCAATTTTTATAATATTTTATGCTAAACGATTAAAATTTAATGATAAAATTTTTTTGTAATATTTTAAGGTTTTATATATAATGTTTCAGATGCTCCAGTAGTGGTTGTCCGTGTCGAAGAAGTGCTACTAGTGGCCCTTGTCCTGGTTATATGGGTTGCAGCAATCGCACTTTTCTTCAATCGTTGGGGAAAAATCCGTATGCTCGAACCCTATCAGCCAAAATTTCATCAACAACCGCATCGTCCGTCCTGTCCACTTGCTCCCCTTAGCCCCCCTGGACTTACAAACCAAGTGAGCCTCAGCAATTCTACTACTTTACCGACCAGGACTCAGAAAACACCGACCGTACGTGTGCTAGTTCTGAAAACAAATAGAAAACTAGTTTAGAGTGTTTATAAAGCACTTAGACTACTTAGAGTTTCTATTTTTACACGAAAATTAGGGCTATAATTAATAACAAAAATATTTCATTTTTCTGCTGATAAATTTTAAAATCTTTTGCAAGAATTTCAATATGGTAAATTATAAAAATTACGGACAAAGAGTAAATTTTATTCTTACTTATCATTACAAAACACAATATTAAAGTATTTGCAATAAATAATTTTCAATATAGGACATTTCTCAGAACAAACTAGTTTAATTTTAGTTTTAACAATTTAATGATTAAGGTAATATGATTTTAAATTAGGTATATTTCCCAAGGATTGATTGAGAAAAAGTTTACTTAAAAGTAACAACCATATTTTATTTAACATAAATTTATTATATGAGCAAATAAACAATCTTTTCTTTAACTAAACATTATAGTTTTTGGAAGCATAGCTTTTTTATGAAGCGATACATGACTTTATCGCTAAGGCGTAAACGTGACATCATGATAGGCTAGGTCATAAGTATGTTCCATAAAATAATACTTCAGGACGTAATTACAAGGGATCACAACTGATCACAATTGACCACAAGTGAATTAAAGAAATTACAAATAATTGTAAATAATCAAAATCAATTGTAAGTGGTCACAAGTAATTTCAAGTAATTGCCAATAATTTTCTGTAATCAAAAGTAATTGCAAGTAGTCACAAGTGATCACAAGTAAATGACAAGTGACCACATGTGATTTAAAAGGATTTTAAATAATTTCAAGTGAACGTCAGTTATTTCATGTAATCGTAAGTGATTACAGCTAATTTAAAAGACATTAGTTGATTTTTTTACATATTTTTTGTGGTATTTTACTGAGATTATTTTTTTCACCTGTCAAAATATCACAATTTTGTGATTTCGTCCAATGAAAACGCTTAATCTTCAATGTTTTATGCTAAATCTAGCCAATCATTCCGGTTTATATTGATAAAACTACTAGTGGTTTTACTAGTATTGATAAAATTATAGAACTGTAAAAAATTCAATAACAATATTGAACAATCAATTTTCTTGTTTATAAGTACCTTACTATAAATCAACATTCATTTATATTATCTAAATATTCTGAAATATATTTTGTTATTATTATTATCACAATTCAATTCATCTAAACGATAATGAAAAATCAAATATGTAGGTACTTTAAAACTAACCTGCTTCCTGGTTCTGCATGCATTTAAAACTTTTATATGCCTACAGGCAAATGTGGTCTTGTAGGTAAACTTTAAATAGATATACCTAATAATTTTTATTTTGGTAATTTTCTCTTTAATAATATAATTGTATAAATAGGTATAAAAATAAATATTTATTCATATTATAACCCTGTTTTCACGACGCTCACGACAACTGACAACTGTCAATACTCTCTAGTGTACAGGATAAGTTAATAGGTGGGGTAACGGCAGTTCGTTTGTGTTAATTAGGAAATATAAGTTGTTTTAGGAAGTTTTTTAAATAAAGTAGTTTTTGTACAGAATGGTTCAAAAAATAATCTTCTCAAATACCACTCTTCCTATAACATTTTACTAGATAAATTTTTATTTTCCAGACTCAAACTTTTTTATTTGGAAAAACTACTCAAACAAACTGAATATGATAAAATCACTCGTCCTACGGACTCGTGATTTTATCACATTTCAGTTTGTTTTCGTGTTTTTGCCAAATAAAAAATTTTTCGTGGAAAGTAAAAATTTATCGATAAAATTTTAAGGACTCATCGTGGTATTACCTTTGATAAAAACTTACTACTTTAAATATTTCAAAAATAAGGTACCACAACCACAGCTCTCGTAGATAAACGGTAAAGATAAATCAATAATTCGACTAATTACCATTATTAACGCACATTTGAAGAAAGTAATATTCATAAACACATTAGAAAAATTACCACGACCCTTTAATGTAATACTTTGAGCAGAAACTATCACGTAAGTTAAAAAAAATGGTAAAATAAAAAAATTGACTATCGATTTCTCGCAAGACTAAATCAAAAGTAAAACAAAAATCAGTGGATCACGTTTTTAAGAGGAAAGTAATCACGTACCTAATGGGTATTCTAGGTATTCTAGGTACCTACTGCGTTATTTTAAAAAGTTATAAAAATAGTTATTTATGAAACAGTTCGTAAAGTATGCTTTTTGCGCACGCACGCGATGTTTAGAGCACGAGCGAAGCGAGTGCTATATATCGCGTAAGTGCGCAAAAAGCACTTCACGCACAGTTTCATACAACATTTTATCTACGATAAACAAATAAAAACTAATTACAAATTCAAATTTGAAAATTGAAACTACAAAACTGTCAGAATAACTTTTGTTGAAATTTAATGCTCTCATAGCAACACCATGACAACGCGAATGCTAAGGATATTTGATTATTTGAAGGTGTGTCAAAAACAGTGCGAAAAAGTAAATCCCATTGTTACTTCACGCACACTTTCAATCCTTCACGCACTGCTGTCTATAATGACAGTTTTCACGAACTAAAAATTGATACATAATATGAGGTAGCGTAGATAAAGTTTTTTTTAGTACCTTATATAGAAATCTTGCAATTTTACGTTTATAAAAAAATGTGGCACGTAGAAATAATCAAAAATAAGAAGTATAGCTAACTTAACGATCTAAATTAATATTTGACCAAACATACATAAAAAATTTGCAATCATTTGTAATCCTTCTCAATGACTTGTAATCATTTGTGATCATTTGCAGTATGATTAGTTGCAATGACTTGTAATTACTTGCAACCATTTGCCTTTACTTGTAATCAGATGTGATAACTTGTAATCATACTCGTATTATTTGACCATACATATGTACATACTGGACGTATCGTGGGGATCTTGACGCCACGGTTTCAGAGTTCATACGTTTCAGCTACTTAGCTGCGTATCTTGTCATCAGAAAGCTATACAATTAAGGAAAATACTTAAAATAATTTTAGAAAAGCATCGTTCCAAATTCGATCGATGTAGCGCATTGATAACAAAGAAATCGAGATGTGTTTGCATTGGCGACTACCCATTTACGTTAGAACTGGAGCCACTCGATTTTCAATTGTAGGGTCAACTTTCTGATACATTGTGAATATTACTTTCCGGTTTTATTTAATCTTAAAATAATTTTAATCAAATCAAATTTTTATCAGCAACTACAATTTTGTTATTAATTGTTTGCCTAATTGCTTACTATATGCAACTAAATGCAAATTCACAGACTAAATGCTGATTTTAATACACCAGAAATTTTAGGATTTTGTGATATTTCCTACGTTTAATATATTTAATACAGAAACCATTTGCAGTATGACAATATTTTATTGTCTATAAAGATTTATACGTGGTAATATTAATTTTATTCAGTAAACTTGCGGTAAAAGCTAGTTAATGCCTAATGCTATATTACATCTGTTACGTTTGAATTTCCCCAGATCCCTTCATCAAAATATAATTACCTCTTCGAGAAATTAGACTATTATTATGATATTTGGAAATAACTCCTAGGGAATATAATTCAGTTATGATATAACGATGGATCTTTCTAGGTGCCTGATGGCACTTTGTATGTAATTGTGAAGCCTTCAAAATATACGCGAATATGTACTTACTCTGTCAAGTAGGTATTGTAGATTTATTGAAAAGTAGAAGCTTACATCACATTCGTATGCAAGAGCACTTAACCTAACAAATCTTTAGATTTCTGAAGAGTGTACAAATTTTCGTTTACAGTACCGAGATTGATATATACCTAAGTATGGTCAATATTTAGGTCAGTGCTATACCTTAAATCTGTCAGCGATAACAAATTTATTAAATGGAAATTCGTAGTAGGTAGGGAGATCACTTCAAAATGTAGGTAACAAATAAGAGTGTTTTTGTAAAACAAAAAAAGTTCTTTACAATTGTGGTAATAATTTCCTAAAATGTTTTTGATTATTCAAAATTTTTTCATTTGGAATCATTTAAAAATATACAATTTTAAGCATATTATATAGCAGACAAATTGTTTACTTGTGTGAAAAGTACTCACTTTCTATTCGCGAATGGAGAAGTGCATGGCCACTTTTAAGCCATCTAATTTAAGGTAACTTGATTTGTATATCGATATAATTTATTTATGTAGTTTAATCAGAAAGTGTAACCCTTAGATTACCCTAGGCTAGCTCCTGGGTTCGTGGCTTCCTTCTGAGTCTTTATCAATCCTTCCCAAACATTAATTTAGGGCGCAAAGTACAGACAAACAAATAAAAAACGATAAAATCAGTTTTAAGTTGATTTATTTAATAAATAAAAGTTATGTGAAAATTAAAAAAAAAATTAATTTAATCTCTTATCTTTAGTTTATTTGGATTCCTCCTGTTGGAGCTTAATTTATTGTGGATTGGAACTGCTCTGAATCCAAACGTGGATGGAAGTGATTTTTCTTTCAAGAAAACTTTTTTTGTGTCCAAACCCGGGGATGGTTTCACCTTGTGTCTTCTAAGGAACAAAATGGCTGTCGGTGGTCAACGAATCTTTTCTGTTTTTAAGATAATCCTTAATAGGGCCCTTCTTTGATTTGGCAATAACCGAAGGGCCAAGGAAATCAGGAAATAATTCTGATTATATTAAAAATCGAAGATAAAATGCAAGAATTGGAATAATTTTCTAACGAAGTAACAAACTTTCTCCTACCAAATCGACGCGAACAAACCTTCCGCTCCGGCGCGATAAAATTGAAATAAATAAAAATATAGTCAGGAGCACATACTCCAAAACGAACGTTACAAAAGCAACCAACAAATTAAAATTAAGTAAACTATTAAATATTTCAAGATAATTAAAACTGATTAACTCTTTCCGAAAGAATGTTTTTGTTGTATTTGTTTGACTTTTCAACTAATTTTAATTAAGTTTCACTCTTTATAGGACTATGATTATCACTGTGGCATAAGAATATTTTTATCAAATTTTCTATTTTGGTTTAAAAAAAAAAATGGTTTTTACGGCGTTGATCACTTTGTATTTTGCTGTTCAAAATAAATTTAATTTTTAACAGATTTTCGATTTTACGTTAACTAAAACTGTAAACATATAAATTTCAGTCGGCGAAAACAAGTCCGTTGTTATCGTAACACATTACCTACCTCACACAGATGAACGTCTGTTGCGATTATAAAATTCGATTTCTGAATCTCTACTAGTATAATCGCTGGTCGCTGACTATTCCAATAAGAACACTGGCTTTTAATTTAAAAATATTTGCATTATCTTTATAGCGATAAAAATTGTTTATTATTTAAATTATTGGTTGCAATATTTAATTAAATCTTGTAATGGTGTAGTGGTGGAATCAGCTAGCTGCGAAAAATTAAAAAAAATATAAAGAGAATTAGTTGTTTGGGCGAAATGTAAAAATGCCATTCGAAAAAGAAAAATTGACAAAGCGCCAGGTCTCCAGCACTACAAATGTGTGCTTTTCATATTATAACATTGAGGTTATGTTCAATTCTGTTAGGTCCTTCTGGTAGTTCTTAATACCACCTTTTAATTACTCTACACCCCAACCCTGTTACAATATTAAGTCACACCCCGAAATCCGTTGGGTCACATACGAGATACAGCTCTAATGCTCTATTGACAGTTTTCAATACAGACTTATTGACACTATTTATTACTCTTAACTGCAATCTTACTAAAACAATACGTCACACGATAGCGGGCTCGCACACCGGAGCAATATGCAACTAGCAACTAGCAACAAGCAATAAGCAACAGGCAACATATTTTGTTGTACTTCGCACACCAAAGCAATAAAATATCACTTGTTTAAAATGTCGTCTGATGAAGACGAAGTGATAATGTTGTGGCACTTGTTAAGGAGAAAGAAAAGAACAAGGAGACGATATTGGATTCATCCAGCATTTGAAGCGTTGAGTAAACATGGAGCCAATATATGTGCTCAAGAATTAAAGAAGCATCCCACACAGTTAAACTGTTACCGAATGAGTCCGAGTACTTTTGAAACGTTAGTTCAGCTGATAGCACCTCATATTACTAAACAAGACACCAATTACAGATATGCGATCAGCCCACAGGAACAATTTTTAATCACATTAAGGTAAGATAAATTAAATAAAACATACATAAAAAAGTATTTTATTGAAAAAACTAAAAAATATAAAAAAATTATATTATTGTTCTGTTAAAGACGAATTCCTATTGTCATAAACTGACATGTTGGGTGAAAAATTAAACCCTTAATTATCTAACACTGCTTAATAAACGAAATATTGCCAAATTATGGGCAATATAGTTGCTTTCCAACCGACACGTCGTGTCGCTAGCAATATATGTTGCTGTAGAAAGGCGATAGCGATATCGTATTGCGTCGGTGTGCGAGATCCATAAAAATGTAATGGAAAAACACATTGGCGATAATATTGCTTATTGCTAGTTGCTAGTTGCTTATTGCTTATTGCTCCGGTGTGCGAGCCCGCATAAAATCTGTTCGGGCGTTTTGGAATTCGTCTTTTTCCAATTTTCACACGCTTATAAATTTTTAATTTAGTTGATTTCTAAGTCTTATTTTAGAAGACTAGAAGAAGAATCAAACGAATTTGTTGCGAATTGTTTGTTTCTTAGCGTTATAAACAAATCCTGTTTGACAGATATTATACGTTTATCAAAATATTATGTGCAGCGCTCCAATTGCCAAATTTTAAAAGAAATAACAACGGAACACAATTGATATATGACATATTTATTTAAAATAAATTTTAAAATCATTACTGATAAATTTTTTATTTGTATGTTTTTTTTTGTTGATACTTTGTGACATTTAATATTTCTTTTTATTTTCTATTTTACTCAGATGCAAATTTAAAAGAAAGTTTAAGAAAAGCATAGACCTTTTTAGTTATTTTTGTAATTCAAAATGCTTATTGTAATTTATTCGATAAACTTAGATTATGAAAAAAATATATTAAGAGCTCATTACATTTTCTACTTGCAAATAAATGTTTTGACTTCATTTTTTGACGAAAAGAATTAAAATCCTGAAAAAATAGGAACAACAAAAATAAGCTTTATTCCTAATAAATATATCCTTTATTAATTATAAGGTTAAATAATTTTTAATCGTTTAAAAATATACGGTTTTCCACCTTACGGAACAAATGGAAAGTAGACAATTGTTAACCATGGTGGAAAGCAGCTACTTTCCACCCGTTTCCCTTGGTTACGCGCCTCTATAGATAGAGATTATTAAAATTGGCAAATATGACAAACGTTTTATGTCGGTATCAGTATATTATATAGGCAACCACAAAAAGCAAAACGAATCTTTGTAGAATAAAATCTCTTTAAAAATGTATGTACTGTAAAAAATATTGAGATAAATCTATATCAAGTAAAACCAACATCCGACACCCGAAGAAAAAATAAAGTAAACTTTAACGATGAGACACAAGCCAAACACACATCGGAAAGAAAGGATAAAAAGTAACCTCAAATATAACCAATAGATGTTCGCAACTACGTAACGATTACAGATTCCAGGATAATTACAACGTATTGTATTGTAAAATAAACAATTGTGTAGGTGTAGACATTATACATTTTTATTAATTCCAGAGGAATTTATTATTCAGACAAACCTAACAATAACAACAACAAAATGAACAATAGGTGTAGGTAATAGTTAACATAAAATTAAACAATTTGAAGCGTTGGAATTAGTATATAAGTAAAAATAAGTAAAAATGTTTGGAATGTCAAAATACATCAAAAAACTTAAAGAAAGCTTGCGAATAATTTGGTCTTTAGCCAGGGCTGTTGATGCTCTTCATTTTGTTTATTATTATTATTAACACGCTTTTATTAACTTCACCTGTATGTATGTATGTATGTATGTATGTATGTATGTATGTATGTATGTATGTATGTATGTTTGTTTGTAACTCTCCACTCCGTTATATAATTATATCTCGAAAAGTTATTGTTTTTTTAAGAAAACACAAGAATACTTTTTTGTTTAGAATTAATTTTTACATGAACTGTCAAATTATGACAGCTGTCATATTGACAGTTTTCGAAATAAACACTATTTTGTGAATATCTCGAAAAGTTATCGTTTTTTTGAAAAAACACAAGAATACTTTTTCGTTTGGAAGTAAATTTTACATCAACTGTCAAATTATGACAGCTGTCACATTGACTGTTTTCGAAATAAACACTATTTTGTGAATATCTCGAAAAGTTATCGTTTTTAACACGCTTTTTATTATTAATTAACTTCACCTCTATGTATGTATGTATGTATGTTTGTTTGTTTGTTTGTAACTCTCCACTCCGCGGCTGCTGCTTTGGGTGAGTCCCATATCGTTATTTTTAGTCACTACCTCCCCGTGCCGGGAGTGGGTAATAAACAATACGTTTAATTATAAACGATATGAATGAAATTGTCTTAGAATTAATCTAACAATTCTTTAGATTTCACAATAGTAATTTTTTTTTCCAAGTTCTGAAAACAATACGGTTAATTATAAACAATATGAATGAAATTGTCTTAGAATTAATCTAACAATTTTTTAGATTTCACAATAATAATTTTTTTTCCAAGTGATTGAAACAATATGTTTAATCATCAACAATATGAATACAATAAATATAATTTGAGAAATCAAAAAAACACGCTTTCAAAGCATTTCCAACTGAATAAACGAATAATGATTTAGTGAGGGTCTTGTAATCGTCACAGCAAATTAACGAATCTATTGAAATAAAATAAATTGGACTAAAAAGTAAAAAATAAATATAGTTTAGAAAAACTAAAAAACACGCTTTTATAAAGCATGTTTCTGAAAAACATCGAACTAAAAAGTTAAAAATAATTTTCAAAATAAAATTAAAACAAAAATAAATAAAAAATACTAGTATTATTGTAAAAAAAGCGTGGGCGCTTGACATTCGAAAAATATGGTATGCAGAGCCCACGTTTTTTTCACAATAACACTAGTATTTTTCATTTATTTTTGTTTTAATTTTATTTTGAAAATTATTTTTAACTTTTTAGTTCGATGTTTTTCAGAAACATGCTTTATAAAAGCGTGTTTTTTAGTTTTTTTAAACTATATTTATTAATTCCGCATTTTGTAACTATACAGGCACCTTCACTAATTTAACAGATTTAAAAAACTTGTTTTTATTAATTAAAGCGAGTTTTGGTCATAACTGTAAACAAAACTAGCAAAACTCACTGCGAGTTGAAGCGGTATTACTTTCAAACAATCACATACATTCAAAACATATGGAAACGTCCTATGTATTTACATAAAAAATTCAAAATGAATAAACAGAAACATAAAAAAAGTAGTAAGGTTTGCTCCATCTAAATAAAATTAGCGAATAATTCGTTCTGGCGCCAGCACTAAAAATATTTATTTACTGAATTTAAATACTTTTTTGATGACAATAAAATGCTGTTAACTTATTCTGTACTCTACGTCTCCTCTAATTTTTAGTAATAGCCGAGTTTTAAAATAAAAGGTACATAATATTTTTACAGTATTTTTAGTGTAAGCTCTATAAATTTTATTAAAGAATGTTCATAATGGAACGCCGGGGGTTAGGTTTGTAAAAAGGGCATAGTAATTTAAACAAGCAAAATTAAAACCAATTTATCAATTTTTTATTGTCAAATATTGAACTACAAACGTTTATGCCTAACGAGTTTTAAATATTTTAAGAATGCAGGGACTAATGGCTGACATGCGCTAGCTTTGTTCCACACAATCTCTGTAAGTTGGGTTCCTCATTGGAAATGGGGATTCTAATATTTTTTCTAGTTCAAACTTATTTTGATTTTAACGAAGCAACAGCAGAAAATCCTGTTTTACAAAGATAAGCTGAGATTTAAGCTGTACCTGAATATTAGCCGATATGGCCAAAATTTTCCGTCAGGTTGTATTATTTGACAAGGTGTAGGTATAGCACAGCTTTCACCAAACAATATTTTTACAATGTTTTTGGTAGCTGGTAGAATAAGTTCCTCTGCTATGGTGTGAGGTTTTTTACATTTAGCTACTAGATAAACCACTTGGTATGATGCTAACAAAGCTCCCTCGTTCATTGCAAGCGTTTTCTAAAAATAATCCGAGTTTTCCTGGAAAAATTTACGCAGTTTTCTGACACATATTGTGCAATGTTTCAAGGTGTCTCTTTAATTTATTGGGTTTTAAACTATCAGCAGCTAATACTTTTAAACACTTAACGCATTGCTATTTTTCTTCTTTACTAATTTCAATGCTGGTAAAGACAAAATTTGGGTAAGCTTGGTCATATTTTCGGGTTTTAGACTTATATTCTTGTAAATCAGTCGAAGTACAAGGTTCTTCCTTGAATTGTGTTGGTTCCCATTAGAAATTTATCGATAATTAACACGTAGAAAGTATTCAGCGTTAGAACACTAACGTTAAAAAATTGTTGTTTAACTTCAATTTATTGTAATGCAACAACAAAAATGTATACCTGTAAACGCGCTGCTCTATTAATAGCAGCGGATCTTTCGTCCAGATAATTCGATGACGTTTGACATTTAATTAAAAATAATTTTGAAATCAATCAAGATAAACAAATTTAGTAGTTTTAAAGAATTTGTTTTAACGTATTTTTTGACATGCAATAAAGAATTTTATGTTTAGTATTTGCAAACAAAAATTGAAATCAAAATTTAAGAAAATAATAAACACTCTTCTCTCTCATTTTTTTTCCACTAAGTGCTTATTTTATGAAAAAAAAGTAAACATCTTAACGCGTATTTTTCAGTAATAAATTATGTAGTAGCTATATGGTATATCTTTTTAGTAAATTCTTTTGTTTTAACGGGTAAAATAAACTCTTTTCTATCAAACACATTTGCTCTACTTGCAAAATTTATCTACATTTTGAAATGCTTGTATATCTTGATAACTTGTTTTTATTGAACTACTGCACAATTTGTAAAGTGAACAGTTAGCTGTTTGACCATTCTGTAATTTTCTGTCTTAACACCAAGAGAAGCACGCTTTAATTCAGAACACGTTGAAATATGAAATATAAAATATGTTTCAAGCACTAGCACTACGCAATGTCGGAATTTCTGAATTCTGAAATTCAATTCGGCTTAGAAGCTGCTTTTCGTCTGTAGATAATTAATATAATCTTAATCTCACAACAGAATGTTTTCAAAACAAATATAAAGTTTAAGTCCTGACAATTAATATTAATTTTATCAAGATTAAGGATCTATTATTAATTACCTAATATAAAATCAGTTGTATACTTTGCAAATTTAAGCATTTCTATTTATTATCATTTTTTGTAAATTTTTTATAACTTATTAAACTTATTCAATCTGAGGTAATTATGTGTAGGTAAGTTATGAGTTATGACTTTACTTAAATTTCTGTACAAATGTAATAATTGTATATATTTTTTAAATCTATACATGTCTATACAGAATTTTGCATAAAATATATTTTAACAGTTCTCTAGTGAAGATTATTTTAAGAGTAAGGATTGTGGTAAGAATACTGTTTTACCCAAATATAGATAAACGAAGGATAAGGATTTCATTCGCAAAAGGTAAATTACGGATTTATTGGAACGAAGTTTCCTTTCGGGCGTTACGACTGAGGCTAGAGGCTAGCCAAAAAAAATTCAGACCAAAATATGTCACTACACGAAACGACACACGCATGTTTCCACACATGTTTCTCTGTCTGTCTCTCTCTCTCTCTCTCTCTTTCATAGATAGATATATTATATTACAATTAAAAAGACACTAATTTAAATTAAAAGAAACTGTACATTAAAAAGAAAATACTATAGAAAAAAAATAAGTATATACCTATAATAGTATTATATTTTATTTCATCCTGTTTTTATAAATTAATAAATTCATAAACATTTTAAAAATAGTTCGTAACTTAATTAGGTACGTCAAATGACTTTAACTGTCAGTTACTGTCAAATATTTTAATTTTAAAATTTTGTATTAAATTGTTAATTCCTGTTTTAAATTTAATTGAAATAAAAAGTAATTCTAGGTAGATGTATGTCATCTAAACCTCTGGTATTGTATAAATGGACACTTTTGTTAAAAGAAACGAACTGTTAAAAATATTCAGGTGATAATGGATTTACTATTTTCTATTTTGCTTTGAACAGTGTAGTGTAGCGACTTTGTTAAGTTTATACAGGTTTTTTGTAAATAATAAATAATAAAATAATAGAAAATAATAACAATAATGTGTTTCTGCACAAGTTCCGGATATTGCTAATAGAGTTAGGTAAGTAGACATTTTATACAGACATTATGCTTATGTATGTATAAACACTCTGTTGTGTTTACAAATTACAATTCCTTTACTAAATAATCGAAAGGAACTTCGTTTCATCCGGGTGTCCCTTGACACCTCTCACTTTTTTTTGTTTTTATACAGGTACACTGCTGAGGGACAAATTTAATGTTTTCTTTACTAAAATCCTAATTCTTTCCTCCTGTTAATCTACATTCTTGCAATCCACATTCCTATATATTTTTCATAAGGTTGGGTACCTATTTGTGTCTGGAAAATTTATGATAGGCGAATAAAAACCAGATTTTTTATCCTGATTGCTTCTATGGAAAGTTCTGTAAGTTGAAATGTGTACTATTATTTGTTACAAAAATCTTTTTCATTGAAAATATATTTAAATAAATAATTAAAGAGTTAAAATCAATATTTTGCTTTTACCTTAAGAAATTGTTTGCTTAGAATTTAGGAGATATTTTTCAGAGGAAGGAAATACATAAAATAAGATCTTAAAATCAATTAATAAACAAAATAAAAAATGAGAGGAGTCAAGGGACACCCGGATGGAACGAAGTTCCTTTTGATTAATTGGTGAAGGAATTGTAATTTGTAAACACAACAGAGTGTTTATACATACATAAGCATTTATTATTGCCTGTATAAAATCTCTACTTACCTAACTCTATCAGCAATATCCGGAACTTGTGCAGAAACACTGTCAGGATACATTATTGTTATTATTTTCTATTATTTTATTATTTATTATTTACAAAAAACCTGTATAAACTTAACAAAGTCGCGACACTACACTCTACACTGTTCAAAGCAATATAGAAAATAATAAATCCATTATCACCTCAATATTTTCAACAGTTCGTTTCCTTTAACAAAAGTGTCCATTTATACAATACCAGAGGTTTAGATGACATACATATATCTAGAATTACTTTTTATTTCAATTTAATTTAAAACAGGAATTAACAATTTAATACAAAATTTTAAAATATTTGACAGTAACTGACAGTTAAGGTAATTTGACATACCTAACTAGTCAAGTTACGAACTATTTTTAAAATGTTTATGAATTTATTAATTTATAAAAACAGGATGAAATGAAATATAATACTATTACAGGTACTTATTTTTTTTCTACAGTATTTTCTTTTTAATGTACATTTTCTTTTAATTTAAAATAGTGTCTTTTTAATTGTAATATATCTATCTATGGGAGAGAGAGAGAGAGTTTTAGTTTTTGGTCTGTGAGAGAAAAATAGACAGACAGAGAAACATGCGTGTGTCGTGTCTTGTCGTGTCGTGACATATTTTGATCTGAATTTTTTTTGGCTAGCCTCTAGCCCAGTCGTAACTGGTCGTAACGCCCGAAAGGGAACTTCGTTCCAAAAATTATTTAGGTAATCTAATTTTGAAGCTGTGTAAACAATTTTGCATATACATATTTTTCTGAAGGATTTTTGTTTTGTATTCTTGACATATCTATAGTTAAGGTGAATGTCTTTATGGTTTGGGAGTATATAATGTTGTTCATGTAGATCTCTCCCATGAGAGGAGAGGCTGGCACTGACGTGTACATCAAAAGAGACTATTATGCAACCATCAGGTATAAGGTAATTCTTAATGATATTAATTAAAATTAAAGAGTTACTCACAAAATTATCCGGTTTGGAATTTTTTATTCTGTAGAAAATTTTGCAAATCAACGGCGTTAGTTTCGAAACTGTAGAATTTCTACCACCGACAGTTAACAAACGCCAATTAAGGTTGAAAGTTTACGACAAACCTAATAAATTCTAAAGAGAATCCCTTACATACATTCAATTTACATTAAACTAATAAACATTAATTGTTAACTCTTAAAAACCTTAAACTAAAAATCAAAACCAACAATCTAATAGTTACTAAAGCCGATAAAGGTAATTGTTTAGTTATTTTAGACATTAGTGAATATTCTAACAAGGTTTAAACATTTTAACGTTCAAACCACTTCACTAACTTAAAGTCCAACACCTCTTAACTTCATTAAAAGATCAAAAAACTTGATAACCGAACACTAGTCTTTTCCAGTACTTCATGGTGCAAAATACAATTTAAGCGTCGTACATGAAACTTGTAATGGACGTCCGAAGAGTGCAACACCAGAAATCATTGAGCAAGTCTATAATACTATAAGTCATTGAATGAGCGTGAAATTATTGATGCCAAAGGCATCTCAGATGAAATAGTACTCCAAATTTTACACGAAGAATCACAGATAAAAAAGCTGTTTGGAAAGTATTTGCGTTTGGAGCGTTTTAAGCAGAATGAAACCGATTCTGTGCGTCGCTTTGTAACTATGGAATAGACTTGGATCTACCATCATGATCCTAAACTGAAACAAGTACCTTTACAGTTGACTGAAACTGGTTCTGTAGCTCCTGTGAATTCAGAACGATTGACAAAAAAGGCTATGGCATCAGTTTTTAGAATTTTGTTGATAGATAATTTTAAAAAAAGTAAAACAATTAACTTTGAATATTATTGCAACTTTTTGGACCAGTTGGATAAAAAAAAAATAGTTAAAAAAGACCCGGTTTATAAAAGCAATAATCATTTTTTATAAAGACAATGCACGTGGCTAAGTTAAACGAATTGCTTGAAAATCCACCGTATTTATCAGAATTTGCTCCTTCCGACTATTACCCTTTCACAAACTTAAAACAATAACTTCGTGCAAAGCGTTATTCAGTGAGTTGCAGTCATTGAACAATATTAATTTTATTAATTAAACAAACCAATTTTATTAATTGGCAATTAATTTCACAATTTATTTTGTAAACATGTTGCTCAGTTATCGTTAAATTGTGCTTAATTGATTCAAATTAATGATGTGATTTTAATAAATTATGGATCCATAATTGGATTATAGTGTGACGTCACTAAAATTATCTTTGTCCTTTGATCTTTTATTAAAAGTAAGATTGGCAATAAATTGAGGTTTATGGGTCAAAATTGTAGCGTACCTATATAGATGATGCAGGTTAATAAGTGCATCCTTGAGTATATGCTTGGCATTAGGTTTTTTACAGTTTCTAGGGGTAGGTGAAGTGAGTTGAGAGTTAGGTACAGCAAATGTATTTTAAGCGCGAATGTAGCTCAAACAAAATATTCTGCTTTTTAGAAAAATTCAATCCATATTCGCTAAAACAGTTAATGCAATGTGTACCTATACTTTTTAAAGTTTTGCTTTTAGAGTAAATAAGAGTTACTATTATCAGAATATAAAATAATGCGACCTAGTCGCGAATAACTCAGAAGTTTACCAGAAGAAACGTAGAAGTTAATTAAGAAATATTATACAGAAGTATTATACACACATCGGGAAAGTTTAAGGATTTTTTAAAAATTAATAAATATAGTTTAAAAAAACTAAAAAACACACTGAACTAAAAAGTTAAAACTAATTTTTAATAGAATGTGCTTTAATTATTTTTCAGTTTTTAGTTTAATGTGGTTTAAAAGTGTGTTTTTTTGTTTTTACAAACTATATAATTCATTTATTGATGATCCATTGGACGGCAAGTCTGGTGATAGCAGCCATGATAATTTCAGCTCCGATGGAGTATGCTACAGTTAGATTTACGGTACAAATACAAAAAATTGCCAAAAAGTTTTTTTTTGCGTGGAAGGGATTTAGAACACTCGACCGGTGAATTCCGTGGTGAACGTCAGGGAAGACCCGCGCTTTAGCACGCTCGGTTAACGAACAAATTGAAAGTGGTGGGATATACTAAGAGTAATAAGCCACAACCGAAAGTTACATACCCTCAAACAAACAACAAAACTACAAGTGAAGCTAATAAAAGCATGTTAAATAAACTATGAAAGGCTTTCGCGGCCATTGTCTAATGTATCAATGGTTTTTGGGCCGTCGTCGATTGTCATTTTGACTTGACGTTTCGCCAACACGAGTGGTTGGCATCTTCAGAAGTTGCTTTCTGGTTGACAGTCTGCGAACTACTGAGGTCTGCGTGCACGGAGCCCGTATTTATACGTCCGGAAGGAAGTGGGCGGGGCCTCAGTTGCTTTCGATTCCAATCGGTTCTGGTCGGTGTTGTTCGTTAAGGGTAGAGTTTTCGCACCCTTAATTATGGGGACCCATGTTTTGTTGATCTTGACTGCTTCCTCTTTTTTATTAAATTTGTTCGGGTGCTTCTCTATCTCTATGGCTTCTCTATAGAGTCTGGGATGGTATGCTGATGTAGTAGCGAGGACTTGGGTCTCCTCAAACTTAATCCGATGGTCCATAGTGGGGGTATGTTCCGCTACGGCGGATTTGTCCGTCTGCCCCAGACGACAGTTGGCCTTGTGCTCTTTAATCCTGGTGTTGATCGAGCGTTTGGTAGTTCCTATGTACACGCTTCCACACGTGCACAGAATGCGGTAAATTCCCTAAGCCGACAGTGGATGTCTTCTGTCTTTTGCCGATCGAAGACATTCTTTGATTTTTCTTGTTGGTTTAAAATTAGTTTTTACATTTTCTTTCTTAGCAATCGACCAATTCTGTCTGTCACTCCCGGAATAAAAGGCAGGAATGTTTTTGCCACTGGTTGGATTTGCTCATTTGTAACATGCAAAATACGATCTAAATAGTTTACCTTAAATTCACGTAGTTATACTGGTTCCTAAATGTTGTTTTTGGTACTTAGTAGTTATGCAAGGAGAGTTCTAACGCATAGGTTCCAAATTTCGCCGCTAGATGTCGCCACAGGTGGTGGCGCTGTAATCTGCTGTTTATTCGAGTGGCCTTTGACATTTGACGCAAGCAGCCAATTCTTATTTTTTTAAATGGCCTTTGACGTTTGGCACAAGCAGCCAACTCTTCTTTTCGTTATATTTTGAATTTTTTCGCGCTTCGCTGTCATCGTACCAACTTTTCATGCAACCAACATTACAGTGCTACCAACTTTTGCGATATAACAATTTAATTTAAAAAAAATTCCAACCAACCAAGCAGAATTGAACCCGGGTCCCCCCGTATGATAAACAAATACGTTAACCACTACACCATCGCAGTATTTAATAAAATGTGACAAACAATAGTAGAAAAAAAAAATAATAAACAGGTCTTATCGCAATAAAGATAACAGACTTAGAAATATTTTAAATTAGTTTATTCCAAAAGAATTTTTTTATGTATGACGTATCATTGTAAAGGGGTTGATGTATAGGGTAAGACGAAGCGTCAAAAAGACCGTATTTATGAGGCCAAAAGGGCATTATGGCTATATCTCGTAAACGGTCGAACGGATTTCGGCGTATGACGTATCATTGTAAAGGGGTTGATGTATAGGGTAAGATGAAGCGTCAAAAAGACCGTATTTATGCTGCCAAAAAGGCATTATAGCTACATCTCGTAAACGGCTGAACGGATTTTGGCGTATGACGTATCATTGTAAAGGGGTTGATGTATAGAGTAAGATGAAGCGTCAAAAAGACCTTACTGATGAGGCCAAAAGGGCATTATAACTATATCTCGTGAATGGCGCAACGAATTTTCTGTGTGTTTGTCTAAAATTTGTATGTAGGTATACAATAAATTTTTAATCTGAATCTATGGCGTATTATTTTCTTTTAAATATGTTCCGTTGAAACGGCCAAAACAACGTTCAAATTCATCGTGTTGACGTCTATTTTTTGGCACCTTGACGTTTATGAATTTAGGAACGAAAAAAAACGATGAAAAGTAGCACTTTTTGTCACTTTGAAATAATGTTTTTCCATAAGAAATACATGTAAATCGTAAATTTCTTTTTACCAGTTTTTTAATACGTTATTGCGACAAATTTTAACGCTATCTTGACGTTTGAACGTTTCAAATTTTAGAACTGTGACGTGCATAAATTTTGCCTCGATAAAATAACATTTTTTGACGCTATATTTATCGATTTTGAAATAAAAGTCATTATTTTTTATAAAAGTTTATTACATTATCTTTATAAAATAAAAAACAATAAATTTTATAAAATATTAGATTTTTCGATCCAGCTATTATGTGAACTATCAAAGCCTAGCCATTTAACGTAGATTTTATTGCCTTTTTTCCTCAGCACTTTTTCAACAAGGTAAACATCAGGATTTTTTGACTTTTGTAACTCTTCCTCGTAAAATGCTCCTTTAATTGGTGATCCGTGTAAATCTTCCAACATGTATGTTACGGGATTAGTTATGTTCACTTTGGTAATTTTAAAAAGCTCCGTAGTCCAATTGGGTGTATAGCCTTTATCGAATAGATGCTTTGCCTTGCTTATGCGCACCACATCTCCAATTTTATATTTTCGCGGGCCTGCTATTTTCAAATGATTATAATGTTGCTGTAGAATCTCTTTTTCATTGGACTTGTTTACCTGAGACGGCTTTTGACCAATCGTTCTATGTTTGCTTTCGTTGTACTCTTTTGTAATTTTCGGCAACACATCTATCCACCTGTACGTACCGTTTAAGCTAAAATGCTTATACAATTTCGTTTTCAGTGTTCTAATAACTCTTTCCGCCATACTTGCTTTTATCTTTGTAAATGTACTATAATGATTTATGCCATGTTTCTGCATTAGATTTTGAAATTTTGTGTTGTAAAACTCTTTGCCCTGATCAGATTGAAGATTTTTCGGCTTGCGTTTTCCTATAATATCGGCAAAAGCTTTCGTGATTTCTTCGCCAGTTTTCGATTTTAACGGTCGAGTCCAGAGAAATTTCGAGAAGCAGTCAATTACCACTAGAATCATTTTAAACGATCGATTTTGAGTTGCGTAAGAACTCATTTCAGCCAAATCAATTTGCCATAAATCGTCCAAACCTTTGATAATTGTTCGTCGCCGAGCATAATTTTTTCGAGCCGGTTTATGCAGCTCATTAACGACTTGAACCTTCTCCTTTGAAAACATGACTGTGACTAAATCTAATGTTTAGGGATTTTGTACTAACCGATTCTCCAATGCTTTAATAATATTTACAACATTTCGCAGAGTATTTTGATTTATAGTTATTGTATTAAGCAAATCAGCAATGTTTTTTTCAATAGCCAAAATTTTTCCAGAGAGTACATTAACATTTTTCGTTACAGAGTCAGTTCTTTTAAGAATCTCATCGAACAAATCTTGTCGTATATCTGGAATATCCTGATTATATAATTTTATTATCACTTTCTCGATTTTATCTTTTAAGTTTTCTACCGTATTTGTTTGATTTACAGCTAACTGTGCAGAGTTTGCATTAATCGTTGCTATTTGTGATTCTAAACTTTTAAGCGAATTTTTAATATCTCCTCGTAGGTACTGTTTTGCGGTGACAATTGATTCATCAACATACTTTTTATTAGCCATATGTTTGCTGGATAACGGAGGATCTCTTGATATAAAACCATTTATGACCATCAAGTCATTATTGAATGTAAGTTTCATAGCATTGATGTTTTCAGTCAACTTTTGTAAATTATTATCCATATATTTTTTATTGACGGCATCGCTATCTAAATCAGGATCTTTAACATTACAAAGTTTTAAATTTTCAAAATCAATATCACCGTTTGCAGTATGGGCTAAGCTTGGTTTAGACATTAGCAATAGGTTTTTATTGCCTATATCATGTTTAGTACGTCCGAATTTGTCGACACTCATTGTGGTAATGATGTTTAAGCAATAATGCGTGCTTCTTTTAATTCTTCAATAATTGCAACAATTTCATTATCATTCGAAGTATTTCCTGCTTCTTTTGATGCTATTAAAAGCCGAAGCCTGTCAACAAGTTCGTTTGGATCGTCCCAATATTGAAGGTCAATTTTATTATCGTTGTAAACCATTTGCATCCCAGAGCCCACAGTGCTCGAATGTTTTCGTAAGTGAGAGGTAGCCAGAGGTTTTATGATATGTGTGTATTTAAATCGGTTTGTTCCTTTAAGGTGTCCTTTAATGTTTTTATGAGGATTTGTTAATTCTAGTATTGTTCCATAACGCTTTAAATCATCATCATTGAAATTTTTAGGTTCATCATTAAAAATTAATTCATATAGACCCGGTGTACCTCCTATCTGTTTGCCTTCTGTAATAATAAATCCATGCTTTTTATCAAAATCGATTTGTTTGCTACCCAGAAACCATTTAGATGTATCACCATCGTAAGTAGGACCATAAACCGTATCTATATTATCTTTTTTCTCCCAATGATCTAGAATATATGGATGAGCCATTGGGGGATACTGATCCAAGTATTCCTTAATAACATCTTCTGAAATGTTAAGATTTTTAACAGCCTGTTCTTCGTCTTCATAGAATACTTCATCATCATCATCACTAGTAGTTTCAGCAACATTTTCGAGTTTTACAAACTCGGGTATACTCAATTGCTCTTTTTGTTTAGGTGATTCCTCTTTTTGTTTGGGCGGTTCTTCTTTTTGTTTAGGTGATTCCTCTTTTTGTTTTGGTGGTTCCTCTTCTTTCTAAGGCTCTGGCTCGGTAACTGATTGAGGATAAGAGATCACTGTTTGGTTTAGAGAAGATTTTACAATTTTGTGTAGTTGTTCCGTGACAGGTTTAAACAATTTATTTAGTGTCTCATCCGTTTCAACTCTACCCAATTGTAACGCTTTATATTTTTTTCGAATCGATCGAGCAAGTTCGGCAATTTTTCTCTTACGAATGGCAATGTCAAGTGGATTGCACGACATGTTGTCGAATAATGACTGTAATGTTACAATTTTATGTATTTATCGAAACCGATTCGATATCGACCGTTGTTTAAATCAAAGTCTTTCGCAATAACCATTGTCCCATACTTTTCTTGCCAACATTTCGAACACAACTGTTTGAATTCTTCAAAACTCATATCCGGTGACACGTGTTCATCAAAGACATGTTTCAAATTGATAGCATCTTGTTTAAAAAGTACAATTAGGTTACTGTTATCTCTACAAATTTGTTTACAGCATTTCGAGTAGGTTTGTGAAAGAAATGCGCTATCTATATCCCGATGTCGACCCATGCTGTAGTATTCTCGAATCTTTTGCTGGTTCTCACATATGACGTCATCAAAAATAAAAATTGAATTTGGCTTTGCATCATTTGGGCTAATTATTTCATCGTTTTCTTTAAACGGAAAATATCCCACTCCTTTAACTTTCGACAGCACTTCTTCCAACAATTTATACTTGGGCTGATACAATGACTTTGAATAAACGTAAACATTTTTAAATTTCGCGCCATGTGGATGAAACAGTAACGATAACATAACGTTTGTTTTACCACACCCACTGGGTCCACAGATTAGCGCCCGAAACGAATTTGGTAGCAATGGTCCATGTTTACTGCCAGCGATTCGATCGTTTCCTTCATCTAAATTTTCAATCGGTAGCGTCTGGTCTTGTTGAATGATCTTTATTGTTTAACATGTTTTTAAATGTTTCAATGTATAAGTAGAGTAGTAATTCTGAAATCATTTCATTTCTCATGTTGGTGTTTGAAGGTGAAGGTGTGCTCAACAGCCTTATCAATAATCTGCCGTTTGAGTTACATTATCCTAGTTACAACTTTTTGGGACCAGGCACCAAATTACATAAAAGACTTGCACGTGGAGATACGGGTGTTAACCTGCTGGACGACGCAGCCAAAGAACACGATATTGCATATTCTAAACATAAAGATTTAGCGGAAAGACATAAAGCAGACGAGATTCTGGAGAATAAAGCGTGGGAAATAGTAAAGTCCAAGGACGCTTCAGTTGGTGAAAAAGCCGCAGCTTGGCTAACCACAACCGCAATGAAAGCTAAACGTAAACTTGGCATGGGTGTTAGGAAACCTAAATCGTTTAAACGCAATATTATAAGTAAAATACAAAGAGATATAAAAAAAGCTGGTCCTTCGGCTACATTAAAACGAGCAGCCAGTGTTGCTCTTAAAGCAGCCAGGGTAGCTGTACAAAATGCTGGTGGAAAAAATCAGGTTAAAGTACCTAGGATTATTCCCATCGAACCAAAATCCGGAGGCTTTTTACCGTTAATTCCGTTATTTGCTGGACTAAGTGCACTGGGGGCGTTATCCGGTGGAGCTGCTGGAATCGCTAAAACTGTGATTGATGCAAAAAATGCACAGAAAAAATTGGAAGAAGAACATCGACATAACAAAGCTATGGAATCTCTCGGTAAAGGACTATATTTACGAAAAAATGCCAGAGGAGGCTTTGGTCTCTTTCTAAAGAAGCAAAAAAACTAATAACGCTACCCAATCGAGGATTGTATGATTACGAACTAAAACGATATGCTAAACGTCTAAAAATCCCAAATTTTAGAGGTGTATTTATGCGAGACACATTGCCTAAAACCGGTCCTGTTCAACGCGAATGCGCAATCCTAAATTTGGATGAAAGCAAAAATCATGGAACTCATTGGGTGGCGTATCGGAAGATTAACAATAACGTTGAATATTTCGATTCATTTGGCAAGTTGAAACCGCCGAAAGAACTTGTACAGTATCTGGGACCTGCAACGAAAATTGTTTACAACCACGATCCTTACCAGACTTTTAACCAAATCAATTGCGGCCATCTTTGTTTAGAATTTCTATACGATGGAGGCAGTTTAATCGTGAAAAGAAATTGATTGACTTTACTGAACAGGAATTGGCTTGTTTTCCTATATGTTATTTGAAAAGGTACGCAAAACCTTGTGAATTATTACAAGTTTGGTGCAAGTTGCCGCTTGAATATAGATTGGATTTTGAATTGCGAACCTGCCTGCCCTGCTTTGTTCATCATAATCGTCCTGAATGGACCACCCATGTTGATGGACCTGCGCAATCACAAGGAAATTGCAATATATGTAAACTAGGTTTAGAAAAATGTAATGAACTTGTAAAAAATTATTTAAATAAATGTTAAAGATATACAATTTTATTTCTTTGTTCAACCTCCAACAGTTATGTTGTTGACGCTAGAGAGTCGTGATTATCAATTTGATTGGACTCCTCCGGTTCCGTTAAGTTTAGATCCGAGGAAACAATACAAGTTGGCATTTCTGTTTTTCTTTTCGTACAACAGTATACCGAATGTAGAGATTGGCAGTAATGCTTTTTACTATTACGAAAATAACGATAAAACTAAATTGCAGAAAATAACCTTAAATACTGGTTGCTATGAAATTTCCGATATTGAAGAGGCGATTCGAAATTTAATAAATATACCACCAAATGCAAAGATTGAAGACGTTTTTTCATTGAAGCCCAACAATAATACACTCAAGTGTGAAATATTCAGTAGTCAACATGCAATAAATTTCGAGCGTGAAGACAGTATAGGTAGAATGTTGGGTTTCTCAAAGAGGATTCTGGAACCGAACGTGAGACATAGTTCTGATCTACCTGTGGAAATTGTTAAAGTACGAACGATTCGTTTCGAAACAAACATTACCACCGGAGCCTTCTACAACAACAGACCTACTCACACTATCCACGAGTTTGGTATATCCGTAGACCCTGGTTACGCTATCGACGAAATTCCGAAAAATATCACGTATTTGCCTGTGATTGATATACCTGAGATTACAAATATTACTATACTGGCATTGGATCAAAATTCAAGACCTGTAAATTTTCAAGGTGAAAGAAGCATATTGGGTTTGGAGTTGAAAGAATGGGATTAATTTTCAACAACTATATAGCACCTTCATATTTTCAGAAGCCTGTAGTATTGAACAAATCGTTAAACTGTTCGGTACAGCTGAGCAAGAAAAACATTTAATTTCTTAAATCGCTTGGTTTTCAAATTATTAATAATGGAACGTATACGAACAATTCAAGATCCAATGTTTGATCTCTATCGAGAACCGACTCAGGATGAATCGATTAGAAAATCCGAATACCGATCTTACACACCATTCATCAAATCGTTTAGCTGCAGCGACATTGTAGAATTTAGTGTAAATCAGGTGGACTCATTCTTTGCAATGCATGATACGTTGTTGGCTATTAAAGGAAAATTGGATGTAACTGGTAATGGCGATGTTAGTTTGACACCAAACTTTGGAGCATTTCTATTCGACTCGTGTACGTATAGCGAAAGTGCAAGAGAGATAGAAACAGTTCGAGATCCTGGAATTGTTAGCACTGTAAGAGCTTTAACATGTTACAATGAAGAAGATTCTCGTCACCTCGCCATTGCCGGTTGGAATTATCCCGTAAGTCCCATTCTCAATGCCGATGATAAATCATTTAGTTTACTGATGCCGCTTAAACACATCTTTAACATTTTTAATGATTACCCAATGGTAACTTGTGGACGACAAACGATTCGATTCGTTCGAGCTCGTAATGATCTTGATAGCGTTATTGTAACAGAAAAACCAGGTACCGGTAACGTACCTACTGTTACAACCGTACAGATTATGATTCATTCGATGGAACTAAAAGTTAAACATATTTATCCAAATGATTTTGTTAAAGAACAATTGATGCGATCAATTCAAAGCGATCGTCCAATCGTAATTCCGTTTAGAAAATGGGAACTACATGAGCTACCATCTTTGACCGCAGGAGCAAAACAAGAAATTTGGGCTGTTAAAACGACGTCTGCAATAGAGAAACCTCGATATGTTATTGTATTTTTCCAAATCAATAGGAGAAATCTGAAAATTGCAGATCCTTCTTTATTTGATCACGTAAATCTACAAGGTCTCAGACTTGCATTGAATGGTGAATATTTTCCCAATGAAAGGATGCAACTTGATTTTGAAAAAGGCGACTTTGCGCTAGCTCATTACAACTACAGCGAATTCAATTCCAGTTACAACAGAGTATCAATGAAACGACCATTAATGGATTTTCTAGCATTTCGAAATCGTGCTTTGTTTGTTATCGATTGTTCTAAGCAAGAAGAATCGATGAAATCATCGACTGTTGATGTACGACTAGAAATTGATGCTAATGTGGGATTTCTCAAAAATACTAAAGCATATTGTATCATAATTCACGATTGTTTATTGGAGCATTATCCCTTAACGGAAGTAGTTAAAAATATAATATAAACTGCTAACTATTTAGTATTTGCTCAGCTTTCAAAGAAGTTTCATTGTCGTCGTCGTCATCATGAGAATTGCAGTAGTCGACATCCAAGGATTTATAATCGATGAAGTTTTTTATCCAAAAGAAGTCGCTATTCAGATTGGTGGTATAAAATCGAATATTTTATTTAAACCTCCTAAACCATTCCACGAGTTGACTGCTAAAGACAAGAAAACTACGCGGTATTTGGAAAAATTTATACATGGAATACGATACGATTCTGGAGATGTAGATTATTCCGATGTCAATGCAATTTTGGAGAAACACCTACTTGGCAACGTTGATTTGATTTATGTTAGAGGAAATCAAAAAATTGACTTTTTAAAAGCAAAATGTGAAGAACTTGGACTCCATCTATTAATTTATGATGTTGCAAATTATGATGGGACACCCTGTGCAACGAAAAATTTTGAAGCTGTATATTCAGGATGTCCTCACCATGCCAACGGTAAATTTATGTGTGCATATAATAATATTCTTTCTTTGTATAATTGGTTGTATTATACTGTATTACCTAAATAAAGCTTTATAAAAAATAATGACTTTTATTTCAAAATCGATAAATATAGCGTCAAAAAATGTTATTTTATCGAGGCAAAATTTATGCACGTCACAGTTCTAAAATTTGAAACGTTCAAACGTCAAGATAGCGTTAAAATTTGTCGCAATAACGTATTAAAAAACTGGTAAAAAGAAATTTACGATTTACATGTATTTCTTATGGAAAAACATTATTTCAAAGTGACAAAAAGTGCTACTTTTCATCGTTTTTTTTCGTTCCTAAATTCATAAACGTGAAGGTGCCAAAAAATAGACGTCAACACGATGAATTTGAACGTTGTTTTGGCCGTTTCAACGGAACATATTTAAAAGAAAATAATACGCCATAGATTCAGATTAAAAATTTATTGTATACATACAAATTTTAGACAAACACACAGAAAATTCGTTGCGCCATTCACGAGATATAGTTATAATGCCCTTTTGGCCTCATCAGTAAGGTCTTTTTGACGCTTCATCTTACCCTATACACCAACCCCTTTAAAATGATACGTCATACGTCGAAATCCGTTCGGCCGTTTACGAGATATAGCTATAATGCCCTTTTGGCCTCATCAATAAGGTCTTTTTGACGCTTCATCTTACTCTATACATCAACCCCTTTACAATGATACGTCATACGCCGAAATCCGTTCAGCCGTTTACGAGATATAGCTATAATGCCTTTTTGGCAGCATAAATACGGTCTTTTTGACGCTTCATCTTACCCTATACATCAACCCCTTTACAATGATACGTCATACGCCTAAATCCGTTCGACCGTTTACGAGATATAGCCATAATGCCCTTTTGGCCTCATAAATACGGTCTTTTTGACGCTTCGTCTTACCCTATACATCAACCCCTTTACAATGATACGTCATACATAAAAAAATTCTTTTGGAATAAACTAATTTAAAATATTTCTAAGTCTGTTATCTTTATTGCGATAAGACCTGTTTATTATTTTTTTTTTCTACTATTGTTTGTCACATTTTATTAAATACTGCGATGGTGTAGTGGTTAACGTATTTGTTTATCATACGGGGGGACCCGGGTTCAATTCTGCTTGGTTGGTTGGAATTTTTTTTAAATTAAATTGTTATATCGCAAAAGTTGGTAGCACTGTAATGTTGGTTGCATGAAAAGTTGGTACGATGACAGCGAAGCGCGAAAAAATTCAAAATATAACGAAAAGAAGAGTTGGCTGCTTGTGCCAAACGTCAAAGGCCATTTGAAAAAATAAGAATTGGCTGCTTGCGTCAAATGTCAAAGGCCACTCGAATAAACAGCAGATTACAGCGCCACCACCTGTGGCGACATCTAGCGGCGAAATTTGGAACCTGTGCGTTAGAACTCTCCTTGCATAACTACTGTACTTCATTTCTCATTTTATTGGTTATATCTATTTTGTATAAGCTCCTTGGTACTGATATGATTTTTCATAGATATTTGTTACTATTACTGTGAATAAGAACTGGAAATTCGATGGTGTTCGTTATTTCGTTGTTTTGCAAGGTATTTTCAGTATTTCGACTCGTATATATCTATATATATAAAAGCGAAAGTTCACTCATCACCGTATCTCAGAAACTATAAGACATACAAACTTGAAATTTGGCAGGTAGGTTCCTTATAGGGTCTAGACGTCCGCTAAGAAAGGATTTTACAAAACTATACCCTTAAGGGGGTAAAACGGGGGTTGGAAGTTTGTATGAAAGTCCTATGTTTTTGAAATAAGGGACTTTAAAATTAAAATGTTTTCTTTAGAAGTTGTGGAGGTGTACAAGTTTCGTTTAAAATTAGTTAGTAATATTTGTTGATTTCTTCGTTGATTAAAATTATGTTTATTTCAAAGTTTTATGCCAATTAGGTGCTAGCTTAGATTTGTTTACTTTTCATTGATTATACTGACGTTTGTATCAAAGTGTCATATCGATTACTTACTTAAAGAAGTTTGGATTTTTCGTTAAGTAAACTTACGTTTGTTGAAAAATGGATGGAGAAATTGTAACAGTCACAGTTGAAGGATTAGCAATCCGATGTAGTGTGAAAGAGATACCTGGCGATGGAGCGTGTTTATTTTCATCTCTGTCTTATTTGCTTTATGGAAAAATTTCAATGGCTGCTCAACTTAGAGCTAATATAAGCCACGTGTCCAACGATTAGCAAAGATTTAGCTGTTTTACTATGGACCGATTTCATTCGATTTTGATGTTTAAGATGGCATTCGACGCAGTTTTTTGAGACCTAAATACGTTACCGGGAGTGCAAAATCGGTTAGTCAAAAAATCTCTAAGTCATTGAAAAAAAAAAACACTTTTTTTTACAATTTTTCGACAACAACATCTCACGAACGAATCAACCGATTTTAATTTGCAAAACGGCATTCGACGTGGCTTTTTAAGCTTGAGAGCTGGTTAGGTTATGAAATTAATCGATGCAATAGCCAAAAAGATATGGCCAAAAAACATCATTTTACCAATTGTTTTTTTCGGTTATTTTGAAATTTATCGAAATCTACAAGCTCTAATCGGTTCAAACTTACAGGGAGTCTAAGTTAGATGGAACTCTTTGGAATGCTTTTTATTTCATTCCGATCGGTCAAGCCGTTTAAAAGTTATAAGAGGTTTACATACATCCACACACACATCCACACGTACATACAGACATACAGACACCCTCGTAAAAATAGTCAGGGGAGGTTCCTAAGAACTCAAAACGTTGAGATCCGATGAAAACTCGATTTTCGAAAAACGGGGTGAAACCAATAACTTCCCGATTTAAAAAAAAAATAATAATTTTTTTTAGCGGGAAGTTAAAAAAATAATAATAAAAGTAGTTAGGTCAGACTTATTTTGCTAAGGATATACCTACAGAATGATTAAAATTAAATTTTTATATGTAAAATAGACAGTCATTAAATCATTTGTGAATGTCAAAATTCCACGCGAGCAAAGCCGCGGGTAAAAGCTAGTTTGTTTATAAACATCAACTGTTTGAAGTAATTGACATTACTACCATTGTCCCTACCCGTAGTCTGTTTTTCGAGATGTGATTTTGAGTGACGTAGTTTCTCGAGTAGTTCGTTTGTCCGTTTTCTTAATTGTTCTGTTTTATGTCAATTAGGTTGAGTGTCATTTTTTGTCTTGTTTGGTGAAAAGTGAAGAACAGGCATTCTCTGTTTCCTTCCTGTTAAGACTTCATGCGAAGTGGTGTGTAATCGATAAATCTGCTATTATTTTATTTGACCACTGTCAATCTGTTTTGGGATATATAGATTTTTGATTAATTCAAATTTGTGCGATTACGGAAGTTTGTAATTTTGAGGAAGTAGTTGTTTTGGATATACTCCTCGTTTTGTTGTTTGGAACCGTGCACATACCTAACTGGGATTTATTCGCCACCCGTAGATCAGCGTTTGTACTTGGATTGTATTGAGAAGCGGTGAAGCATAAAAATAAAAGTGATTTTGCCGCTGTATCTACCGGCGTGAAGCATTGAAGCATAAAAATAAAGGAAGAGATTCTCCGAACCCTTTTTCTAGGAAAAGGGTTTTAGTATTGGGCCACACCCAAGTTCCAGTAGTGGGTCACACCCAAGTTCAGTATTGGTTTAAGCTTAAGGTCTGTTTTACCTCAAGTACTAAACACTTCAAGTCCGAATTCTGGGTTCTTTGTGTGCGTAGCTGTGATCCAGTGCAATAAACGAGAATATCTTGTATTGAATTCATCCCAGGATCATAATCTAGGACTGGAACCGGTTCTACCCGAGACCGGTTGTATTCAACAAGATTCAAGGTTTACAATTAAGTATTTGAGGGAGATCAGGACGTGGGTTGGAAACCCAGGGGGTTTGTTTAGTATAATTTTTTTACCTTTTTGACACTTATATTGGATTTTGTATTTACAGTTTATTTTTCTTATATCTATTGTACGAGGTACTTTTTTTTAAAATACTTTAAGGTGTTGTATTTTTATATAGAAACCATTGCACATGCGCCTACGCCTTGGTACCAAGACCTACCGTGCGAAGTGCGGAAATCTATTGAGTTCTATTTGTTTATTTTCCGTATTACTTTAATTGCGTAAGACACCTTATAGTTACCTCTTCTTAAAACGTACATCATAGTCAAGTAAGCACATAAATTATTATTTTTTGGTTAATTTGTTTAATTAGAATGTATTTTGTCAATTTGCTAAATAGATTGTATTAATAGAAAGAAACATAAGTGGAAGGTTAGTTTTTATTTTCATCCCTGCCTTTTACTGAGTTTAGGCATGGAAAACTTACATTGATAGGCCAGTGTGGAAAAATTCAGTTGGCGCCCATAAATATTTACGGTCTACTTTTGTCCGGATTATTAAAATAGGTATCCACCCCTTCTTCGATTTTGAGCTTAGTCGATGGCCGAAGGTTGTCACCGGAACAACTGAAACTTATGTAACCGAGTAGACCTGATTTTAAATATATTTTGCAGGTTTGTTATTGTTATTTTTTTTTTAATTTTCCGAGGCAAAATATAATATACGGTTATTTCGTAATAGTTAAAATTGTAGGTTACACATTTTCTTTGGGTCTACGATTTGTTGGTCCAATCGATCTTTTGATTTCCCGTTCTTGAAGAGAATGATATATTAGTAAGTTTTGATGTAGTATCTCTCTTTACAAAAGTGCCCCTAAGCGATGCAATGGAACATATATGATAAATTCCCAGAGGACATCTCCAATTTGTTTAAACATTGCCTCACCACCACTTATTTTTCATGGGACAACAAGATTTACGAACAGATCGAAGGAGTAGCAATGGGAAGCCCTCTCAGCCCGGTAATAGCAAATTTCTTTATGGAAAAGATCGAACAACTGGCTTTGGACAGTAAACCATAAAAGCCAAAGGTTTGGTATAGATATGTAGATGACACATTTGTAATATGGAGCCATGGGCAGAATAAATTGCAAGAATTTCGGACACACATTAACAGCATCCATGAAAATATACAGGTTACGATGGAAATCAATATTTTCAGTTTTAAAAAACTACCCTTGACAAATTTGATATATCCATCAAGATTAATAAGCAAGGGTCATTTTATAATATTGATTTATATTTTTTATTAGTTTGTTTTTAGTGGCAGAAGATCCCCAACTAAAGAAGTAAATCAATGTCTTGATTTTATTCGTAACTTTCAGGCTGTATTTCTCGTAGTCTAAACAACTGATTTACAGTACTTCTGCCTTTTCCAAACCTATACTGATATTCTCCTAAGCCTTTATCAACTTTCACTGTAAATCTATTCTTTATATCCATAGCCAATATTTTAAACGCTATTTTGAGCAGTGCTAGGCCTCGATAATTCTGACATTTAGCCATGTTTCCTTTTTTGTGGATAGTACTGCTTCTGTCCATCCCTCAAGTAGTATTTCTTGTACTTTAATTAGTTTGTGAATTTTATCTGCTAACTGGTTTACTGCTTTTAGGGTTTTAATATCTCCGGTTTTTCCATAATCATTTCTCCATTCCTCTCTTTATAATGTATAGTTTTCGGCTGGTATTCTTTATTCTTATTTTTTGTCCCTTGGTACAGGTCCCTAATTTAATTATTTTTATAGTTCTATATTTTCCAGATTAGCTTACTAGTGTTTCTTTTTGTTTCTCGTTGTATTTTTTTGGACAAAGTAGTTTTCCTGCGCTTCACTTGTTCCTTTGCTTATCATTCATTTTTAATCGTAGCCTGGTCTGCCCTTCCAATTCTTGTTCACATTTAAAATATTGTATTTTATTAACGATTGTTTTTATTTTCGGACGAAATGAATCGTGTGGTAAACTTACTTAACCCGCGATTGGTATCGTTTTCAAAAATCACACGATTGGTATTGCGTTAGATTTTATCTAACATAGATTAATTTGTCCTTTTTAGGAACTTTGTAGAATTTGTATGGGAGCATTAATAAATTCTTACTACATGTTACCAACTAAAACAATTTATTGCTTAGTAACAAAAAACAAAAAGTACGAAATTCAGAAAATACCAAAATAAACTAACATGAGACAACAAAAATAAAATGAAGTATATGACATATAGGTGGAAATAAAAAATACAAAGTTAGTTTGAAACTATTCCATGATAAAATTAGGAGTCATCACCATCGTGAAAGCAATGTGAGCACTTCATAATAGTTGTAGCTGTATGCTCCTTGCAGATGGGTCTGGAACATTCATCACAAGAGTGCTGCGTATATCTGTTCTTTCGTTTTGGGCATATAAAACATCGTGTTTTCACATCTCTCAGTCTTGTTGGTTCAGGTGTAGTAGCAGGAGTCTGATCACCCAAAATGTTTTTTATTTTTTGGCGAAGGGGGATTGAAAGGGTTGTAATGCTGGAACGACGCATGATGTGGGGCATTGAAAGCTCTTTGGCCAAACATGTTAGATATTGTCTACGTGGTTCCTTTTTGTTATTGTTACTAAAGTAAATAACTTGACAGTTGATACCTCCGATATTGAGCATTGAACAAAATAGAGTGAATGGCCACATATTGCTTACTCTTGTCACTGAATATTCGGCCTTCATTCGGTCTACCACGTCAACAGCGCCTTTGGTTAGATTGTAGAATGTAATAACCGAGGGCTTCAACTGCACTCCGGATTCTGGGTCGATTTCATCGTCTTCGTGAAATGTTGAAAGCATCAAAACATTTTTATTTTTCTTAGGAACGTACGATGTCAACATACATTTATTTGGACTGCAACCCCAAGCAAACATGGTACTCAAAACTTTTCGGTCCTTCGTTTGTAGGAAAATTGGTGGTATCTCGCGGTTATTCTTCCTCAAAGTCCCTACTAATGTCAGTCGATGATTATTGAGTAGATCGTTGGCCAATGGAATCGAAGTAAAATAGTTGTCGGTAGTTATATTTCGACCTGTACCGCTCAAGTTTGCTGTAAGTCGGTTCACTACGCTATGAGCATCATTGTCCAACTGGTAAGGTCCACTGGGCTGTTTTCCAGCATAAACTTCGATGTTGTGTGTGTAGAACATTCTAGCATCTACAGCGGCAAATATTTTTATGCCATATCTCTCCGGTTTGGAAGGAATATACTGGCGGAATCCACATCTACCTCTGAATCCTTCCAGCATTTCATCTACCGTAACGTAGGCACTAGTTGAGTAATGCCGAATGCAATTATTTGTAAACTGATCCAGTATATCACGCACTGGAGAAAGTTTATCTGTTTTAATTCGCTCTTTTCGTGTATTTTTGTCATCGAATCTAAGAGCTTGCACTAAAACATGGAAACGATGTTGTGACATTGTTGCCGCGAAGTATCCAGGGGAAGTTTCATCTGTACTCCACAATTCCGACGTGTTTAGATGCTGAGCCCTCTTCACTCCCGCCAGATATAGCAGCCCTATGAATGCACTAATTTCGACATGATCCGTAGGCAAACAATGCTTCGGGTTTTTATAGGATCTTCTTATACGATCAAGTTGTTCATTCGTATGTTTTGTAATAGATTCAATTACGACTTCGGGGAAGAAAAGCTTCCAGCAGTCTAATACTCCCTTAGCATCACGGGCAATCCCTTTCACACCTGGCAATTGTGTGACAATGTTCTGTGGTTCAGAAAAGCTTCCAGCAGTCTAATACTCCCTTAGCATCACGGGCAATCCCTTTCACACCTGGCAATTGTGTGACAATGTTCTGTGGTTCAGTCTTACTTGATTTTTTTTTTTGTTTTATGAACTAACCACTTAGTTCCATCTTTTCCAAAATATAATGGATCATTTACGACAGTACGCTCGATATTCTCAATGGATGCGTTGTCATCTGAACCTGATTGTTCGCTGTCCGTCTCATGAAAGCTATGTTGTGATAAAACACTTTCTTCATCTGAAATTTGATCTGTCTCAGATGTACTGATAAGTTGATCTTCTGATGAGGCTCCCTCTAACTCTTCCCAGAGCGCTTGCAGACGTCTTTGTTCATTTTCGTAACTCATCGGTCTCATTACAATAAAAACACACACAGTAACTATAGTTTTTACCAATCGTTTTTAAAAAACAATAAAACGAATCTTCTAAGTTTTTCACAACGCGCTTGGTATCGTGTTAGATTTAATCTCTACTGCCGCACGTCACATAAGACAAAGACGCACTGAACGCGTGAACAACTCGATCCGAATTATTTAGTGGTGGGGGGCTGTCGAATAGATGTCAATGCAAGCATAGCTTGAACGATTCGTCTAAACTGCTCGCAGATTGGATATAAAATACAGAAATGTAGAATTGTGAGATAAAATCTCAAGGCGATACCAATCGCGGGTTAAAGCGGAGTGGTGTTTCTCAAAGTAGATTAGTAGATTATAAAACTGGTAGTTTGGCCAAACAAAATTAAGGAAGTGGACGCATCCCAACAGCTACTCAAAATAGGTTTTTAAGTTTAACAATTAGAAGGCAACCAACCATTACAGCACGTGAATTATTTAGGACTTTACAAAGAGTGCCTAATGTTACCATTGACCAAGACACTGTGTGAACCGGTCTTTATAATGCAAATCTCATTAGCGGACGAGTACTATGAGATTACTTTCTGCAGGCAATCGCGCTTTTATAATGGATTGGTGTCAATTTCAGATAACAAGTCAACTGTACCTGACTACTATTCTTGAACCTGTTGTACTTCCAAATGCGGTTGTTCAAAACTTAATGCATGATATTCACCTACCACTCTCGACTGGATTTTGATTGGGTTTATATGTAGGAAGTGCTTAAACGTACAATTACTTTAATGTGAATAACATTCACAGTGTGATTCAATTACGCGATCTTCTAAGAGTAGTGAGTATGTTTACTTCAACCGGACATAGACAATTTTATTTTGTCTATGATGTAAAGCAGTAATAAACCAACATAAAGGTGTGATATTAAGTATAAGCATTTTTTTTTACTTACATATTAAGGAGTTTTTGCAAATTTTTATGATTTTTTAAACAAAACATTGATTTTATGTAATTACTAGTTGTACTCGCGACGTCGTTCGCGTGGCGTTTGATTGTTGTATACAAATTTTTCCCCTTACCCCGTTAAAGAAATGGATGAAAAAATTTTATACACCAGATGTTAAGCTGAAAAAAGACAAATACATCTATGAAAACGGTATTCGAATCGGATCAGTTGTTTTCATGTGATGCGCGCACAAACATACAGACAGACAAAAAAATCTAACCACATTTTTGGGTTCTATTTCGATGTACCCGCGACGTCATTCGCGTGGCGTGTTGATTTTTGTATAAAAATTTCTTTAATCACCCCGTTAAAAGGGTAAGGGGAGAAATTTTTATGCACCAGATGTTAAGATAAAAGAAGACAAATACGTCTGTGAAAACCGCATTCGAATCGGATCAGTAGTTTTTATGTGATCCGTGCACAAATATTTTCATTTCTACAGTTTTATTATATGTATATCTAACCATATTTTTGGGTTCTATTTCGATGTACCCGCGACGTCATTCGCGTGGCGTGTTGATTTTTGTATAAAAATTTCTTTAATCACCCCGTTAAAGGGTTTTTTGTCTGTCTGTCTGTATTTTTGTGCGCGCATCACATGAAAACTACTGATCCGATTCGAATGCAGTTTTCACAGATGTATTTGTCTTCTTTCAACTTAACATCTGGTGTATAAAAATTTCTCTCCCATTCCTTAAATGGGGTGGGGTAAGAAATTTTTATACAACAATCACTCGCCACGCGAACGACGTTGCGAGTACAACTGTCTGATATAGGACCGCGTTGAACGGAGAGACAGTACAGTAGTTGTTATAGCGATAGTCGGCGATAAATAATAGTGGTATTAGTTGGCGATAAATAGAATTAATTGTATTTGTATTGAAGTTGTGGAAATTAGTTAAAGAAAATTGTTATTTAGTTGTGGTTACTAATAAATTGTTAAGCTAGTCTGCTGTTATCACTTATCCCGGATCGACGAAGGAAAAATTATAACAATAAATAAAGCTCTTGCTAAAAAAAAACGAGTCTTTTAAACAGCTAGTTCGCTTATCTAATTTAGAAATCTATGGCATCTTTGAAAAATTAAATAAAAATCTGATAAAAAGAAAATAAAAGAGTGGTACCGCCATTTGGTCTCCATTTTTTAATAACATTAATGCAGTCTCAAAAGCAAATACTTGTTTGTGTAACTGGAAACTTCTGCCAATTATAATTGAGTTCACTTCAAAAAGAAAAGTGGCTTCAATTTTAGCTGCTGGTATTCTTTGTAAATAATATTAAGACTTTTTATCAATTAAGTTCACATCAGTTTCAATATGATGGAATATATTTATATTTTTACTTTAAAATTTTTATATTTGTTTTATTTTGATTAGCGGTTTTTTTATTTTCCAATAAACCTAAACTATGTACTTATATCTAGTTATAAAAAACTGTTTTGTTTCTTTGTTAAAAATATAAATTTAATAAATTCGCAAATCCATAAATTTTGAAATTAATTATTAATTTTAATTAATGCAAATAGTTTTGAGTTTGGTAGAGAGCGAGTCGTGGGTTTGTTCGAGCTAAATATAGACTAAATATAAAAAATAAGAGAAAAATGAAATTGGGCGCCACTTAAGTTTTAATCCAATGGATGGCAAAGATAATAAATCCAGAACAAAGGTAGAAAAAAATGTATAATTTAGTAAAAGTAACCCAGTAAACTCTTATTAAGAATTTTAAAATACTCCACTTTATCTAGTGACTGAAAAATAATAATAATTAAAATAATAATCCTTAAATTATCTATCAGAAATAGGTAGTAATAACAAAAAAAACTAACTGTTGGCTTCCAAAGTGCTTTTTAAATAATACGGGAAAAGATGTCAGAACCCAGCTATCGTAGATTAAAAAACCGTATCAGACACAATTAAGAACAACAGATAAGATAAAATTTTGATACCTATTGGTACTCAAAAAAACTAAAAAGTGATAAGAAAAAAAAAGATAAAAAATATTTGTTAAGAAACATGTAAAAATATAAAAAGTTTCACCTAAAAGATTTGTTATTAACTAGAGTTTATTAAAAACCTATTTTTTTAATTATTATTAAAAAATACAAATAGTAGATACAATTACGGTATTTAAAAATAAAATAATTAAAAAAAACGAGTGTGGCAGTCACTGGGACTGCCGGTAGAAGTTAATACTTCTATGCACGCGAATGGATTCATAAATTTGTATGCAAATAATTTAGCAAAATCATTATATGATATTCGTGTTCAGCGAGCCCAAAAACGTCCTACTACAGTCATTTTGTATCGAATTTGCATAAACTTGCTGGAGACCAACTGTGCACTGATTTCGTACAGAATTTAAATAAATCCCCGGAAAAGAGGTAAATACCCTAGGCACAAGTGCGCGGAGACTTTCGGCATCATGATATTCGTGTTTAGCGACCCCAAAAACCCCGAGTATATAAATTGAACCCATTTTCAGCAATACTTACCGAGTTCTAAGTTTTCTCTCTATTGTCTGCTCGGAATGCACTTTTCGAATGCAGAAATGCAATTTTGCATTTTAACATTATAACAAATAGCGACAAATTTCCCGATAATCTAACGAATCCAAGTGCTTTATTTCCTCGAGTATTCGTAAAAACTCTGTTTATGTAGCCAAATACCTTAAAAGCAGAGAGCAGAATAAGTTACTGCAACCAAGTGACGGTACTTTAGACAGACTACAATACAATACTCATTACTGAATATTATTATTAATATAAAATGCCAAACTTTATAATGTATACTTACGTGACAGAATTATAAAATAATCTGTCAAATAACCATGTGATCAGTCACTATGATATTTATACATTAGTTCAGACTGTTTTTTTTATACCTATCTATCTCTTTTTAATGTATGGAATGTTGAAACGGTAACCAAAGGATTTATAGTTATGACTAATAACATGTGGTAAATATTCCATCTTTGTTTTTACCGACCAATATACCTTATAAGTGTTTCTGTCTCTCTCTTTATCTTTACATATATGTAATGATTTTTCCCATTTAACTCTACACAAATCTTTTCCACCGAGTGCACGAATAGAAGTATAACTTCAAAAATACAGATTTTTTTAAGATAGATACGGCACTGCTCAGTGATAAAAACCCTAAGTTCTGTGTATAACAAATAAAATTCAAAAAATTTCCACGAAATAAATAGCTAATTCTTACCTTAAATGTTTAACGAAAGCAGTTGTTTTTATTTTCTTTTGTTGTGTTCTCTCGATGTGCAGAAATAGGTAATAGTACCTAATAGAGATAAAAACGTACGGTAGGCTTCCAAAGCAAAGTGCATACTTATTCAATAATTAGAGAAAAGTTATATTAATCATTCCACTTCTAGTAGACAACAGGTAACGATATAACGATAATTCGACTATTTATTATAGTCACAATTACCAGGTACTTGAAGAAGATTATATTAAAACCCTATCGGAAAATTATACTACCCTCTCCCCTAATGTAACACTCGAAGCACAAACTAAACTACGTAAGGTAATAAAACCGGTAAAACTAAAAAAAGTGTCCAGAGATTTGTCGCAATACTAAATCAAAAGTAAGTAAGATCTCTTGAAAAGAATATTTAAAGGCGGAAATTGTTACGAACCTATGAATCTAATTGGTTAATTTTGTTTTGCACCCGAAAAGTGCATAATATTAAAACACTTATGGAGACTTTAACATAATTTATTTAACAAAATTGTAACAAGATACAGAGAATTCTGCTGGATAACGTCTAAACTGTCCATACATCCCCTTATATACACCAAATGAACATTCTAGAATTTGCTAGAAACATTAGAGATTTCTAGAATAACCTAAAAACAGTCTTTCAAGTTAAGGTCCTGTCCTTATTCGGTTATCCCGTTACAATATATTTATGTGCCTATGGTTACGTATTCATTCTAAACTGCTTTAAGAGATTATGGAATATTTCCAGCAACAGAACCGTATTATTTTACTCTCTGAAACCGGTGGGCTGCTAATGTGACACGACCGGGAAAGTAATTTTTCTAACTGAAAAGACATAAATCGAATCAAATATAAAAAACCAAAAAGCTTGCCTGCGTAGAAAAGAAATGATAGAAAATCAACTGGAAAGCTGGAACAAGATATAAATTTAATTATTACATAAAGCCAAAGAAATAATTTGACACAAGATAAAACGTACCCTTACTTAAAAATATCAGTAATATAGTCCTTCAAATTTTGATGCAATAACATGCATTTGGAAGGTTTACCGTAGTGATCTTTTTAACTATTCAGTACTTATGTTTGATTATATTTTCGATTTATTTCGCTGGCTTTATGTAATTATTGTTTTTTATCTTGTTTCAACCATTTGAGTTAATTTTCTATAAGTTGTTTTTTTCGCAGGCAATTTTTTCGTTTTTTAGTCTTTTCAAACGTTAATTGATAAACTATTGTCAAATATAGTTTTTATCTGCTATAACGTATGTAAATTTCAAATAAAGAATAAATGACCGTATCGTATATTTAATAAATTTTTAACAGTTTTAATATAAAACGCAATGTATATCTATGTTATTCATAAACTAATTTAGATTTCCATGAAATAAAAATTACAACGAATACTTCATGTTTTATAACTTAATATTTAGGTCACCTCTTTGCGTGACTCTCATTGATAACCATATTTATTTTGTCATCAATGATCTGCTTACAACCTTAAATATTTATATTACATTTATAGTAACAATAAAGGAAATATTAGGAATGGTAAAGTTCACAAACTACAATTGTACAATAATTAGAATTAAAAAACAAACTGATTTTTGATAATGATTTGCCTTTATTACTTTTATTCGATATACTCAGAGGGCTTGACAATGTTTTTGAAATTACACTTTTATGGGACTTGAAAAGAGCCACAAAAGAAATCGCTACATAAAATTTATACCTCAATACCGCGGTAAGAAATCAACTTAAGCCGGCTACACACATGCCAGTAAACTGGGAAATTAGCTGGCATGCCAGTAGCTGGCATAAGCGAGTAGGTACTCGTTCATACAAAAACACATTTGCCAGTAATTGGCATGCCAGTAGCTTGCATGCTTTTTACTGGCAAGGCAAAAAAGCGCGGGCAGTTTTACAGATGCCAGTTCAAGGTAAAAAAGCAAATTTGGAAAATTCATTTATAAAATATAATCAAGATTATACATTTATGCATTATATAGATTAGTTTCGGAAAAATATTAAAAATTTTACTGTTAGGGTTATCCGACCTAAAACCTTACCTTTAAGAGTAATAGAGCACGCTGACGAAGTCGATCTTCTAAAGTATTACTAAATAATTTCTCAAAATAAGTCCGGTAAGGAGTTTACCGGACGCATTTACAATAAAATAGTCTAAGATAGCGGTCAATTCTGTGGTAACCAAGTTTTTTTTTAAACTGGCCAGAAATTAGTACTTTCCGGTTTATTTTTAGGTCTTGTTACGTAAACTACTATTATGTAGCATAATTCTGTTGGGTGCAAAAAATGAAATAAATACAAAATCAAAATATTTGCAATAAATTTTTGTTATCCGATATATCGACACTCTCAAAACCGTTTATGGAATACATTGGAGTAGAAACTAATATTTTTGTAAAAGTTTGTAATGTTTGTAAATGTATGTTTGACTTACCTAATATAAATAAAATACCATAGAAATACCGCATTATTACATACTAGCAGCCCGCCCCGGCTTTGCACGGGGATTAAAGAAAATAACAAAAGCCATTAAATTTATTGGGTCAACGCTTCCCTGTAAACGATATTACATGTTGTTTTATTTTCTGGCAGCAGAATAAATTGATTTTCAGGTGCTCCGACCCGCCTTAGGCGGTTGGCCATGAGGAAAACTGATCCCTACTAATTGGAAGGTTTGACCTTGAGACTTATTATTAGTAAAAGCGAAAGATGTTTTGATAGGAAATTGAAGCGGTTTTAATGGATTTGGTAGATCAGTTGGGATCATCAGTATCCTTAGTGTATGAGCTAGTTGACCAGCTGGTGGTTCAGTTATAATGTTTGCTACAACTTAATTGTCCTTTAACTCCTTTATAAGTAGCCTCGTCCCATTGCACATGCTAAATTCGTGATATCTGTCGTGATTATGAAATAAGTTATTTTGATAAGGATTAATACCAAGATAAAAACTTTTAAAAAATTAAAAAATAGTTATTGTGACGTAACTATAACAGTTAGACATATCCTGTCGGGGCATTTTTTGTAGATATTTATATATTCTTCAAAATCGTAGTACATTATTTTATTCTATAATCAATAGTATTCTCAGCGCACGCGATGTAAGGATTTTAAGGTCATTTTTGGTTACATTAATGGCATTTTAGTAAGGATCCCTAATTTTTTTGAAAATGAAACCTAGCCTATGTCACTCGGGAATAGTCTAGCTTGCCAACGGTGAAAGAATTTTTGAAATCGGTCCAGTAGTTTCGGAGCCTCTTCATTTCAAACAAACAAACAAAAAATCAAACGTTTCCTCTTTATAATATTAGTATAGAAAAGTCGAGTAATAGAGGATCGTTTTGACTATTGCCGGTTAATGTATTTTCAAATATTTAAAATATATAATACATATGATAAATTATTATTCTCATAAAATTTACTTGATGACCCAGGTTACCTAATAATAAAAGTTAAAACCCTAAATTTTAAAAAAGAATATTGATAACCAAGATTCACTGTAACATAAACATTTAATTGAAATTAATAAAAACAGATTGTGTCCCATGCGCGAGATGATCTTCACTCAGAGAATTTAGGAAGCAAACACAATCATGGAAATCTAGAAAACTTTTGCAAACACAGTGCGTGTTCTGCTCTATTAAATCTTTAAACTTTCATTTGTTTGCGTTAAACGCAGGAAGGGGCCTTTAACAAAACTTTTGTGTGCCGTTGTTGCTCTGCATAGGACAGTGCCAGGCGCCTGAATTTCAAAACAATCAGTTGCAAGAAGTATTTTGTTTGTACATACAAAGTTTAGTTAGGGTTAAACTTTATTACTGGGATGAGGAGGGGCGATATATTATACCATATACTATTAAGTAAAAAAATATATAATGTTTCAGAGCTGAACGCTAAGAAATTTTTAAAAAATAGACAGTACCGTCACATCATCTCGAATCTCGTGGTATACTCAAATTGATTTTGTTTTTAAAGTAAATTTTTAATTCCGAACCTTAATAAGGAGTTCAGGAACCTCGTAGTAAACTGAATGTGTAAAATGAGTAGCCTTAAAATCGCCTCTTTGTGTTCGCCGCAATGATAGCATTATTTGTAATCCTGAAAAATTCGTTGGTTGTTGTTCTTCCTTTAATTAGTTTGCAAAACAGTAAATCTTCACATATTGTGACACTCTTGCAGAATCTAATGTAAAAAATTAAATGGGATTCATTATTAAAGTCAGTTGCTTCATCAAGTTGAATAGCAAATAAATCTCCAGTTAGCTAAGATTGAAGAGGCATGGCTTGGGGCTTCCTCAGTGCAAATCCCAATACAGTTTTTCTAAATTCGTCTAAATTGAATCCAATTTTTAATCCTTAATAATTCGTTGGCTGTAGTTATTTCTTCAATAAGTTTGCAAAACTGTAATGTAACAAATTAAATGAGATTCATTATTAGAGTCAGTTGCTTTATCAAATTAAATGGCAAATAATTTTCCAAGCTGCACCTGAATGTCAGCACTTATATCCGAAATTGTTCAACAGATAGTATCCTTTGACAAAGGAATATTGTTAAGTTGTATAGAATAACTTTCACGAAACAATGTTTCTTTGAGTGGAATAACTTGCTCAGCTATAGTGTGTGTTTTTTTACATTCAGCTACTTTATTAGCCACTTTGTATAATGTTAACTAAGCTTTCTTATGCATTGCGAGCGTTTTCTGAAAATTTGTCTTTTGGTTTTCAAAGGATCTGAGTTTTCCTCGTAAAATTAAAGCGGTTTACTGATATATTTCTAATGCAACGTTTCTGGGTTGCTCTTCAATTTGTTGGGTTTTAAGCTATCAGCAGCTAATACTTTTAAACTTTGGCTGCAATTATAAATTTATTCTTATTTACAGCGTAAAAATTATTCAGCGAAAGAGCACTAAACTTGAAATTTTTTTGTTTAAATTTAACTAATTGTAATGCAACAAGTGGCGTAAAACAAAACGCTACACCTTTAAATGAGCTTCTCTATTTATGGCCCCGCATCTTGCGTCGAGACAATAGGCTAGTTGACTCTTTTTTAAACTAGGTCCTAAATAGTTAATATTTGTGCTACTAAGGTAAAAAAAATATTACTATATTTTTTCAACAGCTATGAAACCACAAAACTGTAATTTAAAATCCATCTCCTCATATGTATGTGTGAGTGGCAACGTGGCAACGTCAAACTAAACTCGTATTGTGTTGTGCTCTATAAAAATTAGAAAATTAAAGTGGATAAAGAAGCTGTTTATGTCTAAATCTGGTACGGGATCGTCAATTAAAGTGCAATCTATGTGATGAGCATATTTAATCTTTCGGTTTAAAAACCTATAAACAATAAATTAGTAAATCTGTGCAATATTAAAATCCAAAACAACTAAGCATCTCTTTTAATGGGAAAAAACCATTATCACAAATATCCAATGTCGACCACTGATAAGGTAATTTGTGAATGAAAACTACTATTTAAGTTTTTAACCATACCGCATTCCTGATTTAAATCCTAGCGCTGTTGTCAGACGTTCGACAAAATAAACGTTTAGAAAGAAAAATCATCTAGGCAATGGAAACATTTATTTGACCAAGTTCTCAATTCTATAAGAGAGGAAATTGTACATAATAGAAAGTTATTATTAGAATTGTCCATAGAAGCATCAGAAACTAGAATATTAACAAGAATAGAAGAATTAAACAGAAGGATAATAAGCCTAGAAAAAGATAATGAATATCTGTCAAACAAAGTAGAGCAACTAGAGCGTGCTATCAAAAAGAATAATATTCTAGTTTTCGGGTTAAAACAAAACGGTCAAGAATCCGCTCGCACTGTCTGCAGTGAACTAAAAAATTTACTGAATGTCGATATATCAGAATCACAACTCAATAACATTTATTCCATAAAGCACCTAAATAAACAACCAATAAAAATTGAGTTCCTCTCCTACTTGAAGAAAGGAGAAATACTAAGTCAGTGCCATAAACTAAAAGGAACTGGAGTCTCCATTTGTCATGACCTAACATACAAACAAAGAAGTGAAAATAAAGAATTACGAAGACACCTAAACATTGCACGTGAAAACAATCAAGACAGATCATATATCAAAGGCAACAAATTAATTATAAACAACAAAGGATATACAATTCAAGAATTGGAAGAGCGAGAGAATAGTTTTCAACAAAAAGCAAGTAGTGCTCCACCCACACCGACTGTAATACCCCACACCGAAACTGCATCTGAACCAGCAGAAGTGGTAATACTCTCTCAACCAAGACAAGAACATGACAATAAAAACATCGCTATAAGAGAAGAAAAGAAGACAGTTGGAAACAATACTCCCAGAAACCAAGGTAACAAACCAAATCAACGGCTACTAAACAATATTAGGTCCAGAAACTTAAGATCAAATTCACAATCTAGTGAAAACAATCAAAATTAAAACTATATTACTTTTTGTTGTGTTATCAGTATCATTTATAAAATGTAATTGTCTTCCTTTTAAGTTTACTTCAACCATAATTATAATTTCAAGATCGGTATAAATGGATCCATATATCAGGGATATAAATCACATACCAATTGATACTCTAGAAATAGGCTCGATTTTTGAAGTAAACAATGTGTATAAAAAAATCAAAGAAAAACATAATCTAAGTATATTTAATCAAAACATATGTAGTATTAAAAAAAATCTTGATGAAATAAAAATACTGCTTAATCAATTAGAGTGTAGATACGATTGTATAGTTCTTACTGAAACTCATAAAGTTTCGGATATAAAATTGTTTAATATGGAAGGTTATAATGTAATTTACAATGATGGAGATGTTAATAAAAATGATGGAGTAGTCGTTTATATAAAAAAATCAATACAATTCAACTATAAAGTATACAATATCGGAAATGTTAAAATTTTAAATATCGAATTTACTCTAAATAAATTTACAAATGTTGTATTAACTGCCATCTACAGGTCACCAATTACAGATCCAGGGGAATTTGTGGAAGGACTCAATAATTATTTAAACCAAATACATAACAACAAAAAAATAGAATACCATATTCTAATGGGCGATATAAATATTAATATAAAGGACGAACAAAATGAAAATGTCACTAACTACCTTGATGTTCTTGGAGAATATAATTTCATCTCATTAATAAATAAATATACACGTGTTGTAAAAAATTCTCGGAGCTGCATTGACCAGATTTATTTTAGTAGTAGAATGCCAAGAAGAAAAATGGATTGTACCTCAATAATTTTTGACAGCAAAATAACATATGATCATAAAGCTGCCATAGCACACATACCCCTAGAAAACTATTTAAATATCACAGTACCCAAAACAAAAATTATTTCATATATAAATTACAACAACCTAAGACACAAACTAAATAATTTTGACTGGTCGTTTTATAACAATGGATCTGATGTAAACACTAAAGCAGAATTCTTGATAAACACATTAAGCATACTAATAAAAGAGAGCACACTTAGGAAAACAATAAAACGCAACAACATAAAGCAAAAACAATGGATTATTATATAGGTGCGAAAACGCTGTCCGCCATTTTATGACGTCATACGTATTGTAAACAATCATTTGACATATAAACACGGACAATTTTCCAGTTTACTTAACTTTAAAAACATGATTTCAACTAATTTCCATGAAAAATACAGTAATTATCGTTATTGCATCGTCCGAGAATGCAAAAACACATCAAGGAATACAAATAGATGTTAGTTACATTATTCAGAGGTTACGATACTTATACATAAATACATAAATGAGTAGGTACGTTTGAATCCGTTCTGAAAAGAATAAATACAATCATTCTTCCTTTTTTTTAACACGCTTTTATTAACTTCACCTGTATGTATGTATGTATGTTTGTTTGTTTGTTTGTTTGTAACTCTCCACTCCGTGGCTGCTGCCTCGGATGAGTCCCGTATCGTTATTTTTAGTCACTACCTCCCCGTGCCGGGAGTGGGTAATTTGTGCGCCTGCTGCCTTCCTTCGGCCTTGTAGCCGTTTTTCAGGCTCCCTCTCCGGAATCGAACCCTGACAATACGTTTAATTATAAACGATATGAATGAAATTGTCTTAGAATTAATCCAACAATTCTTTAGATTTCACAATAATAATTTTTTTTTCCAAGTGATTGAAACAATATGTTTAATCATCAACAATATGAATACAATAAATATAATTTGAGAAATCAAAAAAACACGCTTTCAAAGCATTTCCAACTAAATAAACGAATAATGATTGAGTGAGGGTCTTGTAATCGTCACAGCAAATTAACGAATCTATTGAAATAAAATAAATTGGACTAAAAAGTAAAAAATAAATATAGTTTAAAAAAAACTAAAAAACACGCTTTTATAGCATATGAAACTAACAAGTAAAAAAATAAATGTAATTAAGGAAAACTAAAAAGCATGTTTCTGAAAAACATCGAACTAAAAAGTTAAAAATAATTTTCAAAATAAAATTAAAACAAAAATAAATGAAAAAAAACTGTGAGGTGTCAAGGGACACCCAGATGGAACGAAGATCCTTTCGATTAATTAGTGAAGGAATTAGTAATTTGTAAACACAACAGAGTGTTTATACATACATAAGCATTTATTATTGTCGGTATAAAATCTCTACTTACCTAACAGTTCGTTTCTTTTAACAAAAGTGTCCATTTATACAATACCAGAGCTTTAGATAACACATCTTTTTAGAATTACTTTTTATAATTTAAAACAGGAATTAACAATTCAATACAAAATTTTAAAATTAAAACATTTGACAGTAACTGACAGTTAAGGTAATTTGACGAAGGTACCTAAATAGTCAAGTTACGAACTATTTTTAAAATGTTTATGAATTTATTAATTTATAAAAACAGGATGAAATAAAATGTAATACTATTATAGTTAATTATTATTTTTTCTACAGTATTTTCTTTTTAATGTACATTTTCTTTTAATTTAAAATAGTGTCTTTTTAATTGTAATATATCTATCTATGAGAGAGAGGGAGAGAGAGTTATTTATTTTTTGGTCTGTGAGAGAGAGAAACATGCGTGTGTCGTGTCATAGTGTCGTGACAACTTTTGGTATGAATTTTTTTTGGCTAGCTCCTAGCGTCAGTCGTAACTGTTCGTAACGCGCGAAAGGGAACTTCGTTCCAATACTAGTATTATTGTGAAAAAAGCGTGGGCGCTTGACATTCGAAAAATATGGTATGCAGCGCCCACGCTTTTTTCACAATAATACTAGTAATTTTCATTTATTTTTGTTTTAATTTTATTTTGAAAATTATTTTTAACTTTTTAGTTCGATGTTTTTCAGAAACATGCTTTTCAGTTTTCCTTAATTACATTTATTTTTTTACTTGTTAGTTTCATATGCTATAAAAGCGTGTTTTTTAGTTTTTTTAAATTATATTTATATGTCTACTATTTAACGACTGCACTGTACTTACATAGAAGTCTTGACATTTCTTAGCTCGGCAGAGCAGAAATCTGGATTCAAAGCAAAGAAAGTACGAACCGTTAATGTATCAATTTTTGGCAAATTTGTGCTGTCTGCTTTTGTGAAACCAACGTCCATAATGAATTTATTATTGTTTTTCAATTAAGCAAATAAATTAAGAACGTGATAAGGAATTTTTATCTAAATATTTATACTTGTAATAACACCACGTCAAATTACTCGTTTTGTTTACAATTTGTATGACGTCACAACATGGCCGACAGCGTTTTCGGCGATTCAAATTAAACACATTTTTTAAATTGAATTTTTAAATTAATATTACGCATTTAGTTATTAAGATCGATATATTTCGTTTTCGTAAGCTAAATACTGTAAGACATACTCATTTATTGTATGAAATTAGTTATGTGTCAAGTAGCCTATTCGATGACGTTCTACATCTTTTGCGAAACATCGTCGTCCGCCGCGCCAAGCACATATGACTATAACAGCTGAATATATAGCGTTTCCTAGTCTAATTTTATTTCCCCGGGTTGACTATTTAATTTTCGCAATACCATGTGGGACGAAAAATTGTTTAATATTAAATGGGAAGGCGTTAAGTATAAGCGTTTGGGAACCGCTGTTCTAGTAGAAAAATAATATAAAAATAATTAAGGCAATCAATATTTACTGTTATATACATAGCTGCTAAAGGTACATGAGTCTTCTTTGTGAGAGTACCTACAAAATTTTTTATGATTTATGTTGTTCTTGAATAATCCAGTTACTAGTTATATTACGCCTTTTTATTTCTAACTATGTAAAATTCTAATTTGCATTATTTAACATTGACTGAGTCAAAAAATAGAAATCAAATTCGTTATAATTAAATATTGAAACTGTTCTCTAAAACTAGAAACTAAAAACTTTGTTAGATTAACATGAACATATGTTTTCTTACTTACACTTTTCAACTTTTCGTGAAACGTGACATATTCTTTTGAAATCAGCTACAAAAAAACTTGTTAAACTTTTGACATTAAATTTACATTTCGTTAGCAAAATTATAATGATTTTACAAAAGTTTAATACTAAAAGAAACTTTAGGTAGATCGTATATTATACTTTGTTAAATAGATAAGAAATGTTAATAAAACCTGTTTGTAAAATGTACATATTATGCAATTAAATAAACTCTTGTTATACAGAATTATACAGAAAAATTACAATAAGTTAATTTTAACACAAAATAATATTGTTGGAATTAAATTTTTGCAGAAAGTCATTAACAATTTAAAAACGTAAATTTTTCTACAAAAAGCTAGAAAAAATTCACTAATAAATTAAAAGGGAGCATACTATCCCTAGCAGCACACTGAGATGGGTGCCATATAGTTTACGAATATGGTTCCAATGTGGTAATGTAACGCTTTTATTTATGGTTCCAATATGGGTTTTCTATCTACTTCCAACATGGTTGCCCAATCAGGTTCCAATATGGTTTGACAACCAGGTTCCAATATTGTTTTCCAATCAGATTTCAATATGGATTTTAGTAGATTACTAACGTGGGAGCCATCTGGTTTTCAAATATGGTTTTGATATGGGAATGTATCAGTTTTATTTGTAGTTTCAATATGGGTTTTAAATAAGGTTTTAATGTGGTTCTACAACCTAATACCAATAAAGGTTTAAAACTTTGTTTTAATATTGGTTTTAGATTCAACTTCGGGATTAAATAAAAAGTTAAAATTTTTTAAGTTAACATTAAATTTAATAAAAACAAATTAAAATATTTACAAAAATAAATTATAACTATATCTACATTTCATAAGTCATAAGTATTCGTATACATCAGTATGTCGCTGCTAAAGTTGGCAACATATGAAAAACTTATTAATTGTACCAAAAAAAGTTATTCTTCATAAAAAGTTTTGCATGGTTCAAAACCCAAATTGCAGAAATTAAAATTTATTATTCTTGTACGAGGTATGTCACAAAGTATGAATTTACTCACGAGTAAAGTACCTTTATTATTTCTGGATATATGGAAAAAATGTTTTAAAAAAACTTATTTATAATGATATTTTACGACACTTTTGTAAAATGAATAATAAAAAAGTTGCTAACTTTTGGTTACAACTTTAGCAAACATACTGTATAATTTTATTTTAAAATTCTGTCCTTCGTAGCGGCCAGGAATAATGAAACTGATTTTCTTATGTCTATATCTGTGACATTTGGAAATCTTCGCCGGGTAGCATCTGGAATCAAAGGGAAATAGATTATAGTTAGACATAAACAATCATTATATTTTATTCTTACCTATTATTACTTCGTACGGTTTTAATGTACAAAAAGCACGTTTTTTCTTTTTGCTCAGTCCCGAATAATGTTGGGATGCTTCCGGGGTTACTAATTTCTTCATAATCATATAAATAGATTTCTGGAGATCATCCCCTCCACTTAAAAATGAAGTGTCCTCCTGCAACAAAAATTTGGATTAAATAAATATTAATTTTACAAAAAAAAAATTATAATATTTTAAGTATATCGTTTATTATAAAATTTATAATGCCTAAGTATAGATAGAATATAAATATTTACCAAAACAGTTTTAAAAGCAGAATCTCTTCTGATATGGTTCTCTAAAATTTCCACGTCCCCCACCGATTTGCAGGGAATAAGGCTATTCAGCAAGTTTCTTGCATCAGGATTTTTTTGAATGGAACATACCGTCATTGTCGACAATGTAAGTATTTTAAAAGTGTTTCGATGTTGTCCAATTTCTTCATCATCTTTTTCTGTTCAAACTCAAAACTATTGTAGTATTGTTTCTAAAAAATGTTAATATGTATATTACAAATATAATACATATACAGTGTGTCATATTTAAGATGAACACACCTCTATATGTATTTTAGTTATTTGAAGGAATTTAGATTTGAAATTTTGCACTGTCATTCAGGGTGTTGGGCCCCATTTTATTTAAAGATAATTTATAACAACAATTTTAAATTTATACCCGGTCTACTAGGACTTGACAAATAGGGCAAATTCTCAATATTATTCCTTAAAAAGGGGGCCCATTACCCTGTATGACTGTGCAAAATTTAAAATTTGATTATATTATTATTTATATTTAAAACTTGATGGAAATTTAAATGATTTGTGTTACTCGAACTAGAAGCATTTAATTCATTTAAGTTAAAGTCTGGTTTGACGATACAATTCGGATCTTTTTTCTCAAGTAATGATATTGCTTCTTTATTTTTTAATTGTAATAAATTCTGTTGTATATATCTCATTTTACGAACTCTGTAACTGGAACTCATTTTGAACGAAAAGCAACAACGCAAATAAACAAATAGCAAAATTAAAATAATAAAATATAATATATGTATTAATATCTAATATAAATAATACTTACTTTATTTTAAAATATTTAATCACAGTACCGACACACTCCTTACTTCGCTTACTTCACTTCGATTTTTTTTTACAATCACACTTCACATAAACACAAATTTGAATGAAAATCCAGAGTAGAAATTTAATCAAAACTAAGAAATATTGCAATATTTTTACTCTCCTTTTCAGACACATACACATAGTTAGTTCACATAATTCTATCTTTATCTTCTCCACCAGATGGTTACTACCTACACAAAAAAGTCGATCCCTGTCATAAAACATCTTGTTAGCTACCTAATAGACACAAATTTTTGAAAAAACCCGAAACCCGTTATAACTTATATTTTTGGAAAGAAAGTATGGTTATACCTGGGATAAAGTTTATAACAAACCGACGCATATCTGTTAAAAAAGATTGAATTTTGATTGTCTTTTAATCTGTTTTCAATATCTAAAAAACCAATAGAGGGAAACCAGTTTCTAAACAATATTTCAGTAAAAATGATTGGATTGAATATGGATTTTAATCTGGTTCCAATATAGGAAACCTACAAAAAATTGAGGAAGGAATAACAATCTTATCTAAATCATATTCCATCAGAGTTCCTTGGATTAAGGATGGTTTCTAATCTGGTATTAATACGGAGAACCCGCAAAATACCAATGAAGAAAAACCAATCTTAAAACCAGATAAATCCCATCTGGTTTTTCAAATATTGTCTGATCGTGGGAATACCATATGGTTCCCAGATCGGTTCGGTAAGGCCCATATTGGCCAACATTACCATATTAGAACCAGATTGTAACAACATAAATCCAATAAAGTGTGCTACCAGGGATAGTGAAGCCGTTCAAAAGATGGAATGATCACGTGAACGGTACGCACTCTTTGAATATTACTCTCCCCACTCAACGTCACAAGTCCGATTTACACCACTCAACCACTCTGGTATGAGTACAGTGTAAACTGTGCTTCGTTATTTCAGTTTAGAAGGCGTGGCATCGTACGATTACGCCGGCCAGTCACTGATCACGCGTCCTTGAATTCCTTTTTTTGAACTGCTCTAGTATAGTTCGGTCCAGGGTCAGTTTATAGTTAATGACGGTAAATTCGCTCACAAGATACTTATCGGATTTGAATTAAAAATTTATTTGATATTTACAAAATAAAAAATATATTTTACAATCTTAAAATTTTTAATTAAATTTCGATTTAACAAAGAAATCTGATGATCAAATTGTTTTATCTTCAAGTTAACCACTTTGCAGTAATTTTGCACATATGAAATTCGATCACTAGGTATAACCAAATATAATTTTCTTTCTTCTCCCTGTGAATGATCTTCTTTCCATTTCCTACTTTCCATCTTCTTCTTTCTGTTGTTTTAGTTTCCATCATCTTCTACTGTACTATCTTTTTCCTTGTTGCCTCGTATCTATTTACTTCTTTTTACATTTTTTATAATTATTTATATTAAGTTGATTTTTTCCATTTAAATCAAATAATTCTTATTTTTATTCCATTTATCTTCTACATTACATTATTCTTATAACATTTCAGAATTCAATTCTTGACATTTCTCAAATGAATTTATCCAAATTCATTATTATTCGATTTCCATTAAAACATTATAACAATACACACAAAAATTTAACAAAAACCTATCTTATAGAAGATCAAAACTTAAACTAGAAAGGCAAATCACATTCCCATAAATGTACTAAAAGAAATGTGGATCCAAAAAAAAAAACATATATATTGTTATGATATGCTATAACAATCTATATATTGGTGGACTCTAGAGGGTGGGTTCATAGATTAGCATTTACTAAAAATTCATTTTCTATTTAATACAACATTTAATACAAGAGTATAATACTATACAACAACAAAAAAAACAAAACGTTCAATCAATGAAGTACAATAACAATCTTAATTTATTATAATTTTGCCCCTTTTTTCAAAAAAAAAGAGTGTGCGTGTAACCTTTACGCGCGATTAAAGTAAAACTTTTTGACGTACGTATCGGAAAATAAATATTTAATTACAATTCAATTATATTTATTGTCTATATACTTTACAAAAAATGAGATGTTATATTATATTATTCATTAGAAATAGGAATTTGAAAGTTATCATTATTTTTTTAATATGAAATAATAGGTTTATGATAACTAAAATGTGAAACATAGATTTTACTCTCTAAATACCATTAATGTATTTGAAACCGTTTGAAAATTTTGAAAATTTCATAAATAAATTTTGAAAATTTAAGCTCCTCCCATAGCTGAAATCACACCGTTACATCAGAATCATCCGTTAGAATCTAACGTTAGAGTTACCCCTAGTCGCGCCTAAAGAAATTTTGCTTCAATAATAGGTAAACAATATTCAAAATATACACACGTTACGTTTAGAATGTGTGATTTTGTAGCTGTATCTACCTTATTGTAATACAACACAACACAAGAGCCTTCGATAGTTAGATAACCATTTCATTTTGTAGCATTTTATAGTATATTCCATAAAATTTAAAATCCTGAGTTGAGTTTGTTTTCTTCAGTTCTACGAAGGATCTGTTATTGCTGGTAAAAGATCAGCCATCCTGACTAGTGGTTTTATGGCCTTTATGGCTACCTAACCAAACCTAAAATAAGTATAAGCAAGTGTTAAAACATTTTGAATATTATTATTTTATGAACAAAAACGTGCAACATGCTTCTTTACTTAACGTAAAGCTTCCCTATAAACAATTATTTACTATCATAATATGTATGTATGTATATAAACTTACTTAATCAAATCATAATGAATGTCGCTGTCTCGTCTTTTTTTCATTTTCATTTTTCTTCAAATCTTTCTGGCGCTGATAATATGCCCTTTGACGTTCACAATTTCTTTTTCTTTTTAGCTCTTTAAGTCTTTAAAACGAAAATAGCTAGGTATAAATAATAGGTATAAATAATTAGGTATAAATAGTGTAATTACACACCAAAAATAAAATGTATGCATATAGAGTAGGTACCCACTCATTTTCATTCAATATTTTTTCATCACTTTCTTCATTAATAAATCCACTTTGTTTATTCATATTTAAACAAACACTTTATACACAAATTTAAACTATTTATCACCAATGTATTTTGTTTGACAAGCTGTCAATTCATACAATTACAGATTTAATTTTATTTAATATACTTAGTAGGCGGAATCGTGTTAGGTATTTTGTATCAGGTTTTGTTTCCGGTACGCGGTACATTAGAATGACGTCACGTCCGTTAGAATTACTGAGTTACCCCTAGTCGTCGCTAAAAAAGTTTTACTTCAAAACCTTTTTGTCTAACGTCATTCAATTTAGGATATAAACAAATCCTCAATTTATAGACTAATAACGTACCTGTTTTTGCAATTATACACATAGGGTTACCTTAATCCCTTAATACCCCTAACGACCACAATTATTCTCGTTAAAATCGAAATACAAAATATTCTAAATATGGTATTATGACTACTTATCCCTTACCTAGGAAGATTAAAATATGATGATTAAAACAAATTTCTTAATACCGATATAAATAAGTACCTGCGCTACTGATTTAGGGTCTTGTTTACAACATTTTACGATTTAATGATTTTTTTTAGCTGCCAACTCCAAACAAATGGACTATAGTAGCGTAACATTTATTTCTATAAAAAAATAGATCATAATTACTATTTATAAAGATACAATTCAAAATGAACAAAACCTTGCCACGTATTATAATGTAAGTAAAAACAAAATCAAATTTAGAAAAATAAATAAATTAACTAATTGAAATTCAACTCCAGCTGAGTTCGGTGGTGGTTTCTCTACTGGCAAATTATGCCCAGCTCAGCCGTAGAGGGTAAGTGCGAAAATAAAGTGAGCGCGCCACCGATTTGTACGGTTAAAATCGGAAACCCCTGATGTTCCAGGCACCACTTCACCCACTGGAGATAATTAAATAAATTAAAAATTTTAACCAGTACTATTTGAATTACACAATAAAAAAAAACGATAAAGTGAGCTATATAAAACAAAATATCAACTAGACCCTTCTTTAATAAAAAAATTGAGAATTTACACAACTGTCAAGCCTCGTGCTTGACAACGCTATTGATATTTATATAAAAACAAAGAACTAATGAATGATTTTAAAAATTGAATTTATCGATATGTGTGATCACACTCAATACAAAAAAAATAAACAAGAAAAATAAATCTTAACTAACTAGTTACGACTTAATCTAATATAGCTTATCTGTTAATCTAAATAAGTTTCCGCAGTCCTTGGCTTCTCCAATACTTAGGCCGGTACCAAAAATCAAGCCTGTTCTAGAACCAATAGGCTTGCACCAATCACAATAACTTAAACTCGTACTAAGTATAGGGTCAGCAATCAAAATTCTGCCTATCTCTAGGGCTTAAGCCCGTAACTAGAATTTATGCCTGTATCTAGGACTTATGCCTGTATCTAGGACCCTAAAATCGTAATTTAGTATTTACATTAGCTTAAACTGATTTTAATGACTCCTTGAATTAATTTGATTTAATAACTTTAATACAATTTCACACATTAACTTAAATTTGTACTACAATGAAAGAATAAAAATGAATTTAAATGAATAATACAACATTTAGAAGTTGACTTCTCTGAATTTACAATTAATGAGCAACTAATGATTTAAATGTACTCAACAAACCTAAATTTGACTTGCTAGTCACAACAAAATTATAACAATAAATTAAATCAAAATTTAACATAAAATTAATTAACAATAGTAAAAGAATAAGCAAAAAGGAGTCTAGTTTCACATTAATAACCTACATACAATACACAAAGAAATACATATGCAAAATAGAGATATTACAACCAAGATTGTGACCATATGGCGTTATTAATCTTATAAAAATAAAATTTCGTAACTCACCTATTAAGATAGGGTTTCTTTCATTAAACTAGTGACACCCTAGCTGGTAGACGGGTAAATCAATCTCCTCGTTGCTAATTGCGGGTATTCTACCACAGCTCACCGTCTAAACGGTTTTAAATCTCCAAATCTACCTACTGTTTGTTTCTTGATCTATCTACGTTTCGTCCGAAATAAAACAAGAAAAGAGAAAACCATAAGGATTAAACAAACCACATGAATAAAAGGCATTTTACTTACCACAGAAGATTACACAAAAATCCGACACGCGGCTTTTCCAATGAATCTGTCCAAAAATAACAACAGAATCTATCTCCAACAACGATTCAAATGGAAAATGAGGTTTAGTTTCAAAAATCCAAAATTAATTGTTACGGATTCACCGCGATTTAAAACTTAAACCAAAAATCTTCTGGATTGTATTCGACAACATTCTTATTCGAAAGCAGATAACGGAAAGACAGAGAAATCATTTACTTTCGATAAAATCTGTCAGACACGAAAATGGCCTCTACCACTGTGAGGACAATAAACGTAGGACCAACAGCTACCAACTTACGGGTCAACAGTAATCGTTTAATAACAACAGATCTTATTACTTAACAAGAAAACACCAAAAATCCCAGTATTACTCAATTTCTCGTTCATATACAATCTTTAGATGTCGGATGCTAAAATAACGAACTGCAGACGACAACATTCTAAGTTTTACGACGGAAAAAAAGGAAGAGAAGATTTCTTCGGTCCTTGACAGTAGTTCAAACGTCCTAACCCAACATTTGTTCTGAATTTTAATAAATAAACTTTCAAAACAATATTAGTAGCAATTTATGGCCAGAATATATTTATAAGTTGATGATTAACTATAATCGATCTAAATCAACTGGAACTTGTCACGATTTACTCCTTAATAACGGAGAATTCATAAGGTAAGAATTTAGTTATACCTAGAGCGAATTTGACCCGTGACAACCTATTAACACCCACAAAATTTTGTGTGCATGTCTTATTTAATTTTATAGCAATAAATAAATCGTTAGTGTTTAAGAAAAAAAAATTGTAAAATACCATATGTAGTAAATCGAACCATCTGCTAAAATAGGTTTATAGAGCAAACTGTCATTAGTTTTTAGTGTAGAATCTGAAGTTCTTCGGACTGATTTGCTATCACCCTGTATAAAGTGACTAATAGTCTTAATCGAGTATATGCAAGCAGTTTTTGTGTGAAATAATTTTTTTAATTAATTGATATTTATAAGACCATAAGTCTCATACCCATTAAATGTATCATTGATGAATTCAGACAGGTCATACCAACTCGAAAAAAAATATAAATACAGGGTGATCCATTTAAAATATTGTCCTTTGACGTAATATCTTGAAAGCTATTACTTTTTCGGAAAATCTGAAAAGATCAATAAATAGTACATTAAATGTACAAAAACTTTTATGTAAGTGAAATTATCGTATAATTCATAGTTAAGCCATAAATCAAGTGTTCCGCTTATTTTGAATGACCCTGTATAATTTAATTTTATAGAGCAGTTGCTCTTTACGTTGATAAGATGAAATATTAAGCTGAATGCATTAAAAATTATGTTGTGGTCCATACCTCAGTAATTGCTGACTGTGTTATAAAATATACCTATGTATTAGGTTTTCCTTGTTAAGTACCAGTATAAAAAATATGGTTATATGAGTTATATTGTAGTAATACTAAAATATTTTTTAAAATACTTTTATAGTACTTTTAACGTTTATTTTTATAAAAATAATTCTAAAAAAAACGACCAAAATGAGTTTTGTTGCTGCGAGATGAGACGGGACGAAATAAAGCTTGTGCTTGCCTATTTTCGTCAGAAAACTAAAAAATAGGTCTCTATTCCCGACCACAGAATTCTTCTGTCACCCGAGATCATTATTTTATAAATATTTTGTTTATAAGCTCTTTGGTACCGACCAATATACCTTATATGTGTTTCTGTCTCACTCATACTCACGCCATTACATATTTAATGATTTTGCATATTTAATCTCGTACAAATTTTTACCACCGGGTGCAAGACTAGAAGTATAACTTCAAAAAGAAGTGCAGCACCTTTATTAAAGAATAGTTTTTAATGAAATTAATAATAAAGTAATTTCCCATTTTCTGCCAACTTTTTCAGACATAAAACAGAAAACTTGATTATAACAAGTTAACGTTAATGAATATGAACAAGTAGTAAATATTATATTACATTGGTAATGTGTCAAATCTGTGTCACTATCACTGTCCCCTCCTAATTTGACTAAAATATTATTAAATATTTCTTAATAGGTAAGTTTTATTGCTAAAAAGTACGCTAAAGATGGACCTGATCGATCAAACATTTTTCTAAACTCAAATGGTTTTTCTTGTTATTTGCAAAACTTCTTAATTTCCACTGATATAACATGAGTTAATTATGTAGTTATTATCCATTCACTTCTTATTCCAATCTCAGTAGACTATGCATTTTATTTCTTGGATTGGCACTTCATTTTGTTGGGTTGGTACCTAAACTAAAAACGTCCTGTCCTACTGTCGAAATATTGACAGCTCATATTATCAAAAGTTAAAATTTTTAAAGATAGAAATATTCAATAAGCAATGCCAAAAAAATCAGTATAGAAATACATAAAAACATCATTAAATGTTATGGTATGTTTAAGAAATAAAGCAAGAGCAGCGAAAGTGGCTCAGATCTTTAAGGTAAGTGCCTATTCTACCATTTTGCTATTTCTTTTAAATGAACCCTAGTTTGTGACAGCTAACATAAAATTATATATTTTGCATTAGATTAATTTAAAAGAGGTTTTTGTAATGATTTTATAAATATCTATCACTTTTTAAATAAAATTTATATTATTAACACAATACATAACCGTTTTTGACAGATATCGTAATAAGTTATAAACAACGTTGTCAGATTTCACATTTCTAAATTAAACATTTTGTAACTATAATTTAATTCAAAATTTTGTTAAATATTTTTAAATCTCATATCTACCTTTGTGTAACTGAGGTATATTTTTTGAAACTAATTAATATGACAAACATTCTAAATGCTTATTTTTTTTAGATTAGTGTTTGGAAAATACGGAGAATTATTAAGGATTAAAAAATAATGAGAAAGTCGCAGATAAAGGAAGTAAAACTAATACATTTAAAAAGTTTATTTAAAAAAAGACTTACAGCGACAGATTTGGATCTACCATTCTGAAAATGAACATTTTACTTTGGACTGATGCTATGATGCTAAACAGAATTTTGATTTTAAAGGGGGACGCATTACACTATACAAACTTATAAAATTAATGGGATACAAATTTAAAAAAGTAAATGGACGACATATTTTATGTGAACAACGAAACGTTAAAATTAGTAAAATCACTTTCATTCGGAAATATAAACAACTAAACAATAACAATCTTACTGAGAGAGTTATATTCCTGTACCTAGATGAAACATGGATCTATCAAAATGGTAGCTCAGTGCGTCAGTGGGTACACGATTCTGACCTGAAAAGTAATTCAGCTCGTGTAAAATCCGAAAGAAAGCGATTTACTATTTTACACGCTCACACGACACTGGATGATTTTTGGAAGGATGGGACTTGTAACTAGAGTCTTCGAATACAGACTTTGACTATCACAAAAGTATGAATAGTGACCTTTTTAAAAACTGGGTTGTTAATCAACACATTCCTGCTCTATCTGTATTTCAAGAAAAATGTGTGGTGGTCATGGACAACTCGCCATACCGTTCAGTTCAACTTAACAAACCACCCTATTTTAGCGAAAAAAGCGATGTTGCAGGAATGGTTGATTAACAATAACCTTATGTTTGACACAAAAATGACAAAGAAACAACTGTAGGTACTCAATAATCTTACCTTATAAAACTGACGAAAAGATATATGTAGTGGATGAAATTTTAAAACAACGAGGACATGAAGTACTTCGACTACCACCATACCATTTTCATTACAATCCAATAGAACTAGCATAGGGGTTTACTAAGACATATTATAACAAACATATAACATCTACTTATCTTGACCAGGATAGAGTTAAAAAAACGTGGACAGAAGCATTGACTAAATGTATACCAGAAATGTGGCGAAATTTTTGTAGATATACAGACGAACTTATTTTGGCAGATTGGACTACTTACATGGGAAACTGCTTACATGACAATATTCATCCTTTAATTATTTCATTGGAGGAATCAGATTCTGACGATTAAAACATCTGCATAATATACAAGTCAACTGCGACTCCACTTGAGGCGGACCAGGAAAATCAAATTTGTACTGGAGTAGTTTATTACCCTACAGCCACTATTACAATAATCTACGATGCCATTTAGATGTAAAATAGTAGACTTTAAAAAAGATGGATATAAAATTTGAGTAGGTACTGTGTTTTTATGCAAACTCAAAAATGATAATAATTTTTTTACCACTACTTGAATAATTTAATAGTTTTATTATACATTTGTAAAAATGATTTTTTTTACTTTTGCTTGATTAATTTAAAAGTTGTATTAAACGTTTTTAGTTAATATATGTATAGTTGATTCAGATAGAAGTGTCATCAAGTGGGCTGGGTACGTGTGAGATAATCTTTAACTTTATTACTAGATTCAATGGAAACAGAACTTTAGTTAGGGAATTATATGTCATTGCGATGTGTCAAAATGTTTATAGTTATATTGAGCATATGTAGCAATCTGATCACAAGCTGGCTAATATTGCGATTCAAATTTCACTAAACGTGGGTGCTGCCACTACAAATTTGAATTTTCCAGAGACTACTTGATGACACTTCTATTTGAATCAACTATATATGTGCTACATTTTGAATTGTACTTATTTACTTGTAATAAAATGTAAATATAAAAGTATATTTTTTGTTATTTAGACCAATAAAATAATAATTAAATATAAACAGGGATCTGTTCTGTGTAAAGGAATGTGTTATTTTGAGTATCAGTCAAAATTCATGTGAATTCAAATAGACCATTCTTGGATATCAATACTACTTGCAGCGAAAACTGACATATCTACTTTAGTATTCATTTAATATTAAATATATTGACTTATTTCCTGCAAGTTTTAAATTTGGTTTGCAAATTTAATTAAGATATTTGTACTGAATACACATATTTTTATTGAAGACGTGACAACATCGTACTTACAATTAACAAGAGCACAGAACAGTAAACTCAGACGTGTATTATACAGGGCGAAATTCATGTTACTAACAGAGCCTACTGAGATTGGAATAAAAAGTGAACGGATTATAGTTTGTTGACATTACGCTCTACCTATTATAGTTAACTCGCCTATAAGCCGTTCCGGGCAGCTATTGTAACTGATAATTCTACAATAATAGGATAATTAAACGGGATTAATTAGTTTTACAGGTGTTATCAAAATTATGTTTATAATTAGACACTAAATTTGTGAATATTCTTTACTTTGTGTATTTCTATTTTATTTTAATTAAACAAGTTATTTCATCCTAATCTGCAAACCTTTTATATAGTCCATTTTATCGTTTTTGGCCGATTTGATATTAGAAACCACTGAAATAAGATTAAACTGTCATCCAAGTTACCAATGGCGGAGAGTTTTTTTTTCTAAATTAGGTCGTAAGTTTCTGAAACTATCAGTGTGGTTTGACATCTACAAAAATATGACATTAATAATTATTACATTTAACCCTTCAACAACCAGCCGTACATGACGGTTACTAGGAATATTAAATACTTTTTATTTACCGGTGAAACAAGATGCAGTTACGTAAGTGTTGTATTAAAAAACAAACGTCCTCATTTAAATTTCTAACTCGCCTGTATCTGAGAGAGATGTAACTCTAAATTTACTTCGAGAATGATTTCTGTCATCAGCCAAAATCGGTGAAATGGACTATATCACAAAAAAACGATCAACTTTTGCAGAGAATGGACCCTTGATTATACTATTTATATTATTAAGATGCTTTTAGAGAATAATACTAAGATATGAAATAAAACAGGTTCGTTTACTTTTTAAAAATTACGTCACAATTTATAACATTCGTTTAAAGTGCTTTCTAAGTTCGCGGTCGGAAATAAATTTTCGTCATTAAAAGACTCAAGTTTTATGGTTGATATTTATGTGGCTCTTTACGTGAAGAATGAGGTGCTGGTGAACAACATTTCTGTCCCGTAAATTAAATTGTAATTACATTTCTTGCGAAGCCTCAAGAAGTTCTAGTAAGTACATATTATAAATTGGCATTTATTATAATTTAAAAATAGTGCCAGAAGTTTGAATTTTAACTATCTTGGAGACTAGTGAGGAAGAGACATTTTTCGAACCTGAAGGTAAACCATGTAAAAAATATTTTGCTAAAGATAAATATGAAGAAGTTGAATATCAACCTTTTATTAAAAATTAATGTTAATAGAGAACTATGATATGTATTATACTATAAAAATATATATGTATATATATTAAATTTTTAAAAAATATTTTTTTTTATAAAAAATATCATAAATAAGGGGAATTTGTTATGGTTATAGTATACCTGTTACTGGTGTTTTTATCGGAAGTAAAATAAATTATGTTAAATCCTTGAGAAGGATAAATATGGTTGTAACCCAAAGACCTTGCAATCGATTTACTCGGCAATAGTGAGACCAATTATCACTTATGGGGCAGTAGCTTGGGGCACGCGACTAATCTGACTAGTACGAGGACAAACTTTTTGAAGATTCAGAGACTAGGCTGTGCATTCATCACTGGAGCAATGGGAACATGGCCCACTGCTGCAATGGAAATAATCCTAAACTTCACGCCACTACACATTCAAGTGGAAACTGTAAGGAAGAAAACAACATATAGAATAGTCAAAGAAGGTACAATAAAAAAAGATCTTGACTACTTTAATTTAATTAAACTTGGAAAATGCCACAAGATGACATGCTAAAGAAATTCAACTTTGAAAGAAAATTGACCAGAAAATTGGGTAGTAAATCTGGGACAGAATCACCATATTCGAGCTAAGCCAAAATGCCTTAAAATGGTATACGGATGACTTCAAGACAGATAAAGAAATAGGGGCAAAGGTTTTTGGACTTTGAGCCAAATACTCAGAAAGCCAGGGTGCATACTCAAGCATTTTTTAAGCGGAAATCCATGCCATTTAAAGATGTCTAAAACTTAATATAGAAAGGAACCAGCGAAGACAAAAGATTGTAATCATGTCAGATATTAAAGAAGCCATCAAAGCTTTAAACTTACACACAATTAGTTAAAAGATCTAATAATCTGGGAATGCCCATTAGGCAAACTAAATTAACTAGGACAAACTAACACTGTAACCCTTGAGTTCCAGGATACATAGGAATAACTCTTGTGTTTCAGGATACATAAGAATAGAAAAAGAAAAAACATCCGATAAACTGAAAAAAAAATGGAGTTACAACACCATACTTGGGACCAGAACCATCTTGTGGAGTCAACGGTAGTGCAGTCTTAGAAAAACTAAGGAAAGAAGTAAAAAGAAAAAATCCAAATACTTAAACGATCTAGAAGGACTAAGAAAATCGAAGACGCCCCTGGGAAACTATTAGCAGAAGAGATGTTTCAGCTGTCTAAACCTTTGTTAAAGAACCTCCGTATTATAACGGGAATATTAACTAGGCACTGCCGATTAAGAGGGTACATGATGAAACTGGTAGCTAAGCAAAGTGCAGATTCTGTGAGGAAAAGAATGATAAATTAATGCACATACTTTCAGAATGCATTGGATTACGTAATTGTAGTGCTGAAACCTAAGAGCATATGAAATAGAAGAGAAAGACCTACCTTATTTGAAGTTCAACGATATCCTAAACTTTCTAAGAAAGATAGAACTAAAAAAGCTGCTATAAGTCTGAGAAAACATCAGAATAAATGCAAGAAAAGGGGGACCCAACAGATACCTAATTTTGCTCATACATACATACATAAAAAAAGTAAAGTTACTAATAGTCTACTCGACAAGTTAAAAATGGTACAAAATAGAGATACTGCTCTCAAAATTATGTGCTATAGCTCATTGGATCCGGAATTAATTTTCCCTTTTTTGGGATTACAACCCTAGACTAGCTCAATTGAGTTCGTGGCTTCTTTTCTGAGTTTTATCAATTCCTTCCAAACACAAATTACAGGGCTCCAGGGTATAAAACAAAGCAAATAACACCCAAACACCAGTTTTAAAATGATTTATTAAAAAAAATCGGTTAATAGTAAATTTAATAAAATAATTCGAAAAATTAATGTAACCTCTTATCTTTTTTCCATAAAGGGTATCCATAAAGGAACTTATCCTTGGGATGGTTTTGGTTACTCTTCGGAATATTATCAACTGATTTTCTTCCAGGGATAGTATTGGTTTCTCTTCGGAATATTATTACTAATTTTTTTCCAGGGATAGTATTGATTTCTCTTCGGAATATTATCAACTATCTTTAAGTCTGATTCCAAAATGGCAGACGGCTTGACACGTCCTCAAATTCCTTTCACCTACTAGGATCCCTCTGGATGTGGCAAAAAAACCTTTTATTGGGGAGAGCTTTTCAGGAAGACGACAGAAATTAAAAATGAACGCGAAATAACTGTTGAAGCGACGAGAAAGCTTCGGTTTGGTTGTCTGCCACTTAATCACGGCGAAAAACATTAAAATAAATCTCTACAAATAGTCAGGTGGAGATATGAACTAAAACGATTTCTGATCGTTACATAGCACATAAAAAATTTCCAGTTATAAATAATTAAAGAAGAAAAAAAATCGCATTTCGTTTTATGCAAATATGCAAAATTATTCCGGAACTATATCTTCATTATAGTTAGGGAGCAAAGGGGGGTTCCGTGGCCGATTGAGGTCCTTACAAGCAGCAAAGTTTTTTAAATGTATTTTGACTCGCTGAATCCGAATATTCAACCTGCTTTTTGACCAGTTGCCTTGGAAATTTGTTATTAACAATTTAATTGTTTAAATAATTATAAATAACAAACTAATTAAAATAAATTTTTTTTCTTTATCGTTTTTTGTTCCTTATAAAAAAAAACAACAAAATGAGCTTTAAAAAATTAAAATCGGTTAATTAGAAGCCGAGATACTGTAAATATAGTGAAAAAACATTGCAAAATAACGAATCAGGCTTGCGCTGCCTCTGTTTTTTACTTATATCTCGGCTTCTAATGAACCGATTTTAATTTTTCAAATCTTATTTTAAAGGGAATGAAAGTGGCTTCTAGTTTTTTACTTTGTAAAAAAAATTGTTACTACCAATTATATGTATACGAATTTAAAGACAAAAATTGTTGTTAAAATTTTTGGGAGATATTTGTGTATAAACATATTTTGTTTCTCTACTCCATAAACGTCGATATTTAATTTATTTAAAGTTATTCTGCATCTCAAGAGGAACATTTTAAGCTTTGGTAAGTGTAAGTACGTCGATTTTTCTTTAAGATATACAACTTTAAAGGGACCTTGCGCGCACTTCAACTTTCGCGAACTGTAGCGCTCAAGGCCGCTTGCAGATTTTCACTTATAATTTCTTTAAAATACTCAATAATTTTATTTTTTGACATTTAGAACAATTTATTGCAACGTTACTAAGTAAATATTCTGAAATACAAATTAATCTGTAACATATTTTTTAATTATTAGTTATAAAATAAGCTTTGAAAAATTAAAATCGGTTCTTTCGAAGCCGAGATATAAGTAAAAAACAGAGGCAGCGCAAGCCTGATTCGTTATTTTGCAATGTTTTTGCACTATATTTACAGTATCTCGGCTTCTAATTAACCGATTTTAATTTTTTAAAGCTCATTTTGTTGGTTTTTTTATAAGGAACAAAAAACAATTTAGAAAAAAAAGTATTTTAATTAGTTTGTTAGTTATAATTATTTAAACAATTAAATTGTTAATAACAAATTTCCAAGGCAACTGGTCAGAAAGCAGGTTGAATATTCGGATTCAGCGAGTCAAAATACATTTAAAAAACTTTGCTGCTTGTAATGACCTCAATCGGCCACGGGACCCCCCTTTGCTCCCTGACTATTATTTATAATTTTAATTTAACGCTGAAAATACTTCACAAGATCACGCCATAAAAGTTAAAAAAATATTTATACTTTGTTTATAATAATTTTTCTAATTCACCAAAAACTGAAAAATCTAAGCAATGTTGTTTAACTACAAAAATTATTTAATACAAAAAAATACTCCAGTTGGTATATTTTCTAAATTCTGTTTGCACTCTGGGGTGTTGTTAAACTCAGTACCTAATTTAAATGCTTAATTTAAACAATTTTAAAAATGAGTGATGTGTTGCTTGTATAGCTAGTATGACTTCCACTGATATTTTTTACGTTATCTAAGCTTCAATTCCAAATTAAACTCAATTAATATAGGTGTACTCAGCTACACCTATAAAATTATTAATAAAATGACTTGACATACCTGTCGCCCAGACATTCGTGTGAGTAGTCGTGTTCTTAGAATCTGGAAATATTCGAGTGGCTGCTAGAACGTTCTATTCTAGAACGTTGTTTTTCGTTGTAACTCAAGAGATACTTGTAGAAGGATTTATTTTCATGTATAAGGGACTGCTTTGGACAGAGAGGAATAATTGTAATAATAATTGTAATTGTGAAATAAGTTCGAGATATTTTAAAGACATTATCCAGTAATTGTGACTGTATCAAAGCTGTGTAGATTATCTTAAGAAATTGTAATTATTTGAAAATTTAATTGTGTTTAGCAATAAATTGTTAAGTTTGTCTGCTTTTTATCATTTATTCCGAATCCACAAAGGAAAAATGTAACAATACCTTCAACCACCAACTAAATAAACTTATCGTAACATTAATTTTACTTTTTGCTATTCTCGCAGTGGTTAAACTAACGAATCGTTGACATTCCTTGCAAATGCTTTACAAAGTAAACGTCTAGCATTTAGCAGTAAAATTCTTAATGCACGTTAAATAAAACGATGCGCAGGTAGAAAACGAAGGTTAATTTTCCAGCACAATGCGGATGCTCTCAGCAGACACTAGTTTTTTTAGTGCGGTTAAAACAAATTTATTAGCTTCACAACCATTAAAGTTTATGTTAAAACTTGGAACATGTGGTTATTTTGCGATTCTATTTCTCCAAATTACTTAACTTAAAGTTAAAGTTTCAAACTAAATACCAATAAATATAAAATAGATTTTATTAATATCTCAAATAAACCAAATTTCTGTAATAAGCACTATAGTAAAGTCAGTTTTATAATTAACTAGCTGTTCCGGCGGACTTTGTACCGCATAACACTGTCTTGTCTTTTTTTCCATTTTTCATTTTTTCAAATTTTTACCATTTTGTTTTCAATGATTTTTTCATATTAGATATTTTATATAAGATATCCACTGCACCACCTTACGGTGGCTTTATTGTACTTAATTTAGTAAGAAATTCCCTTACGGTGGCGTCCTGGTTATTTTAAAATTGTAATATCTTCTAAGATGTTCATTGAAATTAAGTGATGTCAAAGACAATTTTGTTCACAATTAAATCAGATTTATTTGGATAAAGATTAATATTATTACGTTGATACAACTCTTAACAAATAATGCAAGCATTTCGACCAAATTTGATTACCATAAAAACGGTTCTAGTGAGTTAATCTTAAAGGACATATACTGTCGTGGACATTTTTTTAGATTATTTCAAGAGAAATAATTCTTTCATACATATATTTTTAGTATCTTGAACCGTTTTCGCAGCGCACGCAATGGAAACCCTCAAGGATCAATAATTTTCCCCGTTTTTTTCACATTTTCCATTACTTCTTCGCTCCTAATAGTTGCATCGTGATGTTATATAGCCTAAAGCCTTCCTCGATAAATGGTTTATTCAACACAAAAAGAATCTTTCAATTCTAACCAGTAGTTCCTGAGATTAGCGCGTTCAAACAAACAGACAAACTCTTCAGCTTTATAATATTAGTATAGATATAAATAATTATAATTAATTATTGTTGAAAATCATTAGGTACTTATCAATAAAAGTTGCAATAGGTGAATAATTTGGAAATATCCATACTTAAAACAATCTTGAGTAAAAAGAACGGTAAATTTAAATTTATAAACAGTCATGCCTCTATGAAAAACGCAAATAAGACAAAAGCAGCCGTTTTAAGTACACTAAAAGACTAAAAATGGTTAAAAACAGTATTATTTCTTTAATTTTGATAGCTCATATCAATTGTAGTATTGAAATCCGGGTTTGACAGGTTTGTGGGAAAAGTTTAAGCAAGGGTTATATACATTGTAACCTATTTAAACGGAAGTTGTTTAAGGCTTGATTTAAGATTCACAAATGCGAACGGCACTTAGTTGGTTGGTGGAGAGCGAGCATAGGTTCATTCGAGCTAAATAAAAAATTATATAAATGATGATAAAAATTTGATATTAAATAGTGAAAAAAGGAAAAAGAAAACGAAAGTAAAATTAAAAAGAAAATGGGCGCCACTTATTTTTTATCCAATGGATGGGAAAAATAAGACACCCAGAAAAAAGATAAAAACGAAATATTTACAAAATAATGGAATATATCTATGGTTCTATAAACAGAAATAACACTTTAGTTAATCACATTAAGTGACTATCCAAAATTAGTATTCTGTACACTTAGGATAACAGCCAAGCTATTATATTGTTATCTATTTGTACCCTGTTTAAGCTAAAAGTGAACTATGATGCGTAGAATTTAGACAAATTAAAAAATTAAAATTCACTTTTTGCTTCCTTATTAAAAGAGTACTTACAATATTCAGTTATAATTATGAAAACATACAAGTAAGAAATACAGATAAAAAGATAAAAAAACAAAACACCCTTTTCTTTTTAACTAAAGACGCACTGTGTCACGGTAAATCGATATATTGAATATAATAGAATTGAATCTTTAAAAATGAACAGTACTTTCTTTTGCGGTAATGATTTAATGATAAATTAAACTTACAGTTTATAACCGGAGTGCTTCTAGAGTACCATGAGAGTCAGCAATCAGTTTAATTTTAAAAAAATTTGACTATTTTCTAGTCTCATTCAGCAGGTAGTTGAAGGTGGTAATCGTAAAAACATTTCAAAGAAATTACCAACCTTTGTTATAATAATCGGCACTCGGAACACAATCACTTTGTAAGTTTTACAAAAAGAGAAAAAAAAAGGCGGGCAGATACTTTTTGACTACGGGATAATTATACCATTCCACTCGAGGTACCACGCAATTTTTAGGGTGTGTCTTTAAATAGATTTTTATAAAGGTACATGATTAAGAAGAATAATAAGAGTGGTTGGACACTAACTAGATTTTTCTAGAAAATGATCTGTGCATCGGATGTAAGTAATACGGTCATTTTGTCACGTAGAGCATCCTAAATATTAATAAATATAAATAACGAGTCAGCGCACCAGAGAGGAGGGGAAAACGAATAGTGTGTTGAGTATTTAGAAGTCTTTCCTATGCACGTACCAAATCACGTTTTTGACACTATAATAGTATTTGTGCAGTAGCGGTTTGACACGAACGTGTTTTTTTTGCCAAAAATCATGTGTAACGAAGAACTGGAGCAACGTATCAATCACAAATTGGATGCTATAAGTTGTTCAAAGATGCCTATGGGGCAATTCTCTATCTCGTGCGTGTGTTTTTGAGTGGCACAAGCAATCCAATAAGAGCCGAGAGAACACTGAAGATGACCTGCGCCCAGATCACCCTTTTACTGTTTCAACTCCGGAAACAGTGACCAAACTCAACCAAACTGTGCGGGTAGATCGTCAAATGAGCATCCGGATGGTTGCTGAGGCTGTAAACGCCGATAAAGAAACGCTTAGAAAAATTTTACACTAGGAATTACACATGACAAAAGTCTGTACAATGTTGGTAGCAAAAAACCTGACTCCTGACCAAAAGCTCGTGCGTCAACAGGTCTGCTCTAAATTCGTTGAAAGGTTAAAAGGAGATCCCGGACTTATAAAAACATTGGTGTCAAAGATAATAATAGTATACCTAATACTATTATGACGTTTTACAGAGTCTTTGAAAATCAAAGAACGTATAGACCGTTTACTAAGAACCAACAACTACTTTCCTGGCTATATGCCACGACGGACATTGAATTACAGTTCAAAGTTAAACGGGGTTAGTATATCTGCGAGATAGAACTAACCATTTTAGTTTGCAATTCAAAAGGATATCACTTGTAGACCGGTTTCGACGTATTGCGTCTCATCAGTACAAGGAAGATATCCATCCAGAAGCTCTAAGAGCAACTAGATTGGAGATATGTCTATATGTTCTTTGATTTTCAAAGACTCTGTAAAACGTCATAATAGTATTAGGTATACTACTATTATCTTTGACATCTATTTGATAAACGTTTTACTGAAATGACAATTGATTAGCAGGAAACTGCAATCAAGTAGTTAACCCTATAAAAACATTATTACATGCGACGAAACAAAGATTTTTTAATACGATGTTAAAACAAAGAATCAAAAAAGCAAGAATGTCCAAATCAAAATTTAAGGCAATGTTGATCGTTTTTTTTAACATTAACGGTATCGTGATTACTAAATGGATTCCAAAGGGACTCTAAACCAGACATACTATTTGTCAGTTTTGGCAACACTGCGAGAACCAATTAGGACTAAATTAGGTCTATAAAAAAATGCCGATTCTGCCAGTTGGAGAGACGTATTTAGACGTATTTTTTGATGTGTGAGTCTGGTTATCCATAAATTTCCTATACAAGTGAACTATTTCTGTTGTTAGATATTTTTAATAGATTATTTTTTTCACCTGTCAAAATATCACAATTTTGTGATTTCGTCCAATGAAAACGCTTAATCTTCAATGTTTTATGCTAAATCTAGCCAATCATTCCGGTTTATATTGATAAAACCACTAATGGTTTTACTAGTATTGATAAAATTATAGAACTGTCAAAAATTCAATAACAATATTGAACAATCAATTTTCTTGTTTATAAGTACCTTACTATAAATCAACATTCATTTATATTATCTAAATATTCTGAAATATATTTTGTTATTATTATTATCACAATTCAATTAATCTAAACGATACTGAAAAATCAAATATGTAGGTAGGTACTTTAAAAATAACCTGCTTCCTGGTTCTGCATGCATTTAAAACTTTTATATGCCTACAGGCAAATGTGGTCTTGTAGGTAAACTTTAAATAGATATACCTAATAATTTTTATTTGGGTAATTTTCTTTTTAATAATATAATTGTATAAATAGGTATAAAAATAAATATTTATTCAAATTATAACCCTGTTTTCACGACGCTCACGACAACTGACAACTGTACAAGTGTACAGGATAAGTTAATAGGGAGGGTAACGGCATTTCGTTTGTGTTAATTATGAAATATAAGTTATTCTAGAAAGTTTTTTAAATAAAGTAGTATTTGTACAGAATGGTTCAAAAAATAATCTTCTCAAATACCACTCGTCCTGTAATATTTTACTAGATAAATTTTTATTTTCCAGACTCAAACTTTTTTATTTTAGGCAAAACTACTCAAACAAACTGAATATGATAAAATCACGAGTCCGTAGGACGTTTTAGTTTGTTTTCGTATTTTTGCCAAATAAAAAAGTTTTCGTGGAAACTAAAAATTTATATCGATAAAAATTTATCGATAAAATTTTAAGGACTCGTGGTATTACCTTGGATAAAGTATTTTTTTTCTCTCGATTGCGATTTTTTTTTTGTTATTTTGGAAAAAAACAGAATAGGTTTACACATTCAGTCAATCGAATTTTTTAATTTGTTTTAAGTAAACATATAGGAATGTGTGAATAAATTTATCATACGGTTTGGGATTATTCTAACCACTGAATTTTTAAGAGTTATAATTAGTTTTATAATGAACTATTTGTATAAACACTGATTACAACTCTACATTATAGTTTTAATATAAAATTGTACATTTATTAATAATATTTACAAAATTATACTTTGCAGACCGATATTCATAATTCATACTTTACGAGTCACAGAAATCAATGATTTCTGCAGTGGTCGCGTAGATCATATTTCTACAAACAAAAAGACATTTAGGTTATCCGAGATATCCATAGTAAAATGGTCTTTTACCACGTATAAAAGAATTTTACTGAATAAAGGACAAAGAAAAATAATTCAGAAAGGCTGTAGGACGATATCAACAAAATCGACTATGTACATCTATACTAGGATATCAAATAAAATTTGTTTAGCTTGCTTGTTTCTGAAATCGATAATATAAAAATTTTTCCAGACATTTAGATTGAGGCTTTTATCATTCCAGACTTTCAAAAAAAAAGTAGTTTTATATTCTCTTTCGGATTTTTAGAAATCAGCTGCATGTTTTATTAATAGCTTGTACTTTTATAATATAAAAACAACACTTAAATGACTTTATCGTAATATTGTCCTCATATACTGAAAATGCCTCGAGTATCCTGTAGATATTTAATACAGAAGTTAAGCAGTTGCTGATTCAGGACAAAGACCACAGGTTTAATTCTTGTCGAATTTAAAATTTTTTAATTTATTTATATTTGTATCAGTTAGTAGAAAGAATTGCAGAAAGATGACTGATATCGGTTACGTCAATGTACAATCAGACTATAATCAGACAATCTATCTACCTAAAATTGACGTTTTCATGAATAATTAAAGGAAACAAATTATAAAACAGATTCATATACTGCCTATTTAAACACAATTTATATTGTTATTGTTAGTTTGCAATGTTCTGTGTAAAAAATTAAAATTCATAGGATGTTTCACCAGTAACCAGGTTACAGGTTACCTACCTATTATACTGTAAAGTTACTTTGTTATGAAATAGAGGTTATTATTACGGTAGTTGTAAAGATTAGCATCCAAAAAAAGTGAATTAAACACTTACGTCGAAATGGTCTTCACAACAATATAAACTAGTTGAGGGATATATCATGCCTTTTCTTCTCATAATATTATACCACTATTTTCTTCTATCTATAAATTTCGGTACCATTTGTATGTATGTATCTATGTATGAGCAGGTAGGGGTAACAGATACACCTCCAAGATCTATTGTGTCCCCCTTTTCTTGCTATATTTCTCAGACTTATAGCAGCTCTTCTAGTCCTATCTTCCATAGAAAGTTTAGGATATCATTGGGTTTTAAGTTCTTTAAATTTCGGTACCATAAAAAAACACAATTTTTGGTCCATTTCTCTTTGTTTTTACAAAGGCATGGTTTTTTTCACCCTTTGCGTATCGACTTGACCACGACTGGATCACCTAATTGTTCTACTCCTCTCGTGTGCCGATCTTCTCCACAGCAATCCACCATTTTTCTTGAAGTCATTTCCCTATCTGAGGTCTTCCTCTTTCTCTTCTTCCATCGTAGGGACGCCAACCTTCGATTGGCGTTTTTCATCTTTTATCCAATCTTCTCTCGTTGTGACCAGATTAACTGCTTGTTATATCAATAACTTTCTTTTGGTTTTTGATCCAACTGTTTCTTTTTCAGTCTTTTAAGGATATCTGTCTCTCTATAGCTCTCTAAGAATTTTTTAGCTTATCCATATTTTGTTTTGTGTGGGTCCACGTTTAAGATCCATACGTAAGTAGGTACTGTATACTCTGGTTCTGAGGTTTAAAGGGATTGTTTTGTATTTCAATAAATATAATAATTTACCAAAAGCTGCCCATCCGATGGCCGGATAAGCAAACTACCGAAATAAGGGTTTTTGGTCCTGTTGCATTATATTATCCAAGTAAAATACAAAATATGAATAATTTATCGCCAAATCCACTGCAACTATTCCTAAGGATGTATGTTGCTATGATTTATGACGTCAAGTCAGCTGGCCAAAATGGCGGTCCGTTAGAAATTTGTTATCAGTCTATTATTTTCAAACTATTTATTTTAAGCTAATCTTGTTTTTCATTGCTTTCATCTTTTTATACATTAATGTAATGATGTAAATTGTCGTATATAATATCATAAGAGAGAATATGTTGCCGCCAAAATTTTCGACTGGTATGAAAGTTTGTTGCTTGGGAATTTACGCGAATGAAATTTTGACAAAATCACGAGACGTCAGTCAAGTGATTTTGTCAAAATTTCATGAGCAAAAAATGTCCAAAAAGCAACAAACTTGAATAAAACCAGAAGAAAATTTGGCCGGGAAAATTTTTTCTCTCGAATGGTATTCGACAAGACTATTTCACGAGAAAAACAAGACAATATCAACGAAACATAATCTTCAATGACGTTTGTGAAACTGACAACTATAGAAATACCAGACACCTTAGTAACGGATCTGTCATAATTTTGTCGCTGAATTATTACGTATTGTGTATATAAATCGTGCCGTTGCTATGCAGGTTTGTCAGTTAAAAATAGTCTAGTGAAATAGTCATAAAAAAATATAAAAAATATAGGTATGCATATTCCCTATTGGTGACAGTAGCCCATTAACGATTCAACGTTTATTTATATCTAGCAGGCTATCTTTTTATTTATTCACGTTGGTATTGGTTTTTGTCATCTTGGTGTTTGAAAGTTACCAAGTCATTGCAAGTCATAAACTGACAAGCTTGACAACAAATATTATAAATAATGGTTAAATGCATTAAAAAAAATAATATGCCGAAAAAACATTTTGTAGAGATAAAAAAATGAAAACAAAGATGATATTACATGTATAGAAAAGACCAGAAAATTTCGGAAGAGTGATTTATATAATATCTCTTAGGTTTTTGATGTAAGCACTAATTGTGTTTCTATACAAGATTATTTCCAATGTTTTCATCAGCAAATAGTTCCAAACATTTTTAATTTTATTAATAGTTGTATTTGAAGTTATTTGTTACATTAAATACACTTTTACATTCTTATTACATTCAAATTACTTATAATTTATTAAGCATACCTAACCTCACATTTCTTCTGTCAGTCATTATTGTACAATGTTGCCAGATAAAATATTTTCATTAATTTCTTTAATAACAATGATCCATAATAATAATTAAAATGTAATTTGATAGGACATGGACGAATCGATGTTTTAATCATTATTCTATGACCAATCAAATATCATTTAAATTTTAATTTAATACATTTTTGAAATATTTCGTGTTTTTTTAGGTTAGTATTAAATGTAAACGAAAAATCTTAAAAAAAGATTTAGTTAATGATAAAGAAGCGGCAAATAAGAGGAAGAAAGATAAAGCAGATACATTTAAGAACTTCATTTAAAAAAAATGCAGAGGCAGATTTGGACGTACAATTACAAAAACGAATATTTTACTTCAGATAAACTTTTGACTAACGCAAAACAAAACTGAGATTTAAACGGTGAACAAACTTATTTATACAAAATTAATGATATATAAACTTAAAAACGTGAACTGACGACAAATTTTAAGTGAGCGAACACACCAAAATCTTTTTCCTTCAGAAATTTATGGAATTAAAGAAGCGCAAGAAATCATCAGATTCGTGTACCTAGACATGGATATAAAAAAATAGTACTCCAATGCGTCGATGGGTACAGTAATCTTATTTCAAACGTAATCCATTGCATGTGTAATCCGAAGAAAAGCGATTTACAATTTTACTCGCAGGAGCAAATGGTGGGTCAATAGGGATGTGATTTGTTATTAGACTCTTCAAATACTGACATTGACTATCACAAAACTATAAATGGTGATATTTTCAAAAACTGGATTGTTAATTAACTTATTCCTGGTTTATTCAATTTTCCAGAGAAATGTGTATAAAGTAAACATGGATAATGCTTCAGTTCATTCTGTACAACAAAACAGACCACCTACATTTTCAGCAACAAAATAGATATAACAGAAATGGTTAAGCAGCCATAATATCGAATTTGATAAAAATATTAAAAAAAAGACAATTATACTTGCACAATACAGAAGCAACGATAAGACATGTAACAGATGAAATATTAAACGAACATAGACATGATTTACTTCGATTACCTCCATTTTGCATTTTTATATTTGGACAAAACTTGGACAGAAGCGTTAAGACAATGTACACCAGACATGTGGAAAAAATTTTGTAGACATACAGAAGAAATTATTTTGACGGATTGGACTTATTACATGAAAAATTGTTCACTTGACAACATTTTACCTTTGATACTGGAGGTGAATTAAAAATACATAACGAATAGATGAACGTGACAAAAGTTTTAACCAAATCTGTTACTTCAATTTTTGTTTTTTTAATATTGTATGTTTCATTTTTTTTACTTTTCTTATTTTACTATTAGTGTATCTGCTTTTCTGCTGAATTATTGCACTGTAACTATTGAACACATATTAAACGGATTTCCATTATTTGAAGCATAAAATTTTGTAGGAATTTTTATCTTTGTTTTACTTATCAAAATAGCTGAAACCAATTGGTATGTCATAATGCCGCACTACCTGGAAAGTTCCACGAACAATTCTTCAATATATAGCTGCTGTAATACTTATCGACAAAATGAAATATTTTGTATTTTCTCATTTATAGCTGGTCCAATTTAAATGTTTTATAATATCGTTATATAGACATAGAAAATTGGTTCTAAATTCCAATTGAAGACTTTTTTGTAAAGTTTTTTATTGTTTGCTTTCATTTAATTACTATTGTAACGGGATAACCGTAAAGGAAGGGACCTTAATTTAAAAGATTGTTGTTGACAGTTGATTTTTAGAAGTTTGTAAAAAAATCAACTGACCATTTTAAATAATGTTTCTAGAAAATTCTAGAAACTTCTAAACACACTGACTAGATTAAATAATGTTGTATATAAGGGGATGCATGGGCAGTTAACGTCAGTTCAAGTCAAGTGTTCACAAGAGTTCATTGTATTGTCAAGTAGTTAGACGTTATCCAGCAGAGTTCAGTGTATCTTAACAATTTTGTAAATAAATTGTGTAAAAAGCCCCCATAAGTGTTTCAAATTGGTGTCAGGTGTGGGGTGAAGATACAAGAATGCCTGGAAAAAAGATAAATGAACTATTGGTGGCTGAGCTCAGAAGAGAGCTCGAAGAATTAGAATTGGAAACTACTGGGAGCAAATCCGTATTGTTGAGAAGGCTCCGTGAATACTACCTTAATAATAATTTGGACCCTGACGCTGTAGAGTTTGAAGACCCAGTTCAAAAAGCAAATTCTGAACTAACTCAACAACTCTCCCGGCTGCAAGAGGAGCTATCAGGACGAATGACGAGCCAACAAGAAGAACAAGCTCAACAACTTTCCTGGCTGCAAGAGGAGCTATCAGGACGAATGACGAGCCAACAAGAAGAACAAACTCAACAACTTTCTCAGTTGTCCAGTCAGATAAGCAGCCAGCGCGAAGATATGTCCCAGCTGTCGCAACGAATGACGAACCAACAAGAGGAGCTATCCAGTCAGATAAGAAGCCAGCGCGAAGAGGTGTCCCAGCTATCAGGACGAATGACGAGCCAGCAAGAGGAGCTATCCAGTCAGATAAGAAGCCAGCGCGAAGAGGTGTCCCAGCTATCACAACGGATGTCCACCCTACCAGAAGAGTTATCCAGTTCCTTCTCCCAGCAAATATCGTGTTTGCGCTCCGAAATATGCAACTTGCGAGACGAGCAAAACCAGCAAGTGAGTAACTTGAACCAGCAAGTGGCCAACATGAGAGACGAGCAGAATAACCAAGTGGCCAACTTACGAGACGAGCAGAATCACCAAGTGGCCAACTTCAGAGACGAGATCAACCAGCAAATGCAGTCCGAGATAGAAAAACTTAAACGAGAACTGGAAGCTTGTCTACAAAACCAAACCATCCGTCACGGCGACGGAGATGCAAGAAGGATGGAAACCTGCCACGCAGACGTCGAACGACAAAGAAGCGAGGAGACGACCCATGTACGAACGACGATGAAACCCCCGACCTTCGACGGGAAGACTTCCTGGCCAAATTACCTGAAACAATTCGACGCAGCGGCCAGAGCTAATGGATGGTCATCCCAGGAGAAGGCATTGTCCCTTACCGTAGCTCTGTGAGGCGAAGCTTTAGACATCTTGCAATCATTGACACCGGATGAAGCTGACAACTTCGAGTTATTGGTGAATCGTCTAGAGATGCGTTATGGTCAAACTCATCTCCAACCGGTGTACCGAATGCAGTTAAAGAGCCGAAAACAGAAAAATGGAGAAACTATCCAGGAATTTGAAGCGGATGTAGCAAGACTGGTACGACTTGCGTATTCAAATGCAGCGGAGGATTTCCTGGAGTGCCTAGCAGTCCAAACCTTCACCGATGGTCTTCGAGACGTCGAGTTGCAGCGCGCTGTACGGCTGGCGCGGCCGAAGACCCTTGTGGACGCCTTGACCATTGCCCTGGAGTTTGAGGCGGCGACGGAGGCCTCACGTGGAGTTGCTCGACTAAGGGAAATCACCGGTAACTACGACCATGCCGTTCATTCCGTTAGCGACGTTGAAGCGGTAGTAGAGAGGTTTATGAAGTTATCTCCAAAAAGAAGGCGCCCAGTGAGATGCTGGAACTGCGGAGAACTAGGCCATATAAGAAATACTTGCCCCCATAAAGAAAAATCTCCTGCTGAAGTACCCCTGCAGCAGGAAAACTTTAAACGGGTCGACTCCTGGAGGGCGCCTTCGACCCCAAACATTCCCGTAGTCCCTCACACCATTAAATTGGCAACTCTGCGACATCACGTGGACAGCTTATATGTAGATGGCCTCCTTGATGGGAAGAATATTAGCATGCTGGTAGACACTGGAGCTACAAAAACTATCGTCCGACCAACCATCATTATGCGAAATAAGATGTTGCCTACCAGTTGGAGACTGCGTACCGCTACCGGAGATTCTGCTAGAGTCTACGGTGAGATACAGGTGACGCTACAGTTTGGTTCAACCTCTCTTGTTCACTCAGTGCTGGTGGCTGACGTTGATGAAGATGTTGTTCTGGGCATGGATGTTATGCTCCACTGTGGTTTTCATTTGGATCTTCGCCAACGTATTCTTCGTACTGGTAATGAAGAAATATTCCTGCACCGAAAACAAGTTGACAATGCCTCGATTAAGCTAATCGAACTTCCGGCAAGCTGCGAATGTGTCGTCACAGCGCGGTTGGATGGACTGGAGCCAGATGGTGTCCCAGCCATGATAGAGCCGAAGAACCATGATCATGAATTGGGAAAAGGACTCCTTGTGGGTAAGACTCTTTTTAGATCCGCCAAAGAGGTACCGAGTTATCAACTTGAACGATCATCCAGTTCTTCTCCGAAAGGACACGGAAATGGGAAGTTTAGAACCAAAAATGGCCATAATTCACAAGATAAATGTTACGGAAACAGATGAGACCAACGAAATTGAACAATTAATGACAAAATTAGACCCCTCTTTGTCAAAATTAGAAAAGAAACAGGTAAGAGATCTACTTTACCGTTATAAACCTGTATTTGGTTCTAAAAGTAAACTGGGAAGAACTGATGTTGTACAACATAGAATTGACACTGGTGATGCACGTCCGATTCGACAGGTACCCCGAAGGATGCCTTAAGTTAAAAAGGAAGAAGCAGACAGAGCTCTTAAAGAAATGATTCAAAATGGCATAGTCGAACCATCCAGTAGTCCGTGGGCTTCTCCTGTGGTATTAGTGAGAAAGAAAGACGGATCAATGCGGTTTTGTGTCGACTATCGAAAGCTAAATGATGTCACTAAGAAGGACAGTTATCCTCTGCCAAGGATTGATGATGCCCTCGACGCTTTGGCGGGTTCTACTCTGTTTTCTACCTTGGACCTTAAAAGCGGATACTGGCAAGTTAAAATGAATCCTGCAGACAAAGAAAAGACTGCCTTTACCAGTGGATCAGGGTTATGGCAATTTACGGTCCTTCCATTTGGCCTCTGTAATGCTCCTGCGACGTTTGAACGACTAATGGAGAACATCCTGCGGGGTTTGTCATGGGAAACTTGTCTAGTTTATCTAGACGACATCATCATAATGGGTAAGACGTTTAAGGAACATTTATCTAACCTGGAAGAAGTTTTTAAAAGATTACAGAACGCTAATCTAACATTGAATGTTAAGAAATGCCACTTGTTCCAGAGACAGGTCAACTATTTAGGACATAACGTAAGCAAGGATGGCGTTGCTGTTGACCCCGCTAAGATACAAGCCGTTCAGGAATGGCCAATCCCTATCGACAAACATCAGCTCCGGAGTTTCTTGGGTCTTTGTTCCTATTACCGACGATATGTCAAGAATTTTGGAGACATCGCCAAACCCTTGACACGTTTGACAGAACAAGATAAGTCCTTCTGTTGGGATCAGGAATGTCAAGAGGCGTTTGAAATATTGAAGAAACAGCTTACGTCAGCACCTGTTCTTGCTTATCCACTTCCTGATGGTAAGCTTATTCTGGACACCGACGCCAGCAATGTGGGAATTGGAGCCGTCTTGTCACAGCTACAAGATGGTAAGGAAAGAGTGGTTGGTTACTTCAGCAAAACTTTATCGAAAGCTGAAAAGAACTACTGTGTAACTCGGAGGGAACTGTTAGCAGTTGTAAAATCCGTCGAACACTTTTATAAATATCTGTATGGCAGAAAATTCCTGATCAGAACAGACCATGCTAGTTTAAAGTGGCTACTTAGCTTTAGGAACCCAGAAGGACAGATAGCAAGATGGCTCGAAAAACTGCAGGAGTATGATGTTGAAATCGAGCATAGACCTGGAACCAGACATCGTAATGCTGATGCACTTTCCAAAAGACCATGTCGACCTGATTGCCCCCATTGTACCCGTATGGAGCAGAACGAGGAAAAACTTGCCTTAGTTAAGGTTGTGCCAGAAGACGAGAGCTCTATGCTGGAGGAGCAACAAGAAAACGATCCCGTTCTGAGAAAGATTAGGGAGTGGAAGAGAATGGACCGTCGTCCGTTGTGGAGAGAGTTATCCTCATCCTCTCCTGCTTTAAATGCATACTGGTCCCAATGGAACTCTTTAATTTTGGACGGAGGGCTCGTTAATAGACTTGTAGAAAATTCCGAGGGCATAGAAACAAGGAAACAAATAGTGGTCCCAAGAAATGCTGTACCGGAAATTTTAAAACAGATGCATAATGATAGTTCTGGAGGACATCTGGGTATCACGAAAACGCTGCAAAAGATCCGAGATAGATTTTACTGGGTAAATTGCACTAATGATGTTAAAGATTGGTGTCGTAAATGCACTACATGTGCTGCCAGTAACGGTCCGCACCGAAAACCGAAGGCGGAAATGCAGCAATACCTGGTTGGAAGTCCTTTTGAAAGAATCGCAGTAGATGTATTGGGGCCACTTCCACAGACCGATGTAGGAAACAAGTACATCTTTGTTGTAATGGACTACTTCACTAAATGGGTTGAAGCATATGCAGTTCCCAATCAGGAAGCTACCACTTTAGCAGATATATTGGTTGAAGAATTCGTAAGCCGATTTGGGGTACCATTAGAATTACATTCAGACCAAGGAAGAAATTTTGAGAGCAAGCTGTTTCAAGAAGTCTGCCAAAGATTAGGCATCCACAAAACGAGAACCACAGCGATGCACCCTCAGTCGGATGGAATGGTGGAACGAATGAACCGAACTATAACCAACTATCTGTCAAAAGTGGTGTCAGATTGTCAGAGGGATTGGGATCGATATATTCCACTATTTCTAATGGCAATTCGATCGGCCATCAATGAATCAACTGGCCAAACGCCTGCGAAGGTCCTGTTCGGTAGAGAAATGAGGCTACCATGTGACTTGGTGTTTGGTTGTAAACCTGGTGAAGAAATGGCACGTGAACAATATGTCGCCGACCTTCAGAATCGAATGGAAAATATACACAACCTGGTGCGTGGAAAACTACAATTATCTAGTGATGGGATGAAGAGGTACTATGACACACGGACAATGGAAAAGAGTTACCAAGTTGGAGATTTAGTCTGGCTCTATAACCCCCGACGGCGTCGAGGTATTTGTCCCAAATTACAAAAGAACTGGGAAGGTCCTTACACCATCAAGAAGAAGATTAACGATGTCATTTATCGGATCGTGAAAATTCCCAGAGGGAAACCCGTCGTGGTCCATCATGATCGTTTGGCGCCTTACCAGGGAAACCACAGTGGAGATGCGCAGCAACTCCAAGAAGATGGTTTGGCTGGCTCAGGGAGTGTGCGGGATTCCGATGTAGGAAATAACATTCCAGGAGGAATGAATCTAAGGAGGGGGCAGTGTAACGGGATAACCGTAAAGGAAGGGACCTTAATTTGAAAAATTGTTGTTGACAGTTGATTTTTAGAAGTTTGTAAAAAAATCAACTGACCATTTTAAATAATGTTTCTAGAAAATTCTAGAAACTTCTAAACACACTGACTAGATTAAATAATGTTGTATATAAGGGGATGCATGGGCAGTTAACGTCAGTTCAAGTCAAGTGTTCACAAGAGTTCATTGTATTGTCAAGTAGTTAGACGTTATCCAGCAGAGTTCAGTGTATCTTAACAATTTTGTAAATAAATTGTGTAAAAAGCCCCCATAAGTGTTTCACTATTATTTTGTAAATGCGTTCATTATATCTAAATATATATTTTTAAATTGACGATTTCCTTTTTTTGTGAAAGTACTAAGTTTTAATGATTTGATGGCGCTGAAATGGAGTACACAATTGTTATTTTATTTATTGTCACTAACATTATGATTTTATTGAGGACGTGACAACAGCGCATTTACAATTGAAAATAAGATTAAATATACAGGGCGAAATTCATCACCCTAACAAGGCCTACTTTAATATAAATAAGCTTTGAATGATGTATATGTTTTGTAATGACATTATGTATAGTCATCAGCAAGAGAAAAAATCACGATTTAATTTTGTAATTTTAATTTGTATAATAATTATTTTGGTCTTCTGAACATCTCTTGCTATTTTTGAGTACTTATTATCAAAGGGTTTAACACGAAAGTGGTAATCTTTTTTATGTTTTGAAGCGCAAATGTTATTTTTTTAACATGCTTTTCTCAGGTCGAGCTATAACTAAATAAAAAAATTTGAGAATATGAAGACTTTGCATGTGGCAGTGGCTAGTTAGAGTTTATGTTTAAATTTATCTAAAGTATAATTAACACAACAATAGAAATTATATAAGAACTATCTCTTTGTTTCAGGCAAGGATGTCATTCTCAAAGTACAATGTTAACGCCTTGACAGATCCCCTTTCAGTCCTTCCTTCGCCAATTATTCGTAGACCTAGGCAGAATTCAGTGTTTGTCGGCAGTTCAACTGTAGCTATGTTAAATCCACCACCCAGACGAGTCAAGTCGGCCATTGATATCCAATATTTGATAGTTAACGATCCCAGTCCTACAGCATCCCTCAAAGGTAATCGGAAAGGTATATATCTAACGCACTTTTTATATATTTAGTAGTTTGGCACTAACTGTAGAATTTTGTTAAAAATTAACCTAATCTATATAATAAGTTGTTAGTTAGACTATTTTTATAACTCAAGAACCGCTGAACTCATTTATCTGAAAATTGGTGGAGAGGTGGCTTAGAACCAGGAGATGGATATGAGATCCTGACAGCCTTCCTTTAATATAACAAATTTTGACCAGTCTATATCAGGGATGTCTCTTCATTAGTGACTGAAGAGACAAACCTATACTGTACTGACAAGCTCAAAATAGAGCAAAACCCATGTCTGCAGTTTGGTTTTGCCCTTGTATAGACTAATTAATTTTTTATCTATATCGCAGCATGATGTGTCCTAGAGTTCTAACCAGACACAAATCCAGGTTGTAGATCTGGAATATTCTGACAGCATGGCCTAGATACGTTTTGTATAATTTTTTTTATTATTATGTATAAGACTGTCAAAAAACCCTCCGTTTGTTTATATATATATATATATATATATATATATATATATATATATTGAAATGGATCTTCCTTCCGGAACACCCTCTTTCAATAAAATTATCGGTCGTGGATTCCAAAATTTTTAAATTGATTGTCCTAAAATAAATTACAACAAAAATACAAATAAATTTTTTTTATTGTCTTCCTCTTCTTTCTACTCTACTTCCTTTTTCTGATCTTTAACCCTTTCTCTATACCTTCAAATTTCTGATTTCTTCCTATTCACTGCTTTTTTCTGCTCTAATACTTTCTATTTCTTGCTTTTTATCTCCTCCTACCACTTTCCAGCCCTGACCACACTGCTTTTCTGTAATTGTTAACTTCCTTCTGCTCTTTCTGTTTAATATCTGCTACCTAAATATTCTATCAATTTTTCTTTACTTTTAGTATTTATAAATTCAAATCCATTTAATCAATTCAATATGTTTTATTACTTTCTGATAATGACAACGGTTTTATAATTCTCATGACAAATCAATCAATCTCTAAACTAAACAAAAACAATCAAGATACCAAAAAATACTTAACCTGGGCAACCAATTTACAAATAATGGATCACGTTCCAACATTCCATTGAAAGAACGTGCACCATTGAAGAAAAATCCATATCAATATATAATGACGAAAAAAAAACTGATACAAACGTATCTCTGCTATGTTGTCAGTCTATTCCAGATCTATGACGCTACCGTAAGGTGTCGCAGTTGATATCTTATACATTTAAACAAGCAAAACCTAATTAAATAATTAAATACTGACACCTTAAGGTGTCGCAGTTAATATCTATTGTATTTAATCAATAAATTCCAAAGAAAAATAAAAACGAACAAATAGAAAAATCTGGAAACTAACAAACTAACAAGAAAATATAACAAAGCACATAAAAGAAAAATAAAAACTAGATTAAATTGTACAGTTTTGATAAAACGCAAAATTACATATATTTTTTTAATTTCACTTAACAAAGATTTTTTTATTTGATTCAGATGAATTTAGAACTTATTTAATGACCTTATATAATATCCTGTTATTTATTAAGTCTTTCCTTTATGATCTCTAAACTTTCTTTAATGTCTAACGGAAATTTTACCCTAATCGCAGACTTTAATATTTTAGAAGTTTTAGTCGTTCTGGCTCTATACACCATACCTATTCATCTTTGTCAGTATTGAGTTTCGCACCAAGGATCAATTATTTAAAGTCCATTATTGATATTTGAAAAGTAAACCAAATTTTAGATCCGTTTACTACGTTTCATATTAATTATCCCTCGTGCTTTGTGGGCAGATCAATCACCTTTCTTTATATTCAGGAGTTTCAGGACATTATAAGGATAACAACTAAAAAAAATCCCATTCTGTATTTATAATGTTTTTTCAATATTGAATTAAAGGTCAGGGGTAAAAACGGAAATCGATTATAAAACTGTAGTTTAATATCCCACCAAAAACATTTTCATGTAAAATGTTGCCAAGACGAGCCCATATGACTCGCACTGTCAAAAAGTTATCAGATCTCATGTAGAGCCAAGCTTCTAACACTACACGCCCTAACTCTACAAGGCCTAACTTCACAAACTCTACACCTTAGTCAAAATATGTGGCTTGGCCATTTCGCTACATTCACATCGGCGTAAGGTGAAAAATCAATTCACTGTTCATTACTTTTGTGTTATACAATAGTTCTTGTAGTAACGAACGGCCAAGCCACATATTTTGACTAAGGTGTAGAGTTTGTGAAGTTAGGCCTTGTAGAGTTAGGGCGTGTAGTGTTAGAAGCTTGGCTCTACATGAGATCTGATAACTTTTTGACAGTGCGAGTCATATGGGCTCATCTTGGCAACATTTTACATGAAAATGTTTTTGGTGGGATTTCATTTCTTTTTGTAAGTTGTTTGTAACAAATTTTTTTTTATTTATGTCTAAGACAATCGACAATCAACAAAACAAGACAATCGACAATCGACGCGCTCGCTGTCAAGGACAATTTTTTTTTATTTTTAGCTACTGTGTGGACGTAAGAGGCAGGAGACGTTCGCACACTTCTATTCATTCATATTTATATGATCTGATCTGAAGTATATGTCTCTCAATATATGTCGATATGTCTCAATATAATATGTCGATTAAATTTTTTTTTTTTTTTTAACAAGGAGTACCTATACATATATATATATATATATATATATATATATATATATATATCTGGGGGCACCAAGTTTTAGATTAGATTATTAGATTAGACCTCTAGCGTCATCAAAATTTAATTTAAAATTACAGGTCTCATACAAACTCCCATCCCCTAGTTTAAGGGGTTGGGGGATAAAAGTTTTATAATTTTTTTGTTGTTTGTGTGCTAATACTAGTTTACATACAAAATTTCAGCTTTCTAGGACATTAGGAAATACCTTAATAATTTTGATGATCATCAGTGAGTCAGTGACGAAATCAGTGTTTTTTAGATATAAATAAAATCTGAAGTATAAAAGCTAATGTAATTAAAACTTAATATGTTCAATAAGTCCGCTATTGACAATATATCCCGAAAATTTTGTTGATCTAGCCAAACGCAAGTTATGAGGGTTCAAAAAAACGACGAAGCGCTTCGAGAAAAGGTAGGTAGTGCCCGTGCGCTTCGCTTGGCTCGTCTTGGCGGGGGCACTACCGTGCCCCCAGATATAAAAACTAATCCAAAATAGATAAAAATAGCTATTTATGATATGAAGGTAAAATGTAAGGTTTCATTTTGTGAGTGAAAACGTTTGCGAAACGAGCGTAGCAAGTTGAGCCATTTCACGAACAAAGTATAACTTACTTTTAATACAAATATTATACAACGTTTTTTGTACAACTGTCCTGTTTTTATAATAAAATGGATATATTAATCTATATATATATAAAAATGAATGTTTGTCTGTATGTATGTATGTCTGTATGTCTGTATGTACTCAATGAACTCAAAAACTACTGGACCGATTATTATGAAAATTGGTATGTATATGTATTTTTCCACGGAGAAGGTTTGTATGATATGCTCATCGATGCCACTCGCCACCAGGTGGCGCTGCAAAATAGCAACTTCTGTCCCGTTCAACCGATTGTCATGAAAATTGGTATGTATATGAATTTTTCCACGCAGAAGGTTTGTATGATATGCTCATTGATGCCACTCGCCACCAGGTGGCGCTGCAGAGTAGCAACTTTTGTCCCGTTTAACCGATTGTCATGAAAATTGGTATGTATATGTATTTTTACACAGAAAAAGTTTGTATGATATGCTCATTGATGCCACTCGCCACCAGGTGGCGCTGCAGAGTAGCAACTTCTGCCCTGTTCAACAGATTATCATGAAAATTGGTATGCATATGTATTTTTCCACGGAGAAGGTTTGTATGATATGCTCATTGATGCCACTCACCACCAGGTGGCGCTGCAGAGTAGCAACTTCAGTCCCGTTCAACCGATTGTCATGAAAATTGGTATGTATATGTATTTTTTCACGAAGAAGATTTGTATGATATGCTCATTGATGCCAATCACAACCAGGTGGCGCTGCAGAGTAGCAACTTCTGCTCCGTTCAACCGATTGTCACGAAAATCAGTACGATGATGTATTTTTAATGGGTAAGATGAATATAATATTCATATTAATGGAAGTTACCACCAGATGGCGCTTCCATGTATCAAGTTTAATACTGATTTTAATAGATATCTATACGAATTCGTACAAATAAAAGTTCTTAAAATATTGTTGGTGCGATAAGTAAAACAAAACTATAAATTTTCTTTTCTTTCCTATCTCTTCTTCTCTTTTATTTTTCTAAAATTTATTTTATTAGTTGATGGCGTAGCAACGCGCGCCGGGTACAGCTAGTATTTCTATAAAAACATATTTTGACATCTCTTGTCAGTTAATTGTTTTCATGTTATCGCTTTTGCTGTGAAGTTGCTGTGCAGGTGACGCCGAATCACCAGTTTACCAACAAACAGTATTGTTTACAGCTCACGCTTTTTATTTAAAGTCACATTTAAAGTTCTTGATCGTGTTTTTAGCCTATCGAGAAAAGAAACCAAAAATATAGAAGTTGTCATCTTTGTGGTGCAAGTTTTCAATGTAAAGTCGGGTGTGCTAGTTCTGGATCTGGATCTGGGAAAATTACTCTGTCAGCACTGAGGCAACATATAGCCCATTGTGCATCCTCCTGTATGTAGAAATATCCACACCTTAGGCTGTCATCCGGTCTAAAGTTTTAAAAAAGGTGACGAGACTCCTGAGGGAAATCTCTCTGATTTTGGCTAGTGTAAGCCAGTACTCGCCCAACACGGAACATCTAATTTAAGAAAAAGCAGAGCAGTCATACATTATATGCTCTACTGTGTCCTCTTCTTGTTCGCAACCTCTGCATAGGGGCTAATTTCGTACTAAAGAGATTTCATCGCAATTGGCATTAACCTGTTCAATATGGTGTTAATATAAGTAAATAATTCAAGGTAATAGCATTTTTAAAGCGAAAAAATAAAAATTATAGGCAAAAAAACTAAAAACCCTTACGTTTGAACAAGTCCAGAGGTTTATAAATAAGGCGCCAGATGAAAAATATTTGATAATAAAATTTGCTACTATTTTCGGAATCTTTGGATTTTGACTGCGTAAAGAGCTGTGCCATTTATTAATAGAAGACATTAAATTAAAGGATAAATCATTGATTTCAATCCCACATATAAAAAGAAAAATAGGTCCTTCTTTTTGCATTGTTATTTAAAACATTGACCATTTTAATAAACACGTGGCATTATACACAAATTATAAATGCACTGCCAGCCCAGTTGTTATAAACACGTTTGGGAAAATACCCTCTACCATTGCTGAGTTTCTAAACCTCCCGGAACCAAAGGAATATACAGATCACTGTTTTAGAAGGTCTTCTGCTTCTTTGCCAGCAGAATTAGGAGTAAATATAACGGATATTAAGAACCGCGGACGATGGAAGTCTACAACAGTAGCTGAGGGTTACATCGATGAATATATTTCTTATAAAAAGGCTACTGCTGAAAGAATAATCCTAACTGTTAGGTCCGCCTTACAGCATCAACCTCTTTACTTAAAGAATTAAAACAGCTAGTTCAAATATATTACAAGTTTCTTTAACATCGTTAGGTATTAATATCAGCAGTTGTTCTAATTGTACTTTTCATTTTAATGTTCATAAATAATAATAATAATAATAATGTTATTAAAATAAGTGTTGTTCATAATTACCTAAACTTCGTTGAAAATTAAATAATTATGTTTTGTTTCTTGCTATTTGGTCAAAAACACTCTTGTTAAAAATATTTTTAAATCGCTACTTTGTACACGTCATCTTTTAATAGTCTTGACAAACATTAAAAATTTTTTTCTTTGCACCAGTCCGAAAGTACGTCGTTCCGGATTCTATATCACGACAGAAAGCCTGACGTATATGCCGCGATAATGTCCTTCGTACTTTCGGCCTAGTACAAAGAAAAATAGTATACACTACATCGGCAGAAAGTTTGGGAGCCCAGTGCAGAAATCTCAAACTTTCTGCCCTTGTAGTGTAATATACTATTACCCACGACTTATAAGTAAATTGCGTATTTTTTAACCTATAACTCTGTCAGTAAGTGTCAAATTATTGAGGAGTTGTGTTATAGTTTCATTTACTAAACTAGTGGAGTAAGTAAATAGAAACCTGTATTATTATGTTGGTTAACTACAGTTTTCATTAAATTAAACTAACATTTGACATTTCAGAGACAGAACTGTCTGCGAAATCGAATATTTTTGACAACTTATGCCAAAATTTAAATTTTATATTTGTTATTTTTAGTTTTATACAAAACCATTTGGTAAGTCGTGGGTAAAGCATAGTACTTCACTCGAGGAACAAATTGCATATTTAGCTCGTTTCTTTAGCCCCTTCGCTCGCAAGCTCGCTCATGAGCCAAACACACTCGCTGTAATATGCAATTTACTCCACTCGTAAAATAATATACTATTTTAGCTTAGATTTGTCAATAGTAAATGGATATGTTATTTCGTATAAAATTAATACAGAAAAGATCAAATATTCTTTTACATATTACAACTACTTTTCTAATTAAGTTTTGAACCTAATTTGTGGTAATTAGTAAGTGTGTTTTGTATATATACAAGGATAGATTATTTGGGTGTTTTCATACAGTTTTTATATTAAAAAAAGGTCCAATGCATATGGGTTATTCTTTAATATAATGTTTTTTATTGCATGCTAAGATGTATTTATTGATTTTTGTGATTTTAAGTGCACGACGTTGGATGATTTAAATATTTATTTTTAAATAATTATTTTTATACAAAAAACAGCCCAATTGTTTTTATCACTATTGTGGTCTCTGCTTTCAAAAAGTATTCTCCTTTTATCATTCAAAAGGATAAAGGGTATACGCTAAGGGAATATTTATCGTACTTTTATGCTACGTCATTTTGTAGGACGAAACCTCGTTCCATTGAACTCTCGCAAAATCTCAACAATCGAGAAAAAAGTAATTGCTTTTGTTGAGAAAAAATAGTATATTGTAATACAAGTGTTACAATGACAGGTTTCGTAGTACGAGTTCAGTTTGTGAAACGAACCGCGAAGCGGTGAGTTTCGCAAAGAATTAGTACTACAAACAGTCATTGTAATTCGAGTGTTACATACTATTTTTTATAATGAACTTTTAAAAGTATAAAAAATATATAAAATGAGAGTTTTTCGAAATATTTTTTTATGTTGGCAATCTTGACACTTTTGACACTTGTCAGTTTTAATGATTTTAAATTTGAATGTTTGTCAAATTTGTATAAAATATTCCGAATTTAGCAATAACGCTGATAATGTAGTTAATAATTTACTACCTATAACATACTTCTTGATTTACTACCTGAACTCTTTCGTTGACAATCAGTGCAGTGCAACCAATTGTGTACAACAAAAAGTTACCAAAAACAGTGTTACAATGAATCTATTTCGATACTGTTTTTAGTGTCGAAATAGAAACTTTGTGAACGTGAATTATAAAAAAAATAATTGTAACGTTTTAGTTATAATGCCATTAAATCACCCCCATAAAGGTGGCTGACCTAAAGTGGAAAAATTGTCGAAATTTATGTCAAAATTAGGTGCTTTTTAGGTGCGCAAAACAAAAATTAGGTGCACTAACCGTTTTTGAAATATTTACGAAAAACCATGGGACCGCCAGACTTTAACAACCTAGCTGACCCATAATAAAAAAAACAAAAAACTAGGATTGAATAATCTTTAAGTTAAGTGCTAATTAAGTGCTTTTTAAAACACGAAACATAAAATAAAAAATTTAAAAATTAAACGTATTAAAATTGAATATATTGATTGTGTATGGCAAAATGTCACATTTCTTCTTGCAATTTGAACCAAAATGGACATCGGCAGTTTAAGAACAGTTAGAAATCGGTAACATTTTTTTGTCCCGTAATTTTTTTAATGGATAATTCGGAAGGTCACCACTAAAAATTTTTTTTATTTTTTTTTAACTCGGACCGCTGAGCTGGGACTTGCAACCGGTCATTTCCGGAAATGATGATTAATATAAAATTCACTTTGTCAGAGATTTAAGTGCTCATCAAGTGCAATAGTTTCACGAGCAAAATAAACTGCTAATAAGCAATTTCAACTGAAAATATTTGGCCAAAGTTTTCTTGTGTCTCAACTGAGAGTATCAATCTGCACTTTTTAAGCACATAGATCATTAAAATTTTCTTGTAATTCTATTACTTAATAATTCTCTCGTCCGAAATGAAATAATTTTTTTAATTTTTTGACCTGGGATCACTGAGCTGATACTTCTTACCGGTCACTTCCAAATATAATAATTATTATAAAAAACTTTTTGTCAAATATTTAAGTGCTCAGTAAGAGCAACAGACTCAATAGCAGAACAAACCGCTGATGAGCCAAGTCAACTAGAAATTCTTAAGTCTTTAACAAAGTGTGTCATTCTGCACTTTCTAAGCACTTAAAAACTGGTACAAATACCTACGAAATAATCCCATAAAATTTCCTTAGTTTTTTTTGCGCGTAGCTCCGGTAATTAATTGACTTTTATCTCGACTCAAAACTTCTCTGCCGTTTTTTATCTCTACTCAAAATGAAGCGCACCTATCTAAATTACTCAAAAATTATTTATACCATTACTTTTCTACTCCAAGACATTTCAACTAAAAAATTCGAACAAGTAAAAAACGTCTCAATAGGTAATTATTTTTTTTATTAAAATTTTTGCTAGAAATGTTCTATCTAAGAGAAAAATTAAAGTAGTAAAACAAAGGAATCAACGAATGTTGAACTAACCTATTTAGCCTTGCTTATTTTAGGGTAGAGATGGAAAACTATCATTATTTTCAACAATTATCTCTAATTGTTATTTCAACTAGTAACAATTTTCAAAAAATTGTCAATTTTTCTATTAAACAATATTTACTTTCAACACTTTTTGTACATCAAATTTAGTTGTACTTAACATAGTTAACATTTTTTTATAACTGACCGGTTGCAAGTCTCAGCTCAGCGGTCCGAGTTAAAAAAAAATAAAAAAAAAAATTAGTGGTGACCTTCCGAATTATCCATTAAAAAAATTACGGGACAACAATTTTTTACCGATTTCTAACTGTTCTTTTGGTTCAAAGTGTAAGAAGAAATTTAATTTTAATACGTTTAAATTTAAATTTTTTTATTTTATGTTTCGTGTTTTAAAAAGCACTTAATTAGCACTTAATTTAAAGATTATTCAATCCTATTTTTTTGTTTTTTTTTTATTATGGGTCAGCTAGGTTGTTAAAGGCTGGCGGTACCATGGTTTTTCGTAAATATTTCAAAAACGGTTAGTGCACCTAATTTTTGTTTTGCGCACCTAAATAGCACCTAAAAAGCACCTAATTTTGATATAAATTTCGATAAATTTCTTCACTTTGGGTCAGCCACCTTTATGGGGGTCATTAAACCCGATGGGGAGGTGAATGTATGTCGGATAGGCAATAAAGTCATAATTGCTAAGAAATAATAAAGCATAAAGTGTGTTAATTGTAACTATTTTCGTTGCAGGTTCAATTATTCCAATTCTTAACAAAGAACGTCGACCGTCGTTGATTACTATTGAGCGGCCTTACTATTCACGCCATCGACCATCTATAACCATAGAACGACCCCATCTCCATCAGAACCGCCACCGCCGACTATCGTGTTTTGCCGAACGTACGCAGGGACGTCATAGAAACTTTATTAGTTTTGAACATAACTTCGATAAAAAACTACCGCTTGAGAAACCATCGTGCAGCTTCCATCCCACAATTAGCTTCGAAACACCAATGGAATCTATGGAATTGCCAACTTTACCGATAAAATTACCATCACTACCGCCTCTTTCTTCTACAGGTTTGTCTATATTTTTAAAGTAATTCTTTCACAGATTGCTCGTAAATATTTTCTAGTTTATTCAGTGACTCATACTTGTGTCGATGTGTAGGCCTCGTTGTCTTTATTGATATAAACAGCTTAAATTATTTGGATTCCACAGGATAGAAGTATCTATGCTTTTTCATTTTTAGTGTATAAATATCTTCTAGACTGAGATCCCGGGGCCTCCAGACCTTCCTTATTTTCTAACTCTTAAAATTATGAGAAATGTGCGGGGTAATGTATGCTTAAGCACCTATGCATACCCGCTAACTTGATTACCCGGCCCTTTTACAGGTAACAGGTAAGTTTTATGTTATTTTTTCGATTTTGGTTTTGATGAGTTTTGATATAAATATATAATATTTTCATAAAAAATTTTAATATAACAGTATAATGCCTGCGCGATCACAAACGCGAAAGCAGATGCTACGCGCACGCGTATAAACAAAATATTTATAAATTTGAGAGTGAGAAAGCAATCTACAGAGTACATCTCACTCGCACTCATGCGCATAGATAACGCTGTCGCGCTTACACTTACAGGATAACTTTAATGCGTCTGGCGGGGTGATTGGCCCATGGGGTTGGTCTAGCTGCATACAAAAGGTATTAAAATACTACTATGAATATCATATATAAAAATTGGAAGTTAGAAAATAAGAAAGAAATTTTTTATGCAAATTTAAAGCGTTTGGCGGGAGTTACCGCCCACAAGAGGTGTCTGGCAATATTGGATTAAGATTTCCTACAATATTTTGTAAAACATATCCAAAAACCAGCTGTTAGAATTTAAGGAAAGTAAGCCATATTTTTATGTACCTTATCTTACCTGTTACCTGTAAAAGGGCCGGGTAATCAAGTTAGCGTGTATGCATAGGTGCTTAAGCATACATTACCCCACACATTTCTCATATTTTTGAGAGTTAGAAAATAAGGAAGGTCTGGGGGCTCCGGGATCTTGGACTATTCCCAAAATTGGCTGTTTACGTTTGGTGTAAACCTGCCTTGAGTTTTACTGATTCACAGGACCTAAATTTTTAAAACGCTTTCGTATTTTGTGTCAAATCTCCAATATCTTATATTTATTTCAGGTGCCATCCCAAAAGCTTCTCGCAGTTTTGAACAGCCTTACATGTACAAAGAAAAGTCTATCACTGAGCGAAGCTCGCATAGTCTGGATGCGAGTTCAATTAATTTTGATAGCAAATCTTCTGACGATGAAAGAGCTTCACCGATATTTATCAACATGGAAGAGACCAGAATAACTGCGCCTCTCCTGGAAAGTCTAAAAAGCTCTGACGTCTAGTAACCTACATAATTGTAATAAGAGTATAATTTTTTGAGTAATCTATTTTTGTACATTTCATGATATAGCTATTTCTTGGTGCTTGAAGTTGCGAGTTAGACTAGAAGTTATCGTTTAGAAAAATAAAAATACTTATCGTGATATTTTTCTAAAAAATGTGACTTGAAGGAACATTACAACAATTTAAAAAACTAATTAACTTAACAGTTTCAGACAAGATTAAAGTGCTATAACAAAAGTCTTGTTTGAAAAGCACTTATGCTAAAATAACAATAAAAGAAACAGAAAAAAGAATTTGACTGCGTTTAATTTACATGAAATAGAGTTTATTAGTATTATCAATGAATACAAAGTAGTAGAAGTTCTGTATTATAATATTAACAAAGTAGATAAAAGGCACTAAGTTAAGAATGATGATTGATGATGACTGATGATAATGATGATGATGATTGATGATGATTGATGATGATTGATGATGATTGATGATGATTGATGATGATTAATGATGATTGATGATGATTGATGATGATTGATGATGATTGATGATGATTGAAGATGATTGATGATGATTGATGATGATTGATGATGATTGATGATGATTGATGATGATTGATGATGATTAATGATGATTGATGATGATTGATGATGATTGATGATGATTAATGATGATTGATGATGATTGATGATGATTGATGATGATTGATGATGATTGATGATGATTGATGATGATTGATGATGATTGATTATGATTGATGATCAGCGTGATCTTAGTTATTGGTAAATCGACGCACAAAAGCAAAATAATTGTTTTTAAAAATAATTGGCACAATATCTTAAAAAAAACAAAATTATTGCTCATCTTATTTTATGATAAACTTCACCGACATTTTGGAATAGATTAAAATTAACTGATTATTGTTTATTCTCTGTAAAATTATATCAATCCAGTTATATTTACTATACAACCGATCAAAAAGGTATAACTGTTGGAAAAATCCGTAAAAATAAAAGATATTTAAAATGTACGTACGAGAAATCTTAATAAATTAGAGAAACAAAGAGTTCCAACAATTGATCAAATATTTTTTGCCTGCGGTCAAGCATTTTTGGCGTGTTTTTGTTTTGTTTCGGTGGGATCAAAAATGGCAAAATGGAGGCTTATCATTTAAACTTTTAAACAAATAAACTCATTTGTTTTTGTGTTTGAATTTATTAATTTATATACTTCATACTTCCTAAGGGTTAATGGTTTAAATAAATGGCAACGAAGACTTGTATGTAATCAAATATTACAAGAAATATTATATATCTTTTTGTCAACGACATAAAAGTGGTCTAAAAAAAAAAATTCGTAAGCAATAATGGTCAAACAATGGTGAAAAGTGTGTAAACATCAGATTTTTATTTTAAATTTTTAAACATCAATTTCGCGTAGGGACTTGCAATTAAACTCTTCATAGTTACTAGTTACTAACTACAAATCCAATAGTTTCCTCATAGAAGAAGGTTTTGGGATAAATTCGTTAAAACTTTGCAGAGAGATAGTAAACTTTTAGGTGTACCTGTATTAATCTATTAAAGCATAACACCTTAAATTAATGTTAAACCAAATACCACATTTTATCCTTACTTTGTTACACGACACTCTCTCTATATATATACTAGGTCTGTCGCAAAGTAAAAAGGAAAAAATAATTAACAAAATTTAGTTTTAACCAAATGGGATTTATTCTATTCAAAATAGTCCCCTCAGAGTTAATACCGTGATTTGCACAGTTCAAAAGTTTTTCAATGAGGATTTCAGCTGATTGACCGGGACGTTCTGCAAAATGGTCGTCGACTCTGTCCCTTCATGGCAAATGTAGTCAATCGAACAGAAAAAAGTTGCACAGTGCCATATTCGGAGAATATAGGGATTAGTTGATGGTTAAAATGCCATTTTTTATTAAAAATTCGAATACACTAACAGATAATTGATCTAATATTGATGAAGATTTTGTTAAAAGAACAGATATAGAATTTTATGAAACAAGCCGTAAATAGAGATATTTAAAATATTAGTAGTAGTAATATACGATAAAATAAATACTTTTTAAAAAATTGAACCACCTCCAAAAAATTCACTAAAAAGCCAGAAATAGAATCTTTATTTCTTAAAAACATTGCAAGCAACTAGGAATCTGATTTCAATTTCCTTGAAGTCGGCTCTAATGGTTTATATCTTTGGAAAAGATTGGAGTTACTAACATTCAAAATCTAGATTTAATAGTCTTAAAATAGTGGGTAATTTGCCATTTAAGGAAATCGGAATCAGATGCCTAGTTGCTTCCAATTTTTTTAAGAAATAAAGATTTTATTTCTGGCATTTTAGTGAATTTCTCTTTTCTTTTTTTAAGGTGGGCTTATTTTTTTAAAAAATGTTTATTTTATCCTTATTAGTTGCTACATAGCTTTGTCAGATGTGGGCGCAAATTCATGATGTACTATTTTTAAAACCTTCCAAATACCGAGGACTTGTCTGAAATCACCAATCCGCAGTGAGCAAGCGTGTTGATTAAATACTAACTTCTTTGGCTTTAGAGTGGGACAGTAACGGGCTAATTATTAAGTTTTTATGATATACATCATTATTAACAAAATAGCTAAACTGCAAAACTTAGGTATTCTGTTGATTTTTGTGGTATTTCCTGGAGTATCTTCCACATTGATGACCAGACCTTAAACAAATATCTATGGGACCACACGGACACTCTACTCTTTTAAATTCAAAAAGAAATTTTCAGATCGGATTATAAATACCGGAGATATTGGGTAACATACATAAAAAAAAATATGGTCGAATTTAGAACCTTCTCCTTTTTTGAATCGGTTAAAAATGATATAATCACTAGAGTTATTGTAGGTAAATACAAGAATGTCTGTAGTTATGCATGAGTAATCAAAAAAGTTAGTGCATGTATAAATAACTATATTCACGAAATACATTAAAATGTTAATGCACAATACCGTGAAATATTGTTGGACCATTATAAATGTTTAGAGCGAGATTTGAATACCCGTTGAATATTTAGTACTGCAAAAATGTTATTTCAAGTCACATTAAAGACAAACAATTAATGGATCAATATTTATAGCAGTTTATATGTTGTTACTCTTTTTCATGGGCGTAGCGAGCCATGGGCTTAGGGTGGGGCAACAGTCTAAAATAATATGTAACTTGCAAACTATACCCGCGTTATCGCGTTATTACCCAGGTTAATTTTTTCATACAAAATGGTTATACCCACAACCTACAGCACCCTGTATCTGTCTCCTTTCGAATTATCCACAACACTTTCTGATTGCTCACCTACCTACACCACGAAATCTCCCATCTAACTTCAGCCGTTTGGGCCTTCTGTGTTGCCAATTTTTTAATCAGTCAATTAAGAGGTTTATATTTATATCTATAGATAGGTAGTACTTTCAGGTACAGTAAGTAAACAATGACACATAGGTATTATTAGGTTGTTTATTTATTAAGGATGACAACTGACCAGTAGGCGGAGCTTAAAAAACATGGCTACGTATTGTGTGCAGTCAAAAAATTAACCATATGTTTACATTGAATTAGTGTTATGAATTTTATTTATTTATGTTTTCTATAAACGAATTTTTTCGATTTGTTGGATCAAATCCAGCTCAGAAGAATATTAAAGACGCAGAAAGGATTTTACAAGCTCGACACTTGATAAAATGTGGTGAAAATAATGACAATCCAAATAGTGATGTTGTGAGTTTTAATGCATTATGTTTACAAACTTCTCATGTAAAAGATAAACCTCATGACATCGAAAGATCGGTTTCAAAATCAGATCCAATATTTTATACGATTGAATCCCTGTTGCTGTTCGTAAATTCTCTTCTGACTTCATAAAATCCATGAATGATGGTTTTATGAATAAAGTTTCCACCTGAACTTCAACATCATTGAATGTTTTTTTAACAGCGTTATCATTGGTAATGCAATACTAATCACTGTTATCAAGCACATTCAAATTTGTAGCACTAGAATCCTCACTAATATCATTATGTTTTTTAACTGCATCTTTTTTTTAAACTCCGAACACATTCTCATATGTGGATTTGTATTTTTTAATTTTATAGCACGCTGCCAGGCTTTAAATCTATCTATTTTTATTTTTTTCCCAAATAATTTTCAATGTAAACAAAACTTCTACCAGGTTTAGGTATGACATGAAAACTAATTACTATATTTTTATGTGATTTACTGCCACAACCATTCACCGCACAATAAACTCTACTCTTATTTTGAATACATAGATTTGATTTAATGAGTTCCATTTGTTATTAAAAAATTTCTATTAATTTTTAAAATTAATTGTAATATATTAGTCAATATACTGGTGAATTCAAGTGCACACCAAAACTAGTACTTGTTTTGACCACCAGACGTCGTAACCAAAAAGTGGTCAGTCATCAATTACTTTAAGAAAAGCTGGCGTGGGTTTTGACAGTAGCACTTATAATTTATTTTTCGCTTCGGTGATTCTCATCCTGTAAACACTCAGCATACAGAGACCGCCAAGACTAATTTCACTCATGGTAGAGTGAAGCCACGTCTTGACAAGCCGCAGCATACTGAAAGACCTCTCTATAATACAGGTCGTACACGGTTTGACAGTAAAATAGCAAGCACATTTTATTATGTTTGGATAAAACATTTCTGAATCCTTTATCAGTTATACCACTTCCATGTCTTTCAGGTCATTCAATGCCATATTTTTTTCTTCCCACAGTTCAGCCTCGCATTTGAAACTACCACTTAAGATATAAAACTCGGAAAAGACCTCTGTTTTTTTTAATTCTTCGATCGTCATTTGCAACATGTTATATGGGTGCAATGACATCAAAAAATATGCTGGTAAGTTGTTCTCCGAGGAACGCTCTTCCAATGACATAATTAGCGAGTCTAAGTAGGGAATAATCAACGATCGTTTCCAAAACTGAGTAGAAATCTCTGCCGGAAGATTTGCACACTGGAGCAAGTCAATGATTTACGATAGTTTAAAGCAATGCGGAATATTTCGCAATAAGGCAAACAGAGACAATAAATTTTGAATTTATAGCAGCGCAGTATAGCTGAAAAGCCGATTTACTTGAAGCGTTGTTGCTTTTTTCGAAAATGTAATTTTTCTGTGAAAAATACATTTTTGCGATCAGCGCGTTTTAAACAGCATCGTGCTACGACATTAAGCCTTTTCTCGAAAGAATTTTATGATTTCCTTTATTGAGCCAAGTGTTTTACGTACAGCGGAGATTTGGTTTAAGTCATGAACGACCAAATTTAATTTGTGGCTAGCGCAGTGGAAAAAGATGGCTTTTTTATTTTTCTCTTAGTAACTTTTAAACGCCACCATCTTTCCCCGACATTGTGGAGTACTCGTCATAGCCTTGCCCCACACACTTTTCTGGATCCAGGCCCACGTTCGTCATGAAGTTATCTATGGCAGCGGCAATAGATGTGGCGTCCATGGCAATTAGTTCGATGAAGCCTAAGAGTTCTTCACGAATCAACATCTTTTCTTCGTCAAAAAATTTGACGCCGATTGCAAGTTGCTCCTTGCCTGCGATGTCGCCACTCTCGTCTGCCAAAATACTATATGCATGTGCTTTTTCACACCGTCCGTGATATCATCTCTGATAACTTCTCCAGAAATATTTAATATTTCATTTTGAATCTGAGACGCCATATATGTCGCATTCTTTGCACATGATTCTGAGTGCTCCTTTAATGTTTTATCGCCAGACTCAATCTTAAGTTTGATAATGGCTTTAAACAGACCTTCATGAAGGTCTTTACCTCTTAATGGCAGATCGTGGGTACCACAAAAAACTGTACCTATTACAGATGCAACAAATTTATATGATTTTTTCATGCACATCCACATATTCTGTATAAAATTTTTTGGGGACGTGTTTGAGATCTTGTGACACTGAAGCGTTGCAAAGCTCTCTTACGTACACAAACGAAAAACAAAAGGATTGCGTTTGGTATGCATGAATGTCAGCTGCGCGCGTGCTGTCAATCTCGCGCCTTTTTTTTTCTGATCGATTTTTTTTCTATGTAGGTATTTAGTATTATAGTTTGGACCTAGGTAATTAAGTGGTTAATGTTTCATTAGGTACCTTACAGGTCAGAACCAAGGTGGTTACGCCCATGCTCTTTTTTTATGTAATTTCAATTCGATTTTCTTACTTTACTCAAATATTGTCACATAACTCAGGTGTTTGTAAATAATTATTTAATATATAAATTATTACACAAATATTGATCCGTTGTTATAAAAATTTAATGATATATCGTATTTTAGCTGTCCACGACAGAAACGTAAAGACACAGATTGTAAGTCGAACTGTTTAATAGGATTGCTCAATATATATTTTACTTATCTACGGTAGTTTCAAATTTTTATTCGAGTTATTTTATTTTAATAACGTATTGAATCGTTTCTTTGTATCTTCCGTTTTATATCTGTAAATGAAGGCTATAAATAAATTAAGTAAATAATACTGTAAAAGAACCGATTACTTCTATCGAATCACAGTTGAGTTAAGTTAAACTTGTTTTTGTGGTAATTTAAATTCTGTGATTGACGATGTAGAATTTCTAAGCAATTAGGAATAATTACCTACAATTAAGAAAACCTGGTAGCACAAGCTTTGTTTTCATTAAATGAAATTCTCTTATTAACGATTGTTACTAAAAACCAAAATTAGCAAAGTAACAGCCGCCATTTCTAAGTGTAAAGTAAATGTTTGTAATGCTATTCTATTGGAAAGAGTAAATAACGTTAACATTCTTATTTCAACACGTTTAAGTATTCTGGGATAGCATACGATAGCAACAACAAAGAATATGGATCCATGCGTTCAGGTTTAACATAATCTTTCTGTTATTCTAGGTTTCCTTTATAAACATTATTAACCCAACCTAATAAAGGATTTTGTGTACAATAAAAAAATGTTTGCAAAGTAATTTAATTAATAAAATCATTTTTCTTTTGATTCTAGAATTCAGGTTAAATCCAAATAATACCTAATGAAGCAACACAATATACTTATTTTATCTTTAGCGCTTCAGTTTATAATATAATTGTATCTCTGATATTCCAGTCATTTGGTAGTTTTAACTGCAAAGTCTTTCGACAGTATTAAAAATTGTTAATTTTATAGATTTAGTCATGCTCTTTTTAAATTTCAACTTTGCCTTCTCCTATCTCTGCCGCTCCTGCCGCCATATTGGAAATATTGTACCTAATTGCAGTTTCTTTACAATATCTCCTTACCGACGCATGTCACAAGATAAACATTTACAAAATTAAACTAGAGAACACCAGAATTTACGTATTTACAATTTTTTGCAAAATTAATAGTTTTTGGCGTACGAGTACCGCAGTATGCGTTTTACAAAAGAACTCATTTCCACAACACCTGGAAGAAGATTGAACAGCGTGTTATTTATCGTAATGTCTACTGTAGGCCTAATGCACACTTTTGAAATTTAGTTCAATCCCTTGCGCTTTTCTGTTTTTGATGAATCAGACGTTGCGAGTTCGGTAAGATTGCCCTACACGCTAGGGTTTGCATGACAGTTATGCAAAACCTAGCATGTTTGCGATAAAACAGTGCAACCTGGCGAATATGGTGGTGTCTAATAGTCGTTCATGCATGCATGCGCAGTAATCAGTTTTTGATTTCAGTGAAGACGAGCAATTACTAATAATTAAAGATTATCGTGACAGAGAAAAAAGAGGGGCAGCATATTAAAAACTTGTTGCAAATTTACAGTAGTTGGAGGCTAACGCTAATAAAGATACGGTAGTGAAAAAAATTAACACGTTGCGTAGTAATGTAAGACGTGAAAAGAAAAGATACCATAAGATACCAGGTGATATTTAGAAACTATCACTATGGTACTATGAATTGTTTGAGTTTTTTGGAGATCAGTTTGCATGAACTAGGGTTTGCGCGTATAGCACTGGTCAAGACATGGCAGACCAAATTTTCGTCCACATAATCTACGATTATCAGACTCATCACAAGAATTTTGTTTTAGATTTTATCAAAGGTTTGATCAAAAGTAGTCACCGTTTCTTTCTCTTTATCGTAATCCGATTTTTTACAAGAACCACCACAATTTTTACAATTTCTGCATACGCTGGCTTTCTGACATCCGTTTTTATATTTACAAGAAATAAGTTTTACCAAGGATCTAAATGCTTAAGTGTCTTAACAGAAATGAGCCTATTTTTGATTACCTATTCCTATTGTTCTCATGTTCTGCATTTTGTTCATTTCTGTACGATTACTGAATCTGATTATAGGTTTAAAATTAAAGTTTTCGTGCTGCTGATTCTGTAAGTGCTATCAACGCAATATTAAATTTACCTACAAATGCTGATTTTCTAAAAGATGGATATTTATACTCTTTTAAAGACATGCTTTTTTTATTAAGGATGTCCTCTTAGGTATAGACCTAAATACAAATGTACCGAGAACATCTATTGGGACAGAAGAGGTAATTTATTAATTTGAGATTTAAAGGCTTGCAAGTTAGGACAAGTGGTATGGGGAAGACGTGGGGAGGTAAGGAGTTCCACAATCTGGGAATGAAGGAACGATCGAATCGATCCGTTCTCGACGTCGGGCACTGAACAGTATAAGGGTGCATGGAGTTGGCACGTCGCGTTGCTCTGGGTGGTCTGGCAAGTGGAGGCATTATAGAGCGGAGTTCTTCTGAGCAAAATCCTTTTATGTATCGGTAAAACAAGGAAAGATCAGCCACTGTTCTTCGGTCGGATAATGGGGCTAGGTTTTTGGTGATATTGGTGTCGTTCATTAGTCGAACTGCCCTTCTCTGTATTGCATCCAGAACTGCGAGCCTTGACGGAGCCGCCGAACTCCATACATGCGAACAGTATTGAAGATTAGGCCGTATTTGGGCTTTGTAAAGAGTAGCTAAATTGGATGAAGAAAATATTTCCGTGCTCTTAACAGAAAGCCTAATTTCTTTCCTGCTGCAGTTGCTATGGATGCAATATGTTCGTTTCATAGTAAGTCCTGGGAGATCGTTATACCAACCAGCGTAATGGAGTCGCCCGCTACCAGTGTCTGATCGTTGATTGTAAGTTACTTTATAATTCAAAACATAAACGTTCTTTTGCTTTGGCAATGATCTCGGGATCAGAGTTTGGGTTTTTAAGTAGCTGAATAAACTCCTTTAATTTAGGATGTTTTCGAAGAACATTAATATTCTTATCTATATATATACAAAAGGATGTGTTTTTATGTAAGAAATCAATGAACTCAAAAACTACTGCACCGATTATTATGAAAATTGGTATATGTATGTAATTTTCCACGGAGAAGGTTTATATGATATGCTTATTGATGCCACTCGCCACCAGGTGGCGCTGCAAAGTATTAACTTCTGCCCCGTTCAACCGATTGGCATGCAAATTGGTATGTATATGTATTTTTTCACGAAAAAAACGAATCTGCTATGCAATTGATGCTACTCGCCACCAGGTGGCGCTGCAGAGTAGCAACTTCTGGCCCGTTCAACCGATTGTCATGAAAATTGGTAGGCATATGTATTTTTTTACGATGAAAACGAATATGCTATGCACATTGATGCCACTCGCCACCAGGTGGCGCTACAGAGTAGCAACTTCTGCCCCGTTCAACCGTTTGTCATGAAAATTGGTATGTATATGTATTTTTCTACGGAGAAAACCAATATGCTATGCACATTAATGTAACTCGACTCCAGGCGGCGCTGCAACCTATGGCCCAAAAATGAACTATTCAAAAAGCAAATCAACTAACTTCACTTCTATCATCTGTCAATAAGCTTAAAATAATCACACAAATAATAAATAATATAAATAATTTATAGAAATATATAATATATTTAATCGATAAGTTACAAAACTATAAAAATTTGGAAAAATGGTAAAAAACATCAGTAGGCGGTACGAAGTTTGCCGGGATAGCTAGTTTTTTATAAAAGAAGGCATAAATTGTATCACAACCACTGAAGGAATGCAAAAAATGAAATATGTTCTTCAGCTTTTCTATCTGTAATTCTTTTAGAGAAATACATTTTTTCGTAAAATTTTTCTTTTTCCTAGTTCAAGAAAATATACGTCTTATCGCGTAGAAAGAGCAGTCACAAGAAAAAAAAAGATCCTTATCTTCGCCGACCTCTATTTCGCAGGTATTTATCTGGAGACACAGTTGAAATCATTGTCTTTTCAAAAATTATGTACCTATACTGAAGAAGTTATTTGTGATCGTTGGGATCGCTCTGTAAATTTGGTAACTACGGTTTGTTACATCTTTAGGATATCCATATAATACCATCATGGCTTTGGATTTATATTTGAATTGAACATACACATGCCGTAGTTACTGCAAATAGATGTAAATGGTTCACCCAGATGCCAATTGATTCGGTGTAATAACTCGAGGACATAAATTGTATCACCAAAATGTATATCTCCAGAATGTTGCTTAAATGCCTTATACATAGAAGATATAATTTGTTTACATATGCCTTCGTCATTGAAAAGCAATAATGGAAATTGAGCGATTACGTACGTATAAAACATGGTAGTGTAGCTGAATAATACTTTGTGGTCCCCTGCGCCAAAAACTATTAATTTTACAAAAGATGTATTAAATTTTCTCTAGTTTAAGTAACTCTTCAGCTAAATCCTTTTGTTCTTACTAAATGACTGGGCTATTTTAAATATTCAGTTAGATTGCTTTATATAAAGGAAAGACAATTTAAATGTTAAATGACTTCAACAACGCTTTAAAAGACGTACAAAAACAAGCTTTGAACAAAAAAATTATTTGATTATTTAGAAAAAGGTCAGCTATTTAAGGAACTCTTTTTAAAGCCAAGGAACAGACATAGGTACAACAATGTCCAGAGGCTTACTTAACGCTAAGCAAGATATATAAAACAATGTTTCTCCACCTCTTAGAAAAATAGTAAAAACCACCTTAAACTTAAACAAACTAACATAATGGTCAAAAACACTCGGCAAGTGTTACGAAAGCGAGAATCTCTTTACATTTTCCAACACTTAGAAAGGTAGTAATGCAGAGGAATTTTAAAATTACTTTGCTAGGAGAAAATTACTTCTGTAGCGTTTTTAAAAAATGTGTTAAATATTACATTGAGGTGATCTTTTTCTTTTATTTTTGTCTTTTTACGATGCCGGTAGATATCTTTTATAGTAATTATTAATGTCTGGAGAGAATAATGCACAGAACAATTAAATGTTATAACTATAGGTATAATAAGATATTTGTTTGCAGTTGGCAGCTAAGAAAAGTCATTAAATCGTAAAATGTTGTAAACAAGACCCTAAATCAGTAGCGCACGTACTTATTTATATCGGTATTAAGAAATTTCTTTTAATCATCATATTTCAATCTTTTTAGGTGAGGGATAAGTACTCATAATACGATATTTGGAATATTTTGTTTTTCGATTTTAACGAGAATAATTGTGTTGGTTAGGGGTGTTAAGGGATTAAGGTAACCCTATGTGTATAATTGCAAAAACAGGTACGTTATTAGTCTATAAATTTGAATTATGCATTAAAAAAACTTTGGTTCTACGGTCAAGGGATCTATTGAGCTACCTGTTGTGACAATATAATCTAGGGTTTCTATTGTGTTTAAGTTAGTTTATCCCTTATTACAGGGTGGCCTCTTTGAAAAATAACAATTATGACTTTGTTTCAATGGAAATGTATACTACTTTTAGTTATTTTTTATGAACCACCCTTGCTTGAGCTTTGAAGGATTTGCATTTAAAATGAATTCACTGTGTTGCCAACTGCAAACAAATAGACTATAAAACCTAGTATAAATCATTCAAAATAACTCTAGACACACGTTAAACATTTTAATTAAAGTTAAAAGGGTTTATCCACTAGGTTAAACTATTTCGAACTGTCTTTCCTGTTTTTTAGTTACAATGTAAACAGTAAATGAATTTTAATTTTTAATCAGCATCATTTTCTCATGCTGTCGTAAATTTAGTAGGGTTTTATTTATCATTTTCGTATAGTTGTAACATTTTATCGGATTCCAAAAAATAATCTGAGTAAAAATTTGAAAACACACCGTGTATTCTGTCCTCAAAATTAATTTATTGATTAAGAAATTAAAGTTCTATTATACTAGTAAAAAGCAACTAACTTATTTTTGAGGATAGCTCTTTTGGCACAAAATAATGTTATCTAGCATGCCTTTTGAAATGAACCTCTAAAATGACTAAGCTTTAAGATATATACCTAATGTTAAAAAAATATTTAACTTGAAACTTTTACTATCTAAATATAGGCATTATTAGAAATTATTTATATATAGCTGTAGCATATCATATTCATATTTTATATATATACTTAAAAACGTATCATCGAGTATAAAGATTTTTAAAAAGTTAAATATAATTAAGTTTAAAATATATATTTATTTAATTAAAAAATTATTAAGTAAGCTGTTTATACTGAATGCCAATGTCCTATAAATAATTGGAAAATATTTTTTAATTGTTTTTTTAACTGATATCATTTACACTTTTTTCCTGTTATTATTTGCCATAAGACATTCAGTAAATTAACTTTAAACAAGTACTGCTCAGTGGAATCATACTTGTAAAACTATCGTTATTTAATCAACAAATTTAAAAGAAGCTCATTTGTTATTTAGATAAATAGCTGTTTGCATAATTATTCCCGAATATCTGTATTTAATCATTACCGAAGTCATTTGAGTTAATATCATAGGTAGGGGTTAGCGCAAAATATAAAAAATCGCAATATGACAAACCGGGAATCCTAGAAGGATTCTAAAGAAAAAAAAAATACTCCACATCTGCTTTCTTCTAAATGTTCTCTGCCGGAGCAATCACATTACCGATTAAAATCACTCCTCCAATCCAGTGAGCAGATAGGAAGCCACCCTAGTGTAGGCACTTCATCTACTCACCCACATGGCGACTTTCGCTCGTAAACATACCTCTACAGGCTTCTCACCTTCATATCCTTTCATCTTTCTGTTTCATTTTTACCACCACACTAACAAACTCATGCACACCTTCAATTACCTTCATTGTCATTCATACATTCCTACAACCTGCGCATCAAATTGCCAGTCCAGGCAATCTCACCCAACACTTTCCTTTCACCTGCCCATTTTTTTGCACTGCAACATTGTATACTGTATGTGTCTGAAGCTTGACAGTACGGACACTTGGCGTTGCTGCCCTTCTGTAAGTTTTACCGGAAACAGCCGTGACCACTCAGTACCTGCGTCAGGTTGAGTTTGTAGAACGGTGCTTAAACATGTTCGGAATGAGTGACTTCGTCTACTTAGCCGCATCTTCCGTCGTCGTCCACTTTGCTTGCCACATCTCAATAGATGTAGTCCTTTCCTAATTTCTTACCCTTTCATGCACGGATGTTTTCGTCAGAGCGACGGTGGTACGTTCTCATTCTTTTCTCTGCCAGGATGTGTGTTGGCACACAGCCTGCAACTACCCAAAGCACAGTGGCAGATACTGTGCGGTAGGCAACAGACTTGTCCTATCAACCCATCAACCCCGGTAAGAAGCCGCCTGTAGAAAGGGATTTCCTTCGAAGAACACCAGACCGGAGCCGCGTAGAAGACGATAAATAGTACCATCGAGTGTACTACACTCCTCCTTTCGGGTTTGGACTCCCCAATCCTTGGCATTATGCCACCGAGCTCCCCGGTCCGTCTGGCTGCTTTGGTGATTGCTCTTCTCAGGTACTCTACCCATCTACCATTTTCCTGCAGAGTCACCCCTAAATAATTGACATATTGTTTGAACGTCATCCACCACTCCTTCTTTCTGTCGTGGTCCTTTCAACACCACCTTACATTTATTTTATTTGTACATGTAAAGGCAAATTGTACATGCCTTAGACTGCTGGCAAACTAGAAGTGTCAGCAACTTGTAAAATGTGCTTCGCAAACAATAAAATTTTTATAAGAATCTAAAATTTTGGTCACAGTACACAATTACAATCATGGTGCAAAATTGCTAAACGGAGGTATGGTTTTGAACAATGCTATATTTATATTTAAAGAACAAATGAAAAAGTAATAATTAAAAATTGGCAAAGATCAAGATCTGTTACATTTAATTTAAGTGATATTGGAATATGGTGACAAATTTACTGATACCGTTATACCAATGGCAGCGATGTCCGTTTTTCTCCCGCTATACATCGCTAGTGTGGTTGGAGGTCAAACACAACAAACAAACCGTTTGCATTGCAACCGTTTGATGAGTTGCGTAATAGAAATGCAAAAGTGATTGGGGAAAAGACAGATTTGATAAAAAGTTAAGGTTTATAACATGTAATTTCAGCTCACTTTTCAATTTATCTGAACATCAGTACCTACATAATTTTAGTAGAATATGAGATAAAAATAGATACTTTTTAATTCCAGATTAAAACATAAACAAAAAAAAAAATGGTATGACCGCCAAACCTACTGGCGCCACCTATTTCTAGCTTTTCAGATTAGCTGCCGTTGTTTCCACTGAGCAATACTCAAAATAAAAATCAATGCAATTGTAAATCGTACATCATATAAAATTTTCTGCGATCTTTAATTTTTGTTTTAAACACAAAACAATTTTATTAAATTGAAAGCAAATTTATTTTTCTTGGTTTTGGAATGTGGCAAAATATTAAAAACTTTATAATACCTACTCTAATAAATATGGTTTTACATAGAGATAATGCCAGTTGAGATTGAGATGTTTATTATTAAAGTCCAGATACTTGATAAGTTCTAAGTATTACAAAAATGGATAATAAACAAACATGGTAATCAGTAATAAATCTTCTTAAATTAAAACAATACCGTTAGCTATATAAAATTAATTGCCACAGAAATAAAAGTTTATTTGAATTAAATACAACATTTAACTACTGGTCAAATCAGATTAAATGCTTGATTGAGACTAGGGTAAATTTAATAGGTTAGAGAAAACGATAAAGTTAAAGCTCAGAAAAAAAGAATAACTTAAGTAGGGGTAACATATATATATACAGTGTGTATCAGCCAATTGGAATAAATTCGATAATAAGTAAATGAGGGCATGTTCGAAAAAACGCTCGGACACATCGAGTGGTCTTTTTAGTTGTGCATTTTTTTAATATTTTTTTTATACAGGGTGTGTCATGTAACAGTGGTCTATACCGAATTTGTATATTATTTAATTTTTGGTTCTTTAGAAATTTCTAGACATATTTTACGTAAAATGTCCTATACCTATCTTCAACCATTTTAAAAATATTAAGTGTTTTCAGATTTATTGCAAAAATTTAAATTAAAAAAGGAAAATTCTTTGATTACAAAAATTCAGTACCACACACTCAATACTTATTTCCCATTTAGGTTTTTACAATGTGCAAGTAAAAAAAAATATTTCAGATTGTCTTTTTTACTGATGGAATAAAAAAACTATTAAATAGTTTTAATTACTTTGGTCAAATCGCCTGGCCTTAGCAAATTGTTGTCTGACTGCATGACAGTAGTTGTCAGTATTAAAGTCGCTTGAATTTCGTTAACTGTATATAAGAAAAATGGTTCATTTAACAGAAATGCACAAAATAACAATTTTACAAATGATCGGTTATGGAGATACCTAACACACAAATACAACTGAAAGTTGCTCGCTTATTTCATGACAAATTCCCAAATTTGCCGTCTATTTCCCAAGGAACAATTAGCAAAATAGAAAAGCACTTTCGCGAGCTTGGACATGTAAGACAGATAAAAAAACTGCTAACAATGCAATAAATTCTGATACGAAATAGGACATTATGCTTGAGTTTGAGGCAACCCACATACTTCTAGCAGAAAAGCAGCCCCACTATTTGATGTTAGCCATTCGTCGATTATTCGAACACTAAAACAAAATAAAATGCAGCCCTATAAAATGATACCAACTCAGGAGCTCATAGAAGACGATTTTGATAGGAGAACGTATTTTTGTGAACAAATGATGCCAATGTTAGATAACAATGTGGTCCAATTAGAAAATGTTATGTTTTCTGATGAGTGTACCTTTACCCTTCACGGTCATGCTAATCGTCAAAATTGTCGCTATTGGTCTAGGAAAAACCCTCACTGGATGAGAGAAGAAACTACGCAATACCCTGAAAAGGTTCATGTTTGGGCAGGAATTGTTGGTGATCATGTAGGTCCCTTTTTCATTGATGGCAATTTGAATGGCAATAATTATTTAGCACTACTTCAAAACGATGTTGTGCCAACTTTGAGAAACTTATATCCTAATCCAGTAAACCCACAAGCTCCAGCGAATATGATATGGTTTCAGCAAGATGGAGCACCGCCCCGTTACCAAGTCAATGTCCGCCAGTATCTCAATCAAATATTTCCAAATCGATGGATAGGATTCAAGGATCCTTGGATTGGCCAGCGCGATCTCCTGATCTAACGTCATTATACTTCTTCTTATGGGGCTATGTCAAAAGTATTGTATACCAAACTAAACTCCTTGACTTAGCTGACTTAAGAAGACGAATAACGCTTGCGATTAGATCGGTTACGCCTGAGATGTTAAGCAACATTAGAAGAAATTTCTATTTAAGATTAGGATGTTGCCAAGACGTTCGCGGCGAACATTTTGAACATCTCCTACATAGATATAATAAAATATTTTTTGTTTTTTACGTTATTTAGAAAAAAACAGTATTACATTTTAGTTTTTTGATTTATAATTTAAATTTTTGCAATAAATCTGAAAACACTTAATATTTTTAAAAGGGTTGAAGATAAGTATAGGACATTGTACGTAAAATATGTCTAAAAATTTCTAAAGAACCAAAAATTGAATAATATACAGGGTGTTCTATTGAAAATAACAAATTCGGTATAGACCACTGTTACACGACACACCCGTATAAAAAAATTTTATTAAAAAAAATGCACAACTAAAAATAACACTCGACGTGTCCGAGCGTTTTTTCGAACATGCCCTCATTTATTTATTATCGAATTTATTCCATTTGGCTGATACACACTGTATAAGAAAAACATTTAAGGAAAAATTATAAAAATGAATTGGACCGGAACTTAAACACAGCACGTCCTTTATTCTAAGATAGATGCAGGTAATAAGGCCTATTGAGTAATAAGGCCTGAGTATCAAAAATACAATTTAAAATGTTCGATTTAGCTCTTGTATGGCTTATCAAACTTTCCGCGACTTTTCACTCGTTAGTTTTGATCGTCATTGTCATCGTCAATTTTGTAATATGAGACATTTAACATAACTTTGCATTACAGTTGTTTGTTTTTTATACTTCTATCAACGTGTTATATTAAAATAATTAGTCACGAGTTAATTATTGTAATTTTTTGTATTTCTTGATACCCGGTGCTAGCGGTTAATAAGGCCTATCTGATTTAACCGAAGAAAAAAAAACAAAAATAAAAACGACGTCATTTGGTACTTCCACATTGTAAGAAGAATGAGATGAGGGATAAAAAACTGTTCGAAAAGCAGTATCATGAAAAAGTTGTCCATTTGTCAAAGGATAAACTCAGATAATTACGCCACCATTGACAAAGTTTTTTTTTAAATGGATAATGTTATGTTAGTTTACAGTAAAAGATAACATTTTTTTAGTAATTCATCTGATAATTGGGTTTTATTATTTTATATTCATTCTTACTTAGGATAATAAACTTAAAAGATAAAACCTGTTTACCATGTAGGGTCCAAAATTAGGATTTAAGATTAATGTAACTTGAAATTTAGTTTTTTAATTAGAATAAGCAGCTTTATAATTTTTATATGATCATCAGATATATGTATGAACATATCAATTACCATGGGATTTTAAATATTTTAACAGACTTTTATCAACATGGTTAATAACGTTTTTTAAACCTAGAGTTAAACTAACTATGACCTATAAGGTTAGCCAAAGGTTTGGGTAATCAATTAACTAAATCTACGGTTTACACAGATAATTTAATACCAGTCTCAGAAAAAATCACTTTAAAAGAATATTGTTCGCACGCAAGGTACAAACAAGTTGGATCTCTAATTTTATGTAATAGTCCGGGCAAACTAAATTTTAGCACGGAAAAAATAATACCTGGACTAACCCAACGGGAAATGGTTGGGGGGGGGGTTACTTACATAAAAAAAATGAACTCACGGACCTTGGGAACTTACTTAGCGAGGGGGGGGGGGGTTAAGTGAAAATAATCCACGGGCAATAGTTTGGTCGCGTTTTCTGAGAAAATTTAATGTTGGAGACAAAAATGTTGAACAGCAAAGTTGTAGGTAATAAAAAGATGTTTAATTTTTATACTTTTCAAAATAACCTCAATATTACCGAGAAATTTGCAAATTTTTCAAATTTCATTTTTCATTGTTGTAAAAATTGATGAATTATTATGAAACCTAGAGAGCAGATACCTTTATATATTATAAATAACCAAAAAAAATTTCAAACAAAAATAATATAAAATATTTGAGTTTAAACTTTTAAAAAAAAAGAACCCATTTTTTAGACGAAAATTTTCCGGTGAAAAATCATTGTAATTAAATTTTTCAAAGCTCATTTTGTTTGTTTTTACGTTTACTTTTTGATAAAATGGAGAACTAATATAGCTTCTATTTAAAAATATGCTAAAAAAAAATAAACGCAAAAACTCAATTTTGATTTTTTTTTTCAGTAATTGTTGATAATTTAGTTTAAATTTGAATAAATTGTTATAAATAATTTTACCAATGAATTCTACACGAAAAATACTAAAGAAATCGTATTTTGTTGTTAATAATTTCATCAACATTCAGGGGTGGTAAAGGGTTGTTTTTGGAGGGTGAATAAAGAAATGATTGTTTTTATGCACTTTTTCACCAAGTTTCATAATAATTCATAAATTTTTACAAAAATGAAAAATAAAATATTTTGTTATTTTTTTGAAAATTTCCAAATTTCTCGATAATTTTGAGGTTATGTTAAATAGTACCCTTTACAAAAATTAAAGATCTCTTTATTACCTACAACTTTGCTGTTGAACATTTTTGTCTCCGACATTAAATTTTCTCAGAAAACGCGACCAAACTATTGCCCGTGGATTTTTTCACTTAACCCCCCTCCCTAAGTAAGTCCCCAAGGTCCGTGGGTTAATTTTTCTGTTAGTAAACTCCCCAACCATTTCCCGTTGGGCTAGTCCAGGTATTTATTTTTCCAAATTTCGATTAAAATTATGTTAGTTTGCCCCGACTATAAGTGAGCTTAATAGCAATCATGCTCAAATTTCATATATAGCAACCATACATTTCATAAGGATATACTCATTAGTATTTGCTAACCCTTATAAACGAACAACAGCACTAACCGCCAGTGATATTTTATTTGATTATTTTCAATGCAAAGATCAAACGGTTGGAATTTTCAGTAATGGAATATTTGATAAGAAGAAGAAAATTGATAATATTTTAATTATCAATTTTCTTAAAAACTTAAAGTATTAACTGTAGCATATTTATTTAAATAAAACGGAAATATCTGTTACCGAATAAATTAACTGCTGGCGAAAAAGCAAGTGAACGTTTTGCCTATATAAATACCACTTGAAATAGCAGTCAATTCATAATCTGGCATAATTTCCTTCTAAGCAAATAAAGACCTAGTCTCAATCAGGATGCATTTAGAATGTAGAGAGAGTTGAAGTAACTAACTTAAATTGAAATTTAGGTAACTCATTACAACCGAAGTAAGAAACTTAAGAATAACTAGATCGTTTATTAGAGTAGTTGTATTTCGATATTCTAAACCAATTATAATATTAGTTTGAAATTGTATAAATAACGCAACTAAAAGCTGACGATATTAGACGATGTCTAGTCATTTAACACAATGAAAAAACGTACACACCGCGGTATTCATGTGATATTAAATATTAAATTGTACCCACATTGTTCGCCAAATAATCGTACTGGATTTCAAAAATAGATATTTATGAAACAGTTCGTGAAATATGCTTTTTGCGCACTCACGCGATGTACTATCTTCAAAACCTTTTGAATACCGTGCAAGAGGTGGATACTAAGTTCAATCCACAATAATCCCGACATATGACTTTTTGGTGACATAAGTTAATTCTCTAACACCTAAAGACGCCATGTACATATGGAAAATGAAAACATCGTGATGAAACGTGGACTTAATTGTCTGAATACACCAACCCGCAGTGAGCAAGCGTGTTGATTAAATGCTCATTCCTTCTCCTTGTGAGAAGAGGCCTTTGGCTTTAGAGTGGGACAGTAATGAACTAATATTTATGTTTTTATGTTATTTTCCACATTGATGACTAGACATTAACCAAATTTCCGTGGGCCCACACGGACACTCTACTCTTTGAATGCAAAAAGAATTTTTAAAATCGGATTTTAAATACCGGAGATATTCGATAACATAAGTACATGAATAAAAATATGGTCAAATTGAGAACCTTCTTCTTTTTTGAAGTCGGTTAATTAAATGATATAAACAAAAAAACAATTATAAAAAAAGTAATGTTTTCTCTACTTTTATATTTTGGGTTTTAGATTTACTAAAGCACTAATAATTTTTTTTTATATGAATAGAAATATTTCTATAACCGTTCTTTTATTGTAGACGTCAAAACAGATAATTCCATCATATTTTGTATTACCCTATTTTATTTATGATTATAAATATGAAAATTATTGTACTTAAAACTGATATAAGTATTTAAAATAACATATTTGTTTATAGGAGTATTAAATTATTATGCCTTGCCAGCGAGGGTGTTACGAACCGGTGGCGATTTCAATCTCGAAAGTCAAAAGTCACCCATTTGTTTTCTCTTTGCATATATTAACTTCCAGAAAAGTTTCGCATAGAGGAAATATATTTTAATACAGTATTAGAATTATCAAAACTTTGTTACTAAAATTTTTCGAGTACCTATACGCAAAAGTAATGAAATCTCTTAAAGAAATGATATATGTTTTGTGAGATTGGTAACATTAAATTTTTATTCGAATACTTTGAAGATTAGGCAATAAAATTTTTAGAGAAAACATTTAGGTTACAGAGAGTTAAGGTCGAAAAAACAATAAAATTTATTATGTGCATTCTTGCTTAAAATTCCATGTTTAAACAAGTTTTACTAATTTAGTTAAAACAATAAAATTTATATTTGATTCATATTTTTGATTTCTGTGACTCGAAAAGCGGGTGCGTTTATCTAAAATATTAGCTTTAAATTGTGCCAGGAAACAACGTACATATTCACAATTTTTGGTATAATTTATATCTTTTTGCACTATAGAACGATTTTGCTTAGTTACCGCGTTTGTTGCCTGATCAGTATGTTGTGTTTACTGGTTACTAAGATAAACAGAACGGTAAGTAATTTACTTAACGTTCTAGAACGGTACGTAAATAAATTGCATATGTGATGTATACAGAGCACTTTTGACATTTTAACGTTATTAAAATGTCAAAAGTGCTCTGTCTAATGTCTAATACGGAAAAATATTTCTATCGTGCAAAAAACGTTATAAGCATCACGAACGTTAAGGACTACCGATCTCAGACAAAAATTGGAGTCGTCGCTCCGCTCCTCTCCAAACAATTGACTTCGATCGGTAAAATATCCTTACCGTTCTTGATACTTAATATACTGTATTTTCCACTATTTTGTTATACCTCCGGAAAAATAAATTTGTTTAATTAATTTCCATGTTGGTTTCTAATGTGTACAAATTATTGTTTTACATTGTACAAAACCAATTCTGATAAAAAATTTCTCCACTAACTTAAACTTTTTACTTATAAGCATTTTGTGCCATAACTCATATTTTGCGAAATTCACAAATATCCATCCATCATGTACAAACTTTCAGTATAAATGATGTTGTAGTTCAAATGTATTTAAAATGTGATTATAAACGTATAAATAAATTAAATAGGACCAATTAGATTATATTATAAAAAATTGATTTAATAAAAGACTACAAACATAATAACGATGTTTCATTTTAAAACAATCCTTATGTTCATAAAATTGGATTGGACCAAAAAATAAATACAACCAACAAGCGCAATTTTCTGTTTTTAATAGTAGGTATAAGGTGGAGTTGGGTAAGATCGTAAACGGGGCAAGATCGTAAACGCATTAAATCTATTCTAATATGCACTAGATTATACATCCTACGAATTATAAACTTATATATAATTGTTGCGCAGTCATAGAAGTAGATGTCGCTAATTAATAAGTAAGTTGAGAGTTTTTATGACATTTGTAAGTTTTCATACATGTTGTATTACACCTGAAAGTTAGAGTTGGCGAAGGAAATACCGTGATATTGCAACAAATTTTGTGTCAAGAGCGAATATTTTTGGTAGTAAGAAAATGTCTTATAATTTACGTTAAATATAAAAATCTTTCAATTGTTTGAAATGTTTTAAGAAAATCACTACTCCGGTTTTGCCCCTTAAATGTTAGTGCACGGGGTAAGTTCGGAGTATGTCACTAAATGTGACGGGGTAAGGCCGTTATTTGCCTTATGCAGAAATTTCAAGAAATATTTTTTTAAACGAATAATTACAGAAAACTGTATTATTGTCATATTTAATAAAGCGTGTTTGTCAATAGATGGTAAAAGAATAATATAATTTTATTCTGAACGCTTTACAAGTTTTTGAAAAAACATTTTCAAAGACAATGACCGTTCAACTAAGAAGAAACAACTACTTCCTGGGCTAAATGCCCCAACGGATATTGGATTATACTTCAAAGTCAAACGGGGTTGGGATATCTACAACATAACTTAAACCAACCATTCCAGTTTGCAGTTAGAAGGGACAACATAACTTATAGACCGGTTTCGGTGTATTTGCACCTCGTCAGTATAAGGTATATGTTATCCGTCAGCGAGCTGTAAAGCATAATCACTGACTAAAGATTGAACTAAAATCGTAATCCTTATATAGTTTGCAGTTAGAGGTAAGGATGTCACTACTAGCGTGTCCTTTAAACTTTCTTTATTGAAAGATATATAAGGATTACGATTTTAGTTCAATCTTTAGTCAGTGATTATGCTTTACAGCTCGCTGACGGATAACATATACCTTATACTGACGAGGTGCAAATACACCGAAACCGGTCTATAAGTTATGTTGTCCCTTCTAACTGCAAACTGGAATGGTTGGTTTAAGTTATCTTGTAGATATCCCAACCCCGTTTGACTTTGAAGTATAATCCAATATCCGTTGGGGCATTTAGCCCAGGAAGTAGTTGTTTCTTCTTAGTTGAACGGTCATTGTCTTTGAAAATGTTTTTTCAAAAACTTGTAAAGCGTTCAGAATAAAATTATATTATTCTTTTACCAAATATTTTTTTTTTTGGTGTCTTTACCAAATTATATATTTATAACTATTTTTAGATCCAAAATGGTTCAAAATCATGTCAGAAAAACCAACCGAAGACGTGTTTTCTTGAGTTTTCAATTTACCCAAGCAACCCTTTTTGTAAAAATCCATAACTTTAAAAATAAACAACCGATTTTTATTTGGTCCAAAACATTTTATAAATGGAAAACGAAATATTCCAATTCTGCCTCATAACGTATAAACATAGATTTTAATATGTTTTAAACAGCTGGTTACGGACTTGCCCCGTACATGTGGCAAGTCCGGAGTAGCTACTACATTTTTTATATTTTTTATAAAAGTTATAATTTCCCATATTAATTTTTGTTTCTGACAGTGCAAACACTGCAAACTATAGAGTGTTAGTTGTACTTTTTGATGATGCCAACGTAATATGAAATATTTAAAGTGAAAAAATAAATGGCAAAGTCAAATTTAACGAAAATGGGAACGGACTTACCCCACTCCACCTTATTTTTATAAACAGGGTATTTGATTAAGGCTGCCTAGCGAACATATCTCAGAAACTACTGGACTGAAAATTTTTGATATTATTTTTAAGTTTTGCAATTGACCAAGAGAGGGTGCAATCAAAAGTCAAATATTAACGTGTTCAATTTTTCCAAAAATTTACACCTGAACGTATAATTTTGGTAACATTATCAGAAAGGTGAGATAATTCAGCATTAATTTGATCTAAGGCACATTGGTATACTGACTTTAATAAGTGTGGAGGAAGCTAATGAATACGTATCCTTTTAAATCGTTCTAACGACTAAACGACTTCCAATTTTAGAGAACAAAAGCTAGTTTGGTAGAGAAACGGAGTTGTTTTAAACCATCATATTCAATTTTATCTTAAACTTTCCTAGAGGGTGCAATTTATCATCAAAACAATTTTTAACTATTGCACAAAAATTTAAACCAAATTTGCTAACATAGAAAAAAAGAAAATTTAAATGGTAAAGAAATATTCTTGTCGTTATAACTCTAGAACGAAAAAAACTATTGAATTGTGTTATATACATTTTTTGTTGGAAATTTTAATTTACTTTTCTCCTATGATATCAAACATACACGGTATGATTTTAATTTTAATGGAAAATTAAAAAAAATGTTATTATAACAAATTGTGGCCACTAGGAAAGTTATTGAAAATTTTAAGAAATAAATTAATACGTCGATTTAAATTAACTATTTTTGTCTAAAATCGGATAAGTCGTGTAGTGGATACAACTATTTAAAGAATTACACTTGCAATAGCTTTCCCCACTTTTATTAACGTCGGTTTTCTCAGATTTCTGATGATGTTCCCAAAATTGTACCTTTGTGTTTTATACTTTTTGGATAAATTAAACATTTCAATATTGGACTTTCGACTGCGCTATCTCGTGGTGAATTACAGAACTTTATTACAATTTATATAATTTTGTTTTAAAAATTTACAGTAGTTTATAACTCTTTTATAATTAAAAAGATTTTTGTTGGATTTAGAACTGTGGCTATACTAAAATTTTAACCACTTTTAATTACTCCACTAATAGTCCAGGGAAGTTAGTTTTTCTCGTGACTTCGAATAATCCAGGTATCTGACAAGTTTTTTTGTTATTATAGACCTATAGGAAGAAAACCTACCGGTATCCTGCAGAGATTTCGGAGCGGTATTTTAATTATTAACAATTTAGTGCAAAAAACGCGATTTTTTCGGTTTTTGATCCCTAGCAAAAAGGTAAATGGTTGACATACAATAACAAAATTTTATCTTTAAGAACATTGCAAATGCTTTAAAATGGCGTTTTTAAAAACTAAGAAATGAATTTGTTGCTCCACAAACTGCAAAATAAAGGAAAACCGTTATTTGTTAATAACTATTATTAAAATAAATCTGGACCTTTAATATTTTACCCAAAGTTGGGCATTGGGGTACTTAATAAACACTCAAAATTTCAGACCGATCCATTAATCAGTTTAAAAGTTATTCTATTTGTTTTTCCCAGAGAATTTTTGTTTGCAATAACATTAGACAGAAAATAATAAAGATAGGGCTATTCTGCGAATGCCAAATGAAAGTAGAAGACTTATAATATTAATATATATTAAAAAAAAATTAAAAAATTATTTATTATAGTCCAAAATTATAATGCAAAATTATTAAAATTTTTAGTTTATAAACATTTACAATAACTTTAAAAATATTATCCGTAGAAAAAATCTTTTTACATATTCGAAAAGCTGGCATTTTTACACGAATTTTCAAAAAAAAAAAAATTGGTCTAGGTCAATTTATGATATGAATATCCCCACCAACGCAATCGAAAACATTTTTAAGTAAACATCATTGAGTTGAGACGTCTTAATATTTGGATTACTCAGATTTCAATATTTGAAAATATTATTATTTTAGGAGCAGTATTTATTTGTATATACATTTAAATCTTTATATATTTATATAAAACATACATTTTTTAGGTAAAATTTAATAATAATTAATTATTTATGAAAGATAATTTATTTATAAAAGTGTACTTTAAGTTTTTATATGATTATTAATGATAGTATCATTAAAAAAATACATTTTTAGAAAAAATTTGTTTTTTCAAAAATTGTTTAAACAAATTAGACTGTTTATTAATTAATAAATTTATAAACAAATTGCATATTTCTAATGTACGAAAAAGATACATACAAATGAAAAAAAGAAAGATCAAAATCCATTGAGTAGATCTGGAGATATAAAAAATTGTTGTAGTTTGAAGTTGCTTTTACAGTTTTTGAAATCGTGGATCTGTCGGTTCCCCCTCCACTTAACACGACTAAAATTCGTAGATGGTCCTGTAAAGGTGCATTGGTTGTGCAATTTTCTTTTTATAAAAAATACTAACCCCTTCATTAAAATGGCACCAATTACGTTCCTTAATTATTATAAACAAATTAGTTGTGAATTTTTTTAAAAAAATGACTAACTTCGGCCCAAATTGACCTAGACCATCTATTTTTTTTTAAATTCGTGTAAAAATGCCAGCTTTTTAAATATGTAAAAAGATTTTTTCTGTGGAATATTTTTAAAGTTATTGTAAATGTTTATAAACTAACAATTTTAATAATTTTGCATTATAATTTTGGACTATAATAAATAAAATTTTTAATTTTTTTTAATATATATTAATATTATAAGTCTTCTGCTTTCATTTGGCATTCGCAGAATAGCCCTATCTTCATTATTTTCTGTCTAATGTTATTGCAAAAAAAAGTTCTCTGGGATAAACAAATAGAATAATTTTTAAACTGATTAATGGATCGGCCTGAAATTTTGATTATTAAGTACCCCAATGCCCAACTTTGGGTGAAATATTAAAGGTCCAGATTAATTTTAATAATATTTATTAAGAAATAACGGTTTTGCTTTATTTTGCAGTTTGAGGAGCAACAAATTGATTTTTTAATTTTTAAAAAACGCCATTTTAAAGCATTTGCAATGTTTTTAAAGATAAAATTTTGTAATTGTATGTCAACCATTTACCTTTTTACTAGGGATGCAAAAACCGAAAAAATCGCGTTTTTTGCAATAAATTGTTAATAATTAAAATACCGCTCCGAAATCTCTGCAGGAAACCGGTAGGTTTTCTTTCTACAGGTCTATAATAACAAAAAAACTTGTCAGATACCTGGATTATTCGAAGTCACGAAAAGGGTTTCTTTTTGCTTATTACCCTGGACTATAAGTTTATCATAGTTTTATTTAATACTTCGATAAAGCTACATCATAACAAAAGCAACTATGTAAGCTAAAATATTGAAACACTTATGGGGACTTTTACACAATTTATTTACAAAATTGTTGAGATACACAGAACTCTGCTGGATAACGTCTAACTACTTGACAATACAATGAACTCTTGTGAATATTTGAACTTGAACTGACGTTAACTGCCCATGCATCCCCTTATATACAACTTTATTTAATCTAGTTAGTGTCTTTAGATCTTTCTAGAATTTTCTAGAAACATTATTTAATCTAGTCAGTGTGTTTAGAAGTTTCTAGAATTTTCTAGAAACATTATTTAAAATGGTTAGTTGATTTTTACAAACTTCTAAAAATCAACTGTCAATAACAATCTTTCAAATTAAGGTCCCTTCCTTTACGGTTATCCCGTTACAATATCTTTCCATTTATTTAAAACTGGAAAAACTAATGTAGGATTATCTGCTACCTATTTAAACTGGTTCAACAGAAGAATGAAAAAATAAAACAAGAAGTGATACAACTCCGAAAATATTTGCTGATAAGTTTGCAATCAGGATCTGTTGACAAGTAAGTATACTTTTTGAAAACATAACTGCTACTATAAGTTGAAACGTTGAGAGGTTGATTTAGATGTAGAGACAAATAAATTCTTGATCATATTTTATGAAGTGTTCTGCACATTTGTAAAAAAATTTGCCACATTTTAAAAATCGTTTACATAATGATTTATTATTCACTGTACGACGGCACAGCAGAATGAATCTCTTAACTTGATATGAGAATACATATTATGTACATTTTTAGCATGTTAGACTTTGGGATTTCTAAATTTTCGATCATGTGAAATTTAATACAATGTTTAATTTACTTAATATTTAATATTATAATAAAAAAAATTAAATATTAAAATAAAGGACATCCTTAGGTATCGTATTGGACATACCAATACAAAAAATTGTCACCTGTATGTGACAAATTTCACTTTTATATTGTTAAAAAATGCTATTGAAAATTAAACACAAAATTTATAAAAAAAAATAACTCAAACTAGTTAAACTTTATACACTCAGACAAAAATATTGCATATTTTATTTTAAGTTTGTTTTTGAATTATATTTTTTTCCTTTTGACCAGTTTTGTACTTTTTATTGCTAAATCTGTTATGCTGGAACGTTTTACGTATATTCATCGTCAAAGTTATCAAACCCAATGAAGTCGGCATAAGGAAAAACATGCTCTTCCAGAATGTTGCGTATGTACCAGTAGGCATTCATTCGAATATTCATCTCAACCAGCTCAGTACGACTCTCCCAACTAATACCACCTCATAGCATAATGGAACCGCCACCAAAGCTAACATTGTATGTACACAAGATTACATTCTGCGAAACGTTCTCCAAACTTGCTGTATAATAAAATAACACTTCGCGATTAATGTTTGTTCTCGTCACTGTTTTGACACTTACATTAACTTTTTTAAATTGGGAGCTGTAAGTGTGCGATTTCGCAGAGATTGAAACCTCAAATATTGGTCATCGTTTGGCGTTGTACATCTGTTATATCCTTGACCATAATACAATGCAAAAAGGAACAGCTTATCTGTAATCTAGTGAGCCAAAACAACCCAAATTTCTTTGAGACTTAGAGAGGTTTACCTACACAATACTTTGATACGCAAAATTAGACCTAAAATATTAAAACATTATTATGAATCGGCAGTTTTCAAACTTAACTCTTAGTAAGTACGCGCAAAAACTTTGATAAATAAAAGGATTAAACAAGCAGCTTCTGTAATACATTTAAAGCTGTTTTAGATGTGGGTTGGTGTTAAATTTTTGCTGTTAAGCCTACATAAGTTTTTTCATGTTGATACAGATTAGATTAAATCAAAGTAATCCCCATTCATCCAATAATTTCAAATACACGTTAAAAAACATAATAAAATGAATATATCGATTAGTCGAAAATTAGCACAACAAAATATTTTTTTCATCTAAACGAACGTTTGATATTGATCAGGACCAAAATTTATATCACCAGAACATCTCTAAGCAAATTGTCGGAGGACGTATAATTGTCTAAAGAAAGATACTTATTTTAAAACAGTGCTGAAGCAAATATAATAAAGTTGTTTTTTATTTTGTTTTTTATTGCATTTGACGAAAAATGCTCATTTAAGATGACGAGAAGGGTACATAATAAAATGAGGTTGTTTAATTTGGGAAGAAAGAATGTTATAAAAGGATGTTGGAGATTTAGTATTTCAGGACGTCATTTAACTTTTTATCTAAAAAGAAGTAAAGCAAAAAAACATCTTTTTAATAATGAAACAAATAGCGGTAGAAAGAAGATATTATTAAGTAATGGAAATTATAGATAACTACTTAGAAAATAAATAAGTAATTAGAATCAAGTATATTAATCCTTACGTAAAATTTAAACATAAACTTTATTTCATTAAAGTAATTTTTTTATATAATATGTAGGTACCCTTATATATGTGACTGCTAAAGTCCAAAATTGGCTAAAAGTAGGTTTAGCCGGCTCAATCCAGTTTTATCCAATATCTATATATCTCTATCTATATATCTATACATATAATAAAGCTGTAGAAATGTATGTATATGTTTGTGCGCGCATCACATGAAAACTACTAATCCTATTCGAATGCGGTTTTCAAAGACGCATTTGTCTTCTTTCAACTTAACATCTGGTGTATAAAACTTTCTCCCCCCACCCCTTTCACGGGGTGAGGAAAGAAATTTGTATACAAAAATCAACACGCCAGGCGAACGACGTCGCGGGTACATCGAAATAGAACCCAAAAATGTGTTTAGATTTTTTTGTCTGTCTGTCTGTATGTTTCTGCGCGCATCACATGAAAACTATTGATTGCGAATGCGGTTTTCACAGATGTATTTGTCTTCTTTCAACTTAACATCTGGTGTATAAAAATTTCTCTCCCATTCCTCAAATGGGGTGGGGTAAGACATTTTTATACAACAATCACACGCCACGCGAACGACGTTGCGAGTACAACTAGTCGTTGAATAAAGTTGTCGACGAATTTGGGGCTTTATCCGGCTAATGCGATGATTAACCACATACAGGTGGATAAAGTTAGATTCTCCTATGTCGTCCGAAAAATGTAAACAATGGGTCATATTCTATCTATTTTTGTTTTCGCCGGGTGATTTTTGTGCGTGCTTTTTAGTCCAATATATGACAGTAAAATTAGTAGGAAGCCTTGCAATTTTTTAGAAAGTTTTTATATTTTTGCCGTGTTCTTTGTCTTTGTGTCATTCCGTGGAATTTTGTAATCGAATTTAAACCTATTTCCCGACTACCTAGTGCTCTGAAAATTTCAGGATAGCTAAGAACTGGATGACAATGCATGTTTTAAGTGTGTTTAGGCATATACATATATTTCGAAATTTATCAACAAAGAACAGAGTTACTATAAGACCCATGGATTCGTTTAGACATGAATAGTCGATGTCAAGTGTATCTTATAGATATGCAATCAAGTGCAGATAGAGTGCACAAGTTCATTATGGTTTACCAAAACCATCTAACCAAATTCGTACAATTACTACCATTGACACCCTAAAGAATAGCAGAAGTAGCAAAGGAACTGCTTCATATATTCTGCATTTTTGGTAAGCCAACTATTTTGCAGTCTGATATTGAATGAGAATTTGTCAATTGCATTCGTAAGAAACTTTGCACTATGTATCCTGAATTACAGATTGTTCATGGGAAGCCTAGACACAGTAAGTCACAAGGGAGCGTAGAAAGAACCATTCATGCGTATGACCTGGATGACAAATAAATTCTGCAACCAGTAGTCAGAGGTACTGCGATTCATGCAGTACTACCACTTTGATATGCAAATCGGAATGGGTCAATGTCCTCTTCACCAATAAATCACAGTAAAATTTAATCCTGATTCTAGGAGCGTAAGAATGTGGTGTAAAAGTGGCGTCTTGCTCGACAGGTTCAAGATTGGTTTCAAGAAGAGAATTTCGCTATGTTACCATGACCGACCCTAGATTTTTACCCTTTTAAGGATGTGTGGAACATAATTAACATTAATGGACGTACTGCATTTAAAGAGCAATAGGAATTACTGCATTCGCCTGCGGCTCATGCTGCAAACTTCGTTCTAGTGGCAAATAAGTACCATTCCTTGCTCGTGGACTTAAGTTTAAGATTTTACCTACTATATTTCCTTGCTGCGTAAGTCGTATTACTACGATTTTACGACTCAGAGTTTAGTAAAATACTAAGTGAGTGAATAAAACTTTTTACTAAACATATTTTCTCTGATATATGGATTAAAGGTTGATCTAATATAACTGATTTAAAATCTTCATTCAGATAAAATGTCTTGAATCTATTAACTCAAGATGACTTTATGTTAAATAAAGACAGACAGAACACTTTATCAAACTTAATTCAAATTTAAATTATTTTCATCTGAACGAAATCAGTAAGATGCCGGGGATAAAGTATAATTCCTTGTAAATTCAAGAATAAAACTCAACAACGATTTAAAGTTCAAATGTTCTAATTTATGCAAACTCTAATTTAATTCTTAATATTCCCTAAGTTTTAAAAATAGTAAATTAGTTGGTTTAAATTTACTTTCTATTTTTTTAACAATTTGTATTAAGAAGTTGTAAATTCACTATCACTTTTTCTATAAACACTAATTAGTTTTGGATTTTATATTCTTTATTGATATCAAACATTAATTGAGATATAATAGGAATCAGGTAACCTTTTTTACCTTGTAAATAAACGAAGATACCTTAGTGGATTCTTGACCACAAAAAATATAAGCATAATATACAATTGTCAAAGAAATCGTAAATTAAATTGAGGAGTTTTTTGACGAAATTTCAATAGCGTTAATTTACACAACCACAAGCTCCCGAATTTCCATAAACTAAGACTACCTACAAATATTAGTAATAATATCATTAAGAATTTCTATAGGTAAATATTAGGTAAAGTAATTTATCTTACCTTATTCATTAAGTATTTGGAGCGAACGAAACTTAGGGTATTTACTGATATCGATATTATTTTTAATTGACAAAGTATTTCTACATCGAATACATGGCCAATAGATTCGAAGACTTAAATTTCTTTGACAACCATCCAAAATATGCCAGTAGCACAGATTCCGAAAATAAATTTAAGTGATTTTCGTATTTTACTGGTAATAAATCTAAAGAGGTTTCTTCAGTTTTATTTGCTATTTCTGGTGGTAATAATCAAGTCTAAAAAATTAACGAAAAACGTCAAATTAATGAAACCAGGCAGCTAGATATAAATTGTTTTTAAATACAGTTTTTATCACTAGTGATGAAAGTTAACGTTATGAGAATTTCTCTCACTTGTGACGGAAATCACGTATTGGCTAAATGTATTTTTTACAAGGTTCTAAAAAAATAAATTTTTTTGCTTGTTCAACAAAATAATGTATTTAGTAACTAATTATTCGCATCCCTATCATTATAATAGCACTTTCTCTAAGAATGTTAAACTATACTACTAAGTAAAATGAATTAAGGATCACCTAAAAATTTTATACATTTGGTTTTAAATTGAGATTGACAAAATTCAAATTCACCATATATGTTTTGCTGTTAATAAACATTTTATCACAATATTTTTTGTTACCACTAGACCCAAATAAATATCGAATTCTGATGAAATGTAGTTTAATTCCATCTTTCAAGTTATTAAGAAAATACGATAAACAGTTTTATTTTGAAGTTATTTAGTATTAGTAGTTGGTACAGAATTATGCCCAGAAGACATTTGAATACATTTCAAGCATCCAATGTGATCCATCGTATTAGAGATGGAGCGTCACAACGTCAGATTGCCGCCGAAATTCGGGTAAGCCTATCTGTGATTTCAAGAACTTGGAATAGGTTTCTGGAAACTGGTGATGTAATAAGAATGCCATATGGTCCCCAAACACGTATTACAACACCTCGCCAGGACCGTATGTTAATAAGAAATGCAATTCAAAATCCAACTTTCACGGCTCGATATCATGCAAATCTACTGCACCAGCATTTAAACAGACCTATTTCAACCCAAACAATAAAAAATCGCTTAAGAGAAATGGGATTAAGATCTGGATGGTACCAGAATTAACAAGACGACACCGTAGAATGTGTCTAGTATTTTGCCTCGAATATGAAAACTGTATATAGGTACAGATAAATAATATATTTAAATTTAAAATACAATACTATTTAATTTGTTCACTTGGGTTAAACTTTAATAGTGATCCTTAATTCAGTTTGCTTAGTGTAGGTATATTCTAAACCGAAAACTATTAGGATCTTGTTAACTAAGTTGGAATGTTATTTGAGTTGCGGCCCTTCTGGAACACCACAAAGGCCGTCCTGCAGAACATAGCTTTTATCTCATTAATTATTAATTTGTTTTCAGTCAAAACTTATAAACTAATCCTTAATTATATATCTGTAATATAAAGTGATGTACCTAAATACGAGAGTAGATATACAATAAGATGTCATTTTTTTTGTCCTTATTTATATTTTTATTCGGTTAGGAGACCGAAACTATAGGCTTTTAGTAATATTTTAAGATATTATAAAATTTCAGAAGTTCAGAAATGAGACAAACAAGAAAATGTCATAAAGGGAAAATTGAAAACATGTCACATCGAGCACAAGAAGGTTTGAAGCTTCAATAGTTGATTTAACAAATAATCTTTATATTATTGACGTCACATATATGCTAAAGGAGGAATTAAGTAAGTTTTTAATGTGATAGGAGTTGAATCAAGATATGCACAAAAACGCTGAATGACCTCTAAAGCATAGTTAAAGGCGCTACCGACTATTCCCTGGGTGCGTAACGGTAGCGCCATAAGAAGTATGAACCAACGACTGCTGTTGAAAGCTTGGACACTTTTTGTTAAAATAAAAATTTGAAAAGAGGTTGAACCTGCAGGCCATCCTTGCACGTTTCCGCTAATTTCAAACACAAAAAATTTATTTTTACTGCTGTTCTAAGCTTTTCGAGCTCAAGGAGGAATGTTTTGTATTTTTGCTGTTTCAATCTTCTGGATCTAAAAATAAAAAAATAAAAATTTTTAAATAGCAATAGACGCAGCTTTTTTGTACTAAAAATGTTATCCTTAGCGCAAAATTGATTAGTCAAAAAAGTTATTAATAAAAAAATCTTTTCCATTCGATTTTCGAAAATTGGGGTGAAACCAATAACTATCTATAGGTACTTATAATAAATTTGTAGAGAGGTCAATTCGGAACATGAAATATATTTCCAAAATAACTATCAGGGGGTGATAAGGGATCGATACTGATACCAAAAATGCAATTAGTAAAATTATTGTCAGTCTGTCTGTATAACCGCTATAGAAACAAAAACTACTCGACGGATTTTAACGAAACTTGGTACAATTATTTTTCAGTCTCCTGTGCTGGTTATATTTTCATCACGCTACAATTAATAGGAGCAGAGCAGTGAGGGGAAATGTTGGGAAAACGGGAGAAGTTACTCCATTTTTTAAGCTTTCGGTTAAAGCTATACAGAAATTATCTTATTTTTATAATTTGGAGGTTAACTATGAACAGATTTTACAATACTTCACCAACAAGGAGAGTTGCGGGGGCGTGAAAAATAAAAAAAATAAAATCTAAGTCCTACAGGTTTAAAACTTTGCAAGATAGTTATTTTTATAATTTGGAGGTCAACTGTCAACGGATTTTACCAAATTTTACCCACAGGGGGAGTTGCGGGGGCGTGAAAAATTAAAATTAAAATTTAAAATCTATAAGTCCTACAGGTTTAAACCTTTGCACAATAGTTATATTAATAATGTTGAGGTCAATTGTGAACGGATTTTAGAAAATTTCACCCACAAGGGGGCGTGAGAAATAATTTATACATATAATAAATCTGTAGAAATGAAAATTCTGTACCTACATTAAAAATATTTAAAAAATAATTAGCGGGGGGTGATACTACATCGATATAGAACCCACAAATGTGGTTTAACGATGTCGGGGGTGAAATTTTTATATAACAATTATCACGCCACGCGAACTACGTCGCGGGTACAGCTAGTTTAACAATAAATATGTAAAAACTCTTTAGTTTAAATTTACAAAAAAATTAGGTATAATAAATAAAGATTATTTAAAACAGTGAATATGTTAGGTTAATATGATACTACTTACTTACATTCTTTTTCTAAATGCTACTGTACACTTTTCCCTTTAATTTTTTTCCATCTCGCAGTAGGATATTTATGAAATTTACAATCACTTTTTTGCTATTATTTTTGTAATTAACAGCACAGCAACTCTGGTTACTCCTTTTAATAAATTATTTACAATCATTACTTGTGATTATCTGACAGGCTTTTAAAAACATAGTTCTTTATTGTCTAATTTATCTTCTGTGAACGCTATGGTCGATTGTACTCTCCGTAGAGATCGCTCGTGCAAGTCTTGCTGGATGTTATATTTTTCGATTTCTTCTTTAATGTTATTTCTTGTTTGTCTCAAATTTCAAAAATTACATTAGAGATGGATCAAAATGGTACATGTTACAGTATACTATATTAACCATCCTGAAAAAATCGGAATTAATATTATTAACATTTAATTGTTTAACGAGAGTGTTAAATTTTACTTATAAATTGATATATTATTTTGTTGTAGAGTCTCGTTTTTAATTTAGAATTACCTATTGACATTAATTAAGTATAGTTTAACCAAAACCAATTGAATGGGCGTGTTCAACGCGCTGTTCGAATTTCCAAGAATTCTCTTCTCGGGCGTATAAGGTGTGAGTCAGGAAGCAAAATTAAATAGAAATTTTACTAGGTTCGTTCATATAATGACGTTCTTTTGAGTTTCCCCTGGTAAAATCGTAAAAATAATAATTACTATCCAAGTGGGTGTAGTTATGTGTTGTAAAACATTATATTGCCAATTTAAACCATTTATACTAGACGCGCAATAAATCAAATCATCATATTTTCACAACTTAACCAGTGGCGAATACGAAAGCGGTAGGTACTTTACGGAGGAAATGTAAACTTATTTAAATTAATTAAGAAACAGGTATATGAAAATCTCTATGATGAACCTTAATCCTCTTATATTAACATAAAAAGAACTCTTGTTTGTGTGAGTTTTATATATTAATAGATATGATTGGTATTTGTTGGTCCACATCTTATTTGGTTCTAACAAGTCTCTGTTTCCTGACATACTTTTTTTATTCATGTCTATTATACTATATATTATTGTATTTGGCTTATTTGGAGTAACCCTATTATAATAAATACAACATTTCCTTACTCTTTTAGTCAGTCACTGTCTCCTTGTTCCACAGTAAGCATTAACAATATGCTATTGAAATATTAATCAGATTAATTTAAAATTTAAAATGTTTCCTGTATAGAACGATCAAACAAAAAATTGCGCGATTCTTTCTCCTATACCATTTTATTTTGATTAACTTCATTAGTGCGATAACAATAAGAAAACACTTTAGTGGTAAGAGCCAAGAGAATTGTTTGCTACTAAAATTAACACAGTTTAAAGTGCAACACTATGTTCATAATATATATAGTGAGTGACGAGTGGTTTTGTACCTTGGGACTCCAACAGCTGATTGGAATTTTAAGTTAAAGTAAGTTTTTTTTAAACATTAACTGATTTGTTTAGTGTAATTGGTCTAAATTGGGTTAAGCGCCCAATTGTGGAATTATGCAACTGCGACATAGTTTCGGTGTATCATTGGAAGTGCGCCAGCTTTATTTTCTTAAATTAAATTTAATTCATCAAAACCAATACAAGGATTTTCATATTTTAACTTTATATTCGGTATGCACTTTATTCTAAGAGAAAACAACGTTGACAAGATTAAATAAATCCCTTGGTTAGATCTAACAAATTTATATTTTTTTTATTCAAGAAATAAAAGTAATAAATGAAATAAGATACATTCTTGCTTAAGCAAATAATCAGATTAATAAGTTTTGCTAAAATTTGTTTTTGCACTTCCGGGACTAAAGTGACAACTTTAGTCCCGTTTAACAGGGACTAAAGTGTATCTTTTAGTCCCTAGGGAGATAAAGTTGTATTTCAAATCCCTAGGGACATAAAGTAAAAATTTGATTACCTACTAACCTTCATCATCAAATATTTATCATCTGAGGCTTTTAGCAACAATCGATCAATCTGTTCCCTAGTAAGCACTTTAGACTTTTTTGGTCTGTAACCAAGATTTTTGTTCTTCAAAAAGGATATAAGTTTGGGAAATTTACTGATGTCTATGTTATGCTTGATATTAATCATTGCTCTCAGCATTGAGTAGTACGACCAAAGTGTAGACGCACAAAACTTATTTGATTTTTCGTTGAAATAAACCAACAAAGCGTTTTCATTGTAGTTTTCCACTTTTTTCTCCTTACACCAATTAACAAAGCCTTCATATTGCTGTTCGTAAATTTTTCTTGATTTTTTGGGTATTAATTCTTCCGTTATCATGTCAGCTGCCTTATCTATATCAAAATATGTAGTTTCATTCATTTCTTGATTCATTTTCTTGATATTCTGTTAGTTAAGTTGCGATTCGTTTTAAATGTCAGCATTAATTGAAATGTCACTGAATTAAAAAATTTTGTTGATACTGTTGCTATAACGTTACCTACTGAGTAATCCAAGTACCGTGTTTATATAACTCATCAAAATTATTAATTGTATCAAAGTTAAAAGTTATAATACTGGGAAGTGCAAAAAATAGCGTATATGCCTCAGGACTAAAGACATATTTTATCCCTTACGTGATTATTGGCCCTCGGGCTCTACGAGCCCTCAGGCAATTAACATCACGTGCGGGATTAAAACATTCACTTTAGTCCCTTGGTATATAATATACTATTATGAACTTATGACCTTACTACACTGCCACCTAAAAGTTCTTTTGTGTGTACCCTACATCTAATTATGTAACGTTTGTAACCTGATTAGGCTTCAAGAAGACCTGTCCCAGATATTTGTATCGTTGGCGCACGATTACTTTTCAGTTAGGTACTTATATTATGTTCAACCGTTCATCTGCACACTTACAGAATCTGCTTGTTCCACTATCTTTTTTGACCATTTTACCAATATGGTAAGAATTCCTGCGATTACTCTAAACTCTAAGGGTTCTAAAGCTCTAAGAGTAAAAATGAGTAACGCAGTGAAGGCCATACTAACGTATTAACTTTTTTGCTTGTCTTTGTTCTAATGTGTTTTCTCAGTAGGCTGCACAGAGTTACTTTTCTCAATTGACAAAAATCTAATTTAAAAAAACGAATTAAATCTTGTTTTATTTGTTCCGGTCATGCACAATATGAAAATACTACAACGCTTTATAAGTAGGATGAACATTTAATATTTGGTTATGTAACGCTTATACAAAGCTATAAATTTTTATAAGCATTATACGTAATGCATTGCCCGGAATTCTAATAGTTGGTAAGTAATAGAGCCAGTTGAATAAATAACAATATTGAAGTAGGAAAATCTTGTTTTATAAGCAGACGTAATAGTATAAGCCCGATTTAAGACGAAAAATAAACGTGTTATATGTATTAAATCCAAATTATAAGCTAAGAATGTTTATAGTAATTATTATTGTAGCTAAACCCTGCTTATGGTAGCGGTACATTATCGGATTACAATCACTGCCTACCTACATCTAACCAGTGTTTGTCGTGCACACTGACACAAATTGAATATAAACAAATCTAGACACAATCTTTTAAAATCCGTCTGATATACAGTCACCGGTCGTACTGGCAGTCTAATTAAGTTTATTGTACTTCTTTCGTTGGTTTACGACACTCATCCCATACCTACATTTTGTTCGTGTTTGGAGGATGGCTGCCATATGCGCTTGTCAAGACACTATAAAGACTTCAAAAATTGATTGTTTTCTGCATTCCATTGTATAACTGTTTCACATTCCCTGTCGCATATTTGCAACTAGATTTTTCATTAAACAGCTCTATACTTGGCAGGTGTGCCGTTAGACATAAGGAATCCTGTATTAAATCGTAGCTGATTCATGCAGCTTCAGCTGTTCCAGCTCGCGTCTATCATTAATACTTTTTCGTACCTCCGGAACTGACTCAGGTCCGTATAATATTGTCAGGATCCTTTTATTGAAAGATTATCAGTATGGTTGGTGACTTGTATTCCTATTTGTTGTAACACCAAAACTAGTATGATATTGTTCTGCCAGAACCTTGGGTTGTATTAGGAACTGGTATGCTACACTATTGATTATATTTAAAAACTCCTATTCTCTGAGCACATATCTGCTTAGATTTGAGAGCCCAGAAATTAGATTTTTTTGCGCATTACCTGAAACACAACAGTGTGTGTTCTCAAAAGGGGAACACAAATTTTAATATTTCGGCACTGCTGTAAATTACTATTTCTAAACCATTTTCAGTTTTAGACATGTCTGTAAACCAGCCAAAAATTTGAAGCTTGTGTTGAGTGCTTGCATTTTGCCATTCTTTAAGTTGGTATATATTTACCTAAAATGCTTTTTTAGGCTGGTCTTTCGGAAACAAGTAAAATGATTTCATCTTTAAGTTGCCCTATCTAATTTCTTATCTTATTTTGTTGTGTCATAATCTAAAAAAATGAAGCTCAATTGTTTTTTTTATCCTTACTTCATTCCTTATTACCATCTTCTTCTTCTTCTTGTGCCATGCGCTTAGCCGCGCATTGGCGTTTGTCTGTACTCTTCAGAGTGCGATTTTCGTCTCTTCGAAATATGGTGGCTACGTCGCTGATGTTACACCAGTCTCTTATAATTATTCTTAGTAAGGAATGCTGCTTTCTTCCTGGACCCTACATCTGTTTATTTTCCTTTGAAAAATAAGTTTGGGAATTTGATAATTACTTCCTCTAAGAATATGGTCAGAGTAGGAAATTTTTCTTTTTTTAAAGATGTTCAATAATTTTCGTTCGCTGCCTGCAGTTCTCAAAACTTCTTCGTTCCTGATATATGCGGTCCATGGCACGCGTAGAAGTCTGCGAAGAATCCACATCTCATATGCTACGATGCGGTTCTGGGTTCTAACCTTAAGAGTAACTTTGAGAGTAAAATGGTCCATATCCATATGTAACACTTAATAACGTGCAATCTAAGTGTAAGTGAGAGTTTGCCACTCAGTAAGAAATTTATTTTATAAGTTTGAAAAATGTTGTTTTGACGTTTAACTTCTTCATCGCACTCCCAGGTTTAGTTTATCGTGGCACCCAGATATTTGAAACGTGATACACGCTCTATGATATTTCCATAAATCGTTAAAACGGTGTTGATTATGGTCGACCTATTACAATAAGTTTGGTCTTTGTGGCGTTAACCATGTGAAGCAAAAAAGATCAAACAAACTGGTATTGCTGCTGTTCTTTTCAACGCTTCTGCAAGCATTTGAACCGTGAATCTTTGCCCATCATATTAAATATACCGATATTACAAATTTATTAGTAAATTTCAATGTCTTGAATTCTATTTTCTCACATAAAAAGAAATTGAGAAATTCCTTGTAATAAATTCCATAATTCATAAACACTAAACATATATAAATATACTATTGTATTCGATACTGCAAATTAAAATTTAAAAATTGTATACGTGTTAATAGAATGTCAGTGTAAAATAGTTAGTTGGCACTTGAATTAAGGTAAGGTATACAGTGTGTAACAGTCAAATGAAATAAATTCGATAATCAATAAATAAGGAGGTGTTGGATAAAACCCTTGGACACGTCGATTTGTCTTTTAAATGCTCATTTATGTTTTTTTTTCAGAAATTTTTAGACATACTTTATGTACAATGTACAGATCTAAAAAAAAATAATATTAAAAAAAATATTTCACAAATTGGCTACATTACACTAAAGACTTCCTAAGTAATACTGATTATGTCTTAACAATGTAAAATTCTCAGTTAGTAACATTGTATGTTGTATGTATGAATTATCTCATACACAAATACATCGTTATCCAAAATGTTTACTTAACAAAACATTACCTTTATAATTATAGAACAATACTTAATTCCACTCGGAAATCAGCATATTCCAATCTGCGTCATCGGGCCAATAAATAATTGTTGAAGGGCTTTATGTTCAGTTCATTGATTAGCATAGTATACTCATTTAACAATGCAATATTTCAGGTTATGGGTATAATGATAACAAAGTTTATTGACGTGTGTTTAGGTATTGATTGGGGATATAATAACATGTATAAATTAAATTATTGTGAAAAGCAGGGCATTATAAAAAACACCCTTTTTTAAATTGAGCAGTGAGCAGTGAAAGCAATATTCTGTTTTTTAACACAAATACTATATACATGGTGTCGCAGTATAAAGGGGGGTGACCGAATATAAGTTCTAAAGATGACGATTTTGCTCATTGGTAATTTTAGTTTAATAATACATACATATTTAAATGCAGTTATTTTATTAACTTAAAAAGAGTTAATAAATGTAGTGCATAATTTAATACTAATGAATTGAAAAAAAAAAAACTTTCACAAAATGTCTTCATTTTATTTAATTTATTATCGCGATATGTGTCAACGCATTGTGTTTTCTTTAGGCAAATGGTAATTAAATCCGTTGGGAATTTAATAATTTACTGTTCATTTTTTCGTGAAAAACTGATAACGTTAATTCCTGGATCAGCGTCCAGCATAAGGGTTAGATTATCTTTAGTGTCCTAATTTAGTAATTTTTACTTAAGAGATCTGCATACAGGCTATCAGCAAACATTGGGGTAGTAATTCTAAGCATTGCAGTATAGATAGAGACACTTTTTTCAAATTATTGATTTGTGTATTTAACAACACTTTTTTCTTATTTAACAAAAAGTCCTATAAGCCAACATTTGGTACTCCGATGGGCAGTCCGATTTCACCTATCCTTGCTAGCTATGTAATGCACCACATATTTGACTCTATCTTCCGATTCCTGCGGTGAAACCTTCATTTCTTAAAAAAGTATGTAGACGATATATTGGTTTCGTTGCCAGGTAATAAATTAAAAGATCTACTTAAGTATTTTAACAGTTATGATTAACTTATTCAGTTTACACTGAAATGTGAAGATGCTTAAGGTTCCGTACCATTTTTGGACACTGAAGTGATCCGTAAGGGAAATCAACTGGTTGTCAATTGGTATAGGAAACCTCTTAGCTCAGGCAGATATCTCAATTATTGATCTTATCATAAATAGTCTATGAAATTAAACCTAGTGAAAGAAATGAAAAACCGAGTCTTAAAAGTAAGTGGTTCCATAATGAAAACTTTAAAATCATGTACCAACTATTCATAGAAAACTCATATCCGAGTAGTTTGCTTAAGAAAATATTATTTATTTCATCCTGTCCAGTAAATAAACTTCCTTATTATCAATTTGGCGCCTGTAAGTAATACATTACGGTATCAGGTACTATAATGTGTTGCCTAGCAACTCTGCTCTGATTTCTTAAGAAAAGACAATAATGCCCGTTTGCACCGATTTAGATTTAAGTAAAACTTTACTAAGAAGTTCTTAAAAATAAGCATTGCTTAAGTATTACATGTGTTGCACCATCCAATTTAAGACAATGCTCTACAAAGAATATCTTAAGGTTTGGGAGACTCGGCAACGTCGCAAATTTTTAGGAACTTTTACTGCCACTTAGAGTTTTGGCACGACTGAGTGTCATTTCGCTGATATTATCTGCATACTTCGGTTGTTTGTTGATGTTGATTATTTTTATTCAATACATTATAGTTAATAATTTTAGTCGTTTATTATGTATTAATTCATTTTTTATATATCATTTAAATAATAAATAAACCAATAGGTAATCAATACTGTTTTAATTAATGTAAAATATAAATAAGTGACGTGCAAATGTTGGAATATTATGTTTTTTGTTTAGAAAATAAAAATTTTCAGATGAAAGTGCGCATGAAGCATTTTCATATTAACTTTGGTGATGAAATTGAATTTCACTACCTAAATGATTCGAATATGTACCCTATATACTCAAATACAGGTAGCAAAATAGAATGTCGCTAGATGTATTCAAGTAGATATTGGTGATTTCACAAGTGAGTAGTGAAATATGAGGTATCCCAATAGCCCATATATTTGATCTAAAAATTATTAAAATAATCATTTATTAAAACATCTCTAACTATTACGTTATTATCATTTTCATTCTGAGCCACCATAATATTTCCCTGCCCAATTAAAGCTTCAAGCTCATTTACATTGTAAATTGTAAAAAATTATCTAATAAGAATGAATTTTGAAATTCACCATTCTCTACTCGAGCTCGTATTCTGCTACTATTAAAAATTGTTGATGTGTGCATCCCTCCAAAGTCAGCAATAGATACAAGATGACCAGATGAAGCATAGAGACGCAGTGCCACTAGCAGCTGGTTCATAGGAGACACTATTGTTTCTAAAAATAATGTAACCACACTGTTATGTTTATCAATATTTAACAGAAATGTACATCAACTTACACATCATTATCAAATTCCAAACGTTCTTCAATTTGAATTAATACTTGTAAAACTGTTTGCTTTGTTAACCTAAACCGTTTATAAAAAATAAATTCGTTCATTCCGTGAAAATAATCTGACCGTGTATATCTTAATCTAGGAAATCCATGGTCAATTATATCTAAAATATCTAACTCGTCCTCAAAAATATCGTTTATTCTCAAATCCATTATTAATAAGTCCCACCAAATTATGCAAGTTGCACACAAACAAAAAAATTGAGGTTATATTCTCGATTTATCGCCAAGAACTACTTAAGTACCCAACCGAGGGCGACTTAAAGTTAAGAATTGCTTTGCTATGTTAAGCATAGATTAACGGCTGGTGCAAACAAATTGAGAATCTTAAGTTCTACTTAACTTTAAGTAATACTTAAAATATGGGGTGCAAACGGGCATTAGGTACTTTTAATTTTTAACATTTAGAAACACTATAATGACTTTAAAATAAAAATAAATAATATAAATAAAGTAAATACTTACTATTTATTTTATTCTAATTTATAATACGAATTAACATTTAATACAAAATTTTTAAAATATTTGACAGTAACTGACAGTTAAGGTAATTTGACGTAACGAGTCAAGTTACGAACTATTTTTAAGATCTTTATGAATTTATTAATTTATAAAAACAGGATGAAATAAAATATGATACGATACATGGTCGTTAGGTGTTATTACAGTACTCATTTTTATTTCCAGACTCGGCTCCTACGTTGCCTCGTCCGTAAACTAACTCGTACTTTAATAAGACACCTACCGACCTTGTAACGTATAATACTATATAAATACATTACATGCTTTATATGCTCAAGTCAATGATAGGGGTTGGGGTGACTCTACCACATAATAATAAATCAACAGAAAATTAAATAAAATTTTTGAAATTCAAAATTGTTATCTTTAGGAGTCTAAACGTAATGTTGAACAAATGGTCTTAATTTAGGGGACAAAACTATTACCGGTAGAGTGCGCCATTGTTCAAGAAGTACAAGTTTAAATCCTTACGCAGAAAGTTTTGTTGCTATTGGCAGCTGTGGAAAGTATCTTTTATTACAACTAATCTATATACATATAATAAAACTGTGGAAATGTATATGTTTGTGCACGCATCACATGAAAACTACTGATCCTATTCGAATGCGGTTTTCAAAGACGTATTTGTTTTCTTTCAACTTAACATCTGGTGTATAGAAGTTTCTCTCCCATTCCTTAAATGGGGTGGGGTAAGAAATTTTTATACAACAATCACACGCCACGCGAACGACGTTGCGAGTACAACTAGTTTTAAATAAATCAATTAATATTATATATTTAATTTAATTTAACATTCGTGACATTCAAATGTCAAAAGAATAACATCGGTACCTCCTGAATCCTTGCGCAGCTAGTGGTAAAAATTAGAACTATGATCTGGGTTGATTATTGTGTACCAGAAATATTATGGAAAAGCCTATACCGTGTAGACTCCTGGCTCCTGGTATCTATACTTCGTGCTTTTAACTTTGATTGATATATTGTTAATTTGTCAAATTTTTAATAGGTTGTTTGGTATTTGTATTACTGTTATTTTTAATTTTTTAATTAAAGATAACAAAATTATTTTTTATTTTTAAATTATTGTATAATACTTGATTTGTATTTAGATTTATATTAATTACATCATTTACTATTAAAAGATAGCAATAAATTATATTTAAGTTTTGTGTTATATCCATTTTGTTTATTGTATTTGGAGTTTAATTAGTATGAACCATTTCCATAAATTTTCTTTTAGTTGTGTTATTTTCAATATTTAATATTTTTATATTATTGTTAACCATAGGTTTCTCAGCTAGTGCACATTTCCTTTTTTGTAATCTAGCATCACTACTATGTTGAGTTATTCTTTGTTTAAGATTTTGTAATGTTTGACCAATATATACTTTATTAGAATTATGACAAGAAATTTTATAAACAACATTATTAAGATTTATTATATCTTATTTTAATTTTAAAAATAAAGAGGCAATAGGTTCATATGTTTTTTGTGCTGTTTTTACACTGTTAAAAGTTTTATTAAGTTTACTAGTTAAATTACCTAAGTACCCTAGTGTAAGGGCAAAAGCAAGTACAGACAGTGTGTTTCGTCTTCAGTGTAGTATAATGAAAAGACATCTTCTGTATGAACCGAATAGTATCTTATAGATGTGGAATTGCGAAAGTCCCTTTTTTGTTTTTAACCTTATTGCAGGTCCATATATGTAAGCGATGACCTCTTCATTTAAAGTAAAGAAAGTTTTTTAAATTTGAAAACAAAAAAAGTTACCTGGGGTCAGATCTGCTAAATGGTGGAATGTCTTTTAATTTAAACCACAATTTCTCAATTTTATTTGTTTTTTTGTTTTTTTAAATAAGAACGTACCTGTGTTTGTACCGATAAAATACATATATGTATTTAAATTAGCGCATGTACACGTAGACGTTTGTTTGCTATTCTTCTTATAAGACGATTTGTCTATCCTGCTGAACGTTAAAAGAGCAACTCTCAAAAGTCGTACTTGATTAATTGTAATACTTACCTGCATGGTTATAATAAAAAAGAGAAAACATAGTAAACATTTTAAATATTTACAAAAACTAGCAGTCAAAAATTATGGAAAACTAAAAAAGTCGTAAGAGACTACAAAAATTCAAAACATTAAAAATTTAAAATTATAAAACGATTGCAAGAAGAAATAGGTACTAAATAATTGTTTATCTTTGAAAACGACCAATCTGGTGGTCCAAAGGTAAGAAAATAACTTTAAAAATGTTATAATCATTTTCATTTTGTTAGACATTTTATATTTTAAAAGAGGGCCCTTGACGACTTTGACATATCAATTAAGATAAACTAAATAAGCAAGGTTCATTTTTAAAATATTGATTTATTATTTTTATTTTAGTGGCGAAAGTTCCCCTAATATACTTTGTATCTCATGTTCTATCTTGCAAACTCCCTTAAACTAATTAAACAAACACAATATTAATCACATACATACGTCAACAACACAAACCTTAAACAAACAATGTATACAATAATTTTTGAAAATTATGGATTTATTTCTGCTATACTATAAATTTTTTTTACACTTTAGTACACCATACGTTTCTATCTGAATAGCACAATATTTACGAAGCATTTTTTGTATGGAATATAATCTAAAAAAAAGATTTACAGTTTTCCTTTAAAGTCGCTTCTTCTAATAGTCCAGGGCATTTATCCAAAATAGAGGAACGGATTTGAGCCAGCAGCTAGAGAGATGCGGTTTTCTGCATTGTGTTCGGGAAGATCACAGAAAACGACAGCCAAAGTTTGGTTTCCCCATTTTCAGAAAAAGGCCTTCTGGACCCGAAAATGCATTTTCCAAATGCATCATTTCTTACACCATTCCGAGCAAAGGTTGCTCACACCTCCACGTGGTCTTTGCTGGATAATTAACTAAGATGAGCAAATATCCTACTCCTATTACCAAATATTAAGAAATCCAACCGAACCTGGTGAGTCATTATTACAATTCGAGGGTTATGAAGTTAACGCCTGTCTGAAGTTGGCGCTTAATAAGGTAATCATATTTTTTTTTACAATTTTTAATTCTTTTAAAATAATCTGTTACATAAATCTCGTAAAACTGATACCCACTAAAAACATAAATGTAAAAAAGGAGAGCCAAGTTCAATACAAAAATTATGCTTGGCTGTGGGCTTCGCCGCAAAAAGAATGGAGATCTAAATGAGTGCCAAGTTATATGCAAAATCCAAATATGTATTTATAGGAACAAACTAACATTATGAACAAATATTAAACTCTATTTCTTTGCTTTATTGATTACCTATAATACTTGTTGTTATATAAAAATGTGAGATCTTAAAGAAGGTTAGATTTGACTTGGCCAGTTTTTATCAGAATTAAAAAATATATGTTGAATAATTTTATAGAATGACTGACTTAATGAAAACTGGCCAAGTCAAATCTATTTAAGTTTTTTGTATGGGGACACCATTTTATTTTTTGACTTAACTTTATTTTTATATTTCTGTTATATAGCTAATATAGCAATACACATACATCTATTGGGATAGTTTCAAATATCTGCTTGTAACGGTTCCAACGCTACAATTAAAAAAATTGTTTTGTATGGGGACACCCTCTATTTTTTAACTTTTTCTTATTTTTAGAATTTTTCCTACACTTACATACAATTACCGAGCTGGATTCCAAATTTCACCCTTCTAGGTCATCTGGAAGTAAGTGAGGTTTAGGTACATACTTATGTCAGTCAGTCAGTGCTAAAATTTAAGACTTTTTGACCTTCATATCTTTATAACCGTTTGAGCTAGCTTCATGAAATTTGGGCTCCTAGATGTCCTTATGGATATAATTACGCACACTTAGTTTTATGTGTTTACGTTAAAGAGGTTTTGAGTTATAGAAGAGTCAAAAGTGGCACCAAGTGGTTCGTGTAATATTACACTCGGCGGTGGCTAGCCAGTTCCTTTGCTTGAACTTGGCTTGACACGCTACCGCGTGTCTAGATTGTTCTTTCAAATTGTCTTTGTCACGTGACCTAATTACATTAAAATTTATTATAAAAAGTTAAAATGTTTTATATACACTTATCATCGAATGCGGTTTATGTTTTTCGACTCTATTGACGGTGATATAACGAACAAACTTTGAAAATATACCTTGTGATAACGAATTGGTTACAATTTAATTCTTAACGCTTACTGAACGATTTACTGCAATAACCTTTTTGTTATTATTGTGAAGGGTACAAGGTTTATAGTGTCTTAAGGTAGTTTTTTAAAATATTATGTCAATTATCTCCGCCATTTTTTATTCCCTACAAGATTATTATTCGAGCTGAAGTTGGCAACACTGTAAGCAAGATAACCGGATATTGTCATATACGAGGCCAAGCTCGAGATACAACGTTAATGCCCTTTTGGAAATCGAAAACTATTGACAGTTGACTGCTAGAGCCCCCTATAGATTTAAAAATTTAAATTTGGCGCGCTTTAGCCAAGTTCCGAACCATTTAGCACAGATTTCAATCGTGTCGGTAATGCAGATCCCTAACTTACCGACCAACCTGAAGTTGGTACCCTGCTGCAAGTCAAGGGTGTAGTGGAGGGGGTAAAACCTGTCTGGCAGTATCGTCCCTTTACCTCCTTTGCTCGGAAATCGTTACTCGGGGGTTTTTGGGGATGCCAAACTCGATTCTGGCATTAGAATTACCCGGGGGTGGCTCTGTGGGGGTGTCCAGGGGGTGAATTGGGGAGGAAATCGCGGCATGCCTGGAAATCGCTCCAAACTCGTTATTGGGGGGTTTTCGGGGATGCCAAACTCGATTCTGGCATTAGAATTACCCGGGGGTGCTCGGGGGTGGCTTTGTGGGGGTGTCCAGGGGGGGGGGGGGAATTGGGGCGAGAAATGGCAGCATGCCTGGAATGGCAAAGGAGAAAGTGAAAAACCACATCTTATGAAAATAATGCTTTATTCAAAAATAAGTAAGATTTTTTATTAATCTTAGAGTATTCATTATATACTTTAATTTTTAACATGATTACTAGACATCTTGTTGAAACTCTTCTTCGTCTTCTTCCTGCAAATTATGACAATAATACTTTATTCATTGTAAGCTGAAGCCAATATTCGATTCCGTTGAAAATCAAATCCTCGAACACGTGATTTATCAAAGATGACTTCCAAAAAAAGTGGACACAGCTCCAACACAAAAAAAATGGTCCACAATCCAAAAAATTGCACTATATTGACGTATAACAAAAAACCAACGTGGTATAAGAGTGCCGGACGAAACTCAAAACCGGCAAAAAAAAAGATCCGAGAAACCTTATTGCTGTAGCACTGCGTTTACATACAAGTAAAAGGCAACATGGTACTGGACGACAGATGTAATACTGATGACACACAGACGCCGACTACGCGCGAGACCTGGTCTACGTGGTACCGATACTCCACTCTCTTTATAGCTTTGGCGCCTTTTTCGAATCCAGTTTCGAGGCACAAAAAGTAAGTTTCGGAGTCGTCGAACTAGATTTACTCGCTCGAGCTCTCAAACTAGTAAACTGAACGTTACAAGGTTTTGAGTGGTCTCTTCTAGGCAGCCAAAACCAATGAATCTATTGAAGGTCATGCGCAGTGACCTTTTACAGAGGAGTGAAAGTGAACAAAAATACATCGAAAGTTTTGAAACTTCCCAGGTGTGTGCGTAGGGCAGGTAGAACAATTGAAAAAGAGAAAGGTCGAGATACATATTTGAGCAAGCGGTTGCGCTTGACATCCATGTCATCCATTGTAACGTTTGGAATATTTAGATTACAAAGGCATTAGCTGTCGAAGAAAGTGAAAGTAAAAATGTACAAGAATTAGGTAGACATTCTAAGACGCATTTTGGAGACGCCACATGTATGATATTTTGTTACTTAATATTCAATCTAAATTTGTATTATTCATAACCCCGGGCAATTCTAATTCCAGAATCGCGTTTGGCACCCCCACAAACCCCCGAGTAACGAGTTTGGAGTGGTCTCGAGGCATGCTGTCACTTGTCCCGCAATTCCCCCCCTAGACACCTCCACAGAGCCACCCCTGAGCACCTCCGGGAAATGTAATGCTGGAAATGAATTGGTCATCCCCGAAAACCCCCGAGCACAAGTTTGGAGCGATACAGATACAGATACAGATTACCAGGCATGCTGTCATTTCTCGCTCCAATACCCCCCCCCCCTGGACACCCCCACAGAGCCACCCCCGAGCACCCCTGGGTAATTCTAATGCCAGAATCGAGTTTGGCATCTCCGAAAACCCCCGAGTAACGAGTTAGGAGCGATTTTCAGGCATGCCGCGATTTCTCCCCCCAATTCACCCCCTGGACACCCCCACAGAGCCACCCCCGGGTAATTCTAATGCCAGAATCGAGTTTGGCATCCTTAAAAACCCCCGAGTAACGATTTCCGAGCAATTTTTCCAAATTTCCAGTCACTCCTCTAATGGTGTAAGAAATGATGCATTTGGAAAATGCATTTTCGGGTCCAGAAGGCTTTTTTCTGAAAATGGGAAAACCAAACTTTGACTGTCGTTTTCTGTGATCTTCCCGAACACAATGCAGAAAACCGCATCTCTCTAGCTGCTGGCTCAAATCCGTTCCTCTATTTGGGTGTTTTTCCGGTAAATGCCCTGGACTATAAGTGGAATTGTAGTCAAGTAACGCGGACACTTTTTTTCAGATTACTTTTTTCCGCCAAAAGACTTCGCTTTAAAAAACTGATTGTACACATGTATTAACGCAGACCAACAAAAGAACACACGGAAAAGTCTTCAAATAAAGAATGAGCATTTTTACGATTACTCAGAGAAAAATAGATTCAGCTAATATCAGCAAGATTTATAAATACTTATCAATGATTAATTTAGTGCAATGGTCATTAGGTACACCAAATTAAAATAAAATAAAAATGAAAATATAACAACTTGTACTACTGCAGCAAAAAGAAATACATCTGACTTTTTTGAAATATCAAAAAAAAATAATTAATCAAACAATTTGTTTCGCCTTTTTTTTTATCAACGACGATCCACTCTCTTGGCAACGGCGATCTTCCATATTTTCTATACAGGTTGAGATTATTTTGCTATCCATACGAATAATCTCATAAAGCTCTTCAAAAAGAAAATGAATCTTAATCAGTGATTATTAAATCACTGAAAAAGAAAAGAAGAGACCAAATGATCGCCAACGATTGGATATAACTAAAAATCTTTAAATAAAGAATCTTTGTGTGCTTGAAAGAGACACGAGCACCACAATTAATATGTGTTAAGTATTTATATTTATTTATATATGAACTCAAAAACTGCTGGACCGATTATAATTGATACCACTCGCCACCAGGTGGCGCTGCAGAGTAGCAACTCCTGCCCCGTTCAACCGATTATCATGAAAATCAGGATGATTACGCTTCTGCCTAGATACCAGCTTCTTTATCGATGACTTAGAAATTTTTGTTAATATGTGGATTCGTTCTATGACACCATAATTTGAACCATTATTTTCCAACATCGATTGTTCATACATGTTTCGAGCAATCATTTAAGCAGAGGGTGATATCCACATACCATATTTATTGGTAGTTTCTTTCTCGTTTTCTACTACACTTTTATTAGCTACCTGCTATAACAATTTCAACAAACATTTTTACAAAATAAAATTTCAATACTAAATCAAAATACAATACTGGAAGGTGATAAAAAACTGAGTAAATCATACAAGGCTTCTAGAATACCGATGGAACCAATGAATTTTCATATCACCATTTCTTATATCAAACAACCACATTTAACACCACAATAAATTGAAAATAATCGAATCACTACCAACGATAAATATAAAAATTAAACTTAACTAAATTGAGTATACATTGTTTTCTATTAATATATATGTATATATGTGTATGTGTATGTATATATGTATATATGTATATATGTATATGTATGTATATATATATGTGTGTATGTATGTATATGTATGTATGTGTATATATGTATGTATGTGTATGTATGTATATATATATGTATATATATATATATATTTTTTTACATAAAGTGTACTTACTGTGATGTAGATTTTGTAAGACCTTATAATTTTGAAATTTAAATTTAACAACTGTCATTATATTATAAACTAAAATTGTGTTCATATAAAATAGTAAATATTGCTAAGAAAATGTTAACCTCAAGAAGAGTAAGTTTAAATTTTCATTTTTATAAGAAATATTTGTATTTAACAATATTTTTTATCTTGTAGAAAGTCTTGATAATGAATTGAATAAATTCGAAAGCTAGACAAAAACTTCAAAGAGTTTTCTTATAAAAGCCTAACTTGACTGCATCTCCAAGAATTTTAATCTTTATATATATATATACATATACCAGTATGTAATACATATGTATAAGAGTCAAATTTCCTACGTGTCCTGTTTCAGATTACATTTGGCAACTACTATGTTGTATTTATTAGTTAGTTAGTCAAAATTAACTTTGAACGAAAGTATTGGAGCAACCGAACTGCTTTTAAGAAATTTTTTATTAAATTTAATCATGGCTAAGAAAAGTTTCAAATGAGGCTGACATGACAATAATTAAATTTAACTTATTTAATTGTGAACCATCATCACAACAAGACAGTTCATTTTTGGACTGCTTTTCTTGGCGACGAAAACAAATTCTACCCACATATTTTCGCGTTTATTTGAACCTAGGATGAAAATCAGAAATTGTCGAATTCCATTAAGCAGATACAAAAGAAGTTTACCGTGCAATCACGGGTGTTACATAACTGAATTTCTAGAACGTTACTTTGTTATAACGATCGTGAAAAGGTAGAAATATTTTCACAAAAATATATGTCAAACTTATTACAATTCCTAATTCCTGCGTGGGATATTCAGTAAAGGAATAATAAAATCCTTAACCTCTGTTAAGAAAAAAAAAAATAATTCTATAACTTAAAAAACAAATCTGATGATGATTACATTTTTCTCGTAAAAATTGTTTGCGTCATAAAAAATAATGATATAAAAAAAGGGTGTGGCAGTCAGTGGGACTGCCGGCAGAAGTTATACTTCTATGCACGCGCCCGGATTCATACATTTTTATGCGAATGATTTAGCAAAATCATTATATGATATTCGTGTTCAGCGACCTCAAAAACCTCCTAGTACCAAGTACACACTCATTTTGTATCAGATTTGCATAACATTTCCTGGAGATGAGGTCCGTCCTAAGTACCAACTGTTTCGGACACCATCGCCATTATCATATTCGTATTCAGTGACCCAAAAAACAGCCGGGTTCCAAGTGTAATTTTGTACAGAATTTACATAAAACACCAGGAGAAGAGGTAAATACTCTAGGCACCAAGTGCCGCGGAGATTTTCGACATCATGATATTTTTGTTCAGCGACCCCAAAAACCCCGAGTACATAAATTGAACCCATTTGGAATACTTACCGAGTCGTAATTTTTCTATCTATTGTTTGTTCGGAATGCATTTTTCGACTATTCTTAAAAAATCTGTTTATGTAGCCAACAACCTCAAAAGCATAGTGCAGGATATAATGCAACCATGTGACGGTAGTATGGAACTCATTACTGAATATTATTATTAATATTATTAATATAAAATACTAAACTTTATATGTATACTTACGTGACAGAATTATAAAATAATCTGTCAAACACAATGTAATACACGTCACAATGATATTCAAAACACTAGTTTAGACTGTTTTTTGTATATCTATCTCTTTTCAATGTACTGAATGTTTAAACGGTATTTAAAGGACTTATTACCATGACTAAACATGTGGTAAATATTTCATCTTTGTTTTTACCGACCAATATACCTTATATGTGTTTCTGTTTCTCTCTTACTCACACCATTACATATGTAATGATTTTTCCCATTTAACTGTACACAAATCGAGTGCATGAATAGAAGTATAACTTCAAAAACTATTTGGTTATTTCTGTTATATCTAGAACTAAAATTGTCTACTTGAGTACGAAAGGTCACTGTATATTATAGAGTTTATAATATTAATTTCATGAATTATGTATAGATTTTCTAGTATTTACATATATTTTTTATTTTCTATATTGATTTTAGTTAAGTCTAGATCTATATTTTTGCAATCTTCGATGACGTCCTTATCTTATATATCCATCTTATTATTTACATCGAATAGATATCTATTAGTCAGGCATTTACACAAGTCTTAATTTATAATTTGTAATAGGATATTTTGAATTATTTCGTTCTCATTATTTTAAATTATTTCATGGTTATTAATTCTCTGTACCAGAGTTACTGTTATCGTTATTTTGGTATACAAGTGATGGATTTTATACAACAGCGTAGGGACGTAATTTTAACAGTTCAAAATAGGGACATGATAGTTTTCTGTTCAATATAAGCACTGTTATTGTCTTTTAGTTAATAAACATGTATTTGATTGTTTGAAACACATTTTCTAATATAAAATCCTTCAATGCGAAGCTTTTTGCGTTATCTAACTTAGATAATCTAAGTTTAGTAAGGAAAAGTGAGCTAAAAAAGTGTCTGCGTTACTTTGATTTGTAGGTATATGCAAGCGTTATCTTTACCTACTCTCGGCTTATGCTTTTCTCTCTTTTTTTTCTTTATCCTGATCCTGCATCACCTCTTCTTTTGTATAATATAAAGAAACACGCAGTACATTACATGTAACATTTCCCAAATGTGGGTTATAAGTAGCAATATGTAAAAGTTTTTTTATACCATTTAACACTAAGAGCTTCGCTTATATACGAATTTAACCGGTCTAGGACGTTCTGGCGCGACCGATCTGGCGGGACCGATTTGGCGCGGCCGTACTGGCGCAGGTCCGTTGGGGCGCAGACCGCTTTGGGCGCAAGGCCTATCTGGCGCAGGTACGTTCTGACGCGAGGACTTTATGACGCACATTAATATTTTTATTTATATTTCGCACATTAGCCAATAAATTAGTTATATTTTAGTCAAACATTTTTAAAAATTGTATTTTATTAAAACATGTTTCGAGAGTTTATATCATTAATCATTATTGGTTCAATAATAATAATCGTAATAATTCAAACAATGCCAAACATTTAATAGAAGAAAACCATAATGGTAAACCTGATATTTCACATATACAGAGTCTCAGAAAAGAAATTTAGGCAATGCTCGATTGGTTCAAAGATTTTTATGTGGGGTGACCAACCAGATGTGGACGTGGGCGAAGACCACCTATGTTTCCACCAACTTTATGGTCTGTTTATGGAAGGGTTACCAACGACATTCACAGAACCAACAATTTTGCTGAAGCTTCTCACAGGAGGATTCAAACGGAGTTATCGATGCACCATCCATTAATTTGGTCATTTATTGATCTACTGAAGAAGGTGCAGGTCTCAAGAGATATGTATAATGAACAATTAATAGCGGGACACGCACCCTCTAAAAAACTTAGAAAATACGTTGAATGTGATAAAAGAATTAAGAATATTGTAGAGAATTTCAATAATATAGGGGTGATAGAATATTTAAGAGGATTATCTTATAATTATAATATAGATGCCTAAATCAATAGTATGTTTATTTTGTTTTTTTAGTTTGATTTCTGATATTGTAAAAAAAATTTAAATTTCTATAATCTAGTTTACTTATGCCATTTTCAATATTGGCAATAATTATTTCTGTTGGCATTTTAACTTCTTCATATGCATTTTTTTTTTCTAACTTAAATGTATCAGATCAGGTTTTTAAAATGTATTGAACGTTCCGATTTTTAAATGGTTTTGTTTGTTGACGTTTTAGTATTTTTAACTTAATTAAATTAACACCTTCCTAAAATAAAAGAAATTTAAGTTCCTTGCATCTAACTTATGTTTTCAATTATTTGCGCCATACAGTCCTCGCGCCAGAACGTACCTGCGCCAGATAGGCCTTGCGCCCGAAGTGGTCTGCGCCCCAACGGACCTGCGCTAGAACGGCCGCGCCAAATCAGTCGCGCCAGATCGGTCGCGCCAGAACGGGCCTTTCCGGAATTTAACGAGTTTCATATGCATTTTTTCCATAGTAATATAAGTAAAGATATTATACACTTTCTAAATGAAAAATAGTTAACAGAGACAGCTATTCTTTTAAATGTATCTTAGATTTCAATATAAGTATAATACAAACTGTTCAGACTTTACAAGACGAAATTTTTTTTATCACAAACGTCAGGCTGAATTTTATTTATAAATAGTTTTCCAAAGCAAAATCAAACTATGCAATACGTAAGTCCATAGTCCATATAACAATGTTTAAACTTTAAGAAGTTAAAATGTATATTTAGGTTATATTAGTTTTGTCGAACCTGGTTTATTATTTTTATAGATATAATAACCTAAAAGTTGGTTCTAATCAAGTTATTATAACCGTAAGCTCGTATTTGTAAATATTACAACTATCGCCCACTATATAATTTATAAACCATATATTTACTCAAAACCCGCCTCTGATTTAACATTTTTCGTTAGATTATATTTTCCATGCCGTCGGTTATTCATAATAGTTATTACGTAATCTGTTCCAGAAAATTAATTAAGTTCTTAAGAACACTTGGACAGTTTAAACAAAACCAGGACAAAAAGAAGAAGATTTACAAAATGGGGTAACTAAAACAACAAAATATTGCTTAGTAATAATAACCAAATATTACTTTGCGTGCTTAAAAATATACATGGTATGAAATAAGAAATGGGAAAAAAGGTTAACAAAATATTAACTTCGACAGGAATTGAATCTGTGTTTCTATATATATGGCCGAATAAAAAAATTAAAAAATGCTAGGTATATCTGACACGAACTCTATCTATAGCCGATAGTGCCTTTAACGGCTTGGCCACGGATGTATGAAGCGGTTAGTCTGCGCATTTGATCATCCCTGGAAGTCATATACAACACTTTACAATCTGCAGGTGCCGACAAAGATAATATTTTCTTTAAAAATTGCAAAAATTTTTTTATTAATAAGTAGGTGTATAAAACTATTTTTAAAGGGAATGAGACTGGTTTATTTCGGAACCAAAAAACTTAAAGAAGTGTGTTTATGTATAAGCAAATTAGAGTAAAAGATGAACCTGTGACTTATAAGATCTACTGTGTATTATTTTTCTTGCTATAATTCTGGCATTTCCTTAAACTTATAGCAGCTCTTCTAGTCGTCCTATCTTTCTTAGAAAGTAAGGTAGGTCTTTCTCGTCTATTTCGTATAACACTAGATACCTGACCCAAGAAAAGAATTCCGTAATGCAATGCATTCTGAGAGTATGTGTATTGAGGCTTCATTCTCTACCTCACAGAATCTGCACTTTGCTTCATCTACTAACCATAGTTTTTTCATGTGTCCTCTAAGTCGACAGTGCCCGGTTAATATTCCTGTTATAATACGGAGGTTATTCTTACTAAGGTTTAGACAGCTAAAAAGATCTCGTCTGGTTATAATTTGCCAGGAGCATTTTCGATTGTCTAAGTCCTTCTAGTTTGTTCCAGTGCTTGGATTTTTTTATCTACTTCTTTTCTTAATTTTTCCAAGACTGTACTACTACTGACTCCACAAGATGTTTCTGGTCACAGGTATGGAATTTCAGCTCCTTCTAAAGATGGTTAAAAGATAATTGTTTTTGTGTGGTGTAAACACTATTTTGATATTGTAAATTGAGGCAGCTTTTTGTTTACCAATCTGAAAATCTACGAACACTAAAACATGAATCCAAGTTAAACCTCTTGTTTATTTGAAAATTAAATTTAATTTAAAAACCGATATTTTAATTAACCCATTATCGAATTCGAACAATATCCAATTTAGCATCATTCTTATTTCTAGGATATTCGCCAAACATTAAATTTGTCCGGTTACGATCTGTAAGTACCTATTATTGTACAAAATTGGTAGGTACTTGCTTCCATAATAAAAGCAAAAGAAGTAAGTAAATTATAACCAATAATGTACTAGACATTACTGGCCAGTAGAAGAAATGTCGATTATTACAAACATCGGGGTTTAGATCTGAATTATAATCAAAATTTTCAAAGCTGTATTATGAAAAAATAATAGTTTCGTGTCAGTTTATATAAAAATAAAAATTAATTGTGACAACTAACTTGTAATATAACGTATTGAGATGTAAACAAGGTACCTATATTCAAACGCATCTGATACTTTGGTACTAAATTGGTATTTTCCGAACGCATAAAGAGTTTTCAAGTAAGTTGTCAAAACTATGCCAAATCAAATTGTATTTTTATTTTACTATTATTTTTACACATCCCAATCTGTATTCGTCAATTTTATAGTATGCAGAAAAAATATCTAACCTTCTTCAAATTTAATTACCACTTAACTAAGTATTTATAGTTATTAATTATCAATGTTCGTGGCATTAAAAATAATATAATACATTCATAAATATGTATACAATACGTATGAATAAATATTCGAAAACTTTTAAACACATTACCTCTCTTCATAGTTAAACTGCCTGAACTTTAACTGTATAGCTTGCTCGTATTATTACATTACTTTATACGCAGATCGAACACGACCCTCTTAAAGGTTTTTGAGAAAATTTAGAGACCTTATAAGTATAGACTAAGACTAATAAAATGACTCAATACCTCGTGCATGTTACAATCTTTTAGTAGGTCGAAGTAATTTTCTAGTGTATTTGTGTGTGTGTGTCTTTTTAAGCCTGTTAGTGCGTTTAGTTTCATTTCGTCAGATTTTTTTCAGTTTCAGTAAATCCAGACATTAATAATATGAAAGTTTATCAGGCGGAGCAGTTTGTGTTTGTTAAAGTAAGTGAATTAATTATTTTGTACAGAGATGTAAATAACTTTTTGATAAAACTTTGTAGACCGGTTAATTGGAATCTTTTAATATTTTTAAACAGTATCCAAAGAAATTGTAAACAAATTTTAAGTTAGATATCGTTCGTTATCGTGGATTTTTTTGCATAACAAAATGTGATTTAATACTTGTACATGAACACACATAAAAATAGATTATACTTTGAATTTAAATATACTTATAATATAAAGTGTTTAAACTTTCCAAGACGATTTGTTTTAGTATTATTACCTACAATCGTTCCAATTGAGACATGGTAGCAAAAAATCCTTTGCGCCCCAATTAGACCGTTTATACAATTACGCACTTGGGGGAGTGTTATATTGTACGTATGTACATAGTTAAAGTTTATATCTGGGAGAAGTGCAGAATGTTAAAAATACAAAAATACAATAAATTGTGGTAAAAATTAAAAGGGCGTTTAATTCGTAATTTTGAGGTTAGTAAATAAAAAATGCCTACTAATAGAAAATTATAGGTGAAAAAATGCGTCGATATTTACACCAAGTTATGTGATTATTCGTAAACGAAGATAGTATATTGTGTATCTAGTACGAAAAGCGATACATTTCCGGACAACAATGTAAATTTAGAGTCCGGGAATGTGCTTTTACTACGAGATACACATACTATTTTTTCTGAAATCGCATTAAATATAATCGTAAACTAAGAAAGTTTTATATATGCATAACTGTTTTTGATATCATCGTATTTTCTATATTTAAAATGCACGGTGACGATGATGTCGAGAGGTGCAAAACGCCTCCAGAGTAACTAAACACTGCTACTACTGTGCTTTTAAATTTATTGCTAAATAAAATCAAGGCGCAAAATATTAATTTGCTTATAAACGTTTTATAGATCATTCCCGTACAGAGGTATGGAATAGTATATTCTGTAACAAGGTTAGAATGAAAATTCGATACGAGTGGAGAATTCCGAACGCGAGTGTAGCGAGCGAGAGGAACCACGAGTAATCTTATTTTCATTCTAACCGTGTAACAGACTGTATTTTCTCCACGACCATGTAATAATTCTGTTTATTTAAATTGAAATATGTAGCAAAACAATTAGAACGTCGCACTGACAAACTGAGTGACAGTTTTGAAATTCGCATGGCAATCCATGTTTTTTGTTGAGCAATTACAGAATGTTATTCCGTCACTAGTTATAGAATGGAAATACATACAAAACACATAAGAAGCAAGTGTTTCAGAATGAATATTCTATCTCAAGAGTGAGAATGAACACTTTCTATTATTAAAAATGAAGTCGAAATTATTACATTCATTAATGGTCGTGGAGAAAAAATATTCCCCTTACAGTACGGAAAAGATCGTTGCCCAGCAACGGACTGAAATACAAGAATAGTGTATTTTGCGGCCTAAATTTGATCCGAGAAACTAGACATTTCCAAGCGATTTCAGAAAAAAATGTTTTCCGGTCAAATTCGACATTTAAAGGTGCATAAACTCCGATCAAGCAAAAAATAAGTAAAATTGTTCAAAAATTTATTTTTTTGAGCTCCTTGAGTTATTGTGAAAAGACGCTTAATTTCCAAGTTTTTCGACAACAATATCTCACGAGCGATTTAACCGATTTTGATTTCCAAAAGGGCATTTAATGTCATTTTTTGAGGTTAAGAGTTTTTTAGGTTACGGACCTTAAAACGTGGAGATATGGTAAAAAATCTAATTTCGAAAATCCGAGTTAAACCAATAACTTTCCGATTTGTTAATATTTTTTAATTTTTAACGCGGGAAGTTAAACTGTTTTTATAACATTCAGATACTTACTTATGGCTGTTGTTTTTCTTCTTCTTCTTCTTCTTTTTTTTTGTCTTTTTCTGAATCTTCTTCTTCTTAATGTTCTTCTTCTTCGTCTTTTTTTATCTTCTTCTTTTTCCTCATTCAGAGAGTAAATAAATTGCGACAATAGCGGTGTATCGCATGTTCCCTTGTTGGTAACAAATGAATCTTTTACTGTTGATGATTTAACATTAAACCACAACTGGCATTGAAAATTTGCAAATGCTAGACAAAAAAAAAACAGTAACAATAACGCTGGGACCAAAATATTGATGTAGGTATATAGGTACTAAACGTATTTTTCTGAAATAACGTTGAACATTTCTTCTTTATCTCACACAACACGGTTTAGTATCCTTTGTCAAAGATATATGTCTTATTAGTGTTGTTATCATTAGTGTTGTTATTATGTTTAAAACAATCGTTAATAGCAGACTGTTTCCCTCTGATAGAAAATGAGAAAAGCACTCAAGAAGTGTCCATATGTATTAAGCATCTTTTTACTCGTGCAACATTTGCTTCAAGATGAAGCTCGTATCCATTATTATCGAGATCATTTAACTTTTCACAAACTGTATTTATAATATGCATGTAATAAATGCATACTATAAACCCATTTGCTTACGGTATTCTCTTTGGTACTTCTCCCTCGAGTTATACCTCCAATTGTCTTCATAGTTCCAAATACTGTGTTCCTTGAAGTTAAACATTTTAATTTGGCTGAACGTGTAAAAGTAACAAATTCTCTTTGGAATATTTTGCGCGCGACTTTTACGCAATCTCCGGCGTAAAAGTCGCGCTCTCGCCAACGAACGCGTCCTCACGCGACTACATTGTCGCTCGTGTAGAAGGTCCCATTTAAACTCTGTGGTTCTGTTACGTACGCATTTTACTCGCCACTACGTAGTCGCGTTTTTGTGGTTCGTGTAGAATGGGCTTAGTTGTTTTGTGAATGTCCTTTTTACAATTTTAATATATTGTTAAATATGTTCGTTTTTAACTGTTTACATACTGATTTACTTTACTTCTAAGGAAACTTGTATATTTTTAAATTTTAACAATTTTTAACCAATTTCTTAAAAAGACAATTCTAATTAATTTGAAATCTATATATTCTAAGAATATATAGATTTCAAATTGATATACCCAACCTAGGCTAAATCCATACAAAAATTGTTTACTATCTTAAGTTTATAAATAAAGATAAACTTAGTGACCGGGCGCTAGAGGTAAGTGAGTATGCATAATGTGAATACCGAATTTCGCCAATGGATGTATGTAAAGAAAAGGTCAAAGAATAATAATGTGGATCTTGCCGGTCAATTTTTTAATCCATTTTCTTTTACCTCCCTCTTCCCTTATTCGTAAAGGGAATGTATTGAGTAGTTGATATAAAATCATTTTAATGAATATGTCCGTAATAATTTATAGTTTTTTATAATAGTAAAAGTGAGGATGGAGTCTGAAATAATAAAAAACAACAGACATGAAAGTAATAATTTTTTTTATTAATAAAAAATCAAAGTTATATATGAAAACCCAGCGAATTCAAGCATAAATGTACTTAAAATAGGTAAAAAATTACTCATTTTTATTTTGACATTTGTTATTGATGCATTTACATAATGAAATACAAAACAATTCTGATTTTTTGCAATTACAAGACATTGTGCGACAATTTGCAGTACATTTACATGGTGGAATTAATGACTCTGGTAAAGACGGCTTCGTCATTTGTCGTGGACGTAAGTGACCGTTGAGCTTTTCGTAACCAAATGAACAATAATAAATGGGTGGTAATTGTGTTTGATGAGCATTTTTCCATATAAATGTTTGTACTGTAGCCCTTAATAAATGCAAATACAAAGCATCTGAAGTGCATATCACTCCCATCAAATTGAAATTGAAACCTATATTTTGAGATATCAGTATAAATCTGAGTTCATCAGCAGATACTTTTTTCTTTGAAAATAAATATGTGCAAACTGTTTGAATTGCTCATTATTTAGATCGAGGTTTCCCAAATGCATGAGGGCGGTTTGTACAAAATCTTCAGACGCAGCTTTCAACCATTGCATTTTACTACCAAATCTACTAGTAGTGTCGCAACCACTTATAGCATGTAATGCTGGCAAAATATTGCATATGTTTTCACCCAGGGATTCAGCAGCCAAATGGCATCCTAGAAAACATTTGTTTGTGTAAGAACCGTCAAACCATAAACCGAGACACCCAATATTTGCTAAGTATTTCCAGAAATAATCTGCCAAGACGAATACATCTGTATCAGTGCCCATTATGATAATCAGAGCAGATTCAATCCTTACTGCGTGAAATATGTGGACGAACATTCTTGAATCAGCTTCTAAATGGTTTGAATGTAATTTAAGTACTTCACAAATTAAAGATCCTAGCAACTTGAAACATTTAGCTGGATCATCGAATCCTCCACAAATATAGATCTCCAGTCTTCATTTACTTGTGCATATTTTGGAGCATTAGCGCGAAGAAATCGGACGAGTTGCAATTTATTATGAGCGTTAGTAGGAAAAGCATTACAATTAGCAGGAATATTTGTTGAATGGTTGCAAATTATGATATTTTTAATGATCTGTTTTTTACTCCGTAATTTTGTCTCCAGAAATTTTATTGAAATATCGTCGTATCTATCGAATATTACATCTATTCTTTTAACGCCAGGCAAAGTAAAAAATTCTATAATTTTTTTGAAGAAAGCTTCGGCAAAATCACCGAAAGTATTGAACTTATTTAACTGAATTTTATGAACCAGTGCCATACCATCAATAATAAAAACTTTGAAAGTATTTAAATTTATTAAATCTTGCTGAGAGCTTGTACCACAATTAAAATTTTTTTTAATTTCAACAAGGAGTTGTGATTTTGGTGACTTCCTGTAAAATCCGTCACTGTCAAATAGATACTTACAGTAATTCAATACTTCATACGATGCTAACATCCTCGTAAGTCCACGTTGAGAAGCCGTCATGAATGATTTTTGAAAAATTGTTATGTCCGTTACGTCTTGCAATTTTTTGTTGGAACCATTTTTGTTTGATTTCGAAGGAGTGTCTTTAAAGTTGTAAAATTTAGTTTTTTGTATAGGATCCGATAATAATAATAATAATAATAATTTTCTGGAAAAATCTTTCATTTTCGTATGTAGTTAATAGAGCCTTCCCATTTTCTTTAACATTAAGTAAGCATCGCGAAGTTGATTCTACTGCAAGTTCACCAGTGACAATATTGCGAAGCACACATTCCCCATTAGTAGTGAATGGACTACAACCTTTGAAACACTTAATGATACTTTCAACATCGTTTTCGTCCGTATTAATTCTCGATTGTGTCCATTCATTATGACTATTAATGACACCTGTAGTGTCAGATTGTATTCCAAGGTATGAAGTAAGCATTGAGTGAACGCTGTTTTTGAAAGGATACAGAAGCAACCATCTTTGCATTGCTTCTTCATTTTTTGTGATACCAATTAAGCCTCCAGTTACTGCAGAAGATCGGTTCTGAGACTGTTCTAGTGCTAAATCGCAGCCAACTGCATTGAATGTTCCTGCAGTTCGTTTGACAGCATGCATTCCTCTCTTCAGATCATGTAAGACGTCTGTAGGTAATTTTAACATATCTTGTAGGTAAAGTGTTACCCCACGAATATAATTTGTATGATTCATAGAAAAACGATAAGATAAAAATTGTCGGGTAGCCAATAAATGTAATTCATAGTTATTACTTCTGTCAGCCATTATTGAATTTAAAAGAATTTCTACCATTTCACAGTAATTATTCAAATATTTGAATAGTTCGTTTTCAGTGCTCATATAATTTAAAAATTTAGAAAAATGGGAAATAAATGTTTCAATTGTGGTTTTATGCTGGTTATATTTATCGCTTAAGCCGGTACGATCCTTATCTACAGTTTCTACTCTTAATTCTTGAAGACAAATAATCAACTGCTGCAATTCATCGATGAAAGCCTCATCTTTAGATAAATTCATATAATCAATGAATTCTGTCAGCTGTATGCTTCTCAATGCTTCATACATAAGTTTATGTGCTCTAATGCCTCTGTTATACTGAGCACCCTTAAGATGCCAAAGTATTTTCACCATAAACATTGGCTTCTACAAGAATCCTGTCCAGTCCACTTTCTTCTATATATTGGCCCAAACATCGTAAGAAATTTTTTTGTAGATGAAATGTTCCAATTCTCAATATTAATCCCTGGAATTCCTGACTACTTCGTTGGATATTTTTTGCTATCAGGTAAATTGACATATCGCATGAAAGAACAGCTATATTTTTATTTAACGATGAAGACAATTTAACAAAATTTTTCAAGGCAGTATACACAACATCTTTTAAAGTCGGTGGCTGAGGAATCACCGGGCTAAATCCAATTGTAGATATAGGAGAATTCTCACATGATAGTAATTGTTGGAATGGAGTCCATCCTGGTATCGAGTTCTTCAATGGTCGAGAAAAGTTTTTCAACCATTGATCATATTGTAATCTACATAAAACCTAGAGCAAAGTATCAAATTGTGCGTAATTGTTAGTGGAAGTTAGTAGACAGCCGCTGTTAACATAATCAAATATTAAAGGCTCCATACTTGCTTTAAAGTGATGAATTTCTTAAAAATATAAGGCTTGCAAATTATACTCAAACTGTTCAGTTGTAGGTTTCAATTTAAGGAGATTAATTTCATTCTCGATTGGATTTTTTTCCTGATAAATTACGGTTGCTGTTACATGAAAGGAGTCTTTACCGCTTAATGTTTCTTCATTAAAGTCGTTGTTGTCAATGGCACCATGAAGAAATAACGATGAATTTTTCACTATATTCTTAGGAATAAGCAAATTGTTTTCTGCATCTTCACACGCAATTGAAATTGTTATTTCTAAATCAAGCTCTTGTAATTTTTTATAGCTAATGCAATGCCCAAACTTATTTAATATACTTATCAGCTGTTTTGATCTAGTTAAGTGATGAATTGATTCAGCTAAAGCTGTATGTTTTGGTGTCTGCATGCTTCTCAGTAACTATAAAAAATATGTCATAAAATACAGATAATGCTCTTTTATAACAGTTTGCGCTCAAATTTTGGTTTTTTGCATTAAACAAAGCTTGCAGAAAAATTTTCCATGTTTGTGACAATTTTCCATTTTCTAATAATTTTTAAACCAAATTTTCATCACGTAAATATCCGCTAGGTATTAATTCTGTTTTTAATAATTCTTGACGTAATACTTTTGCAGTCTCAATGATGTTGTTTTTTGAATTGATGTTCCGAATATGATCTATTATTTCCGTCAATGGTATATTTCCCATAAACGCTAATGATGATTTTGATCGATCTGCCGGGTAAGAAAATAATATGTTTTCACCAAATTTATCAATAAGTAGTGATTTCACTACACGATTTTCGATCACTGCACCCTCAATATTTGTAAGTACACCGAGTCGTTGAGCTAAGAAGCGCACTTTAAAAGAATGTGTTGGTAACTGGTCTTTAATTTCATCTATTAGTTTGTCAAATGCATCGATAAGTATTTCTTTAGGGATCTGATTGGACGGTCGACCGGCTGGCATCTGAGAACTTCTCGGTAATCTTAAATAATCAAGGTAACAATGTTTGTGATACCTTACTTCCATGGCAAATAAATCTTCAGGCCGTTGACAAATACCAAGTTCAGTGAAAACATGGTCTTTTTTTCTACGTGCAGTACTAAAAATTTTTTTCGCTGCTGAAATTTAGGAACATAAATGTAGGTGCTTATCTTTGTTTCTCGTTACCTTCTTACAAAATATACATTTCAACGTTTTCTTCAACGCTGCCGGTGTCCTTGACGACAAACGAGATTTTGGAGTAACCTCCTCCACGTTTGCTTTGGAAGTTGAAGCAGACACTTCTTCTTCTTCTTCTTCTTCTTTATACAACGCAATTTCTCGTCGCCTTATTTTTTCCTCACTAATATAAGTGGCTAAACAGTCTTGGTGCCATGAAAATTCTTGTTTTGTGGAGTCTGGATCATATAGTTTTAAAAACTTCTCACTAATGCTGTCTTTTCTCCTATTTGCTGCTTCTTTAATATTAAGCAGCGTCCTTAACCTTGGGTTTTTTACTAAATCACGTGAACTATCGCAAAATAAGCAAAATTGTTCCTTAGGTTTTTTTCTTTTTAAAGTAACCACTTCTAACGACATTTCTAACGTTTTTGAACACAGTACACTTTAAACAGACACTAAAAATTTACGAAAATACTATTATTATACATATATAAATAAAAACACGACTTAACAAAGCAACGTCTTTACGTCAATAGATGAAGAAACACACTAAACGCGTGCGCGCGCTATGTTTACTGTATGGGTGAAGAGGGGATGTGAAGGGAGCGGGAAGGGACCATCTTACCTGGCGGCAAGATGTGTTTTGTTATTATTGAGGGTCTCAGGTATAAGAATCCGGTCATAGTTGCCGGCACTCGGAATTTGCATACTCAACTACCTCTAGCGCCTGCACTATAATAGTATAATCGAGTGAATTTTTGACCTTAGGGTTATTTAATTATAATTTATTTTTCCTTATCAATATTGGAAACCAGAGAGTGATTTTAGTTGTAGAAAGTGCTTCAACAAGTAATTTCTATAGATTATTGGCTATTGATACTAGTAAGTATTATTTAATTTTGTATACATTCAGAAATATAACTAAAAAGACAACATACTAATATTTAAAACAAAAATTATTAAAATTCATTAAATTTTCTGTTTATAAAATAATCATTATATTGTTTTTAAGACCAAATATGCACTTTCATATTATAGGTACTATAAATATTTTTGACACATCCAATTTTGTAAAAATATAATAAAACGCAAATATTGCTGCAAGTAAAATCTTTCTCTATAGTCTATTTTTTATTAAGGTGATGGTATAACAAAAACTTCACGGTGTCTTTTACCATTTTTAATTCATAAGCATACTAAATAAATATTAGAATCTATACTTATAATAAATCTGTAGAAAGGTCAATTCTGTATATGAAATATATTTCCAAAATATCTATCAGGGGGTGATTAGGGATAGAGACTGATGCCAAAACTGCAATCAGTAAAATTTTTGTCTGTCTGTCTGTCTGTCTGTCTGTCTGTCTGTAAAACCGCTATAGAAACAAAAACTATTTGACGGATTTTAACGAAACTTGGTACAATTATTTTTCATACTCCTGTGCTGGTTGTAGTATACTTTTCATCACGCTACAATTAACAGGAGCAGAGCAGTGAAAGGAAATGTTAGGAAAACGGGAGAAGTTACTCCATTTTTTAAGTTTCCGTCGCGTGTGCAACCTTAATGGTTAAAGCTATTCAGAAATCATCTTATATTTATAATTTGGAGGTCAACTGTGAACGGATTTTACCAAATTTCACCCAAAAGGAGAGTTACGGGGGCGTGAGAAAAAAAAAATTAAAATCTATAAGTCCTACAGGTTTAAAGTTTTGCAAAATAGTTATGTTTATAATTTTGAGGTCAACTGTCAACGGATTTTACAAAATTTCACCCACAGGGGGGTTGCGGGGGCGTAAAAAATAAAAATGAAAATTTAAAATTTATAAGTCCTACAGGTTTGAAACTTTGCACAATAGTTATTTTTATAATTTTGAGGTCAATTGTGATCGGATTTTAAAAAATTCCACCCACAAGGGGGCATGCGGGGGCGTGAAAAATAATATATACATATAATAAATCTGTAGAAATGAAAATTCTGTACAATAAAGATATTTAAAAAATAATTAGCGGGGTGTGTTACTACATCAATATAGAACCCAAAAATGTGGTTAGATTTTTTTGTCTGTCTGTCTGTATGTTTGTGCACGCATCACATTAAAACTACTAATCCGATTCGAATGCGGTTTTCACAGATGTATTTGTCTTCTTTCAACTTAACATCTGGTATATAAAAATTTCTTAACGAATTTGGGAGAGAAATTTTTATATAACAATCAACACGCCACGCGAACTACGTCGCGGGTACAGCTGGTATAAAAATAATTTCTTGGATATCATAGTTTTTAAATATTTAAAATGTAGTTCTTAACCTACACCTACGTTTAAGGTATTCAATTAAAAAATATTTAATATTAAAGAAAGCAAGTTTGGATTTTTTGATCCTGTGTATGTATAACAGTAGATATATTTACCTGACTGTAGTAAATAGATATTCTCTAACCTACTACCAATTACATGAAGTTCCCAGTATTACCAAATGCTGATTAAAAGCTTATTTTGAAAAACTCTGATAGGAAAATGGTGTCTTAATTGTAGTTAGGTTTATATAATATAATTGGGGGTTATCTTATTTGTATTACAGAAGTGATTTATTTTACAAGAATTTTGCTTATAAAAATATATCTTCTTCAAGTGCATTTTAAACGTGTGCTCCAGTTTCTAGGAGAAGAAAATGTGCATTATGGGGCTTGGATGAGAATACAAGGTGATATTGTACATAAAATGTGGGACTACAAGAATGTCACTAGTCCCCGACAAACATTTTCAGATGGTTATTCGCCAGAAATAAAACCACCTTCATGAAAAGGAAAAAGTTTAATTAAAACTCACATTAAAAGCGTTGACGGTTTTTTGCAGGATGAATTGTTTCTCCCACCTTTTGTATTTAACCATAGTGACGATTACCATAAGAATATGAATGTCGATATATTCGAAGTTAAACGCAAGTTATCACTCCAGAAAATTTAATTAAAATCCGGCCAGATCTTGGCAAAAGAAAAACATGAAAAACTGGCTGATGCAAAAAATACCTTTTCAGGAAAACATAGTAAAATTAAAACTTCTAGCTATCACAAAGCCTTATAAACAGCAATATTACAAATATGTTGTCGACAACATGTCAAAAAAGCCAGGAATAGCTGTTCTCCCATTACCAACTTATCGAATTGAATTAATCTAAGCAAAAGTATGTTGCTAGAGAAAATACGTCATTTAAAATAAAATATGTATAAAAATTATTGTATGGGGTACTAAGTACAGTGAATCCTAACAAATGGAAAAAAATGTGTTAAGCATGTTATTAATATAGAACAAAAAATGTGGAAACTAGATAACTTAAGTGAAGAAACAGTTGAGCCGCTGAATTGCAGTTAATCGTGACACTTCTTCAGACGAATTCTATTTCACAGTAATAGTATATAACTATTATTATACACTTTTATTGAATAAAAATACACATTAAAAAATTCTTTCATAATTTTGTTACGCCAATGACCACAATTTTATTTCGAATTTTCCTTCAAGACCCTAATATCCATTATTCTCGAGCGGGCAGAACCTATTTACCGGGTGCGTGCGTTTAAGAGCATTTCAGAGGTTTTATTTTGCATGAAAAAGGCTAAGACATGCATGTAAAAATATTTGTTCACTCTGTATGCATTTAAGGGATTAAAATTCGACGAGAATAATTTATTATATCAGCTTAATAAAAAATAGAGGATAATCAATGAGTGTAGGTTAGAAAATAGATCGATTTAAAGTTATCCAGTAATTTAGTATGCACAGATCTTCAGGTGAAATTTATACAATTTCAAATTCTAAACAAAAAATTGAAGTTAGTAGATATACATCATTCAAAGCTTATTTTTATTAAAGTAGGCCTTGTTAGGGTGATGAATTTCGCCCTGTATATTTAATTTTATTCTCAGTTGTAAATGCGCTGTTGTCACGTCCTCAATAAAATCATAGTGTTAGTGACAATAAATAAAATAACAATTGTGTACTCCATTTCAGCGCCATCAAATCATTAAAAATTAGTTTAATATGTGTTCAATAGCTACAGTGCAATAATTTAGCAGAAAAGCAGATACACTAATGGTAAAATAAGCAAAGTAAAAAAAATGAAACATACAACATTAAAAAAAAAAACATATAAACAACAAAAATTGGAGTAACAGATTTGGTTAAAACTATTGTCACGTTCATCTATTCGTTATGTATTTTCAATTCACCTCGAGTATCAAAGGTAAAATGTTGTCAAGTGAACAGTTTTTCATGTAATAAGTCCAATCTGTCAAAATAATTTCTTCTGTGTCTACAATTTTTTTTACATGTCTGGTGTACATTGTCTTAAAGCTTCTGTCCAAGTTTTGTCCGAATATAAAAATGAAAATAAAGGTAATCGAAGTAAATCATGCCTATGTTAGTTTAATATTTTATCTACTACATATGTCTTATCGTTGCTTCTGTATTGTGTAAGTATAATTGTCTTTTTTTTCATTTTTTTTATCAAATTCGATGTATTGCTGCTTAACCATCTCTGTAATATCTATTTTGTTGCTAAAAATTTAGATGGTACAGAATGAAATGAAGCATTATCCATGTTTACTACACATTTCTCTGGAAAATTAAATAAATCAGGAATAAGTTAATTAACAATCCAGTTTTTGAAAATATCACCATTTATAGTTTTCTGATAGTCAATGTCAGTATTTGAAGAGTCTAATAACAAATCACATCCCTCTATTGACCCACCATTTGCTCCTGCAAGTAAAATTGTAAATCGCTTTTCTTCGGATTAAACATGCAATGGATTACTTTTTAAATCAGATTACGGTTTCCATTGACGCGTTGGAGTACCATTTTTTTGTATCCACGTCTATGTACACGAATCTGATGATTTCATTGCGCTTTTTTAATTTCATAAATTTCTGAAGGAAAGAGATTTTGCTATGTCTTCGCTCACTTAAAATTTGTCGTCAGTTCACGTTTTTATGTTTATATATCATTAATTTTGTATTAAGTTCGTTTACCGTTTAAATCTCAGTTTTGCTTTTTGTCAGTCAAAAGTTTATCTAAAGTAAAATATTCGTTTTTATAATTGTACATACGTCCAAATCTGTCGCTGCAATTTTTTTTAAATGAAGTTCTTAAATGTATCTGCTTTATCTTTCTTTCTTTTATTTGCCGCTTCTTTACCATTAACTAAATCTTTTTTTAAGATTTTTCGATTATATTTAACACTAACCTAAAAAAGAAACATGAAATATTTAAAAAATGTATGAAATCAAATTTAAATGATATTTGATAGGCCATAGATTAATGAATGAAATATCGATTCGTCCATGTCCTATCAAATTACATTTTAATTTATCATTATGGATCATTGTTATTAAAGAAATTAATGAAAATATTTTATTCTGAAACATTTTTAACTTTTACTATAGTGTGTAATCTGACAACATTGTAAAATAATGACTGACAGTAGAAATTTGAGGTTAGGTATATTTATTAAATTATAAGTAATTTGAATGTAATAAGAATGTAAAAGTGTATTTAATGTAACAAATAACTTCATATAGGTACAACTATTAATGAAATTAAAAATGTTTGGAACTATTTGCTGATAAAAATATTGGAATAATTTTGAATACAAACACGAACTGTAATAGTTATTTGTGACACAAGGACGGAAAATGACATTTTGCAAGAGCGAGTAAAGTTGTGTAGCCGAGGTGCGTAGCACCGAGGCGAAACAATACGAGCACTTGCAAAATATTTTCCGGACGTGTAACACACACTATTTTTTGGTTCGACTAATTTTTAATATTTTCAAAAGTTCTGTTATGTTCAAGACTTGACTGCTTGTGCTAACTGAACTAAGACCACTGACTAGAAGATAGCCGACAAAATGTCAGCTGGTAATTAATTTTTATACATACAAATACTGTGCTAATAACATAGACAAATTAATTAATTAATTCTATTATCACTGGCTAATAAGCAGCACAGAGAAAATTGTTATATTGAAAATATTAAAATCAATATCTAATAATTTTATATAAAAATAGCAGAGACAATGAACTATATCCTTAATCGAATGATAAGTAGTTGTAAATTGACATAAATGTCAAATTTTATAATACAAGTTGTGAGAGAAATTAAATGTAAATTAGAATCCTGCTTACATTTAGAAAAAGTTATAGGTAAGTTTAGTATATTGTACGTTGTTTTTAATTAAATTTAATTAAAAGTTATATTTATTATGTATTTTTGGTGACTTAAAATTTAAACTCATAACGCCATCTCTTTAGATAATCTAAAAGCTACTTTGCCGGCCTAGGCCGGAAAATGCCATTTTCCGGACGATTTTGAAGTAATTAATAGTATTGTTTCTGGACGGAGGACCAAAAAATAAATTTAGAAGACCATTATTTCTCAGATCATAAATGTATATTTAACAAATTTAATTTTAATGACATACAGTCTAGCTGTCAGACCAGTATAGTTGAATTCAGACCTATCTGCGAACCTTCAGTAAAAAACTGCGTCCGCTTTTTAAAAAATTACAACTGGATGGACCTTCACAAATTTGAAAATATAAATGAAATGTTTAACAACTTTTTGGAAATCTTCATGAATGTGATAAATACGTTTTTACCAAAGAAAACAAAAACAATTCATAGCAAGAATAAACACAAATCTTGGTATAAAACTGATTTAAGAACAATGAGAACTGAATTAAATAACCTGCATCAGCTTTCCAAACTAATTAAAAATGATAATATAGAAAATGAATTACGTGATCTTAAATATAAATACAAGAAAAAAATTAATGAGGAAAAATCTAATTATTTTGCAAAAAAAATTAATGACTCGTCAAATAAATCTCAAACCATGTGGCAAATTATAAATGGACCAAAAAAAGAACAAAAACGGCTATTAGAGTTAAACCCTGATACTTTTAATGAATATTTTATAAATATTTCGAATAACGTAATTAAATCTCTTCCATATAATTGCAGTGATCCTTGCCATACACTGTCACAAAATATATGGAATAATAAATCCTTGTTTCTACATCCAGTTACCGCTGACGAGGTTAAAATATTCATAAGTGAATTATCTAATAGTAAAGCTCTTGACATATATGGCATTAGTAACAAAATTCTTAAATTGCTAGCTGAAGGTTTATATTTACCACTGTCCATAATCATTAATAAAAGTTTTATCACCGGTACTTTTCCTCAGAAACTAAAAACATCAAAAGTTACACCAATCTTTAAAAAAGGCGATGAAAATTTACCAGAAAATTATCGACCAATTTCTATAATACCCACATTTTCGAAACCAATTGAAAAAGCTTTTAATAAAAGACTATTTAGTTTTTTAGAGAAATATAATTTACTTAACAAAAACCAATTTGGTTTTAGAAAAAACTGTAGCACAATGCATGCAATTACAAAACTTGTGACTGATATAGTTGGTGCCTTCGAGAGGGGCGAAATGATCTCAGCTTCATTCTGTGATCTCTCGAAGGCGTTTGACTGTGTCAATCACAGCATACTCTTAAAGAAATTGGAATTTTACGGTGTTAGGGGCAACGGACTAAATTTTCTTACAGAATATCTAACTGATCGATATCAACTAGTCCATATCAATAATAAATTATCAACCTCTCAGAAAGTTCTTGCTGGTGTACCACAAGGATCCATACTAGGACCTACGCTTTTTATTTTATATATTAACGACCTTCCATACGTCTTAGATACTTTAAAGACGTTATTTTATGCAGATGATACTACAATTTACCACAATAATAAAAACGAGGCTGTACTTAAGGAAACAGATAAAGTATTGCTTGATATATCAACAAATTGGTTTGTAAATAATCAACTATTACCTACTTAACAAAGAAAAAACTAATAATCTTCTGTTTACTTTAAAAGAACGTATCAATACTAATCAAAACCACAGCATTAAATTCTTGGACTTTTTTTAAATTCTAAACTTGACTGGAAGGAGCATATAACAACCTTATCAAAAAAACTATCTAGTACAGTGTATCTGCTGAGAAAAATTTCACAATTTGTATCAGTAGATATCTGTAGAACTGCTTACATGGGACTATTTCAAAGCCAAATTTCTTACGGTTTAATCTTTTGGGGAAACTCATCGGAGTGGCACAAGATATTTGTACTTCAAAAGCTGCGGTAAGGGCGATTTCAAAAATCAATCAATTAGAGACTTGCAGACATACATTCAAACATTTAAACATACTTACTCTTCCATCCTTGTACATTCTCCAATGCCTAATGTATATAAGAAATAATAAACATAACTTAACAATGCCAACTAATTTACATAGTTACTGCACCAGATCTAGAAACCTTATTGTACTACCACAACACAGATTAACCCTTACAGATAAAAGTTTTATATGTCAATCAATTAAACTTTTCAACAAACTTCCGCAAAACCTAAAAGACCTGAATGAGGTACCGTTCAAAAACAAAATTAAGCAGCTACTACTTTAACTAGCAGTTTACTCTGTGACTGAATTCTTCGATACTGATCTGACGGAACACTGCAAAAATTGAATTTAGAAACAGTTATTTCTTTCTGTTGTATCGTATTTTATTTTAATTTGTATTTGTACTTTTATTGTTTAAAAAAGCAAATAAAGCATTATTATTATTATTAAATAAGTACTTACATTAAAAACCTAAGAGATCCCACTTCTGAAACTTTCTGGTCTTTTCTAAACATGTAATATCATCTTTTTTTTTATTGGGACCCTATTTTGCCTTTTTAAAGCACGCCTGTGCGTGTTTAAATCGAACTTTCAAACACGCGCGTTTTTTAAAGTTACCATGGCAACATAACAAATTCAAAAACGTTCATTGTAAATGACAATTTTTTTATTATTGATTTGACAGGAGTATACTTGTAACGTCAAATAAAATATTACTAACAAATTTAAAACCTTTATTCAAACATTATTTAACAGTAATTTTAATTTTTTAAATGAATATGAATAGTGCAGTTAGTATTGTTTGATATAGTAATTTGTCGATTTTTTAAATCGGAGGTAATGCTATTTAAATTAATACCGCTAACACTCTCTGAACACAATGAGGTTTCACTTCCATTAATGGCACTACCAATAACGTTTGAAACATGATTCTTATTGTTAATGCTCTCTTCAACGTAACCACTCGCTACAGCTGCCGATTTCCATCCTACTTGTCGTTGGATTTGATCTATTGTCATGCCACTATTTGCCATAATGGTAGCGGACGTACGTCGAAATGCATGTCCCGTGTATTTCTCAGGATCATCCAATTTAAGATAACGTGCAATTTGCAACGGACATGATCCAAATGTATTAATACCAACTACTTGATTGGTACATTTCCCTTTATCATATCGTAAGAAAACTCGGTCTGTACTTACATTTTGCGGGCGCAATGATAAATACTGCTTCACCAAACGCACATAACTAATTGCATCATTATCGGCTACAGTAAAACGCCGAGCCTTTATTGTCTTAGACGGTCGGATAGTAATAACCAATACGCTTCCTTCTTCTTTGATATCATGTAAGCGCAAATCGCATAATTCACATCTTCTAGAAGACCCAAAGATGCCGAAAATGGCTACCACCTTCAAAAATAAATACGTTATGTCCGGCGCATCTATGAAAAACTTCCGCAAATCATTTTCTTTGAAAACATACGCCTTCTTGGCTACATCATTCTTGCTAATTGCCTTCATGAATGCGTGCACTTTTACAAATGATTTTATATCAACTCCTTTGTTTAACCTCAACAAACATTGCAATTTCGAATGGATAGCCCACATAGTCGACGCCTTGTATTGCTCCGACATTTTCTGAAGGTAAGCAAGCATAACTCGTTCATTTATATCTGTTACCTTTTGATCTTCCAACCATGTGATAAACTTGGCGTATTCTTTTTCATATGCGTCTTTAGATTTTTGCGGTATCAACCGCGATTCTGCTTTACCATTTAAAAAATCGATATTAGAATTCATTTTTAAGCACTGCGGTGACAACAATTATTCTTTGATGACAGATTGCGATCAATTTTTGATATTCTCATTTCCATAACAACCAAAGGTATATTTATTTCATATCACGAATTCGACCATTTTTAACTCCCATTTTTTTTAGTAATAATACCAGTATTTATGATTTAAAACTGCACCAATAAAAAAAAATAGCGTAAAGTATTCGTGCATAACTAGTCTTAAAAACACTTGCTCTATTTCAAGCACTCCGGCTGCGCCGTCGTGCTTGAAAAATCGCGCGTGTTTTAAAGACCTTTTTATGCACTTATACTTTAATATACTATTGTATTCATTTTTTTGTCTCTACACATTTTTTTTTCGGCATAATAATTTTTTTAATGCATTTAACCATTATATTTATGATATCTGTTGTCAAGCTTGTCAGATTGCGACTTGCAGTGACTTGGTTACTTTTAAACGCCAACATGACAAAAACCAATACCAACTTGACTAAATAAAAAGATAGCCTGCTAGATATAAATAAACGTTGAATCGTTAATATACTGTACTTATTTAATTAATGTGTACATATGTTTATATCGAGGTTTTCACACATAATAACACTATTATCACGAAAAGAATTTCTTTAATTTTTTTGCTGCGTAACATTTTCCGACAAATTTTTGACGATAACCAATTTCAACTGTTCGATTAACTTACTTTCCGTTAAAAATTATTACTATTTATTTCATTTTTTTATACTTTAATACATTAGTTTGACAGTTCTAATGATAAATGTAAATTTTATTGTTATTTCATACATGATTTGGGTCACAGATAATACACGTTTCTTTTAAAATGACCCAGATTGATACGTATGGGACTGCCCAGTTTAAATAAATTTTCTTGATTTTAAACGTAGCTTTAATTTTTTTGTGGAAATTAAACAGAAATAAATGCCTTTGTGTAAATATTAAAATGCATATTTTTTGTAGGGTATTAGAATCTTATTTAGATCTAATCTAATAAAAAACAATTGCTATTATGTATTTAAGAGAATGTTTATCTACAAAGATTTTTTAATCCGGGTCTAATTATATATTTTTTAAAACCAGATTAGACCAATCAATAGACAAAAAAAAGAGTGTGCGTGTAACCTTTAGGCGCGATTGAAGTAAAACTTTTTGACGTACGTATCGAAAAATAAATATTTAATTACAATTCAATTATATTTATTGTTTATATACTTTACAAAAAATGTAATAATGTTATATTTATATTATTCATTAGAAATAGGAATTTGAAAGTTATCATTATTTTTTATATATGAAATAATAATAAATAAAATAATAAATTTAAAACATAGATTTTACTCTCTAAATACCATTAATGTATTTGAAACCGTTTAAAATTTTGAAAATTTTATAAATAAATTTTGAAAATTTTGAAAATTTAAGCTCCTCCCATAGCTGAAATCACACCGTTACTTCCATCAGAATCTTCCGTTAGAATCTAACGTTAGAATATGACGTCAGAATTGTAACGTTCCGTTACAATTACTTCCGTTAGAAAATAAATCTGAGTTACCCCTAGTCGCGCCTAAAGAAGTTTTACTTTAATAATAGGTAAACAATATTAAAAATATACACACATTACGTTTAGAATGTGTGATTTTGTAGCTGTATCTACCTTATTGTAATACAACACAACACAAGAGCCTTCGATAGTTAGATAACCATTTCATTTTGTAGCATTTTATAGCATATTCCATAAAATTTAAAATCCTGAGTTGAGTTTGTTTTCTTCAGTCCTACGAATAATCTGTTATTGCTGGTAAAAGATCAGCCATCCTGACCAGTGGTTTTATGGCCTTTATGGCTACCTAACCAAACCTAAAATAAGTATAAGCAAGTGTTAAAATATTTTGAATATCATGCTTCTTTACTTAACGTAAAGCTTCCCTATAAACAATTATTTACTATTATAATATGTATGTATGTATATAAACTTACTTAATCAAATCATAATGAATGTCGCTGTCTCGTTTTTTTTTTTCATTTTCATTTTTCTTCAAATCTTTCTGGCGCTGATAATATGCCCTTTGACGTTCACAATTTCTTTTTCTTTTTAGCTCTTTAAGTCTATAAAACGAAAGTAGCTAGGTATAAATAATTAGGTATAAATAGTGTAATTACACACCAAAAATAAAATGTATGCATATAGGTTACTCACTCATTTTCATTTAATATTTTTTCATCACTTTCTTCATTAATAAATCCACTTTGTTTATTTATATTTAAAACAAACACTTTATACACAAATTTAAACTATTCACCACCAATGTATTTTGGTTGACAAGCTGTCAATTCATACAATTACAGATTTAACTTTTATTTATTTAATATAGTAGGCGGAATCGTGTTAGGTATTTTGTATCAGGTTTTATTTCCGTTACATTAGAATGACGTCACGTCCGCTAGAATTACTGAGTTACCCCTAGTCGCGCCTTAAGAAGTTTTACTTAAAAAATGTTTGACAAAATCACTCGACTCACGTCTCGTGATTTTGTTACAATTTCATCCGCGTAAATTTTCAAGCAACAAACTTTCATACCCGTCGAAAATTTTGCCAGAAAATTTTTCTCTCTTATCATATTATATACGAAAATGTATGATTTGAGTGCTGAAAATTAATTTTTAAACGAAATCGTTAGGACTAAGACACAACCATTAGCAATAACCTGCTTGCCCATTCTGCGCCCTCGCGATATTAAGCCGTTCCTGTGTGAAGTGGTGGGACAACATGACAGTGCAGTGAAGGCTGCGCTTTATACTTGAAGTATTTGGACCTATTAATATTACTACATTATTATTTTATATAGCTTAAATAAAAATATTTCTGAAATCAAAATAGCGAAGTTACTCCTTATTACATCAGCTATCTGCGAGTAAAAGTCGCATTAAAATCGATCCAGTCGTTCCAGAGAAAAGTCGGAACAAACAGACAAATATTTTCAAAAATGTTAGTTTGACATATGGACCGTGTATAAGTGTATACGTATATATGCATTTAGTAAAAAGCGGTCAGTTTAAGATAACAAACAACACTCCAATTTTATTTATTTGTATAGATTATAAAAAATAATTTCAATTTGCGTAGTGTTTACATTTTTATAAATAAAAACAAATTAAAAACAAATCTTATTAAAATAATGTTTATATATTTAAGTACTGACAACAGCCACTCATTATAATGAATTGAAAAGTATTGTGTTTTGATATTTTAATACCAATAACATAAGAACACTTGACCCTTAATTAATAACTGATATACCTACCGTTAAATTACTATAATGTGCAAAAAAATTAAGAGGTTATTAAACTCACCCAAATTTAAAGAACAGAAAAATTTATTTCTGGTTTTTACATTTTAGTCTTACAAGTTGTCATTTAATTGGTGTTTTTTTTATTCCACAGTAATTTGTAATTTTGTACCAAAAAAAAACTAATATGGCAGTCAGTGAGACTGCCGGCGGAAGTTATACTTCTATGCACGCGCATGGATTCATAAATTTGTATGCGAATGATTTAACAAACTTATTATATGATATTCGTGGTAAGCGACCTCAAAAACCTCCTAGTACCGTGTGCACACTCTTTTTGTATCGAATATGCATAAAGTTCCTGGAGACGAGGTCCGTCTTAAGCACCAGGTGTTTCGAACACCATCGCCATTATTATAATCGTATTAAGCGACTCAAAAAACCACTGAGTACCAAGTGTGCACTGATTTCGTACAGAATTTACATAAAACCCCAGGACACCAAGTGCCGCGGAGACTTTCGGAATCGAGATATTCGTGTTCAGCGACTCCAAAAGTATATAAATTGAACCCATTGCCACGTATTTTAATGAGTTTAAAACAAAAAATCAAATTTAGAAAAATAAAGAAATTTAACTAAAGCAATACAACTCCAGCTGAGTTCGGTAGTGGTCTCTCTACTGGCAAATTAGTGCCCAGCTTAGCCGTAGAGGTAAGTAAACAAATACTAGTGAGTCGCGCCACCGATTTAGACGGTCAAAATCGGAAACCCCTGTTGTTCCAGGCACTACTTTACCCACTGGAGATAATTAAGTAAATTTTGAATATTTAACGGTTCTAATTGAATTGCACTATAACTGAAAATAACGATAAGTGAGCTAAATAAAACTAAAATATCAACTAGACTCTTCTTTAATAAACTATTTCTAGAATACAGACTGTCAAGCCTCGTGCCTGACAACACAATTGATATTTATAAAAAAAATATTTTTAACTAATATTAAAAAAAAAAGAATTTTTATCCAAAAGGTGTGATCACACGCAATACAAAAACTAAGGGAAAAATAGATTTTAACTAAAACTAAAGACTAAAGCTTATCTGTTAATCGGAATAAGTTTCCGCAGTCCTAGGCTTCTCCAATATTTAGATTGTACCAAAATCAAGCCTGTTCTTGAACCAAAAGGCTTGCACCAATCGTCATAACTTAAAGTCGTACTAAGTATAGGATCAGCAGTCCAAATTCTGCTTAACTAAGGCTTATGCCCGTAACTAGAAATGTAGCCGGTAACTAAAACCCTATTTAAAATAGGGTTTCTTTTCTCGATAAACTCGTGACACAACTACTTTGTTGCTAACTGCAATGATGGGGAATCCTGACCACAATTCGCTGTCTGAACAGTCTTAAACTACCAAAATACCACAACTGTTTGCTCGTTGAACCACCAAATGAAGATTTACTTAAATATCCGGCCTATGCCGTATTTTCCACCGAATTCACCAAAATTCAGAGAAATCTCTCCCACACAATATTCAATGGAAATGAACGAGGTTAAATTTCGTAAATCCAAACTAAATTGTCTTCGATGATTGAAGATTACAAATTAACCTCAAGACAAATCTTCTTTAACGATGCTTTCAGCACCAAGGTTCGTAAATGAAAAGAAAGACAGTTTCCCACGTCACTTCGACCACAATAATTTGACATACGTCGAAATAAGATATGGCCTCTACTATTGGGACAAACCGTAGCTTATTCAGCCAACAACTTACGAACAACCAGGGGTCATTCGATACGACCAATCTAAATATTTATATAGACGACAATAAAAATCCCAACATTACCTAATTTCCCATTTATTTTTGATTTCAATAATAAAGTTATAAATATGGCCGAACGTTGGCTAGAAAACTACAATATACAAGTTATCGACGAGAAGGTAGGTCAGACGTCCTATTGTCAAAGATTTCAAACATCACACAATTATAATAATAAACTTATTTACAAAACCCATCGTTAGCGACAACTAAATATAATTTTATGGCCGAAATAACAACAACAGTTGGCGTTTTACTATTAATAACCTATATCAACCGGTTTTGCCTCAATAAATTCTGCAATATTATAAGGTAAGCCAACGATTTTGTTTACAAATTAAAATCTATCGCTAACGCCAAAATTAACCCGTGACACCATTTTCAGCAATACTTACCGAGTTGTAAGTTTTCTCTTTATTGTCTGTTCGGAATGTACTTTTCGAATGCAGAAATGCAATTTGCATTTTTACATTATAAAATATAGCGACAAATTTTCTGATACTTTAACGAATCCAATGCAAAAAAACGCATTCCGATCCATCTTACGTTACAAAATTCGGAGGTTTTGGTGCTTTATTTCCTCGAATATTCGTAAAAACTCTGTTTATGTAGCCAACAACCTCAAAAGCATAGTGCAGGATATACTGCAACCATGTGACGGTATTTTAGACTACAATACACAACTCATTACTGAATGTTATTATTAATATTACTAGCTGTACCCACGACGTCGTTCGCTTGGCGTGTTGATTGTTACATAAAAATTTCTCCCCCGACCTCGTTAAAGAGGTGAGGGGCAAAATTTTTATACACCAGATATTAAATTGAAAGAAGACAAATACATCTGTTAAAACCGCATTTGAATAGGATCAGTAGATTTAATGTGATGCGCGCACAAACATACAGACATACAAATAAAAAAATTATTATTTTTTTAATATCTTTAATGTACAGAATTTTCATTTCTACAGATTTATTATATGTATAGATTATTTTTCACGCCCCCACATGTCCCCTTGTGGGTGAAATTTTCTAAAATTCGTTTACAATTGACCTCAAAATTAAAAAAATAACTATTGTGCAAAGTTTTAAACCTGTAGGACTTATAGATTTTAAATTTTTAGTTTTATTTTTCACGCCGCCGCAAACCCTGTGGGTGAAATTTCGTAAATTCAGTTCACAATTGACCTCAAATTTATAAAAATAACTATTTTGTAAAGGTTTAAACCTGTAGAACTTTTATTTTTTTACGGCCCCGCAACCACCCATGTGGGTGGAATTTCGTAAATCCATTCACAATTGACCATAAAAAATAACTATTGTGCAAAGTTTCAAACCTGGAGGACTCATAAATTTTAATTTTTTTTTTTTTTTCACGCCCCAAAAACCACCCTTATGGTGAAATTTTGTAAAATCCGTTGACAGTTGACCTCCAAATTATAAAAATAACTATTTTGAAAAGTTTTAAACCTGTAGGACTTATAGATTTTAAATTTTAATTTTCTTTATTTTTTACGCCCCCGCAACTCCCCTTGTGGGTGAAATTTTGTAAAATCCGTTCACAGTTGACCTCCAAATTATAAAAATAAGATGATTTCTTTCTAGTTTTAACCATTAAAGTTGCACACGCGACGGAAGCTCAAAAAATGGAGTAATTTCTCCCGTTTTCCCAACATTTCCCTCCACTGCTCTGCTCTTATTGATTATACGCTTCTCAGGCATCTTGACTTTGCGACGCCAGCGCTACCTCGTGGCGCAAGGCCGCGTTAGCTTGAGTCAGGTGCTGTGTATTGTCTATTGTTTATCATGCAAAATCACTCTTCTGTAATAAGCGTTATTTAAAAACTTTAGTTGAAAAACCGCAAATTCTCGATTGTGAAAATGAACATCACGATCAAGAAATAAAAAAACTTTGTCACTCCATAACATTTTATTTGATAAACATTATTGATACATACTCGACTCGACGGACTGCGACAATCCAATCCTTGCGACGAGCTACTTCCCACGATTTTGAGGGAAATCTATAATAACTTATTCCTGGGATAGTATAACCCCGGAAATTGCACCCAACAACACAACAAGTGTGACCACTAACTTTTTTCGCGGATATTTCACGACAATCGATTAAAATTTTAAATTTAAAAAAGTACACACTCCGCTGGAATTACATAGCATATGACACTTATGACAGCCGATTGACCCAACCGCATTTTGCGGCAGTCCGCTTGGTGGCGCCACTAGAGGTGCCTGAGAGGCGTATAGCGTGATGAAAAGTATACTATAACCAGCACAGGAGTATGAAAAATAATTGTACCAAGTTTCGTTAAAATCCGTCAAGTAGTTTTTGTTTCTATAGCGGTTATACAGACAGACAGACAAAAATTTTACTGATTGCATTTTTGGCATCAGTATCGATCCCTAATCAACCCCTGATAGTTATTTTGGAAATATATTTTATGTACAGAATTGACCTCTCTACAGATTTAGTATAAGTATAGATAGATTAATATAAAATACTAAACTTAATATGTTAACTTACCTACGTGACAAAATTATAAAATAATCTGTCAAATAATCATGTAGTCCGTCACTATGGTTTACTAAAATTAAAAGGAATACTGTTAAATAATTCATACCCTTTGGGATTATTAAATTAATTAATTTTTAGTACCACGTGCATTTCAAGAATAAGTGACAGCAATAATTTGAATCAACAACAAACATTTGACTTTGAGAGAGGTGTCTTGTCCAATAAAATTTTACAGCCAACTTTTGGTTCCTTACCTTACATCCCACAACTTACTCCCAAACTTTTAAAATTATTTAAAAATTATAAAAACTTTAAAATAGGCACTAAGAATATTAAAACCATTTCTAGACTATACACCAGAACCAAAGATTCGTTAAGTACTTTAGAAAGTTCAAATGTTGTGTATGAAATCACTTGTTCGGAGTGTGAAAGGGTGTATATAGGGGAAACATGCCGAACTGTACACAGTAGAAAAATCTCACATAAAAGTGATATTAAAAATAATAAATATAAAGCATGCGCACTAACTGAACATGCAATTGAAAATGGCCATAATTTTAAGTTTGACGAAACAAATATTTTAGAAAGGGAAAGAAACCTTAAGAAACGGTTGTTCTTAGAAATGACACACATTGACAGAAGGAAAACATGTATTAATAGAAAATCTGATATAGAAGGGCTGAGCAATATTTATTGTTACATTCTGTCTTTTCAAAAATAAATATAAACAAATAAAAACAAAATTTAATATATAAATATAAAGATAACTGTAAATAAATAAATATACAAAGATAAATATAAAACTAAGATAAATTAAATATAAAACAACTTTCATAAAACTGGACACAATAATAATAAAAATCTTTGAATTTAAAATCCCACATTTCTTGACAACAGAATTTTACTTGATATAATTAATAATAAAATCAGAAATAAATAAATCAACAAAATGTTTTGCTCTCCTACTGTGTTAAAATAAAAACCATATAGTTATATATAAAAAACACTTATACATATAAAACATTTATATTAAAAAAAAGAAACTGAAGACACATTAAAACTCACCCAATCATCACTTAAAGACAAACCTCCACACTAAAAAGAACAAAATAATTAGTTTTATGGTCTAAATGTATACCTACAATTTTATGTATTTTTAAAAGTGATGTACCTTAATTTTAAAATGTTTTATTAGTGTAATGTTGTTAAACGGAATTCGTCGCTTCTTTTGTAACCTCACGATTAGTAAGTAGTCACAATAATTTGTAACAATATTTTTATTATATAAAAAATTGTTCTTCACTACAGATGTCCTGAAGAAGAATTAAATTAATTCGAAAGCTTAACTGAAATCAAAGAGTTTTTTTTTACTTACCTTGGCCGTAACGTTGACTGCACCTCCACTATTGACTTCACTTTGTATTGAACCAGTCACTAGTACCGTATAGCATATACCATATATATATATAGATATATATATATACATATATATATATATATATATATATATATATATATATATTTACATAATGTTATAACTCTTGAATTTTTGAATAATTAGTTCTTATTTATCTTATTCGGATTAAAATTAATAAACAAAATTGTTTAGTACATGAATTGTATTTAGAACATAAACTCTGTTCCTTTCGATTACGTACATATTAACATTTTTTATAATATTTCTTTTGGAATAAGAAAATAATTTTTGAAAAGTGCACAAAATAAGCAGGAAAATGTAATAAAATCAAACGCAACGGAATAAATTGTGACATAGTTTGTATTCAGTGCAGTTTTATTGTGATTTTCAGCGGATATTTAGATAATATTATATTTATTTTGGTATCAGTGTAGTAGAAAAACTCACAGGAAAATGACTGATATCGATTATGTCATGACACATTCAGACAATCTACCTAAAATTAACGTATTTATGAATTAAAGGAAATAAAAATATGAAACACTGTCTATGTTAACACAGATTTTAGGTAAAAAAACGTTGTTTGCATGGCGTGTTGATTGTTGTATACAAATTTCTTTCACCACCCCGTTAAAAGGGTGAGAGGGCACAATTTTTATACACCTGATGTTAAGTTGAAAGAAGACAAATACATCTGTGAAAACCGCATTCGAATCGGATCTGTAGTTTTCATGTGATGCGCGTACAAACTCCCTCCATAGTAAAAACATACAGATACACAAAACCACATTTTTGGGTTCTATATCGATATAGTAACACTCCCCGCTAATTATTTTTTTAATATCTTTAATGTACATAATTTTCATTTTTACACTTTTATTAGGTATAATGTATAGATTAAAATACTTGTTTAATGACAAGATTTTGGTATACTAACGGAATATAGATGTTCTTAGATGGGTGGTGGTCAGCAGTAAGTTAATGTAACATCGGGATAATCAGGTATAAAACATGGTGGAACCATTTAACCATTTAGCTTTTTCTTCGAAGACTACACGAAAATATCCTTTAATCACTAAATATTGCACAATTAAATATTTTGTACTCATATCCGATAAAATAGCGATATCACACTCTCACAGAAATATTATTTTAAGATTTCCAAACAGTATTTATACGCAACATTTTTACATGATGACTTGTTGAGGTCTTAAATTTAGGGTTACTTACTACTTACTAGTTCATTCCGAAGATCATATTTTATAATCTCTTTTAAAATCTGATACAGATGAGGACTTTCCGATCCATCCATATATATATTTATATATATTGTTATGGTATCACTGTGTCTATTGTGTAAATGAGATATCTTACTGTAAAGTGTGACGACATAGACCAGTGACTATTTTTTTTGATAATTTATATAAATAGGAGATGAAATGTTATAGAAACGGTTATTGATTTTTTTATTTAATTGATAATTTGAATTTGAATGATATGTATTGAAAGTTAAAGTTAATATAAAGTTTGAATTGAATAAATATTTCTTTAAATTAAATAAAGAAGAGTAATTAAAGAAAAATATTATTAGAATCCAGACCCAACAGCCGGAGCCAAAGAAAACATATTCAATAATAAATTGTCGAACCAACGTGGGGCCCACTACTAGCACCTAGAACTGCAAATTCGAGCCCACTACTAGCACCTAGAACTGCAAATTGGAGCCCACTACTAGCACCTAGAACTGCAAATTCGAGCCCACTACTAGCACCTAGAACTGCAAATTCGAGCCCACTACAAGCACCTAGAACTGCAAATTCGAGTCCACTACAAGCACCTGAACTGCAAATTCGAGCCACCTACAAGTACCTGAACTGCAAATTGGAGACAACTACTAGCACCTAGAACTGCAAATTCAAGACATCCTACAAGCAACTAGAAATTCAAAATTCGAGACACCTCCAATGACCTTGACTGACGGGACTGACAGATAGGTAAATTAAAATATGTCTTTGGAGAAAATTTTAATTTTTTTTATTATTGTGGGGAAAGTGTTATGGTATCACTGTGTCTATTGTGTAAATGAGATATCTTACTGTAAAGTATGACGACATAGACCAGTGACTATTTTTTTTGATAATTTATATAAATAGGAGATGAAATGTTATAGAAACGGTTATTGATTTTTTTTATTTGATTGATAATTTGAATTTGAATGATATGTATTGAAAGTTAAAGTTAATATAAAGTTTGAATTAAATAAATATTTCTTTAAATTAAATAAAGAAGAGTAATTAAAGAAGAATATTATTAGAACCCAGACCCAACAGCCGGAGTCAAAGAAAACATATTCAATAATAATAATAATATATATATATATATATATATATATATATATATATATATATATATATATATATAATAAGAAAAAGGTTAAAATTTTCGGGTATGCGGTCTGTTCAAATAAAATCTTAAATTATCTTATAACTCAATATTTCGCTGTTTATTTGACAGCTTCATCAGGAGTAAACTACAAAAAAAATATGTAGGTACTAAGAAAAATAAAAATTACACATTAAAACGTATGACTTACATAAGTTAAAAGATTTCAAGTTGACATTAAATTAAAATAATTAAAAAAGTCATATCACGTTCAAAACAGTAATTAAATAAAAAAATAGATATATACTTAGGTACACATATATACACATACATACATATAAATACATATACATACATATACATACATATACATACATATACATACATACATACACATACATACACATATACATACACATACATATATACACATATATATACATACATATACACACATATATATATATATATACATATAAATACATACATAAATACACATATATACTGTACAAAAAGTAATGATAAAATGTTTATAGATCATAAATTTATTAATAAGGTTGCTTGTTTATTAAGGTCTACTGATATTTTTACAAGAAGTTATATTTTGTCCAATAAATTGCAGTAAATGTTGCTTAACTGGACAAAATATAACTTCTTGTAAAAATATCAGTAGACCTTAATAAACAAGTAACCTTATTAATAAATTTATGATCTATAAACATTTTATCATTACTTTTTGTACAGTATATATGTGTATTTATGTATGTATTTATATGTATATATATATATATATATGTGTGTATATGTATGTATATATGTGTATATATGTATGTGTATGTATATGTGTATGTATGTGTATGTATGTATGTATATGTATGTATATGTATGTATATGTATGTATATGTATGTATATGTATTTATATGTATGTATGTGTATATATGTGTACCTAAGTATATATCTATTTTTTTATTTAATTACTGTTTTGAACGTGATATGACTTTTTTAATAATTTTAATTTAATGTCAACTTGAAATCTTTTAACTTCTGTAAGTCACACGTTTCAATGTGTAATTTTTATTTTTCTTAGTACCTACATATTTTCTTTGTAGTTTACTCCTGATGAAGCTGTCAAATAAACAGCGAAATATTGAGTTATAAGATAATTTAAGATTTTATTTGAACAGACCGCATACCCGAAAATTTTAACCTTTTTCTTATTATAATTGTTCGGTCGAAATTACTACTTTATATATATATATATATATATATATATATATATATATATATATATATATATATATATATTGATATGGATTTTTCTTCTTGTGACAGGTTCTTTCAGTAAAATATTGGAACGTGGTCATGATTTTTAAATCGGTTGTCTTGATTAAGTATTTTTTTATATGGTATTTGTTTTTGTTTAGATTATAGGATGTTATGTTGTTAAGAGATGATTATTGATTAGATTGTCATTGAAATTGAATAGAATTGTCATTAATAAAAAATTTAAGAGAAAGAAATTTTATTTGAAAGGTGAATAAAAAAAGTATAAGAATAATTAGAAAGATAAAAATAAAGCAGGAGCAAACAGTAATACAAACCAAAACTTGAAAGATACAGAAAAGCAGAGAGTTTGAAAATTGTAGGAAGAGGAAGGTATAGAGAAAGATCTGAGCAGCAGAAAGAATAGATGGAAAGGCAGCAGCAAGAAGGAGTTGGAAAGTAGTTGGAAGAGGAAGATATAGAGAAAGAGTGGAAAAACGGAAGAAGAAAGATTTAAAAGAAGATAATTTATTTTTTTATTTATATTTTTTAAATTTTATTTTAGGACAATCAATTTAAAAATTTTGGAATCCACGACCGATAAATTTATTGAAAGAGGGTGTTCCGGAAGGAGGATCCATATCAATATATATATATATATATATATATATATATATATATATATATATATATATATATATATATATATATATATATATATATATATATATATATATATATATATAAACAAAAGGGAAAAATTATTGGGCATGTACGCAAAAAGGATCAATAAGGCCACGAGTAGGAATGGTAACCGCAGACATGCATGTTTCTGGCTCATTAGCCTTATTGATCCTTTTTGCGTACATGCCCAATAATTTTTCCCTTTTGTTTATATTAATACGCATTTTCTTGGCACTTTGTTTATTTTATATATATATATATAAGTTTTTAAAAGTTTTTAAAAGTTTTGAACGATATTCAAACTGAAAAATACATAAAAATAAAAAGGCGGTAACGTTGATCATCAGATTTGTTTGTTGTTTAATCCAAATGTTATTACAAATTTTGTAAATATAACATAAATATTTTATTTTTCTTTATTAAAAGCTGTTTTCTTTAATGATATAAACATCTTGTAAGTGGGTGGCTAGAAAGGACAGGACGTGTCTGGTCTTTTTTCCTTATCAATTTTAGTTAACCGGTCATCTGGCATTCTGTTTACATGGTCTCTCCATTCTTTTCTCCTAGTTCTTGTCTTGCCAATGTTTCCTGAATTAATGCAACCCCATTTGGTTGCTAATAAACGTCCTTGAAATAACCGCTGATGCTTCCTTGTGATGGGCGTTTAGCTGAGCAATATTTATTCCCATGTTTTTTTTTGAGCCACAACCACTTTCCTCTGTAGTGGTTTTCCCCTTCATGTCTGGGTTTGCCCATCTCTCTTTTCTTTTCTTCTTAGAACGTGAACCGGTAGAAGAACGTGAAACCCTTGTCCTTGACGGATTGGCAAGATAGTTCATCTATCGCTACCCTTAAGAGATCTTTTTTCAGGCTGAGAACTTTTCTTTGGTCCGTCCTCAGACCCTTATTGAGCTTTAATTAGCTGAAGTAGCTTCTCAGCTGATAGCCCTTTGCTCCTGGGAAGGAAGGGAGTAATAAGATGTGATTTGGGGATGTCGTCTGTTGTGTTTTACAGTGGACTATAATCATCCCCAGTTTAAAATGTATTTCACCGAATTGGAGCTTGTGCTCCCATCCGGTGAACATTTCTTTCACTATCGCCTCCTCCACCAAAGTTTGCTTGTCTGCACTGAGGATGTTCTCAGGGAACCCGCCTCAGAAAGTCGTCTTTCCGCCCTAGTTTTCCCAACCTGGGAAGCGAAGGTTGCTTTTTTGGTTCTGTTGCCTGCTGGAGTGTTTTCCTTTAATCAGGTTGCCCCTTGTGGCTTGTTCCCACTCCGGGTTCTAACGTCCCGGCATTGCTGTCTTCCGGGGAGTTACCCGAGAGGCTGAAGAAATGAAGGGATTTCCTCCTGCCTTCTTCTTCACTTGTTTTGGTTTTTCGGTGTATTCCCGTTTTCCGGTTTTCTCTTTAGTTTTTCTGTTCCATGTTTGTTCTTACCAGGAGACCGTTTGCGACCAACTTAACCCGTTGGCCATCTAGTACATCGGCACGGTATCTAACGCCTTCGCTTGGGTTTGTTGATGTAATTATTAGCCGTAAGATGAGAAGGGGACCTAAGGCACTCTCCAGTTTGTCGTTACCCGGGGTGTGCCGCAAGGAGGCTATTACACAAGGTTTGTACCGATTCGAGGGGAGATCCGGCAGCCTAGTAGCGGTCAGCCACTCAAGCTCCCACATCCACACCCATCACTGCACTCCCCACACTCCTATTGTAGGTGATATTAGAGCTAAAACAAATTCATTGCAAAAATATAAATTAAATTATAGACTGAGAGAAATATAGGTATGTCAAGTTCTATATTATTTGACTTAATATTTACATGTATCGTAAACACTAGAAATTGATAACATGTAACCATTTTCATTTAGTTTTATCAAGTATCATAAAAATGAACGATAACGTTTGTAAAAAACGAGCCGACTGTTGTTTCTAGTATAAATATAATAAGATTTAAGTTATAGAACAAGATAACAGAGAACAATCACAATAAAGTTAATCGGACCCGGAAAAAATACTTATTAAATTGTGATTTAAGTGTGTTATTTCAGGTCAAGATATTTATGATTAACATAAAGTAAACAGTTTACTTACAAAAATTAACAATGATTAATAATGATGAACTACATTAATTAAACTTACCTCAACGAAATATTACATTGTCTAAGTCAAAGTTATACTAGAAATAGTCTAGTTAATATCATCTTTTCTTTTTCAAGTGTGATTATAAGTATCTCGGAAAATATTTGAACATAGTACTAAAAGTACAATAAGAGGTGTGTTAATTGTCAATCACCATTAATTTTTAAGCTACTCAAAGGTTTTCTTTAAGTTTCAACAAAAAAAAACTAGTGTGGCAGTCAGTGGGACTGCCGGCAGAAGTTATACTTCTATGCACGCGCATGGATTCATAAATTTGTATGCGAATGATTTAGCAAAATCATTATATGTTATTCGTGGTAAGCGACCTCAAAAACCTCCTAGTACCATGAGCACACTCTTTTTGTATCGAATTTGCATAAAATTCCTGGAGACGAGGTCCGTTTTAAGCACCAAGTATTTCGAAGACCATCGCCATGATTATAATCGTATTTAGCGACTTAAAAAACCGTCGAGTACCAGGTGTGCACTGATTTCGTACAGAATTTACATAAAACCCCAGGAGAAGAGGTAAACACCCTAGGCACCAAGTGCCGCGGAGACTTTCGGCATCATGATATTCGTGTTCAGCGACTCCAAAAACCCCGAGTATATAAATTGAATCCATTTTCAGCAATACTTACCAAGTTGTAAGTTTTGTCTCTATTGTCTGTTCGGAATGTAGGTACTTTTCGAATGCAGAAATGAAATTTCCTATTTTTACATTATAAAAAATAGCGGCAAATTTCCTGATACTCTAACGAATCCAGTGCAAAAAAAAAGCATTCCGATCCATCTTACGTTACAAATTTCGGAGGTTTTAGTTATTTCCTCGACTATTCTTAAAAACTCTGTTATGTAACCAACAACCTCAAAAGGATAGTGCAGGATATAATGCAACCATGTGACGGTACTATAGACTACAATACAATACTCATTACTGAATATTATTATTAGTATTATTAATATAAAATGCTAAACTTTATATGTATACTTACGTGACAGAATTATAAAATAATCTGTCAAATAATAATGTGATCCGTCACTATGATATTCATTAGATCAGACTGTTTTTTGTATGTCTATCCCTTTTCAATGTACTGAATGTTGAAACCGTATTCAAAGGACTTATAGTTATGACTAATAACATGAGGTAAATATTTCATCTTTGTTTTTACCGACCAATATACCTTATATGTGTTTCTGTCTCTCTGTTACTCACACCATTACATATGTAATGATTTTTCGCATTTAATTCTACACAAATCTTTTCCACCGAGTGCACGAATAGAAGTATAACTTCAAAAATCATTAGCTTAATGTATAAAATATTGTTAATAATGTTCTCGTCTGTTCATGTTCATGTATTTAGACTTAAATAATTCGAAAAAACCTAATTGTTTTATCAATTTACCAAAATTTTCATTTATTATTAAAAAATATAAGAATTTTAAATATCAAAATAAAAAAGTCGTTTTAGGAATTTAAGATTAACAAATATTTCCTTGAATTAACATTTAAATTTTATTTCTACTTTAATAATTACATGAATATGTAAATAAAACACAATTTCTCCAAAAAAAGTTTTATTTCTAACATTATATACACTTAGGTAAAAATTTATAAGATATACATCTTAGAAAATAATCTATAGTTATTTCTTTGTTGTCTAGTTTATTTCTTAAAGTATTTACAAAATTCTCTTTTTCTTTGAAACTTGTTTTTAACGATTTTACGTATTTATTTGCACTATTAATTTTGATATATACCTCCGTTTGAAATTCTATTAAATGGTTTAGAAACAAATGTAAATTCGGATGAGCACTATAAAAATTATTTTTAAATTTTGAGTGGAACGATTCGCAAGCATTAGTCGTTCTGCAAAAAATGTTGTCTTGTGATGCCCAAATTCTGGGTGGAAAAAGAGCATCATCATCAATATAAGTTTCTATTATATAATCATTAAAAGATTAAACTCTTGGATCATTAGGTGCAATTTCAAACAAATATTCAGCGAAAGAAATGCCTACTTCTTCTGGATTTAATAATGGCAAGCCGAAAAATAATTTTAAATATTGACCAATATTTGAGGATTTATTATTATATTCAGGACTCAATCCAAGTTTTTGAATCTTTCGGTACCATGCCTGCCCTAAATGAAATCGACATCCTAGAATGAAAGTATGAGACCAAAATTCTTTTACTGCTTTATGAATACTTAATTCAAAATCTATTACAATTTTTTCTGGATTGCAGTTTAAATTTTTTGAAGAAAAAATGTTTTTTAAAAGTTTAAAACTTTTCAAATAAGTTTCAAATTTTTTATCGGGCAATAAGCAAAATATTAAAGGAACATAATGTCCGTTTTTATAGCCATGGATTGTAAACAATTGTAAAAAAAATTTAGTACAGTACTGAAATGTGCCGTCCATATACCAAGTATTGCTACAATTTAAAAAGTACATATTTGTATAACATGTAAAAATAATAATTTTATTCTCTTCATCCGCACATTGTAAAAAAGGTTCTCCTCTATTAGTTTTTACATCCATTGCCCTCAGAATTTCAAAAACTTCTGCATTATTTTTTGGTACTTTAGGTAAAATACTTCTTCTTGAAACGTACATATTGTGTCGTATGTAGTCTATATCTTTTGTTGTCAGATCAATATTCATTAATTCTTCTACAAAATATAAAAATGTTATTTATGTTTATAATAAATTTATAAAATTCTTACCTTTTTTTAACTCTGCACGTAAAATTTTTGCTGGTCTTTCCGTCAATTCTTCAAGTGCCTTACGTTTTACTGAATTATTAATCATTTGTCTAGAAAGATTAGTATCCGCGATATGGTTATGACGAAAATCACTTTCTTCCTTTAAAATACTGTTATCAATTGTATTTGTGTATATTTTTGCACCACACGTTTTATTTGTACACCTCCAGCGAACTTTTCCACTTGTCAAGACATTTGCCTTTCTAAATTTAAAATTTATAATTACGATTAATTGTTTCCCTTTAGAACTAATTGTTTCAGCCATTTTAAAATAAAACAAAATAAATCAACCGATATCTACGACACACGATATAATAATAAGGTCCTATAGGTACCGATATTAAAATATTTATAAATGTTTCTTAAGTATATTTTGGAAAAACCAATTAAATTAAATTTTTTGGAAAAGGATTATAATCCGAACTTAAGATCGCATCATTTGGCGCAACTCACCCTGTCTTTAATCCCTTTCCCTTCGGCACAAAGGATTAACTCAGGTAGATTGGCGCAAGTCACATGCGGCCAAATATTGTATTCAAAATTTTATTGAAATGGTTACAGAACAATTGTGTTTCATTGAATTTCGACCCCCTGCTATCAGACAGGTACAGAGATTTATTTTAATATTTACCCTAAATTGTCATTGAAATCATCTTTTAAATATCTAATGGATGTATTTTATTGTTTAGTTTTATATACTATTGGATGATATTAAAATCAAATTAAACAGTGATGCACAATAAGTTTTTGTATAAATTTTTATCTACTTTATGCAGAAAGTGTGATTGTTGATTAGCAGTTTACTGTTGATCAGTTGTTGTACTTAGATTATTTGATATGAAAGGTCAAAAAATAAAACGTTTAAGTTTATATGAAAAAATTGAAACTTTGGTTTCAGATTTTTTTTTAAATTTAAGTCTGTGTATGTATTATGTATGTATATATATGAAACTATTTTAGATATTTATACTTCTGTAAATTGCATAAATAAATATCTTCATATTTCTATCAAAACAGTTTTAATAGAATACATTCCATACCATAATTTTCAAATATTGTTAGAATGAACTCTAAAATTTTAAAAATTGTTAGCTATATATATATATCGATCCTAAGTTGGAATGGAATGAAAATATATATTTTACATAAGAAAACTATGAATTTTAACACTTACTTTATATGAAATTCGAAATATTTTATTCCAAGTACATATACTTAAGTAGATAAATATTGTTCTGATCACACCTCCTAATAATGGACACCTCCATATAGTGGACAAAAACTAATTCCCCGGAGGTGTCCAGTATTGGGAGGGTTTACTGTATCATTTTCTAATAAGGTTAATAATTATTACTACTCTATTATTGAATTGAAATATTATAGAAAAAAAATCACAAATAATTAACTAAATATTTATAAATAATGGTATCATAACATACCTTTTTAATATGTAAAAATAATATTTTACAAACACAACAAATAATGTCTTGTAGAAACGAAAAAAAAGACAAATAGAAATATTCAAACACATGTGGCCCCTGTATATTTCTCTTTTACATTTCATCGGTAGGTATTTAAATATTTTATCTGTGTATGAAAATGAATATCCTCACTAACGCAATTGAAAACATTTTTAAATAAACATAATTGAGTTGAATATTGCAAATTAATATTATTATTTTAGGAACAGCATTTATTTGTATATACATTTAAATCTTTATATATTTATATAAAACATACATTTAATAATAATTAATTATTTATTAAAGATAATGTATTTATTAAAGTGTTCTTTAAGTTTTTATATGATTATTAATGATAATATGATTAAAAAAATAGATTTTTAGGAGAAAATTGTTTTTTCAAAAAATTTTTAAACAAATTAGAATGTTTATTAGTTAATAAATTTATAAACAAATTGCCTATTTGTAATGTCGATTCTCTTTCCACTTACCACGACTAGTCACAATTTATACAACATTTTTTTAAATTCGTAGAGAGTCCTGTAAAGGTGCATTGTTTGTGCAAATTTTTCCATAAAAAATACTAGCCCCATTCATTAAAATGGCACCAATTGCGTTCCTTAATTATTATAAACAAATTAGTTGTGAATTTAAAAAAAAAATAGCTAACTTTGGCCCAAAATGACCTAGACCAATATTTTTTTTAAAAATTCGTAAAAAAATGCCAGCTTTTTGAATAGGTAAAAAGATTTTTTCTACGGATAATATTTTTAAAGTTATCGTAAATGTTTATAAACTAAAAATGTTAATAATTTTGCATTATAATTTTGGACTATAATTAATAATTTTTTTTATTTTTTTTTTAATATACTTTCATTTGGCATTCGCAGAATTGCCCTATCTTTATTATTTTCTGTCTCATGTTATTGCAGAAAAATGGTCTCTGGGATAAACAAATAGAATAACTTTTAAACTGATTAATGGATCGGTCTGAAATTTTAAGGGTTTATTAAGTACCCCAATGCCCAACCTAGCGTGAAATATTAAAGGTCCAGATTAATTTTAATAATAGTTATTAACAAATAACGGTTTTGCTTTATTTTGCAGTTTGCGGAGCAACAAATTGATTTTTTAATTTTTAAAAAACACCATTTTAAAGCTTTTTCAATGTTCTAAAAGATAACATTTTTTAATTATATGTCAACTATTTAGCTTTTTACTAGGGATGCAAAAATCGAAAAAATCGCGTTTTTTGCACTAAATTGTTAATAATTAAAATACCGCTCCGAAATCTGTGCAGGAAACCATTAGGTTTTCTTCCTATAGGTCTATAATAACAAAAAAAAATGTCAGTTACCTGGATTATTCGAAGTCACGAACAGGCTTTGTTTTTGCTTATTAGGTACCCTGGACTATTAATACAGTGCATTTATAACAATCATTAAATAAAAATTTACAACCAAGTAATTACATTAACTGAACGGAACTCAATTTTGTTGCTCAGAACATGTTTTTTTTTTTGGAAACTCTCACACTTAAAATCATCCATTTCATTTTCAGACTCATCATCTCCTATAACAATATCTCGAATCGATTCTGGCAACTGTGGGCCTTTGTACCAATTACAATTAGGTATACGAATTATTATTACCCAGTTCCCATACATAATTAACTGTTGAAACTGATTTATGAGAATTTAGCCAAATATTCGTTATATACTGTGCTCTAAAAGAGTGCTCATACAATTCAAGTTTACATGGTGGTAAACTTGGGGCATCAAAGATTTTAAGTTTTTTTTTAATGGTTCATCGCCATCAAGCACCTTATATTAACGGTTAAATAATTTATAACGCATAGAATTAACATCCTACATAACAATTTTTTTGGGGGAAGCTAAGCCATATAGTTGACAAATAAAAGTTGGTATACCTCTCAAAACTTCAGCTGGATTTTGATTAATGTCTCCAAGGGTATAAAATGCTCTTAAATGTCTTTCTGACTTCTAAATAAAACATTGAATGGCCTCTTTTTCCATTTTTGGTAGAAACTACGGTTATAATCGCAACCTGTGAAGGCATGGAACCCTGCTAAAGCTTTGCAAAACGTTTTTCCATAGTGTTTATAAATTTGGCAAACATCAATAATAGTATATTGTGTATCTAGTAGGAAAAGCGATACATTCCCGGACGACAATGTTGGCCGAGGCGTCTAGCCGACGCCAACAAACATTAGAGTCCGGGAATGTGCTTTTACTACGAGATACACATACTATTTTTTCTGAAATCGCATTAAATATAATCGTAAACTAAGAAAGTTTTATATATGCATAACTGTTTTTGATTATCATCGTATTTTCTATGAAATCGTTTCGTTGACATTGTTTGTTAATTATTGTTTATTAGTGTTACAAAAATGTCAGTTCAGTTAGTTACATATTGCTTAAAATATTTTAAATTATATTTAAAATGGACAGTGACGATGATGTCGAGAGGTGGAAAACGCCTCCAGAGTAACTAAACACTGCTACTAATGTGGTTTTAAATTTATTGCCAAATAAAATCAAGGCGCCAAATATGAATTTGCTTATAAACGTTTTATGGATCATTTCCGTACACAGGTACAAAAAAAATATTCCCAATCAGTACGGAAAAGTTCGTTGCCCAGCAACGGATAAAATACAAGAATAGTGTATTTTGCGGCTCGAATTTGATCCGAGAAACTAAACATTTCCAAGCGATTTCAGAAAAACATTTTTCTCTGCTACTTCATTCCCAACAGCCTCAACTAAAAATTTATGGCATTGATAAAATTTAACGATAATATTTTTCTGTTTAATAAACGGTGCTACCTTATTTTTTCCGAAAATTTAACCAACACTGCTTTACATTTATTATTGCGTAATTTTTTTAAGAAACCTACGGAACGTTTTTGATTCATTGTTACTCCTTGAACTTCTTTATAAATCTTTACTTAAAGGCTCAAAGTAATGATCAAACATCAAATGAATTTCTGAAGCAGTAGTATTGGTTTTTCTCCAAACTCTTTTTAGCTAAGTTACCAAATATTTAGGGTATATCGAAAAAACAACGAAGAAGATGAAATCCGTCAATTTCAGAACTGGAACGTGATGTACCTATTTTTGATATGTAACCAGTGTTATTAAATAAGTCAAAGCTTTTTCTTCATCTAAATTCTTAGTTAAAAATTTGCAAATTAAACGACCAAAAAGTCTCTTTAAAAAATAACCCCATCCTAGCTGTCTGCCAATTCAGATTTTGATTCTGCACTGTGAGACGAGTAAACGGTGCAAGTTGCAGACATAATCGCGATGACGAAGTCCACCCTCGAATTTTAATTTACCCCATTTTTAAATAAAATGACCCAACCTAGCTCTCCGACCATTTGGATTTTGAGTCTACACATTGAACTGAATAGATTGTGTAAGTTGCGGACTTCGATGACGAACGCCACCTTCGAATTTTAATTTACCTCATTTAAAAAAAAACATGACACCACCTAACTAACCCCCCATTTGGATTTTAAAACTATTTATCGAAATAAACCAACTGTGCAAGTTGCGGACATATTCACGATGACGAGCATGACCCAAAAATTTTGCACCCTGACCCCTTTCTGCCACACCTTGTCCTATACGGAACTGTCTGCCCCTAGAGATTTTGCTTCGTTACGTCATGACCTACATATTCCTAAATTTTGGTGCACTACCTCGGTCACGAGCGTCACAGAAAAAAAATACCTTCAAAATGTTAATTTAGGATGGAGGATGATAAACTTGAAAAAATTGAGGAAAAGTATTAAATGTATTCTAATATATTAAATTAGTGGAGATAATTTGTCGGTTGCTACCATTTTTTTTTTGTTAGGAAGGATGATGTTACAATGTAAACCAAGCCAATCAAACTGTTTCAGTGTTACAGTGTGAGCAAAGCATTATCACTGTCACTTGATTGTACCAAGATCACATTGAAGCATTATATCTGAAATGCGGGAATCATTTTTTCTGTAGTTTTTTTAATTAATCACACAATTATGTGTTTGTGAAAGTGTTTAATACTATCTCATTGTTATCTTACGTTAAAAGATAAGATGGGGACTACTCAGTTGTGCCAATTTTACCTGTCTTAATCCGGTGTCCTAAATGAATCCCTTAGATTATTTCAATAAATCACC